>OX577873.1:0-2400000 GCA_951213275.1 Idaea straminata
ACGAAGGCATGACGAGTTCAGACCACAACACCATTTTATTTAAAATAAGAATAACAAAGGCAACCGGAACTAAAATCAGTAGAACCACTAGAATCTTTAATAGCAGGAAAGCAAACTGGGACCACTTTCACCTGAAGGTGAACGAGTTGGCCCAGGAAAACAAAATAAACAAAATAGGAATAGACAAAATCACAAATAAACAAGACCTAGAAAATATAACAAACACATACGTAAACTTAATAATAGAAGCATGCAATAGCAGTATACCAAAATTAAACAATAGAGAAAAAATTAACTTACCTTGGTGGTCCGAGGAGCTCGCCAAGCTGAAGAGTGAAGTCTCCACGAAAAAACGAAGAATCCGATGTGCAGCGCCGGTTCGGAGGGAAAAGGTTGTCGCTGATTACCTGAAAGCAAAAGAAAAATATGAAGAGGAAGCGAATAGGGCTATGGTGCGGAGTTGGAAGGATTTCTGCGGGAAGCAAGATAGGGAAGGAATGTGGGAAGGAATATATAGAGTCATCGGCAGGACGACAAAGCGGCACGAGGACATGCCACTGGTCGTAAACGGGAGAACGCTGTCGCCCAAAGAGTCCGCGGAAGTAATAGCAGGCACCTTCTACCCAGAAGACATAAAAGACGCAGACAATGCAGTACACCAGAGCATAAGAGCTCAAGCAGACCAGGTAAACGGTAAGGATCATGATGAAAACCATGATCCTCCGTTTACCCTAGAAGAGCTCCGGGCTGCCGTCTCGTCATTTAACCCGAAAAAGGCTCCAGGAGCCGATGGCCTAACAGCGGAGATCTGCAGTCGGGCGATAAACCAGGATCCGGGGACTTTCCTATCGCTGGCAAACAAGTGCTTGCAGCTGGGTCACTTTCCTGACCAATGGAAAAACGCCACAGTCATTATTTTGCGGAAGCCGGGAAAGGAGAGTTACTCAGAAGCAAAATCCTATAGACCGATAGGCCTATTGCCGGTGATGGGAAAGATCCTCGAGAAAATGATAGTCGCCCGAATCAAGTGGCACCTCATCCCCAGACTTAGTCCTCGCCAATATGGATTTATGCCACAAAAAAGTACCGAAGACTCCCTCTATGACCTGATGAAACATCTTCACGGAAAGCTTGAACAAAAGAAACTAACAACGCTAATATCACTGGACATAGAGGGAGCCTTCGACAGCGCATGGTGGCCAGCCATAAGACTGAGGCTTGCGGAAGAGAGGTGCCCGATCAACATCAGGAGGGTCATCGACAGCTACCTTACAAATAGACGGGTGAAGGTCAGATACGCGGGGGAGGAGGTGTCCAAGGAGACCACCAAGGGATGTGTGCAGGGCTCGATTGGTGGCCCAATACTCTGGAATCTCCTTCTAGATCCGCTACTCAAAGGGCTACAAGCATCGGAGATCTACGCGCAGGCGTTCGCCGACGACGTCGTATTGGTCCTCGATGGAGACTCAGCGCTGGACGTCCAAAGGCGAGCGAATGCCGCTCTAGCCTATGTTCGGGAGTGGGGTGTTAAAAACAAACTCAAATTTGCGCCGCATAAGACGAAGGCTATGCTTATCACCCGGAAGCTAAAATTTGACACTCCGCATCTGACCATGGGCGGGATCGACATTCCAATGTCTAAAGAGCTGAAGCTTTTGGGACTCTGGATAGATGACAAGTTGACTTTCAACACACACGCTGGCTATGTTTGCAGAAAAGCGCTAAACTTATACGGTCAACTGTCCAGAGCCGCAAAAATCAGCTGGGGCCTCCAGCCTGAAGTGATTCGTACCATTTACATGGCGGTGGTCGAACCTGTAATAATGTACGCGGCAAGCGTCTGGGCTCCAGCGACCAAGAAATGGTGCATCAGGAAGCAGCTGAACGCGGTCCAAAGGGGTTTCGCCCAAAAACTGTGCCGGGCCTATCGCACGGTCTCACTGAACGCAGCTCTGGTGCTCTCTGGACTGCTGCCCTTGGATCTGAGAATCCAGGAAGCGGCAGCTCTATACGAGGCCAAACGGGGAGTCCCACAACCAGCGTTTGCGGACCGAGAGATAGAGCGAATGACTGCGTTCACCGAAGCCCCTCATCCGTCGCGGCATATGAGTCTCGGATTCGAGTGCCTGGTAAACGAGGAAGATGTGGCTAGCCACAACACACAAGCGGTCAGAATCTTTACTGACGGTAGCAAAATTGACGGGAAGGTTGGGGCTTCGCTTTCCATTTGGAATGGCGAAGCCGAAACTAAAAATCGCCGATTAAAACTGCCGTCATACTGCACCGTTTACCAGGCGGAATTGCTGGCCATATGCAAGGCGACGGATGAAATCCTTAAGCGCTCGGAAACGACCTTTGGAATTTATAGCGATTCAAGGTCGTCGTTGGAGACCCTAGTGAAAAACGGCTCTCTTCATCCCCTCGCAGTCCAAACGCGCAAAAATCTTGAGGATTGCGTCAACCAAAACAAACAAGTTAGTTTGTTTTGGTTGAAAGCTCACGTGGGAATCGAGGGGAATGAGAGAGCTGATCAGCTGGCAAAAGACGCGGCCTTGAAACTAAAAACGCGGCCAATCTATGATCTGTGCCCGGTGTCGTTCGCCAAGCGCCAGATCCGTGAAAACTCGCTTGGCGAGTGGAATCGCAGGTACAGATCCGAAGAAAAAGCAAAAATTACAAAGATGTTCCTGCCGGACGCAAGGGCAGCGTACGGGGTTGTTAGAAGGATTGTGCTAGACAAAACTATCACTCAGGTCTTAACGGGCCACGGTGGGTTCTCCGAATACCTGAATAGGTTCGGGTGTAAGGGGGATCCATCGTGCATCTGTGAACCCGGAACACCGGAGACCGTGCAGCACATCCTCTTTGACTGCCCCGTATTCGGCCGAGACCGACTCGACATAGAAATTAATCTTGACGCGGCCATAACAATGCAGAATGCAGAAGCCTTAATTTCCAACGAAAAAACGAGGGGAGCGTTCCTGGAGTACTGCGGAAATATAGCAAGGAAGGTGATAAAGAAAAATAAGTAAAGGGTGATCTGGCTACAAAAATTTTGATAAATTTATGAGTCGAGACACATAAGGGTGGAAATTGAGTTGGCTTCGCAGTGCTCCAGAACCGCACCCGAAAAGGGAAAGGGCTAAATCTATTTTACTGCAATATTTTATTTTTTAATATTTTATATTTTATTATTAACTGACGAAATTAATTTTACGAATCGCGTATTTATTATTTTAATTTACAGAATCATTGATTATTATATTTGACACAACTAAGGATAGTTACATGAGGTTGGAAAGAGAAAAACAGATGAAACAAGGGAATGAAAATGACAAATAAAAACTCTGGTTATGCCAGAGGGTGGCGGGAGGGATTAAAAAAAAAAAAAAAAAAAAACCTAACCTAACCTAACCTAACCTAACCTAACCTAACCTAACCTAACCTAACCTAACCTAACCTAACCTAACCTAACCTAACCTAACCTAACCTAACCTAACCTAACCTAACCTAACCTAACCTAACCTAACCTAACCTAACCTAACCTAACCTAACCTAACCTAACCTAACCTAACCTAACCTAACCTAACCTAACCTAACCTAACCTAACCTAACCTAACCTAACCTAACCTAACCTAACCTAACCTAACCTAACCTAACCTAACCTAACCTAACCTAACCTAACCTAACCTAACCTAACCTAACCTAACCTAACCTAACCTAACCTAACCTAACCTAACCTAACCTAACCTAACCTAACCTAACCTAACCTAACCTAACCTAACCTAACCTAACCTAACCTAACCTAACCTAACCTAACCTAACCTAACCTAACCTAACCTAACCTAACCTAACCTAACCTAACCTAACCTAACCTAACCTAACCTAACCTAACCTAACCTAACCTAACCTAACCTAACCTAACCTAACCTAACCTAACCTAACCTAACCTAACCTAACCTAACCTAACCTAACCTAACCTAACCTAACCTAACCTAACCTAACCTAACCTAACCTAACCTAACCTAACCTAACCTAACCTAACCTAACCTAACCTAACCTAACCTAACCTAACCTAACCTAACCTAACCTAACCTAACCTAACCTAACCTAACCTAACCTAACCTAACCTAACCTAACCTAACCTAACCTAACCTAACCTAACCTAACCTAACCTAACCTAACCTAACCTAACCTAACCTAACCTAACCTAACCTAACCTAACCTAACCTAACCTAACCTAACCTAACCTAACCTAACCTAACCTAACCTAACCTAACCTAACCTAACCTAACCTAACCTAACCTAACCTAACCTAACCTAACCTAACCTAACCTAACCTAACCTAACCTAACCTAACCTAACCTAACCTAACCTAACCTAACCTAACCTAACCTAACCTAACCTAACCTAACCTAACCTAACCTAACCTAACCTAACCTAACCTAACCTAACCTAACCTAACCTAACCTAACCTAACCTAACCTAACCTAACCTAACCTAACCTAACCTAACCTAACCTAACCTAACCTAACCTAACCTAACCTAACCTAACCTAACCTAACCTAACCTAACCTAACCTAACCTAACCTAACCTAACCTAACCTAACCTAACCTAACCTAACCTAACCTAACCTAACCTAACCTAACCTAACCTAACCTAACCTAACCTAACCTAACCTAACCTAACCTAACCTAACCTAACCTAACCTAACCTAACCTAACCTAACCTAACCTAACCTAACCTAACCTAACCTAACCTAACCTAACCTAACCTAACCTAACCTAACCTAACCTAACCTAACCTAACCTAACCTAACCTAACCTAACCTAACCTAACCTAACCTAACCTAACCTAACCTAACCTAACCTAACCTAACCTAACCTAACCTAACCTAACCTAACCTAACCTAACCTAACCTAACCTAACCTAACCTAACCTAACCTAACCTAACCTAACCTAACCTAACCTAACCTAACCTAACCTAACCTAACCTAACCTAACCTAACCTAACCTAACCTAACCTAACCTAACCTAACCTAACCTAACCTAACCTAACCTAACCTAACCTAACCTAACCTAACCTAACCTAACCTAACCTAACCTAACCTAACCTAACCTAACCTAACCTAACCTAACCTAACCTAACCTAACCTAACCTAACCTAACCTAACCTAACCTAACCTAACCTAACCTAACCTAACCTAACCTAACCTAACCTAACCTAACCTAACCTAACCTAACCTAACCTAACCTAACCTAACCTAACCTAACCTAACCTAACCTAACCTAACCTAACCTAACCTAACCTAACCTAACCTAACCTAACCTAACCTAACCTAACCTAACCTAACCTAACCTAACCTAACCTAACCTAACCTAACCTAACCTAACCTAACCTAACCTAACCTAACCTAACCTAACCTAACCTAACCTAACCTAACCTAACCTAACCTAACCTAACCTAACCTAACCTAACCTAACCTAACCTAACCTAACCTAACCTAACCTAACCTAACCTAACCTAACCTAACCTAACCTAACCTAACCTAACCTAACCTAACCTAACCTAACCTAACCTAACCTAACCTAACCTAACCTAACCTAACCTAACCTAACCTAACCTAACCTAACCTAACCTAACCTAACCTAACCTAACCTAACCTAACCTAACCTAACCTAACCTAACCTAACCTAACCTAACCTAACCTAACCTAACCTAACCTAACCTAACCTAACCTAACCTAACCTAACCTAACCTAACCTAACCTAACCTAACCTAACCTAACCTAACCTAACCTAACCTAACCTAACCTAACCTAACCTAACCTAACCTAACCTAACCTAACCTAACCTAACCTAACCTAACCTAACCTAACCTAACCTAACCTAACCTAACCTAACCTAACCTAACCTAACCTAACCTAACCTAACCTAACCTAACCTAACCTAACCTAACCTAACCTAACCTAACCTAACCTAACCTAACCTAACCTAACCTAACCTAACCTAACCTAACCTAACCTAACCTAACCTAACCTAACCTAACCTAACCTAACCTAACCTAACCTAACCTAACCTAACCTAACCTAACCTAACCTAACCTAACCTAACCTAACCTAACCTAACCTAACCTAACCTAACCTAACCTAACCTAACCTAACCTAACCTAACCTAACCTAACCTAACCTAACCTAACCTAACCTAACCTAACCTAACCTAACCTAACCTAACCTAACCTAACCTAACCTAACCTAACCTAACCTAACCTAACCTAACCTAACCTAACCTAACCTAACCTAACCTAACCTAACCTAACCTAACCTAACCTAACCTAACCTAACCTAACCTAACCTAACCTAACCTAACCTAACCTAACCTAACCTAACCTAACCTAACCTAACCTAACCTAACCTAACCTAACCTAACCTAACCTAACCTAACCTAACCTAACCTAACCTAACCTAACCTAACCTAACCTAACCTAACCTAACCTAACCTAACCTAACCTAACCTAACCTAACCTAACCTAACCTAACCTAACCTAACCTAACCTAACCTAACCTAACCTAACCTAACCTAACCTAACCTAACCTAACCTAACCTAACCTAACCTAACCTAACCTAACCTAACCTAACCTAACCTAACCTAACCTAACCTAACCTAACCTAACCTAACCTAACCTAACCTAACCTAACCTAACCTAACCTAACCTAACCTAACCTAACCTAACCTAACCTAACCTAACCTAACCTAACCTAACCTAACCTAACCTAACCTAACCTAACCTAACCTAACCTAACCTAACCTAACCTAACCTAACCTAACCTAACCTAACCTAACCTAACCTAACCTAACCTAACCTAACCTAACCTAACCTAACCTAACCTAACCTAACCTAACCTAACCTAACCTAACCTAACCTAACCTAACCTAACCTAACCTAACCTAACCTAACCTAACCTAACCTAACCTAACCTAACCTAACCTAACCTAACCTAACCTAACCTAACCTAACCTAACCTAACCTAACCTAACCTAACCTAACCTAACCTAACCTAACCTAACCTAACCTAACCTAACCTAACCTAACCTAACCTAACCTAACCTAACCTAACCTAACCTAACCTAACCTAACCTAACCTAACCTAACCTAACCTAACCTAACCTAACCTAACCTAACCTAACCTAACCTAACCTAACCTAACCTAACCTAACCTAACCTAACCTAACCTAACCTAACCTAACCTAACCTAACCTAACCTAACCTAACCTAACCTAACCTAACCTAACCTAACCTAACCTAACCTAACCTAACCTAACCTAACCTAACCTAACCTAACCTAACCTAACCTAACCTAACCTAACCTAACCTAACCTAACCTAACCTAACCTAACCTAACCTAACCTAACCTAACCTAACCTAACCTAACCTAACCTAACCTAACCTAACCTAACCTAACCTAACCTAACCTAACCTAACCTAACCTAACCTAACCTAACCTAACCTAACCTAACCTAACCTAACCTAACCTAACCTAACCTAACCTAACCTAACCTAACCTAACCTAACCTAACCTAACCTAACCTAACCTAACCTAACCTAACCTAACCTAACCTAACCTAACCTAACCTAACCTAACCTAACCTAACCTAACCTAACCTAACCTAACCTAACCTAACCTAACCTAACCTAACCTAACCTAACCTAACCTAACCTAACCTAACCTAACCTAACCTAACCTAACCTAACCTAACCTAACCTAACCTAACCTAACCTAACCTAACCTAACCTAACCTAACCTAACCTAACCTAACCTAACCTAACCTAACCTAACCTAACCTAACCTAACCTAACCTAACCTAACCTAACCTAACCTAACCTAACCTAACCTAACCTAACCTAACCTAACCTAACCTAACCTAACCTAACCTAACCTAACCTAACCTAACCTAACCTAACCTAACCTAACCTAACCTAACCTAACCTAACCTAACCTAACCTAACCTAACCTAACCTAACCTAACCTAACCTAACCTAACCTAACCTAACCTAACCTAACCTAACCTAACCTAACCTAACCTAACCTAACCTAACCTAACCTAACCTAACCTAACCTAACCTAACCTAACCTAACCTAACCTAACCTAACCTAACCTAACCTAACCTAACCTAACCTAACCTAACCTAACCTAACCTAACCTAACCTAACCTAACCTAACCTAACCTAACCTAACCTAACCTAACCTAACCTAACCTAACCTAACCTAACCTAACCTAACCTAACCTAACCTAACCTAACCTAACCTAACCTAACCTAACCTAACCTAACCTAACCTAACCTAACCTAACCTAACCTAACCTAACCTAACCTAACCTAACCTAACCTAACCTAACCTAACCTAACCTAACCTAACCTAACCTAACCTAACCTAACCTAACCTAACCTAACCTAACCTAACCTAACCTAACCTAACCTAACCTAACCTAACCTAACCTAACCTAACCTAACCTAACCTAACCTAACCTAACCTAACCTAACCTAACCTAACCTAACCTAACCTAACCTAACCTAACCTAACCTAACCTAACCTAACCTAACCTAACCTAACCTAACCTAACCTAACCTAACCTAACCTAACCTAACCTAACCTAACCTAACCTAACCTAACCTAACCTAACCTAACCTAACCTAACCTAACCTAACCTAACCTAACCTAACCTAACCTAACCTAACCTAACCTAACCTAACCTAACCTAACCTAACCTAACCTAACCTAACCTAACCTAACCTAACCTAACCTAACCTAACCTAACCTAACCTAACCTAACCTAACCTAACCTAACCTAACCTAACCTAACCTAACCTAACCTAACCTAACCTAACCTAACCTAACCTAACCTAACCTAACCTAACCTAACCTAACCTAACCTAACCTAACCTAACCTAACCTAACCTAACCTAACCTAACCTAACCTAACCTAACCTAACCTAACCTAACCTAACCTAACCTAACCTAACCTAACCTAACCTAACCTAACCTAACCTAACCTAACCTAACCTAACCTAACCTAACCTAACCTAACCTAACCTAACCTAACCTAACCTAACCTAACCTAACCTAACCTAACCTAACCTAACCTAACCTAACCTAACCTAACCTAACCGTGTGTTTTTGATGTTTGTGGCGGAGCCCTACGAACCGGAATTATTGGAATATGCTTTCCCTGGATTACCACCATATTGTCTTTGGAACAGGTGACGGTTCAGAACTTGGATTTCTGACGGAAAACGGAATGCCTTTTGGTATTGTCGGCGGGGCCCTACGAATAATTGATGGAATAAAATCGGAATAAATGATGATCAGAACTTGGTTTTCTGATGGAAAACAGACCGCTTTTTGGTCTTGTCGGAGAGATCGGTGCTCCCTTCTGAATGGGCATGGCCCCCTGACCTGGATCATCTGGTGCCCGCGTCCATCGGACTGCCTTTTCGGCTCTGAAATAAGTGCTAGTATAAAGCTGGTTTTGTTTCTGCGGCCTGAACAGCGTTTCTTCAGTCATCCTTTCATTCATCAGAGCATTCGGGGATCGCTGAGGCTGGGGTGAGGAGCAATTAATTTTGTGAGTTCTCCCCCGGAGACCCGAGCGATCCTCCTCCGCCTCCTTGTCCTCTCTACGTAGGTAGCGACAAGGAGGGACCCCCCTGGAAGTAGGCGGTTGGTGAGTCGTAAATGGAACAGCTTTGCGTCTACGTCTTCAAAATCTCAGATTCTTCATATTTTTATTTATAATTTTCATAGAATTTATAGGTACATCATAATATCAAATGCTTGGTCGGGCTAGGTGTTTCGACGGAACATAGTGCTTGTGATAGCTATACTTCCGGAGCTATACTTCGATCGTCGTATATGTGGTTTTCTTAAAGTGTATAGGTGCGTGTTGTGTATGTGTTGTGTAAGTGCGTGTGTGTATATTGTTTTTGCTCCTTCACGCTGGAACTACTACTGAAGGGACTGAAAAGGACTTAAATGGAATTCTGTCATGTGAATGGCTGGACGCCTGGATTGACGCATGAGCTCTCTTTGTCTCGATATTCCCACGGGATCTGAGCTTACATGGGTGGGGTCGCGGGGCGAGGCTGGTGGAATGTAGCATGGGCGCATAATATGGGCTCGGCGGTTTCGACGAAACACGGGGCAAATGACAATTATACTTCACGAACCGACGATCGACGCTGTCTTGCCTTCGCACCTCTCCGCATCCCTTGAAGAGTGGATGCAGCAGATGCGGTTGATGGAATATGAAAATTCACGGCTGGGCTCGGTTGCCCGACGAAACACGGAGATGACGGCAGTTATGCCTCACTAACCGACGATCGACGCTGTCTTGCCCTCGCACCTCTCCTCCGCATCCCTTGAAGAATGGATGCAGCAGAGGCGGTTGATGGGATATGAAAATTTACGGCTGGGCTCGGATGTCCGACGAAACACGGGGATGATGACAATTATACTTCACGAACCGACGATCGACGCTGTCTTGCCTTCGCACCTCTCCGCATCCCTTGAGGAGTGGATGCAGCAGAGGCGGTTGATGGGATATGAAAATTTACGGCTGGGCTCGGATGTCCGACGAAACACGGGGATGATGACAATTATACTTCACGAACCGACGATCGACGCTGTCTTGCCTTCGCACCTCTCCGCATCCCTTGAAGAGTGGATGCAGCAGAGGCGGTTGATGGGATATGAAATTTTTGGCTGGGCTCGGTAGTCCGACGTAAACACGGGGCTGATGACAACTATACTTCACGAACCGATGATCGACGTTGTCTTGCCTACATACCTCTCGGCATCCCTTGTAAAGTGGATGCAGCAGAGGCAATGCATATGAAAATTCTGATCAAGCACTATGGTTCGGCGAAGCACGTGGCTAAAGACAATTATACTTCACGAACCAACGATCGAAGCTATCATGCTTACACACATTTTCGCATCCCTTGAGAGTGGATGTGACGCGAGGCGGTGTACATCCTTCATTTCGATCTTTACAAACAATATTATCATGACCGGTTTTATTCTACTTCTAGTAACAGCACTATTAAAAACTAAAAATTAAAATAATTCATACTAATAAAATAAATTCATACAAATCTTAATGAAATTTAAAAATTAAAATAAAATCATATAAACTCAAATAAATTAAAATAAATTCTTATAATCTCATTAAAACCAAAACAAATACATATCAAATCATTTAAATTAAAATAATTTGTAATAAATTGGGACAAATTAAATAAATTCATAAAATGAAACAGGTTAAATAAATTAAATAAACTCAATACATTAACAACTCAAATTTAAGCAATAGCGAGAATGTATAAGTCGCACAAAATGGACGGTCTTATCGCCTAAAGCGACTTGGCCAAGTTATTACATACTGTTACATCTTTTAATCTCATCTGGCCTCTGTCATTGATAGTGGCAGCGCCTGGCCTTCTGAGCCGGCTCTTCTTACCTCTACTGACCTCCGCGTGATGCGAACCAACGATCGAAGCTATCATGCTTACACACATTTTCGCATCCCTTGAGAGTGGATGTGACGCGAGGCGGTGTACATCCTTCATTTCGATCTTTACAAACAATATTATCATGACCGGTTTTATTCTACTTCTAGTAACAGCACTATTAAAAACTAAAATTAAAATAATTCATACTAATAAAAATAAATTCATACAAATCTTAATGAAATTTAAAAATCAAAATAAAATCATATAAACTCAAATAAATTAAAATAAATTCTTATAATCTCATTAAAACTAAAACAAATACATATCAAATCATTTAAATTAAAATAATTTGTAATAAATTGGGACTAATTAAATAAATTCAATAAAATGAAACAAATTAAATAAATTAAATAAACTCAATACATTAACAACTCAAATTTAAGCAATAGCGAGAATGTATAAGTCGCACAAAATGGACGGTCTTATCGCTTAAAGCGACTTGGCCAAGTTATTACATACTGTTGCATCTTTTAATCTCATCTGGCCTCTGTCATTGATAGTGGCAGCGCCTGGCCTTCTGAGCCGGCTCTTCTTACCTCTACTGACCTCCGCGTGATGCAGACCCTTCCATGCACTATATGAAATTAGTGTTTACAATGGGAATTTATCAATCTATCTATCCACCTGTCTTATCAATAATACATTTCCACATATGCAGATCCTTGTCCCATAGTAACGACGAACCATTGATTCTTAGAGTGAACACTCTCGAATAAGACAGGCATACCCCTCGGCTTGATGGTGTTGGCTTGGATTAAATAGCCTTATTCTCAACCTGTTGTTGTGCACGGCATCGCAGTGCAATCATCATAATCACAGTTATGCTAGAAATCGATTACGTGAAACATAGGAATTTCTACTCAATTGTGCTTTGTTGACAAAGCCTAACCGAATTTAGTCTTGGGCTTTCGAGTGCCCCTTTACTGATATTATCAAAATCTTGCTTCTTCTGGCTTCTATTGGTGGCTCCCGTCAATAACAATAACCATCTCTAATCATCATAGTCACTCAAATTCGCTCTCATTAGCCTCTAAAGTTTTCTCCTATATCCTGACTCACGCTCGAGGACGCCGCCGCTGCCGTCGTCTACCTCTGCTGCCATCGCATGAGTCTCGCAAACCTCCATATCTCTCTATTAGCTATATTCGGTATTTCAAACTGATTCTATTAATCATTTCTATAATTAAATCATCCTGTCACCTCTCTCCACATCTCTGGATCTCAACTAAAAACCTCCACTTTCATTAAATTCTAAAAACCTCTCCCTACATCTTGACTCACTTCCGAACACTTCCGCCGATGCCGGTTACCTCTGCCGCCGTCACATGAACTCTCTATCAACCTTATCCAACCTCTAAACCAGATTCTCCTTCAAACTCGGCTAAATTAATCCATGACCCCTTTTTACTTCTCTGTTCGTTGTCCTCAGTTTCCTAACTGGCCTCTACATATCATTTCTTTGATTATCCTTCTCTGTATACAGCCAGCTTATCTAATAACCTAAACACACGCGCGCTCTGTCACGCTGTCAACTAGCTAACACTACATAAGTGGCTCCTTGTTTGTATTATTATTAAAAAACCCTAGTTAACAAAGTAATACAAACAAATTACGAAAAATGACTATTACTAACTCTAGTAACAAAAACTCCTTTTAACTCAGCTAAATATATTCATTAAACATCTCTAACCACCGACTACATCCTATCACCTCTCTCCACATCTATTGAATAGAACCTATCACCTCTCTCCACATCTATTTGATAGAAGCTATCATGCTTACACACATTTTCGCATCCCTTGAGAGTGGATGTGACGCGAGGCGGTGTACATCCTTCATTTCGATCTTTATAAACAATGTTATCATGACCGGTTTTATTCTACTTCTAGTAACAGCACTATTAAAAACTAAAATTAAAATAATTCATACTAATAAAAATAAATTCATACAAATCTTAATGAAATTTAAAAATTAAAATAAAATCATATAAATTCAAATAAATTAAAATAAATTCTTATAATCTCATTAAAACTAAAACAAATACATATCAAATCATTTAAATTAAAATAATTTGTAATAAATTGGGACAAATTAAATAAATTCAATAAAATGAAACAAATTAAATAAATAAATTAAATAAACTCAATACATTAACTACTCAAATTTAAGCAATAGCGAGAATGTATAAGTCGCACAAAATGGACGGTCTTATCGCTTAAAGCGACTTGGCCAAGTTATTACATACTGTTACATCTTTTAATCTCATCTGGCCTCTGTCATTGATAGTGGCAGCGCCTGGCCTTCTGAGCCGGCTCTTCTTACCTCTACTGACCTCCGTGTGATGCAGACCCTTCCATGCACTATTTGAAATTAGTGTTTACAATGGGAATTTATCAATCTATCTATCCACCTGTTTTATCAATAATACATTTCCACATATGCAGATCCTTGTCCCATAGTAACGACGAACCATTGATTCTTAGAGTGAACACTCTCGAATAAGACAGGCATACCCCTCGGCTTGATGGTGTTGGCTTGGATTAAATAGCCTTATTCTCAACCTGTTGTTGCGCACGGCATCGCAGTGCAATCATCATAATCACAGTTATGTTAGAAATCGATTACGTAAAACATAGGAATTTCTACTCAATAGTGCTTTGTTGACAAAGCCTAACCGAATTTAGTCTTGGGCTTTCGAGTGCCCCTTTACTGATATTATCAAAATCTTGCTTCTTCTGGCTTCTATTGGTGGCTCCCGTCAATAACAATAACCATCTCCAATCATCATAGTCACTCAAATTCGCTCTCATTAGTCTCTAAAGTTTTCTCCTATATCCTGACTCACGCTCGAGGACGCCGCCGCTGCCGTCGTCTACCTCTGCTGCCATCGCATGAGTCTCGCAAACCTCCATATCTCTCTATTAGCTATATTCGGTATTTCAAACTGATTCTATTAATCATTTCTATAATTAAATCATCCTGTCACCTCTCTCCACATCTCTGGATCTCAACTAAAAACCTCCACTTTCATTAAATTCTAAAAACCTCTCCCTACATCTTGACTCACTTCCGAACACTTCCGCCGATGCCGGTTACCTCTGCCGCCGTCACATGAACTCTCTATCAACCTTATCCAACCTCTAAACCAGATTCTCCTTCAAACTCGGCTAAATTAATCCATGACCCCTTTTTACTTCTCTGTTCGTTGTCCTCAGTTTCCTAACTGGCCTCTACATATCATTTCTTTGATTATCCTTCTCTGTATACAGCCAGCTTATCTAATAACCTAAACACACGCGCGCTCTGTCACGCTATCAACTAGCTAACACTACATAAGTGGCTCTTTGTTTGTATCATTATTAAAAAACCCTAGTTAACAAAGTAATACAAACAAATTACGAAAAAAAAATGACTATTACTAACTCTAGTAACAAAAACTCCTTTTAACTCAGCTAAATATATTCATTAAACATCTCTAACCACCGACTACATCCTATCACCTCTCTCCACATCTATTGAATTTCAACCAACCTCCACTCTCACTAGTCTCTTAATGACCTCTCCCTACATCTTGACTCATCTGCAGGCAACGCTACCGCCTCTGGCTGCCTTCATCGCTGACACATGGTCGTCACATGCCTCTTTATCTCCTCATCTACCGTCTTCAATCTCCAAACCAGCTCCTATCTCTCATTTCTATAATAATTACTCTATGCAATTATGCTCTTACTCGTCCTGTTTACTATCTCCCTATTAAACAAATACAAACTATATTAGCCTGTATATATTTATACTCATTAACTTACATATAAATTTGCTCAATTACAAAAGCTATTAATAACTTCTTCTAAAATATAACTTTAACCAAATAGACTAAAATATATCAACCAATGCTCATTCTATCACACTATCTACTAACTGACCCTATACAATGGGCCCTTACTTTTATTTTTTTGCTCAAATATGAAACGATTGAGCAAAATAGCGCCAATCTATAATGATAATACGGCCAGCTTCTAAAAAACTAAACTCCTTTCAACTTAACTAAATTAATTCATAACACCTTTGTTGACAACTGATTACATCCTGCCACCTCTCTTCACATCTTTTGTTTTCAATTAACCTCAATCACAAATACTACAATACTTGACCTCTTATTAATCTTGCCTCGTCTGCACACCACTTGGATGGGTTCCTCCTCCTGCCACCTCCTGCTATTAAAATACACAAAACAAAACAATACTAGCTGTACTATACGGTCTCACCCATACAAGTCCTGGTCCCGTTATTATTTCAAACCATCCTTTTATCTTAAACGCTTTTTAAACAAACAAACAAACCTCTCAGCCTAACTATACTAATATAACTTTATATTGATACCCTCAATTTTGCTCTCTTACACAATGATGCAATCTTTATTATAATAGACATGATAATATTAGAAAAAGATTAGATAAAACTAAATGATCTCTAATTTAATACAAACTTAACTAACACTAATCATAGACCTCCATGTATCCTCTTACTTTATCACAGTTTAGTCTCTTCTTACTTCTATTAACCCTACCCATTTTCAAGAGTATGATAACTGAACATTACTTTCACTTTATTGGTACATAACTCTTGCCTCTTATTTCTTCTCATATTTATATTCTTGTTTCTTCTCTTAGAAATGCTTGTATTATATTATTATATTTTTATCTTTTCTTTTATTTTTATTTACTTATTTCTTATTATGTAAATAATTGTTAGTATATTCTCATTAACTGGTTCATAACACCTCTGCTGACAGCCGGCTGCATTCTGTCGCCTCTCTCCACATCTGTTGGGGTTTCAACTGACCTCCATTTTCATTAGCCTCTAAAGGCCTCTTCCTACATCCTGACTCGGTCACAAGCAACAGTCAGTTGCCTCCACCGCCGTTGAATGGACTCTACATGCCTCTGTGTCTCTCAACTGATCTCTTGTTACGTCTTGCCGCCTCTCTCCACATCTGTTGGACTCAACTAGCCTCCACTCTCATAAATCTCTAAAAACCTCTCCCTGCATTCTAACTCAATTACAAGCATATGGATTCCGCATGCCTCTTTTTCTATCTATTTAGCCATCTTCAGCCTCTCAACCGACCTCTATATAAATAAGACATAATATCAAATAAATATCATTTCCACGACCATCTTATATTGATTATACTCCTTTACACCCGGTCACTCTCTTCTTCCAACTATACTACACAAACAACACCTGGCCCACATGTACATATTTACTAACTCATATATAAATCTACTCAATACAATTACATTAATCCCTCCTATCTGCTCCTCTATGCTGATGTAATTTATAATAACTAATAACAAGATCAAACAAAATAAACATAAAAACGTCAATGTAAACAATCTTTAATTGACACAAATTGAAATTTTAATTGTATGCCCCAACCTACTAGCTATAAGACTTAAATTGCAAACACATTTCTGTTTCATACAACTTGTCATTTGACTTTACACCATAACGTCCTACTAATAAGACTCAGATTTCCATGATCCGCGCCATCAGTTACAACTGACAACTTATGACGCGAAACCTCAACAACGATTCTTTGTGTTCATTGTCTATACCTTAAACACAAGTTGCTCAAAGGAATATATATTCTATCATAATAAAAATACGGTATCAAATAGTATGCGCGCGCCGAGGCGGCTCACTGCCACTGAGCGCGATTTTAGTTCTACAATAGCCGAGCCGCCGGCGGCTCAATACCTATGAGAAGGTTGATAGCTTTCTCTAAATTTAAATTCAGGCTCCACTAAGAGTTATGCACAACATTCTTTTAACAAATAATAATTTATTCATTAATCCATCTCAGTTCGTACATACTCAATATTAGATACTCCAGGCTGAGAACCTGAAAATTCTTTTCGTCAATAAACGATCCATTCGTTGAATAAGACACTAAGCATCTCTTTAATCTTGTCTTCACTAAAATTTAACTCGTGTGCTATAAGCCACGGGCAGCAGCTAGTATCAAACCTCTTTATACCTCTTAACACTGTATTACACCTCCTTTAGCTTCGGTCTGACTCTTCCTACCTCCAAACTGAATGGCTCACCTCTGACTACCTCTAATGACCACTATAGCCCTCATATCTCATTTCATCGGTGCGCCTCCTCGTTTACCTCACTAGATTTTAAAAGGAAAATTAATAAACAAATTACACATACTGATAGTGATAATATAACTAGCCTCTAACTCTATAAATAAAAATCCTTAGAACTCAACTAAACTAACTCATAACACCTCTATTGACAACCGGTCACATCCTATCACCTCTCTCTACATTTGCTGAACATCAACTTACCTCATTCATAATAATAACAACGTCTGACTTCTAACTAACTCTTACTACCCCTTCTACTCACCAATTAAATGGACCTCTTTCACCTCCTGCTGTCTTGATAATACCAGCTGATCTCGGTCTCGTAACTATCTCAAGCCATCTATTTTCTAAATGAACGCTCTCAAACAAACAACTAACTAACCTCTCAGATCCATATATCAGTATACTTTGAAAGCTGATACTCTCAACTTATTATTCTACACAAAATTGCTATATTCATCATAATAGCCATGGTAACACTGGAGAAAGATTATGCAACTATCTACTAATTAGCGCTAATTAAAAGGTGGGTAAATTCAGTACAAATATTATCTCTCAAAACAAAACTCTTTTAATTAATTAATTAAACTAATTCATAACACCTCCACTCCACCTTCATTAGCCTCTAAAGGCCTTTTTTTTACATCCTGACTCAGTCACAAGCACCTGCCAGTTACCTCCACCGCCGTCAAATGGACTCTACATGCTCCTATATCTCTCTACTGACCACTTATTACATCCTGTCACCTCTCTCCACATCTGTTGGGGTTTCAACTAACCTCCACCTTCACTAGCCTCTAAAGGCCTTTTTCTACATCCTGACTCAGTCACAAGCACCTGCCAGTTACCTCCACCGCCGTCTAATGGACTCTACATGCTCCTATATCTCTCTACTGACCACTTATTACATCCTGTCACCTCTCTCCACATCTGTTGGGGTTTCAACTAACCTCCTCCTTCACTAGCCTCTAAAGGCCTTTTTCTACATCCTGACTCAGTCACAAGCACCTGCCAATTACCTCCACCGCCGTTAAATGGACTCTACATGCTCCTGTATCTCTCTACTGACCACTTATTACATCCTGTCACCTCTCTCCACATCTGTTGGGGTTTCAACTAACCCCCACCTTCACTAGCCTCTAAAGGCCTTTTTCTACATCCTGACTCAGTCACAAGCACCTGCCAGTTACCTCCACCGCCGTCAAATGGACTCTACATGCTCCTATATCTCTCTACTGACCACTTATTACATCCTGTCACCTCTCTCCACATCTGTTGGGGTTCCAACTAACCTCCACCTTCACTAGCCTCTAAAGGCCTTTTTCTACATCCTGACTCAGTCACAAGCACCTGCCAGTTACCTCCACCACCGTCAAATGGACTCTACATGCCCCTATATCTCTCTACTGACCACTTATTACATCCTGTCACCTCTCTCCACATCTGTTGGGGTTTCAACTAACCTCCACCTTCACTAGCCTCTAAAGGCCTTTTTCTACATCCTGACTCAGTCACAAGCACCTGCCAGTTACCTCCACCGCCGTTAAATGGACTCTACATGCTCCTGTATCTCTCTACTGACCACTTATTACATCCTGTCACCTCACTCCACATCTGTTGGGGTTTCAACTAACCTCCACCTTCACTAGCCTCTAAAGGCCTTTTTCTACATCCTGACTCAGTCACAAGCACCTGCCAGTTACCTCCACCGCCGTTAAATGGACTCTACATGCTCCTGTATCTCTCTACTGACCACTTATTACATCCTGCCACCTCTCTCCACATCTGTTGGACTCAACTAACCTCCACTCTCATAAATCTCTAAAAACCTCTCCCTACATTCTGACTCAATTACAAGCATATGGATTCCGCATGCCTCTTTTTCTATCTATAGCCATCTTCAGCCTCCCAACCGACCTCTATATAAATAAGATATAATATCAAATAGATAGCATTTCTATGACTATTTTATGTTAATTACACTTCTTTACACCTGGTCACTCTCTTCTTCCTACTACACTATACAAACAACACCCGGCCCATATGCATATATCTACTAACTCATATATAAATTTACTCAATACAATGACATTAATCCCTCCTATCTGCTCAAGTTTTAATTACAAACTTTCGCGAACAATGATTTCAAGGTCATCGGCTCACGAATCAATTTTATTCACGGTTACAGATCACGCTTCAAATAAATACTCATAACCTATCGCATTCTTAGTGTTGCAATGACTAGGAAATATTAGACCAATTTTAAACACAGGTTGTTCAAGGGAATATAGACTCTATCACAATAAAATACGGTATCAAATAGCATGCGCGCGCCGAGGCGACTCACTGCCACTGAGCGCGTTTTTGGTTCTACAGTAGCCAAGCCGCCCGCCGGCGGCTCAATGCCTACGAGAAGGTTGATAGCTTTCTCTAAAATTAAAATCAGGTTCCAATAAGAACTATGCACAACACTCTTTTAATTAACAAATAATAATTTATTCATTAATCCATCTCAGTTCGCACATACTCAATATTAGATACTCCAGGCTGAGAACCTGAAAATTCTTTTCGTCAATAAACGATCCATTCAATAAATAAGACACTAAGCATCTCTTTTATCTTGTCTTTACTAAAGTTTAACTCGTGTGCTGTAAGCCACGGGCAGCAGCTAGTATCAAACCTCTTTATACCTCTTAACACTGTATTACACCTCCTTTAGCTTCGGTCTGACTCTTCCTACCTCCAAACTAAGTGGCTCACCTCTGATTACCTCTAATGAACACTAAAGCCATCATATCTCATTTCATCGGTGCGCCTCCTCGTTTGCCTCACTAGCTTTTAAAAGGAAATTAGTAAACAAATTACACATACTGATAGTGATAAAATAACTAGCTTCTAACTCTATAAATAAAAATCCTTAGAACTAATAGCTTTCTCTAAAATTAAATTCAGGCTCCAATAATGCACAACATTCTTTTGACAAATAATAATCTATTCATTGATCCATCTCAGTTCATGTATACTCGGTATCAGATACTCCAGGCTGAGAAATAAATGATCCATTCGCTGAATAAAATACTAAGAATCTCTTTAATCTTATATTTACTAAAGTTTAACTTGTGTGTTGTAAAACCACGGGCAGCAGCCAGTACCTGTCAAACCTCATTATACCTCTTAACACTGTATCACACCTCCTTTAGCTTCGGTCCAACTCTTCCCGCCTCCAAACTGAGTGACTCACCTCTGATTACCTCTAATGACCACTATCTCGTTTCATCTGGGCACCTCCTCGTTTGCCTCACTAGCTTTTAAAAGGAAAATTAGTAAACAAATTACACATACTGATAGTGATAAAATAACTAGCTTCTAACTCTATAAATAAAAAATCCTTAGAACTCAACTAAACTAATTCATAACACCTCTATTGACAACCGGTCACATCCTATCACCTCTCTCCACATCTGCCAAGTTTCAACCAACCTCATTCATGAATTTTAACAATGTCCGACTTCTAATTAACTCTTACTACCTTTTCTGCTCACCACTTGAATTGACCTCCCCACCTCCTGCCGTTCTGATTACACCAGCTGGTCTCGAAATTATCTCAAGTCATCCATTCCTTAAATAAACGCTCTCAAAAAACAACTAACTAACCTCCCAGATCCACAATATCAGTATATTTTGAATGTTGATACTCTCAACTCATTATTCTGCACTAAATTGCTATATTTATCATAATAGCCATGGTAACATTGGGGAAAGATTATGCAACTATCAACTGATTAGCGCTATATAACTGGCTCTTACTTCTATCTTTTCATATAAAGCAAAAGTAGGTGAATTCAGTACAAATCTCATTTCTCAAAGCAAAGCTCTCTTAATTAATTAATTAACTGGTTCATAACACCTCTGCTGACAGCCGGCTGCATTCTGTCGCCTCTCTCCACATCTGTTGGGGTTTCAACTGACCTCCATTTTCATTAGCCTCTAAAGGCCTCTTCCTACATCCTGACTCGGTCACAAGCAACAGTCAGTTGCCTCCACCGCCGTTGAATGGACTCTACATGCCTCTGTGTCTCTCAACTGACCTCTTGTTACGTCTTGCCGCCTCTCTCCACATCTGTTGGACTCAACTAGCCTCCACTCTCATAAATCTCTAAAAACCTCTCCCTGCATTCTAACTCAATTACAAGCATATGGATTCCGCATGCCTCTTTTTCTATCTATTTAGCCATCTTCAGCCTCCCAACCGACCTCTATATAAATAAGACATAATATCAAATAAATATCATTTCCACGACCATCTTATGTTGATTATACTCCTTTACACCCGGTCACTCTCTTCTTCCAACTATACTACACAAACAACACCCGGCCCACATGTACATATTTACTAACTCATATATAAATCTACTCAATACAATTACATTAATCCCTCCTATCTGCTCCTCTATGCTGATGTAATTTATAATAACTAATAACAAGATCAAACAAAATAAACATAAAAACGTCAATGTAAACAATCTTTAATTGACACAAATTGAAATTTTAATTGTATGCCCCAACCTACTAGCTATAAGGCTTAAATTGCAAACACATTTCTGTTTCATACAACTTGTCATTTGACTTTACACCATAACGTCCTACTAATAAGACTCAGATTTCCATGATCCGCGCCATCAGTTACAACTGACAACTTATGACGCGAAACCTCAACAACGATTCTTTGTGTTCATTGTCTATACCTTAAACACAAGTTGCTCAAAGGAATATATACTCTATCATAATAAAAATACGGTATCAAATAATATGCGCGCGCCGAGGCGGCTCACTGCCACTGAGCGCGATTTTGGTTCTACAATAGCCGAGCCGCCGGCGGCTCAATGCCTATGAAAAGGTTGATAGCTTTTTCTAAATTTAAATTCCGGCTCCACTAAGAGTTATGCACAACATTCTTTTAACAAATAATAATTTATTCATTAATCCATCTCAGTTCATACATACTCAATATTAGATACTCCAGGCTGAGAACCTGAAAATTCTTTTCGTCAATAAACGATCCATTCGTTGAATAAGACACTAAGCATCTCTTTAATCTTGTCTTCACTAAAATTTAACTCGTGTGCTATAAGCCACGGGCAGCAGCTAGTATCAAACCTCTTTATACCTCTTAACACTGTATTACACCTCCTTTAGCTTCGGTCTGACTCTTCCTACCTCCAAACTGAATGGCTCACCTCTGACTACCTCTAATGACCACTATAGCCCTCATATCTCATTACATCGGTGCGCCTCCTCGTTTACCTCACTAGATTTTAAAAGGAAAATTAATAAACAAATTACACATACTGATAGTGATAACATAACTAGCCTCTAACTCTATAAATAAAAATCCTTAGAACTCAACTAAACTAACTCATAACACCTCTATTGACAACCGGTCACATCCTATCACCTCTCTCTACATTTGCTGAACATCAACTAACCTCATTCATAATAATAACAACGTCTGACTTCTAACTAACTCTTACTACCCCTTCTACTCACCAATTAAATGGACCTCTTTCACCTCCTGCTGTTTTAATAATACCAGCTGATCTCGGTCTCGTAATTATCTCAAGCTATCTATTTTCTAAATGAACGCTCTCAAACAAACAACTAACTAACCTCTCAGATCCATATATCAGTATACTTTGAATGCTGATACTCTCAACTTATTATTCTACACAAAATTGCTATATTCATCATAATAGCCATGGTAACACTGGAGAAAGACTATGCAACTATCAACTAATTAGCGCTAAATAAAAGGTGGGTAAATTCAGTACAAATATTATCTCTCAAAACAAAACTCTTTTAATTAATTCATTAAACTAATTCATAACACCTCCACTTACAACCGGCTACATTCTGTCACCTCTCTCCACACCTGCTGAGTTTCAACTAACCTCCACTTTCATTAGCCTCTAAAGGCCTCTTCCTACAAATTTGGTACTGATTGAACGTAATAATATGATCAGCTTCTAACTCTATAAATATCACTCCTTCAAAACTCAACTAAACTAATTCATAACACCTCTATCGACATTCGGTTACATCCTGTCACCTCTCTCCACATCTGCTGAGTTTCAACTAACCGTCACTTTCACTAGCCTCTAAAGGCCTCCTCCTACATCCTGACTCATCCTCAAACACTACTGGTACTGCCGATTACCTCCGCAACCTTCGCATGAGGTCCACGCACCTCCTTATCTCTCTATCAGCCATCTCCAACCTCTCAACCAGCCTCTCCTTCAAACTCAAAATTAATTCATAACAACTATATTGACAACCGATGACATTCTGTCACCTCTCTCCACATCTCCTAAGCTTCAAATAACCTCCATTCATGAATAATAACAATACCTGATTTTCTCATTGTGTTGCCCGCCACTTGGGAGGATACCTCCACCTACTGCCGTTTACATAATACTAGCTGTGTTCTGCGATCTCACTCGTGCGGGCTGTAGTTATCTTAAACCATTAATTCTCAAATGAATGCCCTCAAACAGACAAACAAACCCCTCAGCTGCTTTACAATATTAGTAAAAATTAGATATTGTTATTCTTCACCTATTATTTGCACATTACATTACAACACCATCACCATAGTCATAGTGGTATTCGAGATAGATAGTATAAAACAAAACAATAAGCTCTCCAGTTAATCATATATCTTATATCTCTAAACGAGCAATTCTCGTATATACATATATATATAATTGGAATCTCGGAATTGGCTCCAAAATTCCCATGAAATAATACAAACTGCGCTTTGCTATTCTGCCCTCAAAAGCCCCGAGCCTGCAGTTATTTCAAGTCATTAGTTCTTAAATGAACGCACTCAAATAAACAAACAAACAACCCCTCGCTGCTTTATAATATTGGTATAAATTAGATATTACTAATTTATGGTGTTGAATAAAACCTAACTTCTCTTATAAAATCTTATATCCATGCCTGCGTGGCAGAAGTCCGTAGGAAAGTCTCAAAAGAAAAGAAAAAAGAGATAAATAAAATAACAATTTAATCCCAACAACTCCTGACCGAAACTTCATAGCAATTACTTTACTTAACCTAAGCTTCAATTAAATATAGGCGCAGGGATCTAAAGAACATAACACACAACAATAAATATATAAACACACGACAGTAGCCTCTACTATAACTATTTTATTCAAATGAATGAATAAATTAATGAACGAACATTAGTACGCGACCGTTGATGTTGAGATAGCTGGATATTATCTCTCTGCAAAACAAAACTCCTCTAAACTCAACTAAATTAACTCATAACACTTCTTTTCATATGACCGATTACATCCTCTCGCCTCTCTCCACATCTCTCGGGCTTCAATCAACCTCAGTCATGAATAAATTAACATCAGACTCTCCTATTAACTCTTTCAACCTCTATCTTCATCACCTCTTGAGCTGGTCCCTTTACCTTCTGTTGCCCTTATATACTAGCTGCGCTCTGCGGTCTCACTCACCCAAAAGGGTCCCGGTCTTGTAACAACAATAATAATTTAAAACCAATAGATCTCAAGCAAACGCTCTCAAATAGACAAACAAACCCCTTGGTTTCATAATATTTGTATAGACTAGATATTACTTGTGTTCCCAACCTATTGTTGCGCACAGCACTACAATACAACAACCACCAAAATCATAATGACATTAGAAATAAATTATATAGAACAAAGAGATCATAACATCTAATGAGAATAAATATATATTTAAATATATGTGTGAACTAATAATTGTGAAGGCGCGGAGAACCGCTAAAAAGCATATGCCTTAACTTAATGGACCCCTGTCTTTCGGACAAACATGGAGCAACTGGACTTGTGTCATGGGTGCCGGAAGGCGGATATACCACTACTTCTCTTTGCTGGCAGAAACTATGGTTACTAGTACTCATCATAATTATAATAATCCTATGTACAACTTTGTTTTTATAACTACACAACCTTAACCTCTAGCAAGCAGCTACTTGTATTCTCGACAACTCTCTCTACCCTAATCATTTGCTAGTAGTCTAGTCAACTCCTTCTGCCATATATATAGGTACCAATAGTATAATTAAAAAACGGAAGCTATCTGATTAGTACAGAAACAGTTATATATTACGTGAGCGCAAACCACAAGCCACATAAGGCTGTATACATCTACTTAAATAATCATTGTATACTCATTCACTCACTCACTAATATTAATAAAATTAAATTATTTATTTATTTAAGGAAAACAACTCTGTTCTCAGCCTCTATCTGAACGCATCACACTACCCCCTCAGAGGCTAACCTGTATTCGACGACCAGTACTTTCATCAATCTGTTTGTGGCTTAGAAAGTTATTCTTCTCCTAATTTATAACATTAAAAAAAAAAAAAAAAAAAAAAAAAAAAACCCGAATTTTGGCAAACGAGAGGGGAATGAGTCCTTTATCACCTCATCATCCTTTAAAAATATATATATATATATATAATATATATATATAATATATATATATACAACCACCGTCCTCATATACCTGACCCATTTCATGTCATCTGATACGTATATGCCTACCCTTGAATAAAATGACGCGAGTACTGAATAAATGGCCCCTCCACCAACCGCTTGTTGGATACGTGTGTCATGGCATGCGATTTTACCCGCGTGATATGCTCCGGAGCATCATCGGTGTCGGTATCGCTGAGTGCAGTGACGCGGATATTGAATAATATTTCCCATCCACCAACCACTTGTTGAATACATGTGTTATGGCATGCGGTGATACCCACATGATATACTCCAGAGTATATTCATATCAGTATCGCTGAATGCAATGACGCAGATATTGAATAAATGGCCCATCCACCAACCACTTGTTGAATACATGTGCCACGGCATGCGGTGATATCCACATGATATACTCCAGAGTATATTCATATCAGTATCGCTGAATGCAATGACGCAGATATTGAATAAATGGCCCATCCACCCACCCATCAACCACTTGTTGGATACATGTGTCGTGGCATGCGGTGATACCCACATGATATACTCCAGAGTATATTCATATCAGTATCACTGAGTGCAATGACGCAGATATTGAATAAATGGCCCATCCACCAACCACTTGTTGGATACATGTGTCATGGCATGCGGCGATACCCACATGATATACTCCAGAGTTTATTCATATCAGTATCGCTGAGTGCAATGACGCAGATATTGAATAAATGGCCCATCCATCCATCCACCAACCACTTGTTGAATACATGTGTCATGACATGCGGTGATATCCACATGATATACTCCAGAGTATATTCATATCAGTATCACTGAATGTCGTGACGCAGATATCTAACAAATGGTACATCCACCACCAACACCACCACCACCACCAACCACTTATCAAATACATGCATTTTGGCATTCGGTATTGCCCACACGATATACTCCTGGGTACCATCGTATCAGCATAACCGTATGCAATAATGCAGATATTGGAAAAGTGAAACCACGTCCTATTAAATACATAATGTATTATGGCACTCGGCGATGCCCGCACGAGGTACTCACAAGTAGTATTGTTGTATCGGTGTCGCCGTATGCGATGACGTAAGTGTTGAACAAGCGGCTAAATACTACTTACTAAATACATGTATATATGTCTCACTATTTATCTGGCTCACAATTCCTCCATATGCAACCTTCCCATTATGTTTATCTTCCCAAACCAAAACTAAAAAAGGAAAATTCACATCACCCACTCGTTAGCCACCACCTTTTATTTACTCACCAATAATTCTTCGTCATCATCGTCTATTAAATTAAAATAACAAAAATAAAAATACACAACAACTGTCATTTCTTATACCTGACCCACTTAGCGCCAGCTGATGTGTATATGAGTCCACCCATCTCTTCTATTTTTATTATATACCTACACCTGTAATGATATCTCTCTCTTATCGATCACACCACAAAATCTATTAAATAATCCAACCCTATGGTTCAATCCTATTACATGGAGTCAATCTCGCTTACTTGTCAGCTAACGCATTTACAGTACTGGTCAATTTGACCTTAAGTGAGCTCACTGAAGGTTGAGAGAGACTTGCTGTCAACTTAATCTTAAGTTCGTCTGCGGTTGGGAGCAACTCGAAACATATTTGAAGGGCGTGCCAAGCGCATGCCATCATCTCCTTCGTGCTGCTTTCGTTCCAAACGGCGAAGGGCATTATTAAGTATATGATTACTGCTATAGCATTCGACTGGCTGCTCCACCACCACTTTATTGTTGTTGTGGGCAGCTCGGCTTTAGGCTAAGCGGAGTCTGTCTTACTCAACTCTTTTGTCTGCTCATCATTAAATCTATTTATCTATTATTTTTATCATTCACACACTTTACTCACATTTGCTCAGTTTTATACTGATTATTATTGGTACTATTATTGATCTTACCCTCTGAAATCAGGCAGCTCAATCTCTCATTACGTTGGGTTGGTTGGAGTGTGATAATAATAGTGGTAACTATTGTTTTTCTTTCACCCCAACCAACCCAACGCATCTTTTTACTTACACTTATTAAATACAATCATTTACTTATATTCTCTCCCTACAGAAATTGTCAACTTGACATAAAGTGGACTCATCGACATATTGAGTATGGCCTACTATCAAACTAACCCTCTATCATCTGTCGCCGCCTGAGGCTTCAGGCTGTGCGAATCTGTATCTGAATCGCCAAATCTGGCAAGGATACTACTATGTTTCGTTAGACGCTCACAGCTCAACAGGCGACTGGCATAGTCATGACTTGATTGATTACCGCTATAGCATTCGCCTGTTTATTTCACCCCTTCCCAAAAAATAGCCAGGCTTTAGGCTAAGCGGAGTTTGCCTCACTCGATGTGCTCGGTCTGTCCATCATTAAATCTATTCATCTATTATTATCTAACATTATAATATTCAAAGTCTCAAACAATTGATCAATCCGATCATAATATGGTACGATGAACGAGGGAGGCACATCTACAAACTACTCACTCTCTATCAGCTGTCGTCCATGAGCGACTGGTATAAAAGTGATCACCTCGCTCGTCCATCTGATTGCACTCTTGCCACTATTAAATAAATTTATCTATTGTATAAACTAAATACCTGACCCACTTAGCGCCAGCTGATGTGTATATGAGTCCACCCATCTCTTCTATTTCAATATATACCTATACCTGTGATGATATCTCTCTCTTATCGATCACACCACAAAATCTATTAAATAATCCAACCCTATGGTTCAATCCTATTACATGGAGTCAATCTCGCTTACTTGTCAGCTAACGCATTTACAGTACTGGTCAATTTGACCTTAAGTGAGCTCACTGAAGGTTGAGAGAGACTTGCTGTCAACTTAATCTTAAGTTCGTCTGCGGTTGGGAGCAACTCGAAACATATTTGAAGGGCGTGCCAAGCGCATGCCATCATCTCCTTCGTGCTGCTTTCGTTCCAAATGGCGAAGGGCATTATTAAGTATGTGATTACTGCTATAGCATTCGACTGGCTGCTCCACCACCACTTTATTGTTGTTGTGGGCAGCTCGGCTTTAGGCTAAGCGGAGTCTGTCTTACTCAACTCTTTTGTCTGCTCATCATTAAATCTATTTATCTATTATTTTTATCATTCACACACTTTACTCACATTTGCTCAGTTTTATTTCAGTCCTTTCAGTAGCAGTTCTAGCGTGAGGGAGTGGAAGCAATATACACACACGCACTTACACAACACATGCACAGCACGCACTTATATATTTTATGAAAACTACATATACGACGACTCACTGAAGGTTGAGAGAGACTTGCTGTCAACTTAATCTTAAGTTCGTCTACGGTTGGGAGCAACTCGAAACATATTTGAAGGGCGTGCCAAGCGCATGCCATCATCTCCTTCGTGCTGCTTTCGTTCCAAATGGCGAAGGGCATTATTAAGTATATGATTACTGCTATAGCATTCGACTGGCTGCTCCACCACCACTTTATTGTTGTTGTGGGCAGCTCGGCTTTAGGCTAAGCGGAGTCTGTCTTACTCAACTCTTTTGTCTGCTCATCATTAAATCTATTTATCTATTATTTTTATCATTCACACACTTTACTCACATTTGCTCAGTTTTATTTCAGTCCTTTCAGTAGTAGTTCTAGCGTGAAGGAGTAAAAACAATATACACACACGCACTTACACAACACATACACAACACGCACTTATATATTTTATGAAAACTACATATACGACGACTCACTGAAGGTTGAGAGAGACTTGCTGTCAACTTAATCTTAAGTTCGTCTGCGGTTGGGAGCAACTCGAAACATATTTGAAGGGCGTGCCAAGCGCATGCCATCATCTCCTTCGTGCTGCTTTCGTTCCAAATGGCGAAGGGCATTATTAAGTATATGATTACTGCTATAGCATTCGACTGGCTGCTCCACCACCACTTTATTGTTGTTGTGGGCAGCTCGGCTTTAGGCTAAGCGGAGTCTGTCTTACTCAACTCTTTTGTCTGCTCATCATTAAATCTATTTATCTATTATTTTTATCATTCACACACTTTACTCACATTTGCTCAGTTTTATACTGATTATTATTGGTACTATTATTGATCTTACCCTCTGAAATCAGGTAGCTCAATCTCTCATTACGTTGGGTTGGTTGGAGTGTGATAATAATAGTGGTAACTATTGTTTTTCTTTCACCCCAACCAACCCAACGCATCTTTTTACTTACACTTATTAAATACAATCATTTACTTATATTCTCTCCCTACAGAAATTGTCAACTTGACATAAAGTGGACTCATCGACATATTGAGTATGGCCTACTATCAAACTAACCCTCTATCATCTGTCGCCGCATGAGGCTTCAGGCTGTGCGAATCTGTATCCGAATTGCCAAATCTGGCAAGGATACTACTATGTTTCGTTAGACGCTCACAGCTCAACAGGCGACTGGCATAGTCATGACTTGATTGATTACCGCTATAGCATTCGCCTGCTTATTTCACCCCTTCCCAAAAAATAGCCAGGCTTTAGGCTAAGCGGAGTTTGCCTCACTCGATATGCTCGGTCTGTCCATCATTAAATCTATTCATCTATTATTATCTAACATTATAATATTCAAAGTCTCAAACAATTGATCAACCTGATCATAATATGGTGCGATGAACGAGGGAGGTACATCTATAAACTACTCACTCTCTATCAGCTGTCGTCCATGGACGACTGGTATAGAAGTGATCACCTCGCTCGTCCATCTGATTGCACTCTTGCCACTATTAAATAAATTTATCTATTGTATAAACTAAATACAAGTATATATGGGTTGCGTGTAGGTGCGGGTTAACATTCTGACATACCCCCTCACAATTCCGTCCATATTTGACCTTCCCATTCCTCTATATCTTCCCAAACCAACACTCTTTTCTACTCTTCTTTCTATCTTTTCTATTCTACTCTCTTCGAAAATGGGGGCGTGGATGGAGTATCCCGATAGCACCTAAGCGTCAACCTCTATTCTCTTCCACAATAAAAAAAAAAAAACCTAACCTAACCTAACCTAACCTAACCTAACCTAACCTAACCTAACCTAACCTAACCTAACCTAACCTAACCTAACCTAACCTAACCTAACCTAACCTAACCTAACCTAACCTAACCTAACCTAACCTAACCTAACCTAACCTAACCTAACCTAACCTAACCTAACCTAACCTAACCTAACCTAACCTAACCTAACCTAACCTAACCTAACCTAACCTAACCTAACCTAACCTAACCTAACCTAACCTAACCTAACCTAACCTAACCTAACCTAACCTAACCTAACCTAACCTAACCTAACCTAACCTAACCTAACCTAACCTAACCTAACCTAACCTAACCTAACCTAACCTAACCTAACCTAACCTAACCTAACCTAACCTAACCTAACCTAACCTTTTTTTTTTTTTTTTTTCACGTGAGGAAAATGCATTGAACTGCATCCCCACCGTCCCGGGGGCGGTGCGGTGGGGTATGTGGGGCTCTCCGGCCGTGAAGCGGCCGGCCTACCCACTAAAAACCTCACGATGTCCATTCTCGCCGCCATTTGCCAGGGGTAGCAGGACCGCTCGCGCTTAACTGCTACTACCCCCGACGACGGCTGGCCTCGGCAGGCCTCCTCTCAGAAAAAACCCCTTGAAGGGGAAAAAATCCCTCTCGAGAGGCGGCGTGGACACGCCGCCGCCATCTCGGGCTCCTGTGCTGGCGACAGACCCCCCCGAGTCCGCCGCCACGAGCCGTTTAGGGTGGCAGGTGGTCATTCCTGACCACGCGCCTAGAGCGCTGAGGGCGCTGAGTCCCCCGCAGCAGCTCGCGTGCTCTCTCTTCGGCCTCTTTGACCGACATCACGGCTTCGCAGAATTGGCGCATTGCCTGCCAGGACTCATCGCTGCCGACCATGGCAGAAACCACGGCCAGCAACGAGAGATCATTGCCAATCGCTGCCATCAGATCTTGTCTTGGTTCCGCCCAAGCTGGGCAAATCTCCAGTGTATGTTGAGCGGTGTCACAACTGGAGCTGCAGTGGTGGCATCGCTCATTGTCCTCTCTTTGAATCCTACACAGGTACTTACCGAAGCAGCCGTGCCCGGTAAGCACCTGTGTAAGACGGAAGCTCAGGGCCCCGTGCTCCCTCTCAATCCACTCTAGTAGAGCGGGCCGAATCGCATTTACTGTTATGCGACCGTATCCCGGCCGCGCCAACCGCATCTCCCACTCCGCCAAGAGGATCTGGCGAAGCTCCATCCGGCGTCCCTCAACCTCCCTGAGCGCCGGGCGGTCACACCGACTTCGCGCCTCCTCGCGCCACTCGTAAAGCGACGCGAGGGATTTCGCCTCGAGATCCCATGGCGGAGATCCGGCGAGCACAAGAGCCGCGTCACCCGCTATGGTGCGGTATCCCCGCGTCACCCTGATGGCCATCAGCCTCTGCACTTGCAGAAGTTTGCCGATGACGCCATCAGGGATGTTCGCGGCCCACACCGGGGCACCGTAAAGCGCCATTGAGCGAATGACTCCCATGTACAGTCTTCGCGTGGCAACGTTTGGGCCACCGATATTTGGCAAGAGCCGGGAAAGTGCCCCTGCCGCTCCCACCAGCTTCGGCGCCAGCTGATTAAAGTGCGCTGCGAAGGTCCACCTGCTATCCAGGATTAAGCCTAAATATTTGAGGGTAGGCCCAATTGGAATTCTAACTCCTCCGACGATCAAGTGGTAGTCGGGTGGCAGGCGAGTACGGGGGTCATGAAAGCACATGGCCTCCGTTTTCCCCAAAGCCACCTCAAGTCCCAATCGCCGGATTTTGTCCACCACGTGGGCCACCCCGGCCGTCGCCAGTATGGCTGCTTCGCGGCACGTCCTCCCTCTAGCGGTCACTAACGTGTCGTCAGCGTAACACGTAACGCTGAGGTTCCTGAGTAATGCGCCGCGAAGCACCCAGTCGTATCCAAGGTTCCACAGGAGCGGCCCAAGGACCGACCCCTGTGGAACTCCACAGGTCATGCGCCACCGTTTAAATCCCGATTGGGTGTCGAAAACGACCTCTCTGTCAGTGAGGTAGGCCTCTACCGTCCTCCGTAAGTAATCCGGCACGCGATGGTACCGGAGAGCCTCCCGAATGCAAGTCCAAGGGAGAGTGTTAAAAGCGTTGGCGATGTCAAGAGACACCGCCAACAACACATCTCCCTCGGACACGGCCTCATCCGCTAGCGACTTCACACGGAGGATCGCACCCACGGTCGACCGTTCCCTCCGAAACCCGAACTGGTTTGCCGAGAGATCCGGTCCAGTCCGAGTGAGGTGGCTGACGATGCGTGCAGCAATGATGCGCTCAAAGAGCTTGCACGCCTCGTCCAGCAGAACGATCGGCCGGTACGCCGACGGTGACTCCTCCGGCCTGCCCTCCTTCTTCAACAGCACGAGGCTGCCGACCCTCCACCGAGCGGGAAATTCTCCCCGTTCGAAGCAAGAGGTGAACAACTTTCTCAGATGGTCGCCCAGATGTCTCGAGGCCAGAACCAACGCGCGCCCCGGTATGCCATCAGGCCCAGGGGCGGTGTTCTTGGCACTGAGACGCCGGACGACCATCTTCAGTTCGGGAACTGTCACCTCTGTGGACTCCTCGTCCTCCTCTTCCGACATATGCTCTGCGGGTGGTGGCGGAGCCATACTCGGCGGAACGTGCTCGTCCCTATGAGGGAAGAGCGTCGCGACGACTTCGGCAACAAGATTTGGCTCGAGCGTCTGCGTGAGAGGTGGTGCCCACGGTCTGAGCTTGCCCCTAGCCGTGCGGTAGGGGCGCCCCCATGGGTCCTCACTTAGCGACGCGAGCATCTCGTTGCGGGCCCTATCCTTGGCAGCAGCGACTGCTGCCTGGAGAGCCTTCTTCGCTGCCCTATAGGCCTCGTAGAGCTGGGCCTCTACTGGTTCCACCTCGTCCAGTCCACGAGGGCGACCGTGTCGACGCCTCCGATGTCTCTGGTATTGGCGGCGCGCTGCTACGCAAGCGGCGCGTAGGGAGGCAATCTCCAACCTAACCTAACCTAACCTAACCTAACCTAACCTAACCTAACCTAACCTAACCTAACCTAACCTAACCTAACCTAACCTAACCTAACCTAACCTAACCTTTTTTTTTTTTTTTTTTTTTGTTCGTGAGGAAAATGCATTAAACTGCATCCCCACCGTCCTGGGGGCGGAGCGGTGGGGTATGTGGGGCTCTCCGGCCGTGAAGCGGCCGGCCTACCCACTAAAAACCTCACGGCGGCCTTCCTCAGGCATATGGGGGGGTCCCGGGATCGCTTAAGCGCACCGGAACCCTCCTGCCTTCGCCCCCCCAGTCACTTAGGGGGGCCCTCTCCCGGGGGAGCCTGACAGAGGCTCAACCCCGCAGGGGAACGCCGTTTCGATCCACGCCTTACAAAAGTGACGTGGAGCGAGACGGGGCCCCCTCGACGACACCACCCGCCGCACCGGCGGTGTCATCCCGGGCCGCTACCACGGGCACATCAACCCCAACGATGTACCCGCACGCAAGCCCGGCGCGGCGGCTAGCCAAGCTATGTGGCCCGCCGCCGCCTCCTTCGAGCGGGATCGGCTCTCTCCCGATCCCGCTCGGCGCTCTCCTTCTGGAGCATTACTGCCTCGCAGAAGGAGAGCGCTGCCTCCCAACCCTCCTCACTCTCCAGCATGGCAGCGACCAATGCTGGAGGGGACAGATCTCGCCCGATGACGTCGACCAGGACTCGACGCTCAGACTCCCACGCGGGGCAGTCTTCCAGCGTGTGCTGGGCGGAGTCCCGGTCGGAAGCGCAATGGTGGCACTGTGTCGTTTCCTCCCTCCCGATTCGGTTCAGATACTCACCGAAGCAACCGTGTCCGGTGAGTATCTGAGTCAATCTGTAGGTGACCTCGCCTTTTCTGCCGATCCAGGCCTCGAAGTTGGGCAGGACGGCACCGACAGCGCGTTGGCGCGCACAGCCCTGTCGTTCCAGCTGCGCGCGCCAGTCCCTCAAGGCCTGTCGGTGCGCGTCCCGCCGGAGCATTCCTTGCGCGGGTTCTAGCGCGTACCCCCCGTCTCCTCCACCCTGGTCGATGCCTCGCCGCGCGTCATAGACGGCGGCGTCCATCTTGGCCAGGATTTGGAAAGGGGGGGAACGGGCCAGAACCGTCGCCGCCTCGAACGAAATCGTCCGGTAGCCTCGTACGATCCGCATGGCCATTAGCCGCTGCAGGCTCCTCAACAGAGCTCCGCAGCGGCAGGACCTCGTGAGGTCGTTGGACCACACGGGGGCCCCGTACAGCGCCACGGATCGTATGACGCCACCGTAGAGGCGGCGAACTCCTTCCCGCGGTCCCCCGAGGTTGGGCAGCAGGCGATGTAGCGCACCTGCTATCCTGCGCGCTCGGGGGACCAGGCGCACGAAATGCTCTTCGAAGCTCCATCGGCTGTCCAGGGTGAGGCCTAGGTACTTGATGTACCGCCCCACCTGGACTTCGGCGTCACCTACACGGATTCGCGAGTTGGGGGGTTCCTGGCCTCGTCTGAGGCGGTGGAACCATAGCGCCTCGCACTTGTGAGGCGCTATCTCTAGGCCCAGCTCGCGAATCGCCCGCACGACACATGCCACCCCCAGCTCGGCAAGCCTGAGCGTTCGCCCGAAGTCAGCGCCGGTGGCGACAACGAGAGTGTCATCCGCATAGCAGACGACACTCACGTCACCGGGAAGACTGGTGCGAAGGACCGCATCATATGCGAGGTTCCATAGCAGGGGGCCCAAGACGGACCCCTGCGGAACCCCGCACGTGATCTCCCGTTCCGTCTCCGTCCCGTTTCGACCGGTAATCCTGACGCGTCTGTCACGAAGGTAGGCCCCGATGATAGCCCGCAGGTAGGGAGGCACGCCGTGATAAACCAGTGCCTCCCTAATTGCCTGCCACGGGAGGGTTCCGAAGGCGTTGACGATGTCCAGGGACACCGCCAGCGCAACCCCCCCTGAACGGACTGCCGATTCCGAAAGGGAGCGGACGAGGCGGACAGCGTCCACGGTCGACCGCCCCGGCCGGAATCCGAACTGGCAGTCCGATAGATCTGGGCCTACTCGCGACAGGTGCCCGCTGATACGATCGGAGATAACTCTTTCGAAGAGCTTCCCCGTCTCGTTCAGCAGGCATATCGGTCGAAACGACGACGGAGACTCGGCGGTCCTTCCCTCCTTCCTCAGGAGCACCAGTCTCGCTGACTTCCACTCGAGGGGGAACACGGATAGGCGGAGGCAGTCGTTGAAGAGCTGCCTCAGCCGGTTCCCTAAGACCTTCAGAGCCAGCACAAGCACCCTGCCCGGAACACCATCCGGGCCGGGTGCGGTGGAGCGGGATGCCAGCCGCCTAACGGCCAGCTCGAGCTCGGCCCCTGTCACCCCCAGATCGTCGGACCAAAAATCTCGATCCGGCGACAAGGGAGGGTGACTGGAGGGACTGTCCTGGACCCTTGGGAAGAGTGTTGCTACGACTCTCCCCACGAAGTTGGGGTCCAGGGTTTCCGTCAACGGAGGGACCCACGGTCTGAGCTTGCCCAGTACCATCTTGTACGGGCGCCCCCATGGATCCCTATCCAGTCCCTCCACGAGCTCGTTCCAGGACCGCTCCTTGGCCTCAGCGATTGCGATGCTGAGGGCATGGGCCGCGGTCCCGTATTCCCGCCTGGCTCTTAGGGTCTCCTCTAGTGAGGCTTGCCTTCTCCTTCGGGCTCTTTGGTACTGGCGTCGCGCAGCCACGACCGATCGTCGAAGCCGCGCGATCTCCTCGCTCCACCAGTACACAGAGCCCCGCTGGGGCGGCCTGGCTCGGGGCATCGAGACGTCACAGATGGACGTCATTGTGTCCCGGAACCAGGCGGCTTGCGCCTCCGGATCGGGCGAGATCTGTTCCTCCGTCCAGTCCGCGACGTTGGCGGCGGCTACGGCCATGTCTCGGTCGAGCCGCTTGAGAGACCAACGTCGCGGAGGGCTGCGGTCCTGGCGTGGGCGGATAGGGTGGCGGAGGGATACATCGAATACGATGTATAGGTGGTCCGATAGCGTGACCGCCTCCTCCGCCACCCTCCATCCTGTAACTGCATGCGAGGCTGAGGGAGTCGCCCATGACAGGTCCACGATCGACTCCCCCTGCCATCGCCTACAGGTACGGGCCGAACCTCGGTTTAGCAACCGGAGGTCCAGCCCTGCCGCCCACTCCAGAAGCGTCTCTCCCCTAACGTTGTCGAGGGTGTCCCCCCACTCTCTCGAGCGGGAGTTAAAATCACCCAGGACAAATACCTGGCGGGGGGCGCAGCCGCGAATGCAGCTCGCCAGCTCCTCCAGGTATGCCTCGAAAACAGCGAGGCCGCTGTTAGGGGAGATATAGCAGCCCACCATGGCCGTGGACCCCCACTCCACGGCCACGTAACCCGGCCCTTTTGCGATGAGGGAGCAATGGAGATGGTCACCCCCCGCCCAATAAATGCTGACCAAGCCCAAGTCGTCCCCGAACCACCTAGGGTTGTCCGGGACGGAGTAGGGCTCGGCGACTACCGCCAGGCCAACCGACCACTCCGCGAGCGTTTGGAGCAGGAGATCCTGCGCCGCTCGGCGGTGGTTCAGGTTGACCTGCAGCACACGGACGTGGGGAGCCATTAGGTCTCCATTACTTCCTCACTCCCCTGGGCCGGGGAAGGGGGCTGGACTGGCCCCTTCTTCTTTTTATTCTTCGGCGGGGAACACTTTTTGGTCCCCAGCCGGTGGTCGGCGGCCCGCCCTAGGTCCGCGCAGACCGGGCAATGGGGGGCGGACGCTGTGCAATGACGGGCAATGTGCCCCGTCTCACCGCACCTGTAACAGCGTCCGCTCCTGTCCACATTGTTGGGGCACTTTACTCTGACGTGCCCCACCTCGAGGCACTGGTAACATTGCAACGGCCGTGCTGCCAGTGCCTCTACTCTCGCCGAGGTCCACCCTATCTGAACTCGTCCTTGGGCGGCCACCTTCCTGACGGCCCCGACCGGGCAGCGGACCCATGCGGTCCCCAAGCGTGATGGGGCGGTGCGGATCTCCCCGATCTTGATATCGGTCGGGGAGCATCCGCCCGCCTCGGCGATCGCTGCCGTGACGTCCCCGGGGGTGATGGACTCGTCTAGGTCCATCACCCGCAGATCCCCCATTTTACACGGGCGCGAGATGAGCGCGCCCGTGTCGGCGAGGGCCTCCCTCATCTTTTCCGCCAGGGCGTCGGCCTTGGCGGAGCTCTCGGGACCGGGGACCTCCAATAGGAGAGCCCCGGTGGCCGCCTTCCTCTGCCTTACGCCCCCCACGATGCCAAGGTCCGCTAGTTTGATGCGGGCCTTGGCGGCGGTCATAACCGCAGCGATCGTGGTCTCGGCGCCTTCAGGCACCGTGACCACAACCGCCGCACATGTGGGGGGTTTGGGCTGCCCCTTCTTCTTCTGAGGAGTGGGGACGGCCTGGGTCCGTGGAGCAGCAGCCTGTTTGGCACGGGCGGCCGCCTTTCGGCCGACCACCGTTGCCCAGGTGCCGCTCTGTGCCCCCACCCGCTCAGTTGATGGCCCCGCCAAAGCTGGAACTGGCGGAGCCTGTGACGACGCCGTTCCCCTCTGCGCCCGCCTTTTCTTTTTTCTCTTGGTCAGCGTCGCCTGGGGAATTTCCCCCTCTCGACGCTGACCATGTCCCAGGGGAGGTCTTTTTCCCATCTCGGGGAAGAGACGGCCCATAAGCTCGGACTGAAAACGAGCGTACTCTCGGTCCATAATGGCCGAGAGCTGGCTCCAGTCCGAGCTTGGTTGGGGGGCTGACGCCGTCAGCCGAGGTGTCGGCGCGGGTGCCCCCCTTTGTGGACCGTCTCGTCCCTTTTTTGTTCCGGCCGGTGTCGGCGCTGCCGGGGCAGGCAAATCTTCCCGGTGCGGCCGCGGCACCCGAGCTCTTCCGGGCGCCACATGAGATGGCGCCGCAGCCGGGGGATGTGAGGCACTCCCTCCCCTCCGAAGCTCGGCCAGCTCGCTGGCCAGCACCTCGATGCGGGCGTAGAGCTGGTCGATAAGGGAACGGGTCCTCTCGTTCTCCCGATCCCGAGTCTCCGCCCTCACGCACAGTTCGGCTGCGCAGGCCTTCAAGGTGGTGAAAGCGGACCGAACCGACTTCACCACTTCCGCCTTGGAGCTCTTCGGCTTATCGACCGTCTTCTCTACGGCCGATAGGCAGGAGAAGAGCTCCGAGCCGATGTCTGCGGACGCTCGTCCGTCGATTCCTTCGGCGGCCGGTTGGGTCGATTCCCGCTCCACGCTGGCATCGTCCTCTACTCTTCGCCTCACGACCATGGGCCTCCCGTCATCATCGGCTGGACGCTGCGGTTTGCGCTTTCGCGCCCGCAGAGTTCCGCCGATGGAGGATGAGATAGAGACGGCAGACATGGCGTCGCTGTCCCCATTATCCCCCGTCCCAGCCCTTGGCCTCGGGCAAGGAGTGCCTGGTCTAGCAAATCGCAAGACCAGGCTCTCCTCTGAGGTTGTTCTAGAATGAGACCGGGAGCGAACGAAACTCGCCCCCGATCTCCTCGTGTCCAATCCAGTGGTGGGATCATCGACCGCACAAAAAGTTTGTGTGGTCGGAACGTCCACCGTCTCCTCCGTGTCCTCACCTGTGCGCGACCGAGGCCGCGAGGCAGTGTTGGCCCCCCCCGTATACGTGGGGCCAGCCGCCCTGGAAAGGGCGGCACGGGATTCCCCAGCGATGTTGCTGGGACCCGCCCGGGGATTAGTTTCGCACTGCTTCTTTTTCATGTTTGTTTTTGTCCAGTTATCGTCTGGGACCCGACGTTAGTGCCCTTGGGGTCGACCTCCGCGCCGACCATACATCCCCTCGCCAGGCACCAGAGCTTGGGATTTACGGATTTTTTAAAGTGGTTTACTCCACGCGGTCCCTTGGGACCCCCGTTCCTCTCCGTTGAGGGTTACGGGTTAGGCCGATCGGGGGGGTTTACAACCCCTGATCCGTCGCCCCTTACATGGGTCAGGCCGAGCGGAAGGGTTTGTAACCGCAATCCGTCGCCCCTTCCCAAAGCTACCACCACGAGCCAAGCCGATCGGGGGGGTTGACAACCCCTTGTCCGTCGCCCTGGCCCACAACTACCACCTAGGGTAGGCCGAACGGGGGGGTTCATAACCCCTAGTCCGTCGCCCCTCCCTTACTCCACCATCGGTTGGGCCGAACGGGGGGGTTCATAACCCCTGGTCCGTCGCCCCAACTCACCATCACTTGCACGTCCACTCTGCCCTCTGCTATTCAGAGGGACAGGCGGAGCGCCCTCCGGGGACCACTTCGCTTCACTACAGGCTGGATTGCCTGCAGCTACTGAGCCCCCCCGCCACGACAAGGCGTGGTCCCGTGGGGGGGAACCTAACCTAACCTAACCTAACCTAACCTAACCTAACCTAACCTAACCTAACCTAACCTAACCTAACCTAACCTAACCTAACCTAACCTAACCTAACCTAACCTAACCTAACCTAACCTAACCTAACCTAACCTAACCTAACCTAACCTAACCTAACCTAACCTAACCTAACCTAACCTAACCTAACCTAACCTAACCTAACCTAACCTAACCTAACCTAACCTAACCTAACCTAACCTAACCTAACCTAACCTAACCTAACCTAACCTAACCTAACCTAACCTAACCTAACCTAACCTAACCTAACCTAACCTAACCTAACCTAACCTAACCTAACCTAACCTAACCTAACCTAACCTAACCTAACCTAACCTAACCTAACCTAACCTAACCTAACCTAACCTAACCTAACCTAACCTAACCTAACCTAACCTAACCTAACCTAACCTAACCTAACCTAACCTAACCTAACCTAACCTAACCTAACCTAACCTAACCTAACCTAACCTAACCTAACCTAACCTAACCTAACCTAACCTAACCTAACCTAACCTAACCTAACCTAACCTAACCTAACCTAACCTAACCTAACCTAACCTAACCTAACCTAACCTAACCTAACCTAACCTAACCTAACCTAACCTAACCTAACCTAACCTAACCTAACCTAACCTAACCTAACCTAACCTAACCTAACCTAACCTAACCTAACCTAACCTAACCTAACCTAACCTAACCTAACCTAACCTAACCTAACCTAACCTAACCTAACCTAACCTAACCTAACCTAACCTAACCTAACCTAACCTAACCTAACCTAACCTAACCTAACCTAACCTAACCTAACCTAACCTAACCTAACCTAACCTAACCTAACCTAACCTAACCTAACCTAACCTAACCTAACCTAACCTAACCTAACCTAACCTAACCTAACCTAACCTAACCTAACCTAACCTAACCTAACCTAACCTAACCTAACCTAACCTAACCTAACCTAACCTAACCTAACCTAACCTAACCTAACCTAACCTAACCTAACCTAACCTAACCTAACCTAACCTAACCTAACCTAACCTAACCTAACCTAACCTAACCTAACCTAACCTAACCTAACCTAACCTAACCTAACCTAACCTAACCTAACCTAACCTAACCTAACCTAACCTAACCTAACCTAACCTAACCTAACCTAACCTAACCTAACCTAACCTAACCTAACCTAACCTAACCTAACCTAACCTAACCTAACCTAACCTAACCTAACCTAACCTAACCTAACCTAACCTAACCTAACCTAACCTAACCTAACCTAACCTAACCTAACCTAACCTAACCTAACCTAACCTAACCTAACCTAACCTAACCTAACCTAACCTAACCTAACCTAACCTAACCTAACCTAACCTAACCTAACCTAACCTAACCTAACCTAACCTAACCTAACCTAACCTAACCTAACCTAACCTAACCTAACCTAACCTAACCTAACCTAACCTAACCTAACCTAACCTAACCTAACCTAACCTAACCTAACCTAACCTAACCTAACCTAACCTAACCTAACCTAACCTAACCTAACCTAACCTAACCTAACCTAACCTAACCTAACCTAACCTAACCTAACCTAACCTAACCTAACCTAACCTAACCTAACCTAACCTAACCTAACCTAACCTAACCTAACCTAACCTAACCTAACCTAACCTAACCTAACCTAACCTAACCTAACCTAACCTAACCTAACCTAACCTAACCTAACCTAACCTAACCTAACCTAACCTAACCTAACCTAACCTAACCTAACCTAACCTAACCTAACCTAACCTAACCTAACCTAACCTAACCTAACCTAACCTAACCTAACCTAACCTAACCTAACCTAACCTAACCTAACCTAACCCAGTTGCGCACCTCCCGCCGTTGAGAGTGTCACGAAACAGAGTCGCTCCGCACGAAAAAATCCAGAAAAATAGCAAATCTTCACGTATCGCGCTGGGAAAACTTCTAACCCACTGTAATAGACGCGAGTGAAAGTGTTTTACACAAAAAGTGAAGAAAAAGTGAAAATCTAGTGTATGTTGGGAAATTTCAAAAATTTTTCAACCAATAAGTGACATTATTGGCGACAAAAACGCTGATATCTCCGGCGTTTCAGCGATAACGTCCACATTTTTTGTGGTCGGTGGACGCGTCTCGGTGAGCCCTATCTCCCGAGACCAAAATTGGAATTTTCCGGAAACGGACAGCGGAGTTACAAGACAATTTCCGGTTTCGCCACGTGGCGAGGGAAATCGATTTAACGAAGCTGGACCAAAACTGACTACGCTATCACCTGGAGTACGCCGAGACGATTCTGGAGAAGAAAGAAAATAAGTTAAAAGTTAAGTCTGAAAAAAGTTATTAGACATTAAAAAATTTAATTTCTCAAAACTACAAAATAATAAGTTTGCTGACAATATAACTCTGAAAAAAGTGCTGAAACCAATAGTTTTTAAGTGATGTACAGATAGCCCTAAAGCTGAAATTGTTTGTAACCAAAAATTAGGACACTTTCCCCGGGAAAAATTTTTTGTTATTTAGGTTACAAACTTATGACTGGAATTTTTAAAATTTTGTTTTTGTCTCATTTCTTTTTTATTTAGGGTGTAAAAATTTTTCTTTTTATATATGTGTTAGACCTTCTTGCCCCGCATCTTTTGACATCATTTTAAAAAATTTTGTAAATTTAATTTAGATTTTATGATTAAAAATAGAAATTTTTTTTGACAATTTAGAAAAATTAGCAAAAAGACAACAAAAAATAAAAATTTAATTTTAAAAATTATTAAACAAATTAGAGTAATTCAAGACGCACATTTTGATAAAATTTTTAGATTTTTTGGATAATAAATAACAAAGTTATTAAAATTATAAAGTTGGCAGCGGGGCAGGAAAAGTCGAGAAAATCCTCAAGTTCACAGGGTTGTAACTTCCCCCCAGGGTGACTTTTCAAAAATTTTTCTTCGCAGAAGTCATTTTTTTGGGGTGCTCAACACACAGTAAAATTTTCAAAATTCTAGCATCAAAATTGGGGGGGGTCATTTTTGGAAAATAATTACGTAAATCGTAAAATTCAAAATCTTATATCTCGGCAACCATTAGGTGTAAAATCACGGGGTTTCTGGAAAACAGCGTAGATCGCCGAGTTCTACAACTCATCCATAGAGCCCAAGCGTGGTAGAGCACCCCCCCCCGGGAGGGGAGGATAAAAACCATTTTTCTGTGAACTTGGGAATATTAGGAGAACGGTCGGTGATTTATAGACGGCGCAACTTAGTTTTAAGCTAGTTTATGTAACTGACTCTACCTAGAGTCAAGAAAAGTTTTTTCGAGCTCTACATATTTAAGCTCTACAGTGTCCCACATAGAGCTCGACGAGCCCTTTACAACGAGCCCTCGCACAAGTCTGTGCGACCACCCGTTGGGGAGATATAAATTTTTAGAGATCGTGGCGGCCATCTTGGATTGACTTCCGGTTTCGTTCGATTGCCCATATCTCCCGAACCGTTGGTCGTAGAGAGACGGGGTTTTGACAGGGGACACCATTACGGGGTACTCTACACCCTCTGAGGCCAAAAGTTCAATTTGGAGGGGTGAAACTTTTTGGGCCAGATTACCCCGCCAATCGAAAGATCTCGTCAAGCCCGACTCAAAAAACCCGCATACTGGGGGTCTAGCATAAGCAGCGGCGGAGATATTGCCCATCTAAGTTCCGGCCGCCATCTAGGCCGCCATCTTGGAAATTTTTGAGAGGACATATCTCCGATACTACTGGAGCTACGAGACTGGGACTTTTTTGGGAGTTCATCCCCCGCTCTAAGCTATCCCCCCAGTAGGGTAGAGTCGCTTTTGGACCGAGGTCAAAAAGTCGCTTCCAAAAAAATTTTTTAGTTATGATCGGATATCCTTGTCAATCTTTAAGTTAGAAGACAAAAAATTTACATATAAGGACATACTCTACCGGTAGAGGTAATGGTAGAGCAAAATTTCAGAGTGGATATCAAAAAGATTGAAAAGGGTAGTGACCAACGTAGTAATAAGCATTGTGACGTCCCTTTTTACAACTTTTACAAACTGTTTTAAAAAATTTATTGTGAATTTTAATTTTTGTGTATTTTACAAGTTTTTGTGATCTTCTGACTGTGATATTAGACATAAGTTTGATAAAACTTTAAAAATTTTATTCATTTTATATAGCATTTTACAAATTTAGTTTGATTATAAATTTGTACTTTATATTAATTGACAAAGTTGCTCCCCAAGCATACATAAACATACACAACACACAAGTTCGGACATACAAAACACAATACAAAAACATATACATAGAACATTACACACACAAAAAACACTAGTCAACAATAACAGTAGCATAAGAAATTTTAATCATCAGTATTTAGGTATTTTATCCCCCTCAATAATTAGGCAATTTATATTTTTTATTATATTTATTTTATTTTATTTCGCATCTTAACTTGTCCATGTCCTTTGTTTACAACTTTTACAAATTTACTTTTATCGTTTGGTGTTAATTTATTTTGTGCAAAATGTACACGAGCAAAGACCCCGTTTTTCCCAGAACCACTCGAATGAGCACAGACTTTAGTGTAAACCTGGAAAGAATACGGTCCCAGGTTAACTCCACAGCCCCCACAACACCTAAGGAGGCAGAAAAACCCAAGTCAAGTATGCTCACCATGGACAGCCTTAGACCTGGAATGGACATGCGCGACTTGGAGAGGAGAGCAGTTGATGCACAAATGAAGATCAACCAACAAATGGAACCCAAAGGCCCAAGCAGGTCGGTCACGAGGGAGAATAAGGCAAGGATAGTGGAGGAGGTGAAAGAGATGGTGGAAATTGTGAAGGAAATTGCAGGAAGAAACAAAGAATTGACCAACGAACTGGAAAAGAGAGGTAAAAAGGATACAGTCGGAGCAGCCGAACCAAAGCATTACAGAAACGAAAGCGAAACACAAGAGATGAGTGAAATAGCGAAAATGATAAAAATATTGATAAAGGAAAATAATGAAAGAATAAAAGAGGAAAGCAGAAGTGCAAAGGAAATGAAGGAAGAAATGAAAAAACAGATGGAAGAGAATAAAGCAATGAAGGAAATGCTGATAAAAGCAGTAAAGGAGCAAAAAGAAGAAAGCAAGAAAATAAAGGAAGCAATTGAAAAAATTGGAGGAAAAGCTGACATCAAGAAAATAACAGAAGTACAGGAGAGAATTGAAAAAGCAGAAACGGAGAGAAAGGTAGAAGCAAAAAAGGAAAAGCAGAAGATGGAAGAAATAATAGAAAAGATGAGTAAACAAGCAGTAGAAAGTGCAAGCAAGGAAGCAGAACATAAAAGCATTAAAGAAATTGTAAGCAAAAGCAATAAAATAATGGAAGAGATAAAAAAGGATATAGAAAAGGGTAAAGAAATAAGAGAGGATATCAAAGGAATAAAGGAAGAAGGGACGTATGCTAATGTAGTGAGACAAAAGGTGGTCCCCACTCCGAAAACCTTACACTCTATTATAGTCACGTCGACCGACGCATCTAAAACCAGTGACGAGGTAATAGAAATGGTAAAGGAGTCGGTTGACAGCGACGGATTAGCTGAATGGTTTGAGGTCAGCAGGATAAGAAAGGCAAAAGGACAGAAAGCGATCTTTGGATTTGAAAAAGAAGCAGAAGCGGAGAGAATGAAAGAAAGGATAGGAAATAAGGAAAACCTAAAAGTGGAAAAAGCAACAAACAAAAACCCATTGATAATCGTAAAATACGTTAGAGGAGGGGACAAAAGACAACAAGTAATGGAAGGAATAAAAAGGGCAATAGAGAGAGGAAGGAATGGAGAAGTCAAAGTGACCGAATGTGCGGAGATTGTATATGAAAAGAGGACGAAGAACCCGCACGTGGCACACGTAGTGGTTAGAGTGACTCCCCCGGTATGGAGACAGCTGATAGAGGAGGGGACTCTCCAACTGCAATGGGGTAAATCCGGAGTGGACGATCAGTCCCCTCTTATCCAGTGCTCCCGCTGTCTGGGCTACGGCCATAGCAGACGGGTCTGTGAGGAGGAGCTGGACAGATGCAGCCATTGTGGGGAGGAACACATGTACGCCACGTGCCCAAACAAAGACGTGCTTCCATCATGTATAAATTGTAAAAGGGAGAAGCTGCCAAATGTGGAGCATAATACCTTCAATAGCGCATGTCCATTAAGGCAGAAATGGGACAGGATAGCGAGGGCCAGGGTAGCGTATTGCTAAGGGCGACAAGGTGACAGAACAAGACACAGAAGAGAACAACAAGGTAGTAAAAATTAGGGCGGCAGAGGCGAATGGAGGAAACAAACGTGGAGCTTGTCACCCCCCATTCGAAGAAACCGAGCTAATTGTAAAATCTTATAAGACCGCTTCACTAAACTCCGCCTTAATACTTTCGGGGCTGCTTCCTCTGTACCTTAGGGTCCAAGAAACATCCCTGCTTTATGAAACAAAGCATGGGAAACCCCAGGAAGTATTAAGGGGAAGAATGGTGGGCGATCCTAGAGTTAAGGAGGACATTTCCTAGTCCTCTTAGAGAGCCCTCTGCAACAATAAACACACACGCACACAACAACACACACACCACATTAAGCATAATCCTTGGGGAATTATAAAAAAAATGATGAAAAGAAAATGTATTTTATTGCTGTATTTGTTTGAACATGCATAAAAGATAATTTTAGAAAATAAGAGTAAATATTTGTGATAGTTGGGAATAGTTGATTGGATCTCTGTGATATTAGTATATAAGACTGTGACGAATAGTATTTAAGTGACAATACTGTGATATGACTAGCCCGGGGAAAGCATAGATGTAAGCTTTATTATTTTCAATGTGTAATCTATCGTAATAATAATAATTGTAATATCAGTGTAATGTTAAATTAAAAATAATTAGTAATTGTATCAAATAATAGTGCAATAATAATGTAATAGTAATTGTAAATGTAGTGTTAAGAAAGTGTATGCAAAAATAAGTAAAATAAATGAAAACTGTATTAGTAATATAAATAAGACAAAAAGAACAACGCGCAAAAAGCGCCGAAAAGAACTCTAATAATAAAGTAAATTAAAATGGCATTAATAAAGACCTGTTACAAAACGGGGAGTAATTAGCTCGCGGGCCGGGCCGTTAGCGCCCGGACAAAAAAAAAAAAAAAAAAAAAAAAAAAAAAAACCTAACCTAACCTAACCTAACCTAACCTAACCTAACCTAACCTAACCTAACCTAACCTAACCTAACCTAACCTAACCTAACCTAACCTAACCTAACCTAACCTAACCTAACCTAACCTAACCTAACCTAACCTTTTTTTTTTTTTTTTTTTCACGTGAGGAAAATGCATTGAACTGCATCCCCACCGTCCCGGGGGCGGTGCGGTGGGGTATGTGGGGCTCTCCGGCCGTGAAGCGGCCGGCCTACCCACTAAAAACCTCACGATGTCCATTCTCGCCGCCATGTGCCAGGGGTAGCAGGACCGCTCGCGCTTAACTGCTACTACCCCCGACGACGGCTGGCCTCGGCAGGCCTCCTCTCAGAAAAACCCCTTGAAGGGGAAAAAATCCCTCGCGAGAGGCGGCGTGGACACGCCGCCGCCATCTCGGGCTCTTATGCTGGCGACGGACCCCCACGAGTCCGCCGCCACGAGCCATTTAGGGTGGCAGGTGGTCATTTCTGACCACGCGCCTGGAGCGCTGAGGGCGCTGCGTCCCCCGCAGCAGCTCGCGCGCTCTCTCGTCAGTCTCTTTAACCGACATAACAGCTTCGCAGAAATGACGCATCGCCTGCCAGGACTCGTCGCTGCCGACCATGGCCGAAACCACGGCCGGCAACGAGAGATCCTGGCCAATCACTGTCATCAATACCCTTCTTGGTTCCGCCCAAGCCGGGCAAATCTCCAGGGTATGTTGAGCGGTGTCACAACTACAGCTGCAGTGGTGGCACCGCTCATTGTCCTCTCTTTGTATCCTACACAGGTACTTACCGAAGCAGCCGTGCCCGGTAAGCACCTGTGTAAGACGGAAGCTTATGGCCCCGTGGTCCCTATCAATCCACTCCAGCAGAACGGGCCGAATTGCATCTACTGTTATGCGGCCGTATCCCGGCCGCGCCAACCGCGACTCCCACTCCGCCATGAGAATCTGGCGAAGCTCTGCCCGGCGTCCCTCCACCTCCCTAGGCGCCGGGCGGTCGCCCCGACTTCGCGCCTCCTCGCGCCACTCGTAAAGCGACGCGAGGGATTTCGCCTCGAGATCCCACGGCGGAGATCCGGCGAGCACACGGGCCGCATCACCCGCTATGGTGCGGTATCCCCGCGTCACCCTGATGGCCATCAGCCTCTGCACTTGCAGAAGTTTGCCGATGACGCCATCAGGGATGTTCGCGGCCCACACCGGGGCACCGTAAAGCGCCATTGAGCGGATAACGCCCATGTAAAGTCGTCGCGTAGCGACGTTTGGTCCACCGATATTTGGCAGGAGCCTGGAAAGTGCCCCTGCCGCTCCCACCAACTTCGGCGCCAGCTTATCAAAGTGCGCTACGAAGGTCCATCTGCTATCCAAGATCAATCCTAAATATTTTAGAGTGGACCCAATCGGTATTCGGACTCCTCCAACGATCAGGTGGTAGTCGGGTGGCAGGCGAGTACGAGGGCCATAAAAACACATGGCCTCCGTCTTCCCCAAGGCCACCTCGAGACCCAATCGCCGGATTTTGTCTACCACGTGGGCCACCCCAGCCGTCGCCAGTATGGCTGCTTCGCGGAACGTCCTTCCTCTAGCGGTCACTAACGTGTCGTCAGCATAACAAGTCACGCTGAGGTTCCTGAGTACCGCACCGCGAAGCACCCAGTCGTATCCAAGGTTCCACAGGAGCGGCCCAAGGACCGACCCCTGTGGAACTCCACAAGTCATACGCCACCGTTTGAAACCCGATTGGGTGTCGAAGACGACCTCTCTGTCGGAGAGGTAGGCCTCTACCGTCCTCCGTAAGTAATCCGGCACGCGATGGTACCAGAGAGCCTCCCGAATGCAAGTCCAAGGGAGAGTGTTAAAAGCGTTGGCGATGTCAAGAGACACCGCCAACAAAACATCTCCCTCGGACACGGCCTCCTCCGCCAGCGTCTTCACACGGAGGATCGCACCCACGGTCGATCGTTCCCTCCGAAACCCGAACTGGTTTACCGATAGATCCGGCCCAGTCCGGGTGAGGTGGCTGACAAGGCGTGCGGCAATGATGCGCTCAAAGAGCTTGCACGCCTCGTCCAGCAGAACGATCGGCCGGTACGACGACGGTGACTCCTCCGGCCTGCCCTCCTTCTTCAACAACACGAGGCTGCCGACCCTCCACCGAGCAGGAAATTCTCCCCGTTCAAAGCAAGCAGTGAACAACTTTCGTAGATGATCGCCCAGATGTCTCGAGGCCAGAACCAACGCGCGCCCCGGTATGCCATCAGGCCCAGGGGCGGTGTTCTTGGCACTGAGACGCCGGACGACCATCTTTAGTTCTGGAACTGTCACCTCAGTGGACTCCTCGTCCTCCTCTTGCGATGCCGGCTCTGCAGGTGGTGGCGGAGCCATGCTCGGCGGAACGTGCTCCTCTCTATGAGGGAAGAGCGTCGCGACTACTTCGGTAACAAGATCTGGCTCGAGCGTCTGCGTGAGAGGTGGTGCCCACGGTCTGAGCTTGCCCCTAGCCGTGCGGTAGGGGCGCCCCCACGGGTCCTCACTTAGCGACGCGAGCATCTCGTTACGGGCCCTATCCTTGGCAGCAGCGACTGCTGCCTGGAGAGCCTTCTTCACTGCCCTATAGGCCTCGTAGAGCTGGGCCTCTACTGGTTCCACCTCGTCCAGCACACGAGGGCGACCGTGTCGACGCCTCCGATGTCTCTGGTACTGGCGGCGCGCTGCTACACAAGCGGCGCGTAGGGAGGCAATCTCCGCGCACCACCAGTACACTCGTCGCGAGCTAACTCGCGACTTGACCCGGGGCATCGACGCGTCACAGACGCTCGTCATTGCCCCCGTGAGCCGGTCCGCTTCCGAGTCGACATCGTCCAGGGCATCCGGCACGGGCACCCATGCCTGGACGATAGCGGCCTCCTCCAGTAGCACCTGGTCCAGCCGCTTCAACGCCCACCGGGGGCGGTCCACCCTGACTGAAGGGTTGGAGGTCTGGGTACGAACCTCGAACCGGATGTACCGGTGGTCCGAGAGAGATTCCACCCCCTCAACAACCCTCCAGTCTATCACCCTGGGTACAAGGGCAGGGCTGGCGAACGTGACATCCACGATCGACTCGCCCTGCCAACGAACACAGGTGCTTATCGACCCCCGGTTTAGGACCGTGAGGCCAACGGCGTCGACAAAACCCTCCAAGAGCACTCCTCTTGAAGAAGTGTGTGCACTACCCCATCTGGTGGACCACGAGTTTAAGTCCCCCAGCAGAAGAGCCGGGCAAGGTTGTGTGCGGTCCAGAAGGTCCCCAACCTCGCCCAGAAAGGACTCAAACTCGGAGTCCCGTCTGTTTGGCGAAAAGTACACCCCCACGATGATTATGTCTCTCCACTTCACCGCGACGTAGCCCACGCCGCGGGCAATGACCTTCAGGGGTGGCACACACAGGGCACTCGATGGGATGATGGCAACGAGAGCCGCCGTGTCCACAATCCAGTTGCTCCGAGGTGGAATCCAGTAGGGTTCCGCCACCACAGCCACTTCAATGTCCCATTCCGCTAGTGACGCCACCAGCATGTCCTGCGCTGAACTGCAGTGGTTGCAGTTTATCTGCAAGAATTGATGTTTGAGGTCGTTAGCCATTAGGGGCACTCGATGTCAATATCCACCTCATCCATCGCCTCACTGGAAGCCACAGGTGCTTCGGAGACGGCCGGGCAGGCTACAGCTGGGCGCGGCGTTGCGCTCACTGTGGTCTTACTCTTGGACAGCTTTGGGTCCTTGCAGGCCTTTGTGCCTACTTTGTGGTTCGCCGGGAGTTTTGCCGCTGCACACAGTGCACAATGCAGGGCAGACGAGCATTGACTAGCCCTATGGCCGGGTTGTGCACATTGGTAACAGAGGTCACTCCTGTCAACCTCCGATGTGCATGTTACCCTCACGTGGCCAACCTCTAAGCAGCGGAAGCAGCGCTGCGCTCTGGGCTGCAGCAGTCTAACGCTTGCTGATACCCAGCCGACGAGTAAGCGGCCCTGATCCGCTACTTTCTTCGCTGCAGTCACCGGGCAGCGCACCCACGCTGAACCCATTCCACCAGAGTCTCGGCGAATATCACCGGCCTTGACTTGCTCCGTAGAGCAGCCCCCACCTTGAGCAATAGCCGCCGCTAGTTCCTCTGCTGACACCGAGTCATCCAAGCCGCTTACGCGGAGCTCAGCAGTCGCAACCGGTCTGTGTACTCTGACGCGTTCGGCGGTCAGAGTTTCCCTGATTTTTTCGGCCAATGCATCAGCCATTTCGTTTTTGGCCGCTCCAGGAACCTTAATAATTCGGGCTCCTGTCGCGGTCTTGTCTATGCGGAGACCTTCAATGCCCATCGCACGCCAATCAATTCTTGATTTGGCGTCGGAGAGCACTGCCGCATATGTTTCACCTTTCTTCTCAGCTTCTGGCTGCAAGGTCACAACAATAGCCGCGGTTTTATGAACCCGAAGCCTTGGCTTCTTGGCTTTATCACTCGTTTGAGAGCGCTCCTTCTTCTTTGTAGGCGTCTGCTTGCCATTTTTACCAACCGTTACCCAGGCTCCAGAAGACCCAGTCGTCGGTTTGGCCGAAGGGCCAGGGACAGCAGTAACTGGCTGTGCAGGTCCATCTTCGGCCGATTTGGCCTTCTTTCCTCTCTTTGCCTTCCTCTTACCCTCAGGGCCATTTGGCCTTTTGGTAGGTCCAGCCAACGGCACCGACTCTGAGACCTCAAGCTGAGGTGGGGACAGACTCTTAGCTCTGGCCGCCAAAGGAGGGCGGACGATTGGAGCCGGAGGGAGTCTTTCCTCCAACACCTGGAGGCGGGCGTTCATCATGGTCCCTATCTCTATCATTAGGGACCGCTTGAGCTCTTCCACGATGTTTGTCTCCGTGACTGCGACGGGCTGTACCTCTACTCCAGTAGACTGGCCAGGCAATGGGTGGCTGTTTTGGACCCTTGCCATTTCCTAACCTAACCTAACCTAACCTAACCTTTTTTTTTTTTTTTTTTTTCACGTGAGGAAAATGCATTGAACTGCATCCCCACCGTCCCGGGGGCGGTGCGGTGGGGTATGTGGGGCTCTCCGGCCGTGAAGCGGCCGGCCTACCCACTAAAAACCTCACGATGTCCATTCTCGCCGCCATTTGCCAGGGGTAGCAGGACCGCTCGCGCTTAACTGCTACTACCCCCGACGACGGCTGGCCTCGGCAGGCCTCCTCTCAGAAAAAACCCCTTGAAGGGGAAAAAATCCCTCGCGAGAGGCGGCGTGGACACGCCGCCGCCATCTCGGGCTCCTGTGCTGGCGACAGACCCCCCCGAGTCCGCCGCCACGAGCCGTTTAGGGTGGCAGGTGGTCATTCCTGACCACGCGCCTGGAGCGCTGAGGGCGCTGAGTCCCCCGCAGCAGCTCGCGTGCTCTCTCTTCGGCCTCTTTGACCGACATCACGGCTTCGCAGAATTGGCGCATTGCCTGCCAGGACTCATCGCTGCCGACCATGGCAGAAACCACGGCCAGCAACGAGAGATCATTGCCAATCGCTGCCATCAGATCCTGTCTTGGTTCCGCCCAAGCTGGGCAAATCTCCAGTGTATGTTGAGCGGTGTCACAACTGGAGCTGCAGTGGTGGCATCGCTCATTGTCCTCTCTTTGAATCCTACACAGGTACTTACCGAAGCAGCCGTGCCCGGTAAGCACCTGTGTAAGACGGAAGCTCAGGGCCCCGTGCTCCCTCTCAATCCACTCTAGTAGAGCGGGCCGAATCGCATTTACTGTTATGCGACCGTATCCCGGCCGCGCCATCCGCATCTCCCACTCCGCCAAGAGGATCTGGCGAAGCTCCATCCGGCGTCCCTCAACCTCCCTGAGCGCCGGGCGGTCACCCCGACTTCGCGCCTCCTCGCGCCACTCGTAAAGCGACGCGAGGGATTTCGCCTCGAGATCCCATGGCGGAGATCCGGCGAGCACAAGAGCCGCGTCACCCGCTATGGTGCGGTATCCCCGCGTCACCCTGATGGCCATCAGCCTCTGCACTTGCAGAAGTTTGCCGATGACGCCATCAGGGATGTTCGCGGCCCACACCGGGGCGCCGTAAAGCGCCATTGAGCGAATGACTCCCATGTACAGTCTTCGCGTGGCAACGTTTGGGCCCCCGATATTTGGCAAGAGCCGGGAAAGTGCCCCTGCCGCTCCCACCAGCTTCGGCGCCAGCTGATCAAAGTGCGCTGCGAAGGTCCACCTGCTATCCAGGATTAAGCCTAAATATTTGAGGGTAGGCCCAATTGGAATTCTAACTCCTCCGACGATCAAGTGGTAGTCGGGTGGCAGGCGAGTACGGGGGTCATGAAAGCACATGGCCTCCGTTTTCCCCAAAGCCACCTCAAGTCCCAATCGCCGGATTTTGTCCACCACGTGGGCCACCCCGGCCGTCGCCAGTATGGCTGCTTCGCGGCACGTCCTCCCTCTAGCGGTCACTAACGTGTCGTCAGCGTAACACGTAACGCTGAGGTTCCTGAGTAATGCGCCGCGAAGCACCCAGTCGTATCCAAGGTTCCACAGGAGCGGCCCAAGGACCGACCCCTGTGGAACTCCACAGGTCATGCGCCACCGTTTAAATCCCGATTGGGTGTCGAAAACGACCTCTCTGTCAGTGAGGTAGGCCTCTACCGTCCTCCGTAAGTAATCCGGCACGCGATGGTACCGGAGAGCCTCCCGAATGCAAGTCCAAGGGAGAGTGTTAAAAGCGTTGGCGATGTCAAGAGACACCGCCAACAACACATCTCCCTCGGACACGGCCTCATCCGCTAGCGACTTCACACGGAGGATCGCACCCACGGTCGACCGTTCCCTCCGAAACCCGAACTGGTTTGCCGAGAGATCCGGTCCAGTCCGAGTGAGGTGGCTGACGATGCGTGCAGCAATGATGCGCTCAAAGAGCTTGCACGCCTCGTCCAGCAGAACGATCGGCCGGTACGCCGACGGTGACTCCTCCGGCCTGCCCTCCTTCTTCAACAGCACGAGGCTGCCGACCCTCCACCGAGCGGGAAATTCTCCCCGTTCGAAGCAAGAGGTGAACAACTTTCTCAGATGGTCGCCCAGATGTCTCGAGGCCAGAACCAACGCGCGCCCCGGTATGCCATCAGGCCCAGGGGCGGTGTTCTTGGCACTGAGACGCCGGACGACCATCTTCAGTTCGGGAACTGTCACCTCTGTGGACTCCTCGTCCTCCTCTTCCGACATATGCTCTGCGGGTGGTGGCGGAGCCATACTCGGCGGAACGTGCTCGTCCCTATGAGGGAAGAGCGTCGCGACGACTTCGGCAACAAGATTTGGCTCGAGCGTCTGCGTGAGAGGTGGTGCCCACGGTCTGAGCTTGCCCCTAGCCGTGCGGTACGGGCGCCCCCATGGGTCCTCACTTAGCGACGCGAGCATCTCATTGCGGGCCCTATCCTTGGCAGCAGCGACTGCTGCCTGGAGAGCCTTCTTCGCTGCCCTATAGGCCTCGTAGAGCTGGGCCTCCACCGGATCCACTTCGTCCAGCCTGCGAGGGCGACCGTGTCGATGCCTCCGATGTCTCTGGTATTGGCGGCGCGCTGCTACACAAGCGGCGCGTAGGGAGGCAATCTCCGCGCACCACCAGTACACTCGTCTCGAGCTAACTCGCGACTTGACCCGGGGCATCGACGCGTCACAGACGCTCGTCATTGCCCCCGTGAGCCGTTCCACTACTGAGTCAACATCATCCAGGGCATCCGGCACGGGCACCCACGCCTGGACGATAGCGGCCTCTTCTAAGAGGACCCGGTCCAGTCTCTTCAACGCCCACCTGGGGCGGTCCACCCTGACTGAAGGGTTGGAGGTCTGGGTACGAATCTCGAATCGGATGTACCGGTGGTCCGAGAGCGATTCCACCCCCTCAACAACCCTCCAGTCTAGCACCCTGGGTACGAGGGCAGGGCTGGCGAACGTGACGTCCACGATTGACTCGCCCTGCCAACGCACACAAGTGCTTACCGACCCCCGGTTTAGGACCGTGAGACCGACGGCGTCGACCAAACCCTCTAAGAGCACTCCTCTTGAGGAAGTGTGTGCACTACCCCATCTGGTGGACCACGAGTTTAAGTCCCCCAGGAGAAGAGCTGGGCAAGGTTGTGTGCGGTCCAGAAGGTCCCCAACCTCGCCCAGGAAGGACTCGAACTCGGAGTCCCGCCGGTTTGGCGAAAAGTACACCCCGACGATGATTATATCTTTCCACTTCACCGCGACGTAACCCACGCCGCGGGCAATAACCTTCAGGGGTGGCACACACAGGGCGCTCGATGGGATGATGGCAACGAGAGCCGCCGTGTCCACAATCCAGTTGCTCCGAGGTGGAATCCAGTAGGGTTCCGCCACCACAGCCACCTCAATGTCCCATTCCGCTAGTGACGCCACCAGCATGTCCTGCGCTGAACTGCAGTGGTTGCAGTTTATCTGCAAGAATTGATGTTTGAGGTCGTTAGCCATTAGGGGCACTCGATGTCAATATCCACCTCATCCATCGCCTCACTGGAAGCCACAGGTGCTTCGGAGACGGCCGGGCAGGCTACAGCTGGGCGCGGTGTTGCGCTCGCTGTGGTCTTACTCTTGGACAGCTTTGGGTCATTGCAGGCCTTTGTGCCTACTTTGTGGTTCGCCGGAAGTTTTGCCGCTGCACACAGTGCACAATGCAGGGCAGACGAGCATTGACTAGCCCTATGGCCGGGCTGTGCACATTGGTAACAGAGGTCACTCCTGTCGACCTCCGATGTGCATGTTACCCTCACGTGGCCAACTTCTAAGCAGCGGAAGCAGCGCTGCGCTCTGGGCTGCAGCAGTCTAACGCTTGCTGATACCCAGCCGACGAGTAAGCGGCCCTGATCCGCTACCTTCTTCGCTGCAGTCACCGGGCAGCGCACCCACGCTGAACCCATTCCACCAGAGTCTCGGCGAATATCACCGGCCTTGACTTGCTCCGTAGAGCAGCCCCCACCTTGAGCAATAGCCGCCGCTAATTCCTCTGCTGACACTGAGTCATCCAAACCGCTTACACGGAGCTCAGCAGTCGCAACCGGTCTGTGTACTCTGACGCGTTCGGCGGTCAGAGTTTCCCTGATTTTTTCGGCCAATGCATCAGCCATTTCGTTTTTGGCCGCTCCAGGAACCTTAATAATTCGGGCTCCTGTCGCGGTCTTGTCTATGCGGAGACCTTCAATGCCCATCGCACGCCAATCAATTCTTGATTTGGCGTCGGAGAGCACTGCCGCATATGTTTCACCTTTCTTCTCAGCTTCTGGCTGCAAGGTCACAACAATAGCCGCGGTTTTATGAACCCGAAGCCTTGGCTTCTTGGCTTTATCACTCGTTTGAGAGCGCTCCTTCTTCTTTGTAGGCGTCTGCTTGCCATTTTTACCGACCGTTACCCAGGCTCCAGAAGACCCAGTCGTCGGTTTGGCCGAAGGGCCAGGGACAGCAGTAACTGGCTGTGCAGGTCCATCTTTGGGCGATTTGGCCTTCCTTCCTCTCTTTGCCTTCCTCTTACCCTCAGGGCCATTTGGTTTTGTGGCAGGTCCAGCCAACGGCACCGACTCTGAGACCTCAAGTTGAGGTGGGGACAGACTCTCAGCTCTGGCCGCCAAAGGAGGGCGGACGATTGGAGCCGGAGGGAGTCTTTCTTCCAACACTTGGAGGCGGGCGTTCATCATGGTCCCTATCTCTATCATTAGGGACCGCTTGAGCTCTTCCACGATGTTTGTCTCCGTGACTGCGACGGGCTGTACCTCTACTCCAGCAGACTGGCCAGGCAATGGGTGGCTGTTTTGGACCCTTGCCATTTCCTCACGAATGGAGGCGATCTCTTTGCGGAGCTCCGCCATCTCTTTCTTCATACTGGCATTTTCTGCCTGTAGGAGAGCAGTCTCCTCCGACTTTGTTCGTTGGCTCAGCTCCTCTACCACGTTGGCAACACTGAGCGCAGCGTCCTTGAGGTAGCGTATGAACCTACCGTTCAAATTTTTGCTGTTTTCAGCAACATAGTTGATGGAGGTCAGATCTCCAGTTATGCGCTCAATGAGCGCTGGCGTGGTCTGTTTCTCTACCGGGACGTGAACCACTGCTTCTCCTTCTGAGTCACTTTTCTTATATTCCGACCTAGTCGGAAATTTTAAGCGCAACTCTCGAGCGACATTTGCCGCAGCGACTATGTCGTTTTCCGCCTCAAGCCTCATTTGCTGCTTTTCTGCCTCTAGCAGCTTCTGTTTGGCCTGCGCTAGGCCGACATACTCCCCGGTAGATGGAGGACGGCCGCGTCCTCGAACCTTGTTGTTTGGGGTGGCTGGCGATTTGCCTCCCCACTCTTCACCACTAGAGCCGTCGCTATGCGGCCTTTTTTGCGCCTTAGCGCTGTCACGGCTAACGGCAGATCTATAGCCTGAAACCGAGACATTGTCGGCACTGGAGGAGTCCGACAAACACAGTTGCCTCTCCAAACTCGACTCCTCACTACGCAGTCTCTTCTCCACCTCATCTGTGCTAAGGCGGTTAAGCCTTACGACCGTGACCGGGCTTCTCGACTTTGCCCGCACTTCCATCTCAGATCCACTGGACCCATCCGACGTCTTCTCTGACTTCCGTCCCTTCTCACGCCTACTACGTCTCTCCTTCTTCCCACTCTGTTTCTCCTTCACAACTTCAATTTGGTTTTTGTTTTTTAAATACTCCATACTATTCCCACGAGCATGGAACGAAACAAAAGTCCACCCGGGTAGTGCGTCCTTACCACGGGTAAGCCTTTATTTTGGTGACCCAAGAGGGGGGCGGCAGGTACCCTCCTGGGAGGCAGTAGCGACCGACACGACGAGCGAGGCGGACCATTCAGCGCACAAGCGGCACTGACTGGACCGTCCCGCCCGACACCCTGGCCGATCTTGAAGGCTTCGCGCTGCCATTCCGCTTGCCACACAGGGTTTTTTATTTAAAAGTGGTATGCTCCACTTTGTTTTTTATTGAGGTTGGCTCCTCGCGGCCCGGCCAATTAAGGCAAGACCTCCGGTCCCGAGCACGCTCAAGGGATAACGGACCCTCACCCCCCTCACTTTCGCGAAGAGGTCCCTAAGCTACGTGCACCGGCCAATCAAGGCAAGCGCACCCCCACCCTGTGTGTAGTGTAAGTGTTGTGTGGTGTATGTGTGTGTGATTGGCTCGGCCAAGCCGATGGTAAAAGCCCACCGACGAGGACGAACCAATGTGTGTGTGTGTGATGTCGATGGTCCCCTTAAGAGAACCACCGACAACGAGTGTATGTATAGTGTACCTACAATGCCGGACCATTGGCCAGCGCCGATCAATGGAAACGAGAAACTTATCTTCGATTGATCGACGCTGTTTCCACCCACGCCACGAGGAGGCTGTCCGACTGGTGGGCAACCTAACCTAACCTAACCTAACCTAACCTAACCTAACCTAACCTAACCTAACCTAACCTAACCTAACCTTTTTTTTTTTTTTTTTTTTTTTTTTTTTTTTTTTTTTTTTTTTTTTTTTTTTTTTTTTTTTTTTTTTTTACGAGGGGAAATGCAGCCTTATGCACCGTCCTGCCACTCCGGGGGGGAGCGGCAGGGATGTGTGGGGCTCCCTCTGGCCTGTGATGGTGGACGGCCAGAGGTTTACCCACTAAAACCCCTCGGTGTCCAGTCACACCGCGTTGCTAGAGCGCACAGGAACCGTTGCGGATGACATCTATGCGCTCTGGCAGCGGTTGGTCCCGTCGGACCCCATCTCCAAAAACCCCTTGTCGGGGAAAAACCCTCTCGAGAGGCGGCGTGGACACGCCGCCGCCATCTCGGGCTCATTTATTGGCGACGGACCCCCCCGAGTCCGCCGCTGAGAGCCGTTTAAGGTGGCAACAGGTCATTTCTGACCTGTCGCCTTGAGCGCCTGGGGCGCTGGGTGCCGCGGAGGAGTTCGCGCTCTCTCTCCGCGGACTCCTTGGCACCCATAACCTCCTCGCAAAAGCGGCGAGTCGCTTGCCAAGCGTCGTCACTGCCGACCATGGCCAAAACTACGGCCGGCAGCGACAAATCCTGCCCTATCATCGTCACAAGAGATTGCCGTTGCTCCTCCCAGGCCGGGCAGAACTCCAATGTGTGTTGAGCGGTGTCGGAACTGCAGCCGCAGTGATGACACCGCTCATCACTCTCCCGCTGTATTCGACACAGGTACCTTCCGAAGCAACCGTGTCCGGAAAGTACCTGTGTCAAATGGAAGCTCAGCGCCCCGTGGTTTCTATTGAGCCACTCATCTAGTACGGGCCTTACAGCCTCGATAGTCCTGAGACCGTACCTCGGCTCCTGCAGCCGCGTCCACCACTCCGCTACCTGGGCCTGGCGAAGAACATCCCGACGCTCCTCCACCTCCCTGAGCGCCGGGCGGTCACCCCGACTCCGCGCCTCCTCACGCCACTCGTATAGCGACGCGAGGGATTTCGCATCGAGGTCCCATGGCAGAGACCCAGCTAAGACGACGGCTGCTTCCCCCGACACGGTGCGGTATGCTCGCGTGATTCTGATGGCCATCAGCCTCTGCACGCGCAAGAGTGTACTGATGACGTCATCAGAGACACATGCGGCCCACACCGGGGCGCCGTAAAGACCCATCGAGCGCAGCACTCCCATATATAGACGTCTCGTCGAAGCATTTGGACCACCTAGGTTTGGCAAGAGCCGGGCAAGAGCACCCGCCGCTCCAACCAGCTTCGGCGCCAAACGGCCGAAGTGCGCCCTGAAGTCCCAGTTGCTGTCAAGGACAAGGCCGAGGTATTTTAGCGTCGACTCGACAGCAACACGGGTTCCGCCAATGACTAGATGGAAGTCACGGGGTGGCTTATTACGCGGGCCGTAGAAACAGATCGCCTCCGTCTTGCCTAGGGCGACCTCAAGCCCCAAGCCTCGGATGCGCTGCACAACGTGTGCCACCCCCGCCGTCGCCAGAATGGCTGCCTCACGGTGCGTTCTCCCCCTGGCAGTAACGAGCGTGTCGTCGGCGTAACACGTCACGCCAAGGTTTGGAAGAAAGGCACCGCGAAGCACCCAGTCATAACCAATGTTCCACAGGAGTGGACCGAGGACCGACCCCTGTGGAACGCCGCAGGTCATGCGCCACCGCCGCCACCCATCCTGCGTCTCGTAGGCGATCATCCTCTCGGACAAATACGCCTCGAGGATGCGCTGCAGGTACTCGGGTACGCGGTGGTAGCGAAGGGCCTCCCTCACGCACGCCCAGGGAAGCGTGTTAAAAGCGTTGGCGATGTCGAGTGACACCGCCAACAGCACTTCTCCAGCCGCGACGGCTTCTTCTGCAAGTGCCTTAACCCGGAGAATAGCACCAACGGTCGATCGTTCTCTCCGAAACCCGAACTGGTATTCCGACAGGTCCGGCCCGGTCCGGGTGAGGTGGCTGACAAGGCGTGCGGCAATGATGCGCTCAAAGAGCTTGCACGCCTCGTCCAGCAGAACGATCGGCCGATACCCCGATGGAGAGTCTTCTGGCCTGCCCTCCTTGCGGAGAAGAACAAGGTTGCCTGTTTTCCACCGAGTAGGGAACTGACCTTGCTCGAAACAGGCGGTAAACAGTCTCCTCAGACGGTCGCCCAGCTCTCTCGAGGCCAGAACCCACGCGCGACCCGGTATGCCATCCGGCCCAGGTGCGGTGTTCTTAGCACTGAGGCGCCGGACGACCATCTTAATCTCTGCGGTGGTTACTTCAAGGGAGCCCTCCTCTTCCTGGGTCATTGGCTCCGAGGGTGGTGGAGGAGCCATGTGCGGTGGAATGTGGTCTTCCCTCTGCGGGAAGAGCACCGCGACGACCTCAGAGACGAAATGTGGCTCGAGCGTCTGAGTTAACGGAGGAGCCCACGGTTTGAGCTTGTCCCTAGCCAAACGGTAGGGACGCCCCCATGGGTCCTCACTCAAAGACGCGAGCATTTCGTCCCTTGCACGGTCCTTAGCGGCTGCAATGGCCGCTTTCAGGGCCTCCTTGGCGGATTTGTAGGCGGCGTGCAGCCGGTCTCCCACAGGGTCCACGTCATCCGGCGAATGCCGGCGACCGCGTCGATGACTCCGATGTCGGGTGTACGGGCGTCGCGCTTCTACGCAGGCGGTGCGCAGGGATACAATATCCGCGCTCCACCAGTAAACCCGTCTCGATGGACCTCGCGACTTGACCCGGGGCATCGACGCGTCACAGACGCTCGTCATTGCCTCCGTGAGCCGTTCCGCTTCCAAGTTGACATCGTCCAGGGCATCCGGCACGGGCACCCACGCCTGGACGATAGCGGCCTCCTCCAGTAGCACCCGGTCCAGCCGCTTCAACGCCCACCTGGGGCGGTCCACCCTGACTGAAGGGTTGGAGGTCTGGGTACGAATCTCGAACCGGATGTACCGGTGGTCCGAGAGAGATTCCACCCCCTCAACAACCCTCCAGTCTAGCACCCTGGGTGCGAGGGCAGGGCTGGCGAACGTGACGTCCACGATCGACTCGCCCTGCCATCGCACACAGGTGCTTACCAACCCTCGGTTTAGGACCGTGAGGCTGACGGCGTCGACCAAACCCTCCAGGAGCACGCCCCTCGAGGAAGTGTGTGCACTACCCCATCTGGTGGACCACGAGTTCAAGTCCCCCAGGAGGAGAGCCGGGCGAGGTTGTGTGCGGTCCAGAAGGGCCCCAACCTCGCCCAAGAAGGACTCGAACTCGGAGTCGCGTCGGTTTGGCGAAAAATACACCCCGATGACGACTATGTCCCTCCACATCACCGCGACGTACCCCACGCCACGGGCAATGACCTTCAGGGGTGGCACACACAGGGCATTCGATGGGATGATGGCAACGAGAGCCGCCGTGTCCACTATCCAATTGCTCCGAGGTGGAATCCAATAGGGCTCCGCCACCACAGCCACCTCAATTTCCCATTCTGCCAGTGACGCCACCAGCATGTCTTGCGCCGAACTGCAGTGGTTGCAGTTTATCTGCAGGAATCGGTGTCTAGGGTCGTAAGCCATTAGGGACACTCGATGTCGATATCAAACTCATCCATCACTTCCCGGGAAGCCGCAGGGGCTTCGGAAGTGGCAGGACAGGCTGGAACCGGATGTGTTGGTCCGACTGCAGCCTTCGTCTTTTTGGGCCTGGGGGCCTGGCAGGCCTTGGTGCCCACCTGATGACCCGCAGGTAGCTTGGCTGCCGCACACAGAGCGCAGTGTGAGGCTGCCGAGCAGTCACTCGCCTTGTGGCCAGGCTTGGCGCACCTGTAGCAAAGGTCACTACGGTCGACCTCTGACTTGCACTGCACTCGGACGTGCCCCGTTTCGAGACAGCGGAAGCAGCGTCTCCCTCTGGGCTGCAATAACTTTACACTGGCTGACACCCAGCCAACCAGGAGACGGCCACTATCCGCTATCTTTTTAGCTGCAGTCACTGGACAGCGCACCCACGCAGCACCCATGCCGGATGAGGCTTGGCGGATGGTGCCGATCTTTATCGACTCCGTAGAGCAATCTCCAGCTTTGGCGATCGCCGCCGATAACTCTTCGGCGGTGACCGAGTCGTCCAGTCCTGTAATACGGATCTCCGCAGTGGTCACCGGGCGGTGGACACGAACGCAATCCGAACCCAGAGTAGCTCTTATTTGCTCCGCCAATATATCTGCTTTTTCTGCGCCCTCGACACCGGAAACCTCAAATATGCGGGCTCCCGTGGCAGCCCTACGCGGTCGGAGTGCCGGAATCCCAAGGCCAACCCAGTCGATCTTGGACTTGGCCTCAGATAACGCCGTCGCGTAGGTCACCCCTCTCTTCTCTGCCTCCGGCTGCAACGTTATCACTACGGCTGCAGTCTTGGGAGTGCGCAATCTTGGCTTCCTCGGTGGTTTCTCCTTCTTTTCGGCCGCGGTCTGAGTCGACTTTTTGCTCGCCGCATGTTTCCCGCCTCTACCGACGCGCACCCACTCTCTAGATGGAGCGGTTGCTGACGGCGCGGCAGCTTTTGGCGGAGCAGCCTTTGACGCTCCGGTAATAGCTGGTGCTGGAGGGGCAAGAGTTGGAGGTGCCGGAGCACTCTTGGATTTCTTACCCCGTCTTTTGCCCTTCTTGGAGGGTACCTGTGGTGCTGGTAAAGCTGGCTCCACGGGTTCCAATGAGTCTTCTCGGGCCCTGTCCGCCGCTAAAGGCGGGCGAACACGTGGCGCGGGCGGGAGCCTCTCCTCCAGTGGAGCCAAGCGGGCACTAATCATTGTACCTAAGCTTATGAGCAGTGATCGCTTCAGCTCCTCTACATCTATTCCCTGTTGGGGTCGCGTCTCCGGGTAACTAATTTCCATATCCGAGTTAGGCTGGTTCTCGGCGCCTGGAGTCAGTGATCCACCACTCAGGGCCTTGGTTAGCTGTTCCCTCATAGAAGTCAGCTCCTTTCGAAGCTCAGCCATTTCACGCCTCAGTTTAGCGTTATCCGCCTGGAGAAGCCGGGTCTCCTCTGAAGTAGTGCGATTGCTGAGCTCCTCTACCACCTGTGTGACGCTGGCTGCGGCGTCATTTAGATAAGCCTGGAAACGGCCACATAGCTTCTTACTATTTTTCGCCACAAACCGGATGGTGTTAACATCGCCAGCGATGCGCTGGCTTAATCCATGTGTAGACAGATCCTCTTCCTGGATATCAACACCTCCCATAACCGCTTCACTAGCACCCGTAGGCACTGTTGTCGACCGCTCCGAGTTTGTTGGGAACTTGAGTCTAAGCTCCCTAGCAGATGCAGCGGCCGCCACAATCTCTTTTTCAGCCTCCAGCCTCATCTGCTGCTTCTCCGTCTCAAGCAGCTGCTGCTTAGCCTGTGCAAGGCCGACATACTCTCCAGTAGACGGGGGACGGCCACGTCCTCGGACCTTGTTCGTTGGTATGGCCGGAGATTTGCCTCCCCATTCCTCGCCACTAGAGCCATCACTATGTGGCCGTTTTTGCGCTTTTGCGCTGTCACGGCTAACGGCTGACCTATAGCCGGACACAGACACATTGTCGGCGCTTGATGAGTCGGACAGATACAGCTGTCTTTCAAGACTCGACTCCTCACTGCGCAGCCTCTTTTCTTTGAGCTCGTCAGTGCTCAGGCGGTTTAGTCTCACAACCGCGACCGGGCTTCTTGATTTAGCTCTAGGCTTTTCTCTCTCCGTTTCGGATCCATCGGACCCTTCCTCTGTCTTTTCGGACTTGCGTCCCTTCTCACGCCTACTACGTCTCTCTTTTCTCACCTTCACACTCTCCTTTTCTACGTCATTTTTTGTTTTTATTTTAATGTATTCCATAACATTCCCACGAGTATGGAACGAAACAAAAGTCCACCCGGGTAGTGCGTCCTTACCACGGGTAAGCCTTTATTTTGGTAACCCAGGAGGGGGGCGGCAGGTACCCTCCTGGGAGGCAGTAGCGACCGACACGACGAGCGAGGCGGACCATTCAGCGCACAAGCGGCACTGACTGGACCGTCCCGCCCGACACCCTGGCCGATCTTGAAGGCTTCGCGCTGCCATTCCGCTTGCCACACAGGGTTTTTTATTTAAAAGTGGTATGCTCCACTTTGTTTTTTATTGAGGTTGGCTCCTCGCGGCCCGGCCAATTAAGGCAAGACCTCCGGTCCCGAGCACGCTCAAGGGATAACGGGCCCTCACCCCCCTCACTTTCGCGAAGGGGTCCCTAAGCTACGTGCACCGGCACAATCAAGGCAAGCGCACCCCCAACCTGTGTGTAGTGTAAGTGTTGTGTGGTGTATGTGTGTGTGATTGGCTCGGCCAAGCCGATGGTAAAAGCCCACCGACAAGGACGAACCAATGTGTGTGTGTACGATGTCGATGGTCCCCTAAAGAGAACCACCGACAACGAGTGTATGTATAGTGTACCTACAATGCCGGACCATTGGCCAGCGCCAATCAATGGAAACGAGAAAGTTCTCTTCGATTGATCGACGCTGTTTCCACCCACGCCACGAGGAGGCTGTCCGACTGGTGGGCAACCTAACCTAACCTAACCTAACCTAACCTAACCTAACCTAACCTAACCTAACCTAACCTAACCTAACCTAACCTAACCTAACCTAACCTTTTTTTTTTTTTTTTTTTTTCGTGAGGAAAATGCATTGAACTGCATCCCCACCGTCCCAGGGGTGGAGCAGTGGGGTATGTGGGGCTCTCCGGCCGTGAAGCGGCCGGCCTACCCACTAAAAACCTCACGGTTGCCTTCCTCAGGCATCTGGGGGGGCCCCGGGATCGCGTCAGCACACCGGGACCCACCCGCCTTTGCTCCCCCAATTACTTGGGGGGGCCCTCTCCCGAGGGAGCCCAGCAGGGGCCCCCTCATTGAAACACCCCGCCTCACCGGCGGCGCCATCCCGGGCCGCTACCACGGGCACACCAACCCCAGCGGTGCACCCGCACGCGAGCCCGTCGCGGCGGCCAGCCAAACCATGTGGCCCGCCGCCGCCCCCATCGAGCGGGAACGGCCTTCTCCCGATCCCGCCCCGCGCCCTCCCTCTGGAGCATTACTGCCCCACCGAAGGAGAGCGCCTCCCACCACTCGCACATCCACTCTGCCCTCTGCTCGACAGAGGGACAGGCGGAGCGCCCTCCGGGGACCACTTCGCTTCACTACAGGCTGGATTGCCTGCAGCTACTGAGCCCCCCCGCCACGACAAGGCGTGGTCCCGTGGGGGGGAACCTAACCTAACCTAACCTAACCTAACCTAACCTAACCTAACCTAACCTAACCTAACCTAACCTAACCTAACCTAACCTAACCTAACCTAACCTAACCTAACCTAACCTAACCTAACCTAACCTAACCTAACCTAACCTAACCTAACCTAACCTAACCTAACCTAACCTAACCTAACCTAACCTAACCTAACCTAACCTAACCTAACCTAACCTAACCTAACCTAACCTAACCTAACCTAACCTAACCTAACCTAACCTAACCTAACCTAACCTAACCTAACCTAACCTAACCTAACCTAACCTAACCTAACCTAACCTAACCTAACCTAACCTAACCTAACCTAACCTAACCTAACCTAACCTAACCTAACCTAACCTAACCTAACCTAACCTAACCTAACCTAACCTAACCTAACCTAACCTAACCTAACCTAACCTAACCTAACCTAACCTAACCTAACCTAACCTAACCTAACCTAACCTAACCTAACCTAACCTAACCTAACCTAACCTAACCTAACCTAACCTAACCTAACCTAACCTAACCTAACCTAACCTAACCTAACCTAACCTAACCTAACCTAACCTAACCTAACCTAACCTAACCTAACCTAACCTAACCTAACCTAACCTAACCTAACCTAACCTAACCTAACCTAACCTAACCTAACCTAACCTAACCTAACCTAACCTAACCTAACCTAACCTAACCTAACCTAACCTAACCTAACCTAACCTAACCTAACCTAACCTAACCTAACCTAACCTAACCTAACCTAACCTAACCTAACCTAACCTAACCTAACCTAACCTAACCTAACCTAACCTAACCTAACCTAACCTAACCTAACCTAACCTAACCTAACCTAACCTAACCTAACCTAACCTAACCTAACCTAACCTAACCTAACCTAACCTAACCTAACCTAACCTAACCTAACCTAACCTAACCTAACCTAACCTAACCTAACCTAACCTAACCTAACCTAACCTAACCTAACCTAACCTAACCTAACCTAACCTAACCTAACCTAACCTAACCTAACCTAACCTAACCTAACCTAACCTAACCTAACCTAACCTAACCTAACCTAACCTAACCTAACCTAACCTAACCTAACCTAACCTAACCTAACCTAACCTAACCTAACCTAACCTAACCTAACCTAACCTAACCTAACCTAACCTAACCTAACCTAACCTAACCTAACCTAACCTAACCTAACCTAACCTAACCTAACCTAACCTAACCTAACCTAACCTAACCTAACCTAACCTAACCTAACCTAACCTAACCTAACCTAACCTAACCTAACCTAACCTAACCTAACCTAACCTAACCTAACCTAACCTAACCTAACCTAACCTAACCTAACCTAACCTAACCTAACCTAACCTAACCTAACCTAACCTAACCTAACCTAACCTAACCTAACCTAACCTAACCTAACCTAACCTAACCTAACCTAACCTAACCTAACCTAACCTAACCTAACCTAACCTAACCTAACCTAACCTAACCTAACCTAACCTAACCTAACCTAACCTAACCTAACCTAACCTAACCTAACCTAACCTAACCTAACCTAACCTAACCTAACCTAACCTAACCTAACCTAACCTAACCTAACCTAACCTAACCTAACCTAACCTAACCTAACCTAACCTAACCTAACCTAACCTAACCTAACCTAACCTAACCTAACCTAACCTAACCTAACCTAACCTAACCTAACCTAACCTAACCTAACCTAACCTAACCTAACCTAACCTAACCTAACCTAACCTAACCTAACCTAACCTAACCTAACCTAACCTAACCTAACCTAACCTAACCTAACCTAACCTAACCTAACCTAACCTAACCTAACCTAACCTAACCTAACCTAACCTAACCTAACCTAACCTAACCTAACCTAACCTAACCTAACCTAACCTAACCTAACCTAACCTAACCTAACCTAACCTAACCTAACCTAACCTAACCTAACCTAACCTAACCTAACCTAACCTAACCTAACCTAACCTAACCTAACCTAACCTAACCTAACCTAACCTAACCTAACCTAACCTAACCTAACCTAACCTAACCTAACCTAACCTAACCTAACCTAACCTAACCTAACCTAACCTAACCTAACCTAACCTAACCTAACCTAACCTAACCTAACCTAACCTAACCTAACCTAACCTAACCTAACCTAACCTAACCTAACCTAACCTAACCTAACCTAACCTAACCTAACCTAACCTAACCTAACCTAACCTAACCTAACCTAACCTAACCTAACCTAACCTAACCTAACCTAACCTAACCTAACCTAACCTAACCTAACCTAACCTAACCTAACCTAACCTAACCTAACCTAACCTAACCTAACCTAACCTAACCTAACCTAACCTAACCTAACCTAACCTAACCTAACCTAACCTAACCTAACCTAACCTAACCTAACCTTTTTTTTTTTTTTTTTTTTTGTTCGTGAGGAAAATGCATTAAACTGCATCCCCACCGTCCTGGGGGCGGAGCGGTGGGGTATGTGGGGCTCTCCGGCCGTGAAGCGGCCGGCCTACCCACTAAAAACCTCACGGCGGCCTTCCTCAGGCATCTAGGGGGGTCCCGGGATCGCTTAAGCGCACCGGAACCCTCCCGCCTTCGCCCCCCCAATTACTTAGGGGGGCCCTCTCCCGGGGGAGCCTGGCAGAGGCTCAACCCCGCAGGGGAACGCCGTTTCGATCCACGCCGTGTAAAGATGGCGCGTAGCGAGACGGGGCCCCCTCGACGACACCACCCGCCGCACCGGCGGTGTCATCCCGGGCCGCTACCACGGGCACATCAACCCCAACGATGTACCCGCACGCAAGCCCGGCGCGGCGGCTAGCCAAGCTATGTGGCCCGCCGCCGCCTCCTTCGAGCGGGATCGGCTCTCTCCCGATCCCGCTCGGCGCTCTCCTTCTGGAGCATTACAGCCTCGCAGAAGGAGAGCGCTGCCTCCCAACCCTCCTCACTCTCCAGCATGGCAGCGACCAATGCTGGAGGGGACAGATCTCGCCCGATGACGTCGACCAGGACTCGACGCTCAGACTCCCACGCGGGGCAGTCTTCCAGCGTGTGCTGGGCGGAGTCCCGGTCGGAAGCGCAATGGTGGCACTGTGTCGTTTCCTCCCTCCCGATTCGGTTCAGATACTCACCGAAGCAACCGTGTCCGGTGAGTATCTGAGTCAATCTGTAGGTGACCTCGCCTTTTCTGCCGATCCAGGCCTCGAAGTTGGGCAGGACGGCACCGACAGCGCGTTGGCGCGCACAGCCCTGTCGTTCCAGCTGCGCGCGCCAGTCCCTCAAGGCCTGTCGGTGCGCGTCCCGCCGGAGCATTCCTTGCGCGGGTTCTAGCGCGTACCCCCCGTCTCCTCCACCCTGGTCGATGCCTCGCCGCGCGTCATAGACGGCGGCGTCCATCTTGGCCAGGATTTGGAAAGGGGGGGAACGGGCCAGAACCGTCGCCGCCTCGAACGAAATCGTCCGGTAGCCTCGTACGATCCGCATGGCCATTAGCCGCTGCAGGCTCCTCAACAGAGCTCCGCAGCGGCAGGACCTCGTGAGGTCGTTGGACCACACGGGGGCCCCGTACAACGCCACGGATCGTATGACGCCACCGTAGAGGCGGCGAACTCCTTCCCGCGGTCCCCCGAGGTTGGGCAGCAGGCGATGTAACGCACCTGCTATCCTGCGCGCTCGGGGGACCAGGCGCACGAAATGCTCTTCGAAGCTCCATCGGCTGTCCAGGGTGAGGCCTAGGTACTTGATGTACCGCCCCACCTGGACTTCGGCGTCACCTACACGGATTCGCGAGCTGGGGGGTTCCTGGCCTCGTCTGAGGCGGTGGAACCATAGCGCCTCGCACTTGTGAGGCGCTATCTCTAGGCCCAGCTCGCGAATCGCCCGCACGACACATGCCACCCCCAGCTCGGCAAGCCTGAGCGTTCGCCCGAAGTCAGCGCCGGTGGCGACAACGAGAGTGTCATCCGCATAGCAGACGACACTCACGTCACCGGGAAGACTGGTGCGAAGGACCGCATCATATGCGAGGTTCCATAGCAGGGGGCCCAAGACGGACCCCTGCGGAACCCCGCACGTGATCTCCCGTTCCGTCTCCGTCCCGTTTCGACCGGTAATCCTGACGCGTCTGTCGCGAAGGTAGGCCCCGATGATTGCCCGCAGGTAGGGAGGCACGCCGTGATAAACCAGTGCCTCCCTAATTGCCTGCCACGGGAGGGTTCCGAAAGCGTTGACGATGTCCAGGGACACCGCCAGCGCAACCCCCCCTGAACGGACTGCCAATTCCGAAAGGGAGCGGACGAGGCGGACAGCGTCCACGGTCGACCGCCCCGGCCGGAATCCGAACTGGCAGTCCGATAGATCTGGGCCTACTCGCGACAGGTGCCCGCTGATACGATCGGAGATAACTCTTTCGAAGAGCTTCCCCGTCTCGTTCAGCAGGCATATCGGTCGAAACGACGACGGAGACTCGGCGGTCCTTCCCTCCTTCCTCAGGAGCACCAGTCTCGCTGACTTCCACTCGAGGGGGAACACGGATAGGCGGAGGCAGTCGTTGAAGAGCTGCCTCAGCCGGTTCCCTAAGACCTTCAGAGCCAGCACAAGCACCCTGCCCGGAACACCATCCGGGCCGGGTGCGGTGGAGCGGGATGCCAGCCGCCTAACGGCCAGCTCGAGCTCGGCCCCTGTCACCCCCAGATCGTCGGACCAAAAATCTCGATCCGGCGACAAGGGAGGGTGACTGGAGGGACTGTCCTGGACCCTTGGGAAGAGTGTTGCTACGACTCTCCCCACGAAGTTGGGGTCCAGGGTTTCCGTCAACGGAGGGACCCATGGTCTGAGCTTGCCCAGTACCATCTTGTACGGGCGCCCCCATGGATCCCTATCCAGTCCCTCCACGAGCTCGTTCCAGGACCGCTCCTTGGCCTCAGCGATTGCGATGCTGAGGGCATGGGCCGCGGTCCCGTATTCCCGCCTGGCTCTTAGGGTCTCCTCTAGTGAGGCTTGCCTTCTCCTTCGGGCTCTTTGGTACTGGCGTCGCGCAGCCACGACCGATCGTCGAAGCCGCGCGATCTCCTCGCTCCACCAGTACACCTTTTTTTTTTTTTTTTTTTTTTTTTTTTTTTTTTTTTTTTTTTTACGAGGGGAAATGCAGCCTTATGCACCGTCCTGCCGCTCCGGGGGGAGTGGCAGGGATGTGTGGGGCTCCCTCTGGCCTGTGGTGGTGGGCGGCCAGAAGTTTACCCACTAAAACCCCTCGGTGTCCTCTTACCGCCGTTAGTGCCGGGGACGCAGGAGCGCTTACACATGTCATCTGCTGCCCCACGGCGGCGGCTGGTCTCGTAAGACCCCGTCTCTAAAAAACCCGTGTACCGGGAAAAAAGTCCCTCTCGAGAGGCAGCGTAGGACACGCCGCCGCCTTCTCGGGCCTATGGTCTGGAGACGAACTCCCCCGAGTCCGCCTCCATAGGCCAATTTAGGGTGGCAGGTGGTCGTTGTGCACCACTCGCCTCCTATTGCGCCTTGCGCGCGTCGGTTCGACGGAGAGTAGTTCACGTTCCCTCTCCGCGGCCTCTTTAGCGGACATTACTGTCTCGCAGAAAGTGCGAAACACTTGCCACGATTCGTCGCTGTCAACAATGGCTCGCACCACTGCTGACAGCGACAGATCAGGTCCGATCGCCTGCGTCAATGCATGTCGCGGCTCCTCCCAAGCCGGACATTCCGCCATCGTGTGCAGGGCTGTGTCACAGCTGGAGGTGCAGTGGTGACACTTTTCGGAGGCTTCTCTCCCAATGCGACACAGATACTTCCCGAAACAACCGTGTTCGGAAAGCACCTGCGTCAAGCGAAACGAGAGAGCTCCGTGACTTCGCTGGAGCCATAAGTCGAAGACTGGCAGGATTGCCGCGATGGTATGGTGTCCATAATGAGGACGCTCCAAGCGCGCTCGCCAATTCGCCACTGCAGCCTGGCGAAGCTCGTCGCGACGCCCCTCCACCTCCCTGAGCGCCGGTCGATTGCCTCGGCTTCGTGCTTCCTCACGCCACCGGTGTAGTGACGCAAGGGATTCTGCCTCAAGGTCCCAGGGGAGACTTCCCGCTAAAACGCAGGCCGCCTCTCTGGACACAGTGCGGTATGCCCTAATGACTCTTATGGCCATTGTTTTCTGAACATTGTTCAAAGCGACAATGTTGCCATTTGATGGAGCCGGGGCCCACACCGGTGCCCCATATAACGCCATAGAGCGTAAGACTCCCAGATACAGGCGTCTGCAGGAGACGCTTGGGCCACCTATGTTAGGCAGCAGGCGGGAGAGAGCGCCTGCCGTCTTCATCAATTTCGGCACAAGTTGGGCAAAGTGGGCATTGAAGTTCCACCTGCTGTCCAAGACTAACCCGAGGTATTTCAGCGTGGCCCCAACAGTAATACGAGTCCCCTCAACGACGATGTGAAAGTCCCGAGGAGGCTTATTCCTAGTCCCATGAAATGATATTGCTTCCGTCTTGGACAAAGCCACCTCTAGACCCAGACAACGGATCCTTTCCACTACATGGGCAACGCCAGCTGTTGCCAACATGGCTGCCTCGCGATGTGTCCTCCCTCTAGCCGTCACCAACGTATCGTCGGCGTAGCAGGTAAGGCTGAGGTTGTCGAGTAGCACACCACGAAGCACCCAGTCGTAGCCCAAGTTCCACAGGAGTGGTCCAAGGACCGACCCCTGTGGAACGCCGCATGACATTTGCCACCTTTGCCATCCCGCCCCCGTCTCGTAGGCAATCCACCGGTTGCTCAAGTAGGCCTCCACCGTACGCTGAAGATATTGAGGCACCTGGTGGAAACGCAGGGCCTCAACGATGCAAGTCCACGGGAGGGTGTTGAACGCATTGGCAATATCCAAGGACACTGCCAACACCACATCCCCCGCGGACACCGCTTCGTCCACAATGGCCTTCATGTGCAGAATGGCATCCACTGTAGACCGCTCTCGTCTAAAACCAAACTGACTGGTCGACAGGTCGGGCCCGATCTGAGTCAGGTGTCGGACGAGTCGCGCCGCGATAACTCTCTCGAAGAGTTTACACACTTCGTCGAGGAGGACTATGGGCCTATAAGCCGATGGTGAATCCTCTGGTCGACCCTCTTTACGCAGTAGCACCAAGTTGCCGGTCTTCCACAGGTCCGGAAACTGACCATGCTCAAAACAGGCACTGAAAAGTGCCCGGAGACGGTCGCCCAGCGCCCCAACAGCAAGAACCCATGCTCGACCCGGTATGCCGTCAGGCCCAGGTGCGGTGTTTTTGGCGCTGAGACGCCGTACGACCATCTTGAGCTCCGCAGTGGTGACTTGCGGGTCCTCCACTTCCTCCGACATTGGCTCTAAAGGTTGAAGAGGAGCCATAGGCGGTGGGGTGTGTTCTTCCCTATCTGGGAAGAGCGTCGCAACAACGTTCGTGAGGAGTTCCGGATCAAGTGTCCGAGTCAAAGGCGGAGCCCACGGTCTGAGCTTGCCTCTAGCCATACGGTAGGGGCGCCCCCATGGGTCCTGACTCAAGGACGCGAGCATCTCCTCACGAGCCCGGTCTTTAGCCTCCGCGATGGCAGTCTTCAAAGCCTTCATGGCCTCCCTATATACTGCGTACAGTTGGTCGGCGACTGGGTCAGGGTCACCTGGCACGTGTGTGTGACGCCGATATCTCCGGTGTCGGGTGTACGGACGGCGTGTTGCTACGCAGGCGGCGCGTAGGGAGGCAATCTCCACACTCCACCAGTACACCTGCCGCGGGCGACCCTGCGACTTCACCCGAGGCATCGAGGCGTCACACACTGTCGTCATGGCTCGACGGAACCACTCCGCCTCCCCGTTTACGTCGACGGGCCTGTCCGGTGCAGACACCCAGGCCTGGACGATCGAGGCTTCCTCCAGCATTTCCCGGTCAAGCTTCTTCAGCGACCACCGGGGACGGCACTGACGAGGGGGCTGAACCAAAGTGTTTGTGGTTTGGGTACAGATCTGAAATCGGATGTACCAATGATCAGAACCAGTCTCCACCCCCTCGAGAACCCTCCAACTTTGCACATTGTGCGCGAGGGCAGGACTGGCGAGTGTGATATCCACAATCGACTCGCCCCGCCGTCGCGCAAACGTGCTGGTCGACCCACGATTGAGGACCATGAGTCCGACGGAGTCTATCCACTCCTCGAGGATTGCGCCTCTCGGGCAAGTGTAGCGACTACTCCATCTTGTGGACCATGAATTAAAGTCGCCCAGGACCAAGGCCTGACGAGGTTGTATCCGGTCCAAGAGGGCCCCAACCTCGCCCAGGAATGACTCAAACTCATGGTCTGGTCGGTTAGGCGAGAAGTACGTTCCGACCACTACAGTCTCCCTCCACAGTACCGCCACGTAGCCGTCGCCACGAGCGATAAGTTTGAGGGTTGGAACAAGATCGCTGGAGGGAATGATGACGATCAGTCCCGCTGCGTCTGCAATCCACCTGCTACCCTGAGGTATCCTGTAGGGTTCTGCCACTACAGCCACCTCGATCCTCATCTCGGCGATGGTCTGCACGAGGAGGTCTTGCGCCACACTGCAATGATTGCAGTTCGTCTGAAGGAATTGATGAATGGGTGTATGATCCATTATGGGCCCTCGATCTCGAACTCCTCATCCATCACTTCCTCAGAAGCTTCAGGGCAGACCGGAGCCAGAGGCGGTGTTCCTGAGGCAACAGTCTTTCGTGGCTTAGTGAGCCTTGGCTCCGCACAGGCTTTAGTGCCCAAGCGGTGTTGTGCAGGCTTCTTAGCCGCCGCACATAAAAAGCAGTGCGGGGTGGCCTGGCATACGCTGGCCTTGTGGCCAGATTTTCCACAGCGGTAGCATAAGGTACTTCGGTCGATCTCCGAAGCACACTTAGCTGAGACATGGCCGCTCTCTAGGCAGCGGTAACACCTTCTCGCTCTTGGTTGTAACAGCTTGACGCTGGCGGAGACCCAGCCGACCAAGAGCCGGTTGGACTCTGACACCCTCTTTGCCGCCGCGATTGGGCATCGCACCCAGGCTGTGCCCATTCCAGATGGGCCGCAGCGTATGGGACCTGTCTTCACAGCATCGACAGGGCAATTACCACCTCGAGCAACTGCAGCCACGAGCTCTTCGGTAGTGACAGAGTCATCTAGCCCCGAGACTCGGATCTCCGCAGTTGCAACCGGTCGATGCACTTTAGCTACCACTGGACCTAGGTGCTCTTGTAGTTTAGCGGCCAATGCGTCTGCCATGTCACCACTAGTTGCCCCGGGAACCTCGAGAATTCGAGCTCCGGTGGCTGTCTTTCTGCAACGAACCCCGTTGGGAATGCCGAGACTGGGCAAATCAAGCTTTGCCTTTGCATCCGATAGGATTTTAGCGTATGTAACGCCCTGCTTCTCGCCCTCTGGTAGCAGTGTGATCACCACCCCGGTGGATTTAGGCGTACGTACCCTCTTGGGAGATGACTTTGTCTTCTTTGGCATCGCCGCCCTACCATTTTTGCCAACAGCAGTCCACTCAGAACGAGTTGACGTGGGCACTTTGGCACTGGCGGAAGCCGGACGAGTCGAAGCAGAGGGAGTCGGAGCTGAAACTTCCGGATTGTTCTTCTTGGTTTTCTTACCTCTCTGCTTCTTCTTTTTCGTCTCTGGCGGTGCCGTTGGCACCGTTACACCTGTAGTTGACTGCGTCCTTTCAGCCGCAGTGTATCTTGCCCGATCAGCCGCTAGTGGTGGGCGGACGGGTTTCTCGGGCGGAAGCCGATCTTTCAGAGCGTCCAAGCGGGCGTTCATCATATTCCCTACGTCTATAAGTAGGGAACGCCTTAACTCTTCTATGCTGCCTATATCATGTGCCGTCACAGCAGGCGGCATGGATAGTTGTGTGGGCTCGCACAATCGCTCGTGACGAGTTTCCTCAAACACCTCCCTCAGCGCTTGAACTTCCCTGCGGAGGTCTGCCATCTGTCTTTCCAATTTGGCATTGATGGCCTGAAGCTTGGCAACCTCTTCAGACTGGGTCCGCCGATGCAGCTCCTCAGAGATGCTCTGCAGATTATGTGACGCTTCCTTGAGGTTGCGGATAAAATCACCTTTCAGATGACCACTCCTTTTCGCTACCTCAAGAATGGCCAAGACACTTTCACCTGCCTTCTTGTGGAGCATCTCCGCCGTCTGTTCTTCAGTATCCCCCACTGGGTTTACGACGATCTTGTCCTTCTTAAAGGACTGCACTTGCGACTTCGGCCGCTGTGAACCTGAAGGTTCAGTCTCAGCAGCAGCCTGTTGCAACTCCTGGAGATGCTTCTGTGCCTTCTCCAGGCCAGTACGGTCACCTCTGGTAGGCGGGTTATCCTTCTTTTTGGCGACAGGTTTCGCCTTGGAAGGGGTCTGCCCGCTATCTTCACCATCACTTGATGGCCGCTGTCGCTTTTCCGCCTTTTTATCGACCGCGTTGTTAGAAGACACGTCTGACGGTGCCACAACCATGGTCCTGCTATCAAGATCGGACATTTGATTCGGCTCACTGTGTCGACTTCGACTCCTTTCTCTATCGAGAGGCAATCGATCAAGTTTTATGACCGCCTCCTTAAACCCTTCTGGTTTGTTTTCGCCTTGTTCCGGCCGAACGGATTCAGACCGGCTCCTACTGGTAGCGCTTCTGGTCATTCGTCTTTCAGCCTGCGCCGCCTGGCCCTCCTGGCTCTCACTAGAACTTTGAGGTGCTAGCTCTACCTGCACTGTTCCATCACCAGGTCTTTTCACACCCCCGCTGGCTTCCTGAGCCATCTCCCACTCATCTCCACTATCCTGTCCACTCTTGCAATAGTTGCCCCCTCCGTATACTACGGGGCAGCACGCCGAAGCGTGACGGGATTCCCCTCCTGAGGAGGGACCCGCCCGGAGAATATTTGCCATTGCCGTCGTTTCCATTTTTTGTGTTTGGTGCTGATCCACAGCTTCGTGTGTATAACCTACGCTACACGTGCTCTAGCCGAATTAAGGCAAGAGCACCCTCCAATATGTATAGTGTATGTGTGTGTGTGATGTATGTGTGTGTGATTGGTTCGCCCAAGCCGATGGTAAAAGCCCATCGACGAGGACGAACCAATGTGTGTGTGTGTGTGATGTGTATGTATAGTGTACCTACTATGTCAGACCATTGGCCAGCGCCGATCAATGGAAAAGAGAAATTTCTCTTCGATTGATCGACGCTGTTTCCACCCACGCCACGAGGAGGCTGTCCAACTGGTGGGCTCCACCAGTACACCTAACCTAACCTAACCTAACCTAACCTAACCTAACCTAACCTAACCTAACCTAACCTAACCTAACCTAACCTAACCATTCAGTCCGTGGACGCCGCCGCGAGCGGCCGCAGCCGAGCGCTCTCCCGAAATTAAATTCAGAAAAAATAGTTTAAATTGCTTTAATTATATTGTGTTATAATTCAAAATAAGCGGAACAGTGTCGCGAATAATCCTGTGAAACGCGTGTAGCAAAAAGTGAAAATTGTGAAAGTTATTTATGGAAAAGTGTAAAAGTCTGTCCGGAGCGCGTCGGCCGATTGAATCTAGCGTAGTGTCGTGCAACTTAATGTGGAAAGCGACGAAGAAAAAGGCCCCCCAGGAGACAGCAGCCGGTGAGTCGTATTTAAAACAGCTCTGCTCCAGCATTTTCTCCATATTTTCACGGATATAGCGTAGATAAATTCGACAATATTAGCGTAGGCGGGTCCGGTGGCCATTTCATGTAGCAGCTGGAGCCGATGACTCATGCTTTTAGGCAAACTGGTGACGTCACAACGAGCTGGCCACCGAGCCAATGGCTATTGTTAACAATGCTGATTTGATTCGAATTATTTTGAAATAAACCAAAACAAATTCAATAAATTCTGATTGATTCAAATAAAATGGGAAACATCTCTATTAAATTAAAAATTTTATATCAGAAAAATCCAAATAAATTTAAATTAAATCAGATTAATTCTTATAAATTGAAAATAATTTAGATAAATTAAGATAAATTCATAGAAATTCAAATAAATCCCAATTAATTCGAATAAATCAAAGTAAAATCAGATAAATCGAATCAAATTAAATAAATTCAGATAAATTTAAATAAAGTTGAATAAATTTAAATAAAATCGCATAAATCCAAATAAATTTGAATAAATCAAAATAAAATCAGATAAATTCAAATTAATTCAAATAAATCCGAATAAAATGAGATAAATCTAAATAAATTCAAATAAATTTAAATAAATTCGTTTAAATTCACATAAATTCAAATAGACTCAAATAAACTCGTGTAAATTCGAATAAACTCTCATGTGTTTTACGGACATAGCGTAGATAAATTTGATCTTATTAGCGTAGGCGGGTCCGGTGGCCATTTCATGAAGCAGCTGTAGCCGATGACTCATGCTTTTAGGCAAACTGGTGACGTCACCACGAGCTGGCCACCGAGCCGATGGCTATTGTTCAGTGCAATCTAGCGACGTTTTGATTAAATTAGATACGCTGATTTGATTTGAATTGTTTTGAAATAAACCAAAATAAATCCAACAAATTCTAATTACTTAATCAAAATAAATTGGAAGAATTCCTAATAAATCAATACAAAAACAGGAAAATCAAATTAAACTGAAATAAAAATAAGATACAGAATAATTCTCATAAATCGAAAATAATTTATATAAATCTAGATAAATTCATAAAAATTCTTAAAAATTCGATTAAATTTAAAATAAAATCAGATAAATATTCATATAAATTTAATTAAACTCAAATAAATCAAAATAAAATCAGAAAAACCATAATAAATTAAAATAAAATTGATAAATTTAGATAAATTCTAATAAATTCGAATAAATTAAAATAAATTCAAATAAATTCAAATAAATTCAAATAAATTCAAATAAATTCAAATAAATTCAAATAAATTCAAATAAATTCAAATAAATTCAAATAAATTCAAATAAATTCAAATAAATTCAAATAAATTCAAATAAATTGAAATAAATTGAAATAAATTCAAATAAATTCAAATAAATTGAAATAAATTAAAATAAATTAAAATAAATTCAAATAAATTCAAATAAATTCAAATAAATTCAAATGAATATAAATAAATTCAAATAAATTCAAATAAATTCAAATAAATTCAAATAAATTCAAATAAATTCAAATAAATTCAAATAAATTCAAATAAATTCAAATAAATTCAAATAAATTCAAATAAATTCAAATAAATTCAAATAAATTCAAATAAATTCAAATAAATTCAAATAAATTAAAAAAAATTAAAATTAAAATTAAAATAAATTCAAATAAATTCAAATAAATTAAAAAAAAAAATTAAAATAAATTCAAATAAATTCAAATAAATTCAAATAAATTCAAATAAATTCAAATAAATTCAAATAAATTCAAATAAATTCAAATAAATTCAAATAAATTCAAATGAATTCAAATGAATTTAAATAAATTTAAATAAATTCAAATAAATTCAAATAAATTCAAATAAATTCAAATAAATTCAAATAAATTCAAATAAATTCAAATAAATTCAAATAAATTCAAATAAATTCAAATAAATTCAAATAAATTTAAATAAATTCAAATAAATTCAAATAAATTAAAATAAATCAAAATAAATTCAAATAAATTCAAACAAATTCAAATAAATTCAAATAAATCAAAATAAATTCAAATAAAATCCCACCAACCATTTGTTGGATATGTGTGTCGTGGCATGCAGTGATACCCACGTGATATACTCCAGAGTATATTCATATCAGCATCGCTGAATGAAACGACGCAGACATTGCAGACACGCAGACAACCAATCACTCACCAATCACTCTAATAAATCCACCAACCACTTGTTGAATACATGTGTCGTGGCATGCGGCGCCACCCACATGACATACTCCAGAGTATACTCATGTCGGTATCGCTGAGTGCAGCGACGCAGATATTGAATAAATGGCCCATCCATCCATCCACCAACCACTTGTTGAATACATGTGTCATGGCATGCAGTTATACCCACATGATATACTCCAGAGTATATTCATATCAGTATCGCTGAGTGCAATGACGCAGATATTGAATAAATGGTCCATCCACCAACAACTTGTTTAATACATGTGTCGTGGCATGCAGTGATACCCACATGATATACTCCAGAGTATATTCATATCAGTATCGCTGAGTGCAATGACGCAGATATTGAATAAATGGTCCATTCACCAACCACTTGTTGAATACATGTGTCATGGCATGCAGTTATACCCACATGATATACTCCAGAGTATATTCGTATCAGTATCGCTGAATGTAATGACGCAGATATTGAATAAATGGCCCATCCACCAACCACTTGTTGAATACATGTGTCATGGCATGCAGTTATACCCACATGATATACTCCAGAGTATATTCATATCAGTATCGCTGAGTGCAATGACGCAGATATTGAATAAATGGTTCATCCACCAACCACTTGTTGAATACATGTGTCGTGGCATGCAGTGATACCCACATGATATACTCCAGAGTATATTCGTATCAGTATCGCTGAATGTAATGACGCAGATATTGAATAAATGGCCCATCCTCCAACCACTTGTTGAATACATGTGTCATGGCATGCAGTTATACCCACGTGATATACTCCAGAGTATATTCGTATCAGTATCGCTGAATGTAGTGACGCAGATATTGAATAAATGGCCCATCCACCAACCACTTGTTGAATACATGTGTCATGGCATGCAGTTATACCCACATGATATACTCCAGAGTATATTCGTATCAGTATCGCTGAATGTAATGACGCAGATATTGAATAAATGGCCCATCCACCAACCACTTGTTGAATACATGTGTCATGGCATGCAGTTATACCCACATGATATACTCCAGAGTATATTCATATCAGTATCGCTGAGTGCAATGACGCAGATATTGAATAAATGGTTCATCCACCAACCACTTGTTGAATACATGTGTCGTGGCATGCAGTGATACCCACATGATATACTCCAGAGTATATTCGTATCAGTATCGCTGAATGTAATGACGCAGATATTGAATAAATGGCCCATCCTCCAACCACTTGTTGAATACATGTGTCATGGCATGCAGTTATACCCACATGATATACTCCAGAGTATATTCGTATCAGTATCGCTGAATGTAGTGACGCAGATATTGAATAAATGGCCCATCCACCAACCACTTGTTGAATACATGTGTCATGGCATGCAGTTATACCCACATGATATACTCCAGAGTATATTCGTATCAGTATCGCTGAACGTAGTGACGCAGATATTGAATAAATGGCCCATCCACCAACCACTCGTTGAATACATGTATCATGGCATGCAGTTATACCCACATGATATACTCCAGAGTATATTCGTATCAGTATCGCTGAATGTAGTGACGCAGATATTGAATAAATGGCCCATCCACCAACCACTTGTTGAATACATGTGTCATGGCATGCAGTTATACCCACATGATATACTCCAGAGTATATTCATATCAGTATCGCTGAGTGCAATGACGCAGATATTGAATAAATGACCCATCCACCAACCACTTCATTCAAATAACTCAAAATAAACAAAAAAAAAAAAAAAAAAAAAAAAATCAATGAATTCCAATAATTTAAATTAATCTGAACAAAATCATAAGAACTCAAACAAATTCACATAAAATTAAACCATTCGAAATAAATAAATATTCATCTAAACAAATTAGAACAAACTCGAATAAATCAAAACAAATCAAAATAAATTTATATAAACCAAACCAAATCGTATAAACTTAAATAAATAAAATAAAATTGGATAAATTCAAATCAATCCGAATGAAATCAGACGTACTCAAGTGGAGTCAGATATATCCACATTCATTCAAACAAACTTAAATAAATTTTAATAAAATCAAACTAATACAAAACGGTTCGAATAAATCCCAAGATACACAACCCTAGAAAAATACTAAATAATGGAGGAACATGTATGAGGTGCGAGAGGCGAGAGAATCTGATAAACCCTGCGAGGAAACTTCAGTGGATCTCTTCCTCACTAATGTCAACTCTGCGAGGAGGCAGTTCACTTATATCTTTTTCTATGTTTTTATATTTTAACCCAATTTGGTGTCATCATATAATAACAAGTTTGTTTCTCAATTCCAGCACCGCATCTACATTTGTATCGTAATTAACTACACCTAAAATAATTCTCTGCAGGATCACGATCTTTTACTCCACTCGCTCGTTTTGAATATGCAACTACCTCATTTTCTACTCATGAGAACCCGTATTTGGCTTTCCGTTCCTTGTTTCGCCTTTTGTATTTCTTCTATCTGTCTACTCTCTAAATAATAACAACAAAATAAAATTAAATAGACTTCAATTAATTCTTAATCAAATAAAACCAAAATCATTCCAACAAATTCCAATAAATTTCATTAGACTTCAACTAACTCAATAAATTCCAACAAAAACTTCAATAAACACCAAAAACTTCAATTAAATTTAAAATAAAATCCCACTGCCAACCACTTATTGAATACATGTGTCATGGCATGTGGTGATGCCCACGTGATATACTCCAGAGTATATTCATATCAGCATCGCTAAATGCAATGACGTAGATATTGAATAAATGGCCCATCCACCAACCACTTGTTGAATACATGTGTTATGGCATGCGGTGATACCCACATGATATACTCCAGAGTATATTCATATCAGTATCGCTGAATGCAATGACGCAGATATTGAATAAATGGCCCATCTACCCATCCACCAACCACCTGTTGAATACGTGTATCATGATATGCGGTGATACCCGCATGATATATTCCAGAGTATATTCATGTCGGTATCGCTGAGTGCAGTGACGCAGATATTAAATAAATTCTACCAATCACTCCAATCACATCAATCAATCCACCAATCACTTGTTGAATACATGTGTCATGGCATGCGGCGATACCCACGTGACATACTCCAGAGTATATTCATATCAGTATCGCTGAATGGAATGACGCAGATATTGAATAAATGACCCATCCACTAACCACTTGTTGAATACATGTGTCATGGCATACGGTGATACCCACATGATATACTCCAGAGTATATTCATATCAGTATCGCTGAATGCAATGACGCAGATATTGAATAAATAACCCATCCACCAACCACTTGTTGAATACATGTGTCATGGCATGCGGTGATACCCACATGATATACTCCAGAGTATATTCATATCAGTATCGCTGAATGCAATGACGCAGATATTAAATAAATGGCCCATACATTAACCACTTGTTGGATACATGTGTCATGGCATGCGGGGATACCCACATGATATACCCAAGAGTATATTCATATCAGTTTCGCTGAATGAAATGACACAGATATTGAACAAGTGGCTCATCCACAAATCATATCTTCAATAAAACCGTAATAACATCAATCAAACAAATCAGACAAATCCAAATCAACCCAAAGAAACTGAAATAAATTAAAATAAAATCAAACAAATTAAAATAAAATCAAACAAATTAAAATAATATCAGATAAGTTCAAATAAAACTAGATAAATGCAAACAAACTCAGATACCTTCGAAAAGATGAATAAATCTCATGATACTTACACATGGACGGAAAGCTAATTACGGGTGGAACATGTATATCGTGCGAGTGGCGAGGATGTTCGATTTACTCTCTAAAGGAAGTACAGTGGATCCCTTACCCACTAACATCAACTGTACGAGGAGACAGCTTAAAATCATCTTCTTTAAATATTATATTTTAATGTGTTCTGCTGTAATTTAAAATTCATGTGTTTGTGTTCAATTTCAGCACTGCGCCTTCACTCAAACAACATATAATACCAATATTTATATTCTAGATGCAATACGATTGGCTAATAAATGGCCCATCCACCAACCACTTGTTCGATACATGGGTCATGGCATGCGGTGATACCCACATGATATACTCTAGAGTATATTCATATCAGTATCGCTGAGTGCAATGACGTAGATATTGAATAAATGGCCCATCCACTAACCACTTGTTGAATACATGTGTCGTGGCATGCGGTGGTGCCCACATGATATACTTCGGAGTATACTCGTGTCGGTATCGCTGCATGCAGTGATGCAGATATTGAATAAATGACCCGTCCACCAACCACTTGTTGAATACATGCATTAGGGCATTCAGTGATACCCACACGATATACACCAAAGTATAGTCGTATCAGTATCGCCGTATGCAATAACGCAGATATTAAATAAATGGTGCCGCTTGTTGAATACATGTATTATGGCGTTCAGTGATGCCCACACGATGTACTCCTAAGTATCATTGTATCAGTATTGCCGTACTAACTAACGCAGATATTGAACAAGCGGAACCACTTGTTAAATACATGCGTCGCGATATTCGGTGGTGCCCACACTAAATGCTCCGAAGTATCATCATGTCAGTACTGCCGAATGCAATAACGCAGATATTGAATAAGTGAAATCACTTGTTGAATACATGCATTATGGCATTCGGTGATACCCGCACGATATACTTATAAGTATTATTGTGTCGGCACCGCTGTGTGACGCGACGCGGAGATTTAATAAATGGCTCATCCACTAACCACCTGTTGAATACATGCATTATGGCGTTCAGTGATACCTACACGATATACTCATATGTAAAATTGTATCAGTATCGCCTTACGCAATAACGCAGATATTGAATAAGTGGAACCTCTTGCTGAATACACGCATCATGGCATTCAGCGATGCCTACACGAAATGCTCATAAGTATTATTGTATCAGTATCGCCGTATGCAATAACGCAGATATTGAATAAGTAGAATCACTTGTTGAATACATGCATTATGGCATTCAGTGATACATACACGATATACTCATAAGTATTATTGTATCAGCACCGCCGTATGCAATGACGCAGATATTGATTAAGAGGCTCAACCGTTTGCTGAATACATGCATCGTGCCATCCAGCGATACCTACACGAAATACTTACAAGTATTATTGTACCAGTACCGCCGTATGCAATAACGCAGATATTGAATGAGTGAAATTACTTATTGAATACATGCATTATGGCATTCAGTGATACAAACACGATATACTTATAAGTATTATTGTATCAGTACCGCCGTGTGACACGACGCAGAGATTCAATAAATGGCTCATCCACTAACCACCTGTTGAATACATGCATTATGGCGTTCAGTGATACCTACACGATATACTCATATGTACAATTGTATCAGTATCGCCTTACGCAATAACGCAGATATTGAATAAGTGGAACCTCTTGCTGAATACACGCATCATGGCATTCAGCGATGCCTACACGAAATGCTCATAAGTATTATTGTATCAGTACCGCCGTATGCAATAACGCAGATATTGAATAAGTAGAATCACTTGTTGAATACATGCATTATGGCATTCAGTGATACATACACGATATACTCATAAGTATTATTGTATCAGCACCGCCGTATGCAATGACGCAGATATTGATTAAGAGGCTCAACCGTTTGCTGAATACATGCATCGTGCCATCCAGCGATACCTACACGAAATACTTACAAGTATTATTGTACCAGTACCGCCGTATGCAATAACGCAGATATTGAATGAGTGAAATTACTTATTGAATACATGCATTATGGCATTCAGTGATACAAACACGATATACTTATAAGTATTATTGTATCAGTACCGCCGTGTGACACGACGCAGAGATTCAATAAATGGCTCATCCACTAACCACCTGTTGAATACATGCATTATGGCGTTCAGTGATACCTACACGATATACTCATATGTACAATTGTATCAGTATCGCCTTACGCAATAACGCAGATATTGAATAAGTGGAACCTCTTGCTGAATACACGCATCATGGCATTCAGCGATGCCTACACGAAATGCTCATAAGTATTATTGTATCAGTACCGTCGTATGCAATAACGCAGATATTGAATAAGTAGAATCACTTGTCGAATACATGCATTATGGCATTCAGTGATACATACACGATATACTCATAAGTATTATTGTATCAGCACCGCCGTATGCAATGACGCAGATATTGATTAAGAGGCTCAACCGTTTGCTGAATACATGCATCGTGCCATTCAGCGATACCTACACGAAATACTTACAAGTATTATTGTACCAGTACCGCCGTATGCAATAACGCAGATATTGAATAAGTGAAATTACTTATTGAATACATGCATTATGGCATTCAGTGATACAAACACGATATACTTATAAGTATTATTGTATCAGTACCGCCGTGTGACACGACGCAGAGATTCAATAAATGGCTCATCCACTAACCACCTGTTGAATACATGCATTATGGCGTTCAGTGATACCTACACGATATACTCATATGTACAATTGTATCAGTATTGCCTTACGCAATAACGCAGATATTGAATAAGTGGAACCTCTTGCTGAATACATGCATCATGGCATTCAGCGATGCCTACACGAAATGTTCATAAGTATTATTGTATCAGTACTGCCGTATGCAATAACGCAGATATTGAATAAGTAGAATCACTTGTTGAATACATGCATTATGGCATTCAGTGATACATACACGATATACTCATAAGTATTATTGTATCAGCACCGCCGTATGCAATGACGCAGATATTGATTAAGAGGCTCAACCGTTTGCTGAATACATGCATCATGCCATCCAGCGATACCTACACGAAATACTTACAAGTATTATTGTACCAGTACCGCCGTATGCAATAACGCAGATATTGAATAAGTGAAATCACTTGTTGAATACATGCATTATGGCATTCAGTGATACCCACACGATATACTTATAAGTATTATCGTATCAGTACCGCCGTATGCTATGACGCAAAGATTGACCATGCGGCCAAATATTGATATTATATATATGTACATATGTCCTACTATCGTTGTGACTTAGTTGGTACAATGCTGTGCGGTCGCCCGTCGAACTATGCGAGGACCACTCAGGGTACTAGTAGGACACCCCGAAAAAAAAAAAAACCTAACCTAACCTAACCTAACCTAACCTAACCTAACCTAACCTAACCTAACCTAACCTAACCTAACCTAACCTAACCTAACCTAACCTAACCTAACCTAACCTAACCTAACCTAACCTAACCTAACCTAACCTAACCTAACCTAACCTAACCTAACCTAACCTAACCTAACCTAACCTAACCTAACCTAACCTAAATTATAAGCAAACTAAGAACAAAACATATTATAATGGGAGGAGATGGTAACGCATGGAGTGAGTGGTGGGGAAGTGTGAAAAGCGACGAGAGAGGGGAAGCTTTGCTCGGGTTAACGAACGACTTGGGTTTGAGTGTGGTCAACGAAGGAACGAAGCCGACTTTTCACACGTGGAGAGGGGGAAGAGAATTTAAAAGTCATGTAGATGTTACGTTCTGCTCGACCAATATGCTTGACCAAGTGAAAGAATGGGAGTTAAGGGACGATCTAGTAACCTCGGACCACAACACAATCATTTTTAAAATTAAATTAGATAAAATTAGCGAAGTAGGTAACAACAAAACAACTCGAAAATTTAACACTAAAAATGTAGACTGGAAAATTTTTACGGAGTATTTGAAAGGAAAAATGATAGAAGAAAAAGTAAACAGTGAGGAGGTAGGGAAAATTTTAGATCGAAATGAATTAGAGGAATTTATAGAAAAGTACACAAAAGTAATAGAGGATACATGTAATAATAAATTAAAACCTAAAAAGAACAATATTAAGATAAAGATTGTGTGGTGGACCGAGGAACTAGAAAAACTAAAGAAAGAAAAGAACAAAAGGAAGAGACGGATAAGATGGGCGGCACCAAGCCGCAGAGAGCATGTGGTCGAGCGGTACGAGCTGATACTGAAAGAGTACAAGGAAGAGATGGACAGGGCACGTGTGAAAAGCTGGAAAGACTTTTGCGGCAAACAGGACCGGGAATCAATGTGGGACAGCATTTATAGAGTCATAGCCAGAACAAAAAGCCAACAAGAAGACTTACCCATCGCGAGGGATGGTAAAACCACCAGCCTGCAGGAGTCGGCGCGCATAATGGCTGAGACCTTCTACCCGGAAGATACCGAAGAGGGGGAGAACGATTCCCACAAAGCCGTTAGAATTAGGGCGGCGGAAGCGAATGGGGAGAACAAACATGGAGCTTGTGACCCCCCATTCGTGGAAGCCGAGCTAGTTCATGCGGTGGAATCGTTCAACCCCAAGAAGGCTCCGGGTAGAGACGGTTTTACAGCGGATATATGCGCGGCGGCTATAAAAACTAATCTTCACACAGCCCTCGCGATGTACAACAAGTGTCTGGAGCTGTCCCACTTTCCTAGGCCATGGAAAGAAGCGACTATTATTATGTTACGCAAGCCAAACAAAGACGACTACACCAACCCCAAGTCATATAGGCCGATAGGACTCCTGGCTGTATTAGGGAAGATCCTGGAGAAGATGGCTGTCAAACGAATTAAATGGCACGTGCTCCCAAAACTAAATCCAAGACAGTACGGGTTTGTGCCACAGCGAAGTACCGAGGACTCCCTCTACGACATGGTTCAGCGAATCAGGCATAACTTGCAAAATAAGAGTATCATGGCCCTGATCTCGCTGGACATAGAGGGGGCCTTCGACAACGCTTGGTGGCCACAGATCCGTGCTCAATTGGAAACAAAAGGATGCCCAATAAATATAAGGAGACTCGTTGACAGCTATCTTCAGGACAGGAGGGTATCGGTAAGATACGCGGGAGAGGAGTGGGGAAAACCCACCAACAAGGGCTGTGTACAAGGCTCCATAGGGGGTCCTCTTTTTTGGAATATTCTCCTAGACCCCCTCCTCTGCGAACTTGCCGATGCCAACGTCTACAGCCAGGCATTTGCGGACGACATCGTTCTGATCATCGAAGGAAACAGTGCCCGCGAAGTCTCCCAAAAAGCCAATGCCGCTCTCGCCGTGGTCAGTAGCTGGGGGAAGTCGAACAAACTAAGATTCGCGCCACAAAAAACAAAGGCTATGATAATGACCAACAAACTGAAGTTCGACACCCCCAGGCTGATCATGGCGGGAGAAGAAATTGAACTAGTAAGAGAAATGAAGATACTGGGGTTGATTGTCGACGACAAGCTGACATTCAACCCCCACATAAGCTACATATGCAAAAAGGCAATAAACATATATAAAGGGGTAGCCAGAGCCGCAAAGACAACGTGGGGGCTGGATCCGGAGGTGATCAGAACGATATACGTTGCGGTAGTAGAGCCCATAATTCTCTATGCATCTAGTGTGTGGGCCAAAGAGGCCCAGAAGTTGATGAGTAAAAAGATTTTCGGGGTCGTGCAGAGGGGATTCGCGCAAAAAATTGCAAAATGTTATAGGACCGTTTCCCTAAACTCCGCCTTAATACTTTCGGGGCTGCTTCCTCTGGACCTTAGGGTCCAAGAAACATCCCTGCTTTATGAGGCAAAGCGTGGGAAACCCCAGGAAGTATTAAGGGGAAGAAAGGTAGAGCAAAGGGTGTCATTCATGGAGGCAGACCACCCCAGCAGTTGCAGAATGATTGGATTTGAATGCGTGGAGAATGCAGAAGAGGATGGCACAACGGCAAATGGGATTGTGAAGATCTATACGGATGGCAGCAAACTGGAGGGAAAGGTAGGAGCCGCCCTAACCTGCTGGGAAGGGCAGGCAGAAGTGCTTTCTCGAAAGTTCAAGCTGGAGCCATACTGTACGGTCTTCCAAGCCGAGCTGTATGCTATCCTCCAAGCAACAGAATGTGTGATGGGAAAGGGATGGAAGGAGGCGGCCGTCCTCAGTGACTCGAGGTCCGCTCTCCAGTCGCTAGCTGATCCAGAATCCTCGCATCCGATCACCAAGGCGATACAGGGCAATCTGGCGCAGATCAGGGACAACGGACAAACCGTTACCCTGTTCTGGATCAGGGCCCACGTCGGGGTGATCGGGAACGAGAGGGCGGACCAGCTGGCGAAGGAAGCGGCCCTCAAGTTAAAGAGCAAATCGCACTATGACTGCTGTCCCATCTCTTACGTCAAACGACATATACGTGGTGAGACGAAAGCAGAATGGGACAGAAGGTATAGGAGTGAAACCACGGCCGCTACAACGAAGGCATTCTTCCCAAGCGGGGAGGATGCCTTCGGCGTTGTGAGAAGAATGAAGATTGATCGAATGAGTGCGCAACTGCTGACGGGACATGGCGGCTTCTCTGCCTACCTCCATCGTTTTAAATGTAAGGACACCCCAGGATGCGTTTGCGATCCTGATGTTGAGGAGGACATCTTCCATGTCCTCCTAGACTGCCCTTTGCACGACTCAGACAGACACGACACACGCACACAACTACACACACACCTCAGCAAGCAGAATTTATGGGAAATAATGAAAGATAATGACCAAAGAAATATATTTTTAGAATTTGCATTAAAAATAGTAGATAGAGTAGTGTTAAGAAATAAAACGTAAACAACTGTGATATAGTATATAAGTTAATTGTATTTCTGTGATATTAGTATATAAGACTGTGATGATTAGTATTTAAGTGACAACACTGTGATTTGACTAGCCCGGGGAAAGTATAGTTGTAAGTTTTATTATTTTAAATATGTAATGTAATGTAATAATAATAATTGTTAATAATTGTGTAATGGTAAATTCAAAAGTAATAGTAATAATATTAAATAATAGTGTAATAATAATGTTTTATCAATTTTATATGTAATGTTAGAAAAATGTATGCTAAACTATGTATAATAAATAAAAATTGTAATAGCTATAAGAGACAAAAAGAACAACGCGCAAAAAGCGCTGAAAAGAGCTCAATTAATAAAGTAAATTAAATGGCATTAACAAATACCTGTTAAAAAACGGGGAGTAATTAGCTCGCGGGCCGGGCCGTTAGCGCCCGGACAGGAAAAAAAAAAAAAAAAAAAAAAAAAAACCTAACCTAACCTAACCTAACCTAACCTAACCTAACCTAACCTAACCTAACCTAACCTAACCTAACCTAACCTAACCTAACCTAACCTAACCTAACCTAACCTAACCTAACCTAACCTAACCTAACCTAACCTAACCTAACCTAACCTAACCTAACCTAACCTAACCTAACCTAACCTAACCTAACCTAACCTAACCTAACCTAACCTAACCTAACCTAACCTAACCTAACCTAACCTAACCTAACCTAACCTAACCTAACCTAACCTAACCTAACCTAACCTAACCTAACCTAACCTAACCTAACCTAACCTAACCTAACCTAACCTAACCTAACCTAACCTAACCTAACCTAACCTAACCTAACCTAACCTAACCTAACCTAACCTAACCTAACCTAACCTAACCTAACCTAACCTAACCTAACCTAACCTAACCTAACCTAACCTAACCTAACCTAACCTAACCTAACCTAACCTAACCTAACCTAACCTAACCTTTTTTTTTTTTTTTTTTTTGGCCTGGGGAAACCCGGTCGGGTACCACTCCGTTGTTGGGGCCAACGAAGTGGTTATGTCGGGCTCCAACCGACTAAAACCCCAGGGTGCTCCGTCTCGATGCCTATTGTCGGGGCTACCGGCATCGCTTTCGCATTCATCAGCAGCCCCGACGGCATTTGTCCGTGAGGACCCTCCTCTTACGAGGCTTTCGCCCCTCCCCTCTTGTTGCGACGCACCAGAGCACTTGGCACGTCGCAACCTCCTTCTCGGGGACCAAGCGGATGGACGCCAGACAGCCCCATGCCTGGACGCCCATGGTCCCCTGCGATGGGTCAGATAAGTAGCCCCATCGCCAGCCACTCCGGTCGCAGAGGACAGGGAAAGCGGCAACAACACACCGACAGTCCTCTTCCTCTGCGACCCCACCGCGTCCGCCATCTAACGGTGGCGGCCCCGTCAGGGCCACGGAAGGTAGGGGAAACGGCTCACCGCAATACCGGCAACCCTCTCCCGCCGTGGCCCTTACTCCTCAGTTGCGGTGCAGCCCATACTACACCGCAACCCGCCTCAGTCGCAGTACCGCCCATACAGCACTGTGACCTACCTCTAGTACCGCTCGCACCGGACTTTGCGGGGAAGTCGGTGGAGCGGTCCCTCTCGGGCTAGCCAGCTCCTCCAGCCTGGCTTGGCCCTGGGTTCCTCTTGGCTTCACCGTGGTTGGCAAGGCCACGATTACTAAGCCCCCCCGCCACGACAAGGCGGGAACCCTCGGGGGGGAACCTAACCTAACCTAACCTAACCTAACCTTTTTTTTTTTTTTTTTTGACGAGGGGAAATGCAGCCTTATGCACCGTCCTGCCACTCCGGGGGGGAGCGGCAGGGATGTGTGGGGCTCCCTCTGGCCTGTGATGGTGGGCGGCCAGAGGTTTACCCACTAAAACCCCTCGGTGTCCAGTCACACCGCGTTGCTAGAGCGCACAGGAACCGTTGCGGATGACATCTATGCGCTCTGGCAGCGGTTGGTCCCGTCGGACCCCATCTCCAAAAACCCCTTGTCGGGGAGAAACCCTCTCGAGAGGCGGCGTGGACACGCCGCCGCCATCTCGGGCTCATTTATTGGCGACGGACCCCCCCGAGTCCGCCGCTGAGAGCCGTTTAAGGTGGCAAGAGGTCATTTCTGACCTGTCGCCTTGAGCGCCTGGGGCGCTGGGTGCCGCGGAGGAGTTCGCGCTCTCTCTCCGCGGACTCCTTGGCACCCATAACCTCCTCGCAAAAGCGGCGAGTCGCTTGCCAAGCGTCGTCACTGCCGACCATGGCCAAAACTACGGCCGGCAGCGACAAATCCTGCCCTATCACCGTCACAAGAGATTGCCGTTGCTCCTCCCAGGCCGGGCAGAACTCCAATGTGTGTTGAGCGGTGTCGGAATTGCAGCCGCAGTGATGACACCGCTCATCACTCTCCCGCTGTATTCGACACAGGTACCTTCCGAAGCAACCGTGTCCGGAAAGTACCTGTGTCAAATGGAAGCTCAGCGCCCCGTGGTTTCTATTGAGCCACTCATCTAGTACGGGCCTTACAGCCTCGATAGTCCTGAGACCGTACCTCGGCTCCTGCAGCCGCGTCCGCCACTCCGCTACCTGGGCCTGGCGAAGAACATCCCGACGCTCCTCCACCTCCCTGAGCGCCGGGCGGTCACCCCGACTCCGCGCCTCCTCACGCCACTCGTACAGCGACGCGAGGGATTTCGCATCGAGGTCCCATGGCAGAGACCCAGCCAAGACGACGGCTGCTTCCCCCGACACGGTGCGGTATGCTCGCGTGATTCTGATGGCCATCAGCCTCTGCACGCGCAAGAGTGTACTGATGACGCCATCAGAGACACATGCGGCCCACACCGGGGCGCCGTAAAGACCCATCGAGCGCAACACCCCCATATATAGACGTCTCGTTGAAGCATTCGGACCACCTAGGTTTGGCAAGAGCCGGGCAAGAGCACCCGCCGCTCCAACCAGCTTCGGCGCCAAACGGCCGAAATGCGCCTTGAAGTCCCAGTTGCTGTCAAGGACAAGGCCGAGGTATTTTAACGTCGACTCGACAGCAACACGGGTTCCGCCAATGACTAGGTGGAAGTCACGGGGTGGCTTATTCTGCGGACCGTAGAAACAGATCGCCTCCGTCTTGCCTAGGGCGACCTCAAGCCCCAAGCCTCGAATGCGCTGCACAACGTGTGCCACTCCCGCCGTCGCCAGAATGGCTGCTTCACGGTGCGTTCTCCCCCTGGCAGTAACGAGCGTGTCGTCGGCGTAACACGTCACGCCAAGGTTTGGGAGAAAGGCACCGCGAAGCACCCAGTCATAACCAATGTTCCACAGGAGTGGACCGAGGACCGACCCCTGTGGAACGCCGCAGGTCATGCGCCACCGCCGCCACCCATCCTGCGTCTCGTAGGCGATCATCCTCTCGGACAGATACGCCTCGAGGATGCGCTGCAGGTACTCGGGTACGCGGTGGTAGCGAAGGGCCTCCCTCACGCACGCCCAGGGAAGCGTGTTAAAGGCGTTGGCGATGTCGAGTGACACCGCCAACAGCACTTCTCCAGCCGCGACGGCTTCTTCTGCAAGTGCCTTAACCCGGAGAATAGCACCAACGGTCGATCGTTCTCTCCGAAACCCGAACTGGTATTCCGATAGGTCCGGCCCGGTCCGGGTGAGGTGGCTGACAAGGCGTGCGGCAATGATGCGCTCAAAGAGCTTGCACGCCTCGTCCAGCAGAACGATCGGCCGATACCCCGATGGAGAGTCTTCTGGCCTGCCCTCCTTGCGAAGAAGAACAAGGTTGCCTGTTTTCCACCGAGTAGGGAACTGCCCTTGCTCGAAACAGGCGGTAAACAGTCTCCTCAGACGGTCGCCCAGCTCTCTCGAGGCCAGAACCCACGCGCGACCCGGTATGCCATCCGGCCCAGGTGCGGTGTTCTTAGCACTGAGGCGCCGGACGACCATCTTAATCTCTGCGGTGGTTACTTCAAGGGAGCCCTCCTCCTCCTGGGTCGTTGGCTCCGAGGGTGGTGGAGGAGCCATGTGCGGTGGAATGTGGTCTTCCCTCTGCGGGAAGAGCACCGCGACGACCTCAGAGACGAAATGTGGCTCGAGCGTCTGAGTTAACGGAGGAGCCCACGGTTTGAGCTTGTCCCTAGCCAAACGGTAGGGACGCCCCCATGGGTCCTCACTCAAAGACGCGAGCATTTCGTCCCTTGCACGGTCCTTAGCGGCTGCAATGGCCGCTTTCAGGGCCTCCTTGGCGGACTTGTAGGCGGCGTGCAGCCGGTCTCCCACAGGGTCCACGTCATCCGGCGAATGCCGGCGACCGCGTCGATGACTCCGATGTCGGGTGTACGGGCGTCGCGCTTCTACGCAGGCGGTGCGCAGGGATGCAATATCCGCGCTCCACCAGTAAACCCGTCTCGATGGACCTCGCGACTTGACCCGGGGCATCGACGCGTCACATACGCTCGTCATTGCTTCCGTGAGCTGTTCCGCTTCCAAGTTGACATCGTCCAGGGCATCCGGCACGGGCACCCACGCCTGGACGATAGCGGCCTCCTCCAGTAGCACTCGGTCCAGCCGCTTCAACGCCCACCTGGGGCGGTCCACCCTGACTGAAGGGTTGGAGGTCTGGGTACGAATCTCGAACCGAATGTACCGGTGGTCCGAGAGAGATTCCACCCCCTCAACAACCCTCCAGTCTAGCACCCTGGGTGCGAGGGCAGGGCTGGCGAACGTGACGTCCACGATCGACTCGCCCTGCCAACGTACACAGGTGCTTACCAACCCTCGGTTTAGGACCGTGAGGCCGACGGCGTCGACCAAACCCTCCAGGAGCACGCCCCTCGAGGAAGTGTGTGCACTACCCCATCTGGTGGACCACGAGTTCAAGTCCCCCAGGAGGAGAGCCGGGCGAGGTTGTGTGCGGTCCAGAAGGGCCCCAACCTCGCCCAAGAAGGACTCGAACTCGGAGTCGCGTCGGTTTGGCGAAAAATACACCCCGATGACGACTATGTCCCTCCACATCACCGCGACGTACCCCACGCCACGGGCAATGACCTTCAGGGGTGGCACACACAGGGCATTCGATGGGATGATGGCAACGAGAGCCGCCGTGTCCACTATCCAATTGCTCCGAGGTGGAATCCAATAGGGCTCCGCCACCACAGCCACCTCAATTTCCCATTCTGCCAGTGACGCCACCAGCATGTCTTGCGCCGAACTGCAGTGGTTGCAGTTTATCTGCAGGAATCGGTGTCTAAGGTCGTAAGCCATTAGGGACACTCGATGTCGATATCAAACTCATCCATCACTTCCCGGGAAGTCGCAGGGGCTTCGGAAGTGGCAGGACAGGCTGGAGCCGGATGTGTTGGTCCGACTGCAGCCTTCGTCTTTTTGGGCCTGGGGGCCTGGCAGGCCTTGGTGCCCACCTGATGACCCGCAGGTAGCTTGGCTGCCGCACACAGAGCGCAGTGTGAGGCTGCCGAGCAGTCACTCGCCTTGTGGCCAGGCTTGGCGCACCTGTAGCAAAGGTCACTACGGTCGACCTCTGACGTACACTGCACTCGGACGTGCCCCGTTTCGAGACAGCGGAAGCAGCGTCTCCCTCTGGGCTGCAATAACTTTACACTGGCTGACACCCAGCCAACCAGGAGACGGCCACTATCCGCTATCTTTTTAGCTGCAGTCACTGGACAGCGCACCCACGCAGCACCCATGCCGGATGAGGCTTGACGGATGGTGCCGATCTTTATCGACTCCGTAGAGCAATCTCCAGCTTTGGCGATCGCCGCCGATAACTCTTCGGCGGTGACCGAATCGTCCAGTCCTGAAATACGGATCTCCGCAGTGGTCACCGGGCGGTGGACACGAACGCAATCCGAACCCAGGGTAGCCCTTATTTGCTCCGCTAATATATCCGCTTTTTCTGCTCCCTCCACACCGGAAACCTCAAATATGCGGGCTCCCGTGGCAGCCCTGCGCGGGCGGAGCGCCGGAATCCCAAGGCCAACCCAGTCAATCTTGGACTTGGCCTCGGACAACGCCGTCGCGTAGGTCACCCCTCTCTTCTCAGCCTCTGGCTGCAAAGTTACCACTACGGCTGCAGTCTTGGGAGCGCGTAACCTTGGCTTCCTCGGCAGTTTCTCCTTCATTTCGGCGGCGGTCTGAGTCGACTTTTTGCTCGCCGCACGTTTCCCGCCTTTACCGACACGCACCCACTCTCTAGATGGAGCGGTTGCTGACGGCGCGGCAGCTTTTGGCGGAGCAGCCTTTGACGCTCCGGTAATAGCTGGTGCTGGAGGGGCAAGAGTTGGAGGTGCCGGAGCACTCTTGGATTTCTTACCCCGTTTTTTGCCCTTCTTGGAGGGTACCTGTGGTGCTGGTAAAGCTGGCTCCACGGGTTCCAACGAGTCTTCTCGGGCCCTGTCCGCCGCTAAAGGCGGGCGAACACGTGGCGCGGGCGGGAGCCTCTCCTCAAGTGGAGCCAAGCGGGCACTAATCATTGTACCTAAGCTTATGAGCAGTGATCGCTTCAGCTCCTCTACATCTATTCCCTGTTGGGGTCGCGTCTCTGGATAACTAACTTCCATATCCGAGTTAGGCTGGTTCTCGGCGCCTGGAGTCAGTGATCCACCACTCAGGGCCTTGGTTAGCTGTTCCCTCATAGAAGTCAGCTCCTTTCGAAGCTCAGCCATTTCACGCCTCAGTTTAGCGTTATCCGCCTGGAGAAGCCGGGTCTCCTCTGAGGCCGTGCGATGGCTGAGCTCCTCTACCACCTCTGTGACGCTGGCTGCGGCGTCATTTAGATAAGCCTGGAAACGGCCACATAACTTTTTGCTATTTTTCGCCACAAACCGGATGGTGTTAACATCGCCAGCGATGCGCTGGCTTAGTCCATGTGCAGACAGATCCTCTTCCTGGATATCAACACCTCCTATAACCACTTCACTAGTACCCGTAGGCACTGTCTTTGACCGCTCCGAGTTTGTTGGGAACTTGAGCCTAAGCTCCCTAGCAGATGCAGCGGCCGCCACAATCTCTTTTTCAGCCTCCAACCTCATCTGCTGCTTCTCCGTCTCAAGCAGCTGCTGCTTAGCCTGTGCAAGGCCGACATACTCTCCAGTAGACGGGGGACGGCCACGTCCTCGGACCTTGTTCATTGGAATGCCCGGAGATTGGCCTCCCCATTCCTCGCCGCTAGAGCCATCACTATGTGGCCGTTTTTGCGCTTTTGTGCTGTCACGGCTAACAGCTGACCTATAGCCGGACACAGACACATTGTCGGCGCCTGAAGAGTCAGACAGATACAGCTGTCTTTCAAGACTCGACTCCTCACTGCGCAGCCTCTTTTCTTTGAGCTCGTCAGTGCTCAGGCGGTTTAGTCTCACAACCGCGACCGGGCTTCTTGACTTAGCTCTAGGCTTTTCTATCTCCGTTTCGGATCCATCGGACCCTTCCTCTGTCTTCTCGGACTTGCGTCCCTTCTCACGCCTACTACGTCTCTCTTTTCTCTCCTTCACTCTCTCCTTATCTTCATCGTTTTTTGTTTTTATTTTTAAGTATTCCATAACATTCCCACGAGTATGGAACGAAACAAAAGTCCACCCGGGTAGTGCGTCCTTACCACGGGTAAGCCTTTATTTTGGTAACCCAAGAGGGGGGCGGCAGGTACCCTCCTGGGAGGCAGTAGCGACCGACACGACGAGCGAGGCAGACCATTCAGCGCACAAGCGGCACTGACTGGGCCGTCCCGCCCGACACCCTGGCCGATCTTGAAGGCTTCGCGCTGCCATTCCGCTTGCCACACAGGGTTTTTTATTTAAAAGTGGTATGCTCCACTTTGTTTTTTATTGAGGTTGGCTCCTCGCGGCCCGGCCAATTAAGGCAAGACCTCCGGTCCCGAGCACGCTCAAGGGATAACGGACCCTCACCCCCCTCACTTTCGCGAAGGGATCCCTAAGCTACGTGCACCGGCACAATCAAGGCAAGCGCACCCCCACCATGTGTGTAGTGTAAGTGTTGTGTGGTGTATGTGTGTGTGATTGGCTCGGCCAAGCCGATGGTAAAAGCCCACCGACGAGGACGAACCAATGTGTGTGTGTGATATGTCGATGATCCCCCAAAGAGAACCACCGACAACGAGTGTATGTATAGTGTACCTACAATGCCGGACCATTGGCCAGCGCCGATCAATGGAAACGAGAAAGTTCTCTTCGATTGATCGACGCTGTTTCCACCCACGCCACGAGGAGGCTGTCCGACTGGTGGGCAACCTAACCTAACCTAACCTAACCTAACCTAACCTAACCTAACCTAACCTAACCTAACCTAACCTAACCTAACCTAACCTAACCTAACCTTTTTTTTTTTTTTTTTTTTTGGCCTGGGGAAACCCGGTCGGGTACCACTCCGTTGTTGGGGCCAACGAAGTGGTTATGTCGGGCTCCAACCGACTAAAACCCCAGGGTGCTCCGTCTCGATGCCTATTGTCGGGGCTACCGGCATCGCTTTCGCATTTATCAGCAGCCCCGACGGCATTTGTCCGTGAGGACCCTCCTCTTACGAGGCTTTCGCCCCTCCCCCCTTGTTGCGACGCACCAGAGCACTTGGCACGTCGCAACCTCCTTCTCGGGGACCAAGCGGATGGACGCCAGACAGCCCCATGCCTGGACGCCCATGGTCCCCTGCGATGGGTCAGATAAGTAGCCCCATCGCCAGCCACTCCGGTCGCAGAGGACAGGGAAAGCGGCAACAACACACCGACAGTCCTCTTCCTCTGCGACCCCACCGCGTCCGCCATCTAACGGTGGCGGCCCCGTCAGGGCCACGGAAGGTAGGGGAAACGGCTCACCGCAATACCGGCAACCCTCTCCCGCCGTGGCCCTTACTCCTCAGTTGCGGTGCAGCCCATACTACACCGCAACCCGCCTCAGTCGCAGTACCGCCCATACAGCACTGCGACCTACCTCTAGTACCGCTCGCACCGGACTTTGCGGGGAAGTCGGTGGAGCGGTCCCTCTCGGGCTAGCCAGCTCCTGCAGCCTGGCTTGGCCCTGGGTTCCTCTTGGCTTCACCGTGGTTGGCAAGGCCACGATTACTAAGCCCCCCCGCCACGACAAGGCGGGAACCCTCGGGGGGGAACCTAACCTAACCTAACCTTTTTTTTTTTTTTTTTTTTGTCCTGGGGAAACCCGGTCGGGTACCACTCCGTTGTTGGGGCCAACGAAGTGGTTATGTCGGGCTCCAACCGACTAAAACCCCAGGGTGCTCCGTCTCGATGCCTATTGTCGGGGCTACCGGCATCGCTTTCGCATTCATCAGCAGCCCCGACGGCATTTGTCCGTGAGGACCCTCCTCTTAGGCTTTCGCCCCTCCCCCTTGTTGCGACGCACCAGAGCACGTGGAACGTCGCAACCTCATTCTCGGGGACCAAGCGGATGGACGCCAGACAGCCCCATGTCTGGACGCCCATGGTCCCCTGCGATGGGTCAGGTAAGTAGCCCCATCGCCAGCCACTCCGGTCGCAGAGGACAGGGAAAGCGGCAACAACACACCGGCAGTCCTCTTCCTCTGCGACCCCACCGCGTCCGCCATCTAACGGTGGCGGCCCCGTCAGGGCCACGGAAGGTAGGGGAAACGGCTCACCGCAATACCGGCAACCCTCTCCCGCCGTGGCCCTTACTCCTCAGTTGCGGTGCAGCCCATACTACACCGCAACCCGCCTCAGTCGCAGTACCGCCCATACAGCACTGCGACCTACCTCTCGTACCGCTCACACCGGACTTTGCGGGGAAGTCGGTGGAACGGTCCCTCTCGGGCTAGCCAGCTCCACCTGCCTGGCTTGGCCCTGGGTTCCTCTTGGCTTCACCGTGGTTGGCAAGGCCACGGTTACTAAGCCCCCCCGCCACGACAAGGCGGGAACCCACGGGGGGGAACCTTTTTTTTTTTTTTTTTTTTTTCACGTGAGGAAAATGCATTGAACTGCATCCCCACCGTCCCGGGGGCGGTGCGGTGGGGTATGTGGGGCTCTCCGGCCGTGAAGCGGCCGGCCTACCCACTAAAAACCTCACGATGTCCATTCTCGCCGCCATGTGCCAGGGGTAGCAGGACCGCTCGCGCTTAACTGCTACTACCCCCGACGACGGCTGGCCTCGGCAGGCCTCCTCTCAGAAAAACCCCTTGAAGGGGAAAAAATCCCTCGCGAGAGGCGGCGTGGACACGCCGCCGCCATCTCGGGCTCTTATGCTGGCGACGGACCCCCCCGAGTCCGCCGCCACGAGCCATTTAGGGTGGCAGGTGGTCATTTCTGACCACGCGCCTGGAGCGCTGAGGGCGCTGCGTCCCCCGCAGCAGCTCGCGCGCTCTCTCTTCGGCCTCTTTGACCGACATCACGGCTTCGCAGAAATGACGCATCGCCTGCCAGGACTCGTCGCTGCCGACCATGGCTGAAACCACGGCCGGCAACGAGAGATCCTGGCCAATCACTACCATCAATACCCTTCTTGGTTCCGCCCAAGCCGGGCAAATCTCCAGGGTATGTTCAACGGTGTCACAACTGCAGCTGCAGTGGTGGCACCGCTCATTGTCCTCTCTTTGTATCCTACACAGGTACTTACCGAAGCAGCCGTGCCCGGTAAGCACCTGTGTAAGACGGAAGCTTATGGCCCCGTGGTCCCTATCAATCCACTCCAGCAGAACGGGCCGAATTGCATCTACTGTTATGCGGCCGTATCCCGGCCGCGCCAACCGCGACTCCCACTCCGCCATGAGAATCTGGCGAAGCTCTGCCCGGCGTCCTTCCACCTCCCTGGGCGCCGGGCGGTCGCCCCGACTTCGCGCCTCCTCGCGCCACTCATAGAGCGACGCGAGGGATTTCGCCTCGAGATCCCACGGCGGAGATCCGGCGAGCACACGGGCCGCATCACCCGCTATGGTGCGGTATCCCCGCGTCACCCTGATGGCCATCAGCCTCTGCACTTGCAGAAGTTTGCCGATGACGCCATCAGGGATGTTCGCGGCCCACACTGGGGCACCGTAAAGCGCCATTGAGCGGATAACGCCCATGTAAAGTCGTCGCGTAGCGACGTTTGGTCCACCGATATTTGGCAGGAGCCTGGAAAGTGCCCCTGCCGCTCCCACCAACTTCGGCGCCAGCTTATCAAAGTGCGCTACGAAGGTCCATCTGCTATCCAAGATCAATCCTAAATATTTTAGAGTGGACCCAATCGGTATTCGGACTCCTCCAACGATCAGGTGGTAGTCGGGTGGCAGGCGAGTACGAGGGCCATAAAAACACATGGCCTCCGTCTTCCCCAAGGCCACCTCGAGACCCAATCGCCGGATTTTGTCCACCACGTGGGCCACCCCAGCCGTCGCCAGTATAGCTGCCTCGCGGAACGTCCTCCCTCTAGCGGTCACTAACGTGTCGTCAGCATAACAAGTCACGCTGAGGTTCCTGAGTACCGCACCGCGAAGCACCCAGTCGTATCCAAGGTTCCACAGGAGCGGCCCAAGGACCGACCCCTGTGGAACTCCACAAGTCATACGCCACCGTTTGAAACCCGATTGGGTGTCGAAGACGACCTCTCTGTCGGAGAGGTAGGCCTCTACCGTCCTCCGTAAGTAATCCGGCACGCGATGGTACCGGAGAGCCTCCCGAATGCAAGTCCAAGGGAGAGTGTTAAAAGCGTTGGCGATGTCAAGAGACACCGCCAACAACACATCTCCCTCGGACACGGCCTCCTCCGCTAGCGTCTTCACACGAAGGATCGCACCCACGGTCGATCGTTCCCTCCGAAACCCGAACTGGTTTACCGATAGATCCGGCCCAGTCCGGGTGAGGTGGCTGACAAGGCGTGCGGCAATGATGCGCTCAAAGAGCTTGCACGCCTCGTCCAGCAGAACGATCGGCCGGTACGACGACGGTGACTCCTCCGGCCTGCCCTCCTTCTTCAACAACACGAGGCTGCCGACCCTCCACCGAGCAGGAAATTCTCCCCGTTCAAAGCAAGCAGTGAACAACTTTCGTAGATGATCGCCCAGATGTCTCGAGGCCAGAACCAACGCGCGCCCCGGTATGCCATCAGGCCCAGGGGCGGTGTTCTTGGCACTGAGACGCCGGACGACCATCTTTAGTTCTGGAACTGTCACCTCAGTGGACTCCTCGTCCTCCTCTTGCGATGCCGGCTCTGCAGGTGGTGGCGGAGCCATGCTCGGCGGAACGTGCTCCTCTCTATGAGGGAAGAGCGTCGCGACTACTTCGGTAACAAGATCTGGCTCGAGCGTCTGCGTGAGAGGTGGTGCCCACGGTCTGAGCTTGCCCCTAGCCGTGCGGTAGGGGCGCCCCCACGGGTCCTCACTTAACGACGCGAGCATCTCGTTGCGGGCCCTATCCTTGGCAGCAGCGACTGCTGCCTGGAGAGCCTTCTTCGCTGCCCTATAGGCCTCGTAGAGCTGTGCCTCTACTGGTTCCACCTCGTCCAGTCCACGAGGGCGACCGTGTCGACGCCTCCGATGTCTCTGGTATTGGCGGCGCGCTGCTACGCAAGCGGCGCGTAGGGAGGCAATCTCCGCGCACCACCAGTACACTCGTCGCGAGCTAACTCGCGACTTGACCCGGGGCATCGACGCGTCACAGACGCTCGTCATTGCCCCCGTGAGCCGGTCCGCTTCCGAGTCGACATCGTCCAGGGCATCCGGCACGGGCACCCACGCCTGGACGATAGCGGCCTCCTCCAGTAGCACCTGGTCCAGCCGCTTCAACGCCCACCGGGGGCGGTCCACCCTGACTGAAGGGTTGGAGGTCTGGGTACGAACCTCGAACCGGATGTACCGGTGGTCCGAGAGAGATTCCACCCCCTCAACAACCCTCCAGTCTAGCACCCTGGGTACGAGGGCAGGGCTGGCGAACGTGACATCCACGATCGACTCGCCCTGCCAACGAACACAGGTGCTTATCGACCCCCGGTTTAGGACCGTGAGGCCAACGGCGTCGACCAAACCCTCCAAGAGCACTCCTCTTGAAGAAGTGTGTGCACTACCCCATCTGGTGGACCACGAGTTTAAGTCCCCCAGTAGAAGAGCCGGGCAAGGTTGTATGCGGTCCAGAAGGTCCCCAACCTCGCCCAGAAAGGACTCGAACTCGGAGTCCCGTCTGTTTGGCGAAAAGTACACCCCGACGATGATTATGTCTCTCCACTTCACCGCGACGTAGCCCACGCCGCGGGCAATGACCTTCAGGGGTGGCACACACAGGGCACTCGATGGGATGATGGCAACGAGAGCCGCCGTGTCCACAATCCAGTTGCTCCGAGGTGGAATCCAGTAGGGTTCCGCCACCACAGCCACCTCAATGTCCCATTCCGCTAGTGACGCCACCAGCATGTCCTGCGCTGAACTGCAGTGGTTGCAGTTTATCTGCAAGAATTGATGTTTGAGGTCGTTAGCCATTAGGGGCACTCGATGTCAATATCCACCTCATCCATCGCCTCACTGGAAGCCACAGGTGCTTCGGAGACGGCCGGGCAGGCTACAGCTGGGCGCGGCGTTGCGCTCACTGTGGTCTTACTCTTGGGCAGCTTTGGGTCCTTGCAGGCTTTTGTGCCTACTTTGTGGTTCGCCGGGAGTTTTGCCGCTGCACACAGTGCACAATGCAGGGCAGACGAGCATTGACTAGCCCTATGGCCGGGTTGTGCACATTGGTAACAGAGGTCACTCCTGTCAACCTCCGATGTGCATGTTACCCTCACGTGGCCAACCTCTAAGCAGCGGAAGCAGCGCTGCGTTCTGGGCTGCAGCAGTCTAACGCTTGCTGATACCCAGCCGACGAGTAAGCGGCCCTGATCCGCTACCTTCTTCGCTGCAGTCACCGGGCAGCGCACCCACGCTGAACCCATTCCACCAGAGTCTCGGCGAATATCACCGGCCTTGACTTGCTCCGTAGAGCAGCCCCCACCTTGAGCAATAGCCGCCGCTAGTTCCTCTGCTGACACCGAGTCATCCAAGCCGCTTACGCGGAGCTCAGCAGTCGCAACCGGTCTGTGTACTCTGACGCGTTCGGCGGTCAGAGTTTCCCTGATTTTTTCGGCCAATGCATCAGCCATTTCGTTTTTGGCCGCTCCAGGAACCTTAATAATTCGGGCTCCTGTCGCGGTCTTGTCTATGCGGAGACCTTCAATGCCCATCGCACGCCAATCAATTCTTGATTTGGCGTCGGAAAGCACTGCCGCATATGTTTCACCTTTCTTCTCAGCTTCTGGCTGCAAGGTCACAACAATAGCCGCGGTTTTATGAACCCGAAGCCTTGGCTTCTTGGCTTTATCACTCGTTTGAGAGCGCTCCTTCTTCTTTGTAGGCGTCTGCTTGCCATTTTTACCAACCGTTACCCAGGCTCCAGAAGACCCAGTCGTCGGTTTGGCCGAAGGGCCAGGGACAGCAGTAACTGGCTGTGCAGGTCCATCTTTGGCCGATTTGGCCTTCTTTCCTCTCTTTGCCTTCCTCTTACCCTCAGGGCCATTTGGCCTTGTGGCAGGTCCAGCCAACGGCACCGACTCTGAGACCTCAAGCTGAGGTGGGGACAGACTCTTAGCTCTGGCCGCCAAAGGAGGGCGGACGATTGGAGCCGGAGGGAGTCTTTCCTCCAACACCTGGAGGCGGGCGTTCATCATGGTCCCTATCTCTATCATTAGGGACCGCTTGAGCTCTTCCACGATGTTTGTCTCCGTGACTGCGACGGGCTGTACCTCTACTCCAGCAGACTGGCCAGGCAATGGGTGGCTGTTTTGGACCCTTGCCATTTCCTCTCGAATGGAGGCGATCTCCTTGCGGAGCTCTGCCATCTCCCTCTTCATAGTGGCATTCTCTGCCTGTAGGAGAGCAGTCTCCTCCGACGTTGTTCGTTGGCTCAGCTCCTCTACCACGTTGGCAACACTGAGCGCAGCGTCCTTGAGGTAGCGTATGAACCTACCGTTCAAATTTTTGCTGTTTTCAGCAACATAGTTGATGGAGGTCAGATCTCCAGTTATGCGCTCAATGAGCGCTGGCGTGGTCTGTTTCTCTACCGGGACGTGAACCACTGCCTCTCCTTCTGAGTCACTTTTCTTATATTCCGACCTAGTCGGAAATTTTAAGCGCAACTCTCGAGCGACATTTGCCGCAGCGACTATGTCCTTTTCCGCCTCAAGCCTCATTTGCTGCTTTTCTGCCTCTAGCAGCTTCTGTTTGGCCTGCGCTAGGCCGACATACTCCCCGGTAGATGGAGGTCGGCCACGTCCTCGGGCCTTGTTGCTTGAGGTGGCTGGCGATTTGCCTCCCCACTCCTCACCACTAGAGCCGTCGCTATGCGGCCTTTTTTGTGCCTTGGCGCTGTCACGGCTAACGGCAGATCTATAGCCTGAAACCGAGACATTGTCGGCGCTGGAGGAGTCCGACAAACACAGTTGCCTCTCCAAACTCGACTCCTCGCTACGCAGTCTTTTCTCCACCTCATCTGTGCTAAGGCGGTTAAGCCTTACGACTGCAACCGGGCTTCTCGACTTTGCCCGCACTTCCATCTCAGATCCACTGGACCCATCCGCCGTCTTCTCTGACTTCCGTCCTTTCTCACGCCTACTACGTCTCTCCTTCTTCCCACTCTGTTTCTCCTTCACAACTTCAATTTGGTTTTTGTTTTTTAAATACTCCATACTATTCCCACGAGTATGGAACGAAACAAAAGTCCACCCGGGTAGTGCGTCCTTACCACGGGTAAGCCTTTAGTTTGGTAACCCAAGAGGGGGGCGGCAGGTACCCTCCTGGGAGGCAGTAGCGACCGACACGACGAGCGAGGCGGACCATTCAGCGCACAAGCGGCACTGACTGGACCGTCCCGCCCGACACCCTGGTCGATCTTGAAGGCTTCGCGCTGCCATTCCGCTTGCCACACAGGGTTTTTTTATTTAAAAGTGGTATGCTCCACTTTGTTTTTTATTGAGGTTGGCTCCTCGCGGCCCGGCCAGTTAAGGCAAGACCTCCGGTCCCGAGCACGCTCAAGGGATAACGGACCCTCACCCCCCTCACTTTCGCGAAGAGGTCCCTAAGCTACGTGCACCGGCCAATCAAGGCAAGCGCACCCCCACCCTGTGTGTAGTGTAAGTGTTGTGTGGTGTATGTGTGTGTGATTGGCTCGGCCAAGCCGATGGTAAAAGCCCACCGACGAGGACGAACCAATGTGTGTGTGTGTGATGTCGATGGTCCCCTAAAGAGAACCACCGACAACGAGTGTATGTATAGTGTACCTACAATGCCGGACCATTGGCCAGCGCCGATCAATGGAAACGAGAAACTTCTCTTCGATTGATCGACGCTGTTTCCACCCACGCCACGAGGAGGCTGTCCGACTGGTGGGCAACCTAACCTAACCTAACCTTTTTTTTTTTTTTTTTTTTTTGTTCGTGAGGAAAATGCATTGAACTGCATCCCCACCGTCCTGGGGGCGGAGCGGTGGGGTATGTGGGGCTCTCCGGCCGTGAAGCGGCCGGCCTACCCACTAAAAACCTCACGGCGGCCTTCCTCAGGCATCTGGGGGGGTCCCGGGATCGCTTAAGCGCACCGGAACCCTCCCGCCTTCGCCCCCCCAATTACTTAGGGGGGCCCTCTCCCGGGGGAGCCTGGCAGAGGCTCAACCCCGCAGGGGAACGCCGTTTCGATCCACGCCGTGTAAAGATGGCGCGGAGCGAGACGGGGCCCCCTCGACGACACCACCCGCCGCACCGGCGGTGTCATCCCGGGCCGCTACCACGGGCACATCAACCCCAACGATGTACCCGCACGCAAGCCCGGCGCGGCGGCTAGCCAAGCTATGTGGCCCGCCGCCGCCTCCTTCGAGCGGGATCGGCTCTCTCCCGATCCCGCTCGGCGCTCTCCTTCTGGAGCATTACTGCCTCGCAGAAGGAGAGCGCTGCCTCCCAACCCTCCTCACTCTCCAGCATGGCCGCGACCAATGCTGGAGGGGACAGATCTCGCCCGATGACGTCGACCAGGACTCGACGCTCAGACTCCCACGCGGGGCAGTCTTCCAGCGTGTGCTGGGCGGAGTCCGGGTCGGAAGCGCAATGGTGGCACTGTGTCGTTTCCTCCCTCCCGATTCGGTTCAGATACTCACCGAAGCAACCGTGTCCGGTGAGTATCTGAGTCAATCTGTAGGTGACCTCGCCTTTTCTGCCGATCCAGGCCTCGAAGTTGGGCAGGACGGCACCGACAGCGCGTTGGCGCGCACAGCCCTGTCGTTCCAGCTGCGCGCGCCAGTCCCTCAAGGCCTGTCGGTGCGCGTCCCGCCGGAGCATTCCTTGCGCGGGTTCTAGCGCGTACCCCCCGTCTCCTCCACCCTGGTCGATGCCTCGCCGCGCGTCATAGACGGCGGCGTCCATCTTGGCCAGGATTTGGAAAGGGGGGGAACGGGCCAGAACCGTCGCCGCCTCGAACGAAATCGTCCGGTAGCCTCGTACGATCCGCATGGCCATTAGCCGCTGCAGGCTCCTCAACAGAGCTCCGCAGCGGCAGGACCTCGTGAGGTCGTTGGACCACACGGGGGCCCCGTACAGCGCCACGGATCGTATGACGCCACCGTAGAGGCGGCGAACTCCTTCCCGCGGTCCCCCGAGGTTGGGCAGCAGGCGATGTAGCGCACCTGCTATCCTGCGCGCTCGGGGGACCAGGCGCACGAAATGCTCTTCGAAGCTCCATCGGCTGTCCAGGGTGAGGCCTAGGTACTTGATGTACCGCCCCACCTGGACTTCGGCGTCACCTACACGGATTCGCGAGTTGGGGGGTTCCTGGCCTCGTCTGAGGCGGTGGAACCATAGCGCCTCGCACTTGTGAGGCGCTATCTCTAGGCCCAGCTCGCGAATCGCCCGCACGACACATGCCACCCCCAGCTCGGCAAGCCTGAGCGTTCGCCCGAAGTCAGCGCCGGTGGCGACAACGAGAGTGTCATCCGCATAGCAGACGACACTCACGTCACCGGGAAGACTGGTGCGAAGGACCGCATCATATGCGAGGTTCCATAGCAGGGGGCCCAAAACGGACCCCTGCGGAACCCCGCACGTAATCTCCCGTTCCGTCTCCGTCCCGTTTCGACCGGTAATCCTAACGCGTCTGTCGCAAAGGTAGGCCCCGATGATTGCCCGCAGGTAGGGAGGCACGCCGTGATAAACCAGTGCCTCCCTAATTGCCTGCCACGGGAGGGTTCCGAAGGCGTTGACGATGTCCAGGGACACCGCCAGCGCAACCCCCCCTGAACGGACTGCCGATTCCGAAAGGGAGCGGACGAGGCGGACAGCGTCCACGGTCGACCGCCCCGGCCGGAATCCGAACTGGCAGTCCGATAGATCTGGGCCTACTCGCGACAGGTGCCCGCTGATACGATCGGAGATGACTCTTTCGAAGAGCTTCCCCGTCTCGTTCAGCAGGCATATCGGTCGAAACGACGACGGAGACTCGGCGGTCCTTCCCTCCTTCCTCAGGAGCACCAGTCTCGCTGACTTCCACTCGAGGGGGAACACGGATAGGCGGAGGCAGTCGTTGAAGAGCTGCCTCAGCCGGTTCCCTAAGACCTTCAGAGCCAGCACAAGCACCCTGCCCGGAACACCATCCGGGCCGGGTGCGGTGGAGCGGGATGCCAGCCGCCTAACGGCTAGCTCGAGCTCGGCCCCCGTCACCCCCAGATCGTCGGACCAAAGATCTCGATCCGGCGACAAGGGAGGGTGACTGGAGGGACTGTCCTGGACCCTTGGGAAGAGTGTTGCTACGACTCTCCCCACGAAGTTGGGGTCCAGGGTTTCCGTCAACGGAGGGACCCACGGTCTGAGCTTGCCCAGTACCATCTTGTACGGGCGCCCCCATGGATCCCTATCCAGTCCCTCCACGAGCTCGTTCCAGGACCGCTCCTTGGCCTCAGCGATTGCGATGCTGAGGGCATGGGCCGCGGTCCCGTATTCCCGCCTGGCTCTTAGGGTCTCCTCTAGTGAGGCTTGCCTTCTCCTTCGGGCTCTTTGGTACTGGCGTCGCGCAGCCACGACCGATCGTCGAAGCCGCGCGATCTCCTCGCTCCACCAGTACACAGAGCCCCGCTGGGGCGGCCTGGCTCGGGGCATCGAGACGTCACAGATGGACGTCATTGTGTCCCGGAACCAGGCGGCTTGCGCCTCCGGATCGGGCGAGATCTGTTCCTCCGTCCAGTCCGCGACGTTGGCGGCGGCTACGGCCATGTCTCGGTCGAGCCGCTTGAGAGACCAACGTCGCGGAGGGCTGCGGTCCTGGCGTGGGCGGATAGGGTGGCGGAGGGATACATCGAATACGATGTATAGGTGGTCCGATAGCGTGACCGCCTCCTCCGCCACCCTCCATCCTGTAACTGTATGCGAGGCTGAGGGAGTCGCCCATGACAGGTCCACGATCGACTCCCCCTGCCATCGCCTACAGGTACGGGCCGAACCTCGGTTTAGCAACCGGAGGTCCAGCCCTGCCGCCCACTCCAGAAGCGTCTCTCCCCTAACGTTGTCCAGGGTGTCCCCCCACTCTCTCGAGCGGGAGTTAAAATCACCCAGGACAAATACCTGGCGGGGGGCGCAGCCGCGAATGCAGCTCGCCAGCTCCTCCAGGTATGCCTCGAAAACAGCGAGGCCGCTGTTAGGGGAGATATAGCAGCCCACCATGGCCGTGGACCCCCACTCCACGGCCACGTAACCCGGCCCTTTTGCGATGAGGGAGCAATGGAGATGGTCACCCCCCGCCCAATAAATGCTGACCAAGCCCAAGTCGTCCCCGAACCACCTAGGGTTGTCCGGGACGGAGTAGGGCTCGGCGACTACCGCCAGGCCAACCGACCACTCCGCGAGCGTTTGGAGCAGGAGATCCTGCGCCGCTCGGCGGTGGTTCAGGTTGACCTGCAGCACACGGACGTGGGGAGCCATTAGGAGGTCTCCATTACTTCCTCACTCCCCTGGGCCGGGGAAGGGGGCTGGACTGGCCCCTTCTTCTTCTTAGTTTTCGGCGGGGAACACTTCTTGGTCCCCAGCCGATGGTCGGCGGCCCGCCCTAGGTCTGCGCAGACCGGGTAATGGGGGGCGGACGCTGTGCAATGACGGGCAATGTGCCCCGTCTCACCGCACCTGTAACAGCGTCCGCTCCTGTCCACGGTGTTGGGGCACTTTATTCTGACGTGCCCCAACTCGAGGCACTGGTAACACTGCAACGGCCGTGCTGCCAGTGCCTCTACTCTTGCCGCGGTCCACCCTATCTGCACCCGCCCTTGGGCGGCCACCTTTCTGACGGCCCCGACCGGGCAGCGGACCCAAGCGGTCCCCAAGCGTGATGGGGCGGTGCGGATCTCCCCGATCTTGATATCGGTCGGGGAGCATCCGCCCGCCTCGGCGATCGCCGCCGTGACGTCCGCGGGGGTGATGGACTCGTCTAGGTCCATCACCCGCAAGTCGCCCATTTTGCACGGGCGCGAGATGAGTGCGCCCGTGTCGGCGAGGACCTCCCTCATTTTTTCCGCCAGGGCGTCGGCTTTGGCGGGGCTCTCGGGACCGGGGACCTCCAATAGGAGAGCCCCGGTGGCCGCCTTCCTCTGCCTTACGCCCCCCACGATGCCAAGGTCCGCTAGTTTGATGCGGGCCTTGGCGGCCGTCATAACTGCAGCGATCGTGGTCTCGGCGCCTTCAGGCACCGTGACCACAACCGCCGCACATGTGGGGGGTTTGGGCTGCCCCTTCTTCTTCTGAGGAGTGGGGGCGGCCTGGGTCCGTGGTGTTGGAGCAGCGACCTGTTTGGCACGGGCGGCCGCCTTTCGGCCGACCACCGTTGCCCAGGTGCCGCTCTGTGCCCCCACCCGCTCCGTCGATGGCCCCGCCAAAGCTGGAACTGGCGGAGCCTGTGACGACGCCGTTCCCCTCTGCGCCCGCCTTTTCTTTTTTCTTTGCGACTTAGTCAGCGCCGCCTGGGGAATTTCCCCCTCTCGACGCTGACCCTGTCCCAGGGGAGGTCTCCTTCCCATCTCGGGGAAGAGACGGCCCATAAGCTCGGACTGAAACCGGGCGTACTCTCGGTCCATAATGGCCGAGAGCTGGCTCCAGTCCGAGCCTGTTTGTTGTTGGGGGGCTGACGCCGTCAGCCGAGGTGTCGGCGCGGGCGCCCCCCTTTGTGGACCGTCTCGTCCCTTTTTCGCTCTTGCCGATGTCGGCGCTGTCGGGGCGGGCAAACCTCTCCGAGACGCCGCGGCCGTGGGATGAGAGGCACCCCCTCCCCTTCGAAGCTCCGCCAACTCGCTGGCCAGCACCTCGATCCGGGCATAGAGTTGGTCGATCAGGGAACGAGTCCTCTCGTTCTCCCGATCCCGAGTCTCCGCCCTCACGCACAGTTCGGATGCGCAGGCCTTTAAGGTGGCGAAGGCGGACCGAACGGACTTCACCACTTCCGCCTTGGAGCTCTTCGGTTTATCGACCGTCTTCTCTACGGCCGATAGACAGGAGAAGAGCTCCGAGCCGATGTCCGCGGACGCTCGTACACTCCTGTCCTCTCCGGGTTCGGCGGCCGATGAATGGCAATCTTGTTATCTTGCCTTTGATGCATGTTTCACAATCTGGTAATTTTTCATTTCCCAGTTCTAGACCTTTTATCAGGTTTTTCTTTGCAGCCATCTTTAGGTCATTTTCATTTAGGTGACCCAACTTTTTGTGCCATTTTTGAATTTTTTCATTGCTAGTGCAAGCTAAGTTTGCTTTTTCTGCTTTTGTATAATACGAGTATAACCCGTTCTCCTTTTGAGCAGTCAACACAATTTGACCTTTCTCATCTTTGATGTAAGCTTTATTTTTGGTAAAAATTACACTGCTTCCTTTGTCTGTGATTTTGCTGACGGACAGTAAGTTTGTCGACAAAGTGGGAACATACAGCGTGTCATGTGGATTGTAGGTGTATTTTTCGCTGTGTATCTTGAGAGAAACTTTGCCTTTTCCTTTTATTTGTGTAGTATGGCTGTCCGATGCTAATCTCAGTGACCCAGTTTCCGAGTCAATTGAATCAAACTGTTCTTCCTTTGCACACATGTGGGAAGTGCAGCCGCTGTCTAGACACCATGTATTCGGAGAAACAATGGAGAGGCAGGTAAGAGTAATACTGAAATTCTTTTCGTCCTTTTCTGTCTTTTGTTTGTTGAATTTTCTTTTACTCCAACACATATCAGTGGTGTGCCCTTTTTTCTTACAATTTTGGCAGTATTTCCCTTTCTTTTTGGTATAAAAGACACCTTCTTCATATTTGGTGTTATTTCGTGCCTCATTTTCTTCCATAATTTTAACTTTCAGCTCGTTTGGACTGGGGCGACTGTCACGGGATTCGATGGCAATTCGAAAATTTTCAAAATTTGATGGCAAACTATATAACATCATAATGCTTAGCAATTCTGGGTGAATTTTGACTTCCATATCGGCCAACTTGTCTACTATATCGAGGAAATTGTTTAAATGATCGCGTACGTCTTCTTTAGAGGTTACCTTTTTCACAACCAATTGTTTAAGTAGCGTCGCTTTTCTGGCAGGACCAGTACTCTGGTATATGGCCTTTAGCTTGTCCCAGATTTGTTTTGCGGTCGTACAGCCTTTTATTTGTTTTAACTCGGGTGCTTTTTTCGCTCCGCTTACATATTCCCATAATTCGGCTTTAATAAGTACGGCCTGGAGTTTTGGCGGGAACGAGTTAACAACATGTCGTGCTGCAGTTTTATTTTCATGAAACTTAGATGTAACCCGAGTTGAATTGTATAATTCTGGTGGAATGTTATTCAATTTAGTTCTGTGAAAGTGCACAAGTGTAGTGAAAGTAAAAATCAGTGTCAAACATGCAGTTTTCACGTTGCCTCCAAATCTCCTATTAAGGTTATGGTAAACTTGCCACCGCTTTACTATAACCCCTGACTTGACGGACTATGACGACTTTGACTGTATTGAAACACTTTAGGCCCGATTTATGAAAAATCGGGTCATAATTTGATGCAAAATATAACTTGACACTGGCTAAATGCACACGTGCGAAGCCATAATAAAAAAAAAAAAAAAAAAAAGTACGGCCTGTGCTTGCAATCTCCAAGTGTCGTAATTTTCTTTGTTGAGCGCCTCCATTCGATATGCCGCATTTGACGACATTTTTAATCATGCTTTTTTCGCAACCTACCGTTACAACCAAACCACGCTCTGCTACCAATTTCGGGTCATAATTTGATGCAAAATATAACTTGACACTGGCTAAATGCACAAACCGTGCGAAGCCATTATTAATTAAAAAAAAAAAGAGAATAACAACAGCAAATAACAAAAATCATCGAGTTCTGTATTCTGAGTGCAAAGAGTAAAGTAATATATTTGGGAATCTGAGTGTTTTAAGAAACAGAACATTGATTTGTGTTGTGTTGTGGTTAAGGTTATTTATGTTTATCTATCAACGATTACAAGAGCGCGTTGAGTTCCAACTGAGCGCTGAACGCTGAGCGCGGTCTGCGTCTCCACTGGAAGCTGTACACCTGCCTGCTGCCTGCTGCCCGCGTTTAGACACCTGGGTGTCCAGCTCCAGCTGTTGTAACAACCTTAGAGGTAGGTGGGTTACTTTATTAGGTATATTGTTTGGTATTCCAGTTCAATATGACTCGTACCAAATATCTGGTCAACTGGTCGATATACAATGTGTCTTAGCGAAGGGGTTCTAATACAAAAGGGGGTTGTTCTAGACGTCTAGGCGAACAATTTTTGTTCTACGACTTTAGGAATTCGAACATTTTGTATTCGAAATTTTTGTATGAAAGCCGTTTTTCAAGTAAAAATTCCCTCAGAATTATCGAAAAAAAGTTCGAATTTCCAAAAGTCATAGAACAAAAGTTGTTCGCCTAGACGTCAAGAACAACCCCCTTTCGTATTAATTCACTGAAACATGTATGTAAGTAAGTGAATATGTTCACCTTTAGCTGACTGTATGTATGTGGGTGAGGGCTTGTATTTGTATACGGGTATGTACTTGTACTTGTATACGGGCCATTATCCCCAATCAGACCTCTTTAGTTGGGTCCCCTTTGCGTGAGGTTCCATTTGTCAGGGGGAGAACCAGCCCAGCTCTTCCATAAATTTTGCCACCAGATGTGGTTTCTCAAAAATTTCTGGAAGGCACTTACCGTCACCTACCGTACTTAGTCTGATCTCCGTTAGCACCATGCAGTCCAGCAGCACATGCGCGGTCGTTTCCTCAGCCTCCATGCACGCTCTGCACAGTGGGCTGTCCGTTATGTCCAGGTTGTGGAAGTGTTTGTTGAAAGCGCCGTGACCGGTCAAAGCGATTGTTACCAAGCATATTTGTGAACGGTTTAAGTTTAAAAGGCGTTTCGTGAGTCTGCTGTTTGTAGCGGGGAGTGCTAGTTTAGCTTGCCTGCAGCTTTCCGTCGTGGCCCATAGGTGGCGGTGTCGCATTTTAGCGTGGTTGTGGATCCAGGCTCCGAGTTGGTTAGTGTAAGGTCAGTCTATTGTGTTCTACTGGTCTGTTGAGTGTCTCGTAACATTCATAAATCAGGGCTGAACTTATGGTTCTACTGTTCAGTGCATGTAGCACCGCCGCGCTATACGGACAGGATTCTGATACCATGGCCCGAGACATCGCGATCCAGCGCAGCCCATGCTGCCCTGATTATACCCACACATTCCGCTTGGAAGATTGAGTTGTGGGGGCCTAGAGTTACGCTGAGTTTTATGTTAAGGTCCTCCGAGAAGACCCTGGATCCAGTGCCCGTATCAGTTTTTGATCCGTCGGTGTATATCCACATTTCACTGGGTAGCGGATGGTCACGTTGTCCTTCAGTCATTTGTATGGTATAGTGTCTTTTGAATTCATGTCTTTTGGGTATCCTATCACTAATCGCTTTCAGCATGGGTTGTTCTGCTGAAAGCTTGGACAGGACATACGAAGGTCCTGTCCAAGCGTCTGGCGTTCACATCCTTTTTCCACAGGCCTCCTCAGTCTTGCCGCGCTTGCAGCTGCTTCCTGTTGGACGTATAGATGGATGGGAAGGATGTTGTGCATGGATTCCATCGCCGCCGTGGGTGTGGTGCGCATAGCGCCGGTGATGGCCATGCAAGCCATCCTCTGAAGGCGAGTCAATTTAGTCTGTGTAGTTCCGTTCTGGGCCACCAAGCGACTGCGCCATAGCTGATGCATGATCTTATCACTGATGTGTACAGCCATAGCGCTATTTTGGGTATAAGTGCCCATGTTTTGCCAATCATGCGGTGGCATTGCCAGGAGGAGATGCAGGCTCTATGTGGTTACTCCAGGAGAGTTTACTATCCAGAACTATTCCGAGGTATTTGACTTCGTCTGTGAGTTGAAGTCTAGTTCCGAAGAGTCTTGGCGTAGTGAATCTTGCTAGATTTCTTTTGTTTGTGAATAGTATGAGTTCCGTCTTGTTTGGGTTTATTGTAAGTTCTACTTTCGAACACCATTTTTCCGTCAATCTCAACGCTTGTTGCATGACGTCGCAGGCGGTGTTAGCCTCCTTGGCTCGGACAAGTATTGTAATGTTGTCGGCATAACCTATTGTAAACAGGCCGCGTCGGTTCAGGAGGGTGATGAGTTCGTTCGCTACCAGGTTCAGGTTCAGTAGGGGATGGGATGTATGTATCATAGTGTTGTGTATAGAAGTATCGTAGTATGGTGGCTGGTTGTCTGTTGGTGTCAGTCGTACGGTCGTATGTACCTAACGTACATTGTATTATACAGATGATGGTGTAGCGCGAGGGAGGAGTGGAGCCATGGAGACAGTGGGCGAGGGGGCGGCTGCCATGAGCGGGTGCCTCGTGGCGGGCTGCGTGCGCTCGCAGGACGAGGAGGAGCCGCTGCTGTTCCCGTGAGTGTCCTACTCCGGTCTTGTACTTATATTGTAGGAGGAGGGGGACCTGTCCTCACAATGTATATCACCTACCTAATAATCTATACATATAAAGTGCTTTGTCCTGAATGACTGACTGACTGACTGACGGATCAACACACAGCCTAAACCGGTGATCTTGGAGGGTGTGTTCTTTGTATGACTTAGCTATTCAATAAGAAAGGATTTTTCCCAAATACTATCCCTTAGGTCGTGAAAAAGGAGGTTACATAGCTTGTAAAAACCCAATTAAATATCCTTTTATAACCATTTTCAGATTCTACACTGACGAAGTCACAGGCAAAAGCTAGTTATTGTATAAAATGAGAGAAGATTACAAAAATGAACTATCTCCTTTAATTTGCCAAACTATGTTTGTTTCCAGGAATTATCTATTAGCAGAAAAATATAGGTGATATTTTTTTGGAAAATCAACAGATTCGATTCCTGTCTGTCTGTCTGTCTGTCTAGGGGAGTAATGACATTTTCAAAAATGTAATAATGCATGTTTAGTGTTTGTCATAATCGGGCCACGCAACTCCTTTCAGCATTTCGCTATCTCTACCCTGTATTATGTTGTGTGTCAGGTTCCCGAGGGAAGGGAAGCTGTGTCTTAGATGGTGGGGTGCGACGGGAAGTGGGGTGCGGGTGGGTCCGCCCGGGGCGGGCGGGGTGTGCGCGAGGCACTTCGCGCCGGAACAGTACCGGGAGGAGGGAGAGGGTGTGAGACAGCTGCGGGAAGACGCCGTGCCCGCGCTGCACCTGCCCCCGCAGGGGCTCGAGGCGGAGGAGGCGGCGCTCCGGGTGTACCCGCCGCACGTCCTAGAACAGCTGGCGCAGCACACGGCTCACAGGCCGGTGCTGCTGCTGCAGCCGCCGCCCTGGGCCGGCCACCCGGCGCACGCGGCCCACTCGGCCGCGCTCGCCGACCTCGCCGCCGAGCTCAGGGCGCCGCCCAGGGCGACGCAGGCGAGACTCACTAACTACATCAACGGTATATACGAGAGGCTCGTGAGTATCATACATAGACAAGACACACGCTAGTAGAGTAGAGGTAGAGGTAGACGTGTCGTACCTATGAACTTGTACCTACTGCAGTTGTCGTGGTGCCGGATGAGGGCGAAGTACGAGCTCGGGTCGGAGGAGCGGGCGACGGAGCTGGCGCCGGAATGGCTGCGGCGAGCGGAGGAGATGCGGGCGAGGGGCCGGGGGCCCGCAGCCGTGCTGTGGCGGGGGCTCATCGCTAGGGCGAGAGCGCTGCGCACGCTAGACATGCGGCCCCATCTGGTCGCCGGGGGGGGGCCGGGGGAACTGGGGGAGGTGTGGGCGAAGGGGGTGGAGCTGGCGCGGGCGCGGCTCGAGCTGCTCACGCGGCTCGGGGACGACGAGGGGGCGCTGCACCTGGGGGCGCGGCCTACCTTCGAGATGGAGGACCTCGTGGTGCTCCTCTCGAAGGAGTGCAGGGCCGGCGGGGACGGGGGCGGCGGGGCCGCCTCGGGGATCGCGCTCACCTTGCTCTTCGGTCTGGTACAGAAGTACCGCCTCGAGGAGGTGGAGAGCGAGAGCGACCGCTCGTCCATAGCGAGACGTTGGACGCTGGCGACGCGCGAGTACCGCTCCCGGCACCGGACCGCCAGCGTCCTGCTGCTGCAGCGACGCTGGCACCGCTTGAAGCAGTCGGCGCTGCGAGCCCCCTCGCGGCCCCCCCTCCACGCGGCCCTCCTGCGTCGCTTCCCCCACCTGTACACTCGGCCCCCCCTCCCCTGGCGACAGCTGGTGGCCACCGACCACGTGGTAGAGTACGAGACACCGTGCTCGCCCACAGCGGACACTGAACCCTTCGAGGACGTCGCCATGAGGTGAGCGATGTGTACCTACCACCTGTGTACTACACACACACACACACACACACACACACACACACACAGAGCTCTGTATACGTGTGGGATGTAGGTTCCAGGAGCCGTCGTCGGACGATGACGTCATACTGATAGAGAATCACATCGACACGTACGAGATATCGGACGATGATGACGACGAGGACGAGGACGAGCTCGAGGAGAAGCCCGGAGACGACATACACCACACCACCGCTACCACCGCTACTACTGCTACTACTACTACTGCTGCTGCTGTGTCAAGTGACGGTGATGATCAGATCGGTGAGGATTACATTGTACATATAAGTACATATACTTACTATATTGTGTGTAAAATAAATAATATGTATTGTGTATAGTAGATGTGAAGCTGACGTTGTCTCCGGTGGTGGTGGTGCGGGATGTGACGTCATCGCCGGGGTGGGCGGTGCGGGCCGGCCGGTACGTTGACCTGCGCCGGCTGACGCTGCCCCCATCTGCCCCATCGGCCCCGTCGGCCCCGCGGCGACGCACCTTCGCCAACACTATAGTGTTCGAGGACGACGAGGACGAGGACGAGGACGATGACGAGGAACCCAAGCTCACGTGAGTTCATACACACATGTGATGACGAGGAGAGGTTAGGTGGTCGGTGGTCGATGGAAGCTCACACATAGTGTGTGTCTCCAGGATATCGTCGTCCGAGAATGTGAAGGAGCCACCGGAGCGAGGGAACAGAGTGGAGCCACCGGGCCGACCGGAGACGATGGTACTACGGAAGAGGGTGCAGCTACCGGACATTGAACAAGTCAGGAAACAGAACCGGAACATGCTCACCGCCGAGGTACATTACATATCACTCTACCGCCTACCGCCCTTAAATATTATATGTATATGGATCACATATAGATTAGGTATTTTTATATACCTTCTCTATTCTTTCTCTCTCTCTCTCTCTCTCTCTCTCTCTCTCTCTCTCTCTCTCTCTTCCTATACTTGTAAATTACAACAAATATTAAAGAACGACTAAACGGTTAACAAAGCAAATGGGAGACAGTGAACCGAGTTGACGCGATGCATATATCCAGGTGTTGCCGTGTCCCGCCGGTACGGCCGGCACGGGGGCCGCCCCGCCGCCCACGCCGCCCACGCCGCTGACGTCGACGTCGACGACGACGACGACGCGGTCCAGCAAGTACTGTTGCTGGGCGCTCCGAGCCCGCGCTATGAACGCGGCCCGCGCCCGACACGCCCTCACCTCCGGCCGCCTCCACCGTCCCCTCGACAACTCCGTAGACTTGCACAGGTACGTGACGTCACTAGCTGCACGACGCGACATCTATCGTACGTATCGGCTACGAGAATGTCGTAGCACCGATACTACGACGTAGCACCTCGTAGCTGATAGCCCGTGTGTCTAGGTCTCACTGCAAGGAGTCGTGCAAGTGTTGCTGTGCGGGGGCGGAGCGCGGGGCGGCCGGGGCCGCCTTGGCGGCGGAGCAGCGCGCGCTCGACGACCGGCTGCTGCGGCTGCTGCCCGCGATCGAGCCGCCCCCGACCCTACCGCCTCCGCCGCCCCCCGCCGTCGCGACCCGCCCCCACAAGGCACGGAGCAAGAAGCGCCGCGCCACCTCGCCCCCGCGGGGAAGTCGCACCCCTCCGCCGCCGCCCCCGCCCCCGCCCCCGCCGCCCTCCGATAACCTGCAGGAGTGGATCCGACAGAAGAACCTGACGGCTCGCTTCTTCGACCTCAACCTCAAGCGCCCCGCCCCCGGCGCGGACGCTAACGGTGTGGTCTTCAAATACTCAAACATAATACTCTCGGAAAATCCGGTAAAAATATTTTTTTTCATTTATATCTATAAAAAAAATGAACGATAAATGAAGAAGAACAATTATTTACCTACTAAATTCATTTATAGCGATGCCGGCCCCCGCCCCCGCCCCCCGTCGTCACAGTTGTATCGGCGCCAGTGAGTGCGCCCCCAGCGCCGCCCCCCGTCGTCACAGTTGTATCGGCGCCAGTGAGTGCGCCCCCAGCGCCGCCCCCCGGCGTCACAGTTGTAACGGCGCCACCGCCTCCGCCCCAAATGGCTCCTGTCAAAGTGGTTTCGACGCCCGTCAGAGCCCCGCCCCCCTCACTCGAGACGATGTCCGTGTCCGAGGACGAGGACGAGGGGGGCGGACCGCGAGCGCGCCCTGACCGCGGGGACACGCTGCTCGGCATGAAGATAGTCGCGATGAAGCGGAACCCGGCGACCGGACAACATATGATAGTGGTCCAACCGGCGACGGCGACCACGGCGGCGGGACACGCGACCACGGCGGGACACGCGACCTCGCACCAACAACCGACCACGGCCCGACCAGACCGCACCTTGCATCCGATCCGCCTGCGAACGTCACGGCCAAACTCGTTCTTGACCGCATGGAAACTCACCGATAAAAATATGAAAACCGGTAAAGTGGAATCCGTCACCGCCGCAATCCCAGACTCCGAGCCGGTCCGACCGGTGACCACAGCCCCGGTCGTGGAAGGAGGCACCGCTGTGACCGCCAGCACCACCGGCGCCACTCGAAATGACAACGGTAATACCGATCGGGAAGGCCAACGCTCCGGAGGCATGCTGACCGTGGCTGGCATGTCCATGAACGCGGCGCCACTGACCGTGACCGCGGCGCCAGTGAACGTGACCGCGGCTGACGCGCAACGTGACGCCGGACCGCAGACGGCGGACGTCTTCAACAATCAGCTCGTGTTCCATGCAGTCCCCGCTTCCTTTGAAGATATCACGTTCCAAGGTATGAGTCGAGTTGACACACACACACACATACAATTAATTTAGCTGTACTTTATTTAACATTTTGGTTGTCGTTATGGACCTACTTCATTCATCTATCTTCTTCTATACATATAAAATCCTTTGTCCTGTATGATCAACGCACAGCCTAAACCGCCGATCGTAGAGACCTGTAACTTTTAGCGTGTGTTCTTTGTATGACGTAGGCAAGAATTTTCTGAAATTCTACCCCTTAGAAATCCTATTAGAGCCATTTTCGATATCTGCGCGGACGAAGTCGCGGGCAAAAGCCCGCGATTATTATGAAGGTAATGAGAGGAGTCGAAGAGGTCGTTATAACAATAATATGTAAGATGAACCTCCTCCGAGCAGATACCGAGATACGGTGGTCCGGGCAAGTGTCGTGGGCGGGGCGGCCGCTGGTGATATCGTGCTGCCGGCTGCAGGCGCCCTGGGCGCCGCTGCTCGGCTGGTACATGCTCACGGAGCACGCGGTGACGGGGGGAGGAGACGTGGAATACTGGGTGTTCGGGGGGGACGCGATGTACCGACTGAAGGAGCTGCCGCCGGCGGCGCACGACGTGCGGCTCGTGCACGGCGTGCCGGACGCGCGCACGTGCCGCGCGCTCGCCGTGCGTCTCTCGCCGCTGCTCGCGCTGCACGTGGCGTCGCGCCGCGTGCTGCGCGTCGTGCCCCGGCGCTGGGGCGACCGGCTCGTGCTCCGAGCGAGCGCCACGCATCTCGCCGAGGTACGTACTGCATGTCCTCCATCGATCGATCGATCGTACGGAGACTGATGACTGCTAATCTAATGTATTATATTCCAGCGGCTGGCGGAGGCCCTGAACGCGGAGGCCGAGGTTGCCGTGCTTCAGGGACGGTATTCTTGAACGAGTGATGTACAGAGTTGCTTTCCAATTAACCTTATTTTGTGGATTATTGAATCATTCGAAATGGAAATTGCTACTCGATTCGAATACTTTCGACTGTTTTGGTTTTACGTAGAAAAGTAAAGAATAAAAACGTAAAAACTCAATGATTTGAAGGACCGGTAATGAAACACAAGAAAACGGAACGTAATTAGAAACTTATAATGTAAATAATTGTTAAAGGCGTGTTGTCGTTTCTTAGGAAAACTTAGGAAATTAAACAACGAATAGTGAGATTTACGGACATACATTTTTAAAAATATTGATTTTAGAAATTTGTCATGCGAAACTCGCGCTTTCTTATTCTAATTAAAGTCAGAGTAGTTCAAAATAATACAAGTCCAGATGAGTATCTCAATGTAACGCAACTTATACAGGTATCATGTCGTCGATGTATACACCCTTTAAAGAAACTAAAACAAACCGTAAAGTGATCGTAACCGTTTCTGAATCTGATATTGTCAAGTGAAAGAGACCGACAATCAATACATATAGAAAACCAAGATGAAGTATGTGCATGGAGCGAATGGGATCTGACGGTAAGCATTCTTCGTGTCCTTTCTTCTATATGTATAATATATTTGACTGACATATTGCATACTGTACTCATATTGTAACTATCTCAATACATATTGTGTATAATTATGTGTCATAGAACCAAAGACAATTTATGTAGAATTTAATAAGATATTAGAGATAATCTGAACGTAGCTTAATGTTACTAGTTAGACAATTTATTTAGATTTATTGGTTTGTACAAAACTATGCGTACAGAGAATAAATTATATTTGATAGCGATCGATTCTCTATAAGTTGGGTGATCTCAAATTCCAAATGTTTATTCAATGCAGCGCATTACATCACTTTGAAGCGTCTCAACTGAACTGGAATTATAGATTTTTAAAACTTGTTTACGAATTAAGTATGGTACTTAAGTTTTTCTTGGATAAGTGAACGCACTGCGCTAAATCCGGCTCTATGATTGATCAATTTTATACCGCTCTCTTCACTCTAGCGAATCAGCGTCTTATTTGCGGCTCCATGCGTTCGCGCGCACTGTGCAACCTCATAGGGTGGATTGTGAATAACGGGTGTAAGTGTATATAGGTAAGGTATTACCTATCTATGATTGTTCTTTACGGAACCTTTCGTTCGTGATAATTAAGTATTTGTAATTATATAGGAATGTACGAACTTGTAGGTTAAGTACTAAGTAAATTGAAATACCTCATCGGATCGTCAAACAAATGTAAACATTGCAATAAAAAATATAAACTATAATTAATTAACTTATTCTAATGTAGTTTTACCATAAACCAATAACATATTCGTTATGTGTAAGATATACACGAGGTCGGTTGCTGGGGAGTGGGGGACCTCAATACCTATCGATTTAACCCCTCCCCCCCTCCTATTATTCTGAAATATTCAGTGGTTTAATAGTACATTACGATATAAGTGTGGTAAATTGATCTTTGCATAGAGGCGGTTTATGACGCGCGAGCGGTAGCGAGCGTGTTAAAGATGCCAAGATGCAAATATCAATTCCACACGTATATCGTTTTTTTTCACAGTTACGAATAAAAGAAAAGACTTGAAAAGAAAACAAAATAATAATTAACAAAACTTGTGATAAGTCTGTGTTTACATTTTTTAAGGCAATATTTTTTTGTTAATTATGCTTCTGAAAGGCCAGGCTAAAGACTTTTAACCTATACAGCCTCGTCGACATACAATATTTTTTAGCGTTTTTTCTATTTGTTTTTGCGTCGGGGGTTAAGAACAAAATACAATGGTACGGAAAAACAATATATTTAAGTAAAGAAAAAACAAAAAATACACAACTCAATTTTTAATCGTTTTCTAAGTCATTATCACGTAAAATTTTCGTTCGTAAACCGACTTTAGAGACAACCATTTTTGCTAGCTAAAAAACTCTTTGGTACCTACCTTTTTTATACATCAAAACAGTATGTAATTAGCAGTAAGATACATATTTAACCTATCGGGATAACTTTACAGCACTAGGTTGGCAATTTAAAACGCACGCGTGCATAATATGTTGGATTATGAGCCTAAAAGCCGTTGCATAAGATCCACTTTATGAGCAACTGTGATAAAAAAGGTTATTTAGACTTTATTGAAATTTTAATCAAAATCAGATTTCTTTGTTTTGTTGTCTTCAACCTATCTTAAAAACTACTAGCTTTCATGAAGAAAAGACCGTGAAACTTTCATCCGGCTAGAGCTGGGAGCTGGGGCATCGTGTTCAAATATGTATCTGATAGTTTAAAAAGTGGTAATAACCGATATTACTACTAGATAGATATGACTCCGAGAGTGTATCGTATCCTACTAATATTATAAATGCTTGCTGCTTATCGATGTAGGTAGTCATCGTACGGTTAGGTTGCCATTAGCAAACTTCTTTCAATTAAGAATTCAAATCAAGTTTAGTCAAGATGCATACGGATACCCAACGCATCCTATGTCACTTCTAGCATACAGATCCGTGACTAGAATTCTAGTTTATATTTAACTTCTATATAAGGATATATGAGGATATACGGAGGAAAGGTACTTTCTACAGGTAACAATAACAATGGACTCTGTACTATGTTTGGAAGCCATCGTCTCACGGATCACCCAAAGACATAGGTTAGGAGGTAGTCGTATCGTACACATCGAGAACCTCGCGCTCGCGGCGGTATCGAACACGCGATCGTCATTAAGGTCCTGTACATTTCCTTGACAATATTCTACAAACAATAACTTATATTGTTATTGAAAACATGATATTTATCATGTTTTTTGTAATAAGTTCGTTTAATCTATAAGTAAGTTTGTAACTCCTTCTCGGAAAAACTACTGGACCGATTGCGTTGAAACTCGGTATGTAGATAGCTGGAGACCTGGATTAAGACATAGTGTATAAATTTCAATAGTTCATAAGTGTGAAACTAGATGGCGCCACCGGTAAAATTAGATCGCGCAAGTGTTACGTTCTAATTTAGTTAGTTTATTTAGTTAGGCCCGAGCTATGTTTTTTGTTATTTCTCCTCTTGCATTTATTTTGTGAGAAATATACCGTATATGTATACTTTCGTTGTGTTTATTATTTGGTAAACCCTCGGCATAGATACAGGTTGAACCCTGAACACATAGGCTGCCCTTTATCCCGATATTCCCACGGGAAGTGACGCGGGTGAAACCGCGAGCTGCGCGCTGGTAATACAATAAATAAGACGAGGTGGTGAGACCACTGCAGCTGCACTCCTCTCTACTTACCTACTGATTACTTAATTGTATAACTTATTCATATTTGTATTGTTTTCATGCATTTTTCATAGATGAATGAATGACCTAATAAAGACAACCGACCGCCCCCCGCTATCCCCCGAAGGGACCGTGTCGTTCAATGAATCCACCCACTAGGCCTGGTAGAGCAGTTGTCACTCTAATCTGTACATCTCAGTCTTATTGTATGTATACACTTGGAAAAATATGTACCTACCTTACTATGTTCTCTGCTTGTTGGCTTAAATATATAATTTATTGATTGATTGATGGATGGATATTAGCAACAATGTGAACTCCTTAGACCTCCATTACATTATCTGTAGAGTAGAGCGCGCAGACCACCCTGTATAGGACAGGTCCAACACGTTACGTTACGTGTAACGAACGTGGACATCACATACGTCACGCGTTACTAATTGATGGATGGATTAGGTACATCTTATCTACACTATGTTTCTATCATAATATTGGATTAGCTAACACATCTACTTGCTGAAATAAATGTATTTATGTAAATACAAATATTTAACTAAACAATATCGATTCAGCAATAATATCTTATATCTTTAAATGAGCAATTCTTGTATATATATATATATATATATATATAATTGGAATCTCGGAATTAACTCCAACGATTTTCATGAGTATATAGGGGGTTTCGGGGGCGATAAATCGATCTAGCTAGGAATCATTTTTAGACAATGTCATTTTATTCGTGTTTTATCGAAACTTACTTTTTTAACAAACTGAAAAATATGACTCTTCCTGACATCTATTGGCGAACTACTAATACTATTTTTTGTGAGCAATAAAGTTATTCCAGCAGATGGCGTTGATAAGTAACACGAAGTCAATGAGTGTTTGCTTTGAGGTTAGACTAAGTAGACTCGGTTATCCAGGTACTTATATTTAAGTAATTCCTTAATTGACTAATATGACGTGAAGTTGTTCCCCTTCTACATACCATAGACATCTCTCGCGACTTTAAAACAATAGACAAACATACTTTCTTATTTATATTATTTGTAATTATAACCCACATATTAGTAGGAGAGCTATAAGGTCGTCAGTAGTAGGTCGCTCGATGGCCGCCCGTCGACCATCAACCATCAAACTTGAATGGAAACCGATCTGTACAAGGAACAGACGTGGCTCCTTACACTAGCTAGTGTTGCCGCGCGACTTCACCCGCGCCTCGGGGACAGACGGGAACGAACCATGCTAACTGAACAAACACCCCCAAGGGAAGCGGTTGTTTGTTGTCTTTCAATGTTTGAGGACAACAAACAACTCTTATATTGTTTTATATACTTACTTAGGTACATATAGTAGTAAAGGTCACCTCACACGGTACATACCTACACTACCGGTGCGAGGGTACGACAGACAGACAGCCTTTCTTCATTTACCAACTGAACAACAATTACCAATTTAAAGGTTATTCCTTTCATTTCGAGACTTAAAGACTTTAAAAACACAAACGAAGGGACACAAATGTGAAACAAATAATTTCTAATAGACAGACAGACTAGACAGAGCGAGAGACAGAGAGGATGGAGACTCAATGAATAATATAAATGTAATAATTAGATTGAAATGAAGGTAGAAGTACCTACAATATAATGAATGGAAGGAAGTGAAATAAGTACCGATTTGTTACTCTTTTACGCTAAAACTACTGGACCGATTGCGATGAAACTCGGTATCTAGATAGCTGGAAATCTAGAGTATAGTTTTTATCCCGACATTCCCCACGGGATCGGGACTTACGCAGGTGAAACTGCGGGACGCAGATAGTTTTATAATATATGAAATTACATAAATATTCCTCTATCTAAAGTGTCGATAGTATTCGATGTGACAGAAGTCCAGCACCAGCGTGCCCCGTGTACCGACACTCCTACCGTCCTCAGGCTGGAGGCGGTGGAGCGCTCCTCCGGCGGGGTTCGTCTAGCTATACCGCCCCGCCCCCCGCACCCCCGCGCTCCCCCCCGCACCCCCGCGCATAGAATTTGACGTTCGTACCTCACGACATCTTCCCATTTCTTCCTTCGAAAGAAATATAGAAACTTTTTTATTAGTAGTTTTAAAACAAAAGATAATCTGAACAAAAACAAAAGACTTATTTGGCACAAATAATAACAAAGTTTTTGTGTATTAATCCTGACTTATATCACGGTAACACCTACCATCTGTAATGATTTAGTCCCCACTCATCACACATTCCCGTATAATAACCAAAACAACGGGGGAAAGCAACAATGAACAAATGAAATGTAACAAGGAACATGAAATCCAATATTTATTTGATAACTTACATTACAATACAGTAGATACATTACAACGTGGTACACTCAACTCAACCGACCGACCGACACACTTACTTCTATATATATGTATACATATAACAAGTATATAATAGACTAGACATCGTCACCTAGCTGTAGGTATATGTAGTTAGTACACACACATAGTTACCGAAACCAAATAACAGGGATATGAAGAAGTTGTCCGGTTACATAAGGCGTGCACCTCGCGTGTAGAGGGCCACGTACTGGCGAGGTGCATGCTTACAGACAACGTGTGGAGAAGGGATCCCCAGCCGGGATCTATTCTCAGACAGGTTATGTCTCGCGACATCACCCACCATATGTATATGTGTGATGATAATACACAAGTGTACCCAGCTTCACTTGCGTATCACCTTCCATCCGTCGTCGAGATGGTTCATGTACGTTGATGATATGATGCCGTGTGATGTGGACGAGAGTGTGTAGGGCAGCTAGCGCCGCTCTCTCACGCTCCGATCCTCCTCTCTGTGGGAATGGAAGGTAACATCCTTCAGTTAGTAGCTGTAGTAGTTTCGTCGAAATCGGTCCAGTAATGTAGGAGTCTACTCGTTACAAACATAAAACTTCCCTCTTGATAACGTTAGTGTACGTCGATAGGAAACCGGTAAAACACTACTTCTGTACATCTTAATAAAAAAAACTTTTATTCTGTCTTTCGGAAAAAAAATATATTAATCGAAAGTGATAATAATATTAAGCCCATTAAAAAACTGTTTTTTTTTTAAATAAAGTTAAGACTTAGAACAGTCGATAAAACTTGAGAAAATAAATACCTAAGTATGTACATACCTGAGACGGTCGTGTGCCCTGTAACATTGATACAACGTCATCACGCCGGTGTACTCGCAGACGAGACCCTCCATCTCCCCCTCCCCCTTCCCCACCACCGCGTGGGACCGCTTCCCGTACCGGGTGCCCATGAAGAACCTACACACACACACAGATCAAATACTTACTGACACTCTACATAGTTAAAATCTATTTACATATAATGTATTACATCGTGCATTGAAAGTTTTATAAAGTCAATCATTTCGATAATTTCCTGTCAAATGCAAATGTATTTAAAGTATTTCAAGTGACACACATAGATACTTACTCTCTACTGTAGGTATCTTACAACATGTGGTACGCGTCATAGACGTAACGAATATACATGTAAATTATAAACATTGCGGGTCTTAGAACAGAGCCCCGAGGAACACCGTTCGTTTAAATCTAATGGATTTCGTTTGCGTTTACACTCTTTTCCGTTTTGAATAAATTACCGGTACATAATCTCGTATTTACCGGTTTCGTTTTCGATACTTCATTCGATTTGTCTCTACGACACATTAAAATAATGAACAAAACAGTCGCGTGTAGATCGTCGGAAGCCTCGTAGAGGTATACGTATACGTGATAGTGACCTGTCCGCTCTCGGCTCGAGATGTCGCGCGCCGCGCTCCCCCCCCGGGGACCGTCCGTAGCGCACGTTCATCAGGAACGGCATCGGGGACACTGCACACGCATAGGTCACATGTTATAGAAGACATCGAGTCGTACACCGAGTGGCTGGAAGCTGTAGATGGCGGGACTCACTGTGGTCGCCGTCCCCGTCCCCCGCCGCCCCCGCCAGCACCCCCGCCAGCACCGCGAGCGCACACAGCGCCGCCAAGGCCGCCGCCGCCGCCCGCCTCCGCACTCCAGCTCTCATCGTCACCATCTCGCCCGCCTCACTCTCCTAGCTGTCAACGAACATATTAGTTCCAACACTTGCTTCGACAACTTCACACCCGCTACCTATTATATACTCTAACGACTTATACGGGGGATATATAAATGGGCGTGAAGGCCACAAAATGAGTTATTTACTTTGATTTGCTAGGTATGCTATATTTGTTTCTGGGAAATTGATCTCTATCAGGAACACTATCGATTGATATAAAAATACATGTAATAACTCCTTTCTCGGTGTGCCATCCAACGTCATATTAACAGCTATCTGTATACTCGTACCGAATATACATAAAAAGATAGAATTGAACAATTCATTCCTTAGCCTCAGGGAGGTTTCCATTTATGATAACATCTCGTAATATTCGGGTTGGAAGTTAAAAATATACACGATTTAATGAACCGGGAGCGATGCCGATACTGACTTAGTACCGCGGCGTCACTCGCGTGGGTTGTCGTCACAACATACACCGAGGAGAAGTATTCAATCTATCTATATATATAAAAATCAATTGCTGTTCGTTAGTCTCACTAAAACTCGAGAACGGCTGAACGGATTTATCTTATCTTAGTCTTGAAATGTTCGTAGAGGTCTAGGGAAGGTTTAAAAGGCGAGAAAAAATCGAATAACCGATATTCCCACGGGATCGGGACTTACGCGGGTGAAACCGCGGGGCGCAGCTAGTAAGTAATAAAACCTTCGTTGCCCCTGTCCCCCGCGCCCCCGCACCCCTCGCCCCGTGCCCGGCCCGGGGTGCCCCGCGGCCGTCACGCGTCACAAACATTGCCATGTAGTACCCCACCACTCTCTCACAACTTATTAAAACATTGAAGTAAAGTTCGGTAATATAAGTGGGGAAAATATTATACAGTTTTTTTATTCACAAAAACAGGTTGAAATTATGTGTATAAACAATACGGTGAAGATGTTGTGTTGTACACAACGTTGTTGTTTTATATCTCGATTCGATAACTACAACAACAATAACTTGTTTTTTACGTAAAATTGAATAATTTATATTTTAGATGTTTACATCTAAACTACACTGAGAGATTGTTTCAACTAAAGTTTAAACACAAGATGGCGCGGCGTAGGTACTGTGGTAGGTGCATGGTAGGTGACACACAGCCATCACTGCCTGTACGAGTACAGACTAGAGACGTATAGCTTGTTTAAACCAAACAGTTCTCATTTCGATGCCATTAACATAATAAAACAAACATTAGCAACAAGTATTACAAATTATGACGTCACACCCGTCATTTAATTATCCAAGTGAACCCCTATTCTATTGTACAGAGCTCTCTCTATACCTCTATATACAAATGAAAAGTAAGTTAAGAGTACACCTAGTTCCGGTGAGTTGAGTCTGTACTGTACATCCGGTTCCGGTGTCGTTAGATGTAATTGTTGACTCGGCGCGAGGGGCGACCGTGACGCACCCCTCTAGGTAGGTACCTAGTATGGAGTAAGACAAATATAAAGTGAAATATCCAATTAAAGCGTACCTGCAATCAATCTCGTTTGATGTCTCGTTGTTAAACTGATGTTATTTATATAACCTTCCGTTCGATGTTGTACAGACGTAGTTACCCGTACCTAGGCTACCCACTGGGAGAGTAGTCGGTGCGAGCCCCCCCGCCCGCACTGGTTGGTACCTACTGGTGGCTACGATAGGTTTACAATAACCTGTTGTACATATATAATATGTATTCTGTTTACATTCTAATATATTGCAAAGATTGCGACGTCACCACAGCTACACTTTACCGGGAAAAATACAAAACTTTAATGAAGTAAGCCTTCACAGATGAACTAGTGAGGTCATCGACTGTTTTCAATTAATTAATTAAATTTAAGAATTTACTTTTTCATAACGAGGTTTATACTAAACATTTACGGTTTTCGAAATGAACTGTCAACAAGTAATGTACGAGTATGTACAAATAGCTGCAGTAACTACATTAAGTCGTTGCCAGTTTTGATATTGTAGGTATTATTTAGGAATATCCAATCGGGTTTATTTTTTTTGACGACCCAGTTGGCAAAACCTTGCCGGACTGCCAAACACAGGGTTGCGAGTTCGATTCATCAGACATGTATTTATGCTTAGATATTTGTCTGTGGTCTGGTTGTTTCTATGTATTATAAGTATACATTTACAAAAAAACAGTATATAAGTAGTATATGAGTTGTCTAGCACCCATAACACAAGTTTAGTACTTAACTTGGGGCTAGATGGCGCTGTGTGGATTGTCCTGCAATATTTATTTATTTATTACCATTCGTCCCCTCCAGTAGTGTCCTGTAGTTTCCCATTTGCCCATTTTGTTTTCACCTAAAGCCACGGCAGTGTACAAATGGAAATTAATTATTTATGAATGTTCCTCTATAGGAGCTGTGTGCTGTACGTGTAGACATGCTAGTCAGTCCCGGTCCCGGTCCCGGTCCCGGTCGGTGCACAGGTCGACCGACGGTCCACGAGCTCTATACGCTCGTACCGCCGTACCGCGGGAAGTGGGAAAGATAATTCAGCAATTAATGTAAAATCGAGTCATTTGAAATCAATGTAAATACCTACATGATGTAAATGATGATTTACCAAAAGGACGACCTTTTGGTAAATCATCATTTAGGTACATCATGTAGGTACCTAAACCAGAAAATAAACAAATTGTGTTTCAGATCGACATTATAGCAAATATTCACTTAATGATAGCTTATTCCCGCGACTTCGTCCGCGTTGAAGTCGAAAATGGTTAGGTATATTCTTTTTTATTTGCTGGAAACCTGCCGGTCGGCCTAGCGAGACGACCTAGCGACCTGGCCGGGAAGATTCCCAGCCAAGCGAGACTCGGTAATGGCTTCACATCAAATCTCTAAAACGTGAAAAACTTCGAACATCATGTTTCCTAAAATATTCTATTTCCGAGACGTTTTAAATGTTCGGTGCGGGCTCTACTCTCGCAGGAGTCGGTGTAGTCGGTGTGGGGAGCTGCCCGGCCGGCCGGCAGGTTTTCAGCCGACCCCTGCGAGCACCGAACATTTAAAACGTCTCGTATATAAGATATTTTAGAAAACATGATGTTCGAAGTTTTTACGCTTTAGAGATTTGATGTGAAGCTATTACAGGGGCTCTAGAATACGTTGACAAACAGTTTATATTGATACAGAGCTGTGAGTTCTAAATAATAAGTATTACTTAGTATTATTTTATCTTGAATATTTATTAGTTTACAAAATAGCCGCCTGTGGCTTTGATACACAGGGTTAAACGTTTTTATGAAATTTTTAACGATCTTCCTTCTCTTCTTCAGATACTTTACTAAGCGCTCCCATACTTCTAATAGAATTTAGTCTTCTAGCCACCCTGGAGCGGCGGCATGTGTTCCTCATCGCCAAAAACCAGTTATGTTTTGGGGCGGTATTTGGTCAACAGGCATAACGCCACACAGCAGTATGGACGCGCTGAAGGCAATACTAATTAACGAGTGGGATAAAGTATCTGAAGAGGAGGTACGGAAAATCGTTGAAATTTCAGAAAACGTTTAACCCTGTGTATCAAAGCCACAGGCGGTTATTTTGTAAACTAATATATTTTCAAAATAAAATAATACTAAGTATATATATATTATTTAGAACTCACAGCACTGTATCGATATAAACTATACATAAAGTGTTTGTCAACGTATTCTAGAACCATCCTCTATTTATTTGTCTCGATCCCATCTATCTATAGACACGGGACATCGAGTGCAACACGTCATTTTTAATTACATATTTATGTTACATCCGAAAGTAACGAATAAGTTTAAAGTAACTGAACACCTTCGAGTATGAATCTAAGGAAAGAGTTCAACGCGTGACCACCAACCATCGCTACATATTATGTATGTATACCTATCTTATGAACTATACTTATTTATTACATTATTATAAATACCTACTTACATACATTGATTTAATACAAACAGACATTGTACAATGAATATCTAGTTTTAAATAATTTTCGTTAATTAATATACCTAAGCAAGTATTTAGCGAAAGGCTACCACTTTGATTACCTTATGTAGTGAATTGATAAATAGTTAAATTAAATTAATTAATTTGACCATTCATACCCGGAATTATTGCTCATGTTAAAAGGATATTTATCTGGAAATCGCGTCGCCGAGGATTTTTAGAATAAAGTTCCATAAATCTCTAATTATTTTTACTAATTCAATAGTTTATCTAAATAAACATATTTTCATATTTCAAAACCAGGATTGTAACGAAGTGAAGCAAGTCACTTAATGTACGTACATGAAGTGAAGCAAGTCACTTAATGTACGTACAATGAAAAAAAAGCTCGTAATTGTAACAGCTTTAATTAACTTTCGTAAAATTTATCTAACGAATATTCAAAAAAAAGTTTAAAATTAAATGAGTCCCAACTTATGTATTAACCTGGTTAGTGTACGTAATGTTAGTAAATAAGGACTTACCATCATCCGATATCCCCGCAGGTAGAGTGTGAGAGAGACAGCCAGTGAGAGACAGTAGATGTACGTGTAGTGTAGAGGAGCGCGCGGAGTCTACTGGAGCCGGTGTCTCTCCGGGCTGGAGGATATATGCGGTGTGTTCCTCACCGCGCCCCCCGCGCCCCCGCCCCCGCCCCGCGCTAGGGGTTGACACTACAGCCAGCGGGGTCTAATAGCGAACCGATTGGAGAAAACGGTTCTAGTTGTCCGATTGATCGAACAGTATACGACCCGCGCTACTCTCGATGTCGACGAAATTTCTAGTTAAAAGTGGTCATTTTCATTTATCACCGCTAAAAAATACTGGACGTCTCAATCGGAGTTTTTATTTTAAATCTTTTCAGCAGTCCCCGGAGGTGACATTGATTTGGGGAATGAGGAAAAACCGTTACCAGTTGTCTCCATTCAGATGGTATATGGCCCAAGGGCAAATGAGATTAGTCATCCCAGTTGTCACCCCGGGAGGACGGGGAACAGTACTAAAGGTGGATAAGTGGGAAACGTCTCCAAGTACGTACGTACTAGGGTATAGAACAGGGAAATCCCGGTACCGAAAATCCCACGTTTTGCCAGTACTTTTGATCAGCAAAAGCACCGGGAATTAAAAATCTTAAAAAATATATATTACGTGTGATACACAATGAAGAAAGCTAAAATAATATATTTTCACCATTATAATTTTTTACACTGTATTCCTATTTTCATTTTTTATAGTGCATGACTGCACTGGGCTATCTGAAAATTTAAAAATGCGTCTTCAAAAATTGCTACTGAGACGAGACTCGAACCAACATCTTGAACACCTTTCTTTTTAATGCACCTTTAAAAAAATATATATAATCAAAATCCATTCATTCGGGAGTAACGAGGTCACAGACACAGGTACGCGAAGGCACGTCGAACACTCCGTCTTTTTACGTTGAGGGTAAATAAAACACAAAATATTGTGCGAGCCAGCTCCGTGCACACGTGACGGGACGGTTCATATAAAGATATCACGTCCCGTCCGGCACGGGATAGATCACGTTACCACGTATGTATAAAGTCTACGAACACAATATCAGTACGTAGGTACGTGATACGTGTGAGGAATATATCCTTTATATTGAATGTATGTAATTAATGACATTAGTGTAACTCTACAATAACTTGCAAGTTACCTGCCTACAGCTACAGCTACAGCTACAGCTGGCTCACAGTGTGTGGGTCGAGTCGAGTCGAGTTGAGAGAGAAGGGTTACGTTATTTGATTACATCAATTATTATACTTCTATACCTGCCACTAGTCGCGTCCCGCGGCCTCGCTCTCTCTCTACTCGATCCAGGAGAAAGGTAACAACAGGCCATCTACTTTAACTCCCTTTTAACACATATAAAGGTCGATTTATCCAAAATTCCTTCCTTACTGTTCCTCTATCCTTAATCCTATAATTGGCTTTCTGTTTTTTATATATAAGTTTACTTTTTGTTAAAGCTGTTGGTTCTCCCAATAAATCTTATATATAAAAATCAATTGCTGTTCGTTAGTCTCACTAAAACTCGAGAACGGCTGAACGGATTTATCTTATCTTAGTCTTGAAATGTTCGTAGAGGTCTAGGGAAGGTTTAAAAGGCGAGAAAAAAATCGAATAATTTCCGGGAAAACCCTATCAATTCCTACGGGATCGGGACTTACGCGGGTGAAACCGCGGGGCGCAGCTAGTAAATAAATAAAATAAAAAATATTTCAGACTAGAACGTAGCTCGCGTATATTTCAGACTCGTAGCTCGCGTATCTTTCAGACTCGTAGCTCGCGTATCTTTCAGACTCGTAGCTCGCGTATCTTTCAGACTCGTAGCTCGCGTATCTTTCAGACTCGTAGCTCGCGTATCTTTCAGACTCGTAGCTCGCGTATCTTTCAGACTCGTAGCTCGCGTATCTTTCAGACTCGTAGCTCGCGTACCTTTCAGACTCGTAGCTCGCGTATCTTTCAGACTCATAGCTCGCGTATATTTCAGACTCGTAGCTCGCGTATATTTCAGAGATTTCGTGATGAACCTTTTTCTCGTATTTAAATATGTTATGCTTAGTATAACATCTACTAGTCGTGTCCCGCGGTTTCACTCGCATACAAAACTATGAGAAACTCTTCTACATTCTATAGACTACCTTGTGGAATATTTCCATCCGACTCGGTCGAGCCGTCTGACCGCACCGGACCGTGACGTGAAGACGAAACAAACATACATACAAACTTAAACATTTATTATATTATTATAATATAAAGTAGGTACCTCTATCTACTTAGTATTCAAAAAGTTGGACTTTCTTCGAGAGACAGACGAGAGGGGAGCAGAGATAAGGTGAAGGTTCAATATAGGGTTCCCAGATCAAAAAATCTAAATTCCGGATATTAGATGAAATCCGACTTCCATTCCAATACATCGTCTATGTCAAACAAATGAAGTTACACGCGCCCTTTGTCGACCATTAACCCGGTACCTTTATTTAAGAAAAATGTTGTGACATGTTTTTTTAAATAATTTGTACAGATTCAGAAGGGTTTTGAAAAGTTAATATTAGTACTTTTAATTTGTAAGTAGTAATAAAAATATTTAATTATTTTATTGACGTGATAACGTCTTATAAATCGATGAACACCGAAATGCACTCACAAAAATTTTGGCGTTACGGGAACGTGAGCGTTAACCATAGCAACGTTATGGTTACCATTATTGTTTTCTTATGAAGTTATCACGAAAAATTATCATCCGTAAACCGACTTTACAGACAACCATTTTTTTTTAACTAATTATTTCTATCGCTCTTTAAGACGGTTTAGGATTTCCCCGAATTTTGGACAAAGACCTATTACTTGACATTTCCTGACGTATGGCAACCCTAGGTATAGGTTAAGATCTATATTTTAACTAATGTATAAGTTAGGACATTGCTGAGCGTAACTGTTACTTAGCTGTCTTGGTAATGGATATCTCACTCGCTGCACCCGGCGGTTTCACCCGCTTAACTTCTGACTCCGTGGGAATATCGAAATGAAAGTAGCCTCTGCCTCGATAAATGGACTATCCAACACAAAAATATTTCTTCAAATCGAACCAGAAGTTCCTGCTATTAGCGCGTTCAAACAAACAAGTATAGATGTGTGTGTAATCCCCCCCCCCCCCCATGTGTGCGTGCGATGACGTCCCAGTAGAGGCGCGTCACGGTCGGACAGACAGGACAAGCATGTGCCTCCACTAATGAAGAGATAACACTCGACCGGAACACGACAACTAATATATTACATAGAGTAGCTCGTCACCTACCTGCACCTAGCTGCTATACCATATACACGGTGTAAAGGACACTGTCCGGTACCTATGTCTGTCACGTACCCCCGCTCGCTCGATACATGGTGGCCGAAACAATAATGACCAAATATTGGTTTCTTTTTTTGGGTAAAATGAATTTTCCCAAAGTTTCCTTCTGAAATACACCGGCATTTTAATATATGTGCAGGGAATCTCGCAAGGGACCACTGAGTTCGGCAGTAATACACATGTGGGGGCCCCGAGGGCTACACCGGGGGCTCCTCGTGTGATGTCACGTCATGTGTCAACAACAACGGAGGGAAGGGTTGACGCGAGGTAACCCGCGGGACGCACCTAGTCGGTCAGTCGGTCGATAGGTAGGTCCTACACTACTAATATTATAAATGTTAAAGTTTGTGTGTGTTTGTTACTCCTTCACGCTAAAACTACTGCACCGATTGCGATGAAACTCGGTATGTAGATAGCTGGAAACCTGGATTAACACATAGGGTACTTTTTATTCCGATAGTAATGAAATGAAAGTCAAACATCAATAAATATTACATTAGAATATATTGTATGTAATGCGATGCGATGCGATGCGATGTGATGTGACAGACGGACAGACACTCCGCGTGTGCTTTTATATATAACATAGTAGACACGTGTATATAACGTTACTATAATATAGTGACGTCACGGATCCGAGACATAGATCCGGAACTAGGCAGGTGTATGTATATAACAAGATGACGCCCACGATCATATCATTCATATTACAATAAATAAATCATATTACAATAATGTAAACTTAAGTTTTTGTGAAATGCAGTAGATATCTGATGTTCGTGTCAAGTCGTTGGCAACATGGAGTCGACGCGCGAAGCCACATCGCGACTGTTGTACGTACTCGTGTTGTACGTACCACTATCGATAGGATAGCGACACTATATCGATATTCATTGTATATAATTATAAGCTGTCATTTTAGTAATGTAGAGACCGCACCATCCGTCTCGGTCAATCAGTTCATCCGTCCACATCTCCGTCAGTCGGTCAGTCGGTCGGTCCATCCTATCCTGTATAATACATACATACAGACAAATAATGTTTCAATTCATTTATAGTAATGTCAATAACTTATAATAAGTACATGTTATTAGACAGAGTCCCGTGTGAAGTGAACTAGAACCGACATGACATGACACGACACGACACGACACGAGACGACAAGATGGCGGCGCGTCGCGTCACTTCGTTAATTACTTTACTTCTTTATCTTATTACAATATTCATAAGATGTTTACATTTGAATACAGTTCGCTCGGCATTATGTGCAAGACGCACGATGTCACCGTCCGTCGCTGTGTTGTTTATATTTCATTTAATTAATACAATACATTCGTCGGACTCTCTGATCACTCGTGTAAAGTATATAATGAATGTATAGTCGACGGTCACAAGTGCAGCGCCACCTCGCCACCGTAGATCACAGCTGTTGCTGACCGACTGTCTAGTTGTTGATGTAGTACGTACATACATACTACACTTCTGACTGTGACTGTACATACATCATTGTTGTTATAAGTGTGGATAATTTCTCGTATTATATTTATAACAAAAGAAAGAAAGTAATAAGCGAGACTATCGGTCGACCGATCGATCGGTCGACCGACCAATTATCAACTAAACTTTACAAACTAAATAAATTCCATTTAAATCAGTCTAAATTTCAATACTGCAAGCGATATTCGTCCATATCTGCATAATTATAAGGTTCAAAATAAGACTTTAGGTATTAGAAAAGTATGTATAATATTCAACTTTAATGTAATACAAATAAGGATCAATATCGCGTACATTACATATCTTAATAAAATTCATGTCTTTTTATTCAAATCTAACTAGTGCGAAAACGACGTAAGTGATATAAATTTTACAAGTAATAATGAACTCTATGCTGAACGACATAGAGCACACGATTCGATCGAATATTTATTACAAATGGGAAGAAAATGGAAGAATAAATCGTTAAGGAACTTACAAAAAAAGTAGAAAAAATATGGAATAATTATCAAAAATGGTCAAGTAATTAGCTATCGTATAAAATATTTACAATTCCTTACATTTTATATTACTTAATAGTAACTCTTCGTTTCCCCGTCGCCCCACCACCCGCGGCGGTTGCGACACGGAGGTCCTCCATTTCCCGTAATATCCTACCTAATTTCACGAATGTTCTACTCACAATAGTATATTTAATATAATTATATAAAAAGATCGTGTAAATGATGGCGCGATGGGGCGTGGTGTTACAGTACGGGGTCCCGCGGGGCCCGCCTCCTTCACTCTGTACGTCAAGGACGCGTCACGTGCACTAGAGGTACTATATACACCAAGTTATAATACAAATATAGTCAAATTGAGCGCAGAAATAGACCGATATTGATGCGATTCTAACGATATACAAACACGTCCGTACAGACAGACGTATGTCTCCTAGGCCTTCAACGTATATCTTTATATACAATCTATCTATACAAAGAAGACAATACTTATGAAATTGTAAAACTACATACATATGTACAGTATGTATACATATTATACACACGATATACGGAGGGGGGAGATAGGGGGGAGGGGGAGGGGGGACGTACTACCGCGACGACGTTCGTCTCAATAAATAATAGTAAAAAAATCGAATCGTTTTCGATGTTCAAGTTAAAGCCAACATCAATACAAAATTTAGTTAAAAATAATACAATATAAAATATGTATAATACTTGAATAGACAATATTCACAATTGTAAAGTTTAAATTATTTCTACATTATATACCTAGTAGGTAGGTAATACCGTACTTGCGGGTAATAAGGGCTTCTTACTTTTTAAAAACCTTAATAGCAGTGATAAAGTAACAAGAAAATAAACGAATGAATTGTTTTTGAGATTGATAATAACGTAAATATTTTATCTAATGGCCTGTTTTTAAGCAGTATTCCGTATTCGAAGTATTTAGTTTCTAATCGAGATGGTAGATGGCTCTTATTACCCGCAGGTACCATAATTATACCTCGTTTAAGGCTTCCTTTCACAATGGTGTTCGAGAAGATGTCACAGATTTATTATCTCTATCTAAAATATAAAATAATACATTTCGATAAAATTGTAAAAGTCTGTTACATTCAGACGTTCAGACTTATATATATTATATATATAATTGAGACGCAACAAGCGCTGGCACGCGACTTCGTTCGCCTTTAGCCTTTTCAAATGAGATCTATAGACAAGAGTTTTAGTCAATTTATAATAAACTTGTTGTTTTCATACAACTAATGTTGTTAATGAACAAGGTGAGGTGGGGTGGGGTGGTATAGCCCCCCCTAGCAGTGGAAGTGATGGTGCGTGATCTGGCTGAGGTCCTTCATGAGCCCCTCCAAGTTCTGCATCTCCCGCTGGAGGCGCTCCGTGCTCCGCGACGGTGTCAGCGGCTCCAGCTCCGCTACACCGCACTCCACCATCGTACCTGTACACGACACAACACAGGTGGCACACATCACTCACATCACAGTCGTCTGTCTGTTTGTTTGCATTGAATAGGCTCCGGAACGAGTGGATCGATTTAGATGGAACTCGGTATGAAGGGAAGATATATTGATTAGTTGACAGTCACATAGTATATAGCAGAGAGAGAGAGAGAGAGAGAGAGAGAGAGAGGAGACCTCAGACTGCGAGATGTACATACCGAGATGCAGCCGGTTGGGTATGTGCCCCGGAGAGGAGCTGGCGCTCTTCTTGTACGGCGACGTCTCACGCCCGCTACCTACACACACACACACATACACATATACACATACACATATACATATACACATACAATATATTTGTAGGTCACCTACATCTTAAGGCACTTACTATCAGAATAGTACATTACGATATAAGTGTGGTAAATTGATCTTTGCATAGAGGCGGTTTATGACGCGCGAGCGGTAGCGAGCGTGTTAAAGATGCCAAGATGCAAATATCAATTCCACACGTATATCGTACGACGTTTTTTATCACAGTTGCGAATAAAAGAAAAGACTTGAAAAGAAAACAAAATAATAATTAACAAAATATTTATGATAACTCTATGTTTACATTTTTTTAAGGCAATATTTTTTTGTTAATTATGCTCCGGAAAGGCCAGGCTAAAGACTTTTAACCTATACATCCTCGTGTGACATAGTACATTATTTTTTAGGGTTTTTCTATTTGTTTTTGCGTCGGGGGTTAAGAACAAAATACAATGGTACGGAAAAACAATATATTTAAGTAAAGAAAAAACAAAAAATACACAACTCAATTTTTAATCGTTTTCTAAGTCATTATCACGTAAAATTTTCGTTCGTAAACCGACTTTAGAGACAACCATTTTTGCTAGCTAAAAAACTCTTTGGTACCTACCTTTTCGGGATAACTTTACAGCACTAGTTAACAAATTACTACCCACTTAATGAGCAACTGTGATAAAAAATATTTTTTATCACAGTTGCTCATAAAGTGGATCTTATTCAACGGCTTTTAGGCTCATAATCCAACATATTATGCACGCGTGCGTTTTACATTGCCAACCTAGTGCTATAAAGTTATACCGATAAGTTAAATACGTATCTTACTGCGAATTACATGTTAGGTAGGTGAAACATTCTTAATTTATCTGGGTTATACTGTTTTGATGTATAAAAAAGGTACCAAAGAGTTTTTTAGCTAGCAAAAATGGTTGTCTTTTATTTGCAACTGTGATAAAAAACGTCGTACGATACACGTGTGGAATCGATCTTTGCATCTTGACTACTTAACACGCTCGCTGCCGCTCGCGCGTCATAAACCGCCTCTATGCAAAGATCAATTTACCACACTTATATCGTAATGTACTATTAATTACATACCCATCAACATTATTCTACTACAACGCCTAATCTACTCTTTATAAGTATTAAACTAATAAACTCAAATAATTTGTACGACCATGATATAGTTCAGGTATCATGAAGCCACTGCGACAGAATGTACCACGTTCCGCCATTTTATTCTTGTTTATTGACATATACAATATACAAGATGGCGGCGCCACACTTGACGCACTGACGTGGTAAATATTATATATAGAGAACTGTAACACCTAGTAGTACGCACCTACTCTACGTGGGGTATTCCCAGAAATGGGGAATAGTGGGAATCTCCGTGGCATCTTACCTCAAATTAATAATCAAGTCAATTTGGGGTCTAATGGGAGGTAGAAGTAGCATTTTCACCCAAAGTCCGATGTTGTTGTTTCTTTCTAACATTCTAATTTGTTTTAAATTGTTCCATTAATAATTAATAATACAAAAAAACTTGTATTTTTTTAATTGCTTTGTTTTAATCGTAGAAATTCTTTTACTTATTTTATTATAAGTATATCTAAACTAGAATGCTCCCCTCCCAAATAGGAATTAAAGTACTCACCTCTAGAGTGTGAGAGGGGCGGTGTGGAGTGCTCGCTGTTGTTGTCGCTGAGGGCGAAGCTGTGCATGCCGGGGGGCAGCCCCGCCCCGGCCCCCGCCCCCGCCGGCAGCGTGCCCCCGCCGCTCCCCGTGTGACCCGCCGCGTGCCCCGCCGTCCCCCGCCGGTGCAGCGACCCACCCACCTCGCTCGAGACGGAGTCGCGGCTAAACAAGCACACAACATGTTATGTAATTAAAGTCAACTATGAAGGTTTGTTTCTTGGTTTTAAGGTTTATTGTTTTTACTAACCCATATGGATCTTTGGTCTGAAATAAACATATTTTTATTTACATAAAAAAACATAAGCATACTGTGTATAATGTCCGAGTGGTTCGTACGCGACGTAGTGTCCCCTCTCCCTGGCGGCGCAGGCGTACACGTCGCCCCCGGGGCCGACCAGGCCGGTGGGGCCGCCGCCCGGGGCGCCGCACCCCGCGCCCATCGGACACGTCCCCCCGCCGGCCCCACCGCAGGGCGGCGGCGGGGGGTGTAGCGAGGCGAGGCTCGACTGCGGGGAGCCCACGCCCACACCCAGCAGGGGAGTACTCTACACACACAACATGGAATTACGCCACTACACAAACAAACGACTTCATTATTTTTACTTAGTTTGAAGTATAAAAGACCCGACTACGATACACACGTCCTGATTTGGTCGGGTCCGACATCCAATATGATCAGGTGCCCAACCAAATCGGGAAGTGTGTATCGTAGTCGGGCCGACTTAATTATTATTAATTAAATCGGGTCCGACCAAATTGGATATGCACACCCGTTTTGATTGTACCCGACCAAATTGGTACGTGTGTACGCTTCGGAGCCAATGTCGTGTTCGAAACAAACAATCGCGAGAGTCGGACTCCCATCCCGCACTAAAGGTTCAGTATCATGTTGTATTTGAGCCCGACTACATTTTTTCTGTTTTTAGTTGTTGTTGTTAAAGTGATCATAGAAATACATAATCTGTGGAAATTTTAACTCTCTAGCTATCACTAGATACTGATAGATGGACGGACTGACGGACTGACAGTCTTAGTAATAGGGTCCCGTTTCCCCCTGTGGAACGGAACCCTAGAAAATACTCGATGGCAACGATGTGCATCAATGTACTCTTTGAATCAAGTCCGACTAGATCGTAGCGTGTGCTGTTGGTTGGGTCGTTAATCGGGACGTGTGTAGAAGCCTTAACAACGATACCTAACTGATAGACTAGCGATCAACACAAGGGGGAGGTACATCGGGTGAAGCTGGCTCCCTCTACAATCTACAGGTAACATGAACTTCAAAGGGTTCATATTGTGTCTGAGAGAGGATGTTTGGAAACTTGTGAATAATAGAGATGTAAGGTACCTGCGGGTAATAAGGCCCACCTTAATTAAAAACTAGAAAGAAAGAAAGAATGCTAATGCTAATGATAGCTTCTTCTCCTGCTCTTCGTCTGCCTCGGCGGACGATGATTACGCTAGTGCTCTTGACTCCGATGATGACATAGTGCTTTTGAGGGATAAGCTTGCGGCGACGTTTGCAGGTTGTGCCAAAAACTTAAATGTAGTTCACATCAATGCACAAAGCATACCCAGTCATTATTCCGATATTCTCTCTTCTTTTGATTGCAATGTCATTGATGTGATACTTGTCTCTGAAACTTTTTTGAAGCCTACCCTCCCTTCTAAACGTTATGAATTGCCGGGTTACCGGCTTATTCGTAATGATAGGGTAGGTAAGGGATGTGGTGGTGTCGGTATCTACTTGCGATCCGATATCCCGCACACTATAGTGGAAAAGTCACCAAATCAGTACACTTCTAACTCAGCAGAGTATCTTTTTGTTGAGATCTCGTTCCGCCACTCTAAGGTTCTTTTGGGTGTTTTCTACCCACCTTCTTGTCATGTTGATTATTTTTCTACCTTTGAATCAGCATTAACTAATTTCTCCTCTCTGTATGAACATATTCTGATTCTTGGTGATTTTAACACATGTCTCATGAAGGATGATCATCGTGCCCGCAGGTTGCTGTCGATCTTGTCATCAGTAAACATGCATGCCCTCCCTCTTTCAGCCACTCATAACCAGCCTCACTGTACTCTCCCTCCCTTCTCGACCTTATCATTACTTCTCAGTTGGAACGTGTTGCCACCCATGGTCAAGTCACCGCTCCTTTCTCATACCACGACCTTATCTTTCTCTCGTACAAGATCCGGTGTCCACGGCGTAAACCACAATATCTGCTGATGCGTAGTTTCAAAAACATTGAAATCGAGGCCTTGAAGTTGGAGGTATCCAACACTGATTGGTCAACGGTGTTCACTGCTAGCGACATAGACGACAAGATCGAGGCATTCAACAAAATTTTACTCTCTCTGTATGATAGGCATGCTCCCCTGAAGCGCGTGAAAGTCAGACACCCACCGGCTCCCTGGCTTACTCCAGACATTAAGGACGCTATGTCCAAGCGTGATAAGGCTAAAAGGCGGTATAAGCGACATTCCACGGATACCAACCATGTTGCCTATAAAACGTTGCGTAATCGCTGCTCGAAAATGTGCAGAGACGCCAAGCGGCGACATATCCACAAGTCTCTTGAAAAAGCCAACCCCTCTCAAACGTGGAAGTTCTTAAAGTCGCTCGGTATTGGTAAGTCATCAGCAGACCCTGAATTTAACTTCGATCTTAACTCTCTAAACTCCCATTTTTCTCGTCCTCCTTATGTCCTTAGCAATCAGGTCAAATGCTCCACTCTTGATTATCTTTCCTCTGTACCTAAACCTTCTTGTTCTCCGTTCTCTTTCCTGGAAGTTGCTGTTGGTGATGTAATAAAAATTCTCCTTTCGATTTCCACAAATGCCATTGGTTCAGATGGTATTTGTATCAAAATGATTCGTTTGATTTTAAGTGACCTTGCCCCTGTTGTTACACACCTGGTTAATTTCTCTCTCTCTTCTAATAAATTTCCTTCGGCGTGGAAAAAGGCCAACGTTATTCCACTTCCTAAGTCCTCTAATCCAACCACTTTGTCTCAGTTTCGACCTATCTCTATCCTTCCAGTGCTGTCTAAAGTCTTGGAGAACGTCGTCCATAAACAACTCAGTGACTTTCTTGACGATCACAGGCTGCTTACTCCATTCCAGTCTGGCTTTCGACGTGGTCATAGCACTGTATCCGCCTTAGTAAAGGTTTCTGATGACATTCGTCTGGCTATGGAGAGGAAGTTTGTCACTGTCTTGGTGCTGCTGGACTTTAGCAGCGCTTTCAATTCTGTGGACTTTGATATTCTTTTAGGTATCCTTTTTTCTCTTAATGCATCACCGACAGCGATCTCTTGGTTTGACTCTTACCTTCGGGGTCGCTCGCAGTGTGTCCGCCATGAAGATTCCTTCTCTGACTGGTGTGATCTTGGTGCTGGTGTGCCCCAGGGTGGAGTTCTGTCTCCTCTTCTTTTCTGTGTTTTTATCAACACTATCACTAATGTGATATCATCTAACTTTCACCTGTATGCTGATGACTTGCAAATTTACAGCCATTTTCCAGCTGACGACATCGTCGAGCAGATTGAGTTAATAAACCGAGATCTTGTATCCATCTCCGAATGGGCTAAATCTTTTGGCCTCCTTGTCAACCCCTCCAAATCACAAGCTCTAATAGTAGGTGACACTTATCATCACAATACCATCGACAGGGGTCCAATGCCCGCCGTTGTGTATGATGATGTTAAAATTCCATACACCGATTGTGCAAAAAATTTGGGTGTTCTTTTTGATAGTCGGCTTTCATGGGAAAAACACGTCAATCTGATAAGCCAGAGAGTCTTTGCCACCTTTCACTCCCTCAGGCATCTCCAGAATATCCTGCCCCTGGAAACCAGGATCACTTTAGCTCAATCCCTTCTTCTTCCTCTTTTAGACTATGGCGACGTTTGTTTTCTGGATGCCACGGAAGTCCTCCTGAACAAACTCGAGAGACTGCAGAACGTTTGCATCCGATTCATTTTCGGCCTGCGTAAGTTCGACCATGTCTCCGAGTTTCGTGCTAAGCTGAAGTGGCTCCCGATTCGCCGTCGTCATGATCTACATGTTCTCTCATTTCTTTACTCGGTTCTTTTTAATCCCTCCTATCCTTCTTACCTCCGTGAGCGCTTCAGTTTTTGTGCTCGAGGTGCGTCTAATAGAAGAGCCCAGCAACTCATTCTGAACCATCCTCCTAACACCTCTTCCAAATACGGTGGCTCTTTTACAGTCCAAGCAGTGAGGCTCTGGAACGGCCTTCCTTGCCATATTCGGGCGAGTGAGACTCTCAGCACTTTTAAAAATAAAGTAAAAGAGCATTATCTGTCCTGTGTGTAGTGTAGGTATATTATATATAAGTATGTTTTATGTATAAGTATATGTATGTATCATATTGTTATTTATTTATTTTGTATAGGTATATATATGTATATGTGTGTGTGTGTATTTATATTTGTATAGTTATGTATGTATTCACTTTTATATAAGTTGCGTAATTCCTTCTGTATATTATAATATTTAGAATTCAATAACTGCTTTCCTCTTTGAAACTGTTTGTACACTTTTAATTACCTTCCGCTATATTATTTCCTTTCCCTAGAGGTCTGTCGGCAGAGAACTCTTCACAGGGTTAGACTTACCTTAGTAATAATTTTATAATGTAATCTTTTCTTTTTTGTATTTTCCTTGTGTACTGAATTTATTAAATAAATAAATAAATAAATAAAATAAAAGAAATAAAGTTTTATTTTCTGAACACAAGAAATAAAATAGACACATAAAAAAGCATAAGAAAAAGTAGAACAGCGCCCAGAAAAAAGGTTTCGTCCTCAGCAACTAAAAATTTCACTACTTAAATCAATTAATAACATAAATAATAGTACATACCGCGTGGGTGATGTGGTCGTGGTGCTGCCTGTGGGGTCGTCGCTCGCACGTGCTCGAGCACCCCGCCCCGCCCCCGCCGACCCCACCGACCCCGACTCCGCCGCCTGTCATCGCTGGAAACATTATATACATTACTCAATGTTACCGGTGCGACCACCCGGGTCAACTGACCAGGTGGACCACGGGCCAGATATCATTACAATCTAAACTAACGAACAAAACATTTTAAAAATTTTTAAAGTAACATAAATACTTAAATGAAAATAAAAAAATCCCTTACATATATTATTGTAAGTACAGCAATCGATATGTTCACACCGTGGACAGTGTACGGAGGGGGGTGTGGCTCGAGCGATACTCCCCCCTCCCCCCGTCCCCCCGCACATTCCCCCGCCGGTCTCGTCGCTCGCTACTGACGACCCTCCACATTCTACTCGTTGCCGCGTTGGTAAATGAACATAATAAACGAAAAACATAACAAATCAATAAAAACAAAAATTAATAAATATCAAATAGCAACTTAAGGAAAATAATAACCAAAACATAATATGAAAAGTGTAAAAATTTATTCCGGAAAACCTCAGAAACGACACCCAACATTATCCCAAACGATGTTTGTAAAATTAAATACTGGTTGAATTGGGAACACTATTTTTCATGAATTGTGACTAAGTAAATAACGTAACTGGTATACTCACCGACATATGTGGGATGATAGTGGTAGGAGTCTATATGGGGGGGCGGATGGGGGTGTGGATGTGGGGGGAGCATGGGCGGCCCCCCGCGCGCCGGCTCGTACTCCCCCCCTCGCCCCACTGACATACTCGACGAGACGAGAGCACCCTCCACGCTCCCGGCCGATACTACAACACACATACAAACATTACTTGCATGGAAACCATCGTAACGACAACCTTGCTTTAAACTTCAACATTTTTAGGGCTATAATAAACATACTAATCGGAAGTATGTAGCCTATAGAATGTGCAAACGTTAAGTTGGCAATTTTTCCCACGTAAAGGCAGGGCAGGTACTTACATCGATACTAGTCATTTGCACTGGTCTGGTTAATTAATTAAAGTTAAGTTAGATAAAGATTATGTATTTCATTCGTATGGAATTTGTCTAATAACCAAACCTTATTCATATTCTGGACTGACATTTTTTAGGCTACCCATTTGTAATATATTCATTGACCTGAATCCGCTCGGTGAAGGTAATTCTTAGACTATAAGATATAAATATATGAACGAACTCTTGCTAGCGGAGGCGTGTATCCCCTTGTCCATGTGTTTGAGTTCCATCTGGTCGTGATGTATCCAGAGGTCGGGGGGTTTGATGCCCGCCGAGGCGGACGCCTTCTGGTACGTGCTGGAAACAATACACACGACATGTTACAAGCTATGTAATATTACTATATACAGGACCAGTCCCTCGGACTCCCAGAGACCCAGGCATCAATAGACAGACCGTACGATGGAAGCCTTACAGATGCCCCTCGATGTCCTCACCCCAGATGTATGTGACTACACGCTAGCAGGTCCCCAGTGGACCCACATTGTCGGCCACTGAGGATGTTCGCCTCTAGGTATACTAGGAACATACCGTTCAGAACACGTTCCATGTCTTACATACTCGTAGTATGGAAGTGATTGAGATTGGACTGTAATCGATTGTGTCGGCCCGAGTGCCGGGTACAGGCTGCACGTTGACAAGCTACCACGATTTCAGGACCTGACCAGTTGCCATTGAGAGGCGAAAGAGGTGCAGGTCTAACCCTGGAATACCATCGACACCACTGGCTTTGTTCACGTCTAGCTTCTGCAGCACCTGACAGATGCGTATGGATCCTACATCCCGGGTACACTGGGAGATGTGTGTGTGTATACCTGGTGTCAGGCGGGGCCTGGTGCCTCCTGCAGCAGAGCGACAGTGCGAGGGCCGCGGCCAGGGCGAGCACGGCGCAGGCGCCCCCCGCGGACGCCCACAGCCACGCCGACGTCGCGGTGGCCAGCCCGCCCCCTCCCCCGCTCTCTGCAACATTACACACCTACATGTATCCGACAACCGGAGATAGATACATCTCCGACTGTCTCTAGACATAGAACTCACCCATGGCGGTGGTGTAGCTGATGGGTTGACAGAAGGGTCCCAGCCCCTTCCCGTTCTTGGCCTGCACCTTGAAGAGGTACGTGGTCCGGGGCCGGAGCCGGTCGACCCTGGCCCGGCCCCGCTCGCCCCCCGCCGCCAGCGCCGTCCATTCCTCACCTCCGACCGTACCGCTCCCACGGGATATCGCGTACATTATCACGTAACCTGCGGGGAGGGGGGGGGGAACAATATTGGTGCTTCGAGTCGGATAATATATGGTTAATAATACTTCGTGTCGTAGACGCATATGGTGTAAACATACCTGTAATGACCCCGTTGGGCTTGGCGGGCTTGTCCCAGACGAGGTCGACTGCGCGGGCGGCGGGGGGTGCGGGAGCGGCGCGCAACTCCCGCGGGGGCGACGCGGGGGGCGCCTCTAGTGACGTGTTGTGGACCAGCATCGACCACGCGCTCGATCTACCACCTGGGGCGAGGAGGGAGAGGAGCATATTTTATATTACGAATATAATACGTATTTAGTAATATTAACGTCTCCGTGAATCATATTTTGTGTCAAAACTGATATTCATCCACTCACACACAATATTAGACTGATTTAGAATAAGATGGTAAAAGTTAGGGGAGAAAATGGTGGGAGTAGACTAGGGGGGGGGGGACAATATTTACCTTTAATTAGTTTAACACTGAACTCGTACTGAGTGAATGGCTTCAAGTCGTCGAGCATGCAGTTGAGGTCGCTCGCGTTGAAGTACCGAGGTCGGGCGTCGCCCCCGGCGCCCGCCCCCGCCCCGGCACCCACGGCCGCCCACCGCACCACGTACCGACGTCCGTCCGACACCGACTGACCTTTAGGTAGAGTCGGATCCGTCCAGTAGACGACGGCGGTGCTACCGCTCAACATGATCGCCTGAAACGACAACAGCAATGTCAGCCTCAAGTCTAGACACGTCACGTTGTGCCTGTAGCTGTGACTGTAGACTGACTGACCTTGACCCCTACGGGCGGTATGAGCGAGACCTGCTCCTCCCCCTCGTCGTCCCCCTCCCCCTCCCCGCCGTCGTCGTCCAACGCGTCCAGCTCGTCCCCCCCGTCGTCGTCCGCTCCCCCCTCGTCGGCCCCAGCCCCCCGGGTCCGCACCGAGCTGTACACCGCCGGACCGAGCCCGCGGGAGTTGCTCGCGCGGAGGGATATCACGTATTCAGCATTCGGTTCTAACGATATTAATAATAATAAAAATTATATAAATATTGAAATGTCCCTCGCTTTCTTTACCTTTGAGCTTATAACATGGCCATATGCTGGAAGTTCACTGCAGTTTTTAATAAACCAAGAAAAAGCATGCTTTAGTTTTACTTTATTATTGTTTTTAAGTAATACTAGTTAAATTGTGTAATTTAATAATAATTAATAAACATTCATCCCCTGCCCTCAGTTCCCCTTCCACCCCCCTATACTCACGCAGATGCCTGATGACGTAGTGCGTGTGATGGTGCGGCAAGGAGCGCGAGGTCTCATCGGGCACCCCGAGCCCCCACCCCAGCAGGTACCCCCTCACGACCACCCCCGTCGTCGTCCCAGGGGCGCCCCCCTCCGACCACGACACCGATATCCAATCGCGACCCGCGCGGGCTGAAGCGTTCAAACACACACGCTAAATACTCTCAGTTAATATAAACAACATTTCCAATTCAATCGGTCCTTCGAGCCGGATTTAAAAGGAAGCGTTTGATTTATTTATTGTTTATTTATATTTTATTTTAATTTTGACGTTTATACATACAATGAAGTAGTATTGTTTAGTGTGTATGGTACGTACTGGTGAGCGGCGGCGGCTGGTCGGGGACACCGCTCTCGTCGAGGTCGCGTGCCGTGGTCGAGCACGTCACCCACTCCGAGAACGGACCGACACCGACAGCGTTGATGGCAGCCACGCGGATCTACACACAACACATTATCTCACAGTTGCTTCATGTTCTTAGATCCGTTTACTCTGCTACCAATCATTTGTGTAACCTCTATTTTACTTACGAATAAAATAGGTATAATATAAATTAGGTTTAGTAAAAGATAAATTATTACACATAATAATATGTGAATACGAAACGTCATTTATTTTGTTCGTTTTTGATCATAAATAATCGAAATAGGTAGTACCTGATACGCAGTAGCGGTGTCTAATCCGGTCAGGTGTGCGCGGCGCGTGTTGGCCGGTGTGGTCAACGACTGGGGCTTGCGTCGCGCCCCGGGTGGGGCGGCGAGCGATGCCCCGGGCGCCGGGGCGGGGCGGTATCGCACCTTGTACCCGGTGAGGGGCGCCCCGTGGGACCGGGCAGGCGGCGCGTCCCATCTCACTGTTATAGACTGAAATATAATTGATAATAGTTACTTTACAATTACCCCTCCCCCCCCACCCCTTCGTTTGTCAGTAAAATAGTTCCCGCTTGTGACGCCATCTTATTTTCGTGTAATTGAGTGTTCCAGTAGAGTATGTAACTGACCGTAGCCCCGGCCGGAGTGGCGGTGAGGTTCCCAACGGGCGCTGCGGGCGCTGCGCTGTCGGTCCGCACGACGACCTCGCTCCCCGCGGCACCCCCCGGCCCCACCCCGCTCCCCCCCGCCGCCGCCACTGTGATGGAGTAGGCCGTGGCGGGTCGCAGCCCGGTCACCGTGTGGGTGTACGTCGACGACGACGGATCCACCTCCACCAGTTGGAACTGTTCCCGACCTGTCTCCACCTGAACCATATTATACATATTACATTCAACAAGGAGAAGTATTTTCGACTTACTCCCATCGGCCCCGCTAGCTCTGCCCCGTCAACGGGGCAGATGGGAAAAAGAGTTTCATCGGCCCCGCTAGCGTCGGTGTTGGCGTTCAGCGGGGCCGATGGCACATATTGAGTTCCATGTGCCCCGGTATTGGACTTACTTCCATCGGGCCCGCTAGCAGATGGAAAAAAGAGTTTCATCGGCCCCGCTAGCGTCGGCGTCGGCGTTCAGCAGGGACGATGGCACAAATTAAGTTTCATGTGCCCCGGTAATGTATGTAACGGCGAGGATGGGTAGGTACAGATCTAGTTACAATTAGAGGCAAAGTTTACCGAAGATGGAATATCTGTAAATAAAATGGTTTGTATGTTAATCAGTTTTTATTGAGTGATCAAATATAATATTATAACAACTAATTGACGATACAAATAATCAGCCGAACAGCCTAGCACTAAATGTACTATCTATATTTATAAAAGGGAAAATCACTGACTCACTCACTCACTCACTCACTCATCACGAAATCTCAGAAACTACAAGTGCTAGGAGTCTTAAATTTTGCATGGGATTGCATTGCAGGGTTCCTTTTATGACGTAAGTGCTGACACAAAAAATAAAACCTATAGATAATAATATATCCTGGAATAAATCCCTAAAGTATAACAAGTTAATAAAAAGATTAGTCACATGTTTATAGAGTTACTCGGATAGCACTGAACAAACCTAGTATTTAATATTGTCCACCACTATATAATTGTAAAACAATTCATTACTATGAAAGGTTTAATTATTTATTTAGGTGGAAGTAGAATAGACATGAAAACCACAGTCTTCACCCAAGGTACATCCTTAGTGACCCAGACGACGTCAACTAAAGATTAAAAAAAAAAAATTTAAACAAAGAACTGTTATAATAACAAACAAATAAGAATCGTTCTCAGCTGCGAAAGTTGTAAACTGCGTTGCAGTGAGAGCACCCTCCTCCAGAATTAGGTATGCGGATAATTATATTTAGGTACATAGGTATATATGAATTAAACAAAACAAACAGTAGGGGAAATAATCGAAAAACATTGTAGTGTGGTAATTTTAGATGAGATGGTTGAAATTGGTGTTTGTGTATAAGTGTACCTATTTGTATGTGTTTGTGATAGTGGTCCCCCCACAGTCTAGAGACCATGCGCACGGAGGGAGACCATAAGTGAGAGTAGTGCTAGTGTGTGGTGACAGAACCAGTGACCTATCCGCGCGACCAGCCTCTTAAGAGTTGGCCATCGGAAGTACCATATTCTGTCACAATGTGTGTGCCTATGTGTGAAGCTGTAAAAGATGCTATTTGATGACCAGATTGACCAGTTATCCTTGGTTTGACCTTGGTTTCGATTCAGCTGATCAATAGGTGGTTCCAGCAGCTGCTTCGAAGTCTATTCGAATAAACACCGAAGTAGAATTTCTGATGTATTATAAAAGTAAAATTACGGAAGGTGACTTCTATTCCATCTTCGGTAAACTTTGCCTCTAATTGTAACTAGATCTGTACCTACCCATCCTCGCCGTTACATACATTACCGGGGCACATGAAACTTAATTTGTGCCATCGTCCCCGCTGAACGCCGACGCCGACGCTAGCGGGGCCGATGAAACTCTTTTTCCCATCTGCTAGCGGGCCCGATGGAAGTAAGTCCAATACCGGGGCACATGGAACTCAATATGTGCCATCGGCCCCGCTGAACGCCAACATCGACGCTAGCGGGGCCGATGAAACGCTTTTTCCCATCTGCCCCGTTGACGGGGCAGAGCTAGCGGGGCCGATGGGAGTAAGTCGTATTTTCGCTATGAAGTCTCGAAATCTAATAGGTAATAATACGAGTGGTTTGTGGAAACTTTTCCTTGTAATTAAAAAGGAAAATACATATATTATAGATGTGAGACAAGTACTTAGGTATATTATAGGTGATGTTACCTCAGTGTAGCAGATGGTGTACTTGTTCGGAGAGGGGAGCGTATCGTTGTGTGCGGCGAGGGCGGGCGGCGCCCACGTGACGCGCACGCTGTGGGCGCCGCCCGCCTCTGCCCGCGTCTCCAGCGGCGGACCGTGAGACGTCTCCTCTATAGACGTCGCCACTGTTATACTCTGTCGAAGGAAGATATCGTCGTTACTGTGGTCCTTCGAGGCCGGATACGATGAGTTCCAAGTCTTAGTGAAATGATATATACTCACGAGCGTGGGGTCGGAGAGGGCGTTGTTCCCGTACGCCCTCACAGCGAACTGGTACGTCGTGTTCGGAGTGAGGCCCGCGACGTTCACCTCGTGTCGCGACGCCGGACAGCGGGACACGCGCTCCCTGCACGATACATACACACTTGTCATGGTCCTTCGAGTAGGATTCTACTCTCTAATCGAACCTCTATTTGAGTCGTACTGTTTATCTATCTTTCCCACATCAGAGATTGGATGCTTTTGCCACAACTTTTTTGCATTCAAAATATTATATTATAAATACGAAAATTTAGTGAGTTTGTGTGAGCGTTAATATGTTTATCAATAACAGTTTCCCGATTACAATGCACCTCTAGAATAACACGTAGGTATTTCATTATATTCCTACATAACCGCGGCATCAGGGAACAATAATAGAAAATGAAATATGAAACTCACCGATCACTCCCAAGTACTCTATATACGACAGCATATCCAGTGACTTGGTCCTTGCCCTCGGGAGGCTCCCAACTTAAGGTCACAAACCGAGGCTTCACTATGACCGCCCTCAGCCCCCTCGGGGGGGCTATGGTCACGTTTCCCCCCTTCCTCAACCCCTCCAGGTCGAGTCCTTGAGCAGCGTGAAAATAATCGTTATTATTGTAGTCGTAGTCGTTGTACACTTCCGGACCGGAAGTGTAGGCCGACGATGTCTCTCCGAGGAAGTCGTCCGGGTAGGTCGGGGAGTCGCGCTCGTAGGGCTGGGTGGGGAGGGTATCGTTGGGGTAGGTTGGGGAGTGGACGAGGGTCGAGTTCATGTCTGAAATGGCGGTTGGAAAATAATGAAACAAAATTAAACAAGATTAAGAAAGAAATAGATGTGAATTATTCAAATGATCCATTACCAAAATGACAACATTATTCAAACATGTCCATTCCTAAAATATTAAGTTGATAGTAATTGAAACCTGATTTTGTAAATAATAGTACATTACGATATAAGTGTGGTAAAATGATCTTTGCATAGAGGCGGCTTAGACGCGCGAACGGAACGCGAGCGGGTTAGAAGCCGAGATGCAAATACAAATACAATATAAATATCACAGTTGCAAATAAAAGAAAAGAAAATAATAATTAACAAAACATTTGTGATAAGTCTATGTTTACTATTTTTTATGCAATATTTTTTTGTTAATTATACTCCCGATAGGGCCAGGCAAAAGACTTTTAACCTATATAGTCTCGGCTGTTTTTTTTTTACATTATATTTTTGGGATTTTTCCATTTGTTTTTGCGTCGGGAGTTATTAACAGAATATAATGGCACGGATTTTTTTTTAAAAGAAAAACAAAACTCAAATTTTAATCTTTTTTTAAGACGTTATCACGTAAAACTGTCGTTTGTAAACCGACTTTATAGACAGCCATTTTTGCTGGAGTAAAAACTCTTTGTACCTTTTTTTTATCTATCAAAACAGTATAACCCAGATAAATTAAGAATGTTTCATCTTCCTAACATGTGGTTAGCAATAAGATGCCAATTTAACTTATCAGGATAACTTTTTACACACTAGTGGCGTCGAGGTAATGCATAACGCACACGTGCGTAATACGTTGGATTATGAACCTAAAAGCGGTTGAATAAGATCCACTTTATGAGCAACTGTGATAAATAGATAGTTTTATAAGAAGTTATTCCCATAGTAACAAGATGTATGTATATACCGTCATCTGGCGGGAGGACGACGAGCCTCAAGGCGGCCCCGGCCGCGCCCGCCTCCGACACCGCCATGCACTGGAACATGCCCGCGTCCACTCGCAGCACGCCCTGGATCCGCAACGATGTACTGTACGCACACACAACGGTACTTAGTTGCTTCCAATATACCACTGGTTGTTGCATGCTGTCGGTAGTCAGGTGTACTCACCCGTCGACGATGACGATGTCGTGATTGTTGGGAGAGAGGGGGTCCCCGTCCTTGAGCCAGAGGGCGCGCGGCGGCGGGCGGCCCTTCACGGCGCAACGCAGGGTGACGTCGCCGCGCTCGCGGGCCGTCACCACCGACTCGGGGGGGCGCTCGCCGTCCGCGCCCGCGCCCCCGCCCGCCCCGCCCACCGTCACCCGGGGCACCGTCATGACATGTAGCTGCGTGGTGTGGTCGGCGGAGTCAATGGGCGAGGCGGCGCGGCAGGTGTAGGCGCCGGCGTCGAGCGCGCGCGCTCCTTGCACCACCAGCGACCCGTACCCCGCCAGCCACAGCCGGGAGTCCAGGTCACTGCGATACACAGACACGCGCACATTGTCATAGGGAACGGAAGGCGTCGCCCGCTCCGGCTCGAAGGACCGCAACAATGGTCTACTACGACGGTCCTTCGGGCCGGATTCCAAGTTTCACTTGCCTGAGATCGATGGCGACACCGTTATTTAACCACGTGATCTCCGGCTTGGGGTTGCCCGTCGCTGCACAATCGAATGTCACTGATGTTCCTGAAAATTGAAGATTAAGATTGATATGTTACAAGTGTCAACGGGTTTTGTTTTTACGAATCAGGATAAATTAGAAACCAATCATATTAAGTAATCACAATTTCCATTAAAAATTGTACGAAATGCGATTTGAATGACAGTGTGGAGAGACTCGTGAAGGTCGCGAGATTACCTTCAATAACTGTAAGAGGTTGTGGTGTAGCGATGAACCGCGGCGGTGACTCCACGGTCCCGGCGTCCGCGCTCACACGCAACTCTATCTCTTCGCCGGTTCTGTAACACGACACATCGAACATCGATCACCAGTTAAACACTTCGAGACATTGATATGTGTATTCGAGCTCCCTAAATTAGTTGAGTGAGTGTGTAGGAGGTACCTGTGCATGTGCGGATGTGAGAGGAGCGCGACGCGGCACGAGTAGTGTCCGGCGTCGTGCGCGCGCAGCGGGTCCAGCTCCAGCGCGCCGCTCGGCGAGACGGACACGCGAGCCCACTCCACGCCCACCGGGGAGCCGTTCTTCAACCACGTCACCTGTCGACATACATACATACATATACATATAGTCGGTCACGACACGACACGACACGATGCAAGGCGAACGATGTGATACTGACGTTGAGCTTGAGTTGGGGCGGCGCGGGCGCGAGCCGGCCGGCGTAGACTCGTCGGTCGGCGAGCGGGGCGGGGTAGACGCGCGGCGGGGTCCGGGGGGCGACGCGGACCCCGCACGGGAGCAGCGCCGCGCCCCCCGTCGCGCCGAGCACCGACCGCGTCACCGGGACTATCTCCGGTACTTCTGTCACACGTAACGTTACGTTATATTATAACAGATCCGGCTCGAAAGACCGTCGACGGTCCACCCCCGCACGTGTAACATACCCGCGAGGAAGACGAGAGCGACCCTCGAGACGATGGTCCCGACCCCGTCCACGGTGGCCACACACTGGTAGTGCCCCGCCATGGCCGCCGACATGGCCTCGATGACGAGCGTGCCGTTCGCCAGCTGCTTCCTGTAACGTCGTCGAGTGCGAGGTGAGAGCTGTGAGCTACGTAAGTAGGTATGTATGAGAACGTACGCGACGGTATACCTGTACTTGTCATGGTGTGCGAGCGTGTGGTCCCTGGTGGGCATGGTGGCGGTGGCGGTGGCGACGGGGTCGTGTCTCCAGGCGAGGCGCAGCGCGTGCCGCGAGACCGCGCTACAAGGCAGCGCGACCCGCTCCCCCGGGGCCGCCACCGCGTCCCCCGGCTCCACGGACCACCGCACGCCCCAGTCGCCGGTACCCTCACCACCTGCAACAATATAACACGAGGCACATTCAATCGACGCGTCACTAACACACTTACAGGTGGCACTAGTGGTACCATTCCCTGAATCACGCAAGCGAGATGCGAGTGTTCTACAATCACACAACAACGCGTTTACTGCAATACCTGTGCGGTTTAAGATCTTCATACCTCCAAAAGAAAAAGTTTTTGAATAAAAGTCAATCCTCCCACCGATATCATCCCGTCTGTTATCAACAAAATTAAAAGCTGGTCACGTACAAGTCGTTATTTGTAGTATACGTCAGAGTGGCACGTCACTGGCAGCGAGAGTCATCTTGTGTTTACTGTTATATTTCATGTGGACGGAACGTGGTTCACCCTGTCTCTGTGGCTCCGTAACATTTGAATAGTTTAGTCGTCTACCAATTTATATGTCTCTCCTACTAGTTGCAAGGACTAACTAGCATAGAGGGCGCTGCGTTGCGTTGAACAAAAACCGACGGGAACAGTTCTTGCATCTCTAAACGCAGGCATTCATTACATTTATTGAGTTACGTAGTGTGCGACACGTTGTCAATATGCTGTCAACTTATATGACTAAAGTCATGCAAGACCAATCTCCGACAAATTACCTACGGGGGACGACAGGAAAAATTTGTCTTGTTGTCTCCCCCACAATTAAGTACACATCACCAGATCATCTGTAGACTTACAAAACTTGTAGAAACTTAGCATGGATCGGTGCTACCTAGCTACAAGCTATACAATATGAATTCAAACTATTATAAAAATACAAATTAACCGTGAAAGCTGCCAATCAATTCCCGACGTTATTACCCCTAGCAATAAGAGTTCGTCGACCGCAGCACGTCTTACCGTCGTTGTTGTGAAATGTTCAGTAAAGTATTAAGTGTAGAGAGACGTTAGGGTTGTCAAATGTCGGGGTCTATTCTACCTCTAGAGGTTGCGAGAGATTGAACTAAGGAATATTAATATTTTGTAGTCGTAAGAAGGTATTCATTTTAAAAGAAGAGTATTGTAGGTTTTATGTTTGTAAGTTTAAATTTTGATACAAATATACCTAGCTATTTTTAAGATTTTGGAGAGGAAAAGTTTAGCTTTAATTTTCTATAATGTAGACTCCTCATTTTTATTTTTTCATCTACAATTAGTAATGAAAAAGAAACACACAGACAAGTTTATCTATAAAAAATCCATTTTTGTTAGAATTGAAGTAGGTAAGTACCTAGTTTATTTACTATCTTACTCCCCCAAACCTTACTGTCATTCAAAACCGGTCACTTATTACATTTGTTTAGACGCGATGTGCGATCAGTGCGATCACCTATGAAATAAAAGACACCTACCTTAACAACCTACCTCGGTAGACAGACAGTGACAGCCCTACGGTCTACGGTCCTACACGTGTCAGAGAGTGACAAAGCCGCGACAAATGATAGATAGATAGACAATAAGAAACAAACCGCTCCGTTCTCTCTGTGCTCTATGGAAACGTGACATCTTCATACGATGCAAAACACGACGCCGACGAGTAGGTAGGTATGTGTACGGTGTCGCGATGCACGACCTATTTCTTATTTTGTAAAGAAAAATGACATGAGGTAGGTACTTGTGGTTTACCAGAATATCACGTCTTGAATGTTCCGTTCCACATGTTGATATTGTCATGTATATTGGGTACTACTTGTTGAGATGAATGGATGGTGAGTTCACATACGATGTCTATACAATAATCTGGAAGGATTATCAGATTCGTAGATAATATAATGAATAGAGGTAGTGGTAAGTGATATGTTCAATAGGAGCGGAACACAGTAGGTAGGTAGAGAGTGCTATGATCGAGGCTAGCTCGGTTGCGTGCTGTTGGTGTTGCAGGTAGTAGAGTACGACCAGCGTCACAGGCAGCGGTAGTGACAATGTTAGTTCCCGACCACGACCACTATGTTGAATTTAGAAAATGTTGGATTCGTAAATACCTTATATTTGTGACCTACTGCCGGCGCGGCGCGGCGCGGGCATCTCGTCCACCATTTTACACTAATATCGATAAACTCATTCTTAGTGGATACCTAATTACCTACACTTGATATATCATGTCTCTAGGAGCAGGCGGTTAAAGCTTTGACTTTGAATTTCATATAGACAAGCTAACCCTGGATTCCACGCTGCAAGTGGCCCTCACCATACTGGTAGAATATAATATAAACTGACAGATGTACAAGTTATATGTGAGTACAATGACAGTGGACTGTACGTGTGTATGTATGTATGTATAAAACAACGCGAGCATCGTTAACCCCTCACCCGTTTGACCTTGACCCTTCAACTCCAGCTCGAAGCTCGACTCAAGTTGACTGACAGACTGACAGACAGACAGGATGACGTATCGACGCCACTCTCATCTCGACGAAAATTCACAAAAAAAAAAACGAACTCGTAATTAGGAAAAAAATTCCGTGAACCACCCGGATGGAACGAAGTTCCTTTCGATTAATTAGTAAAGGAATTGTAATAAAATCAAAAAGTGTCGTTACAACTTTTGGTCTTATTTTTTTCCGTCTAGCCACCTTTCGCAACGCGCGATAAGGAACTTCGTTCCAATAAAAAGGAATGATCCATGCCCAGATTAGACATGAAATTCAGCAGATACTTCTAAATCTAGAGACATATTAATTTCCAAACGTATTCCAAACCATCCTGCCTGACCTCATTTCCAACAACTAACTCATTCATTCACTCGCTTCATGTTTTAAACAGTCGCTAGTCGTGAATAGAGCTAGAGGTCCGGCGAATAGGTACTACCTCGCATACAGCCGCGCGCGTCTAATCTCGCCGAGTGGTGCCAGCATCGCTGCAATTAGGTCAATTGTGCACCCATCGAGATATTGATGCGCTGGCAATACTTGTGTTTAAATAACTGACAGTTTGAAATAAAAAAATCCCTTTTTTTACAAATAAAAGTGTTAGTATAAAAGCTTAGGGGACGGATCATCCCATTCCATAACTGGGACCAGTACTCTGCCACAAGTTACTCTCGGTCAAACGTAATGTATCGAGTATTTACTATGAAACTTCAATACTAGAATCAACCAACACGCGAGTCGCGAGATAGATAGCTAAAACAGTATCTCAACAGTCTATTTAAATAAATACAAATTATGTCACCTATGTCTCATAAAACTAATATAATTAAAGAAATCCATCGAGTGCGTCGAGTGGTTTGGAAGCCATAACGGAATAAAGAATACCTATTAAAACATACAAGATAGGCAAAAAAACATAACTCTTTCCTTGCAGTCGGGTAATAAATGTAAGAGATGTCCCAGGCACTACAGCGTTGTAAATTATATGGCACATAAAGTTGCCGGCGCTGTATAATTCAACCACATTATACATACGTAAAGGCCACAATATCCCTTGTAGACAAAATCAAGTGATATATGGGTCGGTCAGCTGTAGTTCACTATAACTATTGTAAGTGATGGAAGTGTGAACAGTCGTTGTTGTAGTTGTAGTCCTACTTCCTTGCTTCGAGCTGACGTCGTACCGAATGTCACAAGTTTGAGTGAAGTCAACCAAGTACCGGCCAACACACGAGACGAGGCGAGGCGAGGCGAGGCGAGGCGAGGCGAGGCGAGGCGAGGCGACGAGAATCTATCAAAGTTTCTGTATGTACCCTCCCCGTCCGTGTCTGTTGTTAATGCACTGTGCCAGTACGAGTATGAACTTGAATCACTTGTTAAACTTGGTGTTACGTGTTACGTGAGATAGAAAGTTGTATGATCCCGTGGGATTATTATCGTAACCTTCCATAACCTAGGTTGGTTTTGTTGTGTCCTCTTTAACTTCATTGTCTTTATAAACAGATTCTGACGATTCTTTTTTATTGGAAAGGGGATGTCTCGAGAGCTCAGTACACCTCAGATAAACCTCGTATAAATAAAAAACATTTGATGAGGATCTTCGGAGGGATAAATTATTCTCAGGTTCTCAAAGTACAGTAAAGTGTCGCCTCGTATATGATGAACTGGGTCACATTTGTCAATAAAATCGGGACTGCATCTAAAACACAGAGCAGGTTTTTTAATATGGGATGAGTAAGGAAAGGACCAAATCGTCCCTCTCAATTTGTAAGAGTGTCTATAAAGGAATCTATCACAATTAGTCACAGTAATTCCGGTTCGACACATCTTCAAACAATAAACGTTGTAAAAGAACGAATGTCGAAGCCGTCGCGTCGTCGTTCAGTGACACAGTTATCGTAGCTTTGTCCTATACTCTGTGCTATTTGGGACGCAGCTCTCTATCTACGCCCGCCCGCGCCCGCGCCGCGAGACTCATCGGATACTACTTTACACTACAATACACACTGTAGCTCTATTTTGATTTGTTTTTATATAACCCTCATGTAAAACGGAGTGGTCCACAACTGGTCGGACTACGGGGCCATCAGCCAGTACCAGTACCTACTAGGGTTCGTAATACAACTATTTCTTTTTAGTTAAACCACAACCTTTTTTGAAAAAATGTTTGATGGTAATGGATTCATTTGTTTTTTTGTCGTAGACAGGTGTGTCCTACCTCTCAATTTGTCCCAAACAAAAGGGCCGTATTTCATTAAACTTAGATAATACGTTCCTAATTCAAAACGCGTCATTCAATCAGTACCTTCATTCGTTCGATCCATGTTAGATCGCATCGCGCCGCGCCGCGGCCCGAACAAATCCAATAAACACGTTCTATTCACTCATTCAATCACAAGTTTCATTCATTCAATCAGTGCTCACACGTGTGTAGTGTGTAGTGGTAGCTCTCCTGACAATGCTCGTTCGGAACTCGAGCGGGGGCGCTAGTGTGCTCACTAATACATCAATCCAACGGAATTTGAACGTATTGCAGTATGGCAGCACATTAGTACCAAATTTGACCACTCGTGTTCAGAGAGAACCTTGTCAGGTTATAAACTTAGTTGTTTGTTATCCCGGGACGAGTTTACTCCAAAGATATTTAAATACCAGTGATATAGAATAAACATTTTACCATTTTACTGGCAAATATTTTATGTTATATTTTGGGGCAGGCATAGGAACTACAGGCACATGCCGATAGACCTACTGGTAGAGTCATAGACAAAAACATTGCCCTTGGTCTAACTAGTAGGACTACGCAGTAAGACCACGGACCTAAGTATTATTTTTACCTTGGCTACCATCTTATTTCAAAGCGATTTAATAATCAATTCAACTTCCTTATCTTTAATAAAGATAAGGAAGTTGAATTGATCCTCGAGACGGACCCATAGGATGGGTCGGGACGTGGCGGGGAGGGAGGGAGGGGGGGGGACAAACGAGAGGTTAATATATAATAGTTCAGTATATCACGTACTTCCTTTGTATTTAGTTACTTATATCTAATTAGTGTTGTAATCTCTCTGTTACAAGTTGCTTGTTATACTGTCACTTGCAGGGTCGAGTGTTGCTCCTCCCGTTCCCGCCCGTGCACCCACTGGAGCTTCCCACCTTAAGTAAGTAATGAACGACTCAGGTCCAGAACTGTGGTGTATAATGGAGGTGTTAAAGTTAACCAACAAGATGGGCGTGAGCTCCTTGCTCAGATATGTAAGTTTAACGAGTGTCGATCGAAGGTGAGAAGGCGAGGTGAGAGGCGAGCAGGTAGTCGTGTACTGCCTACACTCGGATATCATATCGTTATAATAAGTCTCGCTACACTCGCTTACTGAATTAATCATTTTACATTTTTCGATACAGGGTCTCCTCAAATACCACGTCAAGGGGACACAAGGGGGGTGAGGGTGGTTCATATCACGACGTATTATTACATTTTTTATACTAAACCATGTGATTAGTAGTTTTGTGTTCATTTCTACCAGAACTGGTATGTCCCGTCCCCCCCCAAGAGTATTCTACATAAAGATGTTTCTCGTTACAATTCACCTGTAATTACAATAACGTTAAAGACGGAAGTATTAATGATAATTGAAAACGTTACAATAAAGCTCATTCTCTTAATGAAAAGCGGGAAATTCATCAGATAACGAGCCCCCCCCCCCTCCTACCTCACTTCCCGTCCCCCGCCGCCCATGCCGGCAGGTCAGTCCAATTATACTAAAGACATTAATTTAATGAATACATAACATAACCGATAATTCTCCACCTTCTATACATACAATGAAGTGTGTTCAGTGCACGGTCGCTACAGCGGGCTGTACCTAATGGAGGCTAGACTCGAGGAGAGTCCTTACGCCGCGCTGTGACGATCGGCAGTTAAGTAGTTAGAGTACGATTAGCGCGAGACGTCGTCGGGGGCGGCCGTCGCGAGTCGTCGGGACACCTAGGAATTCAACAGACCAAAAATGTCGTCGAAATCACGCATTAAACTCAATATAAAATGAATTAAAAATATTTAAAAGCGCTTTCAAAATCTGTCTATTTAGAGACGATTTAATTTAGACTTTCCCATGATTATAGGTCAGCAGCAGGAAGCACCCTGAACGGCTACCTACAATCGACTGTGATTGTCAAACATGATTGGGCCACTTAACTCCTCACCCACGTCACATGCATGCTGCGGCAGACAAGAATCTACCGAGCTCGAGTGAGGGCGCTAGTATCCCTACGAATTCAACTGAATCTAAACCTTTACATTGGTTCCCTTTATCCACATTCGAAAAAGATCCCTGTCAGCCCGTAGGGATGACAAAACCCTAACATATCCGGACGGAAGTGTAGGGACCGGAGCCGGCCGGACGCCGGACGCCGGACGCCCGCGGAAATGAGGGGACGTGCTCGGACCTCGACCGAACACTTCACATTTACAGCTCTATCTACAATAGTCTACGAAGTGTGGAACGTCTTACTAATGTATTAAGAGAAGGCGCGCATAGACCATCATTGATATACATTACGAATAGGTCCCAACACCGACACCTAACTAACATTCTACACAAAATTATCCATGCCATAGTAATAAATAAATATAGCAGGACATTCCACACATCGCCATCTAGCCCCAAGCTAAGTAACTACACTTGTGTTATGGGTGAATAGTTATTACCCAATAAAACCCCCTGCTATGCTGTAAGGTCTCTGTGCACATGTCCGTCCAACATCAGCCCCCTGTATAGCCAAACACCAACTTTTTGCAAAAAACGTCATAAATGTGTTAAATTCCTTGTATATTATGATACGGTACAGTGGACGCAGACGTCACAGTCTTACCTTCCGAGATGGTATTACGTATGTATGTACATATATACACAGTGAGTAGGTCGGGTCGGTACCTACATGACACAGACACATGTAGTACATATTTAAAGAGACCTTGTCGAAAGCCTCACTCGAATCTCTAACACTCTCATTTGTTAAAACTTTCAGCAAAGTAAGGTATTTGTTCCAAGCTTACACAGAAATATGTCTTGTTAACTAACATACCTACATTCTAATAGAACTGTAAATACGTCTTTGAACATTTGCAAAACGCTATGTTCCACTATAATCCATCGATTAATTTCATTCTACATCTTTTTGACTTTGATTGGACTATCAGTTACGACTAAATATTTCCTTAGTGATGCATTTTAAATAAGATAATATTTCAAAGAGATATAAAAAAAATGACATTTGAATGACCTGTGCTATTTGTGCAAAGCCGGGAGGAGTCGCTAGTTGTAGGTAAATAAGAAGCTCGTCAATAAAGTAGACGGTAACAGTGGAAACAAGGAACCAGTAGAACAACACAGTCACAGTGATTGATTGACAGATAGCTGTTCATTTATCTCGCGACTCGCGCCTCGCGACTCGCCTTACTGACTGACTGACAGACTGAGGACGTGCGACTGTTGTGTTTCTTGTAGGTATCTACGGAACTCTGTCATTAGTTTCAGGTTCTGGAAATTAATTTTAAATTGTTCTGTACATTTTTCAAAGGGTTTTGGACCTAATTGACATTGAGTTAAAACCTTTGCCATTGATTTTCTTCGAGATTATTTCGGTGTGAACTGTGAAAGCATTATTGGTTCGTCTCGATGTCGATGTCTTCGATTTAAACTCTACCATTTCCAATATACTTACATACACAGTAATACAACACAGTACAATGTACGCACAGCCCCTAAACATGTGGATATTTAATACGCAGCCAGTTAAAGCGAAGTACAGTCAAAATGACGAGTCACAAATATCACTACATTAGTATGAAACAAAGTCGCTTCCCGCTGTCTGTCCCTTTGTATGCTTAGATCTTTAATACTATGCAACGGAGTTTGATGCGGAGTGACTCAAGACGAAGGTTGAATGTATAATATAGCCGTGCGAAGCTGGGACGGGTCGGTAGTAATGCAATAAAAAACTCCTACTTCGAGTTTAGGTAAAATGATCGGCTCCGGTATTATTTGATTTGAAATCCATCGTGTCCCCCATCGGTACCTACCCGTGCGACAGACAGCAGTAAGTCAGTAGGGCTCTCCCCCCTCCCTCCCTCCGTCGCGACACATGTTACTACAATGTTATTACATTACATTGTGCATTGTTACTGTAGGTGACACAGTGTTACTGATTCCAGTGGGGAAACTTCAAGTTACCTAGAAATATACAGGAAGAAAATGCTTCATGTATTATCCTTTAAATGGCACTAGCCGTACCCTGCGGTTTTGCTCGAGTTAGTCCCAATTCCGTGGGAATATCGGGATAAAAACTCTTTCTTTTCTTCATCGATTAAGACGCATATTGTAGTTATATACAAAATACGTCTTCGATTAAAATAGTTAATTATTGCATCGGAAATTATTGTTAAGTGTTCTTGTGAACTTTTTAGGTAAAAAGTTTTCCTATATTTTGATACTTACTTTTTTTTTAAAGTTACCACTGCAGGGTGAACATCTCCCTGACCTGTTTCCATTTTTGAAATGTAATAATAAGTAGCATCATTCTGTCCAAGCATTAGACAAAAGTATCAAGTAACAGTTGTCCTACTGTAGTCTAGTGTAGTGTAGTGAGAGTGTATAAACGTGACACTGTGACACGTCCCATTGACACAGTCACATGTCACAGTGTATCGTACATTTAATGTATATTGTATATCAATAAGTGAACGCTCCCTCCCAACAGCTGACTGCTGCTCGATTACTGCACTATGGCGGGCTTGTGACGCGATGACGGAACGGGGAGGATTCAATGGTTCCCTTTTAATATTTAATGTCTTATATTTGGTTAATTCTCGGACATCTGTGGGTTTGTTACCACGGATTTCATTAAATAAGTAGCCGCTGATTCACGGTATAGGACATAATATTGAGAGGGAAGACAGAGTGCAAACTAAACAGCCAGCCGATATTATTATTCCGATCATCACATTAGATGAATTTATATGAAAATAAAGATAAGGGAACGATTCCACCCACAGTGCATGGCCGATCTCAAGTATGTAGTCTGTGGATCGAGAACTAAAGGTATTTCGAGGGGTTCAGTCGTCTAGTTCTACGATATTTGTATGTTGATAGAACATACAAATATCGATTCAGTCGAACTACTCTACAAAATATTACTGACATGGTAAAGTCGTAAATAGTAGGTATCATAGACAAATTGCTGGCGCCGAAATATCCCGAAGCTAATCAGTTTCGGTTATTCTCAATTCGTAATATTATCTAACCATCACAATACAGAACCGCCAACTGCAGCTTTTGTTGGCCTTCGATAACATAACCTAGGACAATAACACCCCTATTTCTTACGAGTCGGTTAATTATATAACAACAATATATCGCCCCATACATAACAATAGGTAATGGCATGTCGTTGCGCACGTGTCCGCGAGGCGACGCGGCGGGAACCGATCCCGCGACCCCGCCCTTGGGTGACGCGAGGGTCACGGCACTCTTACATAATGGTAATAATACGGTACATTTGTTGTATTGTGTTGTGTTGCACTAGACTTAGTCTGATATAATCGAAATGTATTTTTGTAACAACTTGACTCTAATGGTAACCGATGGGAATAAATATAAATACATAGTGCACCTTGCGGTTTCACTCGTGTAAGTCTTGATCCCGTGAGATTATCGAGATAAAAAGTAACCGCCGCCGCCGTGTTATTCCAAGACAGATGAAGGTGTAACAAATATACAAACATACAAACTTGTAAACTAATCATATTAGTAGAAATAGTAACGTCTAAACAATTTCCTTATCATTTGTTCCCAAAGTTGTAACATAATGTAACAGTTCGGCAAGTTTAGATTATCTCTATTGCGCTGTTATTGAAATCTCCCGGGGAGAGTACGGGAAGAGCGTGTTGACATCACAGTTTCGATCCTATTAAGGAGCGAAACTTAAAAAAAAAAAGATTAATAGAATCATGAAGACATGAAAAAAAAAATTCATTTTGCGTGCTGTGTGACGTCATTGTTGACATGACGTCACCGGAACGTGACAATGACGTCACACAATGGGATCTTGACAATGACGTCATATTTTTTGTGAATGCAAGTGTTCCATCTATTTATTAGACGTTGTCACGTCAAAAGAAATTCAGTAAACTCACTCTACTTACCTATGAGTATTACCTACCTTACCTATGAGTATGATAATTTTAAAAGTAGACCCACGTAAACTGAGAAGATGTGCCACTGCCTCGGCCTGAGTTTGACGTATTCAAAATTGATGTCGAAAACAATAACACCACGGGCAACGCGTGTCGGGGAAGCCCTATCCGTAGTATTATTGATTTTGATAATTCCCATCTATTCAAATAAACCCGCGAGGCAAACATACATCCAGTTACTATATGTTTTAGTTAGAGAGAAGGCGAGCCGAGCGACGGAGCCCGAGGCGAGGTGAGGGGAGATCATTTATTGAAGGAGGTTGCAGCTCCGTGCATTGCATTGTACGTCGAGAGGAGGTGACGTCACAACGACCTCACTCACTACGACACTTTTAGCATATTGTAAGGTAATATAGGACTTGTCTATTGTAACAGGATCGTGTTACACCGTAAGAACATGTAAAGTCGTGGGTTCGATGATATGAATTCACGAATTTCGGATTGAAAATCGAGTTATCTCCCACTAAGCCAACACTGCTCACTAATAATAACACTATCCCTAAACAAACAAAAATCTTGATAAAACAAAATCTATAAAATATCGCGGCAACAAGTGCGTACGACGACAAAAAGACCTCTATCGACCAAAGCCGTCCGTTAAATTGGCGTCCAACGTGTGACTGATTACCTACTTGAAATACAAAGAACATCGTCTTTCAAACAACGCCCCGTCAAGAATCAAGGCTCTAATGAACTGGAACATTTCTTCTTTCATCCACGAAATCCTAGCAACAAGTGCCTTAGAAGACAAAATAGCCGTATTAAGTCAGGCTGCCCGTTATTTTGACGCCCAACGTGTGAAAATCGGTCACTCGGTATTTCGCTTGACAGATTACCTACTTAGTGTTGAAAGAACATGGGCTTTACAAAGGCGTAAACCGGGATATTGGTGTCTCTGTTATCTAATATGGTGTAACAAATGTCTTAGATGTGATAGATCGACTACTCAGTACATATAGGAACAGCTTTTACGGGACTTTAATTTTTAGGGTTTCGTTCCTCAAAAGATAAAAAAATGTCCGTCTGTCTGGCCGTGTATCAGCACCGATTTTCTCAGGAACGCATGAACCTAGCAAGTCGAAATCCATACTAGATACTGAGATCTATAGTCCCTATTAGGTGTATAAAAATCAAGATCCCGAATCAACACGATAAAAAGACATGGGCAAATTTACATTTTCGCAAAAACTTGTAAGTACCGTAATTTACATGAATTTCGGAATTCTTCACTTGTGCTGTATTCAATAATGAGTTATATATAAAAGAAAATTGTATTTCGCTTTTAAAGACCAATCTTAAAAGAAATAAAATGTTAATCAGGTTTCGCAAGGAGGTATCTTAGAATCACCTTTCAAGCAAAAAAAAAAACTAAATTTAAATCGGCTCATCCGTTCGGAAGCTACGAGTTCCTTACTAGTTCCTTTTATAAAATATCCTTATGTTAAAATAGTAAATGATCGTGAGCTAAGTAAGTAACTTCCCCAACACAATAGAACCGTCCATTAGCGCTGAGATGACGCGTACAATTTTGGCGCCCGACGTAGTACAGCAAGCCACTCTAGCACTCGCAACACACATTTACTTCGGTCTATTATATTAGCTAGAGTATCTAGCCAGTCGTTTCTGATTGTAAGTGCTTAGTCAAAGCCTACTGCGGACTGCGGATATGTAGTGAAAGCCTACACTACGAGATGGCATTTTAGTTGAAGGAAATTAAGGAAATTTTATAAAGAAGCACGCTTTATAGGAATGAAAGATATCAACGCAGGTAAAATTGCGGAACACCAGCTAGCAGGTACTGTAGTAGAACTTTAGTAGAGTTCGTTCGAAAACTAGAGATTTATGTGGCTCGAAGTTTTAAGTTTACGTTTCAGTTTCTTCGCGGTTTTGCGAACATTCTGAAACTATTCTTACGTGAGCGATTGTAATATTTCTTCTATTTTTGTCAGTTTGAGCTTTAAAGAAGTTTTTTCCAATTATGGCTTCGCACGACTTGTATCATAAAGCCAATATCAAGTTATGTTTTGTATCAAACTGGATGTTACTAGTTAAACGGTCATTATGCGCGGAGACCCTTGGAAGTTGACGACCCAGTTGGCACAATGGTCACCATGCCGGACTGCCAAACACAGGGTTGCGGGTTCGATTCCCGCCTCAGACATGTATTTATGCTTAGATATTTGTCTGTGGTCTGGTTGTTTCTATGTATTATAAGTATGTATTTACAAAAGAAAAGTATATGAGTAGTATATCCGTTGTCTAGCACCCATAACACAAGTCTAGTTACTTAGCTTGGGGCTAGATGGCGATGTGTGGAATGTCCTGCAATATTTATTTATTCACAACACAACGATCAGCAAACGTATCATCAAATACAGATGAATCCACAAAAACGGTCCATTCAAACGTAACTACGTTCGCCAAACACAACACATCACAAAACTCACGCTCGTACCACCGTTTTTTTATGTTTACTGGACGTGTGTTTTTAAGTTATCGAGGGCTACCGGGCTCTGCGTCCTTTAAAATCACAACGTACAAAACGAGGGAGTAAGGCTCTGGGCATAACGACCTTTGCGGCGTGGTGGGCGGGTGTCGCAGAAGAATTTTGCGCTTTGGAATAAATAAAAAAGTATTCTGTCCGCAGTCTTGGGCCCTATATGAAAAGGTTTGTTTGCTTAGTTTGAGGCTTGATGACACTGTGTGCAATATCGAACAATATTTTTTATTATTTTGATTATTTTTACTGACTTTATATAATAAATAAAATTGTATGGAAAAGAAACGAAAACATGAAATTGGTTAACAAAATGGACAACGTTATTTGTTAGTAATGTAAATGAAGTTATGCCATAAAACGTGAAATAAAAACAATTTCAGTTAAAGCCCTTCCTGGGCTTGGGCGGGCGGCATCTTGGGCGAGGGCGGAAGCGGGGGCGGTGCGTGACCCATGAACGACGGCTTATTTAGTTTATAAAGTTCCGCCGCGGAATGTGATGTCGAACATCTAGAATAGTACCGGAGCACGCCGACGATGCGATGCCGATGTCTGAAGGATCTCAACATTACACTTACTTAATGGTTATTATTGATTTCACTGTAAGTGTAACCTCTCATATGTTCAGTTTCGGAATTCTCGAGGTCCGTCGATTATGTTACTACATTTATTTGTATATCATTTATAGATTAAACTATTTATTTAAATATTAAAATGCCAGAGTGTGTCTATGTGTACGACTGATCATTAAATCATCGGATGAACGAACTAATGAAAATTTTAAACGGTTCGCTGAAATAATATTTCGATGTAATAGTTCACCGTATAGTGAGTGTGACCTCTCGGCCTACCCATCAAAATCATCCCCCTGCATCCCCATCAAATTGTCAGTGCGATGACCCGCCGCCCGTAGAGCTACCCTGCGGGCGGACACAAACAACAGACTAAACAGTCGGCAGAGAGCTCGGCGACCTTCACAAAGGCAAACAACGCAAGATGTAGACAATCATTTATTAACCATCGCCCGAGTATAAGTCTATGGTCTACGTTCGACCGTAACTCGAAACTTTCGATTTATTCCTTCCTCATTCAACGTCGCTACACTTTGATGGTAAACCAATTCTAATTTAAAAAGATTAACTTTCAAAGAATTTTGCGGAAAAACTGGGTTAAATTATTCTTGGAATTGGTTTAGGGGGTTAGAGGAAATGTAAGTCTTCTTTAGTACGGCAAAGCAAAAGGAAAATACGAGAAAAGGAAATTGTCTGTCTGATCTAACGAATATAATATGGAGAAAATGGGTATTTTCAAGTCACGAATGAATTATTTTCTAGAAGTGCATGCTACATTTTAGACCGTATCGTTACTTATCATCAGATGAGATACTTGTCAAACACAGGCCTATATTTTAAAATGAATGCCTGATCCTTTCAATTTCGTATTATTAGTCAGCACATCCACAATCCACGTACACCGGCGCGGCGGCGGTAAGTTGTTCCCGAGGTCTCTCGGGAGCAGTTCCGTCCCACGTTGGATGCCATTACAGCTCCTCGTCCACATTTACCGATACAGTCAGAGGGGAATCGAGGGTCACTCTACGACTATTGTGTCAGTACGATGACCGGGGATATACCTCTAATATATCTAGAGACAAATAATCCGAGCAGGTAACTTATAGCGTAAACCTCTAAAGTGTATAAACGTAAAATGTTTAGGTATTTTAATAAATTCCCTTTGGGATGGCAGCTACTGGGAGCTAGTACAATAATAAAAACCACAATCGTATTCATAGTATCACAAATCTCGTACCGTACGGTCGCAACGTAACATACATTCGTAGGTACAATCTCCGACGCGAGGCGCGCCGTCCCATCCCGCCTTACTCGTATACTACTGCGATATATTGCACGACCTGACTATTTGCTATTTGGGTAAAGCTTATTTCGAAATATTTTTGTTAAGATTGTGGTGAAAAGAATCTGTAGGTACGTTTTTTTTCATGTCAGAAACAAGACATAGAGTCAAAGGTACTAGCAAATATCCTACTATGTAGTAAATACACATATTCGAGCCCCTAAACAAGTCAGACACCCTAGCCCCATAAACCAGCCGAGCGACTAGCTCTACACTACGCGCCGCCCCGTGCCAGCGCCGTGCGTCCTGCACAGAGAGGCTCGACTGACAAACAAACAATAATCAATTATGGGCATCGCGTCGTAAATACGACTACACGCGATCTAATATTGGCATTCCACACGGACACTTCCCCACTATTTATAGGTAGACATTATAGATATTTCTTGCTCGCTACGTCTATTCTTAAAACCTTCTTAGTCGATCAGAGCATTTCGTGGCTGTAAATTGAATTTTCCATCACGAAATGGTTTTAAATATAAATTAAATTGAGCGGCAGCTTGCCGATGAATTCAATAGAATAATACTAATTAACTTGCAAATAGAGTGATAAAACATAATGAAAATGAACAACTACATAATATGTATCGTGAAGAATAATATAGAAGAATTTGCTAAAGTTACTCTGTTAATCCGTGTTTTGTCAACGTAAGCAAAGTGGCGCCCAACGTGGTACAAAGTAGAGCCTACTCAATGCCCCAATGTGAATCCTATAGAACATGACAATCGTTTCTGTTTCAAGTGTCGTAGTAGGTACCTTTAGTATAGTTTGATACCTCGTTGGGCGCCACATTGTAGACGAGTCTCACGAGAGTCGGTAGCTAGCTCGTTGTTGTCGTCGTCGTCGTCGTCGTCGAAGGGGAAGTGTAATGGTTTCACACAACTATGTAGGTTTTATTGTTTCATTCCGTTGTGTTCGGGCGTATAACGTTTGTGTGGAGTGTGGAGGGCATTCATTCACGGTCATTAAGCAGACTTGCTGATTAAAGTTGGAAATTCAGTAAATATCTAGTAGTATTTTCTCGTATATTTTGGTAGCTTATTTATATTCAAAGACAAAATCACGTACCTACTTCAAAACAATACGAATAAATGAGTGAAAATTATCTCTCACACCGAGCACGGAGCAATAAATAGTGGTGTTTATTCGAACCACGTAACTCCGATGTGATTGTAATTCGAACACTGACGCAATTTATCGAGCGTCAAACTTAATTAATTTCTGAGGGAATAATTTAATGTAAGTTAATTTAACATTAAAATTGTGTATTTTGTCACTAAACATGGATCTTCTAGTAATTGTAGAATTACTGTACTTTACGTAACAACTCTAATTGAGTCAGTTAGAATTGTTAAGAAACTCCCATATAACATTTTATGACATTCCCCATCAACGGGTGTTTAAATATAGTTAAATTATTAGCGTCGTAAAATGTAACAAATGTTTACTTTATAGCTATTGGACAATAGAATCTCGCTGTGTTTAGACATATTCTGAGTGAAATGGAACGCACTTGGCTACATATTAGGTGATAGTTTCGACAAGTCAAAATTACCATAGGGTAAAGAATAATTTAATTATTTTTGTTTGTTACGAATAGGCTCAGAAAGAATGGACAAATTTTGATGAAACTTGGTATGAGAATACATTGAGTTCTTGGGAGTAACATAGGCTACTTTTTATTTCGATATTCCCACAGGATCGAGAGAAACCGTCGAGTGCTGTAAGTACTTAATATTATCGTCGTTGAAGTTTCCAACTTTAATACGTAACGGGGTGCTCCATGCAAATGAATCAGTTTACAGAAAATAAAATATTTTTAAATCTTGAAAACCGGGTTAAAATTTATGACGGTAGATCACTAATTTGATGTTTTTTTTTTTTACAAAAACTGCCTCTTTCATCTTGAGAGGATGTGGATACCGGAGCGAAATTAAAAATATTGTATCATTTTTGCAATTTACAGCTTTTTTATAAAATATTTTGGGTATTATCCAATCGAATCTGCTTTAGTCGTGTCCGAGACATTCAAAGTTCTTCGCCTAGAGTTAATTAAGCGAATAGGTTTGTTTTAGTGATTCAATTGTGTAACTATATATATAGGTCGGAGTCGGAGTAGGTAACAACTCTAGATAGGTAGGTAGTCAGACGTAAAAAGCAACATTAATGCACAGATTTCACAATAGTTTAGTAGGTAAGCCATAATGTCGGCAGTAAAGTGTGTAAGTTTATTACCTCTTTATGCGTTTAGGTTAACATTTTGGTACCTCAATGGCGCTGTTTGATCATATCATTCTCAGAATCCTTACGGACCGTTCCCATCGGAGCTAGAGGCGAGTGTCGCTACACTACAGACTGACTGTAAGTGTAGCAACCTACACGAGCACACATCTTACATGGATAACGTAGAAATAATATGCTGCCAAGTGCGAGTCGGACTAGCGCCCGAAGGGTTCCGTATCATGTTGTATGGGAGCCCTACTTTCTTTTATGTTTTCTATGTGTTAGTATAGGTATTCGTTGTAATAGCAGCAACAGAATCACATAATCTGTGAAATGAGACAGAAGGGCAAAATTGATTTAGGTCCAATTCAAACCCAATTCAATAGCATTTCTTCTCACATCAAAATTCACCTGAAAATCGAATTTTGTGAAACAGGAGGGTGTGACACCTCTACTTGTACTTATCACACAGGAGCAGTTAAAACATATTTTGAAGTGGTAGACTGCTCCCACGGATAAACCTGGGACATAATTCTGTACTAGTGTTGCGACTGCAAGACGGCGTCTAGCTAACACATTCTTTGCTGGTGAATGATGATAGTATGCTCAGTTCAATTTTCAATTGCAACTTTAATAATTAATTTGTTTATTAAGTTTCTATATTTTATGTTTATAGTGCTAGTTCGTAGTTACGCTCACGTCTGAATGTTTGAGTTACACCATTTTTTACCCGTGAGATCCTGTAATTGGCTTTCTGTTGTTACACTATGTTTTTATAAGTATATAATAGCTGTTGGATCTCCGAATAAATAAATAAATAAATAAATAATGTACCCAAGTGTATTCCAAATAGAATGAAGATCAGCGACACACGTGGACAGTGTGGATGGAGAAGTAAAGCGGTCTGCACTCCGTAGTCAGTCAGTCAATGGTTCGTATGACATGGCCATGGCGAGGCGACGCGGTCGGGCCGCGGCGGGGCGGGCTTTAACGATCCGAGAGCGGCTGCCAAAATCGATGCCAACCCATACAGCCCGCGGGACAGGGTCAAAATAACAAGGAACAATACGATAGGTGTAGGTTGGTGTGTAGAAAACACTACATTTAAACCGGGATGCAACAAACCTTCGATATGTGGAATGGCGCGCGTTTGCGTAGAGTGTCTTATCTGTGTAATTTATCCCTTTAATCTATGCGTGATTTATTGCAGGGCTGTGCGTAGCTCGAGGCGCGAGGCGAGGGTGGTCTGCGAGGGTTGTCACACGAGAGGACCCGGGATCTTGTCTCGACTAGTCGAGCGGTGGGCGGCTGTACTGCCTCCTACCGTACGTACGTGTACGTGATAACAAGGAAACCTGTAGAAATCTTAAAAAATCCCTATTACGTCTACCTCTTAGGGATAACTCACAATAACTATTTTTATATGAATCATTCACAATTAAACATATTGGAATATTTACGAAGCGATATTAATCAATACAGCTTTAATCCTTATCCGATTGAGTACCTTAAATACATTGTGCACTTAATATAGATCAATATGGCCATTTACATCATGTAATTTAAATTAATATTTTCGAGCGTAGAGCGTACGTTACGATAAATTAAAAAAAAAAATTCGAAATTATTTAATAATATTCTTTCTTAATTATATGTAGTAGACATTCTGTAGTCTATTTAGTATCAGCATTGCATCCATGCGAGTCGGGGCGGGTCGCTAGTAAGCGTATAATAGATAACCACCTCCCTACGTTCGACAGAGTACTTACAGTGTCAACCCTAGCTTATCACGGACGTGAGATCACCTGGGAGTGCCCTACGTCACCTCCGTTACCTACGTCTCAGCGAGCGGTAGGTACAACACTTGACAACTTTATTGCTTACAACTCATTATACTATTGTTACAACAAGTAATTAACACTCATCATCGAGACTTTTCAATCTACTTCAAAATAAAAATCAGATCAAACGCAGCGTTATACTCGTTCACCCACTTATATTGCATTTTTGCAAATACAGGTGGACCATAGGCAATTCTTTTGGTTCGTGTTCCACTTTAGGGATCACAAGAAAAATGGACCGCCCATTAGTGCCCATGGTTCCAAGAGGTGGTCGTGGACCACCTCTTGGAACCATGGGTATTATTATAATGCGGTTTCCATGAAACGTTGTATTTGTGAACAGTTTGCAAGTGATCGATATAGTTAGTTGTGCGACGCGTCCGCGGACCGGTCGCTATGTGAAAGGAGCGCCGAGCGCGACAAGCACAGGCCGCAGACAGAACCTCACACATACCTAACAGTTACTACATGCGCTCTGCGGTTTCACCCGCGTAACTCCCGATCCCGTGGGAATATCAAAATGATAAGTAGCCTATAGCCTTCCTCGATAAATGGACTATCCAACACAAAAATAAATCAATTCGAATCAGTAGTTCCTGAGATTAGCGCGTTCAAACAAACAACATTATAAGTGTGTCGTCAAACTTCCAGAAGGATTTCAACGTAGATCTAGTAAAAACACCATAGTACCTATGTGGACATAAAGTCGTTGATATTAGTAGTCGTACATAATGCAACGTTGTCTCCTTACTGTACTATATTGTAACGTAATATCACTGAACATTATGTGAATTAGGCGCCCACATGCACCCACATGAAGAGAAGAGACGCATGTAACTAGAAGAGTGATGAGTATGAATGTAGAGGGATGGAGAGGAAGAGGACGACCTAAGAAAAGATGGATGGACTGCGGGAGACAAGACATGAGAGAGATGAATGTTAACGATGAGATGACGACTAATAGGAGTGAATGGAAGAAGAAGACATACTGCGCCGACCCCAAATAAATTAGGATAAGGGCAGGAAGATGATGAGGCGCGATGCACCCACAGCACAGAGAGCGGGCTGCAACACACGCCGCGCCCGCGCCCGCGCCCGCGCCGCCAGGATACGTTCGACAACTGAGTGACAGGTGACAGGTGACGACCACATTCTGTACGATTATGTTACATCTGTACACTAATATTACCCGCACCGCACCCCCGTATTTCTACCTAATGTAGAGCTTTCTATTTAAACATATCACTAACAGCGTCCGGCGCGGCGGTGCATATATACATGCATGGCTTCGTTTCATTTCGAGATCAAACATATTTCTATAGTATAGTGCTTTAAATAGTATATTTATTTGTCGCAACGATTTTGGTTTGTCCTTGATTAGTTGAGGGTAAGTAGAGGCACAATAGACCAGGGCGGCCATTTATCGTAATATCAATAAATCCACATTCTGTACAGCCATCGATCATGCGCCCGCGACGACGACGCACGCAGACGCGACAGATGCGCCCGCGCACCTGGTCGCCGCGCCGCACACACACGCACACACGTGTGAGACGATACCTACACACGACCAGGTAAGTAACTACTTGAAGTGATTTGTGACCGGACTGTGACACCATGTTCTCGTTGAAGCAGCTGTCACATTGATTGACTTAGGACGATAGTAACGTAAGGGTCGTAGCCCAGCGTAGATCTGTATACGCTATATATGCGCTACGTGATATTTGTGCAGCATCAAGTCGTGTCACATGCAGATCCAAGCAACGACGTCCTCCACCACTGTCTGTGGGTGGAACCTCGGACACTGACACACTCACACCGCACTCACACTGTTGTGAACTCTTTAGTTCTAAGGAAGATAAAAATAATATTCTTTAATTTTTGTTTAGTTTTTTTTTTTTGGAAAAAAGACAGTGTTGTCATAAAATAGCTGTAGGCTAGCTGTGAAATTATCTTCAATACAAACTAACTTTTTTTTCCAATCGTCGTATTTTCATTTCATACAGTCCACAAATCGTCCATAATACACAGTATGCATATGAATTCACAATACAAAGCCGAGATGTGGACACTCGGACACTTTGAGTGCAAGCAAATTGACCAGTAACCTAGTTACTCACTCATCAGCCTCACACACACAGTGTATGCAAATGTTGTGTATATATTCTGTGGTTTTCTTCTTCTCGTTTAACAGGGACGTAACCGCAGCTTTATCAATGGCCGTTAAGGAAATATTCCCAGGCCAGGAAGTAACCAACACTGAAGGCGGCGTCTGTGACTTACACCACCTCCAGGTCCTCACTTGTGCAGGTGGTAGGCTGGTATCTTCATGGCATAATCCCCTAAATCCATTTTGGAGGAAAATGGGAGGGGAAAATTCCAATATCGCCTAAAGTATTACGTAACTAGAATTCTTACCCCCAAAGGAGGGATAGAGGGAATTGTGGTGGCATCATACCTCGAAGTTATGGGGATATAATGGGAATTTTCGTAAATAATAAATATGCATCTTTTTTGCAGTCGATAAAAGCATACACAGCTTAGCTAAACGATATAGGTAGGTACATACGCACTAAAGTGCCATAAACCTCGAAAAGGTACAAAAATCAAACAAGTCGACCAAGTAAAGCTGCAAACTTGCACTAAATCCAATAACTAATCCTTTTATCGTAAAAGAACCGCATCGAAATCGGCGTAGGCGTAGGCGGGAACCTATACCTAACCACGGGGTTTAACATTTAGCAAACATTCCAATAACAACTTTATCACCTTGGTAATATGAACTAATTTACATTGATTTTTATTACTTTAATGTTTACAAAAGTTTAGTGCAATATTCAATATTATATGTATAACAATAAGGTATATAATCGTTCGTCGTCGTGTGGGTGTTGTAGTATTGAGGAATTTATGTAAATTGATATAAAAATGTGAAATGGCGGGGTCGGGTCCGCAATGTTTGCGCTTTATATTATTTTTTAAATTTAATTTTTGAGTTGTTTGGTTTTCCTGTTCAGATAAACACAACATGTTTTGGGTCGATTCCCGTTGGCACACGCAAAACGTGACACGCTCCACTGTGTGTCAACGGGAATCAGCAACTATTCCCGTTGGCGCACTTAGCAGACGGTCCATTAGTAAATTAAACTACAAAAATTTATTTACGAAAAAACTAAGTTTGTTCTTTTTTTAAATTTTAAACGACTAAAGATTTACACAAGAGACCGCCCGGTGCGAATTACCCGAGAGATGTTCTTGTAACTAGCTTTACATAATAGATATAGCAACGAGGACCAACGCGCAACGTTGCACACGGCGCGGGCGTCGTGTCTTTCAACTTACTATGTTTTCCCGTTCGTTCCCAGTGAAAGCATAGTCACCGGGGATGACCGGTAATACTAATAAGCAACTTTAATTAACAAAAGTGCAAGTCACAAGTGTTGTTAACTCGATTGTTAATTTGTCCTTCACACACAGTCACGTCGCGTCACGTCGATGACAACCGACACAGCTGTCACTGTCACTTTATGTTAATGAAGCATATACAGACAGAGGAGTGGAAGTTCAACACCGAACGATGAGTGAGACACGCTCGCTGCACTGACCGTACGGTACCTGGCAGGGGTTGAATTTTCCAAAATTATTTCTTAGCGGATGCCAAATAGTCCAATCCGTTGCTTTGAGCTGTGCGTTGTTATATTTATTTCATATTTACCTATAGATTAACAACCTGGTACAATTTAATCAAAGTTAATAAATATTGCAGGACATTCCACACATCGCCATCTAGCCCCAAGTTAAGTAACTAGACTTGTGTTATGGGTGCTAGACAACTCATATACTACTTATATACTTTTATTTTGTAAAAACATACTTATGATACATAGAAACAACCAGACCACCGACAAATATCTAAGCATAAATACTTGTCTGAGGCGGAAATCGAACCCGCAACCCTGTGTTTGGCAGTCCGGCATGGTGACCATTGTGCCAACTGGGTCGTCAAATGTCGGTCTAGTGTCAATAGCACATACATTTCATCATAAAAGGGTTTCTTTTTTACCTTCGAGAGGTACGGAATTGTAAAAAAGGAACCCTTATAAGATCACTCTCTTGTTTGTCGGCTGTTCGTGTTATTAAAATAATGATTCCCCAAAATGTGTTCATTTATTGAGTGCCGGTCGGCCGACTCGTGCGAGGTATCGGCCGATGGTAATGTGCGTAGTTTGCTCTTGCTTCCATATTGCGTGAAGCAGCTTTCGAATCCGGGATTTGTCTTAAATCCGAATCGATATCGGATTTACCGTCCGATCTTTATTGTTTCATCTCCGTGTGAATTGACGTGTGTTGTGTCAAACACAAGTGTTGTGTCAGGAGTCGGGGAGCAAAGCTGTCTATTTGGATTACATGTTGGTTGGAGACGACGAAATATTAACTAGGTCGGTGGGGAGTTCTATTGTCCTCGTCTCGCTACTGCCTGTTATAAGTTATTTAAATAAATATGGTTGTCTGTAAAGTCGGTTTACGGACGATAATTTTACGTGATAAGAAAACCATGAAAAAATTTAGATATTGTTTGTTAATTCCTTTTTTTTTTCTATAGATAATTCTTCTATTCGTCACATAATATCGCTCATCTGGGCTTGTGTTAAGGTGACGCCTTAACACAAGCCCAGATGAGCGATATTATTATTAAATACTATTGTTTCCAAACGGGAAAAGACGCGTCACATTACCGGAACATGACGCATGACGTCACACAATATTACCATGACGCTTTTGTGTGAATGCAGGTGAAAAAGGGGGGGGGGCTTTTTCATTTTCAAAGTGTCCTTTTACTTTACCGTTTAAGAGCTTAATGTCAAAAGCACGAAATAGCAAATTGATCACAAATGGTCAAAAGTGCACAATGCACGATACCAAAAGGTATAGTTAAACGGGTTCGCTTACCTACTTACTACATTTACCAAACTCTATAGAGACATTCTACAATACAATATGAACGGTTCACAGTTGGGTCATAAATATATGAAAGAACAACTAAAGGTCAGTATTACAATAAATACAACATTGAACGAACAATTCCTGTACAAACAACACTCGGGTTTACGCTTCGATGAACTGTTATGATACACTGCTGTCCGACTGTCAGTGGACCGTTCCCGCTGTCCCCACTGTATTCATCCTACTCTGGGACCAATGGGAATTTTTATACTTAATTATTATTCCCGTTAGTCCCTACTGTCGATTATATTTAACACTAGCTGCGCCCCGCGGTTTCACCCGCGTAAGTCCCGATCCCGTGGGAATATCGGTATCGATAAAAAGTAGCCTATATGTTAATCCATGTCTCCAGCTATCTAGATACCGAGTTTCATCGCAATCGGTCCAGTAGATTTTGCGTGAAGGAGTAACAAACACATACACACGCACACACAAACTTTCACATTTATATTATTAGTAGGATTTAAAAGCAACGAAAAACAATGCAATGATCATTGAATTATTATTGTAATTGGTTAAATCTCACAGCTCCATATTAGGAGTTAATGTAAGAACACATCAAATTGTATTCATCTTTTTCATGGACCCATTAGGAAAAAAATAATATAATTATGGACCTTTGGGAATAAACAATTTAATTTAATTTCATATGTTTCTATTTTATCAGTAAAATGTACTCTGTCTGAACCATGATGAAACACCAACTTATTATGTATTTACTAATAGTTTAAGAAAATAAAGAATACTTGAATGGAAATTGCACTATAAAAAGTACCTAATTACTATCAATCCAGGTCATAGTCCAGGTGGTAGTTAGATGGTCTAATATACATATAGGTACTTAGTTACCTAGTTATATAGTCTCTATATCGAGATACCTGTAGGTACCACCTCCACAGCTCCAGTAGGTGACGCGGGACGCCGGGACGCCGGGGGGGGGGGGACCTCGAGGCGATGTTATTTAATAACACATCTCGTTATTTTGTGTCTGACATATCAGCAGTACGAGTTCACTAGTTTAATGAACAATGTCTATATTAAAAAACAAGTGGTTGTCTGTAAAGTCGGTATACGGACGATACTTTTACGTGATAACGTCATAAGAAATCTGACGTCACACTTTTTTGTGAGTGCAGGTTTTCATCGATTTATAAGTCGTTATCACGTCAAAAATGCAACCTGTCCTTCTTGAAGTCGGTTAAAAAAGCGAAATAACCAAGACCGAGACTCATGCGTCATATGACACAGAACTATTTTTGTTTGTCTTAAGTATTCTAAATATACAGGCTCTATCGTTACAAAAGTCAAGATGACGAACGATGTCATTTATAAATAAATATTGTAGGACAATGCACACAGCGCCACCTAGCGCCAGGGTAAGCAACTAGGCTAGTGTTATGGTGGCCAGACATAGATTTTATTTTCTTCAATGGTTAAATTATTTATTAGTGTGTCGATGTAGTAATGTCCGGTACGGACTATTTGTGGCATTGTTCGTATGTATTTTTTAAATGTTAATTAATAAAATATAAAATAAAATAAAAAAATTCGCTGTTTTTATTATAGGTAGTTAAGAGCGAGGTGTCTAGTGAACTCGCTCGGGTTATACCTACAAGTAATAAGTACACCCTCTCAGCAAATATTCAGGGGATGTTGGCAAATAGAAACATATCGTAGGGGATTGGAGGGGCTTTAAACTTAATATGCAAGTTTTTATTGAAATATCACTGACTTGGGGACGTTTCTGTTGTATGTGGTTGACTCGGATTTATATGTAAATACTAGCTTTATGCCCGCGACTTCGTCCGCGTAGAAGTCGAAAATGGACCGAGGAATCACGTTATCCCATACAAACTTTGCCCTCCTTTTTCACCCCCTTAGGGGTAGAATTTCGGAAAATCCTTTCTTATCCGGTGCCTACGTCACACAAAGAACACACCCTCCAAGTTTCAGGTCTCTCCGATCAGCGGTTTAGGCTCTGCGTTGATTCGTCAGCCAGTCAGTCAGTAGTTCAGGACAAAGCATTTTATATGTATAGATTAAATTTAGTTTTTGTGAGTGAACTCGTCCGCGTACAGGTCGTACAGGTCGAACTAGTGAACTACTGTAACTGAAGCCGCTCGCTAACATTGTGGATTCTATGGATCTATTTCTAGTAAACCATCGAATCGATGGATTAGACAAAGAGTAGAAACAGATGCTTCAAAGGATTTGTTCACTCGATCACTACGATTTACAGTCTCAAATACTGTATCAGCACATTCCTTCACGGTTGAAGTATGTGTTTATGTTGTTCCGAAGATATAATATTATGTAGATAGATCCACGGTCGAGATTCGAAGCCAACACTGTTCAAGGTATCAGGTGATATTCGTACGGGAGACCAACCCGAGGTATACAGCTAGTATATAACACAACCATGACCCGTTTGTGTGGAGACGGTCGAGCCGAGGCGCCATCGACTGCAGCAGCAGCTCGAGGAACAGTACCAGCCGTCCGTCACGATACCGGCATGGGGGGGGGGACTGCTAGCGGGGAAGATAGATAACTACACACAGTAAGGAACACAATATACACAAAGCAAACTTATAGCTAGAAAATACAAGTTGCACAAATGAGCGCCCTTATCGCTGATAGCGATCTTTTCCAAGCAACCTTTGGATGGAAAAGAATTGATTTGGCTTTAACAACAACAAGACACAGAACAACAAGGGTCCCAAGTAGTCAGAGGTTAGTAGAGCCTCGTGGTACCACTGCCCTGTTGTTCACCTCACGCACGACTAGCAACTAGCAGACCAGGGACCACCGGTCATAGTGGGACATAATTCAATGAGACCATCACTCATGCTCTTGTAATTAAATAACAAATTAGTGTTACCGTATAGAGTAATGCTTAGTCATTCATTTTGGGTGATGAAAAGGGAAAAGTAAATTAAACCAATTATATTTATGGCAGTTTATGGCGTGAAATGCTGTTGGATTCATCAGTTCCTTTGTAGTAGATGGTTGCACTAGTTCCATTCTAGAACTCCATGGAACTACTGAGAAAAATAATTCTGAATAATCCCATGGAACAGGTTAATGATGGAAATACATACGGAAACTTTACCGAAATGATATCCGTCAACAGTGCGACCACACCCTTCTTTCCTTATCAAATTAATGCTAAAAATACACCCCGCATTGAGTTGAGTAGCTCTCTCTCTCTCTCTCTATCTACCTACCTACCTACGAGTACGTAGTAACGACACGAAGAGACGCGGAGGCGGAGGCCGACGATGACGGCTAGGAAATGTAGCGTTAATGGCGGCACATTTTACACGTTTGTTATGAAAATATACTACTTTGTACCTACTCGAGTACCTAGCGGTGGAATATAATCCATTGCATAAACAATTGGAGCTAAATGATCATTAGTGTACAAAATAATGACACTAATCGCAAATTGAACAAACAGCAAATGTAAACGAATCGAGAACTGTACAAATTGAGAAATAGAACAAGCTGCTCGTCATTCTGGATTAGAAAGGTTTATATGAAGTAAGAGTCGGTGGAGTAGAGTGGAACATAGCAAGTTTACTACACTTTGTGTCGAGTTTGAGACTCGTGTTGTTTACATTTGTGATACAGCTGGTTTAGTTTACTTTACTATGTTTACCTACTGTATTATTATATGAAACGGTGTGATACGGGCGGTTTCGGGAAAATCCTAGGTGTATTCCCGTCTAACCCAAGTAAAATTATATGTGGGGTCGACCGGGAATAAAAACAAATAAATTACGTCAAAATACACCACACATTATTTTCAACTGGCTACCTCTACCCGTATTTAAGAAAAAGACTCGTACCTAACAGACAGACGGACAAATTATATAAACACTCCTGTTTTCCATATTATAATGGACATTTTCATTTACAATATATTTATTTATTAATAAGGCACACCAAATAAATAAGACCCACTAATAATAAGTATAGAGATATGTACATTTTGTACATTACTAAAATTGCAAGTATGTTTGTTTACCATTCATACAATTCGGCAAATGGACAAAGAAAATAACCAATGTCCTTGTCACCGTCTGCCCCGTTGACGTGGCAGAGCCAACGGGGTGGATGGGAGAAAGTCGTTTCTAAACATAAAATCCCTACTTACTTAAGATATATTTTTTAAAATTATAACATAAACTACACTCCCCTCCCCCTCGCTTCACCATTATTTAATGACGTACTTCATACACTTCCTAACAAATAATTACGTAGTTTGTTCACCAAAATAATTCAAACAAACAATCAACGTAAGAAAAACAACTCTAACACGATATATATAGAGTTCAATTCAACTATATATGTATTATAGATACTGGTTCCCCCTTGGGATTGTTCACACAATATGATCACATAAACATTTACGTGTTTTTTATATTTTACACATTAATGAGTTTAAGGAGCTATTTTAATGACAAGTTTGAACATTAAAGCTAAATACGACTCTATTGTATTTGATTTAAGATGTAAATTGTAATGATTGTATTTGTGATTACTTGATTAGTCAATGAATTAGAATCGGTCGGTGTATAAAAAAATAGATGCACCCTACACATTCCACAAACAAACAAACTTGTCGGTCTCATCGGTACATCAAATGAAAATTCATAATTAAAAAACCATTTGTCAGTAAAGTCGGTTTACGGACGATCATTTTACATTATAATGTCATAACAAAACATTGATGAAAATACGTTGCTATGGTTACCTACCTTGTGAACAGAATGTGACTTTTTTGTAAGTGCATACCGTACGAACATGTACATCAAATTATAAGAAGTTATCACGTCAAAAAATGGGTTAAAGTATTTTTTTTATAACTGTTCACTCTATTAACAGATTAATGTTTTCCTGTTGGCCCCTTTATTTTAGGCCTCAGGCCTAATAGGGCCAATGGGAAAACACCAGTCTGACAATGCAGTGAACAGAAATAAAATAAATATTCCCCTTAGCCCCACTACGAATGGAATAAAAAAACAATAGCTTTTTTACTCAGATTATGAACATGTTATGTGCTTGTAATTACAACCCACAAGTACCTAAATGAATATTTCTTCAAACGATCCAAATTCACTCAGTCACAATGTAGTGTATTCAAATATTGAATGAGTAAACAAATATCCACTCTAATACATTGCATAAAGCTACATATTTCAATAGCACTCCATTACCAATCAATTAGACCTCGTCAGGGGATGGTAAACAAATAAACATAAACCTTAAAATTAAAACAATAAGATGTACAATTGTTTGAACTGTTTGAAGCCTCGTTAAGTTATGAAAAACAAAGGATTATGAAGCTTAAAATTAAGTATATTAGGTGTAAAATTGTTTGGAGGGTGAAAATCGATAGTATAGATTAGGGGATGAAAATTCGGGAGTTTTGCATCGAATGCATAATGTGTTGAAAATACAGCGATTGTTTATTGAAATGTTCATTGGTTCTAACTGTATTGATTTGTTTGTTGCAGTTGAACTCACTTGTACCCGTGTTACTCCCGATCCCGGGGGATTATCGGGATATAATGTAGACTATGAGCTAATCTAGGTCTTCAGCTATCTACGTTCCGAGTTTCATTGCAATCGGTTCAGTAGTTTTTGTGTAAAGGAGTAGCAAACATTCATACATAAATACATAGATACTAAAATACGTTTTTTGGCCACAATCATTAAGATCCATATCTCGGTACTTTACAAAAACCAATTTAATCAGGGTAGCAGCAGCTACCCTTCATTAGGGCTGTCCGCACACGGCGAGCCCCCCCCCCCCCATCCCCCGTAGTAATAACCGTTATCGGAATTTTTCAACAGTTCCCTAAAGAATAAATCTGAGTTAATGAGTAATAATGATTCAAGTCTGGTGTGCGGGCAGCCTTAACCGCGTCGTTTGCATGCGGGAAGTGTGCGAGTGGATTTATTTGTATCGGTTTACTTCAAAACGGCACAAGTTTGAAGAGAGGGTACTTTATCTTGTCGACCATCACGTGGCAGGAACTAAATAAAATGGGTTTTTTTAGTACAATTTTAACAAATAGAGAGCGAAATGTTTCCGAAACGCTGTTTTTCTTTTAACAAAAGTACTGAATATTACAATTGCACGGGCCTAAATAAGCTTTAAAACTGCCCTGAATTAAAATAGATTTTCAAATCTGTAAAAAAATAGTGTGGAGTTAAATATTTTGTTCACATGAAAGTTTTTATAGAAATCAATAATTTTAAATATCCACCTGGGTAATTTTTATAAAACTTCACTTTTTATTTTGTTTCTGCCAAATTACGTACGACTCGCTGTTAACGTTTGAAACGTGGTTAGAATTAAGAAGATTTTTAAGAAATTAAGATATAATATTTTTTACGAGTAATTCGCGATTCCAAAAACTTAGTGGGCCAATGGGACCAATGGGAATACACATCAAAATTCCGACATCTCTATCTATCAAAAGACATCCCCACCAGTGTGATCTCAACAGTGGGACCAACAATACTGCAGCACAAAATTGCAGCCAAGACAGTCCCACTATTTTCTAATTTTTTCTTACAAACTTTTTAAACTCACACGATATAATTATATTAGGTCCTTACATATGAAATTGGCGTTTTGTCGTATTGGCCACTTTGATCTCAAATATCTCTTCTTTGGTTAGGGATTCCAATTTCAAATTTATACAACTATTTATTCATACATTTGTATTTCGAAAACCGTAATTCATTTGTTTTGTCCTCGTTTGGTTTTTTTCTTTGCGTCACGCAGTTTACAAAATGGAAAACTTGAAATATCGCGTTATTTACGAGTACGAGTTCCACCGTGGTACCAGTGCTGCAGAAACGGCTCGAAGGATTAATGATGTGTATGGCGGCGGTGTCGCAAAAGAAAACACAGTGCGTTTTTGGTTTCAATGTTTTCGTCCTGGAAATTTCGACCTGGAGAACAAGCCCCGTGGACGGCCGGAGACTAGAGTTGCTAATGAAGAATTGAAAGCTATTGTGGAAGCAGATCCATCGCAAACCACGTCCGAGTTAGCTGCAGGCTGCGGTGTTAGTGATAAAACTGTTTTAATCCACTTGAAGCAAATTGGAAAGGTGAAAAAGCTTGAAAGGTGGGTACCTCGTGAATTGAGTGCAGCAAACCGACAAACGCGCGTCAACTGCTGCGTTACATTACTCAACCGGCACAATAATGAAGGGATTTTAAATCGGATCATTACGTGGACCGCCAAACGCACCAAGTCGATCCTCGCACAGCTCAAAGTGAAGACGCGTCTGTCCACGATTTGCCGCCAACGGCATATTTTGGTCACATTATGCGGAGGGGCGATGATAACCTGGAGAAACTCATCGTGGTTGGGAACACAGATGGAAAACGCTCTCGAGGCCGATCCCCAACCAGATGGACGGATCAGATTAGGGACTCATCAGCCGTCAAGTTTCACAACACTGTAAGAGATGCGATGAACAGAAGCCGTTGGAGACAGATCATCCGATCCAAATGCAGACCACCCAATGATGACCACGATCCTCAGTCATGAGGGGCCGACTACAGAGAGACCTGTGATGAAAAGTGGATCCTGTACGATAATCGGAAACGCTCATCGCAATGGCTGAATCCTGGCGAACCAGCCAAATCATGCCCCAAGCGAAAATTGACTCAAAAAAAGTTACTTGTTAACCACAGACAGACACACACACACACAAACAAAAAAGACTTTATGTTCCTCCCTTACAAAACGCCAATTTCATATGTAATGACCTATATGTATAGTATACTTAATCATTGTCTTATCGCGTATTTTTATTTATGTTTTTCTCACCTCGAAATTTCGACTAGTCATGGTCGCGAGGGGTTTTTTTCCTCTTTGTGAACTCCGATCACAAATGAAAGAGTCAAAGTATGCAAATATTTATGATCAATTAGAGGTATTACGAGTATTTGAAGTAAGTACTCGGTATTTATTGAGGATGTAGTCGACGACGGTTGTAATACTCCCCCCTTGCCATGGGGTGCTTTGATGTCTCAAGTACTGGTAATGTTTGTGTTGTAGGTAACGTTATATATGACATGTACCTACATTTGTACATCATTTCCATTGCATTACTTTATGGATACCTACTCATTTTTCAATACTATTTTAATTATGAAAAAATCTCTAAATTCGGCTAAATAGGTTGTTTACTAAAATGTTTGAAACGCGAAGATACTTTCAAAATGGGAGTAGTGTGTTTTGTGTCACTAGTCTCTCTGGAGTTCTGGGATAAACTAATGAAAGTATTTCTTCTCATTAGTTAACTTCCACTTGTTTTTACCGTACTTGTAGAAGCGGGTAACGTGACCAGTGAGTAAAAATATTGAAAAAAAAAAATGAAAAGAAAAAAAACTTTATTGCCTAAATAAATCTTATTCCTAGTACCTAATAGTGCCCTACTACTACTCCTATCACAAAAGAGTAATTAGACAAAAGGAGAGTCAGCTTTATTGTTGAGCAGTGCCGTTTATATTCATATTATTATGTTTTTCGTTGGAAACTGTTCACGTATCCGTGTATACAAACTCACATTACCTCGTCTCTTTCTAACATGTAATAAACCTCAGCCCGAGCTGATACTTGACCGACATCGAATACTGACCTCATCGAGTCCAAGATGTATTCCTATTGCTCCTACTAGTGACACCACAAATATTTATAAAAATTATATTCCTGTTCGCCCCACTAATCTATTAATAACTAGCAGCGCTCTCCGGTTTCGTCCGCGTAATTCGTTAACCCGTGGGAATATCGGGATAAAAAGTAGCCCAATTAATCAATGTATCCTGATACTTAGTTTCATCAAAATCGGTCCAGTAGTTTCGGAGCTTATTCGTTACAAACATAAAAAATATTCCTCTTTATAATATGAATGTAGATGGGTCGAACGGGAATACTGACCTCTATTACGTAAGACAATATCCGTGGAATGATGTACAAAAGACGAGCCTCTAGTGATGCGTGTCCGCGGAGCCGGAGACGTGTCCGTCCGGGTCCGGTCAACCACATCGTCGGATACATAGGCTGCACTAAAAGTATCGGGAATGGAATATTTTCACTGTTCCTGTCATATTTAAATCTTTTTAATTGAAAACTCCTTGGTTTTAAAAATCGAATACCATTTATTTATTTAAAAAAAGAATCTCGGTCTTGTCACAAGGTTTTGTCAAACTTGTTTAGTCGTTGAGAAAATGGAATTGACGCGAGAAAATTCAAGAGCGATGATTTATTATGACTTTCGAAGTGGTTTATCACAAAAACAGTGTGTTGACCGGATGATTTCTGCATTTGGTGATGAAGCCCCATCCAAAACCACAATTTATCGCTGGTTTGCTGAATTTCAACGTGGACGTGTCAAGCTCAGTGATGATCCCCGTCAAGGTCGTCCAAAAACTGCACTCACCCAAGAAAACGTTGATGCTGTGCGTAAGCTGATTGAGGAAGATCGACATGTAACATACCGCGAAATTCAGGCAACTTTAGACATTGGCATTAGTCAAATACAAATAATCTTGCATGAACAATTAGGTGTAAAAAAGTTGTTTTCCCGATGGATACCGCATTCGCTCTGTGAAGAGCAAAAAGTGGCTCGCGTTACTTGGTGCGTCAGAACTCTCGAAAGATTCCACGCAGGATCCTCAAATGCTGTATACAACATCGTATCAGGTGACGAATCCTGGATATACGCGTACGAACCCGAAACAAAAAACCAGTCACGAGTTTGGGTGTTCGAAAATGAGTTAAAGCCAACAAAAATTGTTCGTTCACGGAGTGTTGCAAAAAAAATGGTGGCCACGTTTGTCTCCAAAACCGGCCATGTTGTGACTATTCCTCGTGAGGGACAAAGAACGGTTAATGCAGAATGGTATGCTAGCATTTGTTTGCCACAGGTCGTTTCTGAACTCCGTAAAGAGAACTGCAGCCGCCGCATCATCCTCCATCACGACAATGCGAGTTCTCACACCGCGAACAGAACAAAAGAGTTTTTAGAGCAAGAAAACATATAATTATTAGACCATCCGCCGTACAGCCCCGACCTAAGCCCTAATGATTTCTATACTTTCCCTAAAATAAAGAATAAATTGCGTGGTCAGAGATTTTCATCACCTGAAGAAGCTGTGGACGCCTACAAAACGGCCATTTAGGAGACCCCAACTTCCGAATGGAATGGTTGCTTTAATGATTGGTTCCATCGTATGGAAAAATGTGTCAAATTTCGCGGAGAATACTTCGAAAAGCAATAAATACATTTTTAAATAGTAATGTTGTGTCACTTCCTTGATTCCCGAAATTTTCAGTGCCGCCCTCGTACACATCGCGGGTCTTATCGCTTTTGTTTATTCTTATTCAAAACACGAAATCAATTAAATACAAAAAAAATGCTTTCTTGTATTAAAAGTTACAATTAATATCGTTTTAGGGTAGAGTTTTTATTATAATTCTAAACTATATTTATGAACTGAATTGTACTTGGCAACAAAAACCACTTGGTAGGGATAAACGGACGGAAGTCAAGTTTTGATTTTGATTTTGAGTAACTATGGAATCCGATTTCAATGTTTGGAGCACATCCTCCACCGCGAGGTCTAGAGATAAATATAGGACTTCGGACACTTATACCGGTAGAACTACGCAGTAGGGCCACGGGCAAACGATTCAATAAAACACAAAAATAAATATAGTTTAAACAAAAAATACTTGGAATATGTTCTGCAAAGAACACATTCCCTAACATTTTGTTAGAATTTTTGTAACAAATGCTTTTGAGATTTCATGAAATGAAACTTCGACCTCGTTTAGGATATAGAAGTTATACGCGGACGTACTCGCGGGTACGAGCTAGTTTACTATCATACAGTAACGTCACAATATTGTTAGGGTCGCGTCGTCCGGTCTGTCTGCACTACGTCTGTACAGTGATGTATGTGTCACACAGATATATATCATATCATAGACATCGGGCTGACACGTCGACGTGACATATGGCACGTGTCACTTTCACTGGAGTAGTGTAGTGTAGTGGTGACACGCCATACATCATACACTATTGAAAGGGACCATATGGTTGTTGTTGGAGTGTGGTACACGGTACGAGGTACGAGCGGAGGCGGTACGTGGGCCGTCTGCTCCTACAAGTCACAGGAGGAAGCGGTATACAGACGGACAAGGGTATATGTATGTACTGTTACTGAACACACGTACTACTGTGCTGTAGAAGCGATTTTTCTCAGTTTTAAATTAATATTTGTAACATAACTTAGATTATATTATAGTCTAGGAATGTGTTTCTTGTTGCTAATATTATACTTCATTCATATTTTACCTTTAATATTTTTGGAACGATGTTCCTTATTGCGCGTTGCGAAAGGAAGCTAGAAAAAAATTAGGATCAAAAGTTATAACGACACTTTTTGATTTTATTACAATTTCTTCACTAATTAATCGAAAGGAACTTCGTTCCATCCGGGTTGCCCTTGTTTTAAACGGATCTGAACTTAATTATGTTCTTAGAATAAAATGTGACTCGTATAGTATAAGGTTAAAATGTTCTTTAATGAATTATTCATGTAAGATAACAACATACAAGTACATGTATGTATGATCATCGAAGCAATGCTTCTGTTTGACTCCATATCATCAAATAGTAATATAGAACCGTGGGATCCAATCATCCTCCGTATCTACTCAATTGACTCCTCGACAGTTTACCACTTAGTAAATATTATACAACTAGAAAATATCGCAATTTTTATTGTAAGTAAACAAATATTTTTTTTCCCCGAAACATACAGTTTTGCTAAGGTGAAGTCGAACCTGCCAAATATAGTTTTTTCGTGAAATTACCGATAAAAGTAAGTGTAGTTTATGAATGAACCGTCAATTATTGTTCATTATACTCTTGTGTTGATAATTTTATAACTTAGTTAAAGTTTTATTACAAAATGATGTTGTAAAAACGCGTTTTACATAATAATGTCCGATTTCTATTTCTAAATGGGTCATCTAAACGAATTGAAAATTGTTGGTTAAGCAGGCCGAGGGCGGATATCATTGGAAATATATCATCAGTAGGGATATCATTGGAAATACAACTCCAAGTATCATCCCCACCGGAGGGGAGTTGTCAGTAGGGATATATGGGATAGGGGTAAATACCGTTGGTGAAGTGCAGTCTATATCTGGTACCTGTCGTCTTGGATACAACTAGTACCCCTCATCTCAGAGACAGGTCGAAGCATCACCCGAGCGCCGAGCGAGTGGAGCGGTCCGCGGTGTCCGTTACTCACCTGCAACAAGAGAGACAATAGTGTTTATATTGACTCAGGTTTTAGCACAACATCGTGCAATATTATATAGCACGTTTTAGCGGGTCGACCCACCTACCCTACTGTAAGCCCCGTGCTAATTGACATCGTTTAACACCTCGGCTTTAGGTAGGTTCACAACATATTTTTTTTCACAAAATAATTTAAGACTTGCTTGTTTTGCATATAGTACGTGAGTGCATTTTGAAATATTCAACTGGCATGCATTAAACTTGAAAGAACTTGACATGTTTTATCTTTTTATTTTTACATAACTATGGTACCACAACAAGGATGGTAATGTTTTATAGCCCATATTTTGTTCTTCTCATTCAATGTTTGTGTGGTTGACCTAGGAAACCAATACATTGTCAACCAAACCGCCTTTTTTAATACTTTTTAAAATAAATTATGAGAAAACTCTTCTAGAGCACAAAGAAATAACAATATTGTTCAGCTTAATTACCTATTGTTTGAAATACTTGTACTATTTTTACGTACTACAGTAAAACCCGCTTAAGACGATTTCTCAGGGACCTTACCAAAAACGCGTCTTAAGCGAGAAAGCGTATTATGCGGGATAGGGAAAATAAAAAAAGTACTACTTATTATTATGTAATATGTTCTAATTTTTGTAATTATACATTTATAAATTATGTTAAATACGTAGTGTAATCAAAATTACATTATTTAAAATAATCATTTATTTTGGTTTGACAGAAAGATTTTGATGCATTAGCAATTAAAAGATTATCAACATAATTCAACTTTTGCAGTGCGTCTTCGCTTTGATCCAAAGAAGCTACATAGCGTCTTAAATCATAAACAGCTGATAATGCCAGGGCGTTTGACAAAACCGGAGTTGACTCATCTTCGTCTTCATCATTATCACTTAGGGCTTCGTTTTGTGTGTTGTTCACATTCTCAATAAGATCTTCAATTGATTGAATTTCGTACGGTGCTACATTGTCATCAATAGAATCCAGGAAAACCCTGCAGTATCTCGGGTTCTTCTTCTTCCAACACGACGTCAACCACGTTGTTTCTGAAACCTGCTTTCTTGAAACAATTTTGAATGGTTTCAGGCTTTATTGCTTCCCATGCCGCTGCAATGTTTAGAATCGCATCATGCACAGTCAAGGGTCGTCTGCTGTCGGGGTCTTCCATTTCTCGCGCGGCGGGGGGCACTAACGCGCGCGCCATTTCGTGCTGGTAGCGCTGACCTCTCTCGCTCTGCTCGGCGTGTATTAAACGGGATGACGAATCGTATTAAGCGTTAAAAAATGTATGAAAATATATTTTAAGTTGCAGGGACCGACGTAAAATGGCGTATTATGCGAGAAATCGTATTAAGCGTGATCGTCTTAAACGGGTTCTACTGTATATTTATTAATTAGTGTTCACTCGAAATATAGTACAGTCAGCAAAGGACTAAGGGTAACAGGTGCATATTTTAAAGTTTTAATTTTTTTAATGACGGTTCAATATTTTTTTGTTATTCTGCGTTAAATAACTAACATTTCGAAAGCGTAAGAATAATTAACAATTACTGAACAGTTATTAAAAAAAAAAACTTTAAAATATGCACCTGCTATACAATACAATAATGTACAGTATGGTAGTGAAATGGCAACCCTAGATGTTGCGGCCGTGTCTCGTCGCGTCGTATCAAACTTTACACTACCGTTCGCGTTGTAACGGTGGACCACACTGATCACAAGTTGCCAGACTATTGAACAAATCGCGTACCTTTCATATAGTATTTGTTTATTTTGTACAACTAAGTGTACAAAACAAACCACAGAATAAAACATAATTATTGCTCTATTAACTGCACTTTAAAAGTTTATGGAGGCATTAGATCTTTTTTTTTTGTAATAATTTTTGAAGGAATGTGATAAAATGTGTGACAAAAATATGATCTTTGGAGGCATGAAATCAATCCATACAAACACACAGAAAATATCGATCTCCATTCATTATTTAATCGGCCATCTTATTGATTGGATTCGACGTTTAGACGAGTGAACATGGTGCTTGTAAGACATTCAAAATATATCGAGCTATACAAAAACAGAATTTAGAACAGAATTTCATTTGAGAAAATATATAAAGTATTTGAAAATGGCAATTGTTGAAGTAAAAGTGTAATAATGTGAACGAAGAAAGCCATTTAAGAGGTTAACTTACGTAATTATAATTTAAAATATAAACGTGTTTAGAATACCCGAACAGCTGACCTCTACCGAGGCAACCAACGGTGTAATGGTTAGTCTAGATAGAATATTACACCAGTACAATACACCCTGTATCAAATTATATACAAGGTGAAATATTTTAACCGGCCCTAAGGGTTCATTCCCAAATTATAAGAGAAAGCAAACATTTCTGTTAAGAGTTGCGTATCCGAATTGACATAAACTATAACGGCATTACTAGATTAGTACAAAAATATAGGCAGATTTGCAAAATTAACAGGTTCGATTCCTGGCTAGGGTAATGAGTTTTAAAAAATCTAATGATGAAGTTTTCAACTCCTTTCAGCATCTTTCGCTATCTCCTATAGATTAGGAACACGCCCTGAAGGCACATTTATAAAACTCATCCTGTATATATTTAAATAACAAAGGCAGTAAGCCACGTTACAAACAACCCTTGGATAATGGAATATACCATAGAGTTCAGTACTAATAGAAGGTACGAGCATTATAAGTACAGCTTTTCTCCCCAGTGAGACTTTATTCAAAACACACTGATGCTATACCGATAGTGCTATCACTAACCGAGGAGATACCGGTAGAAACCGGTAGTCTCTATGTGGCATGGTGCATAGAAACTCGAACATTCCGGTATCACCTCACTGTGTTAGGTACCGTGGCGGTGCTCACTTTTAGTACTTTAAGTACCTAATGTCAACTATTCAGACAGTTCATCAATAGGTATAGCCCAATTATTAATAAAATGCATAGAAACAATAAAAATGATGATAAAAAAGATGTTAATGGGTAAGATGGTCTCGGTGTCAAAATGTACAAAAGTCATGATGTAACATGATTGAGCAAGTGTATAACCTGACAATTTTACAAGGGATTTAAAATTGAACCAAAAGTGTAATTTTAGTGCATTACTGAATGTACCATTTTCCGCCTATCACTAATCCAAAGTAGACGTCGTCGCTTAACCCTAACATTTGGATGGAGAACATGGTACCTCTATTAATTGTATATTCTATGTCCCAGCCAGACTGGCTAGAGCTGGCTGCTGACTGGAGTTATATTATCTCTGTGAGCGAAATATTTAGAGTTCAGGTAACAAGATAGAATTAATTAAGCCGAACTAAATTATATATTACTCTAAGATATTTAACATATAGATAAATAGAGAGGACATCAAACTAAATTGTGTATATATACTGCGAGGGAATCGTATCAGACCCGGTCTTTTTATATTTTCTATTGTTTTCAACTTGTACCGTTAACATGACTTCAACAGTGAAGTCAATTTAGGTATTTTGGTGCTAAATGTACTTAGCACTTTTTATACTTGTTTACCACATTCATTTCTCGTATAGTACTTTGTACAAGCCATCGTACACTTTCCGTACATTTTTACCTAACTAGCAATTTTAGCAAATTTAGTACAAAACTCACTAACTAAGAAAACGCACGTGCCGCGAGAGTCGCTTTACATATACCTACTGTAAATGAATACTTTAATAATTCAGGAGTTATATTTTAAAGTGTTTTGTGCTCATTACTTACTTACTACTACTTCTGAACGATACTACGCTACTACGCAACTTTAACTAGCATCTTAAAGTTGTGTATCGACCCGACTGGACTGGACTGGACTGGACTGGACGGTACATACTTGGAACCTTTTTTAATTTTTCTTGAGATGTTGGTCGCCTGGAAAACAAATAGATGCGAAGCAGTGCGGCGTGAGCGAGACCGGTGATCTTGATTTGACCAATCACGAGCGAGATCACATAGATGAACTTGCATTGATGTATCGCAGTGATGCGTCTTGCGACATGCGCCTGCGCTTCTATTTCCATCATGCGTTCGATGTACTACGGAGGTGACATCGATGTGCGATGTATCTTCGGCATAGCCGTACCCTTTTAGGCGCCGTCCTAATTGCGCATCATCGCGTGACCGATGCGTGCGTTCCGATGAAGATGGGTCGTACGAACGTACTGTACTGGTATCTATTGAATGTCCTAATTGACTGTCCCATAATCATGCGATGTTGTTCTATCGGTTGTGCGATGATGTGGACTTAGGACGGCGCCCAGTCTGTTTATTCATCGATGGATGAATGGAAGAAAAAGTAAAAACAGAGCTACAAATCCTACGAGGCTTCAACATGCGTTTGCCAAGTATTTGAACTGTAAAATATCTGATCCTTGCCTGTATGGCAAGGATGTATTGTCTATAGCATAGTGTAATATATATTATATCTCTCGGTTATAACTAAGTCTAGCTTTAGATTAAACTAGAGTAATTAGTAACGTTTAATTACCACTAAACTTAATTGACTTTCTGTTGTTTTTATATTCTGTACTTGTTTCAAAATGTTATTTACATTTTAATAAAAGTGAAAAAACGTGATGTTTTTATGGTTCGAGTTGTACAGCTTACTGCTTTTGTACGGTTCTTGTACCGCGGGAGTCGAGAGGTTGAATACGGGGTCATTTTCATTTTGTTTGTCATTAAATCATTATTTAGGGCCAACTACAAAAATATGCTGCGGTTTAATTTACCTGATTAATCGAATTTATTACTTTTCTTAGTCTATTCATAAATGCCGTCCCCAAATATCAGGGACAGACTGTCCTTGAATCGAATACACCTTTAAAAAATAATATTGAATAGGTAGTGCAATCGTCCCATATACCTAACCAATATGGACCCATTATACACTATTATCAAAATGGAAAAGGTAGAACTGGTCGTTGATCTCAGTTTGTAATAAGCTACAACATAACAAACTTAAAATAAGTAAAGCATCTTTATGGTTGTAGCTAATCCAACCTCTTTGTTAGAATACCAAAAAGAATTATTTCTATATACAGTTTCGATTAGTTACATCATCTTTCCTTATAAATTTTGACGCCCGTTTTAAGTTACATCCGTTTCATTTAGAATTTGCATGTACCCCCCTACTCTTCCGCCTTCAAAACGCAAAGCTAAATAGTGAATATCAGTGAACTTGGCATTAAAGTTGATCGAACCGACGACGCGCGACGTCTGTCATACATATAGCAAGTCTAGGCCAAAAATATACATGTAATCTTGATGAATGGGGAACACATGTGTGTCGTATAGATTACAATCGAACCCGTAAATAACACATAACCCCACGTTCGCGACCGATGTCGGGTAACCGACCGACCAAGCCGTGACTCCTCAGATGATCGTCTTTAGAGATATGTCGTGATACGTTACTTTCAACGCTATGTTGCTAGAGGATAGGGTTCTAACGTGGTACCGTGGTAAGGTGACTCAGACTGTATGTGGACGGGAGAGGGTTGCAAGTTGAGTGAGTTGCGTGTCATCTTGAAATAAGTCGAGTTAATGCACACGTATGGTGGATATCGGAAGATATAGAAATATTTCTGTATTTAAATAACGTTAAATATATTGTATTTTTCTAAAGCTATTATCATTATAAAACTGAATTTAATTGAGTACTAAGACAAAAGAAGCCACAATGAAATGGGGCTACGGCTTCTTTTGCTTGACAACATCCACGACACACGGAGCCACGACACGGTTGTCAGAATTTAAAAAAATAATAAGTAGGTACCTTAGTTGAAATAAGCCGCTTTCGGTTTACTTTCTAAAATTCCATGGGATTTTAGTTCAAAATTCAAATAAATAATTTTGAAATCACATTTGAACTGAATGGGGACTAAGTGAACGATCGAGGACACGCTCCGCTCCGACAACTTGTACCACACAACAATTGACATCGACAGACAGATGCACATTGTTTGTTTGTATGCATCATATTATACTTATAGAATCTAGATATAGAGATAGATTGGGCATCGTTTTTTATTCTCCCGATCCCGTGGGAATATCGCGATAAAAAGTAGCCTATAGACTATCCAACACAAAATTTAATCTTATAAATAATTTTTCAATTCGAACCAGAAGTTCCTGAGATTAGCGCGTTTAAAAAGAAACCTCAATTTTATTGTTAGTATATAGATTAGATTATTTCTGAACCATTTTATGCCACTATATATTCCCCTAGGGAGTGGGGAGTCTAGGGTGACGGAGTAGAGAGACAAAAGAAAATATTTTAATACGGGAATTAATAAACTAAATAAAAGTGATAACCATTGATTATTAACACATAGAGTAGCCACTAACTAAGCAACTATTCCTGTTATAAGGGTGCCAAAAGACGGACGATATGAACCCTGGACTGGAGGGACCCTAATAATACGAAAGGCAAATAAAATCTCTTCATTGAACCCCAAACATAATACATTTACCTAACAGTCTCCACCATAGAGTATGTAACAAGTATATTAGAGTGAGTGTAAAGCATGCCTGGACTGTTACTATCTGTTACTGAACTATAGTGCAGAACGACCAAACGAACGTCTCCTTGCTAGATTGGACATTTTTCTCTGCAATGTGGTAACCGCTTAACAGACAGAGTATGAACCGTTTACACCAATTATAATAGCTCCATACAAATTATTAATTTCTTCGCAAAAATCATTTATTTATTTGCGAAAATATTTTAAATGTGTAGTCTAAAGTTAAAAAATCGGACGGAGACACGTCTTATTTAAACCAGAGAGATTTTTGTGATGTCACAATGATCTATTGTGCATTTTAACACTGGAATATTCAGACCCTGTTGCAATATGTCACAATGGTGTTTTGTCTTTTATAATTATTAACAGGTGCTCATTCATATACATAAAGACTTTTGTACATTCCAACACTGAAACTATGTTACACATTGACATCTTAACCTCTAAACATTTAGTACCCGGTATATTGAATCACTTAATACAGAATGCTACGGAATATCGAAAGATTACTAATTGAGTCGTTTAACTTTGAACGTTGTAATTTGTTGATCGGTATAGTGATGAGTGACATGATCACTCTATACCCACCTAGTAGATAGATAGATCCTCTATGGTCCCCCCCACATAACAGTCACTCGTTAGAGCGACTGTACGGGCGGGAGTACGGAACCCTAAATACTCGCCGTATTAATGACCAAACATCAAAGGTACTCATCCTCCGGGTCGACACGGGACGGGACCCCAATTAGTACAATATCGATCGCTACAACTAATTCGATTCCCGGATTGGGTATAAAATACAGAATATTGTTCTTTTATGTAAAGTATGTTCGTTGCTTTTTCAGGTGAAGTTAGGAATATACCAAATGTTCCCAGATAGCAGTAGGAAACAATTGTATGCAGTACGGTATAATAAAGGTTGTCCTTGACCTGACCTGACCTGACCGCTACACTGAGTGACTGACCAGGTGTACCACCTTCTAACTAAACTATTCGAGTTCACCTCCTCAATAATTCAGTTCACCTCTCAAACAAGCTCGCTTCCAACACATATTCGAACGTATATAAAACCTGTTACCTCTCTATCTATCTATCTATCTATCTATCTATCCACTCTATAAGAAATATAAGTTCTGTTTTTACAATGATTATATGAAATTAGAAGTCCTGACTGGTTCGATACCCGGCAATACCCGCCGATTGATATAAATCAGTCAGTCTGATTTATCAACAGGCGGGTATCGAACCCGAAACCATCTGTGTCTGAGGCGGGTGTTCGTCCACTACGCTACAGAGGTCGCCATTAAGGGGTGATGGTTTTTAGTGTCATTTATGCCGATTATTCAGGCAAAAGAGTCACCTTAGAAAAAAAGGTTAATTCCTGTCTGTCCCCATTTGGGGACAGGAATCAAAATTCCAGTTTGTCCTCAAAACTGCCTCGCGGCACCATTTGCCTGATGTTTTTTTCTTTATTCGATTGGAGCCACTAAAATTTTTTTTTTACAAAATTACTTACATTATATCTTTTTAGTACAGTTAGCAGAAAAATTGTTGATTAAAATACTTTAGAAATATGAATAATTAATTGTTAATTAGCTAGCCAAGGGTTAAAACGCTTTTGTTCTAAAATTTACTAACAGAAATTAGAGAAAAAGAATAAGAGGCTAATTAATTCGAGATTCAATTATAAAATGGACGCACCCCTTTTTTAAAATAAACTTCAAAGTATAAATAGCCTGTACAGAGTTATCGGTAATCATATTAGCAAGTGGACATCTAAACACACATTTTTGTGCGACTTTTGGAAAATAGATTTTTTTTTAATTATCAGGTTATGTCTATCAGAAAAGCAGCTGTTCGTTACACAAGGAGGTCATTAACCTTAAAAAATATACTTATTTTTTTCAATTGCTTGCTAATTGATTACCAAAAATCCTTTAAACTATAAATAATTGTATTAAAATAATACCGTCAGAGGCTATACCTACCTAGGTCTCGGTAAAGTAAAAATACCGGTAAAATGCCTTAAAATAACCTCCCATACGTCACGCGTCACGCACGTCTAGTATTTTGTGTTTTCATATGAATATAATATAAACAAGTAAGTATATAGCGGCGCGTGCTTCCTGAACTAACTTACTACGTGATTTGTATATACGATACTAAAGGTCGACGCTCATTACGTTCGTACCACTCGTCTCTAGCTGCTGTTAGGCTTAGCTGTATACTTTGTTGACAACTCTCATTGAAATTGATTAGATGAGTACTTAGGATTTTGCAAGTGACTCACTTGCAAAAATCAAATATAACGCATCATAAATATGATGTTATTATTTGTAACGGACATAATTAAAGACGATGTAGCTAATTTAACATATTTGTCAAAAGGATGTATGTATTAGCCATATACATCGGTTTTGGAGTCCCATTGTGACAATGGTAGTTTGTAGAGTCGAGTGCCAACTTACCACCACCGACCGGTGGAACAATGGTGAGATGGTCCGGAGCGAGAGAGGAGGTACTCGACACGGTATTATGACCGTAGACTCTTAGTCAAAGGCCACAAGTACATTACAATATGATAACTGAAAAGTTATACATCCGTTCGCGGGTTGGGACCGCCTCGCCTCGCCTTGAGAATATGTGCTTTGGAATATATATTACTCCGGTTTTAACTAGTAGTATCCCCTGACTGGTGGTGCAATCCTGGTAGTTTAGATCCCTGGTGGAGGCATTGTGTATTATCTCGCGGTTTCACCAGTTTAACCTCCGATCTCGTGGGAATATCGGTATAAATAGTTATCCTATGTCAATGTATATCCTCATTATACTAAGTTTCATGAAGATCGTTCCAGTCGTTTCGGAGCCTATTCAATGCAAAAAAACAATGAAATCTCTCCTCATTATAATATTAGTATAGATTACCATGTAAATCTTATGAAACGAAAACCATTATTTCTGATTGTAAGTGAAATAAGTTAATGAACATTGTCAGTTAAAAACACTTTCTTGCTGACGGTATTTTTATACAAAATTTATTTAAGTCGTCAAATTCAGACACCTAGGAGACGGGTCGTTCGGAGATTAACCCTAAGTATGAACCTCAACCCTGTAACCCGTAATATTTACTAAGAAAATACTATAATATTGCGCTCAATAAACCACCCAGGTAAGCAATCAGAGTAGAGATAAACTGAACATCCGAACAGGGCAAGCAAGTACAAGCGAGGTTAGCAAACATCTATACAAATATTGTACCACTTCAGTACTAGCTACTTACTTAGGTACCTGAGGGATGACACGCTGTTGGTTTAGGACCAACCAAACAACTTATAGTTACTTTTCTAACAATCTCAAATTGAGTTTGCAAGTTCCTTCCATTTCGATCGTATAAACCGATCAATTAAAACGATTAAACTATTTAATTTAATTTTAAATACTTAGTTGAATCTTTTCTTTTCTTTTCTTTATATTCGTATGTAGAAATACTAGTTTGTAGATTTTTTAACACGTAGATTATTTAAGTTTAGTTTAATGCCAAATCTAAGTTAGTCTTAATTCATTTGTTTAAGTTTAGTTTTAATTTAGTTTTAATTCATTTTTTTATTTCTCAACGACACAAGTTTGTCCGTTAGTCCGATAGGAATATTATATTTTCAGTCCCTACAATCCAAGCAACTGTTGCGAGTGATTCTCCTAGACGCGCGAGTTACATCGACAGCATCTTCTCCTAGACGCGCGAGTTACATCGACAGCATCTTCTCCTAGACGCGCGAGTTACAGCGACAGCATTTTCTCCTAGACGCGCGAGTTACATCGACAGCATCTTCTCCTAGACGCGCGAGTTACATCGACAGCATCTTCTCCTAGACGCGCGAGTTACATCGACAGCATCTTCTCCTAGACGCGCGAGTTACATCGACAGCATCTTCTCCTAGACGCGCGAGTTACATCGACAGCATCTTCTCCTAGACGCGCGAGTTACATCGACAGCATCTTCTCCTAGACGCGCGAGTTACATCGACAGCATTTTCTCCTAGACGCGCGAGTTACATCGACAGCATCTTCTCCTAGACGCGCGAGTTACATCGACAGCATCTTCACCATCACCGTCACCATAGTGTTAAAGAAACCGACCAATTGAAACGGTTCAACTAAGTATTTGACTTTCCCAATGGGTAAGTATCAGAAGTTTGGTGTTCTTACAACTACATTACCTACATATATATTATCTAAATGAACTATTCCGCGCTTGCGCTACCGTACCGTATCAAATCATTAAATCATTGCTATCAAAAATGTTGTCAGACAATATTAGCCGCAGCTTTTTTTAACTCATTTTGCCTGAGTATTTTTATCAGCTTATTATCCCCCGCGTGCGTGGGGGTAATTACCCCCAGGCTAGGAACCGTCAGCGTAGGGGTTAAATTGATTCAGTCCCTACTCATCCGACATAAAATTTTGAAGTCATGCCAAAAAGTGTTCCCAATTCAGCCCGAATTTATTTGTATGTATTTTTTTAATTATTTCCTTAATTCATATCCCATTTGAATGTTCTCTGTGTTTTTACTGTTTGTACAGATGTCAGATTTTTTTAAAATTAATGTTTTAATTTAATTTTTCTGCAGTTTCTACTTGATAGATTTTGATGTAATTTAAACGAATATCCCAAAAATCTAATGATAAAAACTACATTTACAGTATGTATGAAATTTACAGTATTTTTTTTATTGTAAGTACCTATAGGTAACAGAAACACATGAATCCATGTTCTACTGTTTTTATTAAGACACCTAGATTCCATTATGGAAGTGTCTTAATCAGACTTAGCTTCGATAAAAAATACTCTTTAATCTATTATCTTTTATTATAAGTAAAGAAGACAATATAAAAGCCTTGTAATCAAAAATTGAAAGTATTCCGAATTCTGGAATAAGCTAAAACTTCGTAGATAGACACCCACGCGGCCAGAGGGCGCAATCACGCGATTACTGAGAAGGGAGGGGTATTAGAGGGGGGAAGTTATAGTACATTTCACAAAACAAGTTCCGCCGCTGAACAGATTTATCAAGTCCATTTAGTCCCAATTCAGCCCAGAAATTCATCTCAGTTTCCCAATTCATACCATTTACAGAGCAAAGTAAGCTTTTGGTATTCTTGTGAATTTCATTTTTTGTAATCGGAATGATATTGCAATGTAATTTGAACAATGTTATATGATGGAATTGGCCTTCTGGTTTAATTGAGCTAAAACTACTGGACCGATTTTGATGATTAGATACCAAGTTGAAGACCGACTCATGCTTTTATGTGATATTATCACGGGATCGTGTGCGGGACGAGGGTGAAAGTACGGGACACTATTAGTTAAAAGTCATTATATATGTAAATAAAACGCTTGCTAGTTCAATCGATATCACAAAACCCATCAAATCTCTCTTACTACCTCAGTCCCACCAATAGCCGCGGGTTATCACATATGAAACGTGCTATACCTATAGTATCTGACGTCACATGTACTAGGTAACTACACCCCCCCCCCCCCCGCCGGGCTCCGAGCACTAGTTCTATATAACAAGTTATAAGTTGTCGAGACTAATTGAATAATTACTTGATTTACAATAAAAATGGTCTTTGCAATCAAAACTTTTAACAGCTGAACAGATTTTAATGAAACAGCTATTACGTTCGGTTTTTATTCGGTTTCGGGTGCGAATCGTCCCATTCCGAAACTGGGATTAGAGACTAATTGTGCTCTTTAGGGTTTCACACCCAAAGGGTAAAACGGGACCCTATTACTAAGACTCTTCTGTTCGTCTGTATGTCCCCCAGGCTGTATATCATGAGCCGTGATAGCTAGACAGTTGAAATTTTCACAGATGATGTATTTCTGTGGCCGCTATAACAACAAATACTAAATACAGAATATAATGGTACGGAACCCTTTGTGCGCGAGTCCGACTCGCACTTGGCCGGTTTTTCTACTTGCCTTACTTGCCATCCAAAGGTTTCCATTTTTCCCTAATGGCGTATAGATAAAACCAAAAAACCTCAGAAAGAATTTTGTAGTAGACCCTTAAACAAATCCCCCCCCCCCCCCCAAGCTAAGAGAGAGAATATTCACATTAACCTTACACAAGACGTAGGCATTCTGTCACCTTACGCCACGTAGTACGGGTACGGGGAGACGACGGGATATGATTATAGCACGTTATTAGAGGTGACATCGCTTGGACTCGGTACGTGAGGTGAATGTACACTACTAGGAGGGTGGTGGCTGTAGGACTCCACAGATAGGTGCTTGTACTTGCATTAAAAGTTGACGTCGTCGTCCTACGTCATTGAAAAGGGATCATAGTACAGCACATCATAGTATAGCATAGTTTTCTCATGATGCAGTTTATGTGTCAGTCAGTGTTGAAAGGATTATTTTCCACCTATATATGTGCCCTCTAATATTTCCATCCGCTAGAGGACGATTCAATCCGTACTCATCCCATAGAATTTCAATTATACAAAAATCTGAATTGATAAGTGTTCCATATTCAGCCCGATTTTTTTGAAGTTGAACGATTGATCAGAAAGGGTCGATCATAGACCTCTGCGTGCGGTCTGCAGTCGTCCAAGAGCCTCGGTTAGTGTAAATGTTGTATACAACGTAGCCAAGTACTGCACTGGCACCTGCAGTGTTACAGGTGGAGTGGTACACATCCAAGGAGACGAATACCATAACATTGATGGTGAAGGTCCTCCATGTGCGGGAAGAATGTTCGTGTTTACATAACATGTTCTATATTGTTATAGTTATTCATTATCTTTACATAACATACGATGTACATGCTTCACTTTTATATAAGGTTGCTAGTCTAGTGCTTATTTTCCTTGTCATCTCTATCTATCTATCTACTTAATAATTATTATAAAACAAAGCCTCCCGCGGTGTCTGTCTGTTTGAACGCGATAAGCTCAAAAACTACTGACGACTTTAAATATGTCTATGGCCAGAAAAAAAGCACTATGATTGTAAAGGTCGAATAAAGAAAAGCAAAAATAATTCAAATAAAACAAAAACACCAAGACATATCCGCACATAAAACATATAAAGACGAACTGAAGTCACACTGCAGTGAATTAGTGAAGACATTTTGATATTGTGTCAATTGACAATACATCAAAATTAATAAGGTTTGGATTTTTCTGACAACCGTACAAGTATGTCAATGAATTGTGGGCGCCATTTGTTTGACCAATTAGAACGTTATCAGGCAAAAGGAGCCGCGGCTCCATTTAAATTGACTTCTTTTGGCTGAGTATAGTTAAAAATCTTAAACCTGCAAGGTTTCGATCGTCTTTTACTTGGACTAGGGGGGAAGGATGAGCGTAAAAAAAACCTAAAACAGTTCAGCATTTAACGGTTCCCCTGGGGGAGCATAGGGGGTCCGTGAGACATTAAAAAAATATTTAAAATCAACGCTCATTGGCCAGGGTGGCCGTTAATCGTGAGAAAGTGGTGGGACAGGGGGACCGTTTTCCGTAGGAAGATCGTTAGGGGGACGGTTAATGGTGAACCGAATGAAGTTATCTGAGATATGTTGAACACATTCAGAAGAACAAAAGTATTTTCAGAAAAGTTAATTTCCCGGCGACGTGTAACACGGTGTTACCATCTGCCGCGGTGCTCGGCTCGGCTTGTTGCTTGTACTAAAAAACTTTAGCCATTTTAAATCTGGCAACACTTGGTCGTAACAAAAGATATTTAACATTACGAATAGAAAGAAAATTTGGAACTTTTTCAACTAGCAACACCTCGCGGGTTCATCCGTCTAAATCCTGATCCCGAATACCTGGATAAAAATACTATTAAGCTATTGCATAGCTTTTATCGCGGGCTTTGAACGCGGCGACCGAATCAAGAAAGTCCGTAACGAAAATAAAACCTAACACCCCCCACTCCGTCTACCATGTAGCTCGGCCGAGCGTTCGCTTAACGTGTATGTTTATGGTACGACTGTACGAAGCTCGCACGATGCAATAGCTTTACCGCGGCAGTCCCCGAGTGTCACACGTTTTTTTTTAGTATTTACGTTTTAATGTAGGTATGCGGAGTTTAATGAAACTCGGTCCAGGAGTTTCAGAGCCTATTCGTTACAAACAAACAAAAATCATTCCTCTTTATAATATTATTATAGAAGTATAGAATGGTTTCATCGCATATGACCAAAAACGCGAAAGGCCAATATATTTAAAGGCCAAAAACGCAATCCCTTAAACACAAGCCAAAAACGGATTTGGCCAAATTTGTATTACGCGTTATACCAAAGTATAGAATAATAGCAATTTAAAAACTCTAAGGTCTAAGGCTTCAACTGTTGTTGCTCTAGCCGGTCTCGAACCCGCGACACTGGCCGTCAAAACGTTCCGATTTCCTCTCTATACCGGTATATATTATCTTGGTTCAGTACACCTAGTATATACTGTAATTTGGTCGCGGTTGTATAAAACTTGTACCGTAAAAGGTTTATATGTTTCCGGCCACATGTGACGAGATACTAGGGTACATATGCATACCTCGCACCGATATATCTCGGTATAATTAGATCGACTCTTGTTTCCGGTTCAACAAGTAACGGTATTCATTTTACGGTGGATTTAATTATACATCGTTTTTGCTATCTGTACCTACGTTAAGTAAGGTGTCTTACTTTGGGATGAATTGGGAATTCGTTTCTTTGATTGTGGGTTGAATTGGGATAAGATTAAAATTAGTCTAGTTTATACCAGAGTTCCATATAGGTATAATTTAACATGCCAAATCCAGCCGTTCCAATGTGAAAGACATTTCAATGACTTAGTTACGTCTGCCGTGCGTGTGATAGCACATGACTTGAATTAGTCCGCATTCGGCCCTTCAATTCGTTCCAATGTACCTATTCAAAAAAGAATTCTGGGTATGCATTTGTTATTACTAATTATTTCTTAATGATTTTTGCATATTTAAGTTTGCATCAATTTTGGTAGTTTGTCGTCGCACGCAGTCTCTATTCGTGAAACGTTTCAACACTTATCTAACGACAATTCGATACAATTATGTTAATAAATAGTTACCGTCAAACAAAGAGGTTGCATTAGCTACATCCTCCGTTACAAATGATGACGTTACGTCCGTCACCACCGGTATTAGCAAGTGATCCCCAACACCCCACTCATCTGACCGATATTATAGTTTAGTTATATGTCAGAGAGAACAGATACCGAGATGGGGGCCCTCTTCGTTCCATTATCAATGTGTTGTATTAATTCCTTGACCCGTTTCATGGTGGCTATCCGGCGGATAGGGCAAGATCCTGTCCGTCTCGACTAGAAATAGATTAATATCTATCCCTTACAGATATGGTCTCCGTCCATATGACCGTTTATTGGCCGTGGTCCGATCGCGGAGTTCTATCAATCGAATCACGGGCAAATCAAACTATTCGCAATTCTATATCAATCGAACCACGGGCAAATCGAACTGTTCGCAGTTCTATATCAATCGAACCACGGGCAAATCAAACTATTCGCTGTTCTATATCAATCGAACCACGGGCAAATCAAACTATTCGCAGTTCTATATCAATCGAACCACGGGCAAATCGAACTATTTGCAGATCGAATCGAACCAATTTTTATCAATAGCTCGCCGCTCGGTAGTACGGGAGATTTTCGACTACCAAATCTCACCACCTGTAGTAAGTTGAGACGAATCAATCAATACCAATTTGAACAACATTTTTGTCGCAATTTACCACAACTGGCTGGATATTGCCTCTGATATAATTTAAAAGACGATTGAAATGAAAACAAAATGAGGCGTAATATTTGAAGAATCATAGAGAATCTATAAGAATAGATTTAAATTTTTACAACAAATTTTTATTTAACTTCAATTTCAACATAAATGATATATAACGTTAACATGACCTATCAATATGCTACGGCCAACGTGCATCATGAATGTACTTATTTAAGACAAAACCATCTGTAATATTTACTCATGAAAGCAATGAATGAATAGTAAAAGTGTTTACAAAGCACAGTATAGTAACATAGTATCTAAGTTGGTAATATTTGCTCGGCTTATGTAATCTAATGTAATCTGAAATGAATCTAATCTTGTTAGATGTAATCACGGATAACGACATAATAACATCCCCTTTATCCTTCCTTACTTTGAGGACCTCTGTGACGCGGTGGATGAACACACGTCTGCGATCCTGAACGTTGCGGGTTCGACGCTCTACCTCTTTTGGTTTAAACCACGAATTCCACGACTATAATTGACATAGTTTTGACAGTATTGCTTTAAGACTGATGTCCTAAAAATGTCATTTAAACCTTGGTCGTCGATAGATAGGTTATTGATTTTAGCTATGAACCAATTTAGGTGAATTTTAAGATAGACGGTTAGATGGGTCTTGGGGAATAATATAAGCTACTTTATATCTCGACCGTGAAAGCACGCGGCGAGTGAAACTGCGGATCGCAACTAGTCTAAATCTATATTCCTTTACTACCTAATATTATAAAGAGATAATATATTTATGTATGTAACGAATAGTCCCGGTATTGATTCATGATGTCATCAAGTCACTTTTCGTCTATACATAGATTCATTGAGCTACGCGGGTGTAGCTGCGGATCGCAGCTTGTTATCAATATAATTAAGATTCTAGACACCGCATCGCGATCGTCATGAAAATCTGTCTTCAACGTTTTCTGTTGAAAATCTAATCATAATATTATACGGTACAAAATTATACCTACTACATACTACATAGTAAATACGAAGTTTAAATCTATACTAATATTATAAAGCTGAAGAATTTGTTTGTTTGAACGCGCTAATCTCAGGAAATACAGAAAAAAATCTTCTTGTGTTGGATAGTCCATTTATCGAGGAGGGCTATAGGCTACTTTTTATCGCGATATTCCCACGGGATCGGGAGTTACACGGGCGAAACCGCGGAGCGCAGCAAAGCAAGACTATTATTATATTTTTGTTTGAAATTTTCGTCAAAGCACAAAACCAATTTAAATTCAACGGATTGGAAACGTGAAAACTTTAAGTTTTGGCTCAGGTCGTGCTCGTGGCTCGGCTCCGTGCGAGGTACCGAACACAGGTTTATTCTTATACACGATACTATATTTATATTCCTTACTACGAATTTTACTTTTAAAGGGTAATAAAATGTCCACCTACCAATATTTGGCGACGCCCGCCAAACAAAAATAAAAACGTTTTCCGTAACAAAAATGTTTTAACTAGCTTAAATGTTAAAGCTAGTTGAAACATTTTTGTTACAAACAGTAGCCTATATTGCGTCTAGATAATGTGGCTTTCTATCTGTAAAGTAACTATACAAATCGGTTCACTATTTCCGATGATATTCATCTAAACTTTACGTCTTTATTATAATAATGCAATGACTATATTATAGGTTAGGTGCGCCCCGCGGTTTCACCCGCGTAATTCCCGATCCCGTGCGAATATCGGGATTTAATAGTACATTGTTACCCAAGGTGTGAAAGTCACTTATGAGTCTTAATGAGTCTTTTACCCGAGGTGAACACTGTGCTTTTCATTACGAATAATACATAAAATTCTTCATAATAACGAGAGTGAATGAGAGACTCCATATTACCTCTGGCAGTATGCATGAGCTGTGTGAAGCCATAATTGTTATTCTTTGGTGAAAACCAAAGCAAGGAGGTTAGGTTTTTGAAGTTTCTAATGCGTAATGATACTGATACTGGCTACAAGCACATTGCACAAGCCGCGTGAAGCCATAATTTGACATGACAGCTGTCAGTGAAAGCGATTTTCCCTAGGGCTGAAAGTTCAACTTTCTACACGCTCTTCAGGCATCTTTAGACCTACTTTCGGAGTATGAGTAATGAAAAGTAGCATGTTAGTGCACCTGCACTAACATGCTACTGCTAAGCTGGAGACCTCTCCAGCTTTGTAGATATCGAATTTCAGTGTAATCGGCTCAGCAGTTTTTGCGTGAAGGAGTAACAAACATATAACTTTCACATTTAGGTACCTGTAATATAAGTAGGATAGGATTAAGTAGTTAGATAACATTCCTATTTGTTCCATTATTGTTGGAGACGTTCATTAGGAACCTTGTCGCCAGCCAATGTAGACAAAAACCCAGCATCAATCATCGTCAAGTTTTTTTCTTCAATAAGTACAAACCAACCAACCAACCACGGACGGACGGTATTTTAATTACAAACCTGTACATACCTACATTAATGAAGGGTACCTAACTGGTTCCTGTACTTGTACTCGGACCGATGCCAGGACTCGCGTTTAAGGCGCATACTTGCTAAAAAGCTGTTGGTCGTTTTTTAACCTATCCAAACTTATGTCAAAAAACAACTTAGTTTTTACCCGACTAAGGTGAAGCCAAAATAATATAATAAATAAAATAAATCTTTATTTTGCATAAGGTTCATACAAAAACTTATACCTAGGTAAACAGTAGTAAAGAGTTTAAAAATAAAATGATCGAAGTTATTTACCTGATTATTATAACATCTGTTTAAGTAGGTAGTTATAACTACCAACTGAATTAGGGCGAGCCTCAGCCCGAGCCCTGTATCTCAGTCGATAGTTTCTTCCTTTATGACGCTAAATATCTTTCTATTTTATGTATGGCTGTTCCCACCTAACTTTGAAACTACTTACTATAATTCAATTGAGGTATCGTTAGAAGCGTCTCAACGGTCTTTTGATTTAAGTTTGAATTTCCTTGAAGGCTTGGAATTTTCGGAATTATCAATTAACGCAATTATCCGATTGACAGTCATTTTCGTCTATAAAATGCTAATTTAGATCTCACCTTCTACAAACAAATGGTACCAATAAGCGACATGCATTTTGATTTTGGCTCTTATATGCGCCTTAATAGAATACGTAGCAATACTTTATGAATAAAAAATCCTGTTTAAATATGTCAGGATTTAGTCAGTAATTAGTCGAAATAGTCGCAAAATAAAATGAAAAAAAATAAAAAACTGGGAAGGCACCATAGACTTGGCCTCTATCAATTCTCATCTCACATAAAGTTGACATAATTATGATGGATGTAGCTACTTCAAACCTTCTGTCCATTACAAATGAAGACGTCATAACTATTAATGATGACGAAATGCTGATTTCGTTTTAACGACATCTAAGTACACGTAAAAATTGGCAATCTCGTGGTAATGATAAAAACATAAAAACACAAAGATAGTCGTGAAAAACATAACCCTTTCCTTGCAGTCGGATAAACGGGGTTTGTATCCCTGCCGGAGTGACGCACACGCATTATCAGCATCGTATTCGAAGTAACATCTGTAGAAAGTTGCAATCCACTGCTGTTATCTTACTTATAATCATGCCTTCCTTCATGCTTATAATCACTCGCGAAAGGAGAGGTGTTCCTATATGTTGGGTGATCTCGAGGTGTCTTGTTGACTCAAGCGCGATTCCATTAGGCAAGTGTTGCATGCAAGTATGACGTCATATTTGCATACAAGTCGCTTGCATTGGAAACATATTGAGGGTGCGCAAATTGCATGCAGATTTTTCTTGTATAAAAGTGGAGATGGTCAACAATTGAGTAGGATATCATGAATAAAAATATGTACAAGTTCAAACTACATCATACAACTTGTAGCTTGTATGCAGGTTTGTTCAACTTGCATACAACTTGCAAGGTTGCACAAGGTTGCAAGTTCGATTGTCGCCTTCGAACATCTACCTATTTGTGTACAGATATTGATTATTTCTGTAAACATATTTGTTTTAGTCTGGGTATTTCTGTGTATATAGCTAAATAAATTATTTGTTTGGGTACCATATAACAAGCTTAGTTGCTTAATTTGAGGCTAGATGGCGCTGTGTGCAATGTCATATCTGTGATATCTATCTATACATCTATACTAATATTATAAAGCTGAAGAGTTTGTTTGTTTGTTTGTTTGTTTGAACGCGCTAATCTCAGGAACTACTGGTTCGAATTGAAAAAATATTTTTGTGTTGGATAGTCCATTTATCGAGGAAGGCTATAGGCTACTTTTTATCCCGATATTCCCACGGGATCGGGAGTTACGCGGGTGAAACCGCGGAGCCCAGCTAGTACAATATAAAGAGGAAAGATTTGTTTGCATTGAATAGACTCTGAAACTACTGGATCGATTTTAATAAAACTTGGTATAAGGAATAATGAGAATAAATTTTCCGATATTCCCACGGGATCGGGAACTACGCGGGTGAGACCGCGAAGTGATGCTAGTTTATATTGAAATCTAGATTTAGTACAATTATAACTTGAAACCTACCTAGCTTGAATTTAAATTTGGGTTAAGGTAAAATAAGTTTAATTCCTACACACTACACATTGAAGCTCATCATCTTCTTCTGCATAGGTTGCTAGAAATGGTCACGTGGCCGAAATCGGTCAAGGAGACAGCATCATCATCAGAGATATGCAGTTATTGGTAACATTCAATAATTCATTTCTATCAACTTATATTATATATGGACTAAATTATAAATGCGCAAGTTTGTTGGTGTATGTTAGTTTGTTACTTCTTCATGCAAAAACTACTGAACCGATTGTGATGAAATTTGGCGGGTATGTACAGTCGGCTGCATTATTGCAGACCCACCGTAGAGCTCCAAAACGGCTGTTATAAGAATGTTTCCAACAACTTCAACAAGCAAGATTCTAGGCACCTGCTTTAGTTGAAGTTTTAAGTCTTTTAACTCATGAATTTATCAAGCAAAAATAATTAAAATGAAAACATTTCAATAATAGTAATTTTAGAACTCTACGGTGGGTCTGTAATTATGCTGGTTACTGTACATAGATAGATAGAACCTTAGATTAACACATAGAGGTTTGTTTTTAACTTTTTTACCGGATAATGCCACGGGATGGGCACTTACGCAGGTGATTTTACTTGCATAACTGCCCGTAGCTGTTAGGTATTTAGGTAGGTGCCTAGGTTTCTACCAACATGAAAAAAAGAGGTTCTCCTTTTTTGTGAGATACTCGTTGGGAATGAAAAATAAATTCGGAAATAAAGTAATACCAAATGGTATTAGTTTTTGGTATTAGATACGGAATAGATCAGATTTGTACTTACTATGACAGATAAACTTCTGAGTGTTATTTACTGTCTTTGAACATCTATTTATAAGATTAATTAAAGTTTTGGCTCCCTAATTAGGACAGCGTTCAGTAAAGCGCCAAGACCATCAAATAAGAGGAAAGTAGGTAGTATGTCTGTCTGCGCTACATAAATCTGTCCTAACAACTAACAACTCTTAAGAAATGCAGTTAATCTCAGTGTGCGCCCATTTCGACGCACGTTCAATGCATATTCGTAATCAGCAGACCCATTACTTTGATGTAAATAAACTTTTAATTTTAGACCCACGCGCTAATAAACTAGATAAATAATTAGTTTTAAACTCGATGTTACTTCGAAATGTATGGAATTTAGTTAGTAACCAGTATAATTAAGATCCGAGTTCCGATTAAAACGACAGTAGTGGATCGATATTAGTGATATTTACAAGAAACGAGCTTACCTTGAGCGTATGTAAACAATTGCAGGCACACCAACAAGAAAATCCAGTTTTTGATCCCGAACCGGGACATCCCTGTCCGGCACATCATTCAATGCACTATTCGAACACACTAAAAGGATTTCTAATTCATCGTTATCACATTTTCACTTATAGATTACACGATTTTGCGCGAATATTTTCACACAGTTCCTAACGGCGGTGTTAGGTGAGCCGCCATCTTCGGTCGGGCGAGGACCGGCGCGATCGCAATACACAACTCAATAATGAAAGGGCAATGCCCGGAGCTTTACCCGTCTGAACATAGCTTTATCATTGGTCCGAAGTTAGTCATTAATGTCAAGATAAAAGTTTAGTCGATCGACTGCGATTAGAAAATTACCCCGTGTGAGACCGAAGTTTAAAAAACTGGAAGAAGAGCTGTCAATGTCAAAAGTTGTTTTCTCTTTCTAACAAATTGAATAGTTATCTAGCTATCTTCTTCTAATGCTGAAACTTTAAATTTACTCAAAAAATCTGTAACATTTGAAAATGTTTGTGTCGAGGTGAATTTGTTTGTGAGCTAAAATTTATTAAAATTACATGTTTTTTACCATAAATCTTGTCTATTTTAAGAATAAATGAGCTAACCAGAGTTGCTGGGAGTGCATTGAAACCATCAGAATGGATCTCATATACTCCACAAAGCGAAAACCCTTGAAATTCGAACCGCCACATTTCGACAGGTAGTCATAATTTTCACTAAATTCAAATAAAAATACAACAAAAATACTTTAAATTTCTTCACAAATTCACTAACTATCAACATAACTACTACATAAAGTCCTAAACCCCAATTTCAGTGCTACGGACCCGGAGCTAGTCCGTCCCCTGGTGACAATATCGAGTGCTAACATCATCGCGTTCACATCTCCAACGGAGCTCCATGACGTGGAAGGTGACACCTGGGGCGGGCACGTGTATGTCTGTGACCTGGACACACCGTGGGACAGCCATAAAGTTACCAGCACTGCCTACCCAGTTAGTTCCTACAACTTGCATACAAAAAAATCTCATAATAGTACTCTCCTAGGCTGAATAAGGAACCCCTGTGCCAGATTTCATGCAATTTGACCAGTGGTTCAGCGTATGCCAATGTGCATTGTGGTATTCAGCAAGAGATTGACAAAATGTCTATGAGTGCTTTTCCGACTTTTATAAGTCAGTTAGAGACCCTTATTTTAGCATATTACCAGTTCTTGTCCTGTATACAATTGATTAAGGTGAGAGGGTCTTTTAGGTGCTGAAAAGAATTAGATGTTAAGGCCTTTTTCTAAACCCAGCAGTTCACCAGGTGGTTGATCATGGCCGGTTTTTCACCCTTACAATAAATTACCCATTACACATGGTCTAACAAATCAATTAGTATGCATGTCTTATTTTTTTTTACTTAAAACAGGCTTGCATTTAAATGCAAGCCTGTTTTGAGATGCAGTCAACCGCATCTCAACTGATGGAAAGTGATGATGATGTCGAGGATGTAGCATGCTCCTATCTTCTGCCTCGTTGACGGGGCAGAGCTAGCGGGGCCGGTGGGAGTAAGTCTATCTATTATTTATCTTAAAGCTGAAAGCATGAAACATCAACCATTTAAATGTTAAAATTTAATATGTAAATAGGTAAACATAACCTCCAAACTTTCAAAAAAAGTTTGAATTTCCAAAAGTCTGTGAACAAAACTTGTTTGTTTGGGTGCACAGAAGTGGCACTCGACCACTTGCTAGTATGATAACCAATAACCTTGTTCTTATATGTTAGGTTTCAGCTTTGGAATGGGATGTGGAAGGCAACAAGCTGGTGGTGGGTACCACCGTGGGAGATGTCTCCGTCTATACACAGAAGGACTATCTGCTCAACTCGTGGCAGTGTCTATACACTGCTAGCTTTCCTGGTGAGAATTTTAACAATTCATTCCAGTAGGTACTCGTTGAGATTGCAACTCACTACCAAAGAATTGTCCTAACTAATATTATAAATCTGAAAGTTTGTTTGTTTATTTCTTTGTAACTTCACAGTCAAATGACTAGATTAATTTGGATGAAAATCGGCATAATTTAGGGCATGGAGAAGGACATACGATCCCGCGAGATCGGGATTTGCGCGGGTAAAACTGCGGGGCTCAGCTAGTGTCTTATATGGCCAGTAGCCAGTGGGTTTCGGCCAATGTAACAATACCACAAATGATCTGTTTTGACTTTAAAACGGGTGGAGAGTTGGGGGCTACTTGCTAAAATTAAATTTGGAACAGATAAATGTAGTCACCCTAAGTTCTTTGTTAGAAGAAAGAAGAAACCAGATCATGTAACAAAGAAGTTGGATTAGTCCCTTACAATTATTGTGTCAAACATACAATGAGATGACATTGCTGATTTAACCTACAAATTGTTGTGTTATTGTGATGTAACTTGTATGTATATATGTATCAACAGGTGAGCATATAATAAAGTGTGCGTTCTTCCACAACGGTCGACGTCTAGTCGTGGTAGACAAGAAGCCGGATGGCACCATCGCCGAGCGGGTACAGTTGCTGAGGCATGCTCCTACTTTGAAGGGATTTGGGTCAGTTCTCTACTTTCATCTCTTTCATTTGACCTTATATAATATTATGGTTTATTAATTTACCACCCTGTCAGGTTAGTTGACCGTGTCCAGAGGAAAGAACTTGTCAATATGTCTAGAAATAACCAAGCCGCAGGCTTTATCACGATGTTTAACTTCACTGTAGAGTAATGTAAATTAGCGCACATACATTTTTCGTAAGAGAAATCCATCGGTGCACTGGGAACCGAACCCACAAAATTCGGAATGAAAGTCGAGGTATCTATTACCAAACGATAAGATTGGATTATGTATGTGTTTTGTACAGTGGTGTGCCCCAAGAAGGTTGCATAGTGGTGACGCAGTCGGGCCTGGTGGGTGTGGTGATCAACAACGAAGGCTCGACCAGTGCGAGCGCCGGCCCCACCCCGGCTCCCACCACGACGGCTACACATTCCTTGCGGCCGAGCAGGGACCATGTCACATATGCTGCTATTACATATGCAAGTAAGTTGTTGCTAATAAGGCTATCTTAAATTATTTCCACAGACAGTACAGCTTTTGTTGCAAAATTAACAAAAAAAAATGTAGTGCCGAATGTACCAAAAATCTCAGGAATAATGGGAGTTTAGAATTCCGGTTCTGTTTTATTGATAAAGAACCAGGAATACATATTTGGTATTTTATTATTGTATTAGTTGTTTTTAGAGTTTCATACTTTAAGAATGTATAGGACACTTTTAATTTATATCCTCTTTCATTGCCATTTTATTTCAGAAAAATGTTTATTCTATTCTGTCCTGTTGTTTCCTATTATATTGTATACAATCCCACGTTATGTGTGTTAAACGAACGAACCATATTGTGATATTCCAGTAGACGGCAAGATAATGTTATCAGTGGTATGCCGTCGGCTGGTGGTGCACGCGGCGTGCGTCGTGTCCCGGTCGCCGCCCACCATCTCGCTGCAACCGTTGCCGGCCGTCGCCAACACTACCAGGACCAGTTAGTACATATATAGTAGCCTGATCCTTTACTGCCATATTCAATATTAGCTTTTGCCCGCGACTTCGTCCGCGTTCAACTCCAAAATGGTTGTAATAAGATTGGACCGAGAAATCACGTTGTCGCATACATACTTTACCCCTCTTTTTCACCCCCTTAGGGGTCGTTTTTCGGAAAATCCTTTGTTATCTGATGCCTACGTCATACAAAGAACACACCCTCCAAGTTTCAGGTCTTAACGATAAGCGGTTTAGGTTGTGCGTTGAATCGTCAGTCAGTCATTCAGGACAAAGAATTTTATATGTATAGATTTAGTGAAGATCTCTTAGTACTATATTGAACATTTAGTGAAGATCCCTTAGTACTATATTGAACATTTAGTGAAGATCTCTTAGTACTATATTGAACATTTAGTGAAGATCTCTTAGTACTATATTGAACATTTAGTGAAGATCCCTTAGTACTATATTGAACATTTAGTGAAGATCTCTTAGTACTATATTGAACATTTAGTGAAGATCTCTTAGTACTATATTGAACATTTAGTGAAGATTTCTTAGTACTATATTGAACATTTAGTGTAGATCTCTTAGTACTATATTAAACATTAAGTGAAGATCTCTTAGTACTATATTGAACATTTAGTGAAGATCTCTTAGTACTATATTGAACATTTAGTGAAGATCCCTTAGTACCATATTGAATTTTCAGTATTTAATTTCTATAATGTTGAAAATGACCATGAATTGAATGTATTGAAGGTTGCGTGTGGTGGTGGGGCGAGGCCCTGGGCGTGGGCGGCGCCGCCCCGGGCGCGGGCCCCGCCGGCGTCGAGCTGTGGCGGTGTACAGACAGGCAGTATCCATTACATGATGTCTTGCATGGTAATGTATCATTTCATTTTACAACAAAAATCAAATTGTGCTTGTCCGACACACTAGGGTTTAATCTTTACATAATATTGCATGGACTGCCATCTATTGACTTAATCGTGTTTAAATATAACGCTTTTTGTTAACGCTCTTTTTTACTTGAAAGTTTATGTATATGTTTGTTTCTTACTCGAAGACTGCTGAACCGATTGCAATGAAACGTTGTATGTAGATAGATGGAGACCTAGATTAACACATAGGCTTTTTTATCATATTTTCACTTAATTTTTATCCAGATATTTCCACGAGAACAAGACTTGCGTGTGGAAGCGCGGAGCGCAGCTAGACTACAATAAATAATATTATATTGATTATTATCAAAAATAAATAAATAAAGTATATTGATTGTAAATTCCAGGTGTGATGCAAGGGGGGAACACTACCCCGGGGGGAGGAAAAAAACCTAATACTGAAGTATTTATGACTTGTGTAAGTATTTTAATGAAGGAATAAAAAAAGTTAGCCTGAACTTGGAAGCATGTTAAAAAATCTAGTTTAATGGCCTAAGAACAAGCAATAGTACACGAATCTATAGTTTTCAAAATTCATGTCTTTCACTTTGTTATGCAATTAAATCTGCTACACCGATTGAAGTCCGATTATGCACTATTAGATAGTACTGTTTTCTGTAAAGGTCCCACGGAATCGAGACTAATGCGGGTGAAACCGCGGCAAGTAGCTAGTAAATAAAATAGATATTTATTTATTTTACGCATTATTTAAAGGCAATTACGGGTTGGGTTTCCACCGTGCAATTATGGTTATTATTTTCTTTAAAAAAAATCTAAATAAAGTAAGAAGCTAATTTTTTATCTCAAATAGTATATGATGTTCTAGTTAAGTATGTTAGACACAAGATGGCGGACGTTACGTGTAATGTCGTATATTTGTGAACAGGGCTGGGCTAAGGCCGTGACGTGGCCGACGGAGAGTACAGTGAAGGCGGGGGCGGGTTCCCGGGGGCCCGCCGCCCCCGCGGCCGTCATCACGCAGCATTCCGTCTTGTTACTGCAGCAGGACACGCCCAGGGTAAGTGTATCCGCGTCCCCGCGCGCGTTTGAGTGCTCCTCCACAGAGAAAAAACTGTTTCTTGAAGTAAGAAATAATCCACTCCCTAAAGAGGCTGAAGAATATTTTCTTGGTTTTAGTAAAAAATCTTAAAATTAAGGTTCACGCCCGTCGGCTCCCCTAAATGATCTCGCAGTGCCGATGGTCCCCCTGTCGAGAACTTTTTCATGCCCGTCGGCCCCCTGGCCTAGGGGAGACGACGGGCGGTAATTAAAATTAGATCGGAGCACCTCGCGGATACCCTATACTCCCCCAGGGGGGGGGGGGGTTGCATCTTATTTTTACTTTAATTGATACAGTATTCATAATTTAAAAGCAATAAACTTAAATTATGAATACTTACTGCTAAAACCAAGAAATAATTATCTAGCGTCTATAGGGAGAGGATACGTTACCCGAGGTTAAGGCTCTTAAGAGATCCACTACAGACTCTAAATTGTGTTGTTTCCAGATATGTGCTCGTCAAATAATAGGCAACGATGGTACCTCGGACAATCCAGGCGCTACGTCACCTAAGAAAATTAAGTTTGGACCGGTAAGATAGATACTATCGAAATTCTACCCCTAAGGGGGTGAAAAAGGGAGGCATTCTATGAAAGTATTTTCCGAAATTCTACCCCTAAGAGGGTGAAAAAGGGAGGCAAAGTGTGTATTAAATAATAAATAAATTGATTTTTATTTCAGGCAAAACCCATATACAAATCTTGTATTAATCTTGTCTTGTATTGGACAACGTGATTCCTTGGTCCAATCTACTAATTCTACGCAGTCGAAGTCGCGGGCAAAAGCTAATTTGAATATATTTATGTTTTCGTTGCAGTGTGTGAGCGGCGGCGCGGTCCTGTGTGACGTCACAGTGTCGTGGCTGGGCGGCGTGTGTGTGTGTGTCGACACACAGGCAAACATACATGTACTCGCTATACATAGGGATATGCGTATGTATTATACTTACAAACATAGATACTTACTTATTATATCAGTAGGAAAGTTTGTCTGTATGTATGTTGCCTTCACTTAATATTGAACCAATTACCGATAAATAAATAGATCAAACCTGCTCCCTTAGATAAGATTGCTTTCCCTTAGCGATATCGACAATCGAGAAACTTTTTTGACGTGATTACGTCTAATAAATTGATGGAACACCTGCATTTACAAAAAAGTGTGACGTCATTGTCACGTTCCCGGAACGTGATAGACAATAACGTCACACAGCACGCAGCAATATATTGTTTAATAATAATTGCGCTCATTTGGGCTTGTGCTATGGTGACGAGTGACGAATAGAAGACTTATAAAAAGGAAAAAAAATATAAAGGAATATCAAAAAAAATCTTTTTTCATCGTTTCTTATGACGTTATCACGTAAAAGTATCGTCCGTAAACCGACTTCACAGAAAGTTACGTGGTCTGACTTTAGATTTAAAAAAAGGTCGAGTTCATACAAAAAATGTCTGTCTGTTGGCGATATCGCTAATAGACAGTAATCTTGCCTAAGGGGGCTGGTTCGATGAAGATACTCTACGAGACTAGAGTGCGACTGTGGGGCCCCAGTGCAGAACACGGCGCACCTCGTGTCCTGCCCATCGTGTCCTACCACCTGCACAAGGAAAGACCTAATGGAGGCCACAGACGTCACCGTGAACATAGCTAATTACCATAAAATGGTCCATAACAATTTAACTATTTGCTCCACACCCAGTAACTAATCATCTCTAATCAAAAACCTAACATATAAGTAATTGACCATAAAGAAGAAGAAAGCAATAACGCGGGTATATTGTGATACAAGATGGCGGCCGTGGGACAAGGGCTACAATCCCTCAAACTTGGATTTAATATTTGATATCTTCAAAATAAAATTGCGTCCTCTGACAAATTCAACCCATATAAATAAATAAATAAATATTGCAGGACATTCCACACATCGCCATCTAGCCCCGAGCTAAGTAACTACACTTATGTTATGGGTGCTAGACAACTCATATACTACATAAATATACTTTTCTTGTGTAAATATGTATATACTTATAGTACATAGAAACAAACAGATCACAGACAAATATCTAAGCATAAATACTTGTCTGAGGCGGGAATCGAACCCGCAACCCTGTGTTTGGCGGTGCGGCATGGTGACCATTGTGCCAACTGGGTCGTTGTGTTTCATGACCCAACTCTTGAGGAAAGTTCTATGCTGAATTCCCAAGGGATCGAGTCTTGTGCAGCGTGGCTAACCTTTCTGATATGATTGTATGTCCAGCTCCCCCGTTAGCGATCCAACAGTCCACCTCTCTCCTGGAGTACGCACTGGTCTCCGGGTACTCCTGTCTGGATATAGTGCTACAAGCTAAACCTGATCGAAGGGAGACCATATACGAAAGGTAAATATATTTACTTAATCGTTTTTTATTAACATAATAGCTCATGCCCAAATATACTAGATAAACTTTCCGGTGACCATCCTTGGTGCAAATTTGTTTTTTTTTTTAATAAATAGATAAGCGTTTTTTTTTCTATTTATTGTGGCTTCGCACGGCTTGTGCTTTTAGCCAGTGTCAAGTTATATTTTGCATCAAATTATGACCCGATTTATCATAAATCGGGCCTAAAGTGTTTCAAATCAGTCAAAGTCGTCATAGTCCGTCAAGTCAGGGGCTATAGTAAAGCGGTGGCAAGTTTACCATAACCTTAATAGGAGATTTGGAGGCAACGAGAAAACTTCATGTTTGACACTGATTTTTTCTTTCACTACACTTGTGCATTTTCACAGAACTTAATTGAATATCATTCCACCAGAATTATACAATTCAACTCGGGTTACAACTAAGTTTCATGAAAATAAAACTGCAGCACGACATGTTGTTAACTCGTTCCCGCCAAAACTCCAGAGATTAGCGTTTGACCAGTATCGTCACTCGATGGTAAGTGACGATGCAGTGTAAAATGTAGCACGAGCTGTCTAGAAGATACCTATACGCTCGCTACTCGAATACCTCCAAATAAACGAGGGTAATAATTGAAGGCCCGGAGTCTCATTCGAACCCCTCCACTGCGTTCATACCGGGGTAGTGTTGCTCTACTTTCCTTCGAAGATGGTTCGAGGTGGGAGCTAACAGTCCTAGGATCAAAGTCTGGCAAAGCAATGTCACACTTTTTGTTTCATTTTGTCACATATTATCATCAAGTGCCACTTTTGTTTCATTCTGTCACATATTTCATCAACTGGCACACAGATGGCGCCATAATGAAAATGTATGAGTCAACCTTTTCTGCCAGTTGAGAGGATATCCTCTCAACTGGCAGAAAGGTTGACTGTCCTAAAGTATCACGTTTCGTTCCAGGATAACGGAATCGTTCCAACGTCAGCCGCCGCCATTCCAACAACATTACTACCAGAGTTGGCTCAAAATTAGGATTGCATTAGCGAGGTATGTACCCGTTACAACGTGCCACCACCATATATCTTACCTACTCATATCACGTCATCGAGCAGCGATCTCATTGGATGTTAATGACGTGATACTTACGCCTACGATGCAGTCAACATTATTGTATCAATACGCTGTGACATTATCAAAACCATCAATAGATTAGTTTTTAAAGGCAAATCTCGACTTACTTCACCACCAATAAAATCCTGAGTTACTTTCCTCAATAAAATTCAGTTGTAGTAGTCCAGTTTTAAAAAGCATAATTATATATTATTGAATACTAGCAACACTCCACATTAAAAAAATGGGTGTGGATGTATTATGGACACGGCCGTTTGTTATACGTGAATACGTCTCTGAACGGGTAAAGGGTACGGGGGTTTGAGTATATAAAATCTTATTATTTATGTATGTCATATTCATAAGAGTTTACATGTATTGTTAATGATGGCAACTGTTTACGTTGTTGGCACTGCTTGACTTGGTCATGTGATGTTTTATTGGTACCATTCGATTGCTTTTGAGATGCCTTTTCCAACCGTATACGATCTCTGTATTTCGATTTGGGTTTTTGACGCGTATAGGCCGACATTTTATATATTTTTTGATATTTTAACATCTTATTTCATTCACAGTCACAATTTTACTGTAATGTTTTATATAGATTCGATAGATTGTGACGAAAGCTGACGATTGAATAAACGTCGTAGCTTCACCGAGTCGAAAGTTATACTAAATGGAAATCTCGATACGCAACAGAATGACCCTCCGCCGCGCGCTATGTGTTACAGTCCTTACGTACCGTAATAATTGTTTGATTCTTTAGTTATCCAGTGGTGTCATTGTTTGGATGGGGTAGATAGATATGTAGCTGCAACACTAAACTGTATCCTCTGATGTGATTGTGATCAATCATTTTTTAAAATTACTTTTCGCAATTTTAAAATCAAAAGTATGTCCTTCCCCGCCGTTTGACCGGGAACAAAATAAGTAATTTCACATTTATGTAGGAGTTACCTTTATTTGTAATGAATGAGCTGTAATACGAGCGTTGCAGTAATGTATCTGATGTTGTTAGATCATCGTCAAGCCTCCAATCGAGCGGGCATTGGTTGACCTGCATACAGACGTGTCACGCGGTTCTGTCTGCGACCGCGGCCGCGCAACGGCACCTCGACTCTACGGACACACATGCACTCGACGACGACGATGATAAGGTGACCATTACACAATCCTATACAATAGAATATAATTTATTTAAACAAACATACGACATACACAAATAAATAAAAAACAATAAGATGTAAATACAAGAAACAGAATGAGTAATAATCCGGGACTAGTTTACAACAAATATATGTTTGTTTTCTTCTAACCAGAGTCTAGTAGCGTTGGAAGCGAAGCCGGAGTGTATTCTAGGCGTGGAGCCCGCTACCCTCGGCGGGCTGCGACTCGGGCTACAGCGAGCGGCGGATATTGCGTTTACTGCACTACTGTCGCTGCCAATACACCACCACCATCACGGGTCTGTACTCTACTCACTACTGCCACTATGTGGTAATATAATCCTTTACACGACACACTAAAATTGGGCAAAGTGGGGTATATTGTACCGACTGAGGAGCAATGCGAGTGGGGCGCACCATGGACTGCGACGGGTCCATCCATGGTGCACCTACTCTAATGCCCGTTGTGTTCTAACACCTGCACATTGGAGGACCTGATAGAAGCCAACGCTACTGCAGTTGCAGTGGCTAAGTATTGGGCAGAAAACATTTGATTGGTCGAACGTCATTGACTCGAAAAAATGAATATCTCATTCGGGCCAACGACCCAGGGCAGTGGGGATCCACGAGGCCCTCCGATCTCATTCACGAGGCCCCCTCCCCCTAGTCCAGGGCAGGGATGAGAGTAAAAAGTTCTCAACGGTCCATTGAAAGTAGTGGATCTATTAGGGGAGTCTACTAATCATACTTAAGTAGTTCAAGGTCAAGATGTCAAAATTGCTGGTACCGAAATGTCATTATGCCCTTATGTTGCTATGATAGAATATAATAAAGGCCTTAGAGTCCCGCTTGCACCTGATCTAACCCCGTAATCACCTTTAATCTCACTGTAGCTATGAGATCTGGACGGAGTCAGGCTCGGTGGCCCTCCTGCGACGGCTGGTGGCTGCATGGCGCGGTGCTGCGCCGCATCGAGGCGACAACATCGCCCGGCTGCTACACAACGTTGCGCAACGATCGCTGCACAAGCAGGAGACACCGGGTTTGTATTCACACATTACAACCAGGACTCATATCCCTGAGTTGAGGAGAACCTCAACGCCCCTTGACTTCACTCGCGTTACTCCCTGTCCTGTGGGAAAATCAGGATAAAAACACTCCCAGCCTATAACACTCCCAGTAAATCAATGTATCGTCATACCAAGTTTTATCTAAATCAGTCCAGTAGTTTCGGAGCCCATTCAATGTAAACAAACAATCAAATCTTTCCTGTTTTTAATCTTCTTTTTATAGTAATCTACCGTACATGTGTATACCACTGAACTCCTCCTAACCGGCTAGACCGATTTGAATGATTTTTTTTGTATGCGTTTGGGTGGCGCCCTGGATGGTTAAGATTCACAAATCAGCCTGGTTTTTTTTTGGGAGATACCAATTATTGACTTGTACAAATCGTGAGAAGCTAAAACTTAAAAAGCTTTAAACAGAGGTTCTTTGTTTATGATGTCAACAGAGGAATGCCTCGGCCTAGCGGCGATGTCCGGTCACGCACGAGTGTGGGAGTCACTCCCGCGCGTGGCCGTCACCGCCCCACACGGCGCTACACCGCCTTTCATTGTAAGTATACCTTGCCGTGTAGCTCGATTTAAAGAGCATATACGTATGGAACAGGGTGCATTTGTAAAAATTCTTATAGAAATTGTATTCATTTCGTTAAAGAGTGTCATTAACTTTAGCTAAAACTAGAAAATGAATAAAATCAGTTAGAAAAATTACACGTTGGACAAGGCTGTATGGGCTAAAAGCTATTTGCCTTCCTTTTAGAAGAAGTAACAAAAAAAAACTTAATCTGTCAAATACAAATGTTAAGTGATGTGACATAGCTGTGATTCTCGACTACGATCGTTTTAATAAATAAGTCATAACCAATGAACTAGAATTACAGTACAAGGATATTGACACTGTAATTGTTAACGCAATTTCTTTGAGTTTATCGATTATTTTTAAATTAATAATTCATATTTTAGTTCAAATACGGAGTGGAGCCAGAAGCGTTGCGGTTTAATCCAGAACCACCTGCGTACGCGAACTCCTATGATACAACCCCTTCAATCACCATGGATTCCATAAGGTTCGCATTCATTTCTTTATGAATTTACCATTATAGTTTTAAAATCCATTGAAAAAATAATGGTTACAAGACCCCCTTTTTCTGTCTGTGTATGTGGTGTTGTATAGTTTTTTTTACAAAAGATATCACTGAAACTTCTTGCATACTTCTTTGATTTTTTTTTATTTCACAGGTACATGTACCTAGGTGGCGGGTTGAAGCCGGCTCGGTTCCGTCAGTGCGGTCGGTGCGGTTCGCGCGCGCTCTCTGCACCCATCACGACGAAACACCCGCTGCAGAGGGCATATGACGCGAGATTCTTGCCTTCTTGCAGGTAACAATCATTTATTTTAATATGGTTTTACTTCTTTCATGTATTTGTTTAAGTTTTTAGGAAATTAATCATCACTACATAGTATAAAACAAAGTCGCTTTCTCTGTCCCTATGTCTCTTTGTATGCTTAAATCTTTGAAACTACGCAACGGATTTTGATGCGGTTTTTTTAATAGATAGAGTGATTCAAGAGGAAGGTTTATATGTATAATAACATCCATTAAATAGTGGAGAAGTACTGTTATTTTGAGGTTTCTAATGTGATGTCGTAAATAATTACATTTTTTCCGCTTACATTGCAAACGCAGGCTGAACTCTACGAGTTTTATCAAAATAATGTACTAAGTATTGTACACATTGAAAAGGTCTACAGAAAAGTCCGTGATGGTATAGGTCTATCTCTAACCCACAATAACTTTTTTTAGTCATTTACTTTTTACGACAAATAATGGCTAATTTTCGAAGCGATTTTAACCAATACAGCATTAATCCTTAACCAATTAAATACCTTGAATACATTGTTCATTTAATATAGATCTATATGGCCCTTTACACCGTATGATTTAAGTGAATATTTTCGAAGATATTACAGATAAAAAAATTGCGGGACGTAGCGTTTGCGGCGGTACCGGCCGGCCGCCCGGTGCGGCAAAAATTTTTTAAAAGTAACTAAGTAAAAATGTAGTGTATAAGATAGCAGGAAATCTTCATGGTATAGGGAAAGGGGGATTGTTTTACTCCAAATTTAACGCGTGCGGGCCACGGGCAGTAATGAATCAATCAAAACTACTGAATCGATTTTAATCACATAGTCTATATATTTTATACCCGTGCGAAGCCGGAGCGGGCCGCTATGCTTTTATATACAACGTTCACAGTTTTTCTGTAGTGTATTTAGTATCAGCATTGCACCCGTGCGAAGCCGGGGCGGGTCGCTAGTTTAAGCATAAATGATACCGATTATAAAATGTACCTTTTTTTAACTGATTTGGTTGTTTTTGTTTCAGATGTGGTGGAAAATGGACTTTATGCTCAAACATTTAATTAAATAAGCATTAAAAAACTGACCAAATAACAATAAGATTGTAAATATGTACACATTTAAGGAGATAAATAAATATTTTTAGACATTTTTTCTAGATTTTTATTGTCAACCATTACATAAATGTTATTCGACTTGGTCTTTGAGCGTATCGTACAATAATTATTAATTTTAATTAGGATCTAAATAAATTATTTTAATAATTAAGTAGGAATGTAGGAATTTTAAATTCAAAAAGTAAATTTCTTAGAAATCGATAGGAAACTTAATCGATCGACTGAAGTCGTACCATCCACTGTCGACTTGGCGATTGTTGGAAGCGAAAACGTCACATCACTAGTTGACTAGGAAATCGTTGTTGAGAAACGCTTTGCTGCGACTGCAATATCGAAATAATTTGTGTATTTCTCTCTAATAATCGTTTCGGCGTCAATTTACTAACGTTTTTATCATAAAATACGTATTAGTTATCTAGATGGCGGACAAAAAAGGTATTTATGCACTTTATTCTTCATATTCTTTGTTCTCATTATACCACGGTTTTGACATGTGTAACGTCATTTTATGGCCTTCAAAACGGTAAACTAATGTTATAATAACTGTAATTTCAGTAAAACACACTCAATGTTACCGAAAAAGTGTGTTTTAGAGCTTAGTTTTGCATTTTTATTGGTCAGGGTATGGATTCTGCGGAGATCGATAATCACTCGGGAATCCAAAATGGTGGCTCGAAGGCGGGATTGCAGATTTATTTTTAGGTCCATTCATCTTGTTTAGGCCGAATTAAACTAGGGTTTATGAACTCTATAAGCTAAATTACGGCGTCCGAAACATTTCTATACATAGAACATGGTATTTTACGTGTGATTAATCCAATTATATAGCCGACTTGCGTCTTGTGTAAAGTTGCCCCAAGGCATGAATTCTGCAGACATTTTTCAAGTAAATTGCTTCATAGAATCTTGAAAAAAATTAGGTCAGATATTTTAGTCAACCAATTTATCTAAAGTCAAGTAGATTTATATCGTTTGATGGCGAAATAAAACCCCTGAGCACAATTTTTGAATGAGTCGCAATTATCAAAAAAATCAATAAAAACAAGATCTAAACCCACAACATACCAGAAATATTCTATAATTACTGAACCTAGTTGTGAACATGAATATTGAATTTCCATTATATACATAGAGATAAATATACTAGGATATGGTCCATCAAAGAGTTAATCCATAGCTACCTTAGGACCTCAAATCTGCCTGAATAACTAGGTCTAGAAACTGTACACAGGGATTTCACACTATAGCATAAATTGTCATTCTCTGTCAAATCCTCTCCTGCTGGAATTGTATACCGACACTATAGGGGAGCGAGACTGATGATCCTTCCACAATTTAATTTTATAAAATCGTCATTTTTATACCTAGTCATTTTTCCTGATAAACCTAAGTCATCAAAAGGATAGAAAACACTAAAACATAATTTAGGCATTATTGTGATCTATTCTTAGTCTTTTTAGGTATTTATTTTAAATAATATATTATCTAATAAATACTTGAGCAGTTAGGATGGCTTGAGAAGTGTCCAATAAAATAGACACTCAGACGTAGAGTTGCAGAAACTACCATTAATATGCGCAAGTAAACCCTGGGCTTACCCCCTAGCTATACAAAATGGTACATGCTCACCAACCTCATTGTTATACAGCCTTGATGATACACATGTCAAATCTTGCTATGCTTTTAAATTATCCCTACAGTAAGATGATTATTTATCCTAAAAAATAATGATTTGGCTTATTCAGGTAAAAATATTTGACCTACTTAGGTCAAATCTTTGACTTACTTAAGTCAATTCTATCTCATAGTATATTTTACAAAGAAACAATGCATAATATATGCATTATCTATATAAAAGAAGAAAAATGACATTGACAGAATGTACAACATATATTTAACTATTACAATACAAATTATGCTAGGAATTCTATCAATGGATATCATTTACCACCAACCAATATTTATTTCACCATCAACTGATACCACTTACCATCATTTCTCCATTAACCAACATCATTTACTATCAATGCATATCAATTCATCATCAACGCAAATCATTTCACCATCAACGCAAATCATTTCACCATCAGCTGAAATAATCTACCATTAACAGATACCACTTACCATCAACTGAAAATCTAATATCAACTATATCATTTACTATCGACTCATATCATCTCATCATTAACTGTCAACAATCGATGAATTTGTTATGGTAAAGAACTTGAATAATAGATATTTATTTGCCAAAATAACACACTCAAAATGGTAATAAAGACGTGCAGACAGACATTTCAGGTGTCTGCGTGTTTCACTGCAACAGCATAAAGACTCATAGGTCATGACTGGGCGCTGGGCCGAAATCTTCAATCACATAATAACATGATAATTGGTAGGTATGTTATTATGTGATTGAAGGTATCGGCCCAGCGCCCAGTATGCTATTATTAACTTTTTAGCAAGAATTAATTAATCCCATATTCTGGTAAAATGTTTTTTATGACCAAAAAATATAACCCAGCCCCAGTGGAGGTGGTTGGATCAAGTACTAGCCTTGTTGGCGCACCAATGGTTGCCTGTCAGCTGACCAGTGATTGGCTGCATTAGCGGGGGTCTTTGGGATCAATTCAATATGTTGTACATTCCAATGTCATAAACTACCAACTATTCGCGAAGCTCGTCTAACTTCACCCCTCCCAAATTCTCCCAGACTTGGTTGGACAGTTGCAGCGACGAGGCCAGCTGTCGATGACCTGCTGTCGATGTCATCTCGATATCATGTAATACGATCACAATAGAAACCTTTTTACTTTACTTGTACAGGTATCGGTAGGAGACTTGAGCACGAACATGAACCATTGGTTGATCACTCGATGCTGTGGCCAGTAGGACGATAAGGGTCGACTGATAAACCAATTGTGTTAAGTATCGTGCAAACCAAGCAATACAAATGTTAGAAAATTGAAATTCTTGCCATTGGTTAGTCAGTCGATTGTATGATGAGCATCAATTGATGAACCAATTGTGTGAAGCGTCTGGCAAACTGAACCAATGATGGCAGGTACAAATATTAATTGTTTGCGGGATTTGATTCCACGATCTTCGGTTCATGGTAGCAGCTTCGACCGACTAAGCTATGTGTACAGACTCAGTTTATTGACGCGAAAAATGGAACTAACTTATTTATTAGAGAAACTATACAGCTTCCACTCCATTTGCATTATCAAAGGACGAGAGAGACACATCTAAACATCACAAGCGGTGATCGTAGGTTCAAATCTCAAAGTGTGGGTTTATTTAAACAGTATGTAATGAAGATCGTGCTCATGGCTCCTTACGGTACTCGTACTATTTTTTTCTTTATTTTTGGTTAGAGAAGAATTATGATATGTGCGTATATCAGCGTGTGGACCAGTATGTGTTTCTTGGACATTGTAACCATGGTGTTTTGATGGTTTGATTGCTATAACTCGAGTATTTTAGACACTACTAGCTTTTAACCGTGACTTCTATCAACAAAAGTCCTTTAATAGTGGATTTCTATGTCACAATAGCTATCTGTATGCTAAATTTTAGCTCGATCGGTTGATTGGTCTTGGTGGTGGGTTGATAAATCAGTCATTTTCCTTTTAAGATTTATCTATTTTCTAGTTCCCAGTACAAGATTAACATAGTTTGTGGCTAGATGGCGCTGTGTCAAATGTTGTGGGTACAATTATTTTATTTAATAATTCAATTCATAAAAAATCTTTACTTTTGTGTTATTTTGACAACCTCCATGGTAAGTACAGTAGCTAAACTATTCAATGTATCAAGAGGTAACAGGGGTTCAGTTCCTGCCGTAGAACAAAATATGTTTGTAAGATCAGCAGATGTTTGTTTTGACCCTGAAGTGTTAAACTAAATAATTTATGACATAAACACTAGCATCACATCAACTTGAATGAATTATATAAAAATAGAATAATGATGTAATACTTGCTTATGGAGATTTATAATTTTATAATAAACAACAAAGTTATGCCGAACACCCATAAAAAAAATACAATCGAAATAGCAATTGAGAAGTAGGTGTTCGATTTTTCAGGATGATCGACTGATTCACTAACTGGACCGATGAAACTTAGAAACATAGGGCTAAGTTTTATCCGATTTTGCCACGGGATTAAAACTCAGCGAGTAAAACCCCAGAGCGCTTCTAGTCAATTAGTAAACTCTTACAGATAGACAAACAAACAGACAAAGCAGGGTCCGCTATGTTATTTCCGGTGTTAAAAGCAAACCATATAGCAATCGAATCATCTTATTTCCTATATTCTGAAAAGTATTCACGTTTACTAAAAGTTCGCTGAGCAATTTGAGGGCAATCAAGGAATTTGTTGCTTAGCACTATACTATGTACAGTAGATGGTTTTTTATTGCTTGGTGAGGTATGGTGTGCAAAAATAGTAAACAGATTCCATTGGTTGTGATAAGGGTTGCAAAAAATCACTAAATAAAGAAAACATTCAATTAATTAAATACATTTCTTTTTCTTTTTAAAAAAAACTTGAATACTTATCGAATTAATTAGTTAAATGGTTAAAATAAGTTGTTCTAAATACATAATAGTAATGTTGTCATGCTTAAAAAAAAAGTTCTAGGACGACACTATTTTTTTCTTCGGTGTTACCCTTTACATAACATAAAAAACTACACTACGCTGAATTTTGTTTACATCATTTTAGTTTACAGCTTATTTTTATTTCACATTTCGTTTTTATTAACACTTTTTTTTATAAAATGGTTACTGATCGCACTAAAAACTTATAAGATCATTAATCGTTTTATGTTTAGACTCGAAACAAACAATGAGACTAAAATAATTGCAAAAAGTTGCAATTTTTTTATTTTTTTGCAAAATCTTGTGATGTCTCATTGAGTAAAATTTTTCTCTTTTTTATTTTAGAGAGAAATTTTTGTATATTCATAATGTATTTTTTATAACCATAAGCTAACTTATTAGTATTAATATTTATTGAAAATAAATGACATTTTCTTTACATTTCTAACTAATCCATATTTTTACATCTTTATTTATGTTTATTTTTTCAAAATGTCATTTATTTCATTTAGAAATTAATGAAATTTCAACAAAAGTATAGATTGAAATTTCATTTTTGTAATAATGACGCTAAACTTGTGTTTAAAAATGCGAAAATTCAAAATAACATTAATTTACAGAATAATTTGGATTTTCGCTGCTAGTTTGTAATTGTGTGTTTATTACTAACAATTAATACAAAAAAGAAACTAAACTGTTAAGTATGTACAATAATTAGTATTCTTAGAGTATATTTTAGTGCTACACATTTGTATTAAATACAACCATTTATTAATACTATTTTATTCAATTGTTGTAACAGTTTAGTTTTTGTATATTTATACACGTTTTTATTAATACTATATTTAAGGTGAAGGCAAAATTGGCATTCAAAAATTAAAAAACTTTGAATGCCAATTGTTTTAATATTTAATCTATAAAATAAGTTAGTTATGTCAGTCTGTGAACATTTTAAAACTCACAGATTGACTATGTGACGTTTTTATTTTATTTTATCGAAAAAAATATCTATAAATAAAAATAAAAAAGGCACTTATTGTGTGAGAGTATAATATGAATGAGTTTGTTAGTGTGCGTGTGATTGACTAAGATTAAGGTAAACTAATACTGACAATTGACAGGTAGCAAAAATCTACCATTTTCGTAAAATAAATATGACAGAATTATACTAGAAGCGCTATTCTCTAGCGTAAGGGATGTATTACTGACCAATTGCAGCACCGCCGCCGTGGAATACTATGCTATTATTGGCTAATCTACAAAATGCAGGTGCTACGCCTGCATTTTACGTACATTAAATAACATTTTGCACAAATTTAGTGTTGCCATGTCAAAAGTCAGTATTAGTTCGCATTGTCATTGACAGTGTTGCATGTTACCGCTTATGAAGGACAGGGAATTTTGCCAGTTACGTGACATAATATTTACCACAAATACTGCATTATACAATACATATTTTAGGTTATACATTTCAAATTAATACAATACATTTTGAACATACAATAAGTACCTACAGACATCAGTATTGTATTATTATATACTAATACATTTTAAACAAAATACAATGCATCTTTAACCTAATACAAATAATTTTCAGGGTATTTTCAGTCTCTTAATCTAATTTTAAATTTACAATAATTTCAGAGATTTCCAGTTTCTAGTGGGATGTGTGTCGGATTATTTGCTATACCTAATTATAATGTTAGAGTAGATACACAATTATAGTCTTACACTCCTCATGAATGCTGCTCAGCGGGTAATTAGTTTAACTTACAGGTTCTGCTCGTTTAAAAAGAGATCAATACGGCTCACAACACAACCAGTGGTTTAAATTTTCAAGATAATTGGGCACTTACCTTTCAATAGCAAAAGCTAAACAAATCGTAACTAATCACACGCTAAGCATCGTTTATAATAAAGGGGATAGTTTTTGAAAAAAAAAATAACCAGGATTACGTAATCCACGGTCATATAAAATTTTGCTGGTTCATGAAATTTATTTTAAGACTGGCGTTTAGTTACGAATTTTTTGCGAGCTCAATATAGTTTCTTCTATATTGGTAGAAAATGGTAGAATTTGGTAGAAAATTAGCATGACAGTTTTAAGTTTATATTTTGAAGGTAGTTTTTAATTTGTGGACGTCACGAGCATGCTTCCGTGTCCTTCGAATGCACTCATATCATAGATTTTTCTTTCGTTTTCCGCTTTTTTTCGCATTTCACGACGCTTTTTGAACAGCAAAATTATAAAAAAAATACAAAAAATGTGTTTTTTGTATTTTTTTCTTCTATTGAACAGCAAAATGTTAATATGAGCAGTTATAAATATTTCTTAGAACGTCGAATATCTTGGTACACATGTTTTTAGTTAGTATTTGTTTAGATTATGGATTTTTATACAGTTAAAGGAATGTTCACATGTAACTACGTTGGCTAAAGGTCCACCTTTCTTGGTGGCCACTCAGACTTTGAACTTAGCATAGCAAACATTATTTAAAGCACATTTGCGTACAAAATAACTAAAATAGTAGAATATTAATGGCTATGATGATATCATTAAAAATATAATAACTCTTTTAGAGTATGAAAAACTACCATAATGGTAGAAATTTTAATGCTATGGTATTCGAAACCTAAGTTCAAAGTCGCCTGATAAATATAAATTGATAATAATTATTAATGTTTTTTCAGGAATTATCGTGTGTTATGTTAATTAAGAGTTTCTCTATGGTCCTGCTAAATATGCACTTTAATATAACCCTCACTAATTTCAACGAAATTGTACCAAAATTAGCAGGATCATACCGAAATGCCTTGTATATAACATTTGGTAGGTTTCAGCATATAATGTGGTTGACATAACTTCCTACCAAATCTGTGTATTTCTTTAGAACGAATGATTGCAAAGTCATTTTTTCTGATTTTGAAGTTTGGGCCGTTTCGGAGTCTCATTTTTCTTAGAATTTTGAATGTTTGTTGACTGGAAACGGCTACTCTCTGTATGGATCAGCTTGTCGTTAACACTGACCCTGTTACTGTTTGAATGACAGATTGCTACTCGTACAGCCTGGTGACTGGTGACCAGGAACTTAATCAACGTACCTATGTTATAAGTCAATACTACTATATTTGTTCCAATAGTTGGAGCCCGTTTGTTAAGATCCTTGTCACAGTGTATCTTTAATATCTCTCATTCAAACAATGCCATATTTAATTTAACTGCTAGAATCACAATCACACTAAAATGGTAGGTTTTAAAGACACAGGATTGGCAGCACTTTAAGTATGGCAATACAGCGTCAAGCGTGAATGCTCGGGCTTGGGTTGCGGCGCGCTAAAGCGCTAATCGCTCGACTCTCACCATGTCATACCATACTATACCTTGGCGTTCTAAACGTAAAGCTTATATTTGATTTGTTACAATTCTGAGGGGAGGTTGTGACATGGCGGGTAGTAGAGCCGACAGGGTAGTACGGCACGGAGTCTCAATTATTGAGTTGTTACAGTGACGCCACCTCTAGGCGCGTACCCGCAGCCTCAGCCGCCGCAGGGGCCGTTCCTCCCCGCGCCGCCCCATCCTCCCGCGCCCCAATATGGAGGTAAGTTACAAAGCACTAAGCTAATACATTCAAATAATCATTCTCAAAAAAATAATAAAATGCACGCAAAATACTAAAATTTACTATCGTTAAAAGTAATATTTATAAATAACTAATTTAACAATTTATAACTTTCTACATCAAATAAAATATTGACTCCCCGCTCCACCCCTAGTGGCGGGTGGTTCGCCGTACGGTATGACGTTCGGAGGCGCCGGCGCAGGGGCTGGCGGGATGTATGCTCCGCCGCCATACGAGCAGCTTCAGCATCATCAAGCTATACCGGCGCTTAGTCAGCAGCTACCCGTGAGTATACTTGGGAAGGGAGCCAGGCGGGATCGAGTGGGTAGTTCTATGAACGCTAGTGAGGTGGGATCCAGTAGGAAGTTCGCCCTATTTTTTCTCATGTTACAGGGTAGTCGGTGATTCTAGTGGGTAGTTCTAGTTACCAATTATGGTAGTCAGATGCGTTTCGTCAGATAGACTGTAGTTGCTTTTTGATATATTAATAATTTACAATTTATTTTGATTTAAATATTAACCCTTGTTGACCTTAACATTTTTTCTTAGGCTTTATCTAACCCTTCCTGTGTCAGCCATTTTTTTTAAATTGACTGATATCTGTTTGTGCCATCCCGCGAGAAATTCCGCGACATCAAGGCAGTAAAATAGCGATAACAGCGTAGTTACGAATGGCTCATACCAATATTAATATTCCTTTGATTTTTTTGATCCTTATACCATTGCTAGCAGCACGAAGCATATTTATTCTCAATCTAAATTAATTAATATTTTATATAAAATGTATGTAATAATGTTGCCCTTAACACAGGTTTCATAACCTAGTTAGGGCACAGTTGGGACTTTTATGTATTCATTTTAGATATTTTATAACCTCTGTTTGGACTTTCCTTTATTTATATTATTATGTGTTATTCCCCATATCGTGTAGATGTACAGCCCAGCAGCGGCGATGTACGCGGCTGCCGCGGCCGGCTACCCCGGCTACATCGGATATGGGGTACAGTACTACCCGTACTACCCCACTGCGGTTCAACCCTCTATACAACCCCTGCGGCCTACAATCATGATTCCGGTTCGTTAACTACTACCTTTATAACCTACATACTGAATATTTTAACTGCTTTAAAACAATAATTTTGCCAAAATCGTTTTAATTATTAATCGGTTTTTTTAATGTTTCTCCAGTGGTCAGATGGATAGTTTATCTATCACCAGGAAGACAACTATTTTTTACATTTTAGATTTTTATTTCGCGTTAATATGGGGGACAGATGAGTCATTTTAAACTCATTTGGGGTGACAAAACAGAACAGATAGGCGTAATAAGAGTACAAGTTCCGATTGATTTAACCATCGAAGTCACAATAATTATAATTTTAAACGAAGTCCGCTACATATATGTATGTGAATGAAGTTGTGAATGTATGGTGCACAGCAGGGCGGGTTCGAGGCAGGCGGTAGGTTCGAGGGGCTCGCGCAGACCCTGCTGCCCCCGGCACCGCCCACCGTGCCCCCATCGCCCGCACATCTCGCCGCTCTACAGCCGCATCAAGTGCTGTGAGTACACTACACTCACACAAACTCACACACATATACACTACCTTATCCTCCTTTCTTGTGTGTAGCTACAATAAATAATTCGATCCATCCATCCATCCTATCTAACCCCACACGAAGGTTGGCCAAATGAGCGCCATTGCCTTGGTTTAGAATATGTCATAATTGCTTTCTTACCTAAAATGTAAAACACATATAGCTGAGCACGTACCCCACATCCAACTACCTACCTTATCCCTCTCTAGACGCGCTCTGAATGTATATTGGCTGTGGTGACACGGGATGTCTACACTGGGGTCACGTGGGAACTTCATCAGTAGTTCAACTAGTAAGACTACTCGGTAGAACTACTGGGAACGGCCCTACCCCACCGAACCTACGAATCCACTGGGGTCACTTACAAATGCACAAAAGCTAGTCTACTTTCATATTTTAGATAAAATAAAGCTTAATTATAAATATATATGTTTGTAATGGTTCATCTTCGGAACTACTGGACCGATTTTGATAATTATTCTTAAAGTTAAATTTTTATCGAGATAAACTTGGACGAAACCGCGGTACGCTTATAGTGTTCTACGTTTCATTACAGTTGGCGTTAACGCATAACAAACTGGGCATCACCGACACCACCAGCGACACGGAACGGGAATCGAACCGAATACCTTTACAGAGCACTACAATGAACACCGCTACGCCATGGCAGCGTCCAAACGACATTACAATCACTTGACATAAAACTAAATCAAAGTAAGAAATGTTTTTAGACTATTTCGATTCAATTTTAGATTCTTACCGAGGCTGAAAGACGAATATTTAGCTGGTTTACATTCAATTTTAAATTCATATTATGAACTAAGTGGCGCGTTTATCCATTTTTGGCTAACGATTGACTTATTTAGACGATTTTGATTTATATTTATTAGATTCAAATGTAAGTTAATTTCATGTTCAAAATGAGCTGAAATTAATTCAAAACGAGCTGAAATTAATTCAAAACATTCTCTGCACTTAAATAACCAAATAATTTAATATGATTAAAAACTAACTAAATTTGTTTCAATATCAATTAAATCTGAACTAAAATCGATTTCAAGTGCACTAAAATTATTCAAAACTAGCTAAAATTGATTCAATATGAATTAAAATTGATTAATCCCAAACTAAAATTGATTCAAAACAAGCTAAACTCGATGGATATTGTACAAAAATGTCGTGGGACGCGAGCGAACGGTTTGTCCACTTTTAAACTGTTTACAAACGTGGATTGGAAATATACTTGTTTTGATATTGTTTTTTAAAATGATACGCCGAATTTGATATTTTATGCCAAGTGAAAAAGTCCATTTTTGACATTAAAAAAGGATTAATTCATTTACATTTTCCTAAAAGTCTTATATCGAACTTGACACTTTCTGTCAAGTCGCCCTAGTTTGTTGACATTTTTTTACGCGATTATTCAAGAAATCAAATATTTGTAGCAATTAAAATAGTTTCATTTGTTTAATAACAATATCAAATTAACTAAGTTGAGATCCACAGAAAAAAATATCATAAATAAATACCTAATCATAGAATAAAAACATAATAAATAAAATTAGATTATTATGTAAGACATAATATGGAGTTTTGATGTTGCCTCAATAACTGAAAAAACTCAAAAAAAAAAACATGCAAAAATAAAAAAATATTCGAGTTTTTTCGATAGTTTTTGGTCAGATGCATGATCGATGTGAAATAAAAATTATCAAATCTTATTTAAGTCATAATGTGTAACAGATGTTGCTAATCCAACCTCTTTGAGTTAGTAAGTAACACTAAAGTTCTCATTTTAATGCAATAGAATTAAAAAGAACTTTAGTGTTTGATATTAGATTTAAACAATGTTTTTTCTTCTCTACTGCGGCTTCGCACCTGATACAATCTCAATTTATTTCCTCAATCATTAAACGGCCAAGTTTTTATCATAAATGAATTAAAGTCTTTATAAATTCCTATGAAATGTAATCTGACCAAAACCTTCCCCCTTCGATCTATCAATGAGGAATAGGAACATCAAAAACGCTATATGTTCGATATAATTCATGCTATTTTTTATTATTATAATAAAAAAACCGGTATAATTGTAGTGCCTCTAACAATATCATAAATGTAACGCCTTAAACACTACGTAGTGTGAGTTTTATTGTGTCTACGTGTACAGTGGCGCCTCTAGCGGATACAACCTGTTTGATACTACTTCTGTATGGCTTCACAGACTACTTTTGTTTAACGACTTTTCGAAATTACAAAAAAAAAATTGAGGGTATGTTCATCTATAAATGAGCTGTTACTTTATGGTGAGGTTCTAATTTTACTTAGTTCTTAAATATATATATGTTTTAATTTGTTACATTTTTTATAAATTTCCAAAAGATTTAAAGAAGTAGCATTATATGGTTGTATAGCTAAGTGTTATTTCTGACGCAGACTTCAATGTTAAATCAAAAAACTCACACCACGTCTACAGATCTCTTGAGAAAAGTCGAGTGGCAGAACTATTTTTTCCCTTTTTTTTCCCACGGTGTTTATGAAATTTGCCGCGACTTTTCTAATGTGAGTCAGCCAGCATTAATGATTTTAGCTTTAATTTTTTATTAAGGGCGCGATTCTGGTTCTACGTTTCGAGCCATAGAATCTGGGCCCTAATTATGTTTAGCTTATTTTTTTAAATAAAAAATATCGATCTGATGTGGATTTAGTATAGAAAAACACCGATAGATGGCTCTCTGTATGTAATCCAAAATATTATTCCATACTTAGTTAAAATATATAACTACATCTTGTGTCCAAAATAAATGGTAGAGTGTAGTTTTAAAACTCTCCTTCTAAGTAATTATTAAATTAAGGAAAAAAAAATTGGGCAAAACATTTAATTTTTTAAGTATGAAAACACTGATCTATTATACAATTTAAAATATCATATAACGTATTTTACGAAGTTTATTTTCTCAAAATAACGCCATCTCTCGGCAAAAAAAAACTAAAAGATTAGTAAAAATAATGCTGATATCACAAAATGATCCAAAAACAAATAGGTCGCTGCGTCGTCGGTGTTATTTATTCACTGTGATGTCATTGTCTTAGTTTAGTGTTTGATATTAGGGGGGCAACTGTGTTTAAGTGCTTGGGGCACGAGTATTTAATGTTAGGGGGTGTTATGTGGGGGATCTGTATTTAAACTGGGTATTGACGGTTGATTTAAGGGGCAAAAAGTGTTTAGTGAGGAAATCTGTTTCAAAAGTGTGGGGTACAAGTTTTAAACTTGTGGGGTTAAATTATTTAGGTTTCATGTTTGGAGCAAAAATGTTTAAACACGGGGACAAGATTGAGGCACTAGTATTCAAAATGTAGGTACAAGCATTGGACTTGTTGTTAAACAACAATGTTTAATAAAACCAGTTATTGAACAATAATATGTATTGGAAGCAAAAGTTTATAGAAATCGGATGGACATGGATATTTTAGTGATTCAGACGAACTTTTCACTTGTAGTAGAATATAAATATGTGTGTGGGGGATAACGATTTATCGCGTTGGGGTGTAAGTATTTCATCCAGAATATAATTATAATAAAATTATTTAAATGAAAAAAAAAGTCATGCGTATGGTAAAATGTTAAATGGGGCATTGATATTTAAGAGGGACAAGTATTTAAAATGTAGAAGAACAAACATTAATAAATATGTTCGCCCCAATCGGAGTCTGCAAAAAAGAATCTTTTTAAATACTCGAATATTTGTTTATAAATGATTTATTTTTAATATTATTATTATGAAATACTCGTAGTTGAGACAAATATGTTTTAATAAATAAAACGTATACGTCTTTTAATTACCAATTTTATCGTAATTTAAACATACCAAAAATATAATGAAGACTAACAGACACATTTTTACTCTAAAATTAAGTTTCAAAAAGATCTGAACGCTATTTTAGGAACAAGATCTGAATGTACTTTTTAAAATTCTGTCATAAACTTTAACCAAAAACGTAGGTATAATCCAGATATTTTAGCCTATAATCTAGATACAAGAAACTTTTAGACAGATTTTTTAGCCTAAATACTAGATACAGGAAAGTTCTAAACACATTTCTTAGCCCAAAAATTGGGTTTAATAATATTTTGAGCCTCAAACCTAATAATTAAACACTAAACTTAGACCTAGAACGCTATGGTATTATCTAAGTGAAGGCAAAAAACGCCTATTTAAGACTAGTTACTTTCTACGGACGCGCTCGGTTGCTGTCTGTACTAAGGACAAAAACATTGAAATCTGTGATTTTTTGCTGCTGTAATATTTTTTTTTTAAATTTGTAATTTAATGCATTTAATTTAATTATTAATAATTATTGTTATATTTTAATTTTTTGGACTCAAAAATGGGGGGAATAGTATTTTACTCAGTTTATGTGATATATTATCCTACATTTATTTCGTACTTTTTTTACTTAAAAGTTTTTTTTTTCGGGAATATATGGTTTTCAATTTAAGAAAAGGTACAGACAGCAAAAAGGCGCGTTTTAATCGAATAGTTTTAATGAAATATATATTAAAAGGGTTGTGCGTGACCAAACGTGATGTATGTGTGGGGCAAAATTATTTAAAAAAAAACTTGGTTAAAAAAGAAGTATTTTACGAATTATAGTGAAAAATTCGCTAATGGCAACAATTTTAATAGTCTTGCCAGCCATCATAAAAATAATCATAACAGTAAAATAATATTGTTTGTAACAATGTTGCCATGTTAGAACAACTTGCCTGAATGGTTTATTAAAAATACGAGTATTTAGGAATCTCATTTTTTTTTAGTTTAATGAATCCTACTGATATTATATCAATCAATATGTTAAAGTTAAAGCCCAAAGCACGTTAGAAAAATCTAGATTTTACCATTTGTGTCTAGGTTTAACCGGTTACGACTAGGTTTTAACCGATTACTTCGCGGTTATACCAGTTCTTCCTGGGTTTAACCGGTAACTACCTGGTTTACCCAGTAACTCCACTCCGGCCCCGGTGCCTGTGTTTATCAGTCCTGTTATAAACATTTATTAACTAACAATTTAACCAATAAAATTTTATATATCCAGTTCCGCCTAGGTTTAATCGGTTACGCCTAGGTTTAACCGCGCTTCGGATTTTAACCGTTACATATGCTGTTATAAAAATAATATCTTCAAAAAAAGCCTTAAAAACTCTGTTTTTCCATTAAAAAGGGACATTCAAAAACTATAATCGTCAACTATAAACTTTTTTTGGCCGAACAGAGTTTATTTTACTTTTTTCCTCTAAACAAGAACAAATTGAAGGCAACATTATTTTACAAAATGCCTAAAAAGAAATGACTATTTTTTTCAATTGCCAGTGTGTTAAAAATATTATTATTGGTATTACCAGTTTAAAATATCTTTAATGTTAGGGTAATGGCCATAATATTTTGTTATGGGATTTTTCTAGTAGTTTTGTGTAGGGTGACATTAAGATGCTCTTACACGGGTGAAAAAACAACTCATTTAAAAAAAAATAAGGTGCATTTGACATTATAATATTAGACACAAATTGAATCGTTTATCCGTGCGAGAGCATCTTTATTTCTTATATCTTCGGTTAGGTTGTAATTTGTAGGTTTTTTATATATTATATTGCATTTTTGTTGAAAATCATGTTGTTAATGATATTTGAATGTTTTCGCCTGTGCGTGGTTAGTAAAGGTTCACGCACACTGTGGCGGAGTGTCGCGGACGTGCGCAGTGTATACCGAGCCGCCGCGGTGTGAACGAGGCTTAATGTCTATATTGCAGGATCGATTTTGAATAAAAACACGAAAGAATAAACAACTTTTTTAAAGGGTATTATGAATTTTGCATTTATTTTGTAACACGCAAAGACGATTGATCAAAAATTTGACTATAAAATGATCAAATGTTATTTTTTCCCATCTTCTGGGACCACAAGAGTGAATATGACATTTCTTTTATTATATTTTGTACAAAACCCAACGCTTTATAATAAATTAAAAATTTTTTTAAAAAACTGGCAACTTTTTGTCATAGAATCTCAAGATGTCACTTTTATCTGTCATCTGTTAAAAATGACATGTACAGTCTACAACAAAATGCGTCGCTCATAAATGTATATGAGACTGTACATAACTTTTTTAATTTTGATTTAATATAAACCTTACGTATTTGTAATAAGGTATAAAATGTAATGGTTAAAGTCTGAAGCTTGGTTCCACCGGTTTATACAGAGGTGTAATTGGTTAAAACTAGATAAAACCGGGTAAACATAGACAATGACATCATACCTGGTTAAACTCACCAGCAACCGAATAAATTTAATTTTAACCGGTCCAACCTAGATGTAAACAACATAAACCGGATAAAGTCAAATGTAACCATGCTTCATGCTTCAACCAGAGTACCTTTACATATATTTAAGCCTGTCTGTCTGTCTGTAGATAGATAGGTAACTACGGTATTATAAGAGTAAGTGGGTTTTGCTCAAATGTGTGAATGTTCTACGTCACGTGCAATATATACTTCATAGCATAATTATTATTTTGTTTCCAATAAAATTATTTAAAATTTACCTTCGTTTTTTATTCATTAACAACCGACCCGCCCCGGCTTCGCACGGCTATATTATACATGTGTTACATAAACCTTCCTCTTCAATCACTATATATTTTAAAAAAAAACAGCATTAAAATCCGTTGCGTAGATTTAAAGATCTAAGCATACATAGGGACAGACAGCGGGATGCGACTTTATTTTATACTATGTAGTGATAGTGTACAGGATCCGATTGTAATTCCCTTCGAAAACGACTTAATAAGCTACTTTGTAGGTATCTAATAAAAAGAAGTAAAGTCTGTTTTCGTTAATACTTATGCAAATGCTTGTTTTACAACAGACTTGCAGTTCAATAGGATTTAATAAGGATTTTAATTAACAAACAAGAACACTATTATTGACATTTATTCAGCATAATTTATCATAACCATGATGCATACAATATTCAGGCTTAGGACAACAAACGCTTAATGTATATCAGCGCTATCTATGTTACAAACGTGAAACATTAATTTCTGCTACTCTACAATAGATGGCGTTGTGATTAATTTATTTACAGAATACATTTTTAACGAAACAAAGCCTAACAAATAACATTATTCATATTATTTTTTTACGTACACAGAACAAATACTAATAAATAAGCGAATATTAATATTGCACAAAAATATGTTCTAGCGCCATCTCTGTTACAAATATGACAACAATTTAAGCTACTCGACACTAGATGGCGGTACATGTCTCAAACATAAGTAAAATCTAATTTCTACGCTCAAACTAAAACATTACATACTTTACTCCAATATTATACCTATTTACACATTTTATTGTCTTGACAACAGTTTTTTGACACATTATGATCTACTAGTAAATAGCTATTTACTGAATAAAATATACATACTATTAGTTTTGGCTAGTTACTTACTTATACCATAGACAAGAGATAATATAATTGTTAATCTATGCTTAGATATCTATCTACCTAAATATAACCCTTAAAAGTAAGTAAGCACTTAATAAATAAATAATATCAATGATTATTTTGATATTTTCTTTAAATAAATTGGTAAGTAAAGTGTCATTTTCCAAATAAATTCTGCTTTTCGTAGTACCTATCCCCTAAATAATTTAGAAATATTATTAACTTATGGGAGGTTAAAGTTGCATTTGCCCCCGAAGTATTTCTTTACTAGAATACTTTCTTCCGAATGGGGTACTCACACTAGGTTTGGTTTTTGTTCAGTTAATAACAAAGGAAAATATAGATATAAAGTATAATATAGCTATTAAAAAATCATTTAATGAATCGATATTATACCCACATGGCAGTTCCCGATAGACCTACCAGTGGGTCATACAGTGGGCCATAGCAACTGCCCTAATATAACAAATTGAATTTTAGTAAAATTGTGCGTTGGATTACTAAAAGTACCTACATAGCGCGCTTCGAAATTTATTACCCTAGAACGAAATTATCTCCTAGGTTTAAAGTGCATATAGGAGTCAAAGGTACACGACATTCAGCTAAAGCTAAAATTGTTAATGATTGTATGGAAGATGGGATGTAGGTGAAACTTCCCTTATCTTAATATAATTTTGAACAGAAAAATGCCTTGTCGTTCTGTTTTTTTAGGTTATAAAATACCTATGCCGTCTTTTTCGACTTAAGTTTGGATCAATTTACAAAAGAACAAGGATTTTCGCATTTTAATTATACTAAGTATGAAATGTATGTATGAAAAAGGTTCACCTGCAAATGTTCTATGCAATAATTAACAATTTAAGTTACAAACGAAAAGTATTATGTTTTTATCACAGTTGCTCATAAAGTGGATCTTATTCAACCGCTTTTAGGCTCATAATCCAACATATTATGCACGCGTGCGTTTTAGATTTGTTAACTAGTGCTGTAAAGTTATCCCGAAAAGGTAGGTACCAAAGAGTTTTTTAGCTAGCAAAAATGGTTGTCTCTAAAGTCGGTTTACGAATGAAAATTTTACGTGATAATGACTTAGAAAACGATTAAAAATTGAGTTGTTTATTTTTTGTTTTTTCTTTACTTAAATATATTGTTTTTTCGTACCATTGTATTTTGTTCTTAAACCCCGACACAAAAACAAATAGAAAAACCCTAAAAAATAATGTATGTCACACGAGGATGTATAGGTTAAAAGTCTTTAGCCTGGCCTTTCCGGAGCATAATTAACAAAAAAATATTGCCTTAAAAAAATGTAAACATAGAGTTATCACAAATATTTTGTTAATTATTATTTTGTTTTCTTTTCAAGTCTTTTCTTTTATTCGCAACTGTGATAAAAAACGTCGTACGATATACGTGTGGAATTGATATTTGCGTCTTGGCTTCTATAACACGCTCGCTGCCGCTCGCGCGTCATAAACCGCCTCTATGCAAAGATCAATTTACCACACTTATATCGTAATGTACTATTTTAGCTCATATATGCACCTTAACGAGATAGATAGATAAGAATAAGATTAAATCTAGAAGGTTTTTAAATATATTATAAAATTTAAAATATGAATAACAAGAACTTATGAATTATGTAACCTTATTAAATATTCCTTATATATAAAATCACTTAACTAATGGAAGACCTTTGTGATATTGTTTGTTGTGATCATTCTTGGTTGTTCTAAACCTAGACCTTACCTACTATGATTATAATTATACAAATACACAGAAAAAAGAAGGTTTTCTTGAAGCAAGAAATAATTCTATCCATATTTAAAGATATACAGGGTGATTTTTTTTACGTGGGCGTTCAGGGCTATATTCTAAACTATAAGAGATAGCAAAAAATGCTGAAAGGAGTTGCGTGCCTGATTTTGACAAAAAGTAAAACTGCATCATTAGATTTTTGAAAAAGTCATTACCCTAGCCGGGAATCGAACCTGTTGATTTTGCGCAAAAATAATCATCCTATTTTTATACCAATCGATAGTGTTGTTGATAGCGATTAATTCCTGGAAACAAACATAGTATGGCACATCATAGGATAGGATTATTTTTTGCTTCAAGAAACCTTTTCATCTAGATACAAAATGAAAATTTTAATGGGCATTCAGGGCCATTTCCTAAACTTAAATAGATCGCGGAAAATGTTGAAAGGCGTTGAGTGTCCTATTTTGACTAAAACTGCATCATTAGTGGAATAATCATTACCCTATCCAGGAATCGACCTTTAATTTCCAATAAAAGAATCACCTCATAGTTTTGTACCAATCATACTGTGGCTGTAGATATAAATACTTAAAAAACAAAGTATGGCAAAGCAATGGAAAAAGCTTTTGCAAAAAGATAATAATGCAGTTTTTGTCAATATCGGACACGCAATTAATTTTAGATTTTTAGTTTAATAACCTTGAAATTTGACTTAAATCGGAATCTTACTTCAGAATCCAACTCAGTAGCTTAGTCGGTTCAGTTAGAATCAAACATTCCCTTAAATCACCTAGCCTGAAGGCCCATTTAAAAATTTCTTCCTGTATTTAACGACACATTCAAATATGTATTATAATATTTAATATACATATGTAAAATACAATAAATATGAACAACAAAATACATTCTATATCTCATACATACATATTCATTTATGACCTAAGTATATACATCTATATTTAGCAGCTAAAACTAAACTTTATAGATAAAGCAAATTATAATCAAATAGGATTATATTCTCTGGGGCTATGGGGCCTCGGATCTTTGAAGCTGTGAGTGAGGTCGAAGCCGACACGTAGAGGCCCTTTACAATAGGTGAAGTATGACCTGCAAACCCCTATCCCTTTCACACGCGCGCGCCGCGCGATGATTCTATCCCTTTCGAAATGACCATTTTAACTGTTTTATGTAATTAAAAGACTAACATCTATTTTAGTGAAAAACCATCTGTAAGTAACTACCTTGTGGGATTTGATGTAAGGTTTATGAAAATATAAAATAAAATATTGTTCCTGTTTTTTCTTTACAATCGCCTTAAAATTGAAAAATTTCAAAAAAATTACGATTTATTAGGGTTTTTTGGTTTTTTTTCTATCGAGGTAAATCACTCTAATCGTGTTTCGAAGTGTATGACAATACAAAGAAATATCTTCATCCTTCCGACAGTAGGAATCATTCTATGGATTTGAGTGGTTGATACACAAAAACTGTTTCTACGACACCTCTATCGACCTTCTAGTCATACCACCTCGTCGTAATAGCAAAGTATGATGCGCGGAGCTACAGTCTCGATCCTTTGACAAAACGGGATAAAAAGTAGCCGCAGAGTGCATTCTCGTAGCGCGTGCTGCGCTTCAGTCGAGTCCCAAAGAATCAGGAGCCGTGATCAGGGAATAAACCCTGTATTGAGTCATGTTTTCAGTGTGATTATTAGTTAGTTTCGGCAATGAAAATAGTTAATGAACTCGTTACCTACTAAGATATCTTCAAGGTGCAAATAGGAGCCAAACGAAAAATTACTGACGCCGATGACTATTATTGTAATGTACATGAATAAATGTTGTTACGTTTTGTTGTGTGTACCTTCTTTCCCAAAGACGAATATGCCTTGCTGTTTCTAAACGTATAAAAATTTAACTCGAAAAAAAAAACGTCTAAGATTTTGATAACCGAAACAACAAGTAAGTTTCGTCTTTAAATTATACTAAATTGATTTATTTATAGTATATTCCGTCCCAGGCCTCGTTACAGGCCAAAGGCCTCCCTCCCCTTCTCTGTCTAGTGCCAGCGGGGTCCAGTCCCTGTCCAACTCGTCCCGCTAAATCCTGCTGGGCCTGGGGTCGCCTCCAGTTCGTGGTGGCTTTTGCTCACATCTGGTCAAACATGCGGCAGACATGGCCACCCCAGTTCCGTTTAAGTTTGGCAGCAGTGTGACCAACGTCCCTGATTTTAGTTTGGGAGCGCAGTTCCGTGTTTCTGCTTTTGTCAGTACAAAAATGTTGGTAAATATTTCACCTACAAACGACAACACGTAACAGCAATTGCATGCAAAAATTAACAATTTTAGTTATTGGCGTAGGGCATTTTGCGATTGGCCCCTAAAGCACTTTAATTAATAGATCAAAATGCCGACATTGGTGATTAAAATGTTAATTCTTTTGTCAACTCGCCTAGTTCTTGATTAGCCATTACTTACTGTTTCTTTTCGTCTTGAAGACGTGTTTCTTGTAATTGTAAGATAAAAGATGCCAAAACAAGTGAAGAACGATGACTGTTTACCACATTTCCAATTCTGGGTGAGTTTTTGCATATAAATGGCATTTCTAATCTATAGCTTGGACGTGTATTAGATGGAGTAGGCTATGTCCAGTACCTATACCACCCTCTCAGCTTAGTCGACCGTGTCCAGAGGACAGACCTCGTCAATACGTCTGGAGACAAAGACCGCTAACTTTTGTACCTATTTCTATTGGTTTTATGACGGTAGATAGATACATATTTTAAAATAATTTGCAAGTGTATTATAAAAGTCATGGAATAAAAATTATCATTGTTCTTCGAGCCGGAGGAGACGACTTTGCCAAAATGGCTGTCGCCAAAAACTAAAATTATTAATTACTAGCTGCGCCCCGCGATTTCACCCGCGTAAGTCCCGATCCCGTGGGAATATCGGTTATTCGATTTTTTCTCGCCTTTTAAACCTTCCCTAGACCTCCACGAACATTTCAAGACTAAGATAAGATAAATCCGTTCAGCCGTTCTCGAGTTTTAGTGAGACTAACGAACAGCAATTGATTTTTATATATATAGATTTCGGAGCCTATTCGTTACAAACAAACAAAAAATATTTCCTCTTTATAATATTAGTGTAGATTGCACAGAAAATTGTTGTTTTTGACTAAATCTATATATCTATATATATAAAAGAAAGTCGTGTTAGTTACACCACTTATAACTCGGGAACGGCAGAACAGATTTGGGTGAAAATTGGTAGGGAGGTAGCTTAGAGCCAGGAGACGGACATAGGATATTTTTTTCGATATTCCCACGGGATCGGGACTTACGCGGGTGAAACCGCGGGCCGCAGCTAGTATATATATAAAAGAAAGTCGTGTTAGTTACACCACTTATAACTCAAGAACGGCAGAACAGATTTGGGTGAAAATTGGTAGGGAGGTAGCTTAGAGCCAGGAGACGGACATAAGATACTTTTTATCCCAATATGCCCACGGGATCGGGACTTACGCGGGTGAAACCGCGGGGCGCAGCTAGTTATTTATATAATTCGTTGTTGAGATCTTTACCTACTGTGGTTAACATTTAAAACGAAACTAATGTGTAGTTTCGACGCTTAAGTTTAAAAATCTAAGTTTTATATTTTTAGACTTCTTAAAAGTTAATAGTTTAGATAAAACGATTTTTTTTACAATTTTGATTATTTGGGCAACTGATATTTTTCGGTTGGCAGTGGATTGAGTGTTTCTTTTGCGGTGCACTTTGGAACGCAATATCTATTGATAGAGGACATTAATATTTCCCAAAAAATGACAAGAAACTAAAAAAAACCATTGGAAATCCTACAAAAAACTTTAAAAAATACCTACGCGTGTGAAGCTCTTATATAATGAATAAGCTAGTATTTAGTACACTTAATTTAGTATTCTAGTTCTAAACGTACAACATTTTCACTAAAATTGAAAAATTTAGGGAGTCAAATCAATGTAATTGACTTGTAGGTTCAAAACGGGAACAAAATAAAAACAACATAAAATAAAATGACAGAAATTTAATTAAAATTAAGTAAATTAATAGAAAATAAAACGGGGTAAAATTATATGAAATATTAAAATTATGATTAATTATTTGTTATATATAACGGGTACTTTTTGGATTAAAATATGTCTTAAGAACTAAAATATTTTATGCTTAATATTATTTCCTATCTTACATTGTGGGCAGTTGGCATATACAAATGGGAAACCTAAAGAAGATTCACAAAGTGACTGCGTTAAATGTTGGCTAGTTCTAGGGGGCGCTAGTGTGACGCAATGTCGTCTGTTGGTAGGCTTGTATCATGGTGACTAAACAACAGATAGTTTACATAGACAGGTGAGGTGAGATAGCGATAAATGTTGAAAAGAGACGCCCGATTTTAACAAAACCAAAACCACATGATAAGATTTTTTAATAGTCATATAAGTGTTTGTAAACCTTTTCAAAAAACGAAGGATGATCTCAATTCTTGTCTATGCCTAGCGTCATTTTGTCGCCATTTTGCCATATATGGTGTGACGTATTTATACGCACTTTGCCTTTTGCCTCGTACTGGTGACAATTATCCCACTTTGTAATAACTGTGCAACTTTCCAAAATGTAAAAAATAGGATATATATTCCTAAACCCTTATACTAAGAATAGATATGCATATGAATGCCTTAAAATCCTCAATTTATTTATATTAGAGCCATGTTACTTGCTTATTTAAGTAAAGTAATCAACAATCTAATGATTACATATCTAAGTGGTATTTAAATTACATAATACCTAAGTTATAATATATGTAACTTAGTTACATTAATTTTTTTGCAATTATAATTACTATTGTAATTAGTTAGAATAATAGAAAATAAAGTTGTGCAATGGAGGTTTTAGGGGTAGGTGTGTAATTTATTAATATTGTGGGGCAACTGTTATATACTCTGGGGGCAAATGTAGCGTCATGTGGGCTTTGACGTAAGATTAAAAAAAAATTAGAAAATAAAAATTACATCGCATATTTCCATTTTGGGCGGTAGTGAAAATAAAAAAAATCCGTTGTGATAGAATTTCTTACCCCCTCTAGATAGGAAAAAAACGAAGAAATAACTCTTGAAATGTAGACATTGTATAAGTTAAAAAGGTGTCCGGTCGCAGTTACAAGCGGCCCCACCGTGCCCCTGTCGGCATTGCACGTCGCACCACGCGTTCCACCCGGCCGGGGTGTTCAACACGCGTGAGGCGAGGAGCGTGGCGGTCGGAGCCAGGGCTACTGTGCGAGGCTCGCTGCTGCATGTGGGGCAGCCTGGGGGAGGATACATTATGAAAATGTATGGAATATTTAAAAAAAAGCAAGAAGAATGGCAGAGAAAAACTAACTTTCTGCGTCGATATCAAATGGGACATGGACAAGGAAGAACATTTATTTTAAATTTTGTTTCTATAGTCAATTTGTCATATTTGCCTTCGACAAAAACTTTGCCTCTGATGTAACTAAGCACAAATCATGCAAAGTCATATAACTTAATAAAGCAATTCTAACCTGTTAAAAGATAGCCATCAGTGCAGAACACCTCACAGATGCCGCTCCAGTCGACTGCTCCTTGGTTGTTGTCCGCTGCCCCACCGCAGGGGCATAGTGGCTGACCTACGGTAGAGTTAAGACATTACGCTCTTAGTGTGACTGTGAGAAGTAAGCTAAACAATGGCGCACCAAGGTATCTAAGCTCTGGACGACCAGCACAGCAAATCGTCAATAAACATAACAGCTGGAGGTGTGGGGTCACCCATAGTGAACCTGCGGCTGAAGTGCGAGGCCGCGGTATTAGCTATGATGTTAGCGAGTTTATTAAGACGCTTCAATGGGATCACGTGCAAATTGTATAATTCAAAATGAATAAAGAATTTTGAGTTTGAGGTACAAGGAAGAACTTTTTAAGAAATGTACTTGCTTAAAAAACACTAATTTGATAATTTATGATTTGTGTGTTTGTGTGTGTGTTAGTGGTAACTAGTGTTTTTGGCTTTAATTTAGTATTCCAGGTGTCTTCTACCATCCTCTACCAACAACCGATTTAATCTTAACTTTTCAACAATCTTCATTATTTAAACTTTTAAGTTATAAAACTTTGTACGCGTGGTAGTTTTGTTTATAAAAGTACTAAAACCTTCCTCTTGAATAACTCAGTCGATTAAAAACAACCACATCAATATCCGTTGCATAGTTTTAAAGATCTAAGCATACATAGGAACAGACAGCGGGAAGCGACTTTGTTATACCATAATTATAATGAAATTAGTAAAGGTTTAGATATAGATTATTACTATGTAGTATATCTACAGTATTTTATTTTTATTTAGCAGGTAGCGGCTATTATGAATATCGTTTTATCTTTGCTGCAAACTTCTGTTATTGGTAACTTTATTAACAAACGCTTGATTTCTTCTTTCCTTCACTTCTGTGCATCTAAACAAACAACTTTTGTTCTACGACTTTTGGAAAGACGAACACAGACGAAATTTTCGAGGTCATGTTTCCCTGAAAATCAGCTGTTCCTTACACGAAGATGTCATTAACCTTAAGATTATACTTATTTTTTAAATTGTATGTACTATTCTAATCTTTGTTTTAAAAAATTAGTAAATTTTCGAATTTACGTAAACTCAAAATTTTCAAATAAAATCCAAAAGTCATAGAACAAAAGTTGTTTGTTCAGATGCACACAAGTGGCCCTCAACCGCTTGCTTAGATAGTTACCAATAACCTTGTATAGGCATACATTTAAATATATTATTCAAAGATAATATTAAACACTCGAATATGTAAAATAAAATGTCAATTTAATTTATATTTATAGTAAACTAGCTGCGCCCCTGCGGTTTCACCCGCGTAAGTCCCGATCCCGTGGGAATATCGAAAAAAATATCCTATGTCCGTCTCCTGGCTCTAAGCTACCTCCCTACCAATTTTCACCCAAATCTGTTCTGCCGTTCCCGAGTTATAAGTGGTGTAACTAACACGACTTTCTTTTATATATATAGACTAGCTGTTGCCCGCGACTTCGATCGCGATGTGGTTTTGGGTTATTTAGAATACATTTTTTCAGCATTTTTCTGCATAGATACAATTTATCATTCGGTGTAAGTTATAAAAACAAAATAGGTAGTTACATTGTTTTTAAACTATATTTTTATTGATTTGGCAAAGGCAATTCTTATTCTAGGCTTACTCATACTACGAAATTAGGTCTAAAGATGCCTGAAGAGCGTGTAGAAAGAAAAACTTTCGGCCCTAGGGAAAATCGCTTTCACTGAGAGCTGTCATGTTAAATTATGGCTTCGCGCGGCTTGTGCAATGTGTTTGTAGCCAATATCAGTATCATTACGCATTAGGGACTTCAAAAACCTAACCTCCTTGATTTAGGTAACACCAAAGAATAACAATTATGGCTTCGCACGGCTCATCCATACTGCCAGAGTTTAGTACATAATAGGTTTTTTCTTAGTAATCGAATTCAGGTAGATATATTTAGTTCAAGATATCTTATTTAATAAAATAAATGTAAAGATGAAAATGCGACGTATGACCATGCTGCGCCTCTACCGGCGCCCTGTCAAAATGTTGCAGATGTGGCTTTATGTGACCGTGCGCTCAGTGTCGTTTCTTGAGTAAAAAATACTGGCGGGAAATGCTTGCATTTTGAATGATTTTAATTATTGTTATTTTATTATGTTTTTGTGTTAAGTTTCTTCTGGTTTTTCATTTATGATTGTGTATTTTGTGTAAATAACATTTTCTAGACAAACCGTGTTACAAAAACTGTAATTTAAATCTATGGACTTCGCGTCATCACTCAGTGTTGGATAAACTAATTTATAAAAATCTCTTCGGTGAGTACCGACGTATTTGAGTATTGAAAACATGTTGAAAACAAATAGCATAAGCAAAAAATCTATATAATGTACAACCTCTTTGGTCCCAACCTTGTAAGAGGGTCAGGTAGTATGGAATCTCTCAATCACTCTCGTTAGTATAGTCTCGGGACTCAATGAGTGACTTTCACACCTTGGGTAACAATGTACTATTTTTGTTAATTTTTCACAAATAAAACATAATAAACAACAATATGATAAGCTAAAACTAAGACCAATTTCTATTCGCACAAAACTTTCAACGTTCTTTGTCTTCCTAGTTATCTTTAGATTTTTGTAAATTAAAGAAAAAATAATTATCAACTACCTTTGTGTCTCGATTCATATTCTTCAATTAATAATATAAGAGGTTATTATAGTATTTATAATACCAACATCATGCAAATAATAATCTATTTTGGTGCAAATAATATTTTTAATTGTTTTTATTATCAAATAATAATATTAATGATTAAAAAGAAAGGCAATTGGACAGAACAAATACTTAAAATAACGCGATGCACATTGAGCATTACGCTGAACAAAAAATGCTTTCACACCAAACATCTAAAGCGTCTCGGAAACGGGGTATTTGAAGGAACGTGATGTCCTATGAATCCAATTTTCTGAATTCTTGACCAAAATACCCAGTTTTTTTTATTAGGTACCTGGCAGGGCTACGTAATTTTGGGAAAAAAAATGATTTTTACAAATGACTATTACCTGTATATTTTTTAACCGACATCAAAGGTGGAGGTTCTCAATTCGTCACGTATATATATATTTTTTTATGTATGTTCGCTGATTACTCGTAAACTCTTGAAGCGATTTGGATAATTCTTTTTTGTTTTTACTATCTAAGGTTTCCGCTACTTGAACTCATAATTCAAACTATAGCAGGAGAAAAGCGCGATAGAAGTGTAACATCGAAGAAGTCTTCGGTTAAGGAGATCGGTGACATTATGTAGTAGTACCTCTCTTTGTACTAACCTCATTTTCAGTTTGACGTAGGTAGTATTAAATGCAAACTATTTGGTTTCATGACAGCTGTCATCTTGAGCGGAGGCATGTACTGTACCCCTACTATGACTTTTTGAAGCACTCGAAAAATAGAAACCCTTATAAGATCACTCTTTTGTCCGTCTGTCTGTCAGTGTGTCACTCCCGATATTCTCAGAGACGGGTGGACCTAGTAAGTTGATTTTTAGGAAGTTTCATAGTAAATACTCAATATAGTATGTTACATCGAATACGTAAAAAAGTCGTAGTAAGGGTACTGTTTTCTTCTGACGTTCGATTAAGTTTTACCACGGAAAAATATTTCGATTTCACATTTTTTAAATGTTTTTTCATCAAATATCATAATTATTGTATTAAAATTAAATTGAAACATACCCTAAATGTTAATCTGATATTTTCTGAACATATTCATGTGGAGGTTGGTAAAATCTGTTATGTAGTTTATAAGATTACCTGGTTCAAACAAACAGACAAACAGACAAACAGACAAACAGACAAACAAACAGACAAAAATTCTAAAAACTACCCTATCGTGTTCAGCTAACGATTTTAAGACGACCTGTGTATTTTTTTTCTGGATATCTTACAATTACAGATTTTTTTATGTCTACAGATTTATTATATGTATAGATAATATGTACTTAAATCGACAATGTTGCTAGTTATCGGTAATTGCGTGGCCATGAACCAAACTTTATAAATTAGTTGCCCCTGCAATTAAACCAGTTGGAAACAGTAGCTAGGCAGAATATTTGAAAATCATTTCAGGGTTCCGTTCCTAAAGGGTAAAAACGGGACCCTATGACTAAGTTAGAATAGATATAACTCCGCTTATTTAGATACCATTTGAATATCATTTTTAGTTTCGCCCCGACTGTGTTAAGATAAGAGACCCTCGAAATTTTTAAGCTATTGCATAGCTTATATCGCGGGCTTTGAGAGCGGCGACCGAATCAAGAAATTCCGTAATGAAAATATAACCTAACACCCCCACTCAGCCTACCATGTAGCTCGGCCGAGCGTTCGCTTAACGTGTATGTATAATGTATATGGTACGACTGTACGAAGCTCGCACGATGCAATAGCTTTACTGCGGCAGTCCCCGAGTGCCACTAGTTTTTTTTGTTTATCTTAGTATCCTACAACTTATTTACTAAGTTTGATGGCTGCGATAAATAACAATGATGCCAATAATTTTCCACGTTTTTTAGAAATACTTTAGAAGCAAAAATATCAGGACTTTGTTTTTAAGATCTGCCGTGTGTTGTAAAGATTTATGCAAATGAATAATTTGAAACTTAGTGCAAATTCTACATAAGCAGCATTCCGCGTTTCACCCGCGTAACTCCCGATCTCGTGGGAATATCGGGATAAAGAGTAGCTTATGTTACTGTCAATAAATCAAATATTAAGTTTCATCAAAATCGATTCAGTAGCAAACAAACAATCAAATCTTAGTATAGAAAAAATTATAATATTAGTATAGATAGCTTTAGCCCGATTCCTTGGTTCTAATAGGATTGAACGAAGGAATCACGTTGTCCCATACAAACTTTGCCCCCTTTTTCAACCCCTAAATGGTAGAATTTCAGAAAATCCTTTCTTATCAGATGCCTACGTCATACAAAGAACACACCCTTCAAGTTTCAGGTCTTTACGATCAGCGGTTTAGGCTGTGCGTTGATCCGTCAGTCAGTCATTCAGGACAAAGCATTTTATATGTATAGATAAGATAAGAGTTGATGTGAAGACTTACCGAGATGGTTCTGACAGAGCGTGGGGCAGACTGCGATGCGGGGCTGTCCGTACTCCACGGCGGTGTCGTTGTCGATGGTCAGAGCCGACTGGAGTCCCACGGGCATCATCTTGGGGCAGGTCGCCCCGCATACCGCCCCGCCTAGACCTGGGCCAAACGACTACATTTACACTTGTGGCCGAAGGTCACCAAATGAAGAATGCCCATTTTCTTAGATATGAGGTATTTGGTTATTTTAGTGTTGTTCATATTTATATTATAAAAAATCCATTTACATTGGGATTTAAATAAATCTATTTTAAAAATGATCATTCGAGAAAAATAACTAAAGTTTTTATGGCGATCAAAAGTTCAGGCTCTACTGGGTACTATAGAATTTTCAAATTGCTTTTATTTAAGACTAAAATTCTTCAACTCAAGCAGCACTTTAAAGCGTTGAGTGACCCACTGTAGGACATTTTCGGTTTACGAAAAAAAAAACAATAACTTACAAAGTACAAATTGGCGTTAATATTAAATAAATTTATACATAAACAAACCTTAAATTCAAAATAGAATAAATTAAATTAAATAAAATTTCAACATGGTCACAAAATGGCCTACTTTTGAAAAACAAAACTCCATTCACAAAACAGTCACAGTAAACACAAAAAATCACATAACCTTAAAAATTAAGACAAAATCAATTTTAGACACCGCACCGTGACGTGACCCACTTTTGAACATTCTCCTTTAAAAAAGCACAAATAAAACAGAACACTTTTTCGGATGATTTTTTGTGGGATGAACTGAAATGGGATGAGTACGAACCTGCATGGCACAAGTCCGAACACAAGGCACTCCTATCCGACACTGACGTCGCCTCACCCCCGCTCGGGTTCCTGAACTGCGTCAAATATATCTTATTCAGTCCCCCATTGGTATACTTGAGCTGGAGGACGACCTCGGGGGTGTCTAGCGGTCTCCCTTCCACCCCTTGCTCTTGCGATTCCAATTGGTTGGTTACAACGGGGGTGGTTAGGGTGACGCCTATCACCAACATTGGTAGGATTTTCTGGAAATTAGAAATGGATATTTTTGGAAAAAAATATGAAACATTTTTGGACAATGGAGAGGTTTCAGAGTACGCTTCAAATAATTAATTAGGTAGGTACTAAAGGTCTATACAGGGTGATTAATTTGAGTGTGTCAGTAAAGGCAGGTATATAACCGTTGTAGTTACGAGAAAACGTTTTTTTTGACATGATAACGTCTTAAAAATTGCATCTGCACTCTAAAAAAAAGTGTGACGTCATGCGTTATTGTGAAAGTGACCATAGCAACGTATTGAAGTCAACAATGTCAAGAATACAAAAGAATTCTTATGACGTTATCATGTAAAATTATCGTCCGTAAACAGACTTTACAGACAACCATTTTTTTAAATTAACATTTTTGATCGATAATTGATAAATCAGATGCCTGCGTCTGTCTTTCCTGACGTGTACCATTTGGGGTCTTCAAGTCACGAGTGAATCTTCCAGGAAAGCGTATTACATTTTAGACGTTCATCGTCACCTACCACCAGGCAGGTGTGATAGTGGTCAAACGGTGACCACTATCACATCTATCATATAGAAAAAAAGCTAGGCTTGTAATATGGTGACTATAATCGGTGGTTCCAAGTAATCGCAACTTTCCCCAAAGAAATAGGTAATATCAATATGTATGATATACCCATTTGAGTTTGTTGGAACTTCAACCGCAATATATCTTGTGAACATCTTCAAACTAGGTTATAACTATGTATATAAAATGTTAAATATAAAGTTTTTCTGTTTGTCTCTAACATGATATTATAAAATCTAAGTCAATTGATGCTAAGATTTGTAGTTTAATGATAAATATTTAATAAAAAATTAAACGATTATGCCAAAATAATAATGGTTAGAAATAATAGTAATAGTAATATGAGACATAATATCTGGCCCGTTTCTCTAAACTGGTCCTGAAGCTACCCATCCACATTTTGAAAAGTGTTTTTTAGCTCCGCAGCCCAGTTTTGCGGGGGTGAGATGTACCCTAACCCCAAAAAACACGTATTCCTTCACACAATAACATATTAATGTTACTTTCAGATGAAAAAAAGAATATTCCAAATCGGTCTAGGCGTTTTCAAGTAATCGGCGAACATACAATAAAAAATATATACGCGACGAATTGAGAACCTCCTCCTTTTTTAAAGTTGGTTAAAAAAACGCATTAAAATCAGTTCATTAATTTAAAGCTACGATGCCACGAACACAGAAACAGACAGACATAGCTGGCAAAATATTACCCCTGTATTGAAGGTTTAAAATCGATCGCAACCTAGTGTTTAAGACGATTCAATGTGATATCATGCTAACGATTCTAATATCTAAATGAATAAAGGACTTTCAACTTTGAGTCAGAAGAGCAGATGGTAAATTTTGCAGTACCTACCTAACTAAATGACGCTCATATACGTTGTAATTTGTAACAAATGTTGCTAATCCAATCTATTTGTGTTTATTATGTTAAGAGGAAAGGGTACCGGGGGCTCTCTCCATACAAACGTAGTCGACTGTTTCCTCCCTGGATAATGACAGTGGCACAAAAATATTTATTTGTGTCATAAAACCTATAACTGTCATGACCTATGATTTTTTTGTTTTCATTTTTCTATGATAATTAGAAAATGAAAAAAACTAAAACATAGGGGCAAAGCCATGGCAGTTATAGATTTTATGGCACAAAAATATTTGTGCTAATGTCGTTATCCAGGGAGGAAACAGTCGACTACGTTTGTCTTTAGAGAGCGCCGGTACCCTTTCACCTTAACATTAAAATGTCTTACTCTTTCGTTCAAACAAAGCTTATTTACGTATCTACTGCGGCTGCGTTCTTAATACACCCTACCCTATGTTCTTTTTCATTCGATGGTTCAAAATAAGCTTTAAAATAAACGCAAACCCGAGTGTAACAACTATACCAACCGCCGAAGGTTCTAGAACTTTCAGCCGTGTAAGTGCGAGGGAGACAGATAGATAGAGAGATGGGTTTAGAATGAGATAGAAGATATAGTATTGATCCTGTTACTTAGGTACCTAGTGGATAAGTATGTTAGTTATTTACTATGTACTTATTGCTTAGTTTGATATGGTTTTATGTTATGTGTGTATTGAGCAACGCCCTGCGGTTTTACCCGCATAAATCCCGATCCCGTGGGAATATCGGGATAGACGGTAGTCTATGTTACTGTCAATGAATCAATGTGTCCTCATACCAAGTTTTATCAAAATCAGTCCCGTAGTTTCGGAGCATATGTGTAACAAAAAAAAAATATTTTCTCATTATCATATTAGTGCAGATAGAACTAAGGGTCTAAGCCCATTGTTGCTTATTTATTGATTTTGAATAGGACTTTTGTTTCAGTCTTAACCGTCTTTTGTTATTGTTTCGATTGTCCTTTGTTTCTGTTTCAATGGTCCTTTGTTTAATTCCGTTTCAACCGTCTTTTGATTCCGTTTTAATCGTCCTTTGTTTCCGTTTCGATCATGTTTTGCTTCAGTTTCGACCGTCTTTTTTTGTTTCTGTTTCAGTCGATCTACTTATTTTGGTACATTCTACTTATTCTTATCTCCCTCCAGTAGTGTAATGAGACAATTTTCAGCACTGGTTTGAGTGGTGCTTTGAGAATTCAATTGCGCCACTGGTATGGTCAATAGGAAACCTAACCTAACTCTGACATTCGGAGGTCAGTCGGTCGTTGGTCCAGTGCGAATTGTTTTTGACCAAGGGCCAAGTAAAGTTTCATGCAGCCAATAATTCGAAAATCTGTCGATATCAAAATGAAAATTAAAGTTATCAAAATAACAAATGAACTTCGTTACTTTTTGCGTTCGTTTGATTAACTTTTCCCGCATAAACAAAAGATTTCCCTTAAAATCGAAATATTAATATTGTTTTTATTATAAGTCGTCTTTCAGTTTGTTTATATTCTGTGTCTTCATTCTACGACGCGCGACGATCTTACGACGATATACAAAAAGTTCCTTTTTTTTTAAATACAGGGCAAAGGCCCACAAATCTTGACTGAACTTCGCGATTTATGAGTAATTCGAAAGAAAAATTCAATATCTAAGAGCTTTTTTTCGTTTTTTTTTTTATGTTTTCTCTCAAAAAAAGATAAACTTAGGCCATTTTTTTAAAAGCTTTTATTTAACTTGCTATGTATTATGTATGTTTGTTCGGGTAGAACTTAATTTGCATCTTGCAACTTAATTTTGATCCACTTCCCGGTTATTAAATATAAAAGCAAAAATTTCAGTATTTTTTTTTCAAAAAAATGCCAATTCTATATTCAAAATACTAAATCTTGAAGCCTGCGACCGTTAGCGCAATTTCATAAATTTGGCCCTTCCACGTCACTCTCATATTATAGGAATTATCGGCAAATACAATTTCCTAAATACGACCCTTCCTAATAATATCACTTGGCTTGTTTACCGAAATCACTGTTAGTTCTCACTTGTATGATTCATGAGTTCTATCATTGAACTTGATTTTTTTCTCATTTGTTCAAACGTATTTTAACTTATTTCAATCGAAAAATAAAATAAAACATACCTTACAATAAAAAAAAAACAACTAAATAATTTCACTGAATAAAAATAGTACGGGTAATAAAGGCTACTAAAAGGTATTTTAAAACCTTGATATTAGTAACAAAATAACAAGAAAATAAGCAAATAAATTCATATTGTCAATAAAGCAAATAATTTATGTAACGACCTGTTCCTAAGTAGTTTTCCATATATTTACGAAATATTCAATTTTGAATAAGGTGGCAGGTGGCACCTTATTACCCGCAGGTACCTTACTTAATATATTTTTTATCACAGTTGCTCATAAAGTGGATCTTATTCAACGGCTTTTAGGCTCATAATCAAACATATTATGCACGCGTGCGTTTTACATTGCCAACCTAGTGCTGTAAGCTGTAAAGTTATCCCGATAAGTTAAATACGTATCTTACTGCTAATTACATGTTAGGTAGGTGAAACATTCTTAATTTATCTGGGTTATACTGTTTTGATGTATAAAAAAGGTAGGTACCAAAGAGTTTTTTAGCTAGCAAAAATGGTTGTCTCTAAAGTCAGTTTACGAACGAAAATTTTACGTGATAATGACTTAGAAAACGATAAAAAATTGAGTTGTTTTTTTTTGTTTTTTTTTTGTTTTTTCTTTACTTAAATATATTGTTTTTCCGTACCATCGTATTTTGTTCTTAACCCCCGACGCAAAAACAAATAGAAAAAACCCTAAAAAAATTGTATGTCAGACAAGGCTGTATAGGTTAAAAGTCTTTAGCCTGGCCTTTTCGGAGCATAATTAACAAAAAATATTGCCTTAAAAAAATGTAAACATAGACTTATCACAAATATTTTGTTAATTATTATTTTGTTTTCTTTTCAAGTCTTTTCTTTTATTCGCAACTGTGATAAAAAACGTCGTACGATATACGTGTGGAATTGATATTTGCATCTTGGCGTCTTTAACACGCTCGCTGCCGCTCGCGCGTCATAAACCGCCTCTATGCAAAGATCAATTTACCACACTTATATCGTAATGTACTATTACAAAAAACTAACCTTGCACATGTCCATTGTTGGTGACACTTCGTTACGGAGTGGACACTCCATACAAACATAAGTGCAGGCTTTTATTTCACTTAAACATAGACTAGTTATGTTGAAGGCATACAGATACGATGTTTTACAACAAAACTTCTATACATATTTGATATTTATAATAGTTGTGCCCTCGGTTTCACCTACAGAAGTCCTGATTCCGTGGGAAATGTTAATAAATAAATAGCTATACCGAGTTTCAATGCAATCGGTTCAGTAGTTTTTGCGTGAAGGAATAACAAACACACTAACACACAAACTTTCACATTTATAATATTAGTATGAACGGATTATATCCCACTTTATTTACCTAGAAGGATGGGATTGTTCGGGACTCCGGACAGTCCCGACAGTCCCGAGTCCAGTCAGTCGAATTAGACCACGACCTCTGCCCCTAGTTTTAATTTACGTACCTACCTATGTATCTACTTACGTAGGGTCATAATTTCGGGGTTATATTTTTCTTTTTGTAGGGGTTTTCATAGTTTATTTTACTTCTTTTAGGCTTTTTACGTTCATACTATTTTTATTATCTTGTGTCTGGGTTTTTTTTAGGGACTATTATACTATTAGAGGGACTAGAGCTATTTGGAACGTACGAATCATGCCCTTTCATTTGATACCCCACTCGGGCATATCTTCTTACATTCAGTTGTTATTCTTGACTTTTATCCCCTATAACTTTCAGACGGCTGAACCGATTTCGATCAAACTTAGCTAAGAACACTTCCGACTAATTTACCTTTAAAGCAAAAAAACTTTATTAAAATCGGTTGCTCCAACTGTTTTTGAAACAAACAAAAGAGGATCGAAACAGAAACAAAAGACAAACGAAAAAAAAACCAAAAGACGATCGGAACCGAAACAAAAGATGATCAAATGGTTTCCTAATCAGTAAAATATCTAAAAACACGTTGAGCCCACTCTACTGTTCTCCTCTACTCTATGAGTGATTGTCAACGATAAGCTATCATGAAATCCTGTAAGAGCTTCCCGGAACGATGGTTTACGTGAGATAATGCTTTATCTCAACGTATAGAGCTTTGTGTTTTCATTTACTACACGCTTTTTGTTACGTACCTATATAGGAAGGTACCTACTATACCCAGTCATTTATATTGTCTTATCTGAAATGCGTCTAAAAGCTTTCAAAATTCGCTATATGATTATGGTTCGGCCTGACAAGGAAGTTTTTATTTATTACTAGCTGTGGCCCGCGGTTTCACCCGCGTATGTCCCGATCCCGTAGGAATATCGGGATAAAAAGTACCCTATTTGTTAATCCAGGTCTCCAGCTATCTACTTACCGAGTTTAATTGCAATAGGTCCAGTAGTTTTAGCGTGAAAGAGTAATAAACATACATACTTTCACATTTATAATATTAGTAGGATTAGAATTTTATTACAACTGCGATTAGTGTCGGATATCGGGATAAAAATTATCCTATGTTCTCTTAATTGGAAAAAAACCTTCTGCGTCGCTAATTATATCTATTAATTTTCATTAAATTCTGCTAAACAAAACAACAATAAAAACTAATTATTAAGTATGAACTAATAAAACTCAGCAATTATAAAACTTGGTAAGGCAGCCATCATAACTTTTTAATTCGATCGGGTGAGCGGCTGGAGGCACCGCACCACTTTACCTAACATACCTATGCAGCCACAGATTGAACAGCGGCAAAGGATCGTAATGAACACACTTTTTTTTCTTTTACCAGAATTATAGAATTCAACTCGGGTTACAATTAAGTTTCATGAAAATAAAACTGCAGCACGACATGTTGTTAACTCGTTCCCGCCAAAACTCCCAATGAACATACTTGTAGTCTTTTGTTTCTATTTCGGTCGTCTTTTGATTCTGTTTTTTTTTCTATTAATAATGGCTTCGCACGGCTTGTGATTTTTCATAAATCGGGCCTAAAGTGTTTCAAAACAGTCAAAGTCGTCATAGTCCGTAAAGCGGTGGCAAGTTTACCATAACCTTAATAGGAGATTTGGAGGCAACGAGAAAACTTCATGGTTGACACTGATTTTTACTTTCACTACACCTGTGCACTTTCACAGAACTAAATTGAATAACATTCCACCAGAATTATACAATTCAACTAGGGTTACATGTAAGTTTCATGAAAATAAAACTACAGCACGACATGTTGTTAACTCGTTCCCGCCAAAACTCTTTGATTCTGTTTCATTCTAACATTCAAACGTCTTTTTCTTTGGTTTCGATTCAAGAACCTTGCAAATAAGTCATTTTTGTTTGAAGTTTTCGCATTTTTTAAAGTAAGTTCCTTATCTAACCTCCTTACACTATAGGAACATAAACAAGTAATTTTTGTTTGAAGTTTTCGAAACGAAATTTCTTATCCCGGGTTTGCGACGGGACCTATTCCATAAAAAATCCAGTTCAAACCAGTTTAACGACAAAATTGTCAAACGAAAAACTGTAGGAAAAATTGTAAATTGTTTTTTATCACAGTTGCTCATAAAGTGGATCTTATTCAACGGCTTTTAGGCTCATAATCCAACATATTATGCACGCGTGCGTTTTAGATTTGTTAACTAGTGCTGTAAAGTTATCCCGATAAGTTAAATACGTATCTTACTGCTAATTACATGTTAGGTAGGTGAAACATTCCTAATTTATCTGGGTTATACTGTTTTGATGTATAAAAAAGATAGATACCAAAGAGTTTTTTAGCTAGCAAAAATGGTTGTCTCTAAAGTCTAGGTAAAAGTTTACGAACGAAAATTTTACGTGACTTAGAAAACTATTAAAAATTGAGTTGTTTATTTTTTGTTTTTTCTTTACTTAAATATATTGTTTTTCCGTACCATTGTATTTTGTTCTTAACCCCCGACGCAAAACAAATAGAAAAAACCCTAAAAAATATTGTATGTCAGACGAGGATGTATAGGTTAAAAGTCTTTAGCCTGCCTTTCCGGAGCATATTAACAAAAAAATCTGCCTTAAAAAATGTAAACATAGACTTATCACAAATATTTTGTTAATTATTATTTTGTTTTCTTTTCTAGTCTTTTCTTTTATTCGCAACTGTGATAAAAAACGTCGTACGATATACGTGTGGAATTGATCTTTGCATCTTGGCTTCTTTCTAAACCGCCTCTATGCAAAGATCAATTTACCACACTTATATCGTAATGTACTATTGTACTATTACAACCATGGACTGGACATCCAAAAATCTGCCTGTCTGTCTGTCGAAAGGAACTTCCTTCCAAACGCGTGTCTCGCGATACGTTTTGTTTTTTGTTTGATCATGTTTAACCCCCACCGCAGAAACGATAGGGTGTTATTTATCATACATATTCATGCCTCATGACGTACTACTGTTCATACCATGTTCATACCGTTATTTTAAAGAGGTTGAACGTGAACATCCCTGTCGGAGTATAAAGGCTCCCGCGTAGGCGTGGTTGTGTACGTCAAACGGGGTCAACCCGCCCCCTCGACACCCCGGGGGTGGACCCGCCCACACACCCTGGGGGGTACTACCCGCCTTTACCCATCGAGCGGGAAACGGGAGAAGGAGGGATGGTTATCGGAATGCAATCGTGAATTGAAAAGCAGTGATTTTTTTGGATTTCTTTTTGAATGTTTTGAATTAAACATCCTTCTGAGTTTTGTTCAATGTTTTATATCTACCTAGGTATCTAGATAATAAATAATCTAAAAATATTTTTTTTCGCATTATTTATTTGCTCGGTTTAGTAACAAAGGCATAAAATATTACGTTTTATTTGCTTATCATTTGCCAAATTGAAGTTATTGACGTTTAATAGTACATTACGATACAAGTGTGGTAAATTGACCATTGCATAGAGGGTTGTGACGTGCGAGCGGAACGCGAGCGTGCTTAAAATGCCGAGATTACCACACTTTGCGGCGCAAATATAACGTTCCAAACGCAAATTCAAATTCCTTTTTTATAATCACATAGAAACCTCTTAAAAACTAAGTTAAGATGTGTGCCTTCGGAACGCGCCCACCAATGAGAAGCCGGCGCGATACAACTCATTATGGTTAATAGGTAAGTTTTCGAAAAAATGAGAACTCTTTGATTTATCCAAGACCTTTTCACATCTCTACTGATGCTCTACTGCGGCTGATTCAATCTAAGCGATTCATTTCAATTTTTGAAGACTTTTCATTGGCATGTCACTCGAGTGTTTTATAGTTTTTATTCTTGGCTTAGAATGTTTGAAAGAGGTATTCTACAGAAATACTGAATCGATTTTGATCATTACTTTACAGATAAAAGGCTACATTATCAAGGAGTGATATCTACTATTTATCCCGGATATTGCTACAAATTTAGGACTTACATGGGTGAAACCGCAAGACGCTATAAGTCCACACTAATTATAAAGAAGAAAGATTTCTTTCTCTGTTTGTAACGAATAGGCTCCGAAACTACTGGACCGATTTTAATGAAACTTGGTACGAGGATACATTGATTCATTGAGAACAACATTGGATACTTTATATTCCAATATTCCCACGGGATCGGGAGTTACGCGGGTGAATCCGCGAGATGCTACTAGTCGTCTAACAAACAAAGGGCGAGCTGCACCGCCCACATACCTCTACACAAACTCATTAATCAGACTCAGGCATTTCAGTTCCAGTGGGGGGGGGGGGTCAACTCTGACATTTGCAACACCTACGTACAAAGGGGTTATATAATGGGGGTTAGGGGGATGAGGGGGAAGAGAAGGGAGGAATGCATTAAGTGCATATTTACCTACTGGCTGCGTCCTTCGGTTTTACCCGTCTTAGTTGGTACCGGTTCTGTGGATATATGAGGAACTTAAAGCGGTGTTGGCATAGTGGTAGGTAGACACCTCGACTTTCATTCTAAAGATCGTGGGTTCGAATTCCGGCCGGCCGTGCACCAATAGATTTGTATGTGCGCTAACTGACATTGCTCTTACGGTGAAGGAAAACATCGTGATCGGCTCCAGTAGTATTAGACAAGTTCTTTCCTCTGGATATGGTCGACTAAGCTGAGAGGGTAGTAAAATGGACCCAATTAAAAAGGGAAATAGATAAAAACCGCGGGGCGCTGCTAATATCAGGATAAAAGTATCTAGCCTTTGTGTTATTATAGATAGACTAGCAGCATCTTGCAGTTTCACCCATGTAACTCTCGATCCCGTGGGAATATAATAATAAAAAGTAGCTTATGTTATTCCCAATGAATCAATATATCCACATACAAAGTTTCATCTAAATCGGTTCAGTAGTTTCGGAGCCTATTCGTTACGAAAAAAAATCTATTCTCTTATAATATTTGTGTTTGTAAAACCACTGAACAATGTAAATGAAAAATCAATATAAGCGTCAACTTCCTTACTAAGTATTTACTATTCAATTACCCATAGAGGCTCCGAACAAATATAATAAGTGGTACATTGTTTCCCTAAGGGGGAAATATATGTTTTCCTCATCGAGTAAACAGTTGCAGAAGTCCGGTAACTTGACTAGAAACTGAACTACTGGCACTATTAAGCCATAGAAATAGTTCTTTATTCTAAGTTTTTCTAGATGCTATTAGAGTAATATTAATAATATTTATTTTCTTGAATTTTGTCTTAGAAATAGAAAAACATATGGACAAGCATACGACAAAAATAAATATTTAGAACAGTATAAGAGATGTTGACAAACAAACAGTAAGAGCAATAAAAACAGAAAATTAAAAAGAATACTATAGAACAAAAAAGTATGAAATAAAATGTCAGAAAATTCAGAGAATAAGTACATTAGAAAAAAAATATTATATAAAAATAAGAGTCTTAGGTCTAATAACAATGTGATGAGTACTAAATACAACGTTCAACGAAGTTAACTCTTGTAAAATAATTTTAAATCTAAAAGTACAAGCCTCGAAAATGGAAAAATTACCCTCTTAATCCTACTAATATTATAAATGTGAAAGTTTGTGTGTGCGCGTGTGTGTGTGTGTGTTTGTTTCCTTCATCTACTGGACCCATTGCGATGAAACTCGGTATCTAGATAGCTGGAGACATGGATTAACACATAGACTTTTTATCCCGATATTCCCACGGGATCGGAACTTACGCGGGTGAAACCGCGGGGCGCAGCTAGTAATTTATAAATTTGAAATACCGACCATTTTAACAAAACCTTAGAAAAAACATAATCAAATCGTAGGTACCTACTAACATTTCCACTCGAATAAAGTAGGTGCTTAGTTAGCACAAAAAAAGAATTACCAAAATCGGCCCATAAACAAAGAAGTTATGCCTACATTCGGATTGAGATCTTCCTCCTCTTTTGAAGTCGATTAAAAACTATTAAAAGATGAGAAATATAGGCATAGGTAACAAACATAACTTGTGTTTCTATTTGTTAATCATAGGTATGTAAACACAGTCACTTACACAAATATTCTGATATTTTTTTTATTTTATCCAGGAAGGTTTTATTAATATTTGGTTACCTTTTCCACCTACGTATTACAACTATTTTTCTGTTATAATACCACGGGCGAAAAACAACACTTTCCGAAGAAGTGATACGAAATATTTCCACCATTACAACCAACAAAGCGATGCCAAACCCCACCCAATGGAACAAGGGGGGGGGGGTGACCTATTTCTACCGTATTGACCATCGCCCACGTTCTAGATTCGCACCCCTCCCAACCCCCCCTTTACCTTTCGACCTTTCCACGGCGCATGCGCGGGAACCAACCCCTGAAAACCGAGCTCCTGAATCTTTCAGTCCTCATCTCGCTCCGCTGGTGAAACCAGCTCTGAATTTCAATATCTCGAAAATATATATTTCTCTTCATATATGAAAAACATATATAAAATCTCAATATTAAGGAAACACACCCTTTTTATATATAATTGTATATCTGATCCCCTCCGGCATATCCTAATTTGTTTTTCAACTAAAAATATTTCTTATAAATAATAGTGTTCCGTATATAATTAGTAATTAATTATTGTATATAATAGGCTTCGAATCTTCAGTTTTATAAGGTCAGTACATATTTTTAAGCGTTTCATCTTTTGTATATATATTTTTTAGATGAATGTTGTAGGTTTCATGTTTTCAAATCATCATTTTTTCATACTAAATAGTTGATAGATTCTCATAAATTAAAAACAGACAGACGGATAAACGAGTGACCCTATAGTTGTCTAAATATATCTTCAAATTAAGTAAATTGTTTGATTTTGAATTGGGAAACAAATAGCTTTTTTTAAAAACATATTTTTTTATCTGGGGTTAAACTCTTTTTTTTTTAATTACGTTTAAACTGAGTTTAAAATGCCCATTTTTAAACTCGGGTTTAATTTCCTGTCCACATTTTGAACTGAGATTAAAATATCCATATTTAAATCTGGGGTAATAAATAGAATCATTAACATAATATTTTCTCTGTTCACAGAAATTTCTAGATTAGAATGTCAAAGCTGAATCTGGACGGCTTTTTTTCCTACTGCAAGCAAATAGCTGAACACATACAGTTGGTTCGTCCATTTCTAATTCATATAGCTCTCTCGTTGACTTGCCGCCATTTTGTATTGCAAATATCGATCATCCGCCATCTTGTTTTGGCTTTTCATGTCAGTTCAGCTTTGAATGTGAATTCTTTGTAGAATAATCATTTCAACAGATTAAAAAATGCATTATATAATTTCAATCGAATGAAAAAAAGAGAGGTTTTATAAATTTAACTCCGACTTATAGCTTTTTGTGAACGTGCCCTCTTAGCTCCGAAACGAATAAACAATTTGATTCCATTTTTATCCAATAATTCAATGTTCCATGATTTTTTTAGCAATGTTTCATCTTAATCGGTTTAGCTTTTTAAAAGATATAAGCTTTTTTATTGTGACCCTTTAAATTACCGGTTCTGGGTTTAATAAATGTTAAATAATCTTAAATATAAAAAAAACTACATCATAATTGGTATATCCGTTCGGAAACTACGATACCACAAACAGAAACACAAAATTATAACACCTCTCTTTTAAAAATCACTCCTTTCTACTCCATTTTAAAACGATAACCAATAAAATGATGCATTTAAACGTAGATTCTAGATTGCTTTTAGAATTTGAATCGTCAATGTGACCGTTATTGATCGAGTCCAGTGCGCATGCGTGTCGCTAGCCTGACCTTTATGTGCTCGGTTGTACCTAGATTATGTCTAACTATGTGCCTAACTACCTTGGCACATAGGTACTATGGTACAGGCACAGAATATAAAATAGTGATTCCTAGCATTGAACGTTGACATAATCAATCGGTGAACATCCATGGCCACAGTATCGGCCATATTATGTTTCCGTTTTGATCGTCTTTTTTTTATCTGATCAACCAGTTGGTTCGATTGGAAAAGTTCTGATCGAAAAAAATAAATAAGACAAATTAAGAGCCTCTCCCTTTTTTTAAGTGGTTTAAAAAAAGCAGTCTTGACACACCTAGACGTACAGACGGACTATCGATTGATCCCATATAAGTTTCGTTTTTACAACTTGAAGTACGGAACCCTAAAAACAAGTTAAAGGCCATTGATTTTTTTAAAGGTTTCTGATTGCGATAATAAAAAAGAAATACCAGGCTTGTTATATGGGTGCCAGATAACTTATGTGCTTTTCTTTTTGTATAAATACACAATTGATCCGTTTAATTGGTTAGAAAATAATTTAATAGTATTCCCATCGGGCCAACAAAGAGAGTTGTGTCGTTGGGAAACCAAAATCGTTGATCCGTTTTAGTTGGTCAGAATGGAATCCTGAAATTATAAGTATTATTTTGTAGATCATAAGTTGCTAGTACCTATCAATATATTAGTTCCGACGTGGAATCGAACCCGCAACCTTCTAGACCGCAGTTTACCAACAGGCCACAGAGGTCACACGATCAGTATAAACTAAATTAGTCTTTCGGATATTTTGTATAATATTTATAAAAAAAAATCCTGAAGCCAATATCTTCTGTCGACTAAGTTGAGAGGCTGGCATAGTTGTTGGATATTGCTGTCTACATCTAATACATGTCCCAGGCACTACAGAGCCCTGAAAAGTTTCTAGCGCTGAAAAAATGGTCTAGATTAGTGTAAAAGAAAATTTATTCAGTGTAAAAAAGCCAAGTGAGAAATAAGTTCATTGTCAGTCGAATAAAAACGGGTTGGACGCAAAATGTGCACTTAGCAAAATGTACAACTTGCAAAATGTTCACTTTACAAAATAACCACTTCGCAGAATGAGCACTTTAAGACTACCAACGAAATAAACGTCCATTTCAATGTTTTATAGTAAATGTGTTGTAATATAGTAGGTCTGTATGTTTGTCTAGAGCGAGAGAATGGCATCCCTGTCCGGCCACAGCACCCCGAAACTGACGTCCGGAGTCGGAAACCTCTACTATGATTGTAAGTACTTATATTCTTTCATTGAGCGAGCGAGAGAAGCGAGCGAAGCGATTCTGCTTCAAGTCTGGCTGCTATCCTCTCAAAAAAGGGACTACTCTATATCTTCGCCGTATGATATTTGATTCTTTTTAGGGTTACGTACCTCAAAAGGTAAAAAAGGAACCCTTATAAGATCACTTTCTTGTCTGTCCGTCGGTCCGTGTGTCACCACCAATATTCTCAGGAACAGATGGACCTAACAAGTTGAAATTCATACCAGATACTGTGGTCTATAGTCCCTATTAGGTATATAAAAATTAAGGTCTTGGGTCAACACGATAAAAATATATGGGTAAGGTAACTTCAAGATGGTCTTATAAATTTTTTGTGAAAATCTAATTAGGATCTTCGGAGTAATCAGCAAAATGCATTAAATTGTTCACTCTTTTAGTTCTACCAGTGCAAGTGGAATTTGCTTTTTAACTACGCTGTCAAATCTTTGTATGTCAAATCGGCAACCAACTGAAGGTTAATCTTCTATACATATAAAATCCTTTGTCCTGAATGACTGACTGACGGATCAACGCACAGCCGCTGATCGTAGAGACCTGAAACTTGGAGGGTGTGTTCTTTGTGTGACGTAGGCATCCGACAAGAAAGTATTTTCCGAAATTCTACCCCTAGGTTGAATGGGACAACGTGATTCCTTGGTCCATTTTCGATTTCTACGCGGACGAAGTCGCGGGAAAAAGCTAGTTCTCTTATATAACATTTTTATAATTACAATGCAATATCAATCTGATTGCATTTCAATTACAAAAAAATATCCTTAAAGTAGCTCAAATACCATCAAAGTCAGTTTTTGGTATTCTCAAGAATATTTCTTGTAATCGAAATGCTATCGAAATTACATTGCAATGTAATTTAATCAATTTTATTTACGAGAATTGGTCTTTTGTTCACATTGTAGTAATGGCCAACGTCATCTTGGTAGATTTACTTTTATTCTACAATCTGGAACCTGATTTATATAAAATCGTCAAATCAAAAAAATACAAACTCATTGTAATCAAACTCTATTATACATATCAATCAATCAATCAATCAATCAATCAATCAATCAATCATTTATTCACAGTAAATAGAGTAAGGAATAAGATGTTAACATTATAATAAAGTACTTGGCTATTTAACCTCATTTGAGGTATGTGAATTAGTCTAAATTAGTAGTGAAATGTCAAATAATAAAATTAAAAATTATTACATAAAATATCATTAACACATTCTATACATCGGTAAATAGGTACTCTTTAAGGCTATAAAAGCATTTTTCCGTCAAAAAATTATGTAATTCTCTCTTAAACATAGAGAAGTCTTCAATTTGAGCTATACGATCTGGCAACTCACTGTACATCATGGGAGCCAGTGCCATAAAGCTTTTCCCGTAAAAAGCTGTATTGTGATTAGGTACATGAAGTTTATATCTAAGACGAGCACTATTCATTCCCGTAAATAAATGAAGGTTGCTTTTGGCAAATATGAAAGACTCGAAAATGAACAAGCATGGCAATTTTAAAATCTTCAACTGTTGGAACAATGTTCTACAACTATCCGTAGGTTTTAAGCCATGAGCAGCTCTCAGACACTTTTTTTGCGCTTTAAAAACAAGTTCTCTGTCGATTAAAAAATCTTACATAGCCATTAAGTTCAGCTAATGACTCCATAATTCCACCCTTTGAAATCAGGACCACGAGTGAATTGTGTCCATGATTAATTACTTGTTTGTGGATTTCAAATTTTCTAGTAAGTTCCTAAGTAGATACTTGTGTCAAGTTGCTTGACAATAGAATAATTCAGTGATGGTTTTAAATTAGACTTGATTTTAAAATTAACCATAACCATAAGTATACGCACAATGGCCCAAATAATGAGGCTAAGTGCGGAAACAGCCCCGTAAAACTAAACTAAACTAAACCATAAGTATTAAAATCAGCTCAATCGGTAACCGGGAAGTGGATCAAATTTAATTTGCAAGATTTGATGACAGACATCGGGACAGGTGAAGCTAATGCTAATTCAACATTATGGGAATTCAACATAGTGCTCCTGACGGAAATAAAAGCTTGTAAAAATAGAAAAAGATTTTTTAATCGTTTTTTTTAACTACTTCTGAATAGCTCGGTAGATGGTACTATATAAATGGGAAAAGTCTATGTCCAAGGGCCGGCCAACGTTTCATGTGGTCAAGACAACTGATGACAAAGGCTGCGGTCTGAAATAGCTCCATGAGGATTTTTAATAACTTCAAGATTTCGAACCGAACATTTTATCAGCTCTGTTCATCTAATTTGCAACGCAGCCTTCATTATCTTATATCTTTAAATGAGCAATTCTTGTATATATATATATATATATATATTATATAATTGGAATCTCGTAATCGGCTCCAACGATTTTCATGAAATTTAGTATATAGGGGGTTTCGGGGGCGATAAATCGATCTAGCTAGGAATCATTTTTAGAAAATGTCATTTTATTCGTGTTTTATCGAAACTTACTTTTTTTTTATCTGAAAAATATGACTCTTCCTGACATCTATTGGCGAACTACTAATACTATTTTTTGTGAGCAATAAAGTTATTCCAGCAGATGGCGCTGTTAAGTAACACGAAGTCAATGACTGTTTGCTTTGAGGTTAGACTAAGTAAAAAAAAAAGGTACTAGACGTAAAAAAAGAATCATCTTAATCGGTTCAGCTGTCTTTTAGTAATCGGTGAATACTGATCATCAATAAATACGCGACGATCAAGAACCTCCTCGATTTTATGTAATCAGTTTAAAATGCCAGAAAAGATATCCGTAACCAATGGGAGCAAGTAAGGGGTGTTATAGATTAGTTTGTATCAAATGTGTGTTAGCTCTAATCTAAGCACAAATCACATTTGATAGAAATATGATCTATTTCGTGAGATAAATGGTCGCAATTTTCACAATCAGTGGGCACGCGTCGTTTATCATACTTCCGGAGGCGTCACATCCGCCCGCGCCGGCGGCGGCTTCCGGTCTCATTGGAGGGTAGATCGAATATTTCATATCTAGTTACTTCATGGTTTAGAAGCGGGATTTTAACCGCAGTAAGGGGTATAGTGGTTGGAAGAGCTTTTCGTAGACAAGGGTAGCTGTTTCGAGTCCAGTCAAAGCGAATCTTAGAAATCTATTACATTTAAACACTCTATTTGTTATTTTTAAGTTTCAATTTTTTTCAATAATCAGATATTATTTAATCAGTCGACTAATAAAAAACAAAGCAATAAAATATAAACAATGCAATAATAAAAGCTATTGTCAAATATCAGAGCTTCTTGCTTTAGGAGCATGGATTGGCTACATCCTCTTTCTTATATTCACAGACAGTTAATTAAATATTTTCAATATTCAAATTCAAAAATTACAAAACAAATTTTTAAAGCTTAGGTACTTTTCAGTAGATCCATAATTTGAAATCTGGATCCAATGAAAACAAAAAAAAGGTTGTCTGTAAAGTCGGCTTACAGACGATAATTTTACGTGATAACTTCATAATAAAACATTGATGAAAAATTGAGATTTTTTTGTTAAGTTATCCTTTTTTTTCTTAAATGTTTTTTTTCCCTTTTTTTCCTTTACATATGCTTTACATAAGTCTTCTATTCGTCACTTGTCACCATAACACACGCCTAGTGACGCACACACGCGCGTCAAGCTTGTAGTAGTGTACTTATCACAGAGCGTTGTATGAAACCTTACAATCCGGTCCTTGTTTAATCATGTGGCAACAGCAACGATAATAATACGTTGCTATGGTTAACTTGTCAATAACAAAACGCGTTCCAGAAACGGGACGCATGACGTCATCTTTTTTGTGAATGTAGGTGTACTACTTTCACAAAAAATATCTCACTAGATCCATCCTGGATCTGGCCAATGGGATCTTCTGAGAATGATCGTTTTCTATCAATAAATATTCTTATTTCGTTTTTATTTTATTTTATCCACTCTCGTAATCTCTTTTAATTCTCTTCCTAAAGTTGTTGCGAAAAGTGTCGAATCAGGAATCGTGATCGGAGTCTTCAATTAGTGTAACATGGAATCTCAATTCGGGTTAATCCTTGTCACCCTTACAGTGGGGTTCTAATCAAGTAGGTATTACTATCTACTATAGCTGTACTGTAGTAAGGATTATACTTTAAAACATTAACTGAGCCCTTAAAATGCATTTTTTGTATGTTTTTACTTAATTGGTTGAATGTATCAAAATCCTTTCTTTGCATTTGTCTACCTTATTTAAAGAAATCGCCACAAAACGTATTGTATTTTTTTCGAAATTTAATTTCTTATCCTTTTCTTCTCACAAAGAGTTTGAATTAGCTACATCGTCTTTTTTATAAGTAATTTACAAATTAAGGAATATAGTTTAATTTGGTCAAAAAAAATAAATATTCACAAAATTCAAATTAAAAATTACAAAACCGATTTCATTTATCTACTAAACACGGTAGGTGTTTATAACCTTAAAAAAAATATACCTCATTTTTAAGGTTTTAAACACGAAAAATATCTAATATTTTTTTTTATATTGCAACGCCAAATAAACGCCAACGCGAACACACGCCAAATAAAACAACTGCATTCCTAAATTCTTACACAACAATAGGAGATCCACCCCTGTTTCGCAAGCCGTTGCTCTGATCACTGCAGATAATTGCCCTCGCCCGCCGCCCGCGCCGCGCCGTGCGTCGTGTGTCCGTCCAATATACGAATGTAATTTCTACTACGCTTCGGCCTGAAATGTAGACTGTATAAGGGCTGGGTTGCAGTAGGTATTGATTAAATATTTCTGACGTTTAAAAGGTATATGGCTCTAAAGATTAGAGGGTCACTAATTATCGTATTAATATTTAGTTTAAAGTTCCTGATTATACGACGCTAAACACGTGTCGAGTTGTTTATGAATAGTGTCACTAACACTAATCATTGCATGCCTAAGTGGGCGGGAGGCGGTGCACATTGCAACTTGTGTTTTACCATTATATTCGGAAAATTATTGCAGAAATTAAAAAAAAACGCCTGTCTCAACCAATTATCTTAGGGGGTACTTCGTACTGCAATTCCTTATTAAAAGAAAACCTTTATTTTCTCCTCTGCATGCATCACATTTTATTGAAACAAAGGAGAATGGTCTTTCTGGGCCTGGAGGCCTCATGAAACGAGTCATATATCAAATGAAAGGTGGTTTCAAGAGGAACATTTTATTGTAGGACCACTTTTTTAAATTAGTTGTGAGATCGGAGTTATAGGTCATTAATGATAGGTGATCGATTCACTCTCCGTACACCAGTAGGGAGTATTAACGCCTTATTAGAATCAAATGTAGCCATCGTATAGCAATGAGTCATATATCAAATGATAGGTTATTTCAAAAGGAATAATTTAATGTATGATGATTTTTAAAATTATTTTTAGTTTTAGTTTTATAGGCCATTTATGCTAAGTAGTAGGTATAGGTGACTGAGGTCTTCTCTTGTGCAATGCAAAAGCTTGATTAGAACCAGATGTTGGTCTCCTCATGAAACGAGTCATATATCAAATGAAAGGTGGTTTCAAGAAAAACATTTTATTTTAAGACCACTTTTTCAAAATAGTTGTGGGTTCGGAGATATAGGTCATTAATGGTAGGTGGTCGTTTCACTTGCGAGTTTTCTCCGTACACCGCTAGGGAGTATTAACGCCTGAATAGAACCAGATGTACCCATCATATAGCAACGAGTCATACATCAAACTAGCAGCGCTCGGTTTCACCCGCGTAACTACGTGCGTAATATCGAAATATAAAATAGTCTAAACCCTTATTCAACAATGGACTAATGCAACACAAAAATATATTTTTTTCTATCCGAACCAGTAGTTTCTGAGATCAGAGCGATCAAACAAACAAACAAACACTTTGTATGCTAAGTAGTAGGTATAGGTGACTGAGGTCTTCACTTGTGCAATACAGATGCTTGGTTAAAAGCAGATGTTGCTCTCCTCTTGAAACGAGTCATTTATAAAATGAAAGGTGGTTTTAAGGGGAACCATTTTATTGTAAGACTATATTTTCGAAATAGTAGTGGTTTCGTAGTTAGAGATCGATAAATGTACTTTAGTAAGTATTCAGTTGTATCAGAAATAGTTGTCGTGATTTAGTCATCACTACCTAATACTATTTAGTGGCATAGCAGGCTGATAAAAAGCATGATGCTTATCGTAACCGAGGTATAGGTTATGATACCTAAGTAGGATTATAAATAGGTTCAATGTCCTGCAAACCACACAAGAAAAGAATGCTCACGTCTCGTGACGGGTCTTGTACGTTGAGACGTTGAGACGTGAGCAGAAACGCACGATAGGTACTCGTGTACCTATCGTGCGTTTCTTTTGTTACTGCAATAATATCTATTCAGATTTTCCTGTTTGGGGACTAGGTATTTTTCTAATCGACTAAATCGATTGTGATGAAACTCGGTATGGAAATTTTTGGAGACCTAGATTAACACAAAATATTATTTTTCTCGATATTCCCACTGAATAGAGACTAACGCTGATGCAACTATGAATCTTCGTTATCAATTTCATTGAGAGGAATAATTTCCAAGGGTTATTCCTTTCGACTCCCGCTTATAGGGGCCGTAAGGAAAATCTTACGACCCCACTCAATAATAAAAGTGCGGGGTGGTGGTCCAACCATGGGGCCCATTAAGCGGGAATCGAAAGGAATAATCCTCTATTTCATTAATTCTGTATTCACAATCCTCGTTGAACCACCGCACACTTGGGCCTCCAACTATAGGTCGTGGTTCAACTTTTTAAATAGTTGGACCACGGGACTGTTCAGAGTCCCGTTGGACATTCATGACGCGGAGTCTGAAGATTTAAATTATTTCGTTAAATAACAGAACACTGTTTGTCGAGAAAATATTATTTACACAAAATACGCAATAATAAATGAAAAACCACATTAAACTTAACACAAAAACATAATAAAATAACAAAAGATATTACTAACTAAAACGTTTAAAATAATTAAAAATGCATTTGCTGCATAAGCTGCATCTGCATAAGCTATTGCATAGCTTTTATCACCCCCGACTCCAACCACCATGTAGCTCGGCCGAGCGTTCGCTTAAGTGTATGTGTATGGTACGAAGCTCGCACGATGCAATAGCTTTACCGCGGCAGTCCCGGGTGCCACACATTTTTTTTTAAATAAAGGAACAACACTGACCGTACTGTCGTATAAAGCCACATCAGCAACATCACGACAGGGCGCTGGCGGCGGCGCAGCATGGTCATACGACGCTTTGGCCATTTTCGTCTTTTCATTTATTTTGTTAAATAAGTTAATAATATCTTGAACTAAATATATATCTACTTGAATTCGATTACTGAGAAAAAACCTACTAAGTACTAAACTCTGGCAATATACACAAGTCGTGCGAAGCTATGATTTGACATGAAAGTTGTCAGTGAAAGCGATTTTCCCTATGGCTGAAAGTTTTACTTTCAACACGCTCGTTAGGCACTTTCGGAGTATGAATAATGAAGAGTACCTTTTGTTTTTTGAAGATACCTAGTCCAAAAAAGATGGTTTTGCTTTGTCGGAACTTATTGATTGCAATAGGTTCCGACAAAGCAAACCATCAACATCAAAATGGCTTGCGTATGACTCTACATCTGAGCTCACGACTCGTGATGGTACCTATACCTCGGTTACGATAAGCATCATGCTTTTTATCAGCCTGTTGTGTCACTAAATAATGCTAAATAGTGATGTCTATATCACGACAGACATTGTCAACAATTTCTGATACTACCGAATACTTACTTAAGTACATTTAACGATCTCTTACTTCGAACCCACTAATATTTCGAAAAAGTAGTCTAACAATAAAATGTTTCCCTTAAAACCACCTTTCATTTGATATATGACTTGTTTCATGAGGAGGGCAACATATTCTATTTATAGCCAAGCATCTGCATTGCATAAGGAAATACCTTAGTCACCGATATCTACTAATTAACAGAATTGACCTATATCCCCTAAAATAGAAACAATTTTTAAAAGTCAGGATACACTAAATTATTTCTCTTGAAATAAACTATTATTTGATATAATATGTCTCATTACTATACGATGGCTACATCTGATTAAATTCTGGTGTTAATACTCCCTAGTGGTGTACAGAGAAAATTCGCAAGTGTACCGACCACCTACCATTATTAACCTAAAACTTCGAATCCACAACTATTTTGAAAAAGTGGTCATTTAATAAAATGTTTTTCTTGAAACCACCTTTCATTTGCTATATGCCTCGTTTTATGAGGAGTGCAACATCTGGTTCTAACCAAGCGTTTGTATTGCACAAGGGAAAACCTCAATCACCTATACCTACTACTACTTAGCCTATAACGGCCTATAACTCTAAAAATAAAAATATTTTTTGAAAGTCATGGTACACTGAATTATTCCTCTTGAAATAAACTATTATTTGGTGTATGACTCATTACTGTACGATGGCTACATCTGGTTCTATTCAGGCGTTAATACTCCCTAGCGGTGTACGGAGAAAACTCGCAAGTGAAACGACCACCTACCATTAATGACCTATATCTCCGAACCCACAACTATTTTGAAAAAGTGGTCTTAAAATAAAATCTTTTTCTTGAAACCACCTTTCATTTGATATATGCCTCGTTTCATGAAGAGACCAACATCTGATTCTAATCAAGCTTTTGCATTGCACAAGAGAAGACCTCAGATACCTATACCTACTACTTAGCATAAATGGCCTATAACTCTAAAAATAAAAATAATTTTAAAAATCATCATACATTAAATTATTTCTTTTGAAATAACCTATCATTTGATATATGACTCATTGCCATACGATGGCTACATTTGATTCTATTAAGGCGTTAATACTCCCTAGTGGTGTACGGAGAGTGAATCGACCACCTATCATTAATGACCTATAACTCCGATCTCACAACTAATTTGAAAAAGTGGTCATACAATAAAATGTTCCTCTTGAAACCACCTTTCATTTGATATATGACTCGTTTCATGAGGCCTCCAGGCCCAAGCTCTGTACATTTTTTCCCATTCTCCTTTACAACTTATCATAATTATAATATCCTTAAGTTAAGTCTTTAAGTCTTTTGGTAAGGGTATCTAAGAAATATAAATAAATATTTTGTTCAATGTCTAAAACCTTTTTATAAGGTATCTAGTTTTTTTTTTTACATGTAGCGACAAATCTAAGTAGTTTTTCCATTGGGCATATAGGAAAAGACCATATTGTGTACGTAACTATGTATTGTAATTACGCATCCCTTGACCAGGCTATTACTAATAGATATTAATTGGAGACTTGTGTTTGGAACAGCTTACGGAGATCAGAGGTAGTAATTGTGTTTAATCCGGCGACGAGGGAGTGAAATACGGTGGACTTTATTTTGGTGAGAAGAGTGGAAACACTTGGAAAAACCAAATGTAACGTTGTAATTGCGTCATAACGTGAGACGGCTGTAAGGATGTAGGATGAGGATGTAGCTAATCTAAAATCTAACGTCGTTATTAGGTACGCAGGGTGCCTTTTAACAGTGACTTGACTTGACGTGAGAAGAGACGTTTCACGAACTCCAGTGCAGTCCCTAAAGTCTATACATTTTTTTTTGTATTTTGACAAAGTTTTGGTTTCGCACGATTTACTATGGCTATCAAGAATTCAATCTTTCCATCAATATTTTAATATGTTTTCGTCTTTGCTTCTGTTGTCTTGTTTCTCTAAAGTCAATGACAATCTTTAACGAACGTCGCTGTTAGGTTTGTTATAAGCCGAAAATAATAAAAGTTAGTTTTTCGGTTTTTTATAAAATATGCCACCCAGTTGGCACAATAGCTACCATGCCGGACTGCCAAACACAGGGTTGCGGGTTCGATTCCCACCTCTGACATGTATTTGTGCTTAGATATTTGTCTGTGGTCTGGTTCTTTATGTTTCTAAACTAAACTAAACTAAGTATATATTTACAAAAGAAAAGTATTTATGTAGTATACGAGTTGTCTAGTACCCATAACACAATTGTAGTTACTTAGCTTGGGGCTAGATGGCGATGTGTGGAATGTCCTGCCATATTTATTTATTATTTATACCCCTTTTTGGTAGCCACTATCCAACATATTTTTTTTCTTCTATAAATATAAAATTCAAAGACCTGACTGACTGACTGTGAGATATATCACAGCTCCAAGCAATGGACAAATTGAGCTTAAATTTAGCACACCTAAGAAAAAATATTGGAGAATTCCACCCCTAAGCGGACAAAGTAGCAGGCAAAAGCCAATCTTCTATAAAAAATATGCAATTCCAACGCACATCCTCAAAATGACGAGCCATATTGCACAAGAGGTATTTTTAATTAAAGCGTCCCGCAGCCGGGCGTCCTCCACTCAGCCGCGTGCCGCCCGCCCGCGCTCGAGTTAACCCTAAACTACAGCTGTGTATGTTTGCTTATTGAAATAACTTTGCTATTTCGTATTAGGGCTGGCGCGATCACTTATAATTTTTTTTAGGGCTTTTCGACGTCTTGCATCAAAATAAAAAACCCCGACAAAAAAAAATTAAAATAGTATGAAAATAACAAGCAATAAAAACTATGAAAAAAAACCCTTACAAAAAGAAATTAAATAACCCCGAAATTATGACCCTACGTAAGTAGGTACATTTTTAAATTTGTTTGATTAAATATTGTCGCGTCAGGGGACCGCTCTTTTTTTCGAATCAATTTAATATAATGTAAGAGTCGTCGTGTAAATTTTTGTTTTAGCATTTATTTGGATAGTTAAGTTGTGTAAGTATTTAGTAGTTTTTTAAATTTTTAATTAATTTTTATTTCATCCTTTTTGTAGGGAGGGACTTTTTAATAAGCTATTTGTAATGTGCAAATCATGCCCTTTCATTTGATACCCCACTCGATCATATCTACATACATTCGGTTTTTAATCCTGACTTTTATCCCTCATAACTTTCAAACGGCTGAACCGATTTCGATTAAACATAGCTAAGAACACTCTCGACTAATTCACCTTTCAAACAAAAAAAACTAAATTAAAATCGGTTCATCAGTTCGGGAGCTACGATGCCACAGACAGACACACACACAGACACGTCAAACTTATAACACCCCGTCGTTTTTGCGTCGGGGGTTAAAAAAAAATAAAAATTGTTGAAAGAAAAGGTTGGAGAAATACAAATGCAGCCATTCTTTAGTATTTTTATCCTAAATAATAAAACCTGTAAGTATTAAGCTTTAATACTAAGGTACCTGCTGGTTAAAAAGGACACGACTTTGACTTTTGACTTTTAAAAACCTTGATATTAGTGACAAAATAACGAGAAAATAAACTTTTCATATTGACTATAAAATAAATATTTATCTAATGACCTTAATTACTTAAAAGCAGTACTTTCTCCTATTTTTACGAAATATTTAGTGGCATAATTGGTGAGCGCACTTGAACGGTATTCAAGGGATGCGAGTTAGAGTCATTTTTCCTTAAAATTTATTTTTAATTAATTTTTAAAATATTTAGTATTTAAAATTAAGGTAGCAAAACAAACAGTAAAATCACAGGTTCAGTAAGTTGAAATCGAGTTATAAATTGAGTCATAAATGTCTAAGAGATTATAAAATCGAGATTTTGCAATATTGCTGGAAGTAATTTGAATTTTAAATCTAGGCGCACGGAGTGCACCCGATCAATTCAGTTATTCATACCAGTCGGCGGTTTTATAATGAAACTAGTAGTCCCGGTAGACGATGTTCGCCATTAAAAAAAAATATGTATACATAAAAAATTATAGGAAAAAAACAATGGTTGTCTGTAAAGTAATTTTACGTGAAATCGTAATAAGAACTCTTTTGTATCGTTGACATTACCATTTTGCATTCTTCAATACGTTACTATGGTTACTTGTCAATAACGCATGACGTCACACTTCTTTGTGAGAGCAGGCCACCAAATTATAAGACATAATCACGTTAAAAAAATAAAAAATAGATGTTCGATTCCCAGACCTAACAAATATACCTACACAAAAAATTTCATACAAATCGGTTCGTTTAGGTAGAGATTGATAACTAACACCGCGACACGAGAATAAAAAAAAATGTATGAGTATTCGAGTAAGTAGGATGGCAACCCTGCATTAGTTATCCGGAAGCTGTGAAGTGTAACAAATCGCAGGGGTTGGCGCACGACAGCGGCACTCAACTACCCCCAGCTACCCCCCCCCCCCTACCCCGTCTCACAAACGGACCAAATATGAAGGAATTTATACGATACCTACCTAGTACGTATAGTATGCGTCATAAGTACACTATCAGCGCTACAATGATAGTATGAACCAGTATTGGACGAGTGTATCCCATCTGGCCCGGTAACTTGCCCACATGGGAAAAAAAAATAACTAGCCCGGTGATATATTTATCGGGTCTGTTTGTACGAAGGTAGGTACGTATAGAAGGAACGATGTGGATGGCTTTTGACAGTTCCCAAAGATTGTATACCATTATAGTTTCTGATACTGATATATTTGTACCATATTTGTACTGGTAAATATATCATTTCTTAGCGGATGTACGGACCTACGTCATAACCATTGGTTTGAGATGTGTACTGATATGCCAGTCAGTCAGTCAGTCAGGACTTTTAATTTTATATTTATAGATTTTACATTAAAAATATCCTTTACACGTATAACACCAAATAGACGAAACACCAACTCGAGATTTTAAAATAACAATTAATTTAAAATAACGTAGAAATAATTTAAATACCAACAACGCATTCCACAAACGCAAAACACCACTTTGTGTTTGTACGTAGAAACTAGATTTTAGTAAAAGGTAAAATTTGAGACGAATAAAAACATTTTGTAACCAAAAATATCTTATTTTAAAATACAACTAAGAGCTTGGATTAGCAAACCCACATTACAAATTATGACGTAATATACGTAAATAAGTATAATTTAATGCCCTCGTGATACAATCTACTATTTTTACTTTTCAAAATAGTTGTTTTTACTAAAAACAAAACCTTCCTTTTCTCTCCCGTAGTCGGGTAACGCCGTGTGAACTCCTCTGATACCAATAATCCCTCTCTCTCCTCTATCTATCTATGTATCGGAGCTGTCATCTGCATTGTGACGTCACCCGTATAATGTGGTGATGTCACTCGCATACAATGGACGCGAGAGATACGTGGGACAATGTCGTGTTGATTTCTCTAAAGGGTTCCTGATAGGTTGGTGGTAGCCTAAAACTTTTAGGGTTCCGTAACCAAAGGGTAAAAACGTTACCCTATTACTAAGACTTTACTGTCTGTCTGTCACCGGGCTGTATCTCATGAACCGTGATAGGCAGTTCTCTAACAATTGGTGGCGACACCATATTTTGTGTACGAATCCTAAAAATATCTATTAAAACATTTTGTTCTTGGAAAAACCAATCAATTACTTTTGTGGGTTTTGTGCTTTGATTCCATATACTTTTTATCCTTTTTTCTATCAAAAATCTCTGTTATTAAAAGCTAAGAATGATCTCAATTATTTTCTACAACAGAACCCCATCATAAAACATCACCGAGGGCGCCCTCGTTTTAATTTCCAACTTTTGTAATCTGTAAAGTATTGTCCTTGTTTAATCTGTGCATGTTCTCATACGTCAAAGGGCAGCAGCAATACGTCACAACTCACGCGTCACTGACGTCTTACTATTGGGGGTTTCACTTGAACATTCTGCCGAGATTGGAATGTAACTTAAACGAAATATCATCTTAATATCTAGATTTCTAGATATAGAACAATTAATAGACTGTGAAAAAAGTTCATTGACATCAGGTGAAAGGGTACCGGCGCGGACGCTCTCTCCATACAAAAGTAGTTGACTGTTTCCTCCCTGGATAATGACACTAGCACAAATGTTTTTGTGCCATAAAACTTATAACTGTCATGACTATGCCCCTATGTTGACCAAAAAAACCCTTGGCCAACCGCCCCAAACTCGATATTTCAACTTTAAAGAAAACTTTAAAGTACTAAGTATAGGCCTCTAATTCTACTAATATAACTCTACTAATTCTAATATTTACCCGACGTTTCGATCGAGTTGCACCGATCATGGTCACAAGAAGAATGAGAAGAGAATGACTCCTTAGACCATGTGTTAATATATCTTGTTTGTCGACAGCCATCTTGCCGTACCGCGAGGACGCTTCCCCGCAGACGCGTGAGTTCCTCGCGCGCGTTGTCGACGTGCTGCTCGACTACGTGCAGCAGGTCAACGACCGGAATGAGAAGGTATGTTTGGTCGTACTTTAATGTTCAATTGAGGATTTTTGGGGAATAATCAGGATAACCCTATCATTGAATAGTCATTCTTAATCGAACCAAAAATATGTTTACATTGTCCGATCGGTCGGACCATCTGTTCAACGATAAACCCTCTAGTCTAATTTCTAAATCGAACCAAAACTAAAAAAGTTCACGTCGTCAGATCGGTCGGAATGAGAAGTCAGCAGCAGACGTACCACGTGGTCACAGAGATGGGAATACCCCCTTTTTTGTACCTTCAAGCTAACTGCTTCTTGAAGAGTGTGGAAACCAGCATTCCAGGACCATATCATCACAAATCCTAATATATAAACATCAAAGATTGTTTCCTTTTCATTCTAAAACTACTAAACCGATTACGATGAAATTTGTTAAATGAAGAGCACTGGACTATCACGCCATGTGATAGGCCGCTTTTATATTCCCAAGGGATCGGGACTTATCCAGGTAAAACCGAAGCTACTAGCTAGTGCAATTCCTTGTTACCAGATCCTAGAGTTCAAGATGCCCGAAGAGATGGAGAAACTGCTGGACCTGCAGCTGCGTGAGGAGCCGCTGCCGTTGAAGCAGCTGCTGGAAGATTGCAAGACTACACTCAAGTATCAAGTCAAAACTGGTGAGTATTGAAGAAACACAAGTGTCTAAGTCAACGCGAACAGGGACTAAATCCTAACTAATATTAAAACTTGGAAAGTATGTTTATTTATTTGTTTGTTCCCTCTTCACGGTCAAATGACGGGACTCATTTAGATGAACGTCGGCATAGTGGTAGCTTAGGGGATGGAGAAGGATATATGATCCTTTTGATCCCGAAATTCCAGCGAGATCGGGACTTACGAGGGTGAAACCGCGGGGCGCAACTAGTATGTCGATAATTTGTGAAAATTGTCTTTACAAATGAATTAAGATACAAAAAAAATTGAAACTTTACCACAAATATCTTTTCCGGATTTTTCCCTTTACTTCTGCTGCAAAATAAGGTCTTGATTTAAGTCAATAATGTTCCGATCAACGATAAGTACCCTGTTGAACCCCAAAACCTTGCTACTTCCGGTTGCGCTACATATTTATATCCCGACACTTTTGGCACGGGTGAAACAGCTAGTATTAAATACCTACTGGATATTCCCTTAGTCTCCCAAATTGGGGAAAATGGGAATTTAGCCCGGCCTCTTCCCCCAAAATTCATAATTTCTGGGAATTAAAAAGATTTTACCAACTCAGAATAAGGACTTACAATAAAATATTCTTCATAAAAACGAATTAATTTAAATTTAGAATCTTTTAAAACCTACCTACTTCAATTATATCAAAATTAAACGTCCATAGCCATAAGAAGTGTGCTCAAAAGGCTGGCAGTTGGCACCTCGTTGGATGACGTATGTACGGTCGGCTGCATAATTGCAGACCCATCGTAGAGCTCCAAAACGGCTGTTTTAAGAATTGTTTTTAACACAAGCAACAAGCAAGGTTCTAGACACCTGCTTTAGTTGAAGTTTAAAGTCTTCTAGCTCATACATTTATCAAACAAAAATTATTAGAATGAAAACATTCCAATAAAAGTAATTTTCGAACTCTACCGAGAGCTGCAATTATGCAGCCGACTGTACTTTGAATATGTAGATGTAAAAAGAAACAAAACACGACCGAAATGAAAACAAAAATCAATAACCTCACATTTTCAAAGTGTATTGGAATTAGTTCCCTCAGTGCAACGAGTGTAAGTAAGGTGGCCATCATTCCGGACAATTTGTGGACATAATTGAATTGTTTGATACACCCGTCTCTATACGTACGTCTCCGGTTGTAGCGGGGCCCGGGCACGAGTCCCGGCACGCATCGCTGCTTGCTGTCGGTCGTGTACGAGGGGTTCTATTTTATACTGTTTCCCCGGATTTTAATAATTAAACTTGTTTTAAATAGTTCATTTGTCTTCGTTCGCGTAGAAGTCAAAAATGGTTCTAAATAATTCTTAATTGATTTTTACCCCCTATAGGATAGAATTTCAGAAAATCCGATATTCTATTCTTTCTTATCGGATGCCTTCGTCATACAAAGAACACGTGTTAGTTCTCTACGATCAGCGGTGTAGGCTGAGCGTTGATCTGTCAGTCAGTCAGTCAGGATAAAGCATTTCATATTATGTATAGAAGATTATATGGCGCCGCGGTCGGACACCTACTCTTGACGCAAAAGGATGTGGATTCGATTCACGTCACAAACAAATATATATGTAACCGATTTTTAAAAATACACATACCGACAGACAGACATACTTATTTTATAATATATACTTATCTATCTATATCTATATTAATCCGATTTAGATTAAACTTGGTATAAGAATACATTGATTCATTGAAAATACCATAGACTTCTTTTTATCCCGATATACCCACGGGACCGGGACTTACGCGGGTAAAACCGTGGAGCGCTGCTAGTATAATATGCCACAGTAATTTCCAATCCCATCTAAGTACCCTCCTGGTTTACAATGGACATTATCCCGAGCCGTCGACCGCGTGATGCGTGATCCGACCGACTACTGCAGTGGAAAATTACACCACTACGCCTAGAGAATGCTTCTGTTCTATGGTACCCTTGATGTTTTTACCTCTATGTTTGCTTCTTAATCTAAGAAATTCTATAAAATGCGAAGATATTATGTTATATGGTGCGTCACTTCATAGCCAATTATTAAACTGTAAGAGACTAGCAGCGCTCCGCGGTTTCACCCGCGTAACTCCCGATCTCATGGGAATATCGAAAAATGTGCCTATGTTACTATCAATGAAAAATATTCTCATACTAAGTTTCATTAAAATCGGTCCAGCAGTTTCGGAGCCTATTTGTTATACAAATAGGTCTATTACAAACAAAAAACAATACATTTTTCCATTTTATAATATTAGTATATCTATACTAATATTATAAAATGTAATTAATAATTAATTGTAATTAATTGTTATAATATTATTTGTTATCTAACAAATAATATTCACAGGAGTCGCTATTGTAATAAAAACAAAATTTGCATAATATTACATTACGATATAAGTGTGGTAATAGTACATTACGATATAAGTGTGGTAAATTGATCTTTGCATAGAGGCGGTTTATGACGCGCGAGCGGTAGCGAGCGTGTCATAAGAAGCCAAGATGCAAAGATCAATTCCACACGTATATCGTACGACGTTTTTTATCACAGTTGCGAATAAAAGAAAAGACTTGAAAAGAAAACAAAATAATAATTAACAAAATATTTGTGATAAGTCTATGTTTACATTTTTTTAAGGCAGATTTTTTTGTTAATTATGCTCCGGAAAGGCAGGCTAAAGACTTTTAACCTATACATCCTCGTCTGACATACAATATTTTTTAGGGTTTTTTTCTATTTGTTTTGCGTCGGGGGTTAAGAACAAAATACAATGGTACGGAAAAACAATATATTTAAGTAAAGAAAAAACAAAAAATAAACAACTCAATTTTTAATCGTTTTCTAAGTCATTATCACGTAAAATTTTCGTTCGTAAACCGACTTTAGAGACAACCATTTTTGCTAGCTAAAAAACTCTTTTTATCTACCTTTTTTATACATCAAAACAGTATAACCCAGATAAATTAAGAATGTTTCACCTTCCTAACATGTAATTAGCAGTAAGATACATATTTAAACTATCGGGATATCTTTACAGCACTAGTTAACAAGTCTAAAACGCACGCGTGCATAATATGTTGGATTATGAGCCTAAAAGCCGTTGAATAAGATCCACTTTATGAGCAACTGTGATAAAAATTGATCTTTGCATAGAGGCGGTTTTTTTTTAAATTAAGGCTTTTAAGCTATACAGCCTCGTCTGACATACAATATTTTTTAAGTGTTTTTTCTATTTGTTTTTGCGTCGGGGGGTTAAACAATATATTTAAGTAAAGAAAAAACAAAAAATAAACATATCTCAATTTTTAATCGTTTTCTAAGTCATTATCACGTAAAATTTTCGTTCGTAAACCAACTTTAGAGACAACCATTTTTGCTAGCTAAAAAACTCTTTAGTACCTACCTTTTTTATACATCAAACAGTATAACCCAGATAAATTAAGAATGTTTCACCTACCTAACATGTAATTAGCAGTAAGATACGTATTTAACTTATCGGGATAACATTATAGCACTAGGTTGGTAATGTAAAACGCACGCGTGCATAATATGTTGGATTATGAGCCTAAAAGCCGTTGAATAAGATCCACTTTATGAGCAACTGTGATAAAAATATATTTTTAAACAAGTTATTACCCTAGCCAGGAATAGAACCTATACACCTAGGTAAACTCTGTAATTGAACAAAGGGCAGGGCGCGAAAAATACATCTTCATAAACTATAATCCTAGAATGTTCCCTTATATTGTCGAACCCCTATAAAAACATAATATTTAAGTATGATAGTTGTTATTGACAGCTCCTCAAGTCCCAAGGGATGAGAGATAAACTCACGCGAGATGGCTGCGCGCTCCGGTGCGGGCGTCAGCTGATGGTACTCGAACGTCGGAGTGGGTGTCGGTGATGCTTTGACAGATCTTTCTGTTACCACTTTATAAAAATCTTTGTCCATTTTTTTGACGTGATAACGTCGAATAGAAGACTTATTAATAATAATATCGCTCATCTGGGCTTATGTTATGGTGACGAGTGATGAATAGATTACTTTTATAAACGAAAACAAAATGAAAAAAACAAAACATGCAAAAAAGGGGATTAATATAAAGGAAATACAAAAAAATCTCAAATGGATCTATTGCGACATAGACAACAACGTACTCAGTGACATTTTGACATAACGCGAAATTGGTAGACTGCGTTTTTTGGTACTCAGCGATTAAAGGGTATTTCTGGTTTGTAGGCTAAGAACAATTTTTACTTTTTTTTTTCTAAACAAATTGTTTCCATTTTTTCTGCCATCGTACGATTCGTACATTAAGTATTTCTCTTTCATCGTTTGAATATGGCATAGCCCACTAATGCCAAAAATAATCTTTAAATAAAAAAATAATTAAATTTAAAAAAACCGACTTCAAAATAACTTGAACACAAAAACTAAAAAAAACCTGAAAATAAAAACTAAATATTGAAAAATAATCAATTTCGGGTCACTAAGTCAGCAGAGAACTTAAACATACTTGGAAGTCGGACTGGGTTGGATTGAATGTTGAGAGGTATTTATGAAACATGGTGTCACCTACCCTTTTTTTTCAGTTTTTTTTTCTATCATTTCATTTGTATTTTAATTGAATTATATTTCATAACAAATCCTACCTTAATAACAAGCTTATTAAATACTAGCAGCGCTCCGCAGTTTCACCCGCGTAACTCCCGATCCCGTGGGAATATCAGGATAAAAAGTAGCCTATAGACTTCCTGGATAAATGGACTATCCAACACAAAAATAATTTTTCAATTCGAACCAGTAGTTCCTGAGATTAGCGCGTTCAAACAAACAAACGAACAAACTCTTCAGCTTTATAATATAAGTATAGATTGAGAACAAACAAATACACACCATCTCACCCTAAATGCTTTTACCGTTATACGTTCCGTCGCGGGTAAAAAAAACGCCATTTTCCGACTTGGCGCCAAAAAAATATTTTAATACGTTTTTTTTTAAATTTAAACTCATTAGTACCTTAAGCGCCCACCGTAATCCACCTCTATTCCCCCGCTCGCGGCACGTGCCACGACACAATCCCAACCTAATGTTACCAACATCACAACACTAACAGTGTTACCAACACTTGAATACACCAATCAAATGAATACAGAATCAACGGGGACGTGTCCTGAATATTGTTACATATTTGTGGTCACAGTAATTAATTCAATTTTCATATTACGGCGCGAGCCAGATATGTTGGCACACGGTTGGTGACAATTTGGTAGTGTTTCGTTTTCGTTTTAAATTGCTTTAATTACTGTTGACAAGACTATGCCAAATATTAACATAGAAAACGAAAAGAAAGCCCCAAAACTACCGGATTATAAAAAAAAATATTACACAACATTCCACACATCGCCATCTAGTCCCAAGCTACGTAACTAGGCTTGTGTCTTGGGTGCTAGACAACTCATATACTTTTCTTTAGTGAAATATACTTATAATACATAGAAACAACCAGACCACAGGCAAATATCTAAGCATAAATACATGTCCGAGGCGGGAATCGAACCCGCAACCCTGTGCTTGGCTATTCGGCATGGTAACAATTGTGCCAACTGATTCTTTAAAAATAATTTTTAACAATAGAAAGTTACGTACTTTTTCATTTTCTCAAGCTAAACTTAAGGTAGGTATATTAACCTATGCGAAAAGAACATTTTATGACATTATAGCTGTTGCCCGCGACTTCGTTTGCGATGTGGTTTTGGGTTATATAGAATACCTAGCATTTTTCGGAATAGATACAATTTATCATTCGGTGTAAGTTATAAAACAAAATAGGTAGTTACATTGTTTTTAAACTATATTTTTAATTGATTTGGCGAAGGCACTTTACTTACTCATACTCCGAAAGTAGGTCTAAAGATGCCTGAAGAGCGTGTAGAAAGAAAAACTTTCAGCCCTAGGGAAAATCACTTTCACTGACAGCTGTCATGTCAAATTATGGCTTCGCACGGCTCATCCATACTGCCAGAGTACTGACAGAGAGTACATCATAGGTTTTTTCTTAGTAATCGAATTCAGGTAGATATATTTAGTTCAAGATATCTTATTTAATAAAATAAATGTAAAGGTGAAAATGGTCAAAGCGACGTATGACCATGCTGCGCCTCTGCCGGCGCCCTGTCAAGATGTTGCAGATGTGGCTTTAAGCGACCGTGCGGTCAGTGTTGTTCCTTGAGTAAAAAAATACTGGCAGGAAATGCTTGCATTTTGAATGATTTTAATTAGTTATCTTTTGTTATTTTATTATGTTTTTGTGTTAAGTTTAATCTGGTTTTTCATTTATGATTGTGTATTTTGTGTAAATAACATTTTCTAGACAAACCGTGTTACAAAAACTGTAATTTAAATCTACGGACTTCGCGTCATTACTCATTGTTGGATAAACTAATTAATAAAAATCACTTCGGTAAGTACCGACGTATTTGAGTATTGAAAACATATTGAAAACAAACAGCAAAAACAAAAAAAATTACATAATCTATAACCTCTTTGGTCCCAACCTTGTAGGAGGATCAGGTAGTATGGAGTCTCTCATTCACTCTCGTTATTAGGAAGAATTTTATGTTTATTCGTAATGAAAAGCACAGTGTTTACCTCGGGTTTGTTTTGTTTACCCAAGGTGTAAAGGTCACTCATTTAGTCCCTCGAACTATTAGCGCCCTCGCTACGCTCGGGCGCCAAACTCCGTCTCGGGACTCAATGAGTGACTTTCACACCTTGGGTAACAATGTACTATTTATGTTAATTTTTCACAAATAAAACATAATACACAACAATATGATAAGCTAAAACTAAGTCCAATTTCTATTCGCACAAATTTTTCAAAATACTTTGTCTTCCTTAGATTTTTGTAAATTAAAGAAAAAATAATTATCAACTACCTTTGTGTCTCGATTCATATTCGTCAATTAATAATATAAGAGGTTATTATAGTATTTATTACACCAACATCATGCAAATAATAATCTATTTTGGTGCAAATAATAATATACATTGTTTTTATTATCAAATAATAATATTAATGATTAAAAAGAAAGGCTATTGGACAGAACAAATACTAATACTTAAAATAACGCGATGCACATTGAGATCCTTACATATTGATAGCAGGCATTACGTTGAACAAAAAATGCTTTCACACCAAACATCTAACTAAAGCATCTCGGAAACGGGGTATTTGAAGGAACATGATGTCCTATGATTTCACAAAAGTGCACGGTGCTCTTTGAGACTCATACCTATCGATAGAGGGCATCGAAAAAAAAAACAAATAATAAAAACACCAACCCTCTAAAGCGTTTTCGATACAGGGTTTTTGAAGAAACGTGATGTTCCTTGATTTTCTAAGAGTGCGCGGTGACTTTATGCCAAAAATAATTGTGTAAAATTATGTTATGCTTAGTTTAGGTTTTTATGTCAAAACCGATTATTCCAAAACCTTTATGCCAAACTACAAAAGGACATTTAACTTCTAAAGCGAGACGTTTCGGAAATGGAAATTTTTAAAGAAAAATGATAAGTTATAATTTTTCAAAAGTTTGCGGTTCACTTTGAGTCCCATACCTATCGAAAATGACAAATAATGCCATCAAACAAAACCTATAAAGCGTTGGGCATAATTTATTCATCGGGTCTAAAATCACAGCGCAAAAAACATAACATAACATATAACCACGCTCCCATACTGAATGTCCGGACCCCTTTTCCAATTTTCTAAATTCTTGACCAAAATACCCAGTTTTTTTAAAGTAGCTGGCAGGCCTACGTAATTTTGGGAAAAAAAATGATTTTTACAAATAACTACCTGTATATTTTTTAACCGACATCAAAAAAGGAGGAGGTTCTCAATTCGTCACGTATATATTTATTTTTTTATGTATGCTCGCTGATTACTCGTAAACTCTTGGAGCGATTTGGAAAATTCTTTTTTTGTTTTTACTATTTAAGGTTTCCGCTACTTGAACTCATAATTCAAACTATAGCAGGAGAAAAGCGCGATAGAAGTGTACCATCGGAGGTCTTCGGTAAAGGAGATCGATAATATTATGTAGTAGTACCTCTTTGTACTAACCTCATTTTCAGTTTCACGTAGGTAGTATTAAATGCAAACTATTTGGTTTTATGACAGCTGTCATCTTGAGCGGAGGCATGTATTGCAGCCCTACCATGACTTTTTGAAGAACTCGAAAAAAAGAAACACTTTTTCGATCACTCTCTTGTCCGTTTGTCTGTCAGTGTGTCACTACCGATATTCTCAGAGACGGGTGGACCTAGTAAGTTGATTTTTAGGAAGTTTCATAGTAAATACTCAATATATTATGTTTAATCGAATACGTAAAAAACCCATGGTAAGGGTACTGTTCCCTTCTGACGTTCGATTACGTTTTACCACGGAAAAATGTTTCGATTTCACATTTTTTAAATGTTTTTTATCAAATATCTTAATTATTGTATTAAACTCAAATTGAAACATACCCTAAATGTTATTCTGATATTTCCTGAACATATTTGTGTGGACCTTGTCGAAATCTGTTCTGTAGTTTATGAGATTACCTGGTTCAAACAAACAAACAGACAGACAAACAGACAAACAGACAAAAATTCTAAAAACCACCCTATCGTGTTCAGCTAACGATTTAAATACGACCTGTGTATTTTTTTTCTGGATATCTTACAATTACAGATTTTTTGATGTCTACAGATTTATTATATGTATAGATTACCAACATTCTAGATTGAGATATTCGTTATAGAAAACTTTCTCCGTATTTCGAAGTTTAGAAATTACAATGGTCAGTCTTAATCCATTCCCCAAAAGAACTATCAAAAGAAAAACTACTAACCCCATATCCACTGTTATTTTTAAATAAATAGAATATAAAGATCCCCAATCTGTATCCCGAAATCCCGTAATCCCGCGGTACTTCATAGAAATCAATCTATAACCGGAGGGTAAGCCGGGGGATGTGGGGGATGATCCATCAAACTATGTTAATACCATATTTTGAAGGGTCCGCCACGGTCACCATAGTTTAGGAGAAAACGAGGACAAAATACTCATAAACATGTAACTAAAAAAATCGCTTAGGCTGCATTAGGGACGAAGCAGCTTAAAGGTTTAAATTGTTTAATAGTTAGAATCGAACCTGCAACGTAAGAAACAAAGCAGGCCTTTATTTGCTATTTATATTGCCTTGTATGCACGTATGCTCCTGTGAACAAACGCATTTTCGGTTGAATCTCAACGACTCCCCTGACAGCTCTGCTTTTCAAACGGCAAATTTAACGTTTCTAATTTTTTTCTTTATTTGAAAAAAAAAATTTGGTTGTCTGTAAAGTCGGTTTACTGACGATAGTTGAACATGACAACGTCTTAAGAAAATACTGATGGAATGGTAGCATTTTTCAAAAGAAAATTTTAATTTCATTTGTTTAATAGATTTGTATGTATATAGAGAAGGAGGTAATTGGAAATCACAATTAAATTAATTGTAATAATTTTAAATAATTCATTATAAGAATAAACAATGATTAAATTATTGTTATATAAATCTTACATTTAAAATTTAAAATCCAAGCCTTACATGGAACGCCTCAGAGCGAGGTAACGCCGCATGATGACGTCATGGTTTTTCGTGCGTGCAGCCGGCTCTGAATTATAAGACGTTGTCACGTCAATAAACTGTCACTTTTGTGGATTTATAAGTATCAAAAGTCTTTTTTTTTTTCAAATTATCCTCTAAAAATCCGAAAATCATAGTCTCCCTGAAATGCGGCCGGGTATTATTAGGGCCATTCCACACAGAAGCCTCTTGTAAATCAACTAGGATTTTATAACGTGGCTTTAGAATTTTATTTATTGTTTTATAGTGTGAAAGGGGGCTTAGCGAATTAAAAGTTTAAGGGGAGTGCAGATTTTGGCGGTCGTAAAGAGAAAGCTAGGTGAAATTAGATGATTAGGTAAGTATGAACTGTTGGTGTGATGGAATGGTATCAGTTGTCTGAGTCTGTCTTTCCTGACGAATACAATGTTGGGTCTTTAAGTCGCGATATCGATTATCTTTTAGACAACGCGAACTTTTTCGAAGTCCGTATAAAAAAATTCTAAGAAAATATAGCCATAAAGTCTATAATAAAACTGGCCAAGTGCGAATCGGACTTACGCACGATGTGTTCCGAGCGTGATGGGATGTTGTATGGGAGCCCATCTTAAAAAAAATCTGTTTTTTGTATTTGTTGTTATAGCGGCAACAGAAATACATCATCTGTGAAAATTTCAACTGTCTAGCTATCACGGTTCATGAGATACAGCCTGATGACAGACAGACGAACAGTGAAGTCTTAATAATAGGGTAACGTTTTTTTTTACCCTTTGACATTTTTAATGAAAGTATATTTTATGAATTTACCGTCAAATATTGTTCCATATACTGTTATTTAATAATTAAAGAATAGATAGATAGATAAACTCTTTATTGTACCACATTAAACCTTAATTCTAACATAAACTTCAGTTACAAAAACAATATTAAACCTAACAATATGGCACAATGGGCGGCCTTATCGCTAAAAGCGATCTCTTCCAGGCAACCTTTGGATGGACAAGAATAAGAATTAAATATTTGGAAAATTATTTTGTACATGCGCTGATTTTTTGAAAATAATTTAATAAGCTACAGTACAAAATACTCTTGAACGGATTTTGATGTAAAGAAAACAATATTTAAACCAACTTGCGTCGTTTTTGCGCGTAATTTTCCCCCAATTTCAAAGTACAGTAATATCAATACGTCAGAGTAATCCCTTCGCAGATGGGCACAATTAATGGCAATACCGAGCCAAGTCAGGTGTTACCATGATGCGTGTTTAATCTGCACGAGGGAGGGTCAGGTCTGTCTGTTTGTTGTACGGTGTATAGAGTCAGACGGTTTTTGATTACAATTTGGAAAATGGGGTGTTTGCTTTTGTAATAAAAACATTTTGTTGGGTGTAGAAAAATCTAAGTATTTAATTTGTAGAAAACAATAACTTAGAAAAAAAAAAAAAAAAAAAATATTTTTTTCAATAATTTCAAAAAATCTGTTGTAACTTTGTTAAATGTTTTGTAATTTTTTAATAAAATGATCTATTTTCTAAGATCTTGATCTCTGAGAAATCACTACGAAATTGTAGCTTTTTGCTATAAAAACTGATGCTACGATTTTGCTACGAAATGGGTGCTTTATTTACTACGATATCGCTATGAAAATGGCTACATGACTGTGATAACGACAAAATATGATGAAAATGGAAGCTAATAGGTTTTTAATAACTCTACAATATTTATTTCACATTCATTTTATTTACGCAAAATAAATTTACAATATTTTGTCTGCTGACTAAAAGAAACGAAACGCGGGCGACCATGACTGACCTTCGTGTGACGTCACGATTTTTCACTTTCCTATGGAAAAAAAACAATTAGAGGAATGAGTCATGACGTCACAGATTAAAATGTATGATGGTCGACTGTTTTCGGGGAACAATTGAAATGCAGAAAATAAAGCTTTTTCGGAAAAACTGATATTTGTAAGGATTTTCTAAGAACTTGACTTTTGAAATACTAACGAAAATCAGTCAAGACCCCAATTGTTGCTACAATTTCTATGATATAAATATTTACTACGAAATCGCTACGAAATTGTAATTTTATTTCCTACGAAGCTACGATTTCACTATGAAATTGCTACGACACTACACTTCGCTTGACAAAATTAGTATTATTTTAAATTTATTTACTTTAATGTGTACAAAAATATTATGAACATAATAAATAAATCCTCCGACATAATCTCGAAACGACCTAAACGTTTCATTTCCTCCCAACACAAGGCAGATAACAAAAATACCATTTTCTTTTGATAAAAAAGTGACAATTGATAGACCCCTAGAGATGTGAGGTTACCGGATGAGAAATGCGTTTCATACGGGATGGGGCTGCTAGCCAGCTTTTGTTAACTTTATTGTAAGTACTGATGTATTTGTTTTTTTTTCTAGCTTATAATTTATTCTTTAAAAAAACATACCAGTGCATCCAAGCTTTACTTCTCTAATTTTTTTCATAGATCTCTAATAATTGATTTAAATGGATTTAAATTTGCTTTTTGTATTTTGTGTTATTTGTATTTTTTTATGTAAGTACTTTCAATTGAAAGTGTTCTTCTTGATTTTTAACTTTCACTGTGTTTTTGTTGTGTTTCATTTAGTTTTTTTATCAACTTTCTAGTGTTTTTCTGACTTTTTAGTTTTTCGAGTTCCCCCCGCTTCCCTCGTCACCCCTAAAGACCGGCACAGCTATTCCGGCACCCCAAGTAGCCCCTACATTCCCCTACCCCACCCCCAGGGTCCCAAGGGCCGACTTATCGCGAACCACAGATGTTATTCAACGTTTTGGGGCAGTAAACAATATTAAATCAAAACTTGGGGGAAATTAGCATTTTTGTCATTTAAATCAGTTTGGTTAGGGGATGATATTAATTTAAGGGATGCGTGGGAATATGTCAAGCTTCAAGTGACTTGACATCACTACAGTGTAGTCTTTTTTTTCTCAAATAATGGCTTTGCACGACTTGTTGTTAAAAATATTTGCATCAAATTGTAGCCCATATTGAGTCGATTCTCTTATAAGCATGTGTTTGTCTGTCTGTCTGTCAGTCCAGTCTAATTTAAGGTAATGAAGGAGGCCTGAACCGTGTCTTGAAGCTTTGAAGCATCACGAAATCGTGATTAATGAATCTCATACAAAAATTGCATTCTCGAATTAACTAATAATAATTAATTATAATGAAGACAAAACTAAATCCCGCTAAAAACTTCGAAATAAACACACAAAATAAAGTCAAACAAACGGACAATTTTCCATGTATTTGCGTCACCGGATATAATAGCACGCGCCATTTGTTGGTGTAAAGACGCAACGTCCGGTCAACAAATTGGGGGCAAAATAGTTTTGTAACGTTATTTTCTTCTGATTTTATTTTTAGGAAAAATTGATGTGCTTTTATTTGTTTGTAACATGTATTACTTAAAGTAAGAAAATGTGACAATTTTTTATTTAACTATAGTTTCTGTAATAACTAGAAAAGTTAGTAAATACAAAAATACTAATTTCAAAGACCGCAAAGTTTTCGTAAATAAATTTATGGCTAAAACAGGAAGGTTAAATTCTTTCAGTGAAAAAAAAAAACAAACAATATTTTTATAGGGTATTATTTGAAAATTCAACTTATGTTTTCATTAATGTTACCAGTTAACAACCTTTTCTACCGAACTAGCAATAAATTTTCACGATAACGCATAAAAACATCGAATTTTATAACCTCACTTATCTATCCATTCTTCAACAATGGAGTTTCCCGCTAAAGCATCCAATATGTCTGCCAAGCAAGATGGCGGCGGCTGGCGGTCGGTTTATAGGAAAATGACAACATAAATAGGGATTTTGTAGGATAAGGACGGAGCCAGCTCATCAATTGTGGGGCAAAATGATAGATAATAATGTATTGTTGGGATTTTGAGGGTATTTTACTGGAAAATTGAGATGAATTAACATATTTCGAGGTTGGTTTTTCTTTTTGAGAAATGGATACGGGGTGAATTGTGGGATTTGTTTTGAGTTAGATGAAGTATATTAAGGCCCGTATTCTAAGTCGTGACTTAGTCAGTAATCTCTGACTAAGACTAGATTTAAACCTAAATGACGTCATTTGAGAAACGTCACATAAATCTAAACTTAGGTAAGTATTTTTGTATTCCAGAACGTAACTTGGTTATCAATCTAGACTCAAGTATAGATTTCGACTTACATAAAAACTGCCATTACCTGACATAAGTCAATTTTCATTGTATTTATTTTCTTTGTGTATTTTCGACTATTTAAATTTAATAATGTCGATTTATTCAATTTTAGCCGGAAAAGCTTCTAGCAAAAGTACACAGGCTTCAACAAAAAGTCGAGCGGAGGCGAGAAAAATAAGGTGGGAAATGAAATATCCTATCCCACCGAATTTTGTGAACCTGAAGCAGAAGCTCCCACTAGGACATGATCTGCAGTGGTCTGCGTAGAAGGCAGTCAGGGCCCAAGTAGGTTGCTGCACATTGGACGACATTTACGGGGCCACTCTCAACATAGGTATATTATATGGGACGCGCAAGATCCACATACAATGGAAGTCAATATATTCAAGATGAGCTTACGATTAAAGCAAGAAACAATAAAAAATGTGAATAATGTATGAATTATGAATGAAATAAAAGTAAACTTTTATGCAATATAATACCTATTTATTTTTATTATAAAACATCTCTTTAGGCAAGTACCAAGCTTCAAACAAATTAAACCATAAAAACACAACAAAATCATAAACCCATTGAAGCTAATAACAATAACATCGCAGACAAATCTTCTGGTGGTAGAGATATCCTGGAGATACATTCCTGCTTCCAGCTCTCTGTAGGCCAACTGGATCTTGAATTCTCAGTTTGTATTATGCCAGATCTCTATTTGTAATGTGGCATCTCGCTCTTCTGCTCCACATTCTGTACTCTGGTGCTCATTGAAGACTTGCAGACATTTTTAACCAAAATAGGATTCTATTCTTGATCAATCTGTAGAAAATTATACAAGAAGACGTGATAATTTCGTATTGTTTTTCTCCATTGATAGTCCGTTTCCTTAGCTCTTTTTACGGTTCAAGTTTCTTTCCGCGAGATGGCGTAAAGCATGAAACTTGGCATGCATGTAGCTTTGACATAGATAATAAGATATACATATATGTAGAAACAAGTCGTTTGGCGATTGTTTCCCCCCTTTCCTCCCCATTTGTGTGCTGAGTTTTTTTGCATTTTTTATCAAAATGGTTAAAGCTATAACCAAAATGTCAATGAGGAATATGATCTTCATCAAATTCACGACACTAATTGTCTTAAAAGTATGTTGATAAGACTTGTAATTTTCTTTCCAGTAGAAACTGATACAAAAAAGGTAAACATCGGAAAAGCACATTTAATGTTATTAGACCCTCCAAGAGTAGTTTATACTTGAGTATGCATCTTTGAATACCTGGTGCTACAAAATTCTGACACGTGTTTTAGTTTTTTGGGAAAAACTACACCTTGGAAGCGTTTTTCAGATATCTTTATTTTGGGTGTTTGTATATTGCTAGTAAAATTCATACCCTAGCACGTTTTTTTAAAGAAATATAATTATAATTCAGAACAATGTTTTAATCATTTGCCAAAATTCAATTTTAAATAATAGTAAACTATTACTTTGTTTCTGAGAAAACTGTCAATCCTGTTCCTAGCACCTCTTTAGAATCAAATTAAAGGTAATTTTATTATCCATACATGTATTTTCTATGACTTTTCTTCTGGGATCATTACTTCCGCCGGTACATGCCTTGGAAGATGATTCCACCCATAATTTCGTAGCACCAGGGTTTTCAAGGATACAAACTCAGGTATAAACTACTATCGGAGGGTCCAACAACATAATAATATTATTAAAAAAATACATGCGCTTGTTCAATTTTCACATACTATTTGTTTCTACTTCGACATCTTATAATCGTAGACTTGGCGAGCTAACGCCCCGTACTATAACTGGTTTGATTGACTGGTAGAATGATATGACATAAAATGACATTGATGCCAAACATTTCGTTCCAATTTACGAAATAGGTTTATAATAATAATCGGAAATAGTAATGCAATTTTTTTTTTTTTTTTAAAGCTTACAACAAAATTATGTCTAATTTTAAATTATTTATGCATTTTTATTTAAATTCGTCAATCTTTTTACTTTTCTGATTTGTTTTGTGTCTAATACCAATTATAATTTTTTTTGACAAGTTTGCGTAAAACGGAATAGGTTTATCAAATACAATAAAACCTTATATTAAACAGACTTGAACCATAGAGGTACCTAAGACACGTCTAGGATGAATTCGACCATAGTTCGACTCAAGATGCGTTCTAGAATAAGACGACGACTTAGTTCACAATCTGAACTTAAAACTCGATTTACCGAATAACCGATATTGCCACGGGATCGGGACTTACGCGGGTGAAACCGCGGGGCGCTGCTAGTTGTTAGTAAATTCAATTTGTCATTGGACGCAGAGAGCATACGACCGATCACTTTGGAACTCTTTGGGGGAGGTAGACGTCCTGCAGCCTGTGTTAAATTATAATCGTACTTTGTATCCCCAGGGCACCCCCACTTCTTCAACCAGCTATCCTGCGGCCTGGACATCATCTCCCTGGCCGGCGAGTGGCTCACAGCGGCCGCTAACACCAACATGTTTACCTACGAGATAGCTCCCGTCTTCATACTGATGGAGAATGTGGTGCTGAACAAGATGAGGGATATGATCGGGTGGAACACTGGCGACTCTATTCTGGCACCAGGTGATATTACACACATTTACAGTTTGCGTCATAAGTACACTATCAGTGTGCTACAATAATACTATAAACAAGTTTTGGACTTACGACCTTCTTCTAATGGACGTTACACACAAACTTAAATACTTGAATTTAAAAGTACTCAGTGTGATTATTATTTTCAACATGTTAGCTACGTGTTTAGTTGTGTGAGTGGTATAAGCCGGCACCCGCTACACCAACCGACGTGGGTTCGATCCACAGGTTACGTTGTTATAATGTTCAAATAGTGCTGCCGAGGATTGTAAACGTTACGGTGGCGGTGGACTTTTGCACGTCGATTGTACAGACTAGTGCTAGTTACCTCTTTAGAAAAAAACTACTGAACCAATTGCGATGAAATTTGGTTTAATATTCCTGGACAAACACAACCTTTTTATCTCAAAATTCCCATGGAATTGGGACCAACGCGGGAAAAAACGTGAAGCGCTATACTATAAAGTTAAATATCTTTGTCCGCCAGGTGGCTCCGTGTCCAACCTGTACGCTTTCCTCGGAGCTCGTCACCACAAGTTCCCGCAGTACAAGGACAAGGGGCTTTCCAGCATTCCTGGACAGCTGGTCATGTTCACTTCTGATCAGGTTCGTTGATTGGTGCAAGAAAATAGGAAAAATCATATACGTGCTAAGAAATAAGCAAGTTTCGAAATCATATACGTGCTAAGAAATAAGGAAGTTTTGAAGCTTGCAGACATTTCTACAAATCCAGGAAATTTAAAACTAGGAAGTCTGAAGCACGTTAAATACGGCAAAGCAGGAAAAAGCTCAAGATACTGAATACAAGCCATCAAGCTTATTACAGACTTTCTGATTTGGTTACAGCAGTTGATTCAAGCGATACCGGCATACCTACCCAGGTTAATGCTTCAAGTTTGAGGCTTGAGACGAGTCGCCCATTATTTAATCTACACTCTTATCTTACTAATATTATAAATGTGAAAGTTTGTGTGTGTGTGTGTGTGAGTGTGTGAGTGTGTGTATGTTTGTTACTCCTTCACGCAAAAACTACTTGACCGATTGCGATGACACTTGGTATCTAGATAGCTTGAGACCTGAATAAATACATAGGCTACTTTATATCCCGATATTCACTTGGCGTCGGGACTTACGCGGGTGAAACTGCGGGGCGCAGCTAGTAATATTATAAAGAGGAAAGATTTTTTTGTTTGATTGTTTGTAACGAATAGGCTCCAAAACTACTGGACCGATTTAGATTAAACTTGGAATATAGATAGCTGGAGACCAGGATTAACACATAGGCTACTTTAGATCCCGATATTCTCACGGGATCGGGAGTTACGCGGGAAAAATTTATAATAATATGGAATTATATTAATCATCCAGTTGAACCCTAAAAGTACTCTTAAGCAGTCATTACCAGCCCTTATGATTGATTATTTAATGAAAGCATAAACCCAAATGATTGTATACCTTTCAGAGTCACTATTCAGTGAAGTCCTGCGCGAGTGTCTGCGGTCTGGGCACCGACTTCTGCATCAGCGTACCCTCGGACGAGCACGGCAGGATGATTACCACCGAGCTGGAGCGTCTCGTGCGATACCATAAGGATAGGGGCAACGTAAGTTACAGACACACAGTCTAATTAGACATTCTATAGAGTTTTAGTATCTCAGTGGAGTCCTACATCTATTTATTTAAAAAGTCTTGTTGTTCCTAGCCTCTGTAATCTATGAATCATTGAGAAAATAATATACAAATAGCATGTGATTGTAAATAATTACATATCGAGATTGACCAATTTAATCTGAGTCTCAAACGTGGCCAACTAAAGATAAAGCCAACATTTAGTACCACTAAGTCAATGGTACAGTAAGCGTCATAACTCCACTATCAGTTTGCTACAGTAATACTGTAAACAAGTATTGGACTTACGACCTTCTTCTAATATACGTTACACACAAACATAAATACTTGAACTAAAAGTACTCAGTGTGATTATCATTTTCAACATGTTAGCTATGTGTTTAGTTGTGTGAGTGGTATAAGCCGGCACCCGCTACACCAACCGACGTGGGTTCGATCCACAGGTTACGTTGTTATAATGTTCAAATAGTACTGCACAGGATTGAAAACGTTATGGGTGCCAGTGGAGTTTTGACCGTTGATTGTACTTTAAATTCCACTGTGGATTTATATCAGCCACCACTGATATTTGATGTTTTCCCTTTGATAACTGATGTTTTCATCCTGATAAGTGATGTCTTCTTTCTGATAAGTGATATCTTCCCTCTGATACCATTAATCTTATCTCCGATAATTGATGTCCTCAATCCCCAGGTGCCGTTCTTCGTGAACGCAACAGCTGGAACGACCGTGCTGGGAGCGTTCGACCCTCTCCTAGAGATCGCAGACATCTGCAACAAGTACAACATGTGGATGCATGTCGATGTGAGTATACTCGACTACATCTGGGACGAGTTTTAGATATCAACAAATAATATTATTTTGCCTTTGAACTTATCCTATTCTTTGTATGGAGATTAAAAGGTAAGGGTACCGGAGCATCGGGGGCTCTCTCCATACAAATGTAGACGACTGTTTTCTCCCTGGATGACACTAGAAAATATATTTTTTGCATAAAACTGTAGCTCGGCCAAGCGTTCGCTTAACGTGTATGTATATGGTACGACTGTACGAAGCTCGCATGATGCAATAGTTTTACCGCGGCAGTCCCCGAGTGCCACACGTTTTTTATTGTTTTTCTTATTCACTCTCAGAGCCATGACCAATTAAATGTTCTGTAAACGCGATGCGTTTAGATCATTATTGAATGGGAGTCGTGGTCGATTGTTGCAGTATCTAATAGAATGTGTTGTTTAGGCTGCCTGGGGCGGTGGCCTGCTGTTCTCCAAGAAGTACCGCCATCCACGTCTCACTGGGATCGAAAGGTAGGTCTGCAATAATTAGTGGTTTAAAAGTTTTTTGAACCTTAGTGAAATTTTAGTCAAAATCGGAAAGTATCAGTCAAAGTATCAGGTCTGCGATTCTGCCTGTTTTAGTGAAACAAGTTCAATAATGGACCTGTTGTATCCCTACACCAATCAGAGTCTTAGATTTATAAAACTCAAAATAAAACCATTAAAGTAATATTTTTCTTCAAAATCTCATGTCATATTATCTTTATATGGTTCAAAAAAAATTCACAAATTAATATTTTCTGCAACCTACCTTAAAAACTACTGGCTTTCATGAAGAATAAACCCTGAAAGTTTCATTCGGCTAGAGCTAGAGCATCATGTTGAAAAATGTACTTGTCCAAAAAGGCTTTATAGACAACCATTTTTTGAACAACACTTGCTATAATCAATCTTCAAAAATCCCAATAATTCGTCGAAAATAAAAGCATCGTCATTAATGCCCTATATACTGAACAGGGTAGGTAAGTAGGAGCGAGTGTATGTCGGATTAATCCCGGTATTAACGTCAATCAATCTCTCGGTAAATACCGGGAGAGAACATCGAGTTTGGGAGCAGTGGGTAGTGGACCGTGTGACAAGTATGCTAGGGTTGCCAGCGGAATGCGGAAATCTTCATTTTTTAATTCTTTTCGATCGTCTTTTGTTTTCCTTGGAAATTCTATTCTAGTTTACTAAATAATGAAAAGCGGTTAAAAATAATTATCTTGGTCCTACTTTCAGTAAAAACAATACAATTTGGTTTTATTATAACGATGGTTCGATTGATAGAACTGCGGATAGTTTGTCTTACCAGTGGTTCGATTGATAGAACTCCGGCGATATAGCACCTCGACCAATAAACGGAAAATGTATGCCTAGTAAAAATGTTTTTCCTCAAGAAATAATAGAATAGAATAGAATAGAATATTATTTATTTGCAACAAAATAAGAAATCACAAAGTCTTAAAAACTATTTACTAATAATTGTTGCAAAACGGACCCCAACTCAGCGAAATGCTAGTCATTCCACTAGCGCTGGTCTTCCGTTGAGGCCGTTCCGGTGACGTCTGTAATAGACGGTACACGTACGTCAAACTTAGGTCATAATTTGATGCAAAATATAACTTGACACTGGCTAAATGCACAAACCGTGCGAAGCCATAAATAAAAGAAAAAAAAAAGTAAATGAGACTATGATAGGTACATATATAAATTAAAAATATAAATAAGATAGTTACTTACTCTACTTAGATATACGACACAGCATCCAAGAAAAATGAACAAAAATAATAATAATATATAAATAAAAACACAGCAAAGTGAAATAAATAACATAATAAAAAAAAATATACAAAGAAATTGCTAAAGCACACATAATAACAATGTTATTAGAAAACAATATTAATAAAATAATAATAATCAAAATCGGTTCATATATGAAAAAGTAAAACATATTCGTACGTGTAGTCGAATGAAGAACCTCTTCATTTTTAAAATATGCAGTTTTCTTAGGGTTCTGTACCTCAAAGAGTAAAAAAGAACCCTTATAAGATCAATTTCTTGTCCGTCTGTCTGTTTATATATTTAATAAGTTTTAGTAATTGCAACGATTTAGCTATGCTACATTTTCATAGCAAATTCGAAGCAAAATTCACTGACATCGTAGCAAATGAGCTACAATTTCGTAGCAAATCTGTCAGATTCTGTAGCAAATTCGTTGAAATCGTAGCGGTGTAGTCGCAAAATGTCTCTTTCTCATTATGTCGCTTTCGCAAAATGTCGCTTTCGCAAAATTTTGCCTAGTCACAAAATGTTGCCTAGTCAGAAAATGACTCTTTCGTAAATGTCTATCTATGACTATGAATAAAATTTAATTTTTACAGAAAAATAGCATTTTCAATGAAAATAAACATTAAAATAAGGTAAATAATAGATATTAGGTACCTATATAAGTGAGTAGGTACCTATATTTTGGTACTTACAATAATATTTTGATTAAAAATACTTTTACCCATCAGAGAAACATAAATAAAAATTAAATATGGATGCCTAAACGTTACAACGTTATGTCAAAAATACCGATGCGTCCATTGGATTGAGCTGACTTTGTATTTCATATTTGAAGATAAGTATTTTGTGTTTCATAGTAAGCTCAACCCTAATATAAAGATTACTCGACACTGCCACGTTAAAATAAAACGTCTAAGCAAGTCGTCAGTTCTCACGTCAGTCGTCAGTCGTCAAGCCGTGATCAAGCTCCGGCTTCAAGCACGTCAGTCACTCCAACGGATCATGTGTTTAATGGTTTTTACTAGCTGCGTCTAGCGGTTTCACTCCGATATTTGCTCGAACGACCTCTATGCCGCCGTGGGAGAACTCCTCCCTGGTACGCAGAAAGTCGCAGGTTCGATTCCCGCCTTTGAACCAATATTTGGGTACAGATATAAATCAGTCCTCTGCTAATCTGCGATTTTGCTATTCCGGCATTTTCCGGCAATTTTATGTGTAAACTAAGCTGAGAGGGTGGTGTAGGCTCATCTAATGCATGTCCCGGGTACTACAGCGCAAGCATCCTGAATAGCATCGCATATACAAAATGATTCGTACCTACTTACATCAACCATTTTTTCTAAATCCTTTAAATCTTAAACCCCTCTAACGCCCGCATCCAACAATTAATTACACGAGGGGAAACTAAAAAACAAAAAGAACGGGACTTTGAAATACCTTTGCAAAGGTTTTAATGACACAGTTGGGAAACAGAGAGAAAACTTAGTTTTTTTATAGATTGTAATAAATATAATTTGAGTTTAATTTTTGCAATGGCTTCATTAAAAGAACATAGTTGATAGATAGATAAACACTTTATTGCATCATAAAAACAAAACGCAAAATGATTACATATAACAAAAACAAAATTAAATTCCAACTTAAGTAACTACCTCTATGCTAAAAGATAATTATATTAGTATTTTATTTATATTAGTATTTGTTGTTATAGCGGCAACAGAAATACATCATCTGTGAAAATTTCAACTGTCTAGCTATCACGGTTCATGAGATACAGCCTGATGACAGACATACGGACAGATAGTGGAGTCTTAGTAAAAAGGTCCTAAAAAGAATCAAATAATAAGTCAAGTAAGAAAATGGTAGTAAAACCAAGATATATGACTACGACGGTGGTAACAAGGCGCATTGCACACAGGGTTGCGGGTTCGATTCCCGCCTCAGACAAGTACTTATGCTTAGATATTTGTCTGTGGTCTGGTTGTTTCTATGTATTATAAGTATATATTCACAAAAGAAAAGTATATAAGTAGTATATCCGTTGTCTGGCACCCATAAGCTTGGGGCTAGATGGCGATGCGTGGAATGTCCTGCAATATTTATTTATTTATTTGCTATTTATACTCTACACTGTGACATTGCCCCCTTGTAAAGTTCACTCCACACTGTCGCTTCACATCTGGTTTTAGATGCGTATTCCGACTTGAACAGCTTTACTTAGACCCTAAATTCTAATAACTATAGAGCTTCCATGTTTCCAACTGGCTGCATTAACACTATGGCGCAATATGGGATCTAAAAGCTTTTAAACTTTCTTTCTGAAGATCGTGGGTTCGAATCCCGGCCGGCACCAATGAATTTTTCTAAACGTAATAATTTAAATGCGTGGAATACATCGTGATGAAAACCGCGGCTTAGTTGTCTCCAGACGTATTGATCGAATTCCTCTGGACACGGTCGACTAAGCTGAGAGGGTGATATCGGTGCTGGACATAGTCTACTCCATCTAATCCAAGGTAGTAAAAAACAAATCTTTTCTCCAATAAATACTTATATAAATAAAAAACGTAACGTAACGCATGACGTCACACTTTTTTGTGAATGCCGGTGTTTATTGATTTATATATTTTCACGTCAAAAAGAATCGGGTGAGCAGTATAAGGTACGCAGCCGCATTGGAGTTTGTTAATCGTCTCATCTTATGTCAAGGCTATTTTCTATTTCCCTTTTCATACAATACGTTACACATTATGAGGCACTTATGTCATATTTGATTTTAGCCAGTACCCCTACACTTCACGTCAAAAGCATACAATTCAAAATTCCCTAAAGTAACCATAAAAAGTGCTATCTCCATATGTATAATGCCCTAGCGGCCCCCTACAACAGTAGTAGTGCCCCGGATTAAAGCCCCTCACAACCTGTATCAATACTAGACAATTCACATGTTAACTTTAAGTGGACAACTCTGTTTGTGAACACCATTATTTAACTTTTACTTGCGAATTGAATGTGTCTCTTAAGCCGATTACAAAAGAGGAGGATGGACAAATTACAAGGAATTAAGATAGATAGATAGATAGATAACTTTATTCGTACAACACAGTAAGAAACAGAACACTATATACACAAAGTAAAGTAATAGCTAGAAAGTAATTAAGGGCCACTAAAAGGTTTTTAAAAACCTTGATTATTGATAGAATAAAAAGAAAATTAACAAATGAGTTGTTTTTTCAGATCACTATCACTATCTTATATCTTTAAATGAGCAATTCTTGTATATATATATATATTTGGCGTTTGAGTAGTCCCAATTTAAACTGAAAAATATGACTCTTCCTGACATCTATTGGCGAACTACTAATACTATTTTATTGAGCAATAAAGTTATTCCAGCAGATGGCGTTGTTAAGTAACACGAAGTCAATGAGTGTTTGCTTTGAGGTTAGACTAAGAAAATCAATGTTTATTTATATTATTTGTGTCTTCTTAATGCACGTGTTCACTTGCGTCATTGATTGATAAACTGTAAAAAATTAAGTATTTGTTTCTAATATAATATCAAACTAATTGCACTCAAAAATTTTTTCTTTAAATAACCAGTTCATATTTTTTTATTATTCTGTCGGTAAGATCGAAAAATATTATTCATATTTCATCAGTTTATTAGTATGTAATTCGTACTTAAATATAATTTCCAAAAAACACAATTTATTAAATAAAAACCAAGCAAAGCTCGGTCATCCAGGTACTATGGTATAAAACAAAGTCGCTTCCCGCTGTCTGTGCCTATGTATGCTTAGATCTTTAAAACTACGCAACGGATTTGGATGCGGTTTTTTTTAATAGATAGAGTGATTCAAGAGGAAGGTTTTAGTATATAAAACAAAACTACCACTCGTACGAAGTCGCGGGCAATTGACAATGAAGCAATTATTGATCTAATGACCTGTTTTCAAGCAGTTTTCACTAGTTTTACAAAATATTTAACACGCGGTGTCTAGAAGATACCAGCGGGCCAATCGCCGTATTCTGATGCAGCGCGTCTTGACTGCATTTGCATCATAACTATAGATTTCGTATTGCCAGACGCGCACTCGACTAATGCGTCATAAGTTACGGCAATTCGGTGGCTGTTCACTCGCTACTTGAAGACACACAACATTATACACGTCAGAAATCTTTTGCGATTTCCTTTTTTGAGAGTAAGCCGAATAAAGTAGCCAGTTTTAAAATGACAACCAGATTAATTACAATTATGTGTCAAATTGTAATGACCCTGAGGTTACCCTGAAGCTACCCTTACCGCTACTTACCCTACCCCATTGTTTGCGGGTACATTGATTAATGCATATTTTAACACTTATCACCCCTCTACAGGATTATGGAAAACGGTTTAGGAAAAACGTTTTTCACTTAAGTAGTTCGTTTGATTATTTTTTAAGTTCATTTTAAACACGCATTGGATTTTCTTCAAATTCAATTAGAACTTTCTAATTGAATTTGACTGAAATCGAATCTGTGACCTAGTCAGAAACTAAGCATCTAGGCTTATAATGTGGTGACCGGACAACGGATACAATACCCATATTTTATAAATACATTTAAAAAATATTGATGGATAATTGTAAAGTAACTGACCACGACGTTTCGGCAGAGCTACAACAGCCGTAGTCCCAAGTAAACAATAGTTACCTTGCATCATCTGCGTGTAGACATCACCCTACACCTATAGAACCGAAACCCATCAGTGTAAATCGACTACCCAACCCACAATCTAGCTCCAAGCTAAGCAACTAGGCTTGTGTTACGGTAGCTAAATAACGGATAGAATACTTATATACATTTTTTGTAAATAAATAGTTATTATCCTCTCAATCCTCTCAACTGGCAGAAAAGGTTGACTCATACATTTTCATTATGGCGCCATCTGTTGTGCCAGTTGATGAATTATACATACTCAGGAGCTTTATTTTTGAATCGATCGTGTGACATATCATGGTCGTCTACGCCTACAAGTCATGCTCGACTTCCAAGTCGCATGACACCAATTTTCTGAATTTTTGAATCGTTCGTCGTAAAAATTATGGTGCAATAAATGAATATCTATGTATCTAATCGTTCCAGGGCTGACTCCGTGACATGGAACCCCCACAAGCTGATGGGGACGCTCTTCCAATGCTCCACTATACACTTCAAGTATGAGGTTAGTCATTCATAAATATTTACCCAGACAAATATCGACGACCCAGTTAGCATAATGGTCACAATGTCGGACTGCCAAACACAGGTTGCGGGTTCGATTCCCGCCTCAGACATGTATTGATGTACAGATATTTGTCTGTGGTCTGGTTGTTTCTATGTGTTATAAGTATATATTTACTAAAGTAGAGTATATAAGTAGTATATGAGTTGTCTAGCACCCAAAACATAAGTGTAGTTACTTAGCTTGGGGCTAGATGGCGACGTGTGGAATGTCCTGCAATATTTATTTATTGTAGGATGTTCTACACAGCACCATCTAACCCCAAGCCAAGCAACTAGGCTTGTGTTATGGTGGCCAGACAAAAGTCACCATAACACAAGCCCGCGGACGAATGATATGCTAATTTTTTTTTGTAAAAACACCCAGACAACAAACATCAAATATTTTTTCGTCTTCTGGAATCGAACTCGCAGCCTTCTGAGTCGCATGCGGATGTTTGCCCACCGTCGTCATATTTTGCAGATAAAAACTATTGAATGACCAAGAAGCTTGGCCTGGCAGGATTTGTGCATTAAAACCGATATCAATTTTGCATTCAGTTTTGTGTTATAAATCTACTTCCTTTTTTCCGTATTTTTGTTTCAATAAAGCCATTCTTTAACCAAAACTCGGCGTGGAGCATTCAACCAAAAAATATCACTAGATTTTGTACTTCTCACTTTTAATTAATTTAAATGTCATCGAAATTGTTCAATTTATTTCAATTTAAACTAAATAAATATTACGCTACGAATACGTAGCTTTTTCACTGTGCTACAAAGTCGTAGCGTTTTCGTCATTCAATTTGCTACTACATTTCTCGTAGCAATTTCACTGAAATAACACTTTAGCAAATCCATCAAAACCCGTAGCAAATACATTGAAATCGTAGCGTAGCTACATGTAGCTCTACGAAAAATGCATCTCGTGGCTAGAAACGAAAAATATAGGGCCCTTTTTCTAAAGAAAAAACTTGAAGAATCTAAAACATCCCTTTTCAAAGCATTTTCATTAAGCAAATAAAATTAGCTCTATAATCTACCATAAAAATACCATCAGGAAAAGCCCTTGAAATAACTTAAAATCTCATACAAATGTACACCTTTATGTTACGAAAATAGAGTACATATTCTTTTATAAAGGAAATATGTAAATTTTATTAGATTTTGCTGTGGGATTTTCGCTCTAAGGCAAGGAGATAAGGTATATTTTTGCTTGAGTTAGGTTTGAAATAAGGGTGAATTGGCAACATATGTTTGTAAGTGTCGGGAGAGGAATTTAATTAAGGACCGTCAGATGGACGTAGGGATGAGACATATGTGTCGATGTTTTTGTCGATATCGATATGTTTGCTTTGGAAGAAAAATAAACATACTTGCCGGAGGAGAGTAGAAGTTCCTTTTTAGGGTTCCGTACCCAAAGGATAAAAACATGACCCTATTACCAAGATTCCACTGTCTGTCTGTCTGGCTGTATCGTATGAACCGTGATAGCTAAACTAAATGGAGCTTGATAAAACACTAGTTCCATTGTGCTTCGATAGATGGCAGCACTATTATCAAATCATCTTAAAAACTACGTTAGGATGGTGCCTTCGGAACGCGCCCACCAATGAGAAGAAGGCACAAGAAACTCATGGGGGTTTTTATTTTGTAATCATGCTCACAAAGGTCAAAATTACAAATATTTTTTAAAGTAAAGAAAAGTTCATGGCATTGGTTTTTATCATTAAGTACGACAACGTACGTCGGTTCAGCCACAAAATAAGAACGGGTTAGTAAAATTTTCGTTCCACTACCGTCTTACCTGCCATCAATCGTATACCTCGAAGGCCCTCGTTTATTTGGTGGTGTTTGAGTGACGAGCGTATATCTTCTAGACACCACGTGCTACATCTTACACCGCATCGTCACCATCGTCTGACGATAGTGGTTAAACGATGGCCTATTTATTATAAAACTAAGCGTTTCACGGTTTCACCCGCGTATTTCCCGATCCCGTGGGAATATCGGCTGAAAAAGTAGCGTATGTTATACCCAATTAATCAATGTATTCTCATAATTAGTTCCATCAACATCAGTCCAGTAATTTCGGAGCCTATATGTTACAAACGAAAAAACAAAAATCTTTCCTCTTTATTATAATATAAGAAGAATAAGAAAAAAGATTAAATAAGATAGTGTAGAAGTGTAGATAGAAAAACGTATTCATAGTACAATTTACCGATTATTGATTTAAATATTAATATTTCCTAAGATATCGACAAAATGTGACAGCAGTGTCCCTTCCCTACGTAAAACAGAAAGGCGGTGCGGGCAATTTATTACAAAACACATTTTACTGACGTTAACTGTAACTTCTAACCATTCACTGAATTTTCACCCTAAATTCAATAAGATAAGATTCAAAATCCTATGGCATAGCTTCTACAATATCAGACAACGTATTTTGAAACTTATGTTTTTTGGAATAATGACCATTTTCGGTTGACCATATCGTTTTTGTTTAGTAAAGGAATGCGGGTACTTTTGAATTGGCAAATATTGAGTTTGGTTGAACTGACAGGGTGCAGTGGTTGTTTGGGATTAATAGTAGCTAGGGGTGTGGGGTTCGAGTCTAGGAATGGGTTGTTGGAATTTAATACTCATAAAAATAGAATGAAAAAAAATGTTCTGGAAAATTTTTACAATTTGCGCATTTTTTTTCAAAAAGGTGGTAATACTTAATTATCGACAGCAGCGGTTCTTTTACTTAAGTAATGGTGTTGCTACATTGTAAAAAAAGAAAAGGTTCAAGATATTCCACTCAGCGCCATCTAGCCCCAAGCTAAGCAACTAAGCTTGTGTTATGGGTGCTAGACAACGGATACAATACCTAATTATACATGACATTGAAAAATACATTTTGTATTGATAAAAAAATAGGTTTTCGTCTTGAGATTTTGGTGGTCATGAATCTCGCCCCCAATCGAGCGATTTCAAACTAATTTGAAGGTAGGTTCCGTACCATTATATTCTGTTTGGGCAAAAAAGCCTAAATAATATTGTATGTCAGGCGAGGCTGTAGGTTAAAATGCCCTTTTGAGAGTATAATTAAGAAAAAAAATATTACCCACATGAAAATAACCAAAAATTCTTCAAAACATGCTCAGAAAATATTTACTTTTTTCTGTTTTTAGTATTTGTTATTATAGCGGCAATAGAAATACATATTCTGTAAAAATTTCAACTCTCTTGCTTTCACGGTCCATGAGATACAGCCTGGTGACAGACAGACGGACGGACACTGAAGTCTTAATAATAGGGTCCCGTTTTCACCCTTTGAGTACGGAACCCTAATAACAAACCTATGAACCCTTATTTTTCCCCACGATTTACCTAAATAAAGTAGATAAGAGTGTTTGTTTGTTTTCAACAAGTAAAATACACAGCTTAAACCAATTGTTATGCAAAAGGGTTGCATATCTCGGTCTGCACTTGTTTGTATTGCGGTTTGACTGGAGCTTTATACTTGTCACGAACGGTGCTATATTAGTATAAATAAATCAATATTGCAGGACATTTCACACATCGCCATCTAGCCCCAAGTTAAGTAACTACACTTGTGTTATGGGTACTAGACAACTCATATACTACTTATATACTTTTCTTTTGTAAATATATACTTATAAGACATAGAAACAACCAGACCACAGACAAATATCTAAGCATAAATACTTGTCTGAGGAGGGTATCGAACCCGCAACCCTGTGTTTGGCAGGCCGGCATGGTTACCATTGTGCCAAATGGGTCGTCGAAGTATGGATAAGTGTGAGAACGGTAGAAGCAAAGCACGAGCTGTGGTTGGTGCCTTGACAGGGCATTACGGAACCAATGATATGCTTTTAAAACGAAGATAACTTCAAATAATGAGTGCAGAGCCTGCGGTGATGTCAGGGAAACTAAGGAGCACATCCTGTGTGAATGCAACGTCTTGGCTGCGAAGCGTATGAGACCAACTTAAAGTTATTACCATTGAAATAAATACAAGAATTATTGAACCACGCGAAGTTGTTTGAATAAAATAAAAATAAAAAAATCTTTATTTGACCAATATTATATTTTTATGCAGCTGTTACTCGTTAAAATACAGATTTGTTTCAAGTGGTTTGGTAAATTAATACCTAATTTGATTTAAAGTAACAGCAGAATAGTGATAACTACCTTCCGCCTTGAATGGCTTGGAATGAGTGACAATTTACTATTATAACGTTTTATTTTATTCGTTATTGAACACTAAAATTGATTTGAACGTTAAGTAAAGAGTCTTTTAAATTAATCAATTTAAATCCACATACAAACTTCACTTAGGTATTTCTCTCACCACCAGGGCATATTGCTGAGCTGCAACGAAATGGCCGCCGAATATTTGTTCATGACAGACAAGATATACGATCCACGGTATGACACCGGCGACAAGGTGATCCAGTGCGGACGACACAACGATATCTTCAAGCTGTGGCTGCAGTGGCGCGCCAAGGTATGTACCTACATGACAGACAAGATATACGATCCACGGTAAGGATCATGTTCACTAATATTCACGTTCTCCCCCAGGGTACCTCCGGCTTCGAACGCCACATGGACCGCCTGATGGAGCTGTCAGAGTACATGGTCCGCCGCATCAAGGAACAACCGGACAAGTACCTCCTGGTGCTCGAGCCGGAGATGGTGAACGTCAGCTTCTGGTACCTCCCGCGCCAGCTCAGGAACGTACCGCATGACAAGAACAAGGAGGTTTTGCTCGGGAAGGTGAGTTCTTGGGAAATTACTATTTAACCAGCGCCTGATAGATTCTCTCGCGTAATTCCTAATTCTTTGGGAACACTGGGATAAAAAGTAGCCTATGTTATTCACCAGATTTCTATCTATTCTTACTATAAGTTTATATTTCCCAAACCTTGAAACGCTTACGTTTTTTGGTAGCTCGTTTTCCTATACTAACGCATCGAAAACCACCCTGAACACTGTGGTGTATGTATATTATGGATCAAGTGAATAATTAGGGCATTTATACATAATACCCGGGCATTTTGAACGACAAGCTACATCGGGCAAGTGATTAATTATCATCTAAACTTTAATATTACCATATTGTCTGGGCATTATGAATATTGGTACCTGGTCGTTGCGCAATGTGATAATAGAGATAGATTGATTGGTTTTTAACTGCTGAGAACTGTAAGTGGATGCTAAATAAAGAACACCTTCCTAGTACAAATAAAAGATACATAAGAATACTATACAGACACCACAATACTATATTCAATTTTTTAGGGATGAAGACTGTTTAGTTTAGTGTAAGTACAATCAACGTTCAAAAGTACACCGCCACCGTAACGTTTACAATCCTGTGCATCACTATGTAACCTGTGGATGGAACCCACGTCGGTTGGTGTAGTGGGTGCCGGCTTATACCACTCACACAACTAAACACATAGCTAACATGTTGAATATTATAATCACACTGAGTACTTTTAAGAGGAAAGGGTACCGGTGCTCTCTCCATACAAACGTAGTCGACTGTTTCCTCCGTAGATAATGACACTACAGCAAATATTTTTTGCTCGAGACTTATAGGTTTTATGCAACAAAAATATTTGTGCTAGTGTCATTATCCAGGGAGGAAACAGTCGACTACGTTTGTTTGGAGAGAGAGCCGGTACTCTTTCACCTTATTATGTTTGTGTGTAACATCTGTTAGAACAAGGTCGTAAGTCCAAAATTTGTTGATAGTATTATGGTAACTAACTGACAGTGTACTTATGACGCATACTGTACTTACTAAGTCATATTTAATTAAGTATATATTCTTTAGAGATAGAAGAGAGTTACACAAGTTTCAGTTTTTTAGATTCTATAAAATTCCATGCTCGCAATGGGCAAAATGTTGGTGCTATTGCAAATTATAATAACACAGGTATTTTACGCAATAAATGTTTTTGTATTTCTTGTTTTTTTGTATAAGAACGATGTCCAATTTAATCACTTGGTCCATAACATATACAGTCCCTCTAAAGTCGCGTTATGATGCGGTAAGTAGCTATGATGCAGGTACGTTATGATGCGGTAAGTAGCTATGATGCAGGTACGTACTTACGCTCACGAAGACCGAGATTATCAACAACGGGGGGGTAATAATTATACATGATTATATATTTTGTATTACATAGTAAATGAATTGATATAATGTGTAGGTGTGCGCCAAACTGAAGGGTCGTATGATGCAGTCCGGGACGCTGATGGTCGGCTACCAGCCTGACGACAGGCGTCCTAACTTCTTCAGGTAAATATTCCCTTTTTCATATATTTTACATATTATGATAAGTCACCGTTTGCCCACTATCACACCGGCCACGATGCGGTCTAAGATGTAAGACACGCGCCTAGAAGATATCAGTTCACTCGCTACTTGAAGATCAGAAGGTTTGAGATTGAAGATACAAATTTCAAGCAACTAATTCTATTCCCTTACTGTACAAAACGCTCCGGGTGTCTGGTAGTGCCGGTCAAGTGCAAGTAAAATTTCTAATAATGCTTTTTACAGAAACATAATATCTTCAGCTGCCGTTACTGAGAAAGACGTCGATTTCCTCCTTTCGGAGATGGACCGCCTCGGTCACGACATCACCGTGGAATAAACTGACAACGCCTCTAGCGGCCGGTAGCTGAACTCACATCACACTAGCGACATTGACTTACAGCGTGGAGTAGTGGTACTGATTCTAATTCTGATGCGTAAAATAGCGGTTCTAGTAAGGGAAGTAGGGGTACTAATTTAGTAATATAGATTGTAACGCCTCTATTGGGAAGAGTTGATACTAAATTGTTAATTGATGAGGATAATAAATGGTGTACGAAACGAAGTCCATTGTCGCTAAAAAGTTGTAGTTATTTAAAAGGCCGCTAGATGTCATTTCTCGTTTCTCAACTCGATTCAAATAAATATTACGAAAAAAAATATTCTGTGTCTATTTAAATAAATATAAAACAATTTCATGTAGAATTTAAATAAAAATAAGAACATATTTTTGTTCATAAATCTATACAAATAGTAGTGATTGTTGTAAAAAATTGAGATTCGATATATTAAATGGAATTTTCGTCATGTTTACGTGTACTAGGACGTAGATTTCTTAAATATATATATATATTAGAAAATTAATACAACTTTTATAAACGCTTCAACTAACGCTATCTGTGGCGAGTAGCGAAACTATTTACACTAGGAAATGGAATATTTATTAAAAATATGATATAAAATGCAACGACATTTATTTAAATTAAAAAAATATTTATTTGCATTAGAAATATAATATTAATGTCCTATATGTATATGTTTTGTTGAACGTTGAAATATTAAAATATATATACAAATATTTTAAGATCCGTCTATAACCTTTACTGTATATTAATATAAAATATATCTACTGCTGTTGAAAATTATATATATTAAACGCTATTTGACAGTGAAAATATATTGTAAAGGAATATTAGAAAAGAAAAGTGCGATTAAGGCAAAAACATTAGCCCAATGATGTGGCGCCATCTGTTAGCAATTTCCTGGAAAGTTTGCTACTAAATTGGGAATTTGAAGTCAAGTAGTAGTATTCTACTTTTTTATTGAATTATTTTGAAAATATTTTTAAGTACTTAAATGTTATATTGTATGTGGATGTCTGGAACTAAAAATAAATTAGAAATAAGTATATTAAAAAAACACATTTAAAAAAACATATCTCCCGTCTTGCCAATTAAAAGTATTAAAAAAATGTTTATATGTTGTGAAACGCAGTAGTTTGGTGCTTTTTAGAAGAAAAAATAATATATTTTCAAAACTTGTCTGAGAGACGGTTATTTCAAAATCAAAGTTAATTGTAGCTAAACACTTTGTTCTTAATTAAAATAATTTTAATCTAAAATAGTTTAGCATTCTGGAAAAATTAAAAACAAAACACTACATTACTAAAACGATTAAACTTCTTGAAAATAGCGCCATCTATGAATCTTGGACGCGAACTTGCGTGTTTTGTGTATTTGTGCAATAAAAGTTAAAAATTACTCGTCATTCGCCGATAGTTTTAGAAAGAAGTAGGCTATATTTTGTAATTATAATGTTAAGTACCTACCACGGAAGCAATGCACCTCTTTTTTTATGACTAGGTGGTTAGTAAAGTTGTTTTGAGTGGTGGAATGCATCTCGTCTTATTGCAACAACGTAGCAAGTTGGAATTGAAGAATAAATAAATCTTTCTGCAAGGAAAATGGTCTCTAAAACGCAACTAATATTCCTTTTATGTTTATTCTATGTCAATTTTTAGTTTGTATTTCGTTTTTTTATAGAAATCTTTCGGTGTTTGCTTCAACAGTATAACGTCTAATGGTATCCACCAAATGGGGTTGTGGGAATTTGGCGTTTCATTATCTCCTAAATTGATAATCAAGTCAATTTGGGGGATTATGGGAATTCACCAGTCTTGTAGATTACACTAAAGAGAGGCATTGCTGACGTTGTTGTTATATTATATGTACAGTCATATTATCTACTCTCCTACATGTAAATGACTTGCTGTTCGTTACTCTCGATTTGGCTAATTTGGTTTTAAAATATTTGTGGGAGTTCAAGGAAAGTCATAAAATATTATTTGATAAAAAAAATAAGTTACGTGGGTGAAATCGCCGGACTCAGTAGGTTATGTATATTTTTCAACTAATGATTGGTTATTTCTTAAGAAATCACTAACACTTCGGAAGCTTAAGGGAAGTTTCGAATCACTAAATAAAACTGTTAAAAAAATTCCTTACCTAACAAATAATATGACTGTATATGCATTAATAATGTTTAAGGATAAATTTGATCTAAGATAATATGTTAATTTTAAAAAAAAGGTTATTCCTGTCTGTTCCCGAATCCTGTCCCCACGTGTGACCAAGCATGAACTTAAACTCCAAATTTCGAATTTGTGATGTCACATTTCTTTTTCATTATTTCATTAAACATGTTTTTACAATAGTAATTCACATTGGTAGGCAATAAGTATAGCCATTATTGGCCCTATCGCTATTTGATCTGCATCAGAAAATAATTGTTGTTTGAGATCTGCGGGACAGACAGTAATATTTATTCCTTGACTATATTGCGTTAGAAATGTTACGGAATTGAACAATTTTATAATTAGAAAATGATATGGTTTAAAAATATAATTATGTTAAAGACATGTTCAAAGTTTTTATAATTAATTTATTATTGATGGTTCGCTTAAGGATAAAAAATATTATAAATACAATTTTTTCGTTGGTTGTTTGTTTAGTTAATAATTTTCAAAAAATCAAAGTCTTCCATAATATTAATGTTAGAATAAGAATTAATTAAATAACGCTGTATGTGACAATGACAATAAATTAGAATAATATACAATGTAATAATGATTGTATGTTTGTGTGTTTGTCTTTAATTGAACGCTTTCGATATTTACTTTTATAAATATGAATGAACATTTTACAAAATATGTTATTTTCTATCTATATTTTTTTTCTGTCTATATATAATATTATTTGTTAACCCACAATGTCTTAAACATGTACCAGTGATTCCATTGCCACCAGTCGCGTCTAACGTGACACGTTGGGAATAACTATTTAAATATTCACCATGTATGTTTATATCAGAGCAACGCCTCTAAGGTTAGAGGCGTTGCTCTGATTTTTATATATGTATGTTTGTGGCCTCAAAATAGTATTTGCTAAGTATTGAAAGCGTTCATAATTTTGTGTAGAACTTTAAACAACTAAAGTTATTTAAGACGGAATATTTAAGTCTCGTGAATCAGTGTCGAAATGTCAAGCTCTACTGCAAAAAATGGCAATAATTCCGTTTTCAAATAACTTTATTGGATTTTGTGTCGTTCGTGTACCGCTTTTGTGAAGTTTCTGCAATGTTGTGGCTAGCGACATCTGTTAGCGTCGTCTGGAGTAACTTGATGTTTAGAATTGTGATTAGTGCCATCTGTTGGTTGAATGGTGCGTGAAAACGTGTGAAATGTAATTATTTCTTAATTGTAATCTTTTTAACCCCCGACGCAAAAACGACGGGGTGTTATAAGTTTTTAATTGCAAATATTTATTATTAGCTTGTAAAACAAGCTCGTTATTAATTAATTTAGATTAAATTATTAAAGATTATAGGAATTGTTTTTTATTTAGTTCTAGTTATTGGATAAGAGATGGCGACACTAGTCGAATGTATTTTCAATGTCAAATTGTGCTTGCTCATCGAAATGGTGTCTTCCAAAATGTCTTCCTTTTGAATTATATGTAGAATAGAAACGTTGAAAGCCCATTTAGCTGAATTATGTATTAGAAAGCAATAATTATGTATACCCTGTTAGTGTTTTCAAGAACGTTTAACGAAAGGAGTCCTTTAAAATGGCGATTATATATATTTATGGATGCTAACTTTTAGAAACAACCCTTAAAATTTTATCCAATAAAATTATGTTTCTTTTTTTAGTAAAATAAATATTTTAATTAATATTTTAACATGGCCTAAATGGCCGTATGCTCAAATCGTGCGATGTCAAAAACAAAATGAACATAGAAACTAGCGCCACCTAGGACTTCTGACGTACTAATGCCGCGTCAACAGTTAACGTTCGATTGAACGCGAACAGTGTACGCGACACTTTAACCCAATCGTTAATATTGTTGCTGTAATATGTAAAACTGTAACCAAATAAATGGTATTGTTGTTAGTTTCTCATCGTTTTATTTAATAAAGAAAGAAAGAAAGAAAACATATATTTGTAATAACTACCTGCTCCCCGGGGTTTCACTCGCGTATCTTGAGAATATCGGTATAAAAATTAGCCTATCTGTTAATCCAGGTTTCCAGCTATCAACATATACTAAGTTCCATCGCATTCGGTCCAGTATTTTTTTGTGTGAAGGAGTAACAAACATACGTACTAAGACTTACCTTCACCGTAAGACTAATGATATACACGTCCGGTCGGGATTTGAACCCACGACCTTCGCAATAGAAGTTGAGGTACCAAGAGTACTACCTACCATTAGGCCGACACCGCTCTCATGCCATCTACTATAGAGACACGAGTGTGTACAGTCACATTACCAATTAGCTGAACCCCGCGTGACCCAGAGCTCATTCGCATATCTGTAAAAAATATGGCAGGTATTTAATACCTATTAAACAACTGTACCGTTATTCGAAGTCTAATTTAATAATGAGATACATCTCTGCTTCCGTTTCCTGTTTTCTGTCTCTTTCCCTCCTATTTGTCGGATATTTGCCTTCTCTTTCACTCCTTCCCACCATCACCCTAGCTCACTTCTATGAAGGAGGCTAATTTTCTTGTCATTCGCGTCGCTGTTTTCGCTCCGAACGGACCTGCTCTGGTGCAGTGAGTAATAGCATAAATTTTTATTTTTGTGGGTAAATTCAAATTTACCTACCTTTTCATATTTATTGAGTGGGTTCAATCTTTTCCTCCATATTATTTAGCGTTTATTGCAGTTATTTGTGTTGGCAAAGAGAGATATTTATTTTATTAGAATGGATACAAATAATGATCCGGGTAAATCCAGTGTAGATGAGACAATGCCTTCTCAAAAAAGAAAGAACAAAAAACGTCGTCATGTAAGTACAAGTAGTTCATCATACGATACTAGTTCCTCCAGTTCTAGTGCTAAATCTAAGCGCCGCCGGCGGCACCATAAAAAATCTAAGCGTAGTCGTAACGACAAAAAATTTAGTAGATTAGTGTCAGAAGTGAAATATCTGAAAAGTAGATTTGCGAACGATCCTGGTGTTGATCATTACTATGATAGTGATAATGTCAATGGATATGTGAGCGGTCAATTATATTCTGAAAATGATTCGATGACTAACGAAAATCAACAAGAAATCTCCTTGTCCCTTACAACGAAATTAAAAGATCCCGACATATTAGCGACACCGTCGTCTTACTTAGATTTATTGAAAAGTATTCAGCGTTTTAATCAATCTGATTGGCGCGATGTTAGATATTCTGAAGTACAAAAGAACTACCGCCATTTTCCCGGTTTTTCTGAACTAGAAGTTAATGAGGAGGTTAAATGTTTTGATACCTCGCGTACTTTGGCAAATACCGAAAAAGCCTATGCTTCATTGAGTTTCGCTCTTTTAAAACAAAAGGATCATTTAGAAAAAGAGCTGCGTAGCTTTCTAGCATGGTGTAAGACTGCTCCTGAACTGTCGTATGATGATATTTTCAATAAAATCAATGAAATCTTTGTTACTGGTGATTTTTCCAAAATTTCAAATGATGCGATTCAGATGGTATGTGGCCACAGAGCCGAGGTCGTTCAACAAAGACGAGAGTCTATACTAGCTTCAGTTAGAGATCCATTACACAAGGCACAGCTTAGAAAAATACCGCCATCATGTACAAATTTGTTCGATGCGGATATGTTTACAACTACGTTGGAGAAAGCAGGTAATGTCGGTAAAGTGTTTTGGCCTCGTAATAAAGATCGCGCTTCTGCACCGCAGACCGATCCAGGTACATCAAATACGGTACCCTATAACAGTAACTTTCAAAATTCAAAAAGAGGGAGCAACGCCCGCTCTTTTTCTACTAGAGATAATTATGTAACAAGTTCGAATAAGCCCTTTCGAGGCCGTGGTGCAAGACCAAGCAATAATCGACGTGGTGTTGGACGATCATCATCAGACTACAGACGGGACTATTACAACCGTGACCGCTCTCCTGTATCCCACCGGGATAAGAGAGGCAAGTTTAAGAAATTTTGACTCCTTGAGTCCATTTCAGGCAGGTCAGTTAAGACTATTTTACAAAAGGTGGAAGGACGTGGGGGCACCAAACCACATCTTAAGGATTATTTCAGGTTACCGTATCCCTTTCCGTGCCAAGCCTCCCTTGCTCATTCCAGACCTAAAAGCTCTCGACCATTCCACACCGGCCTCGCCGGAAATGGACGATGTTATTCAATGGATGAAAGACGAAGGTGTTCTAACAACGGTTACACTGTCACCAAGTTTCCTATCGCCCATGTTCCTAGTTCCCAAACAGGATGGAACAATGAGGCCAATATTCAACCTCAAAGCCTTGAACCAATTTGTAATAACGAAGCCCTTCAAGTTAATAAACATACACAAGGTACCAGACTTCCTGCAGCCCAACGATTGGCTCGCAAAAATAGACCTTTCCCAGGCTTATTTTCACCTGCCTACTCACAAATCTCAAAAATGTTTCTTACGGCTGCTTTATCGCCAGAAAATACTAGAAATGAACTGCCTACCATTCGGGTTGAGTTCGGCTCCAAGAACATTTGCCGAAGTAAGCAATTGGGTTGCGCAAATCCTTCGTCAACACGGAGTTCGCCTAATTGTCTATCTAGACGATTTTCTTTTGGCCAACAGAGATCGGGACGCTCTAAAACGTCACGTACAGTTAACACTAGACCTCCTAAACTACCTAGGATGGAAGGTAAATCACCAAAAATCGACTCTAAAACCTTGCAAGTCCATAGAATTTCTAGGAATCATTTGGGACGCGTGGTTAAATCACAAATCGTTGCCACAAAAGAAGCAAGACAAATTGAAGGCAATGATATTCAATACCTTGAACAAACAGACCTTGCAACTTCGAGAGTTACAGAGTGTAATAGGATTGATGAACTTTGCCAGCTTCGTCATTCCTCAGGGCAGATTGCATTATCGACAGATTCAGAAATTGACTATCAATCTCGTTCGCTTCCACCAAAAACCGATCAGGTTGAGCGAACCCAGTCGATCGGAATTGGAATGGTGGCTCAGACATCTTTACGCCGGTTCTCAGATTCACGAGCCCAACGCTACTCATTATATAGTGACAGATGCGTCAGACTTAGCCTGGGGAGCAAGGATAAACAATACAAGCATTTCGGGAACTTGGTCAGAAGAGGAGAAGAAGTTTCATTGCAATCGGAAGGAGTTGCTGGTCATCCTCAAAGTCTTAGAAAAACACGGTCCGAGTCTTCGCTCAGCCTTTGTTCATTTACAATCCGACAACAAGACCGCAGTTGCATACTTACGCAACGAGGGAGGGACAAAGTCCCCTGTGCTCTTAGATTTAACTTTCAAGATTTACCGTCTGTTAGAATTGTATCGAACGAATCTTGTAGCATACCATCTCCCGGGCCTTTACAATTCAGAAGCAGATCGGTTATCACGACTGAAAAGAATACCGGAGTGGCATCTTCTACCTCAGGCCACGTTGCAGATATTTCAGCGTTGGGGGACTCCTGTGATAGACTTATTCGCTTCGCGACTAGCTCGAGTAGTACAGACATACTGCACGCTGGATTACTCAGACAAACAGGCTCTGTTCCACGATGCGCTATCCCTGAACTGGGACTATCATCTAGCGTGGGTATTTCCCCCGCCGTTCCTAATGCCCAAAGTATTACATCACCTACACCGCTGTCGGGGAACATATCTAGTGGTAGCTCCGAATTGGGAGAAAGTCTTTTGGCGCGCCGATTTACAGAGCAGAACGTTGGAGCCGCCGTGGACCATCAAGAACCTTCCACAAGTTCTGGTAGACGTGTCAACGGCGTCAGCACCCGAGAAAGTTCATCAGATGGAACTTCAGGTATGGAAATGTGTGGGTGGGATGAACACCTAAGCACATGGTCTTCCAATCAGAAAACCCTGCTCATGAAGAGTTGGCGCCCCTCTACGATCAAGACGTACAAGCCTGCTTGGCGTCGATGGATTAAGTGGGCTACAGAAAATAATGTCTCTGTTAATCGTCCCAGTGGTTCAGAACTTTCTAAGTTCCTAGCCGACTTACACCAAAAAGAAAGGCTAGCTTATAACACCATTTTAATCCATAAGTCAGTCGTTTCGACTTGTTGTGATCCAGATTCCTCAGAGACGCTTAGTAATCATCCTCTGGTTAAAAGAATCTTGAAATCAATTTCCCTATCTAAACCTTTATCAGTCAAAGCTCCAATATGGGATATTGAAATAGTAATAGACAATTTATCAAGGGCTAACCCTGTGTTGGATAATATTTACCAAGTTTCAAAGCACACTGCTGCTTTATTACTAATTTGTTCCGGTCGCAGAATTCATGATTTAACTCTTTTAAGAATCGGTCAAGATGACTGCATAATTTCTGAAGTCGATAATTCCATAATATTGTGGCCTGCCTTTGGATCAAAAACTGACCTGCAACGAGAAGTATCATTGGCGGATGGATCAGAAACGTTTTAAAGGAGTCTGGCGTTGAGGCATCTGCTGGAAGTTTTAGAGCCGCCGTCCGCGTCGCCTCCAAGAGTTGGGTTGAATGTTGTCCAATTGACGACATATTAGCCCGAGGTAACTGGAGATCTGAAAATACATTTAGAAGATTCTATTGTCGTGAGATTTTGCAAAAGCCTAGCAACTCTAGGCAAAATGATATTTCTAATTTATTTGAAGTTATTGATTAAGTAATTAATTGAATTTATTATTTCAAGAAGTAGTTAATTGTTTTATTTTGTATTTCATTAAATAATTGTTCATTGTTATGTATGACTTTGACTTATACTTACGCATTTTGTTTCATAGATTTTTGTTTTTGCTGATCTAATCAGATTATCAGCTAGTCGATGTAGCTCTACACATTATGTAGGTAAACAGTAGTCACATTGGCTCCCTCCTTCACCATCACCACCAGGCGATAACAAACAGGTCTCATTATTAAATTAGGCTTCGAATAACGGTACAGTTGTTTAATAGCAACGTTTTACCTAAAAATAAAACGTGTATTAAACATACTTACCTTATTCGAAGCCTAATAGTCAAATTCTACCTGGTGGGAAAACGATCGACACGAATGACAAGAAAATTAGCCTCCTTCATAGAAGTGAGCTAGGGTGATGGTGGGAAGGAGTGAAAGAGAAGGCAAATATCCGACAAATAGGAGGGAAAGAGACAGAAAACAGGAAACGGAAGCAGAGATGTATCTCATTATTAAATTAGGCTTCGAATAAGGTAAGTATGTTTAATATACGTTTTATTTTTAGGTAAAACGTTGCTATTTTGTTATATTTTTTATCACAGTTGCTCATAAAGTGGATCTTATTCAACCGCTTTTAGGCTCATAATCCAACGTATTACGCACGCGTGCGTTATGCATTACCTCGACGCCACTAGTGTGTAAAAAGTTATCAGGATAAGTTAAATTGGTATCTTACTGCTAATTATATGTTTAATTATTAGGTAGATGAAATATTCTTAATTTATCTGGGTTATACTGTTTTGATACTTTAGCAAAAAAGGTTGTCTATAAAGTCGGTTTACGAACGATAATTTTACGTGATACCGTCTTAAAAAATGATTATAAATTTATTGTTGTTTTTTCTTTACTTAAGTTTAGTTTTTTCTGTACCATTATTTTCTGTCTTTAGCCCCCGACAAATAAAATAAACCCTAAAAAATATTGTATGTCAGATGAGGCTGTATATGTTAAAAATCTTTTGCCTGGCCTTTCGGGAGTATAATTAACAAAAAAATATTGCCTAAAAAAATTGTAGACACACCAAATATTTTGTTTGTTATTATTTTCTTTTCTTTTCAAGTCTTTTCTTTTATTCACAACTGTGATAAAAAACGTCGTACGATACACGTGTGGATTGATCATTTAATCTCGGCGTTCTGTAGACGCACTCGCGTCCCGCTCGCGCGTCATAAACCGCCTCGATGAATTGATCAATTTACCACGCTTGTATCGCAATGTACTATTATACTATATATTGTATTTTAATAAAGTATATTGTTTAAAAAAAAACTGAAAAAAATGACGTACGATATAAATGTGGTAAATAGTGGCGGTTTTGACGCGCGAGCGGAACGCGAGCGTGTTTAAAAGCCGAAATGCAATGATAAATAATCCACACGCGTATCGTACGACATTTATTATCACAGTTGCGAATAAGAGAAAAGGCAAAATAATAGCGTATGAGGCATAGAGAGGTAGTAATTTTTATAAATTTTTAGTTATTTGTCTATTCTCTACATTACTTAAAAATTGAATGAAAAAAACAGCTCATGTTTTTTGTGAAGCAGTTTCTTACGTCATCAGCCTTACTATATTCCTCACTATATTTTTTAAGGGAAAATAGTATGAAAATTACAGAAGACTACAAAAATTAGCAATTTTCTTTGATTTGCCTTAATATATTTGTTTATAAGAATTGATCTTTATTAGCAACACTGATGATGTTTTTTTGCAAAATCAACAGGTTCGATTCTTGGCTAGGGTAATGACTTATTCAAAAATCGAATGATGCAGTTTAAGTTTTTGGCAAAATCTGGCACGCGACTCGTAGTTAGGATATTGCCGTTAAGGCCCATGTAGAAAATTCACCTGTATAGTATAGAGATAGATATGGATAAGTATAGATCAATAAATACACTGTGTGACAATCCACCCAGCGCCATCTACTATAGAGACACGAGTGTGTACAATGTGCAAGTTCCGCCGCCCGCCGCTAGATGTCGCCGTTCAATATCTCAGTATTCCTAGATCGCGCTATCGTTGTGTTTCACTTGTATGTAGACTATCAGTTGGCGCGGGTGAATGTGTTAGTTAAGTAATAGGTTTTGAACCATAAATGAGGGTTAACACTATAAATAATTTTTGATGGTCGAACGATTTGATTTGACTCAAGATGTTAAAGTATGAATTTCTAACGCCCGAATAGTGAACGGCTACTTATCATAAAGTACAAACAAATACGAATATATTTATTATTAAATATATTAATTAATATTGTCTAGTTTTCATAGATCAATAGTTAAAAGTCAATGTTTCGGTATAAATTTGAATAGTTCAGGGTAGTTATATAAAACCAGGTTCATTGCTCTGACATTGACTTTAATTCATGTCATGGTTGGAGACACTTGTCATCATTCAAATTTCGAAGTGCGTTCAGTCACTCTCCAACCACTTATACCTATAACTTAGACTTAGGACACTGAACTCTGAACTACCGCAGGCGCTTTGCCCTTATCCTACGCCTTGGAGCCCTATTTTAAATCGTACGCCCCGCGTCGAGCGCTCGATTTATACTGATACTAGCAGCGCTCCGCGGTTTTACGCGCGTAACTCCCGATCCCGTGGGAATATCGGGATAAAAAGTAGCCTATAGCCTTCCTCGATAAATGGCCTATCCAACACAAAACAAAACAAAAGTAGTTCCTGAGATTAGCGCGTTCAAACAAACAAACTCTTCAGTTTTATAATATTAGTATAGATTCGTTCGGCATCGAAAATTCGCTATTTTTGAATCGCTCGATCGTAACGAGTGGTCTCCACCACAGTTTGGGATACTGATTTTAAATTTTCTGCGTATAACGAATAAAAATTGACATTTTAAATTTCGACGACGAACGATTCAAAAATACAGAAATTTGGTGTCGTGCGACTTGGAAGTCGAGAAGTCATGCTCGACTTCCAAGTCGCACGACACCAAATTGCCGAACGAATCTATACTAATATTATAAAACTGAAGAGTTTGTTTGTTTGAACGCGCTAATCTCAGGAACTACTTAGGGGCGCATACGACCAAGTTATGTCACACGAGCTATTCAAATGCCGACGATCTAGACGGGAAGATTGCCATCTAGCCCCGAGAGTTTGTGCCCTGGACCCGGTAAGGTTTGCCAAAAGGTAAGTCGACAAGCCTGAAGCGACCTAGCCACCGCCCAGCGAGCACACCCCTTATATTAGGGAATATATATATACAGAATTTTTTTAAGGAAAAACAAAAAAAACTCAATTTTCATCATTTTCTCATTACGTTATCACGTAAAATTATCGTCCGTAAACCGACTTTACAGACACACAGACTCCTATTCATAAAAGGCGTTACGACAAAGACACTGGACCTCTAAAGCGTCTGGGAAACAATAGGCATTATTTATTCGCCGTAATGCCCGCTATCGATAGGTACGGGTCTCAAAATACACAGCGCATTTTTGAAAAATTATAGGAATACACGTTTGTTTAAATAATAAATACTTATTGCGTTTCCGAGACGCTTTGTAGGTTTGGTGTTATGGCATTATTGGTTGCTGTAATCCCTCTTTGCCCTTTATCGATTGGTGTAGGTCTCAAAATGCACCGCGCAAAAAAAAAACAATAATATGCCAAGTTCACCTAGAAAATTTCCGGGCCCCTTACAAATTTCTAATTTCGAAAGCACACGAAATAAACACAGGACATTATTAAGATGCAGCACGAAGTTTTGTTATATTGCAAAAATATTGCATTCGAGTTTTTTTTTTAATTAAATAAATAAATATGTAAATAGTCCGGTATAAAAAGAAAAATTGGTTGGATCCTCATGAGATCTTCTCTGCTGAAAATTGTATTAATCCTTGCAAGACAAACTACAAAATCTCCAAATTTTATCTTCAATGATTCAGGAGTTTTGTGATGAGAAGGTGGCTCAGGGTGTTCCATCAAACTTGATCCATTACTTTATTGGAGGATTCAACTGATGACGGATGAAAGTCGAGCATTTTGCTATACACGGCGGCGTTTATAGATTATCTTTCATCACCTCTACCACTGAATTTCAGAAACCATGCTGAATTTCAGGATAAAAAGTTGACATGATGTTCCATCAATATAAGGGCTATATTCATACCGACTTTCATTTCAATCCATTAAGTAGTTTCGACGTGATGCGCGACCAAGATATTTAACTTTCATCAGAACCACCACTGAAACCATGCTGAATTTCAGGATAAAAAGTTGACATGATGTTCCATCAATATAAGGGCTATATTCATACCGACTTTCATTTCAATCCATTAAGTAGTTTCGACGTGATGCGCGACCAAGATATTTAACTTTCATCAGCCCCACCACTGAAACCATGCTAAATTTCAGGATAAAAAGTTGATATGATATTCCATCAATATAAGGGCTATATTCATACCGACTTTCATTTCAATCCATTAAGTAGTTTCGACGTGATGCGCGACCAAGATATTTAACTTTCATCAGCCCCACCACTGAAACCATGCTGAATTTTAGGATAAAAAGTTGATATGATATTCCATCAATATAAGGGCTATATTCATACCGACTTTCATTTCAATCAATTAAGTAGTTTCGACGTGATGCGCGACCAAGATATTTAACTTTCATCACCCCCACCACTGAAACCATGCTGAATTTCAGGATAAAAAGCTGATATGATGTTACATTAGTATAAGGGCTATTAGTTTCATTTCAATCCATTTTGTAGTTTCGATGTGATGCGCGGCCAAGATACAGACAGACAGATAGACAAAAATGATTTTTACTACATTTTCGTGTTCAGTATCGATAATAGACTGCCAGTAGAAAATTTCAAAATATCTTCATTGTACAGAATTCATCCACGAACGATCTTATTATAGCAAAGATAGATGTTCTAGAGTCGACAACTATACGTTGGTTCGACCACTTCAAAAATATTGGTAAATTCTATTTTGAATTTTCTTTTCTTGTGGGTTAGGTAACACATCCACCCGCGCCAACTGATAGTCTACATACAAGTGAAACACAACGATAGCGCGATCTAGGAATACTGAGATATTGAACGGCGACATCTAGCGGCGGGCGGCGGAACTTGCACATTGCACACACTCGTGTCTATAGTAGATGGCGCTGGGTGGAATGTGAGACATATGTTTATTTATTGATCTATACTAATATACATGATGAATTTTATAGATGGATGTAAGGGCTATATCCTAAATTATAAGAGATAGCGAAAAATGCTAAAAGGAGCTGTGTGGCCGATTTTGATAAAAACTATAACTGCATCATTAGATTTTTGAAAAAGTCATTACCATAGCTAAGAATCGAACCTGTTGATTTTGCAAAAAATATTCATCTTTATACCAATCTATAGTATTGCTGATACAGATCAATTCCTAAAAACAAACCAAAGAAAATAGCAAATTTTTAGAGTCTTCTGTAATTTTCATACTACTGTCCTTAAAAAAATATACTGAGGAGGTATGCCTAATGACGTAACTAACTGCTTCACAAAAAACATGAACTGTTTTTTTTTTCAAATTTTTAAGTAATGTAGAGAATCAAGAACATTTTTAAAAATTTACTTATTACTACCCCTCTATGCGACATACGCTATTATTTTGCCAGAGACGGAAAAATGAAAATTGGTGAAAACTAGAAAAATGAGTTATTTTCTTTGATTTGCTATACAATGTTGTTTGTGTCCAGGAATTAATTTCTATCAGCAACACTATCGATTAGTATAAAATATAGGATGATTATTGTTTTGCTAAATCAACAAGTTCGATTCCTGGCTAGGGTATTGACTTTTTCAAAAATCTAATGATGCAGTTTTTGTATTTGTCAAAATCAGGCTCACAACTCTTTTCAGCATTTCCCGCTATATCTTATAGTTTAGGATATAGCCCTGAGCCCACTTATACCACGATTTTAATGAAACTTGGTAAGAGGATACATTGATTCATTGGGAATAACTTTTTATCCCAATATTCCCACGGGATCGGAAGTTACGCAGGGCGCTGCTAGTTATAAAGTAAGAGACCAAAAGTGTATTTGGAAGAAAATTTAATTAAAAAAACATGGTTAATAACTGCTAGAAGTTTTTTACAAATCCGACATTTTTTTTCAAACTGCTGCACATTTTCACAGATGATGTATTTCTGTTGCCGCTATAACAACAAATACTAAAACGGAACCCATCGTCCGACTCGCTCTTGGCCGGTGTTTAACTTTGATGCAATTTAAATTCTCCCTGTTTTTTATTACACTTCCTTTTCCCCAAAAGTATTTTCTCCGACCATTCTTTAACAAAACTATTAATTTCCAACTGACAAGGTTTCCCAGTTTTAGGGTTGAGCGGGATTTTTCCCTGCGGTGTCATTATACTCGTCGCTAGAGTCTTATTATGTTTTCTTTTCATATGTTTATTGCAATTTGACCAATTAGCGAATACCATTTCGCAGAAACTGCAAGAATATGGTCTCAGACCAGTATGTTGATTTTCATGTACTTTCAAAATGCTGCGATGCCGGAATTTCTTCGAGCAAAAATTGCAATTAAATCGCAAAACATCGGTATGTAAAGAAATATGAGAACGAAGCCGTTCTTTTGAAGAGAAACTTTTCTTGCAAACATCGCACTGATATGGTTTCTCTAAGTTATGCGTCTGGACATGCTTCCTCAAACGAGTCAGATTCAAAAATGTTTTTTTGCATATTTGACAACTTTCCCGCGGCGGATTCTCGTGTACTTTTCTATGGGCGTTCAGTGAACCTTTCGTGTAGTAGGCGAGACCGCATCTATCGCAAGTATAGTGTTTCTCCCTGGCTTTGTGCAGGTTTTCGTGCGTTTTCAGTGAGTATTCCGATTTGAGAGTGGTACCGCAAGTTTTGCAAGTTAAATCTTCTTCGGTGAGTGCTGTTTTACGTTTTTTCTGTAAATAAATATACATATTTTTTACTAATTGCAACTTTCTGTGAATAAATATACACATTTTTTACTAATTGCAACTATAATTGCAAGTTTGATCGGAATCGGTTTAGTCGTTTCTGCGTGAACGTGAAGGTGACGCAGAGACAAACATACATAAATATAAACTGTCCCTTTTGCAAAAAGCCTAACCGTAGCAAAATACGTAACTGTAGCAAAATGTACCTTTTGCAAAAGCCAAACAGTAGGAAAATGTACCTTTTGCAAAAGCCAAATGTACCTTTTGCAAAAAAGTTTAATATTAGGAAAATTTTGAATAGAATATAATTTATTCGAACAAAAGCCTAATGGTAGCACAATTTACGTTTTGCAAAAGCCTAATGGTAGCACAATTTACGTTTTGCAAAATGTCCCATTTTTGGAGTGGGTATTAAACCATTACCTTTAGTACTTTACTCTTATTACCTTAACAGGAGCTCCAAGCTGTGAAACTCTAAGTTGATGCCGTTTAAGTTTCCGTTTGTGCGGGAAGTTCTCGCCGCAAACACGACACGGGTATGTGTTGTTTGTGTGTGTGTCTATGTGTTGGTCGTCGTATGTCTCGCCCATGTGCATGTCGCAGTATGGGCAGTAACATCTGAAACAAATATAAATAAAATAAATATTTCAGGACATTCCACACCTCGCCATCTAGCCCCAAGCTAAGTAACTAGACTTGTGTTATAGGTGCTAGACAACTCATATACTACTTATATACTTTTCTTTTGTAAATATATACTTGTGATACATAGAAACAACCAGACGCATAAGCATAAATGCATGTCTGAGGCGGGAATCGAACCCTGAGTTTGGCAGTCCGGCATGGTGACCATTGTGCCAACTGGGTCGTCAAAACTTTAGGTTAAGGCTATTTATGCTGCCAAACGCAACGCGCCATATATACCCGTCGCTTACAACTAACATTGTTGATTGCAACAAATGTGTTTTGTTTTTCTCAAAAGTGCTGAGATGGAATTGTAGGTGAGATCTTTACCGACATATTGCGGTAAGTTGAACGAAAATTCCTTGTCTTATCAAAGTTATACTAGTTTTAATTCTTAATTTAAGGATAGCTTCAAAACTTTAAGGAATTTTTGCCTTAAAATCACATCAAAACGTCGATATAAAACTTCTGATAAAAACAAAACACATTCGTAACAATCAACATTTTTTACCAACGAAGGCGACCGGTGCCGGTAGTAACTATGCCGTGTAGCAAGGTCATTGGCGTATGCCCTTAATGTAAAATTCAATAAGCCGTGAACAGTGAGATATTATAACTTACTTCAACTCCGGCCTGTGTGTATATACATGATGTATAAACTCAATGAAAGTGTCCGTCCTGTCATCACAATCCATACATTGCATACCGAAGCAGGTATCGTGGACCGTCAAACAGTGAGATATTAGGAAATCTTTGCTAAACACCTGGAAAACGAAACAAACTACATTTTAATATGCATATAGCAGCCAGCAGCAAAACAGGAAGAATTTTAACTGTATCAAAGTTAAAAAAAATTGTAAAACTTGCAAAAAAATTGCAAAATCTCATTTTACTAAATCTAGGTTCACTCAAATTTGAAAGATTCTCTAACTAAATGAAACACACTCTAAAGAAACCGGCCAAGTGCGAGTCGGACTTGCGCACGAAGGGTTCCGTACCATTATATTCTGTTTTGAGTATTCGCCAACAGAAATACATCATCTGTGAAAATTTCAACTGTCTAGCTATCACAGTTGATGAGATACAGCCTGGTGACAGACAGACAGAGTGGAGTCAGTAATACAGTCCCGTCTGGGTTACCCTCTGGGAATGGAACCCTAAAATATTATCAAACTTGCAAAATATAAATTTTACTTAACTTAAATTCACTGGAGTGTAAAAGATTCGCTCAATATAAAAAAATCATAATAATATTCATTGAATAGTTAAACAAAACTGACCCGTATTTTACAAAACTTGCATATACTAGGATAATCTGTCCAGCATTTCACCTCGCTGGTATCATAGCTCTCGTATATAGAGACGTCGAAGGCCAACAGCCCCGTTGCCTTGGTCACATATTGTCTAAGATGGTCCAACAAGGTGGTCTCGTCTGGGAATGTTTCACCGCAGAACGTGCAGCAGTGGTTGGTGTAGTGCGAGTCTCGGTGGGAGGGCTCCGAGGTTTCACTGTTGCAGTGCTCACAGTACTTACTGGAAATAATTTTCAGGACACTTTATACAGCGCCATCTAGCCTCGTATAAGCAATTAGCCTTGTTTAATGTGGCCAGACAGATAGAATACTTAATTACTTTGCTCTTTTAAATATATACTTAACTAGCTACACCCGATTTTCCCTGATCCTGTGGGAATATCGGGATAAAAAGTAGCCTATATGTTAGTCCAGTGCCTCAATTCACTCGTGGGGCGTGTGATTGGGGCGCAATCGCCATACAAAAACTGGAGTTATCACGCCCTAATCACATACACCCAACGACTTAAACCTTCGTGAATCGAGGCATAGGTCTCTAGCTATCAACGTACCAAGTTTCAAGTAACAATCATCCATACATCCATTCATACATACAAACTTTTGCATTTATAATATTAGTAGGACTAGTAATTAATAAAATAAACTGCATAGCTACTCAAATTCATCTAAAAGCTAAGTTAAATTGTAAGGCTACGGAACACACCCTCCAATGAGAAGAAGCCACACAAAAATTGGCATTTCTTATTTTCATAGCTTACCGCAACTCCTCCCTATGTCTGAATACATGTTTAACAAACTCTTCAAGCTCATCCACCTTCTCACCACAATCAACACAGGAGTACCCATAGCATGTGTTGTGGTGTTCCTTCGTGTGGGCTCGGAGACTCGGGAGCGAGTCCATGGTGAGCTCACAGTGGGAACATGTCCAGGGGTAGGTGGACCATGATGGTGGGGGGGCTTCTGTAATAATAGGATGAGGTTTGTTTGTTAGATATCCAAGATTTTTTTCGATATTTTCTAAAAACTATTAATGTTGTAGTTATGATGTACTGATGTAGATATATTGAATATGAAATAAAGTATACCACGAAATCTTTTATAATAGTTTGCTGTGAACATGCTGTGACTTACCTTCAAAGTGAGTTTCGTAGTCACGATCATCGTTTTCCTCTTCTAATTCAACATTTTCAGTCAAAGTTGCTTTTGTGAAAACATGTTCTAATATCTCTTGTGACGCCTTCACATTAACGAAAAACTTGTAGGAAAACTCCAGAGATTTGAAGCAAGTGTCGCATATGTATTCTGGCAATGTTTTATTATCAAAATCAACGAAGTTATTACTAAATAAAGATAGTTTTTCAATGACTTCGATGCGCTGTTCGACCGCGGTCGAAAAGTTGATCGTAGCTTCGGAAGACTTCTCTTCAGCGCAGAAACGACAATACACCATTAAAGTAGACATTCTTATGTATTAATTAAATCAGTCCAAATTTAGAAATCTAACGTATTCATTGCAAAATATAATATTTTAGAAAATGTCACGAAATAAAAACACGGAAAAATGACAAATTGGATTCTTTAGGTTGGTAGAATTTTACGAACTTATCTGACTGGTAGGGATGCCCATATTATTTTAAAACATTACCGGTTTTGGCGATAATTGACTAAAATCAAATACCTAATCAACTTCTTTTAATGCCATAAGATTTTTTGATTTGCACTTATTTGAAAAAAAATGTGTTGTATTTGATTGACTATGGTATGATTTTGTTTGTTGTTTTGTTGATCCGCGTTGCATTGATTTCGCGGTTTCGGGGACTTCGCGGTGCATATTATAGACCAAAAAAGTGTGCGTACAAAAACAAAATGAATAAAACAGACTCCCCATCGTTATTTAATAATCTCCGATGTCGCTTGTGCGCTAAACAGAAACCGTGCGACAATCGCATGCAAAACCTGGCACATAACAAAAATTTGAAGATATGTTTTCTTGAAAAATTAAAATACTGTGGAGGCGAATTTTACGAGTTTTTCAGCAATTTCGACAACAAATTCCTGCCGGAGATCGTTTGTGGTGCATGTTACGAAGGTTTGGAGGCGTCTCATAGATTTTTCATGCATATGGAAAATGCAAAGAGAATATTCAGCAAGTTGTGTAAACAAAGTGATAAAAAGTCTATAAAAACTGGTATGAAACTGCTTTTTATTTTTTTAAAGATTTTGAGCTATACCTCCAATAATTATATATAAATATATTTAACGTAAAGTTATACATACATTCTCTACATTATGCGGGTAAAACCATGGAGCACTGCCAGTATATTAATTACCTTTATATCATTTTAGTTATCAAAATAAAAAGCGAATATAATAGTGATACACTAAACATAAAACCAGTGAATGATTTACAAATTAAAGTAGAAAATGATATAACAAATGATTATGATAATGATATATCCGTTGAAGTAAATGATATCAAGAGGGAAGCAAGCAATGATAAAATGATGGAACAAAATGGTAATAAAAGGTAAATGATTATTGATTTTGTACATTCCACATAGCACCATCTAGCTATATGCTAAGCAACTAGGCTTGTAATATGGCTAGGTAACATATCAGGTAACGGCACCATATTCCGAGGGATTCTGAAATTAGCCCATATGTGCCCAGTTTTAACAAAAATTATAACTGTGTTACTCGACTTTCAAGTCCCTCGCAGGGAATCGAATCTGTTAATTTCGCAATAAAAATAATCACCCAAAATTTTTGTATCAAAGTTGTGTTGCTGATAGAGATCAATTCCTGGAAACAAACATAGTATGGTGAATCACTGGAATTCTACTAGTTTTCTGCAAGTCTACAATTATTAAATTTTGACATGAAAATGTCTATTAAATCGATGAACAATGGCAGCAATCACAAAAAAGGTGATGTCATCGCTCACGTTCCGTTATTGACAACGTTATTTACAGACAACCATTTGTCAAGTCTCAAATCTCCAGTCTCAATTATTTCATCAATGTTTTCTTGTGATGTTATCACGTAAAATTATCGTTTGTAAACCTTTACAGACAACCATTTTTTAAATTACCTAAAATAAGATAAATTTATTGCTGTTTTTGTTAAATAGTAAAACATAAGCCTACTAGAATACAAACTATTCAAGTGATTGACATCAATAAAATAACATTTGGTTGCAATTAAGGCATGAATACAATTATTATTATGCTTTGGATAAAATTTTATCAAAAAATGTATTTCGGTTATTATTTTTCTCTTAAAACTGCTTAACTCTCAGTAGTGTAGCGAAGGGGGGCGGAGGGGCGGACCGCCCCGGACACCACCATTAGGAGGGCGGACAAAAATGGGAAAATAACATATTTTATGGGGTTACTGGCGAGGTCAGTCAGAAAATTAATTTTTCAAGAAGTTAGCTCTTACCCACTTGCAATTATTTCATATAGTTACGTTTTTCTCACCAACACCAACATTTTTATATTTATGAACTCAGAAGAGCGGCAAATTACCAACATTAATATTTTTCTATGACGTGAAAAGGGCGGCAAATTTCCATTATTATAATTTTATGAAGTCAAAAGAGAGTTATGTTTTTTTTTTTATAAAAATCTTTTCTCTTCAGCAGTAAATGTCCGCTACTCCAACCGCTATCAATAAAAAAGGAACCAAATGAGCCCATTCCTGGTGGTTCGGTGAAAGGTTCATCACCGGTGTAGTAAGTACTTGTATAGACTTCTTTTTGGGTTCTTTTTGCGTGAGGATGGAATAGACTATGTCCAGCACCTTTATTACCCTCTCAGCTTGGTCGACCGTGTCCTGAAGGAAGAACTCGTTGCACCGCAGACGATCTCTCTAACAACGCCGACCTTAGCACACCCGGCGTTGTTCATGTAAGGCTTCTAGCGGTCTCCAACACCACGAGCTTTTATTTAAAGCAGGTCAGGTTGCGACAATAGGAGGTGGACACAGACTAGGCCTCTCGTAACATTAAAACGAGGTTTTATAAACCAAAGTACACCATTTTATTCTTCTCGAAATGCATTGACAGTGCTACCCCCAAATAGCGGTGGCAACTTTTAGCAATAAACATTTCGTTCATAAACTTAAGAATCTATATAAAGCTCCACTTCACACTGTAAGGCCACACACAAGTGAGCCCCACAATAGATAATTATTTGATATATTTTTTGCAGTGATGTCCCTCTACAACTTAAAACAAGTCCTGCTCATACATCTGACGATGATAGTGAAATGAAGAACTCTGGTATGTAAAATAAATATATGTATATTAAATATATTGCAAGGCATCATTGATTATTATCATTTAATCATCAGAAATTTATATCCAGTTGAATTTTTTGAAAAGGCATTGAAGGCTATTTCCTAAACTATATAAGATAGCGAAACCTGTTCCCATCCCGTTTTTACCCTTTGGATACGAAACTCTTAAAACGCATATCACTACATAGAATAAAACAAAGACGCTTCCCGCTGTCTGTCCCTATGTATTCTTAGATCTTCATATAGCCGTGCGAAGCCGGGGCGGGTCGTATGTATCATTATGTTAACCAGAAACAAAATATTGGCGTGCAATTGCACGGTGGTGGTTATAAAGCCATCTATAGAGTAGTAAATAAATATTGCAGGACATTCCACACATTGCCATCTAGCCCCGAGCTAAGTAACTACACTTGTGTTATGGGTGCTAGACAACTCATATACTACTTATATACGTTTCTTTTGTAAATATATACTTATAAGACATAGAAACAACTAGACCACAGGCAAATATCTAAGCATAAATACATGTCTGAGGCGGGAACCCGCAACCCTGTGTTGGGCAGTCCGGCATAGTAACCATTGTGCCAACTGGGTCGTGAGTTGTATGAAAATATAAGCTAATCTATAATTCCTTATCGCAGGCAGTGAAGACAATTCTGACTGTAATGAAGACGAAGATGAGAGTGGTCTATCGATAGCAGTTCCTAGCCGGGTGCCGTTTTATGGACAAAATATGAATAATGAGGTATTTTGGCATTGTCTAATTTCTTTGAGACCTATAGAACAGCCTTTCCCATCGTAAAGTGGCTCGTATGCATTGTTCACTTAAACAAAAATCGGCGAACATACATAAAAAAAAAACGCGACTAATTGAGAACCTCCTCCTTTTTTGATGTCGGTAAAACAAACAAAATGTGTCGCGGGACACGCGAACAAAGTTCCTTTCGTGTGCAGGGACAGACACACACATAATATGGGAGATATACACTTATTTTTCGTAACGCTTAAACTGGATTGAACTGGATTTTTTTTTTTCGAATAGGTCCCGTCGAAAATCCGCGATAAGGAACTTCGTGCACTTGTTTTGGCGCGGACATTATATTTGTCTGTGACTTTTTAGTAATTTAAGTCAATGGTTTTACAGCATCAAGCAGCCACGTCCAGTTCCAATAACACCGCGTCCTGGTACCAACTACCTCTCACAACCTCAACACCATCGTCTCCACCAGGATCTGACACCTCAAGCGAGTCACGAGATAAAGGCCAGACTGACTGGCAACATACATCTGTACCACCAGCAACACGAAGTAACTCTGCTGTAAAGAATTCATCTAAGAGTCCTAACGAAGAGTTCACCCCGGATTTAATGCCCAACAGGTATGTATCCTTCTTAACAACATCTGCTTCATCAGTTCATGGAAAACATCGTGAAGAAACCCCAGTGGCGTAGCGTGGGTCACGGGGCGGAGTCATAATTTGCTGCCATTTTAATGTCATAAAAATAATAATTTTTACAATATGCCGCCCTTTTAACATCATAAAAATACTATTTATTTCAATTTTCCGCCCTTACGTCATAAAATAATAATGTGGTCAATTTTCCGCCCTTTGACGTCATAAAATAATAATGTGGACAATTTGTCGCCTTTTTGACATTCAATATGTGCAAGTAGGTAACAGCTAATTTTTTTTTTTATTAATTGCCTGGGTGACCACCTGTGACCGCACAAAATATTTTTTCCCAATTTTGCCGCCCTCCGTTGTTGAAGACGTTGCTATGGTCACTTTTGGTGACACTTGTTTGTGAGTGTATACGGTGGTTATCAATTTATAAAACGTTATCACGTCAAAATCTTTCTTTTTTTATGATATTAGTGTATATTGTCCACAGGTCCAACTTGCCAAAACCTAAGAAAATACCAAAAACACAAGCAGAAAGACTACGAGAATACAGACTGCGGAAGAAAAAACTGAAACAACCGAAGAAAACACCGAAGACTGCTGCGGAAAGACAACGCGAATACAGACTGCGGAAGAAAAAACTAAAAGAAGCACAAAATGCTAATGTACCGAAAAAGACAAGAGCAGATTACCAGAGAGAATATAGAATAAGGCAAAAACAAGCTAAATTAAATTCTGGTTCCGATGAAATGATTCCGGGGCAAGAAGGACTAACCACGGCATGGTTGGAGCCATTAACTGAAGTTTTTAAAGTTGAAGTCCCGATAGCAAACCGAAGAAAAAGAACAAAAACTGTTTGAAATATTTTCATAAACTTCCGTTTATGCTTGACGGCGATTTTAATAAGGTAACGCTACTTAATGTACTTCTTTCTTAGTTTATGTCTGTACGATACGGTTCACGATTAACGGTCTCCCCCCAACGATCATATACTATCTCACGATTAACGGTCCCCTTGGACTGGGGGACCGATAAGCGCTAACTTAAAATAATTTCTCAAGGTGAGACCTTGAGAAATTATTTTAAGTTAGCGGACCCCCTATGCTCCCCCAGAGAAATCGTTAAGCGCTGAACTGTTTTAGATTTTTTTGGAACGAAGTTCCTTATCGCGCGTTGCGAAATCGGGCTAGACGGAAAAAATAAGACCAAAAGTTGTAACGACACTTTTTGCTATAGCTATAAGCCGTGCGGCGTGCGCGTATTTCTCTGTCGGTCTCTCTCTATCTCTCATAGGAAGCAATTACTAAAATTGAGCCTACTGATTAAGTTTATATTACATTATATTTGTTAGTAATAAAAATAGTACATTACGATATAAGTGTGGTAAATTGATCTTTGCATAGAGGCGGTTTATGACGCGCGAGCGGTAGCGAGCGTGTCATAAGAAGCCAAGATGCAAAGATCAATTCCACACGTATATCGTACGACGTTTTTTATCACAGTTGCGAATAAAAGAAAAGACTAGAAAAGAAAACAAAATAATAATTAAGAAAATAATTGTGATAAGTCTATGTTTACATTTTTTTAAGGCAGATTTTTTTGTTAATTATGCTCCGGAAAGGCAGGCTAAAGACTTTTAACCTATACATCCTCGTCTGACATACAATATTTTTTATGGTTTTTTCTATTTGTTTTGCGTCGGGGGTTAAGAACAAAATACAATGGTACGGAAAAACAATATATTTAAGTAAAGAAAAAACAAAAAAGAAACATAACTCAATTTTTAATCGTTTTCTAAGTCATTATCACGTAAAATTTTCGTTCGTAAACCGACTTTAGAGACAACCATTTTTGCTAGCTAAAAAACTCTTTAGTACCTACCTTTTTTATACATCAAAACAGTATAACCCAGATAAATTAAGAATGTTTCACCTACCTAACATGTAATTAGCAGTAAGATACGTATTTAACTTATCGGGATAACTTTACAGCACTAGTTAACAAATCTAAAACGCACGCGTGCATAATATGTTGGATTATGAGCTTAAAAGCCGTTGAATAAGATCCACTTTATGAGCAACTGTGATAAAAAATATATTATTATAACTTTTAAAAAAAATTACAATTCCTTTACTAATCGAAAGGAACTTCGTTCCTTCCGCGTGTCCCTTGACACCTCTCAAGTTTTTTTTTAATCTTATCCATCCCCCTAAGTTTGAGCTGTGTGTTGATTTTATATAATTTATTTTAGTTTTGCGGGGCTCGTTCAAGGAATCACGTACCATACAAACTTTGCCCCCCTTTTTCACCTCCTTAGGGGTAGAATTTCGGAAAATCCTTTCTTATCGGAAGGCTACTTCATAAAAAGAACACACCCGTCAGTCATTCAGGACAAAGCATTTTTTGGTATAAATAATATATTTCAATTTTTTATTATTGTTATTTATTGCAGGTATGCTCAGGAAGTGGCTGCCGCAAGTGTCAGGGCCTATCGTCTTCCTACAAATGTCAGGGATGACGATACGAGTATAATCTCAACAGTTTGAATTATAAGTAGATTTGCAATATCAAGATGGTGCCGGATCGTTTGTAAAATTTGGGAATAGATTCAAAAATTTTGTAAGTTAAAGTTAAAGATACCCTGGCTATAAGTAAATAAAAATTACCTACCTCATAAATAAAGTAACTTACCTACTTGATAAATATTGTTTTGTTTATTGCCAAATCTGAATGGAAAAAAATATTTGGTAGATCTCATTTACTACTGAATACTACTGAGCATTCTGCACATCCCAGTCAACCCACCAAGCATGTGTCCTACGCTACAGCCATCAAGCCACCCACACAACAATCAATAGAAACTGTACCAACACAGACTCTTCATGAGCTACTTACAAAACAAACAGAAAAAATTGATTTTCTACTGCAACAAATAAGCTCACTAATGAGACTTATAGAAATTCTAGTACAAAAGTCTTTCAACTAAATTGTCTCAGGATAGCCAACTGGAACATCGACGGCTTACCTACAAAAACAAATGAAGTAGAGATGCTTATAAAACTACACGAGTGGGACATCATACTCATATCTGAAACACATTTAACTGATAGACATAATATTAAGATACGTAATTTTAATATCTACAACTCGAATCACCCCGATGGAACAGCACATGCGGGTGCGGCAATCATCGTTAAGTCTTCAATAAAACATCACCTACATAGCATATATCGAACTAAAGATATCCAAGCTGCAACAATTACAATTGAAGACAAAAATGGACAATTTAATATCGCCGCCGTGTACTGTCCCCCTGGAGGCAAGATTAAAACTGATCAGCTTAACAATTTTTTTCTAACCTTAGACAAAAGGTTCATTGCCGGAGGAGACTGGAATGCCAAGCATACTCACTGGGGCTCTAGACTCACTACAACCAGGGGACGAGAACTAAAAGGAAGTATGGACCAACTGCAGTTACATTACTTCTCACCAAACGGACCTACTCACTGGCCAAGAGATAACACAAAGAAACCTGACATCATAGATTTCTTTGTGCACAAAGGGCTATCTAAATTTACCTTCACTATAGACACCTGCTTGGATGGGTCATCAGACCATAATCCAGTTATTTTGGAAACGAGTAATAATATTCGGATACAGGAAAAAGCAGCTCCGCTGTATAATAAATACACGGATTGGGACTCCTTTCATTACTTAGTTGAAGATACGTTGAACCTAAAAATTCCACTCAAAAATCCAGACGAAATAGACAGAGCTACAATGCACTTCACCAACACCATCCAAGAAGCTTGCTGGAAATGTACTCCGCTAAAAGATAATCTCATGAGACACAAAAATGTACCCTGGGAAATACGTAGAAAAATAAAAGAAAAACGTAGACTTCGACGTGTGTGGCATACAAGCAGATGTGCTAGTGACAGAACTGCCTTGAACAAAGCTATCGCAGAACTGAAAGCTATGTTACAGCAAGTTAAAGATGCAGAAACTCAAAATAACGTGGAGTCGCTGACCGCTACAAAAGCCACAAATTATTCACTCTGGAAAGCTTTAAAAAATAATGATTACAAACCAAATATTGTGAAGCCACCCCTAAAATTACCTAACAATAAGTGGGCGAAATCAGCCAGTGAAAAAAACAAAACATTTGCATTGCATCTTGAGAATGTATTCCAGCCAAATAACTCCAGCATGAATTCTAACGATATAGTGGACACACTCAACCAAGACCTACAGCTGGATGTGCCTCTCAAACTAGTAACCCCGATGGAAATACAAACAGAGATAAAACGACTGGGGAATAAGAAGGCTCCAGGCTTCGATTTAATTACAAAAGAAGTGCTTCAATATCTCCCCAGAAAGGGCATTGTATACCTAACAATACTGTTTAATGGTATACTCAGGGTGCAACACTACCCGGCTTTATGGAAGGTCTCACAGATTATAATGGTGTACAAGGAAGGGAAACCGGCTCATGAAGTCAATTCCTATAGACCCATCAGCCTACTTCCAGTAATATCAAAATTATTTGAGAGAGTCCTACTCAAAAGAATGCTTCCTGTCTTGGCAAAAAGAGACATTATTCCCGACCACCAATTTGGATTTCGTCAGAAACATGGTACAACTGAGCAGATTCACAGAGTTTATGATACAATAAGAAATGCTCTTGAGAACAAAGAATACTGTGCAGCCGCGTTTCTGGATATACAGCAAGCCTTCGATAAAGTGTGGCACCAAGGCCTACTTTACAAGATTAAGAAACTTCTCCCACACTCGTTCTACTTCATTTTGGAGTCATACCTCACAGGAAGGATGTTTCAAGTCAAAGACGGGGATGAGACTTCTGAATTGTATGACATATCAGCTGGGGTGCCCCAAGGATCCGTTCTGGGACCTATTCTCTACACATTATTCACTGCTGACCTTCCCATATCCAAGGACGCAACTATAGCGACATACGCTGATGACACAGCGATATTAACAACAAACAAAGATCCTAAGAGAGCATCAGAGATTCTTCAAATCAGCCTAAATGAAGTCGATGACTGGCTGAAACAGTGGCGCATAAAAGCCAGTGCCACAAAATCAGTGCAAGTAACGTTTACCCTTAAAAAAGGTGACTGTCCAGCTGTTACACTGGGGGATCACCCACTGCCTCATAGCAACTCAGTTAGGTATCTTGGCATGCATCTGGATCGTGGCTTGACATGGAGAAAGCATCTTGAAGCGAAAAGAGATCAGATAAATCTGAAGTACAGAGGGCTTTACTGGCTACTAGACAGAAACTCCAAGTTATCAATAGATAACAAGCTGCTCATTTACAAAAGTATGTTAAAGCCAATTTGGACCTACGGCATTGAATTGTGGGGATCAGCTTGTTCATCAAATATAAACATCATACAGCGCTGTCAAAGTGGTATCTTAAAAAACATCAGCAATGCCCCATGGTTTATACGAAACACAGAACTGTACAGTATCCTCAAATTCAACACTGTACAAGAAGAAATCAAAGAATGTGCAAAAACCTACAGAGACAAACTTAAAAACCACCCAAACATATTGGCAAATCGACTGGTTCACCATAGGCACAAGAGAAGGCTGCGCAGAAAAACAATCATCCAGTTGGCTGATTTATAATGAAGAGGGTCTTCTTTGATGAAAGGAGTGTACTCTGCCTGTCATTTACACCCACAAACAATCTGCTCATAGTTGGACAACTGATCGCAGATAAAAGCAGAAAAAAAAAAAAAAAAAAAAAAAAAGATCTCATTTACAAAATTATTCTTAGCCTAAATGATAATAGTAGTTTGCATCAAATAGTGTTTCAAAAGAGTCGTCCTAGTTCAAGTTCGATACTGATTTTCCCTATAAATGTGAAATAAAAAAATGATGTTTTATTCTCAGACCTAACGAATATCATACAAATCGTTTGTGGAAAAATGGAGATTGGTGCCAAGATTGGACACGAGAAATAGCAATTTTATCTTTCCCGCCATAATTCTCTGTACGATACGATACATATTTATGGTGCAGTCTAGCTCTAGAATAGAAAAACGAATAAAACAGAAAATCGGTATTTTAGTCGATTACTGCAAGCACTTTCCTTTTTGTTTTTTATACTATGACAGCACGTCTCAGGAGTTTTATTTTCTGTGGTAACTTATTGAATAGTTATGTGCATGATTGTTCTGTTATCGATATCGATTCCTAGTGTGAAAAAGGGCAAAAAAATTTGATTGAGGATAAATTATTATTGAAATCATTAAATTACGCAATCTGAAAATCATTATGAGTTCATAATATTATCTTATGGTACATACCTTACTTTACTAACAACATTTTTTTAGTATAATCGTTACACATGCTTTAAAAACTAATTTCAGACACGTAGCGGTCTTTTACATTATCGATAATTCCTTCAACTTTATCTATCTTACATCACTAAGAACTTTTTTGTTTGGTTGACAGACGCGTTTCTGATTGACGTGACGGAAAGTATTTAATTTTCTAGCTAATGTAGTGAGAAATTAACAATGGATTCTAATATAAATGCTTACTGCCGCTTCTGTGCAGAGCCCAAGAGCTCCGAAAAGCTGCTAAACCTTCAGACAGACGGAAACAAGCACGGCGAAGTTACATACAAACTAACTTTTCTAAACGCAAACTACGTCAATGTTTCTAACGAAGATTCTTTACCAAAAACCATTTGTTTTGTGTGTTACGACTTGTTAAACAAATCTTACAACTTTCTAAATGGCGTTAAACGTGCCCAAGGGATTCTATCAACAATATTTACGACGGGAGAAGATACAAAATGCGACAATTCGGATGACGATATTGCCGACGATTTTCTCAACTCAGACGTCCCAGACGAACTTCCAGACATAAAACAAGAGTTACAAAACAATGTTCAAGACCAATCAACATCAACATGTTTATTAATTGAGCGAACGAAGCGAAAAAAACATCAAAATTTGAACCTTGAAGAAGTAAACACAGATTTTCTCTCACCATCACCAGAAACCTCAATAAAAACGGAATTAAACCTCCTAAACGAAACGAAAGCAGATCCAGATTTTACCTTAGACGTCAAAAGCGAGCCTAAAGACACAAAGGAGTTTGAAAATAGCTATACAAACTCATTATATGTACATGAACTATTGGATGTTGCTCTAAGTAACAATTTTAATTCCGATGTTACAATTTACGCTAAAGAGGTCGCAGAATTCAACAAAAAGGACATAAACACCTGGGCAGACTACCCCTGGGTGTGTTTATACTGTAGCATTGAATTTATAAGCCAGGACATGCTATCTACGCACGCTAAATTGGTTCATGGGAAATGCTCTGCGTTTTACTGCATAGATTGCAAATGTGGAAGGAAAGATGACTTTGTGGCATTTATTAAACATGTACGGAAACATAGGAAGGTTTTAAGGTAAGATTTTTTAACTTAATGATTAATTACAGGTCACTATCAGAATATCCATATTGTAAAATGCTGATATTTTGTCATAATGTATTGATATTGAAATGCCATAATTGCTACATTGACATGAACGCTAAATGCCCTTAGTAGTCTTAATCTTAAACGTCTGAATCTTAAAATGTCAAATTAGAATACTCAAGTAGAGATATGTCTTGATTTAAAATTGCAACAGTTACTATATACTTGCTGTTTTCTTTAATTTTATGTGTAGGTAATTTCTGATCCAATTTAGACTATTCATTAATTAAATCCAGAGATTAAACAGTAGCCTAAATAATGAATAGGTTTCCAGCTATCTACATAGCTTATCGCCATTGGAGAAGGAGATAAAAAGAGAAATTACAATTTTCCTCTATAAAGTTTTTAACTCATAAAACTTCCTTTTCCAGAAATCACTGCCACTATTGTAATGCCCACTTTGAAGACACCTCGGAGCTGAAACTCCACATAAAACAACACTATGTAAAACCCTCCCTCCCCTGCCCTCTCTGCGGTGAAATACAAAAGAACGAAGAAACACTAAAAATACATCTACACCAATTCTCCTCAATGAAGCAGAAACGTAGACCCAGACGTAAAAAAGGTACTCCGATCACAATCGAAGACCTAACATGTGAATTGTGTAAAAAAGTCTATAAAAACCCAAACAGTTTACGAGACCACATGAAATTGCATACGAAAGATCGTAAAAGGGATTATACTTGTGATCGTTGTGGAAAAATGTTTTATAATAAAGGAACGTTAACTTCTCACATAATGTCACATGATAAAATTAGACCCCATGTTTGTAGAATATGTAATAAGTCATTTTTATTCCCGAATATGTTGAGACGGCATGTCGAAATGCATTCCGGAGTTAAACCATTCTCATGTGAACAATGCGGTCGATGTTTCCGACTACAATACCAATTAAATTCACATAAGATCGTCCATACAGATTCAATGCCATACGTCTGTTCATACTGCAGTAAAGCGTTCCGTTTTAAGCAAATATTAAAGAACCATGAACGTCAACACACTGGCGCTAAGCCTTATGCTTGTGAAAACTGCGGGATGGAATTCACAAACTGGTCCAACTATAATAAACACATGAAACGACGCCATGGCACTGATACGTCTAAGAAGAAGATAACGCCCGAAGGCGTGTTCCCGATAAACCCTGAGACAGGTCAAATTATGCAGGTGGTGGATCCAGTGGGAACTGAAGAGTGGAAGACTAAGATCATGGTGCCAGGGAAGAGAGGTAAAAAGAAGGTGATTAAACAGGAAAGTGTGTCATAGAAAATACATAGAAAGTCTTCAGTATGATTTAAATTATTATAAAGTAGTTTAGTGATTGGTTTAAAATCAGTTTTCCCGGTAGATGCCCTGTGAAAATATGTGGTAGATCCAGCAGGAATTTAAAAAAATTACTCGGAAGTTCATAATTATCAGGCGTTTCGGCGTGGGCTGTAAGCCTGAAAGCAACTGTTTTAAATAAATAAAATAATAATTATTTTTATAAAACGGATCGCAATCGCGTTGGATAAATATTTTAAAAATTACCTCGACATTTTAGCAGTGTTATTTCTGCCGTGGTCGCGAGTAGACTGTCACTCCAATCTATTCGCGACCACGGTTTAGGTTTTTCAAAAGTGTTCATTGAACTTTTAAATGAGTTATTCCAATAAGATCCCCTCACATAAACCGTCTTGGGTCCCTCAAGAACTTGACTTCAAATATTCCTACTTTTTTAAATTCCTTATTGCATGGATACACTTTTATGCCATTATAACGCCTATTAATTTAGAGACCTTATCATTTTATTTATAAAAAAAATATAGTTTTTATTTTTGTATTTATAAGAGGTTATTTATATTTTTATTTAAGAGTATACACATCACATAAAAGTTAAAGTTTTGCATCACATTCTGTATTATTTTTTTATAAGGACAATTAACTTGATGTTTTAGTCGTCCGTATTAATGTTTCATAGCAATTAAGTAAAATAGCATGTGTTTATACATAATAAGTAGATAAGTAAGATATTTTTCGTTAGTAATAATAGTAATTATTAATAATTACGATTACAATAAAAATGTAACTACTTACTGAAATGTTACTATTTTCTTTTTTTACTAAGAGTTTGTAGAGGATGACTATTTCTGGTGGTTCAAACAGGAAAAAGATCTGAAGCAATATTAATGAGATTTTAAAAACAACGGGATCTTCGCGTTTTAACAAGGTACTGGTTATGTACCTAATAAAAAAATATTTAGGAATAAATATCTTTATTTACTAGCGATTAAAACAAGACATCTAGGCGACAATTTCTCATTTAAAATCTTTTTAAAATAACATTGCACACCATTTTCTTTTAAATAAACGAGTCTATCAAATAAAATATAATTTTCAACCACTGGTTGTAAATATTTTTGTAGTAAAATGAATATTCCCGCTTTTTTTAACGTCAACTCGTCTAAGTTTCCCCACATTTCTCTTAGTTCGTCTAAGTTGAAGTCAATTGGGACTATATTTTCATTGGTTTTAGGTTCATTTTCACTTAGCATAAAACCTTTACTCGCTTCTTGAATATAATTTTCGATATTATTGTTTGTAGATTTAGTTTTAACTGCTTTCCTTTTTGTTCTTTTTAATTTGTAATTATCTAAAAAATAAAAATAAACATATTGTCTGGTTGTTCGGAGAAACATTGCTTAGTAGGCAAATGATATTTTGTCAATTACAGTCTGCAGCCCCCTATGAATAAACAAACTAAACTGGGACTACTTTAATTCTAGGATCTGAAATTAGATCATTTTCACCCGCTAGACAGTTTTTTAACTATTTCTACATAAAAATACTCACGTTTATGTGCATAAAGTTGCAAAACTGCTCTTGCCATTAAATTAAACACGGAATTTTCTAAACTATCCGTTATTTCCGGCGGTTGCGCGCCCAATCTCAAAAACGGAACGTTTAAAAACTTAGCACCATCAAATTCATCAAAAACCGTTTTTAAACTGCTACATAGTGGGAAATTCTTAAATATTCCATCATTCTGCGCTATTTTATGATAACAGCAAGGCATTATGATTAAATGTTTTGCCGATTCCATTCTTAGAAATATATTAATGGCGTCGATTGTCAAATCTGCGCATGCGTGCAACCCTGTTATACCAAAATTAGTACAATTTGGAAACTTATCCTTTACAAATTCTTCGATTTTTATATGAGATTCCGAATGTATCGTATGCTTGATGTATTTTACGTTTTCTATCGAGTTTTCGTGGTATTTACGCTGCCTTTTCTTAGCGCCAACGTAGTTGCTTTCACTGCATTCTAGTCCCAAAACTTTGAATTTTGTCGTTTCAAATATAAATTGGTCTAAATAGCCCTGGAAAACAAAGTTATTTACACAAGTATTTATTTTATTTACACAAAAATACCATATTAGTAAGCTAACTTACCAATCCAGACCCAAAATCAACAAGTAAATTACATTTACCCTCATAAATATTCTTTATCTCTCTTGCCAAATAAATTATCTCATGCCGCTTCTTAGGTCTCAAAGGCACATCAAATTTTCCCTCCAGATTACAATCTTCCACAAAATCATCGTTAAAAACTTCAAATCTTTCCAATTCTTCAAAGAAATGTTCTAAAAACTCATCTTTTACGTTTCTTATATCATAATTGGCAGCAAAAATATTAATATTTTCAAAATTAACCGTAATTTTGTCTAAAACATTGTGTAAAAGTAGTTCAGTGTTTGCAAAGTTGTGGAGAAATTGGTATTTTTTAAAGAAATTTGTGCAGTCTTTGAAATAGGTAGCTGGATTCATGTATAATTTTGGTAGGCTCATTTTCTGAAATTCAAATAAAAATAAAGTTTTAACATTTGCAAACGACAGTTCACTCTCTGGTGCGGGTGTCAAGAATGACTCCATTTTAGTAAATACTCCTAGCATGATGATCAAAGCTCACGTCTGCAGCAGTTACCGATACAAATATCCTGCGATTAAATAAATGTCAAAAAACAGTAAAGGAATTTAATTCCCCCTGACAACACTGGTGGACAAAGCCGATAGGTGCACAGGGAAGAAAGGACCAGTTGTTTTTATCAAGAAATCTTTGACTGAAAATATAACTAGATGGAATATTTTGAAAAAGAGTCTAAAACTTTTCCTGTTTTTCTCTTCAGTCCTCACTTTATTCTACCTACTAAACTGCTAAACCGATTTTGAAAAGACATGCAATGGAAATCTGTTTTTCATGCATCTAGCTAATCGCGTAGCCATCTTGATTCCTATATGTACCGACGTAAGTCGATTAGATACCTATCTAGTTTTGTTAGTAGGTTAGGTACCTATTTTTATATAAAAATAAATAAAACAACAAATACAATAAAAATAACTCGCTATATTCATTAACAGTCTCAACAAACTATACTCCGAAATAAATATTTTCAAATTCAATTCACAAATCGTCTAACAGAAATCAACAACTAGGCTATTGTATAAGTTCATAAACAATGAGAGATACCTATAAAATCCTATTTAGAAATATACCTATACCTACATAGGCAACGTATTTATTCAGAGTTGATAAAATTTCCTTTTAAAGAAAAACCATAAAATAAGCATGCGCAAGCTGACCAATTGCGCGTTTAATCATGATCGCTATCAAGGAGCATATTCACGAACTTCACACTTGCGTTGAAACCTGGCAATCGTAATTACTAATGGATAATAAGGTAGCTCTTCTTTTGGCAATATCATGAGGATAACGTTTAAATTCATATCTTCCCAATTTAAATTAAGCAGTTATTGTTGAGGTCCACTAATCTTCTTCCACACTTCGCTATCCATCTCTAATTCTTGTCCTTTCCCTTCTCCAATAACGCATTTACCGGACCATTTCGTTTTCGTCAGGTATTTGTCGCAAACTTCTATTAAATCCTCCTTTTTGACAGCCAAAACCCTTTCCCTTTGCGTCTTCCATATGTCGTAAGATAACCCGTAAAGGAACAAGTCTACCCCTTTCATATATTCAGCGATCGGTTGGTCCATTTGCTGCAAAATGGACAGCTTCGCTTCAAAGAGATTCTGGTCGTCGATAAGGGTGGTGTTATTGGTCATCCAGTCGGCCGTTTCATCGAAAACGTTCAAGGTTACGCGGGAATTCGGATCTCTGTACGAGTAGAAGTTAAAAATTCCATCTAGTGTAAGCATTGCGCCACCGCCGTACGCTCCGTTTTGCTCCCGAACTACTGGATGCAAGTATTTCGATGATAGGAACCGTGATAACACTCGTAACTTCGCGTAGTCTGGATCAGTGTAAGGAACGGTCGGAATTACTTTTGCACAAAAGTTAACCGGAATATTCATCGCGATTTGTAAGCACTGGTTACTCTTTGGCATATCTTTGCTTTCTGCCCAATTAATACGATTGGGTTCTTTCGAATCTTCTCCTCTGCAGAGTTCTTTGCAGAATTTATCAATATTCTCCTGTATATCTTTATTAGTATTGCAGTAATGGAAGGTGGATCTCAAATTGCTGCCTTTAAGAGTCACGTTTGCTATACTGTCGACTATGTACTGAATATCTTCAATACTATACTTCTTTTGGACTTCCTGCATGTTCATAACATGGCTCAAGCCCAGTAGATTCTCTTTGCATTCGTCCACTGACGAAACCAAAGATCGCGCAGCTTGCATGGCGTATGAATGCCCACTGTCAATCACTCCGTTTGACAGAGACGAACAGTAGTTTTTAAAGAGCATCTCCATTCTGTCTTTGTTTGAGAAATCGGGTTTATAGAAAATTTCCAGCCAAATATCAAGCATTTTCGGTACATTCTCATCGAGACAATGACTTGCTATAACCAGACCTTGTTCGTACAACCCGTGCTGGTCTATATGTTCCGTCACGTGGGTCAGAAAACTCAAACCTGATGTCGATTTGCTGATGTGTTTGTCGAAATCTCTGTAGCTGTATGTCTGTGTGTCAAATTTATCCAGAATGTAGGCAAAGAATGGTAATAACTGGAATTGTTTGTCGTCTAACTGGTCTGTACCAACGATGGCTTTGAAATATGTCACGCCATTTGTATTCGCTTCACAGAGTTGTAACGGAATTGTTTCAGACACAGTATGTTTCAATGGCGGTGCAGTTTTATTTAGCGTAATCTCATTGATTTTCAAACACGGAAGAGAGTCTAAGTTCTCTACCTTTTTCTGAGCCTTTGATAACTGCAGACCTTCTTTGTAAATTTGTTCTTTCTCTTTCGGTGACAATTTAGAAACCTTGGAATTTAGTAATTTGCCTTCGGCTTCATTAAAAATGTCGTCGAATTTCAAATCTGGTTTCATAGTCATTATGAGTTTGTGATTGTTCTTAATGAAGCATTCTTCTATGACATCTTTCATATGCTTTGGGTTCATGAGATCTCCTTTCAATCTAGTTAGTAAATCGTTGACTTTTAAAGCAGTTCGGATGGGCCCATTGTGGATCCAAAGTGGCATGAGGTTGAACAGCATGTTTAGACCAAACTTTGGTGACTGATGTTTAATTGACAGTTCGAACCCATGCAGGACACTTTCCACATGATCTTTCTCAAACCCTTTATTGTAAATCTCTTCTATCGTCTGCCCTGCAATTTCTTCCACTTCTTCAAACTTGGTTTCTTCTACATCTTTTAACCCAACAACAAATAAAGTGTCTCTGATTTGATTATCATAACCGGTTATCGAATTATAACCTCCAGATATATTCTTTTCAATCAAGCTCTTGTAGAATGCTGAATTTGGTCCGATAATCATTAATTCTGCTAACGCCATCATCACAAATGTGTTATACACATCAGTTATGTCTGACATGGCATAGCCAATAGCAATTTGATTCTGTTTTTCAACCGGACCACCATATGGGTCAACTCTACATGAAATCTGAGCTCTTTTCAGTGCATTCCATCTTTCTTGTTCCTCAACAATCGTGTTTTTAGGGTTCAAGTATTCATACTTAGTCAAATATGATTCATTGACAATTTTTAAATTGGTTTCTAATGGAAAATTGCCATAGGAGTAAATTCTAGCATTACTTGGGTGGTAATAAGTAGCATGGAATTTCTTTAAATGCTCATGTGTTAACTCTGGAATGCACAAAGGATCTCCACCGGAGACAAAACCGTAAGTACCGTTTGGTAAAATTGTATTTATAAACTTCTGTCCAAACAAAGAACTAGTCTCTGAAAATGCTCCTTTCATTTCGTTATACACAACCCCTTTAAATACCAAGTCTGATGTCCTATCTTCGAGTTTTGAGTGTTCGAGTCGCCAACCTTCTTGCAGGAAATCTAGCCTTGATAAGTTGGGTCGAAACACTGCATCTAAATACACCTTTTGCAAGTTTCGATAATCAACTTCATTTTGTGACGAGAATGGATAGAAAGTATAATCAGGGCCAGTAAGCGCATTCATAAACGTGGCTAGCGATCGGTTTAACATTTTGAAAAATGGGTCTCGGACTGGGTACTTCTCCGATCCACATAATACTGTGTGTTCTAATATATGTGGTGTCCCCATGGAGTCTAAGGGTGTCGTTCGAAACCCAACAGAAAATACATTGTTGGAATCATCTCTGTCTAAATGTAAGTATTCAGTTTTAGTTTTTTCATGAACCAATAAATATGCTGTCATGTTATACTCTTTTATGTGTTCAACCTCAGTGCATAGGAATCCTTGGACCGTTTTACCGGGTTGTATGTTCTTTAAGGAGTTTTCCTTCTTTTTCAATATGCCAGTGCTGTAGCCGCGTCGTGTAAGGTGGCGCAGCCCCGTCCAAACATTTTTCGAACGGTACATTTTTTCGTGTTCTGCAAAATATCATTCACTTCACTATTTTTACACTATTTAAAGAGAACGTAACGGTTATTAACCTTATTTTAGTGCGAATTGCCGTCTGTAATGTGATTTCAAAGGTTTGTGAATAAAAACAAATGAAAATAGTTTGCAAGTGGTGCAATACTTACAATCGATTTTACGAGTCTGTCTACAATTTTTACTGTGTAGATACCGATGAATACTTCAATGTATATGCTTTTATGTTTTGGAATGTTGAGATTTCTCGAAGATATCGTTATATTTCATGGAAATAACTATTTTTATAACCTCGACAAATTGCCGGCCTCAGCCAGACACCCATATGACAGACATTGACATTTATATAAAACTATTGCCATAGTACAGTATTCAGGGTAGAAATTACCAACAGACAAGGTCTGTACCTTCAAGGTAAATTACGCCACAAAACATTAAAAGCACAACACATAAAATAATTGAATTTCGGAAATAGAGTATGTAGGTACCTGTGCGTCAGGTTGTGAGGTACGAACGTCAAGTTCTATGGCGTCAAGGCTTTTGCATACCCAAAAAATTGAAAAAAATACTTCCACAATAATAATAATGTGGTAGAATTGCAAAAATAGTCATTTGCTTATGGCAATTCCATTTTGAGTGCGTTCGGTAACCACTTTTTATTATACAATCGTTTCATATTGGCATAAAAAGCAAGCTTCAAGTTCATATTTTTAAAACCAATAATATGGTCTATAAACTCCGAGGATAATATCTATTCGTTATTTTTTCATTTCATTTAATCATCATTTAATCTAAAATATAAATGAAAATGATTATAATTTCAGGAATAAATTAACTTCGTGTGTATGGTACTTGACAGACGATAGTTTTTGAACGTCATTAATTCTTTTTGAACACGTGTTTACGTGATGTGCTCGTTCCGAGCTCCTTTATTCGTAAATTAATAAAATAAAAACACTATAATGAGTTTATACAACTTTAAGAAGATTGCCGTAGTCCCTACAGCAAAGGTAAGTTCGATTATAAAGTCGTAACAACCTAAATATTATGAAAAATGGTAATGTTTACATGCCACCTCTAAACTAACCTTAAATTATCGTAATATTTGTATTTTCCAGGACTTTATAGACATAATACTGTCTAAAACCCAAAGGAAAACTCCTACAGTGGTACACAAACATTACAAAATATCTAGGATAAGAGCTTTTTATATAAGAAAAGTGAAATTTACGCAGCAGAACTTTCACGACCGACTTTCCAGGATTATTCAGGTAATATAAACATTGAACCAGCCTTTTAACCATAATATGAGATGTTGAATACTGTAGGTTATATATTTGAAATGATATGACTAGATTTTCTCGAGAAAACCAGCTGAAAATGACAAATCTTTTAACTTTCGAAGAAACAAAAGTTAAGTTAAAAATTCTTGTTGATTCTGGGTCTATGAGTATAGATACCGATATAGCGATATAGTTAATGACTTGATAACACTATCATAAAACAGCTAAACATATGTTAAATATCATCTAATTAATTACACAATTTCACTCTTTAAAAAATATTATGCAATAATGTATACTTATCTATTACTGACTAACTACGCACCGCAGTTTTACCCGCCTAAGTTCCGATCCCGTGGGAATATCTGGATAAACAGCAGCCTATGTGATACTCTGAGGCTCCAGCTATTTACATACCAAGTTTAATCGCGATAAGTTAAGCAGTTTTGTATAGAAAATTAACAAACAATATTATTTTGGTGAAATTTTGAATCCATTAAAGTAAGTAGTAAGAGTAGGTACTTTAAAAAAAAATAAAGGATTCAAAAATTGTATACAGGCTTTGCAACTAGGCTTCTTCAGTTAGGTCTTTTTTGTGTGAGGATGGAGTAGGCTTGCCCTGCATACCACCCTCTTAGCTTAGTCAACTGTGTTATTATTATGCTACTAGCCGCGTCCCGTGGTCCCACGGGCAATCCCGATCCCGTGGGAATATCAAAATTACAAGTGGCATATGGCCTTCCTCGATAAATGGGCTATCCAACACAAAAAATAATTTTTCAATTCGAACTAGTAGTTCCTGAAATTAGCGCGTTCAAACAAACTCTTCAGCTTTATAATATTAGTATAGATTTTCATTAGTAAAGTTATGCAAAAACAGGTATTGACCATGTTTTTTGTTTTTATTATGTAGAACTTGATATTTCGATGCTGATACTACAATCATAATCTAAACTGGTGCTTGAAGATATCCAGTTAATAAATGACTTTAGTTCAGAAGAATCAATATACCTAGTTAAACCATGAAAGATTACATCCCATAGGAAAAGAAGAAAATAAGAAAATAGTATTTATTTTAAGATATTATATGACATAAACTGTAATTCCAGGAGTTCCCAAAACTAGATGATGTCCACCCGTTCTACGCAGATCTAATGAATGTACTCTATGACAAGGATCATTACAAACTAGGGCTCGGCCAGTTGAACACCGCCAGGCATCTTATTGACAAGTTTGTATCTATTATTACTTTGTTTTTTTTTACAGTTAGCCGATGAAGATCTGCTAGTGAATTAAAGCCAAATGCAATTTCATATTAGGTGGTATTTTTTTAAACAGGCAGAATATTAGTAAATTGTCTTGTTTTGGAGTTAATATTCAAAATATAATACGCTGGGCACCTCCCCATTCCCTTAATATAACAAACAAATATTAATATCCTATGACACTTCCAAAATATAGTTTTTTAAACTAAAATACAATAAACTCTTACAAGGGGCATTTTAGTTGATGCAAATGGAAACTCTGACGTTTCAGCTGATCTACACCAACCATGGTCACCGTGGTGATAATTATTGAAAAAGCAATTGTGACCCATTTTTTTACAAATGATAGGTCTATTTTGTTTTTCTCAAAAGTGGCTGAGATGGAATTATAGATGAGATCTTTATTTTGGGGTAATTTGAGAGGAAAATTCCTTGTTATTTGAAAGTTATACTAGTTTTAATTCTTAATTTTAGGATAGCTTCTAAACTATACAGAATTTTTGGCTCAAAGTCACACCAAAATATCGGTAAAGATCTCACCTACAATTCCATCTCAGCACTTTTGAGAAAAACAAAACACATTCGTAACAATCAACAATTTTCACCCACGAAGATGACCGGTGCTGGTAGTAACTATTTAGTAACCTGTGTAGCAAGGTCGTTGGCGTATGGACCCACTTTAATAAAACAATTATTTAAATTTTGTTAGTTGGAATAGCACAATGTAAACCCTTCTATCACAATCCCTCAGTGTCGCGAAAGACTACGTGCGCCTCCTGAAATATGGCGACTCGTTATACCGCTGTAAACAACTGAAACGTGCTGCCCTCGGTCGGATGGCTACCATCATGAAGCGGCAGGCCGCCAACTTGACCTATCTAGAACAAGTATGTACATTCATAGATATATAATATACATTATGCAGAAGAAGAAGAAGAGATTTCATCTCTGGAATCCATCGTCTTTGGTTTTTAGTTCTAGGGTACTAAGAAAATTCATCATACTTTTAAACAATATTATGCATACAAGTAACGTTTTTTAAAATATATATTTATATTAAAACGAGACCTATTACTAAGACTTCACTGTCCGTCCATTTGTATCACATAAATCGTGATAGCTAGTCACAGATGATGTATTTCTGTTGCCGCTATAACAACAAATACTAAAAACAGAATATAATGGTACGGAACCCTACATGCGCGAGTCCGACTCGCACTTGGCTGGTTTTTTTTTAAATTTAATTAGATAATAATCGTTTTTTCACACCCCTGTAGGCATAAAACGTGTTTCCTTTAAAAATATATTATTATGTTAAAAATGTATAATTTCTCCCCCAGGTCCGCCAGCATCTAGCTCGTCTGCCGTCCATAGACCCGTATACACGGACTATTATCATCTGTGGCTTCCCTAACGTCGGAAAATCAAGCTTTATCAATAAGGTAATATTTAGTTTGTGATAAATAATAACCTTAAAACGTTTATTTGTAGTAATTACTAGCAGCGCTCCGCGGTTTCATCCGCGTACCTCCCGATCCCGTGGGAATATCGGGACAAAAAATAGCCCATGTTACTGTCATTGAATCAATGTACCAAGTTTCATCTAATTCGGTCCAGTAGTTTCGGAGCCTATTAATGCAAACAATCAAATTTGCACACGCAACGGAAGGCCTCAAAGATGAATAATTTCCTACGTTTTTTCCACATTTCCCACTGATTCTTCGCTCCTTTTGGTCGCAGTGTGATGTTATATAACTTAAAGCCTTCCTCAATAAATGGCCTATCCAACACAAAAATATTTTTTCAAATCGAACCAGTAGTTCCTGAGATTAGCGCGTTTAAACAAACAAACGAACTCTTCAACTTTATAATATTAGTATAGATATTACAAATATGAAAGTTAGTGTGTATTTTTGTTACGCATCGAACCGATCCCAATGAAATTCTATAGCTATCTAATAGGGACTATAGACATAGGTTCCATTCCTGAGAAAATCGGACATACAGTCAGACAGACAGACGAACATAAAAATGATCTTATTAGGGTTCCTTTTTTACCTTTTGAGGTACAGAACTTGAACAATATAATATAAATATTTTATTACGTATATAAAAACAGCCCATATACAAGTAAATATATTATTTATTTTTATCATTTATTTCTTTGTTTTATACGTTCAGATAACCCGCGCCGACGTGGAAGTGCAGCCTTACGCGTTCACAACGAAGAGTCTGTACGTCGGTCACACTGATTACAAATACTTGAGATGGCAGGTCAGTCAATTTATAGATCGTATTGTAGCATTGGCCCGCTCGAAGCTGCGTCAAGCGTCAAGTGTTTGATGCCAGTCAATGCCGGGCCTACAGTATATAACTGGCGTAAAGGTCGCGGGATGTGTATGTTGTACGCGTCACGCATCACCCAACGGCAGGACATTAAAATTTTGTAATTTTTCCATATCTAATGTTAATATATAAAAAATAGTTTATTAACTACAAAAGTCACTATTTTCTATAAAAAACACTTTTACATTCAAAAGACACTTATTCCATACAAAAGTCACTATCCCCACATGTATATTAGTCACGTTTTCCACATCATTACAAACCCTACATGGACATTAGTCACTATTCCACACAAAAGACACTTATCCGCACAAAATACCTATTCCTCACAAGTGTAAAAGTTATTTTTTCACACTTATTTCATATTTCATTTACAAACATTAAAATAGTATTTAATTCTACCCTCTCGATATTTCCTAGGTGATAGACACCCCCGGGATCCTGGACCACCCCCTGGAACAGCGCAACGTTATAGAGATGCAGGCGGTGACTGCGCTCGCGCATCTACGCGCCGCCATATTGTACTTTATTGACATATCCGAGCAGTGTGGACACACTATTGAAGAACAGGTGAGAAAAACAAGTCATTAAATTCTTCTCGACCTTTTTAGGGTTCCGTCATATCGTAAAGATAAGATAATTTAAAGATGATATTGAAGGATTGGCTCAATAACTTGTTTTTTTTTTCAGTTTTAAAAATAATTACTCAGTTAGAAATCAAAATCTAATCTAACATTATATAATATTTCGCGCATGTAGAACATAGTTTTCCAACTTCTAATGAATTATATATTATGCTTCGAAACTATTCTAAATTGAAAAGAAAGTGTCGTTTATGAAATAACTGTTAATTTTGGGATAGTTTTGAAGCCTGATAGATAATTTCATAGTTAGAAAATTATGTATTAGAAGCGCGTTTGACAAAATAATATTACTTTCCGATGGGTCACTCGGTATATTTTACGAAAAGCTGCATATTTTTGCGAATTTGGTGGTCATTCTGTTTTTTTCTTCTAATTTGGTTATACGAAAAACTGCACATTTCTTGAATTTGGCGGGCTTTCGTTACGAAATACCCATAGATGATAATTAATAATGTCAAATAATAATTATTTTCACAGAGTAATATTTGCAACTAATTTAGCTTCATTGGGTTGAAAATGAGTCAAGTTCGTCTGTCATTCCAGGGTTAAGGTAACGTGTAATTAAATTACCAAAACTAAGTCTATTTATTTTCATATTTCAGATATCACTATTCGAAAGCATAAAACCTCTATTCTCAAACAAGCCTCTAATAGTAGTGTTGAACAAAATGGATGTGGTCCGTCCGGAGGAGCTGCCGGCCAACAAGAAGGCACTCATAGACAACTTGCAGGCCGACTGTGACAAGGGGAACATTGTCAAGTATGTATAGACATGCCACAGTTTATATATGTAGCTAAAAGTATATAGGCTGGTCCCTGCGTGTTGAACAAGATGGATGTCATTTTTAGGGTTTAGGGTAAAAACGGGAACCTATGACGACTCAGTTGGCACAATGGTCACCATGCCGGACTGCCAAATACAGGGTTGCGGGTTCGATTCCCGCCTCAGGCAAGTATTTATGCTGTATATTTGTCTGTATATATATATTTACAATAGAAAAGTTTATAAATAGTATATGAGTTGTCTAGAACCCATAACACAAGTGTTTACTTAGCTTGGGGCTAAATGGCCATGTGTGGAATGTCCTGCAATATTTATTATTTATTTATTATTACTAAGATTTCACCGTCTGTCTGTCCGCCTGTGACCAGGCTGTATCTCATGAACAGTATAAGCTATAGACAGTTGAAGTTTTCACAGATGTTGTATTTCTGTTGCCGCTATAACAACAAATAGTAAAAACAGAATATAATGGTACGGAACCCTTCGTGCGCACGTCCGACTCGCACTTGGCCGGTTTTTAACTAATCTAATTCCTTTAAAATCTCGTCTATTGTGGGACAACCAGGCAAACTTGAGTCTGTCTTTCATTTTGGAGATCTGATATAAGTTGTAATATTTCAGTGCCGAAGGTAACTCTACTCTAGTAAACGTCCCAATAATGAGGACATCGACGCTTACCGACGAGGGCGTCCAGGAGGTGAAGATAGAGGCGTGTGAGAGGCTGCTCGGAGCCAGGGTCACTGAGAAGATGAGGACGAAGAAGGTACGCACACCGAGCGGGGGGTTAAAGGCTATGCGGTTGAAGCGACATTATGATCGAAATTTAGTACTTCAACTTCAACTTTTTTGTATGGCTGACGGCTGACTGCTGACATAAGGGCGCAATTCTGCCAATGTCAAGTGAGTCGAGGAAAAAACTACAGCAATGTGAACAGTGTGATGTTTTCACCAGTACTTGAGATTCCAAGAAAAAACAACCAATAAATATACATGAATATTTAGTGCAGGACAGGATTAGTTCCATGATTTTAATTCGCGCCAAATTAATGGAAGACAGTGTTTTGACATAATCAAAGTAGCCGGGAACCATTGGTCACGCACTGCGAGAGACCGCAAGGGATGGGGCTTATTGGAGGAGGTTTTTACCGCTTTAGGCGGTCCCTACACTAACTAGCGCGCCTGCATATCATTTTTTACTTTTTTCAAATGTAATATTAAGTGTTAAGGATTATTAAAGCTATTTTTATTTTATTTATTTTATAGTGTTTTGACAAAATTCTAACAATTTAGTGACAATGATAGTCAAAATACGACATAGACCGATTTTTGATAGGGCATAGGGTATAGCTTCCATGTGTATAATTTATAGTTAAACAAAAAAAATGCCGAATAAAAGCATAAGCATTTTCGTCTTTATAAAAAATGGTGTCTGTAAAGTCGGTTTAGGGACGATAATTTTACGTACGCTGCTATGGTTACTTGTTAATAACGTTTCTTTGCTAACTTGTCAATAATGCATGACGTCACATTTTTTTATGAGTACATGTGTTCATCGATTTATAAGACGTTATCACGTCAAAATGCCTTAGTAAATACATTTTGCTGGTGTTATTGCTGCATAGCGATTATTTATACAATACGATAACAAGTAATTTACAGCTTTTATTTTCTCCATTGTCATTTACCATCGGGTGAGATAGTGGTCAAATGCTGACCTATATAAGTAAATTATTAAAAATAAGACTATTTTCGAAACTTTGAATCTTGAAACTCCTGTAAAGTATATAAAATGTCGCTTCATCCAAATAGTATTCCATCCCTCGAGCTATAGGAGACATCTTATTTGGACAAAAGATACAATTTTCGAAATTATGAATCTGTAAATGGTGAACTGTCCCTATATTTTCCTTATATATATTTTTTGTATATGGCAAAACGACGTTTGCCGGGACAACTAGTAAACTGTAAAACTCAAAAAACTAAAGGATATTAAAACTACTATAAATATAAAAAATTTAATAATGTAAAAAAATTACTCAGCATAATGCCTTTTGACTAACGCTGATCTTTTTCGGTCAATGCAAATGTTTTGTCGGAAAAAAATTTTCGGTCCATTTTTTTCGGTGAAAGCGATCTAAATGAAATATAACACCTCCCCCAGGTGGACGGTATCCTGAATCGTCTCCACGTGGCGCTGCCAGCCCCCCGGGACGGCAAGCCGCGCCCCCCCTGCATCCCCACCTCCGTGTTGGAGAAGAGGGAGAAGGAGAACAGGAAACGGAAGCTGGAGAGGGAGATTGAGATTGAAGAGGGAGATGATTATGTACTTGGTAAGTTAAAGAAAAGAAAGAAAGAAACAAGTTTAATAGTAACTTTAATGTGGGCCCATACGCCAACGAACTTACTACACAGGTTACTAAATAGTTACTACCGGCACCGGTCGCCTTCCTTGGTGAACATTGTAGATTGTAACGTATTTATTATTTAGTGTTTTATTTTCTCAAAAGTGCTGAGTTGGAATTGTAGGTGAGATTTTTACATATATTTTGGTGTGACTTTGATCCAAAAATTCCCTATAGTTTAGAAGCTAACCTAAAACTAAGAATTAAAGCTAGTAGAACTTTGAAATGACAAAGAATTTTCGTTTCGAGACACCATCCGCGACCATGACTATTGTAAAATAGTCGAAACGTCGAGGTAAGAGAAATAAAATACGCGATTAAGACCCGGGAAAACAATTACTTTGAATACAAATCGTGTGAGTTTAATTAAATTTTTTAAGTATATATGTATATGTTCTACAGATCTCCAGAAGAACTACAGCGAGATACCGGAAGAGGAACGTCACGATCCTATACCGGAGTTCTGGGAGGGACACAACGTCGCTGATTATATTGACCCGGAAATATTTGATGTAAGTATATTATATACTAGCAGCGCTCCGCGGCTTCACCCGCGTAGCTCCCGATCCCGTGGAAATATCGGGATAAAAGTAGCCTATGTTACTGTCAATGAATTAATGTATCCTCATACCAAGTTTCATCAATATCGGTACAGTAGTTTCGGAGTCTATTCATTACAAACAAAAAATCTAAGATATATTATACTAGGGACCCGCTATGGCTTCGCACGGGTAGTAGAGCATATACTTCTACATTATGTTTCTCATTTTTAAATCAATTACACACTTAATGAAAACCTTAATAAAACACTCCGTTTATTGGTGAAGACCAGTTAGGACTGCATTGTAAATTTTAAATAAACTTGTCCAATCTCAAATTATTTAGGGTTTGAGGTAAAACCGCAACCCTATTATTAAAACTTCACCGTCTGTCTGTATGTCACCAGAAGGCCAATTCTCGAAAGTAAAATTGTTCAAATTACATTGCAATATTATTCCGATCATGGTCCGGTCATGGGCCGGCAAAAGATTTTTTTGGGATAAAGACCTGAAATAAAAAAATAGATCTTTTTTAGAATAAAAATTTTCCTTCTTTAGATTAGAAAAAGGCTTCAGTATTTTCTCCTTGTAATATTGACTAATCCGTTTTGAATGTGATTGTAGAAACTAGCAGAGCTAGAGAAAGAGGAGCAGCTCCGCGAGGAAGGTGGCATGTACGTCGCACCCAAGATAGAGCTGGATGAGACCATGAAGGAGATCAGGGAACTCGCCAGGCAGATACGGTAATATTATTGTCACTCATACACGGAAAGTAGGTCTGAAGTTGTCTAAGGAGCGGGTTGAAAGTAATACTTTTCAGCTCTAGGGAGATTCGTTTTCAACTGACAGCTGTCAAATTATAAAAAAAACTAGTTCTATTTTCATATTTCTATTGGGCCATGTTCCAACTTTCTCTACAGCCACTCAATGGCAGCGCGATATAAAATTAAAATAACATAAAGTTTCAACTATTTCTTTAAAATAACGTGATTTTGAGCAAAATATTAACTATTTTTCAATGATGAAAATGAAAAATAACGGCAGAATAACTGGATGGCCACAGAAAAATACCCCAGATTTTTTCTTTAGCTATTTCATGTTTTTTTTATATTCGTAACGAAAAGCACAGTGTTTACTTCGGGTTGAAGACTTATTTAGTTCTTGAACTATTGTCCCCGAAACCCAGTTTCGGGACTAAATAAGTTACTTTCATCTCTAGGGTAACAATGTAATGCCATCGTTTGACCACTATCACACCTGCCTGACGGTAGGTGACGATGCGGTCTAAGATGTAACACGCGGTGTCTAGAAGATACCTGTTTACTTGCGACTTGAAGACACACAACATTGTACACGTTAGGAAAGAGAGACGCAGGCAACTTATTATATTAGCCTTTACATCTAATCTAGACGGTTAATATAGCAACTAAAATCCATACTTGTCCAGCACCTATATCACCCTCTCAGCTTAGTCGACCTTATTAATACCGTACTTAAGGGTCACTAAAGTTTTTAAAAACCTTGACATTACTGAAAAAATAAAGAAATGAAATGTTTTTAGATTGACAATAAAACAAATATTTATCTAAAGACCTGTTTTAAAGTAGTTTTTCATTACTCAAACTCCGAAAGTAGGTCTAAAGATGCCTGAAGAGCGTGTACAAAGAAAAACTTTCAGCCCTAGGGAAAATCGCTTTCACTGACAGCTGTCATGTCAAATTATGGCTTCGCGCGGCTTGTGCAATGTGCTTGTAGCCAGTATCAGTATCATTACGCATTAGGAACTTCAAAAACCTAACCTCCTTGCTTTAGGTAACATCAAAGAATAACAATTATGGCTTCACACGGCTCATGCATACTGCCAGAGGTAGTATGGAGTATGGAGTCTCTCATTCATTCTCGTTATTATGAAGAATTTTATGTATTATTCGTAATGAAAAGCACAGTGTTTACCTCGGGTAAAAGACTCATTAAGTCCCTCGAACTATTAGCGACTTTCACACCTAGGGTAGCAATGTACTATTCCGTATTTTTTGGAAATATTTAGTTATTAATTAAGATGGCAGGTGGCCCTTATTTGCAGCAGGTCCTTTATATAGACGACCCAGTTGGCATAATGGTCACTATGCCGGTCTGCCGAACACAGACACAAATGCTTAAATAATTGTCTGTGGTTGTTTCTATGTATTATAAGTATATATTTACAAACAAAAGTATATAAGTAGTATATGAGTTGTCTAGCACCCATAACACAAGTCTAGTTACTTAGCTTGGGGCTAGGTGGCGATGTGTAGAATGTTTATATATTTATAATAAATTGAAATGTGAATTATTCCAGCAACAAGAAGGCGATCCTGAAGGACGAGTCTAGATTAGTGAAGCAGAGCACCAAACCCGTGATGCCGCGGACATCGCGCGCCAAGCAACGTGACCGTTCCACCACTAAGCTTAGGGATGAAATGGAGAAACTCGGTATGGGCTTTATATTATTAACCGATGTCAAAAAAAGAAGAAAGTTTTCAATTGTTTACGTATTCCAATTCTCAAACTATAAGATAATGCTAAAAGGAGTTTGCCCGATTTTGACAAAAACTAAAACTCCATCAATAGTTTTTTTTAATTCATCAACCTAGTCCGAAAACGAATTAGTCCAAAAATATGTAAAATAACCATATTTTTACCTCAATATATAGTGTTGTTGATAGAACTCTTATAACTAGCAGTGCCTCACGGTTTCACTCACTAAAGTCCCGATCCCGTGGGAATATCGGGATAAAAAGTAGCCTATATTACTGTCAATGAATCAATGTACCCTCATTTTAAGTTTCATCAAAATAGGTCCAGTAGTTATACAGAGCCTATACAAAAAAAAAATCACTAACTAAAAAATATATAATTAATATTATAAAAGTTTATTGTTTTTTGAAACTACTGGACAGATTTTGGTAAAATTTAGTAAGAAAAAAGATACAGATACTCTTGCTATTTTTATACTTCACCACGCGATCGGGAATTACGCAGGTGAAACCGCAGACTGCTACTAGTCTACACTAATATGAATAAAGATTTTTTGTTTGTTTGTAACGAATAGGCTCAGAAACTACTGAATCGATTTCACCAATAGAAAGCTACATCATTAATATATTGTTAAAATTCAATAGTCTTCAAAGATGTACAATAGATCAGTGGTTTTTACCTCTGCCTTCCAATCTGAAGGTCGTCGGTTCAAACCTCAACTCAGTGAAGTCTTTTTCCTAGTATAAAATTGTCCATAAAGCGTTATATGGCCCGCTCGAAGCTGCGTCAAGCGTCAAGTGTTTGATGCCAGTCAATGCGGGGCCTACAGTAGTATATAACTGGCGTAAAGGTCGCGGGATGTGTATGTTGTACGCGTCACGCATCACCCAACGGCAGTACATTTTTACATAAAATAAAAATTTCTTGTTCGCAAGGAGGTTAGGTTCTTGAAGTTCCTATATGTGTGTAATGGCGTCAGATGCTGATGAAAATAAAAATACACGTGACTTTGAATGCTTATATAGTTTTCTACGTCTAGTTCACGAAATACTATTTATTAATTTATTAATACTTAATATTTGCATGCTAAGTGCTGGTAAAATATGTTGAACTATATTTTTATCTGACATCTTTGTACCATATTTCGAGCAAATAAATGACATACATTCACTCATTCAAAATACTATTAATTTCATCTGGAAAACGAAGAATTTTATCGTAATATTTTTTATGTTTGTGTAAATGCCAAAGTATTGCCTCGGATCGTTATTTTCCGATTTATAATATTATAATATATTAATATATAATGTTAGGATGTTTTTTATTTATAGTAATGTATTTTATCTCCCCATGTTCCAGGTGTGGATATGTCATCAACCTCCTCGGCTCACTTCACTCGCTCCCGCCCTCGGTCCCGCTCGTCCTCCGCGGTCACTGCCGCCAAGAAGCCGCGTCTGGACGCGAGTCGCGCGCGGTCCGTCTCACGACCCGCCAGAGACGAACAGGGTGTTAAAGATGTCGCTGTAAGTATTTATATACCTTATTTAAATTTGACGTCCCAGTTGGCACAGTGGTCACGCTCTACCGTGTCCACAATATGGAAAAACAAAGAATAAATCCTCCGCCGAGCATTAAAGAAGCTCTGGAAGCAGCTAAATTATTGGAAAAATACTTCCTTTATACCCAAGATACCTCAATATTGCTAGATATGAATAAAATAAGTAAAAAAATACAACAACATTACTGGTGCAGCAAAAGGCGTCAGACAAAAATAACAGACTATACGCAATAGCATTCAAATAACATTCTTTTTTATGCACATAACTACTAACAATAGTCGGAAATAAACTTTTTCTTTTTCTAATTCTGAAGTTTCTTCTCTCCATTTAACGACAACTCTCTATAACGCCATAAAATGCACAGTCCCTTCAGTGTCGCTATATAGAGTTTACACTGTATTTACAAAAGAAAAGTATATGAGTTGTCTAGCACCCATAACACAAGTGTAGTTACTTAGCTTGGGGCTAAATGGCAATGTGTGGAATGTACTGAAATATTTATTTTATTTATTTATATTATACATAAAAAAATAAACAAGGTCTTACAGCACAAGTAAAGGGAAAATTCCGAAATATAAAAAAAAGTTGAAAATTAAGGTAAACTTCGTATTCTTACAAGTTTTTGCGAAAATCTAAATTTGCTCATATCTTTTGTCGTGTTGACTCAGGACCTTAATTTTTATACACCTAATAGGGACTACAGACCTAGGTGCGCCCGTTTCTGAGGAAATCGGTGGTGACAGACAGACAGACGGACAAGAAAGTGATCTTTACGAGGGTCATTTATTAATTTTTTGAGGCATGGAAACCTAAAAATACCAAATTCAAAGGACATTGTCTCATTCAGTAGGGGGCGCCATCCCAAAGTACATTCAGTGTTATGGCGTACCTCATTTGAAAGGTTCTTATGAGCACTTCGTTTTATATACGAGGGCAATAAAATCCTACCCAGTGGAATCGAGATATTTCGTCTTTAACACTACGTCTCACATAGTCGTAATTACTTTAAAACGTGTTATAGCTTCATACTTCAAATGAAAGGCCTCATTTTTTCCACATTTTTGTACTAAATACATTGCGTTATCATTAATTTGTCTACTTTTGTAAGTTCCATTACTTGTTTAAAACGAAAGTAGTTCTACACGGTCGGATTTTTGCCCCAATTATATAAAATAATGTATAGAAGTTGGTATAGATAAATGTAATCATTAAAAGAAATGAGGAACGTCATAGCCCTGCAAATACTATAGGACGCTATGACGCAATGTCCTTTAAATCAAAAAACACGTCTTTTTACCATTTTAGTTATAAACGATAGGCATTTTACTTTTGGCTACATCCGGCTTTATGAATAAAATGCTTTGGTAACCTCCACAGATGCAAAAGAGAGCAGCGAACATGGCGCACTTGGCCATCTCCAAGAAAACCAAGAAGATGGGTCTCAAGGGTGAGGCAGACAGGTTCATTGGCACCAAGAAACCTAAGCATCTCTTCTCTGGGAAACGGGGAGTCGGGAAAACTGATAGACGATAAATATATATACTATATACATATAGATATGTTTGTCTATCATTACGTCTATATACCGCGACTCGATAACCTAGCATACTGGCTCCAATTAATCGCGGACAGCTTTTTACGAGGGTCCAAATTGGATGGACAGCGCTTATAGTGGCTGGCGTGAGCGTACTAAAAGTTATTACGACACAATATGCTCGCGGCTTTATCTCCGTATCGGATCGTATCTGCGACCAACTGGAGCAAGTATGGTAGGTTATTAAGTCCGATTGTTAATGAATAAATGAAATATGCTAATAAAGTGGTGGTTTCAATAATTTTAGAACTCTTTAGTTTTAGCAACAGAGAATTACAACAGTGGCGCTAGTAGTCCGTTTATATAGTTTATAAATACACGCGTGTGTGTTATGGATTTCGGTCTGAATAATAAGCATATATTATTTATTATTATAATTAAATAAAAAATATAAGCCTTTTAAATCTAATCTAGATGATGTATACAGCGCCAGCAAGTAAGGTGAGGCGGCTCTGTGTCCATATCATGTCCCTTTATTATCTATATTTTTTTTCTTTCTTCGGGGTGATTTGACATTTAACTGGTTTTGCAATTCGCTCCCGTGTTGAGGGTAGGCAGACGCCGCTCGCTCGCGTCGAGAGAGTGCGGCTGTCAGTGCGAGATTTCGCCGCGAAGTTGATATTCCATCTTCGAAATAACCTAGTAAACTCAACAGTTTCGTGACACCGCAATTGAATGGACTCTTGTGATTTGTGTAAGGCTGAACGTTTGTGTGGTACCACCATAGCAGCAGCTGTTGCAGGCGATGGAGATCCTTCCCGAAGACTGCAGGTGAGTGGTTGTATATAATCCAGTTAATGTTAGAAATCATCATTAATACATAGTATAAAACAAAGTCACTTTCCGCTGTCTGTCCCTATGTATGCTTAACGCAACGGATTTTGATTTTGATGCTGTTTTTTTTAAATAGAAGATTGATTCAAGAGAAAGGTTTATATGTATAATACATGCATAATATAGACGTGCGAAGCCGGAGCGGGTCATTCGTAAAAGTATATTTGGACCCCCGCTTTAACATGTGACGTCAACTATTTACACGTTCCGTCACCAGAGTTATTCGGGGGGGTGTAGTGTGTGAGTAGGGCTTAAAAAAAAAGACTAGTTTCATTAATTCTCGATAGATGGCTGCACCACTTGCTACTACGGTTGGATTTAGGCTCCAGATATAATAATAAAAAAAGAATGGACAAGTCTGTTTTTATTAAAATTTTCATTGCTGACTTATTATTTGTTGAATAAAAACAGTTTCACATTGAAGGGCTAATAAACCTGAATATTTTAGCGAGAGAGAGAGAGAGTAGCAGAGGTTCTCTTTCAAACTCAGAGCTGTTTATTCTTCCGAGTGCAAACTAGAAAGAGGTGTGTTTGTCATAGACAAAATTAATGGAAAATTCATCTTTAATCTTATCTTTAACAGTGAAAAATATTTGGTTTATTTTCTTGATTTTTTTGAGGATTTAAGATTTACGAGGGTGAAACCGCAGGGCGCTGCTACCTTGTCAAAGCACATTATCCCACTGGACCAGCACTGGACAACAAATAAAACACAAAATATAGCAAAATGAATGGCACATTTATATTTAATTAATATTATTCATTTTAATAATTAGACCTTTCTTGTATTTATAATCATTTCATTCTATTTTTGAACAGGAAAAAAAAATACGAATGCTCTATGATACATAATCAGGCTGCATGAGGCATTTTGCCTTGCCATTGACGAAAACAAAGAAAAAAAATAACGAAAGCCTCTGAAAAAACTCCAGTTTAACAAATACCATTCAAAATATTCGCGGAATAATTTATTCTTAAAACAAATTATATAAAAAACTTAATTAGAAAACTATATGGAAGAGAAGGTCAACTAAGGGCGCCCGCAGACCGGAGACGGCAGATTGTTTGCATTTAGTCTCCACTCTGCGTACACCCTATACTAAACTAAAAGGTCTAAAATAACACTAAATTTAAGACTAAACTATTTCTGATAGAGTTTGATAGTCGGTCTGTGCGTCCGTGCCCGACACGGGACGATCATATTGTCTTGATACTTGCTGTTATTATCACAAAATTCTTTACTACTTAAATAAAAGACGGAATATACATCGCTCTTAGCGATTTGGTACATATTTTTGTGCGGCTAAAGTTCCTTTTTTGTATGTTTGAAGAAAAAAATGCATTGATTATACCTTTTGCAACAATAACAGCAAGATTTTTTTATTCAATTTGGCTGAGAAACAACTTCAAAAAAATCGACGACGAATATCCCTAAACTTATCGGTTTTTAATTACAAAAAAATGTATGAAAAAAATCTAATTTATATTTTTTTCATCCAACATGCTCCCATACACAATCATACAATGGCATCATACAGTTTTCATACATTTTTAAGAATTAAAAGTTTTAAAAAAATCTTAGCACAATATGATACAATTTTATCAACTAAAGTTTTTTAATTATTAATGTAAAATTAGTAGAATTCACTCTGGACCATCCTGATTAGCGGTCGAGAGTATATTTTAGTAATTTTCATTGTTAAAATAAGTCTTCTTCACAAAAAATATTCAAAAAAGCTAAGTTATTTTTGATATTTATTAGCAACAGTTTTTTTTTGTGAAAGAAGCCATGAATTTTCGACTACAAATATCATACTATTCATTGTAATGACAACTGATTTAGTACAATATGTAGTCTTTGGACATCATTAATGTCTCTTTTTATAAGTCAAAATCGTATGTTTTTAATAGCAACTAGAAAACTTTTGTGAAAAGATGTTTTTAAAAGAAATATTTTAATAAAATATGAAAGTTTTAATAAATAGAGACCCGATTCCAAGTTTGAAAATACAATTTTTAAAATAGACCAATGTTTCTAAAAAAAAGGAAAAGTATCAAAGTAATTCCACTGAAGTATAAAATAATTATATTTTTTAGCTGTATCATTTTCCATACGATTCAAACTAATAAAAAGGGACCTATAAATCACTGTTTTTTTAATAATAAATTAAAATCATAAAAATCAGCCAATAATCGACGAATTGAACGATAGTTCATGATTATATTTACAAAAATAAAAATAATGCGATTTTTTAAATAATATGGCTTTTTAGGGGGTATGTCATGATTACCTCTTTTTTTATCCGTTCACTGTTTTTTTTACGTAAAAATAATTTCCTTTTAGAACAAAATTTCCACTACCTAAATGTTATTTCAATTTCCAAAATTGTATTTTTGGCAATTTCTCGGGTATTCTACAAAAAAAGCAGTGAACGAATTACACCCGAAAAGGAAAAACAAATAAACCGAATAGCTACCAAAAAATTAGACAATAGAAATAAAATATATAAAAAATAATACTAAAAATAATAATTATTTTAAAATATTAATAATAATCGCCAGAAAAATAGAAATAAATCTAACACTGGAGTTGAAAACTTAAATCAAGTAAGTACGGATTAAGTTAGCAGCCGTTTTCGAAAAAAAAGTTTATTTCGAGCGAAAATTGATCGAAAAATATGTAAAAACACCTAAAAAAGAGGAAAATATGTACAAAAGTTTGCTGCTGACTGTACCTGCTATTTTCATTTGATAAGTTTTTATTCTTTTTTTCTCCAAAAAAATAATAAAGATAGAAAACTAAACAAAATTAATTTGGTTAATTTTCCGCTCAATTTTCTCCCAAAAATAAACAAACCTACCAAAAATATGTCATTCAGAACACCCTCACGATCACAAATAGAAGTCCATTTTCATCATTTATTGTCAAGCATTTTGTGTGTCGAGAGAAGAAAAAAACAAAAACCGAAAAATATAGAAACAAATGAACATTTTTTCGAGCAAAAAATGTTTACTTTTTTTATATGGCATTGTAATTAAAAATATCTTTTTTTCTTATGAATTACAATAATATAACCTATACATAGTGTACTAATCTAATAATGTACAATTTATCGATCCATATTGGGACATTCATTCTCTTCTTGGGTTAACAATGACAACTTTACAATCGCCCAATAGTTTCCCGAAACTATCGACCGATCAAAGTCCGTTATATATGTTAGCCCCATATATAAAACTAACTTTATTTTACTATATACTAAATTTTTATACACTTATATACTATATATTGTATGTATAAAGTCCGATGTCACACTGCTTCTTTTATTTTCCTTTTATATTTATGACATACAATTTTTGCCGAGTTGATTTCTATAAGGCAGATTCAAAACAAAATTCAATTTAATTAAACATTTTTCGTATTGATTTTTGAAAAAATATTGTCCCGGACAGTCACTGGGTTAAAAAACGTTAAAAAAAACGCGTTCCCACTAATATAAACATAAAAGATATACAAAAAGTACGGACGAACACGAAAAAAACGGTCAAAAAATAAATAAAAATCTATGGTTTTTTTTATAAATGGGAAGAAAACAGTCATTATATCCCATTCTCCTGATCAACAGGTTTTTTAAAAAACTAAAACTATAAAACATAAATAAAAAAATGTTCCAAAGAACTAAAAGGGAACGCGTACGTAAAAGAGCGACGAAACGAGACAAGACCTATAAAACATGGACATGTTATGTATTAAATACACGTGTTGTATTAATATACATGATCGAACACTGCAATATTCTCAAGTCACGATATGATCCAAATAAATTACTTTGGACTCGGCCCATATTTTTAATAATATCTTTCATGACCCAAGTGTCTTGTATTTAATGGGCATGTCACGAATCATGTTTATCTGTAGCGTTAGCACATGAGTTATCCGTCTAGGTCGTGACCCATTTTAGAGGCGTGGTTTCTCTATTTTCATAGTACCACCTCACGATCATTGCACTTCTCGATCCATCTCTGATTTTTGAAGGACATGATCCATATTATAGTCACGATCTATCAGTCATGACTAATCACCTCCAACTCATTTGTTGTATAAAATCCAGGTCATGACCCATTATCTTAAAGACACGTTCCATATTACGTAAAAATCACGACTCATCCCATGTTCTATATTTCTGTATGGACATGGTCCATCCCTTCTGTTAATCCTGGGTTCAACCTTGACACGATCTTATGTCAAAGTCATGACTGATCTCAAAGTACATGTTCTATATTAAGATCCAAGACTCATTCCTGCACGAACGACATCAATATCTCAAAGACACGTTCCATATAATGTCAAAGTCACGAGTAATATCGAAGGACACGTTCCGTATTTGTTGTAAGTACACGAGCGATACCAGTCCCCGTGTAACGTGAAGCAGTGTGTGTTTATGTGTATAGCGCGTGTGTGCGTCTCATGATTCGCTATTGCGGCGGTGCGCCCGTCGGAGGCTGACCGGGGAGTTGACCCATGCCCTAGAAAAAGAAAAGATTAAACTATAAAAAAAATTGCCAGATTAATAAAATGCATTTTTGCGCAATTGAACTCACTCAAAATGAAGTCTAAGTAATTATTAAAAAAGTGGGGGTTTAATTGTTAAATGAATAAACTAATTTTTTACGTGATACTAAGCATTAATTCTATAAGCGCGGGTCGCGATCGCGTTATAACTACTAGCTACTTTAATATTTATCTGAAATTCGATCGCGTTCGTGCTTATAGAATGTATACGGAATAAATATAAATTCCGTCAATATTTATGTCGATACCCGCGGGAAAAATAAACGATTGTGCCGACATATCCCTTCGAGTTTTTAACAGGATACTTCTGGTCTGTTACTCTAACCTGGCCTGGACTAATTTACCCATACACATTTTAAATAGTGGACATTTGACCCGCAGACCAGTTTTTCCGTGGACGAGATGTACCCTAACCCGGGATATTGTTCGTTGATTCCCACGGGATATTATGTGTTGATTCCCACGGGATCGCATGTAGAATCCCTAGGGATAACATACCGGCATGGGTTGATAGTGTTGTAACGGAGCCGCCAACAGTTTAGGCGCCTCCTCCGCTTTCTCTTCCTCGCGTCGCTTGAGGCACGCCGCTTTCGGGTTCAGATTACGTTCTGAAACATTTGACACATGTAGTGAGTTCTTCATTCAAACAATTTAAAACACCATTTAACAATTTAAAACACACGATCAAACACCATTTTTAAATTACATTAAATATAAAAAACAAAGCTTAAGAGGAAAGGGTACCGGGGGCTCTCTCCATACAAACGTAGTCGACTGTTTTCTCCCTGGATAATGACACAGAGATTTCTATGATAATTAGAAAATGAAAAAAAAAATAGGGTCATAGTCATGGCAGTTATAGGTTTTATGGCACAATATATTTGTGCTAGTGTCATTATCCAGGGAGGAAACAGTCGACTCCGGTGTTACAACGGGCGGCCTTATCGCTTAAAGCGATCTCTTCCACCTTTGGATCGACAAGAAGTTGAGGAAGATAAACCGATTTTCATGAAACCTAGCTAAGAATACTTTCAGAAAAAACAACCGCATTTAAATCAATTAATTACTTTCGGAGCTACCATACCGCGAACACACACTGTGACGAATTAAAAATAAAACAATATTTCCTGAATATTGGCCTATAATTTGCTGTTCCACATCAAAATAACTTCGATTTCCATATTTTTATCACCTACACCGTGGTGAATTTTTCACCACATGTGGCAAGTTTTTTTTTAATTTATAGCAGTAACGTACCTCTAACTTGTTGTTCTAACGTCATAATGACTTCGACGGCCATATTTAAAATGCCTAGTTTGGTTTGTGGCTTGTCGCTCTTTAGGTGGGTCATGCACATCCTGCCGAGCTCCTTCAGGGCCTCGTTTATATCCCTTATTCTTATCCTGGGGGATCCAAAGGGATACCATTAGATTATCCAAGGGAAAAATTGGCTATAATTAGATTACCTAAGGGAAAAAATGGGATATAATTAGATAAAATGGGATGTAATTAGATTACCTAAAATAAAAATGCTCATAATTAGATTACCTAAGGGAAAAATGGGATATAATTAGATTATCTAAGGAGAAAATGGGATATAATTGGATTATTTCAGTGAAAAATGGAATAAAATTAGACTATCTAAAGGAAAAATGGGATATAATAAGATTATCTAAGGGAAAAATTGGCTATAATTAGATTTCCTAAGGGAAAAATGGGATATAATTAGATAAAATGGGATGTAATTAGATTACCTAAAATAAAAATGCTCATAATTAGATTACCTAAAATAAAAATGCTCATAATTAGATTACCTAAGGGAAAAATGGGATATAATTAGATTACCTAAAATAAAAATGAATATAATTAATTACATTAGGTACCTAAGGGGAAATGGGATACAACTAGATAAAAATGGGATGTAATTAGATTATCTAAGGGAGAAATGGGATATAATTTGATTATCTAAGGAGAAAATGGGATATAATTGGATTATTTCAGTGAAAAATGGAATAAAATTAGACTATCTAAAGGAAAAATGGGATATAATTAGATTATCTAAGGGAAAAATGGGATATAATTTGATAGTATAGTAAATTAGGTCTCATTTTAAAGTTTTTCAATATTCTTCACCCAATTAAAAAAATATGTATAATATTGGCAGGATTCGAACCTGTGACCAAACTTAAAAAATATCATATTTATTTATGAATAATTTAATCACACCTACTTGTAAATCCTAGACAATCATAAAAGTTAAAGAAATAACTTACAAACTACATATAAAATATTGGGTCACCGTGTCATAATCACTTACACTTTATCTGTTCCTTGTTACCCGACTGCGTGCCGCAAAGGAGGGTAATGTGTTTATGTATAATTTTGTACTCGTTAGTATATCCCGCTCTATCTTACTGTTTTAATTTTGTACTCGTTAGTTTACTTATCCTAGTCTATCTTGTAGATGTATTAGATTATCCAATTCTATCGCACACATCAACATCCAACTATTAATTCTCACCTCACGTCGTTTTGCCTTTGCTAGTTATTTTGGCACTCGTTAGTTATCGCAGGCTTTTGTGGCAGCACTCGGCTACTTTTAAATATTTTGTCCAAACTTGTGTTAGTTTATCAATTTTGTGTCTTTTTTGTATTATGTTTGTTCGTATGTTTTGTTCTAGAATAAATATTTTTATATTCGTTTGACTATCCCTTCTCACCTCTTTCCTGACATTCCTCACATAAGTATAATTTAGCACCCGTTAGTTGTTGCCGTCCTACTCTATCCTACAGTAAATGCTCACCTCTCTCTAGCGTTGTTCGCTTGCCGCCTCTCTTTTTCCCTCATTGCTTTGGCGTGAGGATCCGCTTCGTCATCTCCCTCATCCGCAGATGAACAACTGGCATAATATTTACGATTTTATGTAACTTTATAACAAAAAAACCCATAATAATAGTCCATATTGAGATATGACTGACTTACTCAAATAAAAATGAGTTTAGAAGTAAAATAAATAATAAAAATTCTTGCAAAGAAGCCAGTAAAAATCATATTTCATTCAGGACCAAAATAAACAAAAAATGGCGCAGGAAATGGTTTTAGCTGTTTAATTTATTAATTTGACTAATAATTACAAAATGTTACCTCAACACGAAGGCAGGGCGAGAGAGAGACAGCCGACCTCCTAACTTATCAAAACAATAAGAGAGGGAAAAGTTACTTGATGAACAAATGATTTGATGATGGATTTTGTAACATTATTTTTTTTTTGGACCCGTTAGTCAGATATAAGGAATATTTAGCAGGCATTAGTTTATCTATAGGGTTTTTTGTACCCGTTAGTCAGATCAAAGACATATTTAGCAGGCATTAGTTTAAAATTCGTGTTTTTTTTGTACTCGTTACCCAGATGTAAGGGATATTTTGCAGGCGTTAGTTTAAACCCAGAATGATTATGGCTATCCCGTGAAAAGTGGTGGTGGAAAATTTATTTTAAAGCTTTGGCTATGAAAAGATACTATAAGCAAAGATGAAAGGAAAATAAATCTACCTAAACAAAATAGTACATTTGTTAATTTTCTAATTATCGACTGAACTTTAGCGTTTTTTTTTATAAGTATTTTTAATATCGATTTTTGAGACTAAATTTTTAATAAAAAATAACTGAAAGGCATAATGTTGTACATTTTTTGCACACAATATATTAAGAAGTTTTTCTGAAATAAAAATGAAACAATATGAAAAGTATTTTTGAAGAAATTCTGAAAGATAAAATACACGTTTTTACTCACTCACCTTATAAGTATTAAAATACACAAAAAAAAACACCAAATGTGTGCAACAGTTCGCTAAAAGAGAAAAAAAATACGATTTTTTTTTTGCATAAAGATCTAAAAATAGAACACACAGATATACACAGTGACCCAATATTTTAGTAAATATATAATAATAATTGTAAAATGATGATGAATTCTGAAACTCGAAATGCAGTTTGTTAGTTCAATATTTACAGGGAAAATGAAATATATTTTCAAAATACCCTCACAAATATATTTTTGGTACACAACGTAACAGAAATAGACTTGTGACACAGTAAGGGAGAGGTTGCCAAATAACTTGGGTTTAGTTATACCATGATCCCCCATCGCCTAATTTCAGAAAATGTCATGCTCCCCACCATCGAATCCCCTTCGACTATCAAAGTCAAAGTCAAAAATCTTTATTCCTTTCAATGCTTAATACCTAGGTATAAGATCACATAGACACGTCTTAAAAACTAAGTTAGGATGTGTGCCTTCGGAACGCGCCCACCAATGAGAAGAAGGCACAAGAAACTCATGGGGTTTTTTTTTTCATGTGATCACGCTCACAAAGGTCAATATTACAATTATTTGAAAGTATTATTTGAAATAGAGCAATTAAAGTCACGTCCAAGGGTTGTTATCATTAAGGTAAGACGAAGTATCATAGTACGCCTTACTGCACAATTTATGCTTTATAAAAGTTTTGAACCTGTTAATGGACATATCATATACATCTTTAGGTAATTTATTATAATAGAGCGCACATGTCTTATTAAACGACCTGTTTATTTTCCGGAGCCTACTACCGGGCACGGTCAGTTCATCCTTATTTCTTAAGTTGAAATTATGAATATCGCTATTTTTACGAAAAAATATCAGGATTTTTGTGAACGTATAGCAAGTTTTCGTAGATATATTGTGAATAGAGCGTTAATATATTGATCTCTTTAAATTTTTCCCTTTTTCCCATGACACTGTGGAAGTAGCTGAAATAGACTAGGCGAGCAGTCTCAATATCCGTATATTCGCGAATTTTCTTAACGGCGTAAGCGGCAGAACTAAGTCTATTGGACAATGCTTCCACATGCGGGCCCCACTGAAGCTTAGGATCTAAAGTTATACCTAGAAAGACAGCCTTACTGACTAATTCAACTTCCTCATCATTAATTTTTACAACAGTTTTGACTTGTTTTACATTTGGAAGTGTGAACCGAATTAACTTAGTTTTGGATCCATTCAGTAATAAATTATTGGAATTGAACCAATCAACTATTCTAGAGAGAGCATTGTTCACATCGTCAACGTTCGACTGACGCCTTTTAACCTTGAACACCAAGGAGGTGTCATCTGCGAACAACACTATCCCATGGTTGTCCCTTACAAGGTAAGGTAAGTCATTTATATAAACTAAGAACAGGAAAGGTCCTAATATGGATCCTTGAGGAACTCCCATTGCTATCGCAGATCCGGGGGATCGTTTTCCGTTAACATCAACACTCTGGACTCTACCGCTCAGATAAGAAGAGACAAGATCCAGGGCGCTGTCCCTAATACCGTAGTGGTGTAGCTTCATGATCAATGTATTATGTTGAACGCAATCAAATGCCTTGGATAAGTCACAGAATATGCCATACGCATCATGCGAGCATCAAATATGTTTTTAATTAACGCTATACCCGCATCAGTGGTCGAGCGCCCCTTACTAAAGCCGAACTGTTTATTATGTAAGATATTATTATCATGAAAATGTTTAAGTAGTTGCTTTAAAATAAGTTTTTCAAAAATTTTACTAAGCGTAGGTAGTACTGATATTGGTCTAAAATTGGAGGGGTCTGAGGTACTACCGGATTTAAACAGTGGAATTACTTTACTCAATTTCATTAAATCAGGAAACACACCACAATCTATACATCTATTAAATACAATGACAAGTTCCGGTATAAGCAGTTCGATAACTGATTTAACAATCGGAACGGAGATCCCCCATAGATCTTTAGTTTTTTTAAGATTTATTTGCTTAAGCACTACAATAATGTCATGATTTTTAACATATTGGAATTTAAATATTTTATTACAATTCGGTACATTGGTTTTTAATAAACCTTCTGCAATGGGGGTGGAAGAGTTTAAAGCCTTCGTCAAAGTAATAGCTACATTGCTGAAAAAATTCTCAAATTCATTAGCGGTATCTTGATCATTATTAGTTATATTTCCATTAATACTTAATTTAAACTCGGTGTTTTTGGCTGCGACTCTCCCTGTTTCAGCATTAATTACTTTCCATGTAGCTTTAATTTTATCAACACTAGTTTTTAAAACAGATTTAATGGAGAGTGATTTTGCCAATATACATACTCTTTTAAATATCTTTGAATAGTTTTTAACGTAAGCTCCAAACTCCTCTGATGTATTAACCTGTCTTTCCGCGTATAACTCATATAGTTTATGTCTACTTCGATGAATGCCAGCCGATGCCCAGCCACTAAATTCGCGTTTGTCGGAGACCACTTTAGATCTGGACGTAAAAATAGATTGAAATTGGTTATTAAGAACCGAAAAAAAGTTATTATAGTTATTATATCCTCCCATACGTTATAAATAATCGCACCTCCCTCAATTTAATATGTTAAACTTTATAGTTTAACCTTTCCCCCTCTATCGCTCAGAATATTTGACCCCTTTCGTCCAATTAATAAACCAATTACTTGTATCCTTTGTCTCATCCCCCCCTCCCTCGTTAACGCCTATAGACCCCCCTCCCCGAGTGACTTAGAACAATTTATTTGTCCCTCTTCATCCCATTGTTTATACAGGGTTATTAGTAACTATATTAGCAAGCGGTTGAGGGCCACTTCTGTACACTTAGACAAACAACTTTTCTTCTATGAGTTTTAGAAATTCGAACATGTTTTTGAAAATTTTAAGGTTATGTAATTTTGAAAATTAGCTGATTGCCCCCGTTAACGCCTATAGCCTGTCGCCCCTCCCACTAATTTGACAACCTCCCCCCTCCCATTATAACCCCCTTCCCCCCGCAATGTATATACCTCTCCCTGACGTTGTTCGCCTGGCGACGTTCTCTCTCGCGCGCCGCCTTCGTATCGGGGTCGACGTCGTCCTCGTCCGCCGACGAACAGCTAAACATTCGCCATACAATACATTATATTACATGTTTAAACCATTAAATGGACTTTCAGAAGGACAATTCTCGTAAATAACATTGTTCAAATTACATTGCAATCTCATTTCGATTGCATCTCGATTACAATGAATATTCTTGAGAATACCAAAAGCTTTGAGATTAGTTTGAGCTACTTTGTAGGTATTCATTGTAATCGAAATGTAATTGCAATGATATTGCAATATAATTTGAACAATGTTATTTACGAGAATTGGCCTTTGGGGTAAATTAACGGCCTCTGTCACGCAGAAGGTTGTAGGTTCTATTCCCACCTCAAATTTTTTTTGATACAAATCTATACTAATATTATAAAGTATGTTTTTTGTTTGCATTAAATAGGCTTCGAATCTACTGGACCGATTTTAATAAAACTTGGTATGAAGATACATTGATTCATTGACAGTAACATTGGCTATTTGCTATCCCGATATTCCCACAGGATCGGGAGCTACGCAAGCGAAACTGCGCAGCGCTGCTAGTGTATAGATATTTGTCCGGGTGTTTCTGTATATAAATAAAAGAATAAAACTCATCCAGAAACTTCTGAAACTACAAGAGCAACGTGTCTGAAACTTAGAATGGGGTTCTTTTTAACGCACTAAGGTTTTTGGAAATTCAACCTCTAAAAGGGCCAAATATAATATAATAGTTATAAAAACTCACTATCTCCTGGATCGTTTCCCTCCCGCCTTGTTGAGTATATCTGCGGAGCCCGAGGAGGACGGCTTCGAGTCGACGCCGGAGTCCGGGGGCTCTTTACGTTTCTCTGTAATTTATATACATATTATAGTTAGTGACGCGGACGTCAAAAATACCACATATATATGTACAGAAGGCCAATTCTCGTAAATAACATTATTCAAATTACATTGCAATATCATTCCGATTGCATTTGTAATCGATATTGCAATGTAATTTTACGTGAATTGACCTTCTGGACCAATTGGAACACTACACTAGGATAAAACAATTGTCCATGGGGAGGGGAGTAATGACGCCATAAATTTTCTGTATAAAATATATTTTTTGTCTCAAACCTATCGTGTGGGGTATACCGATTTGCGGTATCAATAAGCCTCGTACGCCGGCTGCACAAATAGATTTTTCTGTTTTTAAATGTTAGTAATATTCAAAAACAGGTAATTATTTATTTACAGTAAAGTATTATTAGAACATTCTAATACAAATGTAGGAAAACTGAATGTTCTTTATATTTATGGATTTTTGTATGTCATATGATATGTATATATTTTTGACACTCTTTCACTCAAAAACTACTGAACCGATCTTGATGAAACTTAGTCACATTTTTCAACTGATCTGGGCGAAACTGAATATCTCCTTATGAGAGCTAATTTCGATTATTATTTTTTGACAGTAGAGATATACTGACTTGTATTGGGCAAGAGTTGTCTCTCCATCTTGACGGGCGGCTCCGAGTGTAGGTGCGGTAGGGCTCCGCCCCCACCTCCAGGTCCCAGACGACCTACTAAACAATTACATAAGGTGAGCTAGCGGTCAATTTGATTTTATTGAACTGTTATTTGAACAATGTTACAAGAATTGGCCTTCAGATAGCAGTTCGTTATAACGTAGAAAGAATTATAGAAAATTCAACTCCTACGTGGATGCATGTGACTAGAAGAGTGATGAGTATGAATGTATAGGGATGGAGAGTAAGAGGACGACCTAAGGAAAGATGGATGGACTGCGTGAGACAAGGCATGAGAGAGATGAATGTTAACGATGAGATGGCGGCTCATAGGAGTGAATGGAACATGAAGATATACTGAGCCGACCTCAAACACATTCCACATTTGTCCAAAACGAAGTTTAAGAATAGTCCGAGATGTGGATTTAAACCTTAGATTTAGACGCAGATTTACTCGAGAACTATAGTCTAAACACTATCCTTATATATACATGTAAAATGCTTTGTCCTGAATGACTGACTGACTGACGGATCAACGCACAGCCTAAACCGCTGATCATAGAGACCTGAAACTTGGAGGGTGTATTCTATGTGTGACGTAGGCATCCGATACGAAATTTTACTCCTAAGAAAAGATTTTCTGAAATTCTACCCCCTAAGAGGGTGAAAAAGGGGGGCAAAGTTTGTATGGGACAACGTGATCCAATCTTCTTCAAATTTTCAACTTCTACGCGATCGAAGTTGCGGGCAAAAGCTAGTATTATATAGGGAACTATAGTCTAAACATATAGATTATACCCTATAGATTATACTAGCGACCCGCCCCGGCTTCGCACGGGTGCAATGCTGATACTAAATACACTACAGAAAAACTGTGAACGTTGTATATAAAAACATAGCGGCCCGCTCCGGCTTCGCACGGGTATAAAATATATAGACTATGTGATTAAAATCGATTCAGTAGTTTTGATTTATTCATTACTGCCCGTGGCCCGCACGCGTTAAATTTGGAGTAAAACAATCCCCCTTTCCCTATACCATGAAGATTTCCTGCTATCTTTGGAATATCTAAATTCATACACTACATTTTTACTTATTTACTTTTACATTTTTTTGCCGCACCGGGCGGCCGGCCGGTACCGCCGCAAACGCTACGTCCCGCAATTTTTAAATCTGTAATATCTTCGAAAATATTCACTTAAATCATACGGTGTAAAGGGCCATATAGATCTATATTAAATGAACAATGTATTCAAGGTATTTAATTGGTTGAGGATTAATGCTGTATTGGTAAAAATCGCTTCGAAAATTAGCCATTATTTGTCGTAAAAAGTAAATGACAAAACAAAGTTATTGTGGGTTATCCATAAGAGATAGACATATACCATCACGGACTTTTCTGTAGACCTTTTCAATGTGTACAATACTTAGTACATTATTTTGATAAAACTCGTAGGGTTCAGCCTGCGTTTGCAATGTAAGCGGAAAAAATGTAATTATTTACGACATCACATTAGAAACCTCAAAAATAACAGTACTTCTCCACTATTTAATGGATGTTATTATACATATAAACTTTCCTCTTGAATCACTCTATCTATTAAAAAAACCGCATCAAAATCCGATGCGTAGTTTCAAAGATTTACGCATACAAAGGGACATAGGGACAGAGAAAGCGACTTTGTTTTATACTATGTAGTGATAGGGACAGTGCTTAGACTATAGTTCACGAGTAAATCTGTGTCTTAATCTAAGGTTTAAATCCACATCTCGGACTATCCTTAAACCTCGTTTTGGAATAACTCCTATTGCGATAAGGGCAGGAAAATGATGATGACGTGAACAAAGTCGCGGCTGAAAGCTAGTCTGAGTGAAGATACCTGTAGGTGGTTGATGCATCTCGTGCGGATAGAGCTCCGGGGCTTCAGCGTGGTTCCTCAACACGTTGATGGCATCGTCCAGTCGCTCCTCCATCCGAGCACCCTGGGGGTTTACAACATTACATACATTAAATAATACTATTTACTGCCTTAAATAATATGTCTTGTCTATCAGAACATCTAGTTTCATTTCTAATTAAAAATAAACTAAGATATTCACAAACAATCGCAAATTAATTAACAAAAAGCAATCTTTAAAACCATGCCACAGAATATCTAATAGTATGTTGGTAATACGTCCCCTTCTTAAAGTCCCCGCCCATATAGCTGGCTCGTACCAGACCGGCGCATACGCAAGCGTTAATGTTAAGAACTGGCGTCGCCTATGTGTTTTATATTTGTTTACCTAGAGTAAAATTGGATATTCTTTCGATATTTCGTTGATTTAATAAAGTTAAAAAAACTCCACGTCAAGGTTTCGTTAAAAACTAGCTCTATAATGCAAAGATTTATTTGACACTGGTAATATGACACAAGTCGTGCGAAACTACAATATGAAAAAAAAAGAATGTTTGTTCGTTTCGGTATGATGGGCGGAGACCTTAATAACAAAAAAAAATAAAGCTGTATACTCACAACAACATCGTTATGTTCCCTTAGGAAGACCATCGCCTCGTCGAGTTGTCTCTGGTCGGCAGGCGCCGTCTGTAGGGGGTAGCGAGGTGAGGGGTTTGTTGCCCACACGGGGGAGGGGGCATAACGAGTGGTAGCGATGTGAGGGGTTTGTTGCCCTTTAGAGGGGGAGGGGGCATAACGAGGGGGTTATGAGGGGTTGTGACACAAGTGGGCAAAAATAAGGGGGTAGCGAGGTGAGGGGGGTGACACAAGGGGGTAGAACAAGAAGGTGGCCGAGCAGTAAGAGAAAGGACATATTTGAATAAGAACAAATTGCCCGGTGGTGGGACGTTATAAAAAGCAATTAATATGGGCTAAGTCTAAAAAGGGGGGCTAAAATCCAAAAGAGGTGCAATATGAAGATGTCATAACGAGCCTCAGTAGTTTATGGAAAAAAAAACATTTTTATCGTAATTCCGGGTCGTTTGCGCGTGTGTAACTCCACCAATAATTGAACAGAAAAACCGATGAAGAGGGGGACAAAATAACGAAAAAGGGGGGTTTATAATAAAATAAACTTTAAAAGATCTTGTCATTTATCTGAAATGGTCTATCTACATAATATACATAAATACATGCGATAAAGAAATATAAAGAACCTATTACACTACCTTATATTAAACTTATACGTTGTATAACTTACTTGTTGAATAAGTTATCCGTTATATAATATTATTCACCGGGTACGTTATACATTGAATAACTTGTTGAATTAATTATCTGTTGTGTAATTATTTCACTGCTTAAGTTATCCGTTGTATGACATTATTCATTAAATAAGTTATCCGTTGTATAACTTTGTATAAAAGGTAGTGAAATAGCGGCTAAAGGCAACAAACTCAACGCAACTCGCTCATTAAAACACAAAGAAAATTGTAACACAAAAAATATTTACACTTTTTTTTAATATGGTATCTTTATGGCTTCGCTCGACTTGTTCATACAGCCAGTGACTAGTAAATAATTAATAGTTTATTGTCCATCAGTCAGTCAATCATGTTTGGAGTTTGGGTGCAGCGATTGTTACAAATCTATGTCGAGGAGTTTAAAACACCATATTGAAAAAAGACACTATTTTATAACAATAAAACTCTGAATTAGTTACATTCATGCATTTAACTCATGCTCTAGAAAATCTATGAAATACTAAAACAAAAATTGAGAAAATATCTAATTTCCAAACATTTTAAGGGGCATTAGGTTATTTTAAATCCAAAGGTAAGTAAGTAGACATGGGTCTATTATTTTTTTATATCTTCAAAATTAATTAGCCGCGGCGACATTCGAACCAGTTGCTAAGGAAACAAGTGAGTAATAAAAATGTTGTTGTACTAAAAAAAGTTATCCGTTGTATATTTTTCTATTGAATAAGTTATCCGTTGTATAACTTTTTACTGAATTAGTTATCCGTTGTATACCTAACTATTTACTGAATAAGTTATCCGTTGTATAACTAATTACTGAATAAGTTATCCGTTGTATAACTATTTACTGAATAAGTTATCCGTTATATATTTGTTTTCTGAATAAGTTATCCGTTGTATATTTGTTTTCTGAATAAGTTATCCATTGTATATTATTGCGAAAGAACTACATAATAATAATAAATACGTATATCAAAATGAAAACAAGTAATTTTTAAGGGTTCCGAACCTCAAAAAGTAAAATAGAAAACTCTTGTCCGCCTGTCCGTCTGTCTTAAAAAAAACCAAACTGCTCCCGGTTCGAATCTCAGCGCAGCTCATTGACTTTTCTTGTATTATCTTACCATAACTCCCTGTGGGAAGACGACATGTTGATGTCCGTTGGGTAGGACCGCGGGGTGCGGCGTGGTTGGAGCGGGGGGTGAGGACACTGTGCCAGGCACCCAGTTTGATTGCTGCTGGAAAATTCAAGTTTACATGATAAGCCAGTTACCCTGTGTAATATACTATCGTTGTGGGTTGGATTCTTGTCTTGGAACAAATTATTTGTGTGATATTAAGGCCAATTCTCGTAAATAACATTGTTCAATTATTATTTCGATTACAAAAAAAACTCCCAAGTCAGTTTTGTTTTGTCAAAAAGCGGAGTTTTTAGACTATTTTGAGCTACTTAGAGCTATTTTGCAAAATCGATAGGCTAGGGACTTTTTCAAAAATCTAATGATGCAGTTCTAGTTTTTGTTAAAATCAGGCACGCAACTCCTTTCAGCATTATCTATAGCTTAGGATAAAGCTCTGAAGACCCTGTATACAGGATATTTTAGAAACAGGTTCGATTTTTCAAAAATGTAATGATGCAGTTTAAGTTTTTGTCAAAATTGGGCACGCAATCACAATTTTTTGCTATCTCTCATAGTTAAGGATAAATCCCTGAAGGTCCATGTAAAAAATTCATCCTGTACATGTGAGAGATAAGTATATCTCACGGTTTTTCGTAACGTACATTACAACACATTTCTTCCAGGCTAGGTCCCCGTAATGATGTGGTATATGTACCTGATGCTGATGCGGATGTAGCTGGTGATGTATGGCCGGCGAGTGTTTGAGCGGGGGATAGAGACGGGCGTGTAGCGGCGGGGGCGAGTGGACCGGCGTCGAGGGCGAGGACCCGTACGAGGAGAGGCTGCCGGCCGCCTCGCCGCCGACGTTCGTTGACGCTGATCCACCGTACATCTGCAATACAATCATATTATATTATTTATTGACCACTGGCTGTTGTAGTTTTGTTTAATATACTTAAATCTACCTCGAGAATCACTTTATCTATTGGAAAACCGCATCAAAATTCGTTGCGTAATTTTAACGATCTAAGCATATATATAGGGACAGACAGCGGGAAGCGACTTTGTTTTATACTTTGTAATGATTAAACATAATTATTGAAAAATTTGCTATGGGTACTAGTGAAATGATTCTATTATAAAAAAAGCATTTAAAAAAGATATAACATGTATTCCATCAGTTATCTAGCACCCATAACACAAGCCTAATTGTTTAGCTTGGGGTTAGATGGCGCTGTGTTAAATGTTCTATATATTACTTATTTTATAAATCAGAAAGTTCGTTTGCCTATTCACTCTTCACGGTCAAACGACTGGACCATTTTGAATAAAAATCGACAAAGTGGTTTAGGGGATGCAGAAAAATATAGGATATACTTTTGATCCCGAAATTCCTGCGGAATCGTATACCAAGTATTAAGGATTCTATCTTCCCCGAATATGGGGCATAATGATCAGGATAAGAAAGAAGTAAATTTTCATTTGTCCTCGCATATTTTTCATCATGAATTATCATCATATACAAACGCGCAAGATTTTGTTCTTCTAAGCTATCATGAGTAAACTTACAGGTTGCAGCGGTGGCTTGGCTACCAGCATAGGGTCGGTGGGCGAGTGGTGTGGTGCGGCCGCGCGGAACGATGACATCGGAGGCAGGGGGAGCTCCGCACCACCCCCTCCTGGGGGGTCGCCTACCCCCGCGCCTGGTATACCTGGAAATGGGAAAGGCATCGGATGACAATCATTATCCTAGTGCAGTATTTTTACTGTCCTATCACCACACCAGTGTCTGCTACTGTCAAGCAACTGCTGTGTTCAGATTTAGAGTTCCGTACCTAAAGGGTAAAAACGGAACCCTTTTACTAAGATTCCACTGTATGTCTGTCACCAGGCTGTATCTCATGAACCGTGATAGACAGTTGAAATTATAACAGATGATATTTCTGTTGCCACTATAACAACAAGTACTCAAAACAGAATATAATAGTACGGAACCCTTTTTGCGCGAGTTCGATTCGCACTTGGCCAGTTTTTTAAATACCTAGTTCTTCTTCTCAAGTTCTCAGAACTTCTAAAAATACCATCTCGTAACGAGTTATATAGTAAAGGACCACCTAACAGCAGATGGCACAATGTCTCCTACATTGTTATTTGACCTGGGTCTACGTTACCTGGTGACGTAGCATAAGGGTCGTGCTGATAGGGCGGCGGTGGCTGGTAGTATGCGGCGCCCGCGCCCCACTCCCCCCCGCCAGCGTAGTACGGCTCCTGGTATGGAGCGCCTGCCCCCGCGCCTTTAGGTGACGCGTATCGGCTCGGGGAGTCATGACCGAACTCGTCGCTGCCGTACTGGAAAAGAAGAGAAACAAGGAATTTATTATTTCTGTTAAACATAGTTTCTTAAATAACAACCTAATCGTCCCCTAAAAGGGTATAACCATGCGGTGAACCAAGACGGCAAATAGCGGGACACTTTTTATTCTTATAGAAAAGATGACTAATGCAATGGTTTAGTGAGGATAATATTCGTCGCAATGCGTTCAATTTTTTCACCAAAACAATATAAAAAAATTCTCATTACTGCATATCATGTTTTAATAAAGCCCAGTTTTTTTTTCAATTTAAAATCCTTGAGGACCAGGAGAATTGGACCAACTGAAACCAAAGATCATATTACATCATATCGCCCAATTTTAGTGAGTCGGAATAACTCGCAAACGAGTCAGTCCGGTCTGAGTATCACTTTTGGACGCAAAACTAACAAATTTCTAGAAATCAGTAGCTAAGAAATATCTTTGTTTGTTTGACGAGGCCATGAAAGTCCTTTTTCCCTTTACATCATACCAATTTGAACTGGGATTTTCGGCCTCGGTTCATATTAAAACTAAGTTAGAAACGGTGGTCCATATTAAAACTTATGATTATTTGGATGGGTCGTGGTCCAAACTTTGGGAACCACTGATACCGTCGTTAGATTTGTCTCAGTGTTTCAATAAAAAACATAAAGGACATACAATAACAATACAAAGGTTTTCCTCATTACAAAGAACTGATAGCAAATCAATTCGCTATAAACCAAACATGGTAAATGAATGACATGGTTTGAATTACTACCACTCGATTAAAGATATGACCATTATTGGCCATGATGTAATGGGTACATAACAGTAGCGAGGGGTGAAATTTTCTTGAAGGTAAGCCGAAAAAAAAACAAAAGGGATTGAGTTGCACTGAATTATTTGACAATATTTTATTTCTTGTATCCGTGTCTTTCAAGCAACATAACTAGGCATAGGTAGCAAGCGAATGGTATGCGACGATGTTCACACCACAAAATCTGTAAGATAATAGCGGTATGAACTTAGCAGCATACTGTTTGACAGCTGAGCGTAAGGTACAAATGGCGTGCGAAATCGAAGATTCAAGAGCGGCTGAATGTCATACTCAACTAATTCCCAATTATTAAACCAATCGTTAAAGTGGTCCTGACATTTACCATGGGAGCTTGGCATAGTGTTTTTGTGCACTTTGAGATCCATACATATCAATATAGGGCATTACGGCGAACAATTAATACCTTCACGCGCAATGGGCAGACTTATGCCTGAGTGCTGAAAATCGGAGCGCCTCACCTGAACCTGAACCTAATACCTTCACACCAAACCTTCCAAGCGTTTTGGAAACGGGATATGGGTGCCAAAGTGCACCACGCACGTTATGCAATTCATAGGACACCAAGTTTGGTTAATATCCCGTAGCCGAGACGCTTTATATTTATTTAATCGTATGGCATTAACAGTCGATCAATTTCATAATTCTATGTTTAATTTTTGTATCCATTGGATTACGTCATTTTCAAGGGTGAACAAGTCTGCTAGGTCACCATCATATTTCGTCAAGGGGCAATCTTTGATAATGTGCGGGACATCTTGCGAGGCAGCTCCGCAATCGCACGCCGGCGACGACCTCCATCCACATTTGTACATAAAAGCACGGCTGCGGGCACACCCGGTTCTCAGCCTATTTAGCCGGCACCATACCTTCCTGGGCAGTGAGAAGCCAGCTGGTTTTTTCGTAGGGTTGGTCACAGTTCCCAGGTTGTCAGGCGGGTTGACTTCCCATTCCTGCTTCCAAAATGACGAAATATCGAAGTCAGCGTACAATAGTTGGCGGGCAGTATCGCAAGGTGGGTGACGCGATTTTAGTCGGCATGTTGGAGGGTTCCTGAAGTCGGCGTAGGCCGGGAGGCTTGGGTTAGACAGAATTTTCTTTGTCTCGCGGCACAGTGCTTGCTGTCGTCTCAGATGAGGTGGGGCTATGTGGCTAAGGGCTGGTAGCCATTGTAGGGGAGTGCTTTTGATAGTGCCCGACGTGCATCTCATTGCTTGATTCAGTTGTACGTCAACTCGCTGCACATGTGCGCTATTAAGCCAAACTGGCGCACAATATTCTGCTGAGGAGTAGACTAGGCTAAGGCTCGTTGTGCGAAGTACGTCGGCGTTTGCTCCCCATGACGTTCCCGCCAGCTTGTGTAGAATGTTGTTACGGGTTTGGAGCTTTTTCCCTAGTTTTTGGAGGTGTTGTGCGTATGTTAGACTGCGGTCCAGGGTTACTCCCAGATACTTTAGAGTAGGATTATATTTCAGATCCGATCCGGCAAAGTTAATCTTGGGCTCGTAATTAGCTTGTTTATTGCAGAGGTGGAATGTTGCTGTCTCTGTTTTGCTAGCATTTGGGACCAGGCGCCATTTCGTGAAGTAAGAATTCAATACGTCAAGGTCCTTATTTAGCACCTTCTCCGAAGGCTCAAAGTTAGGGTTTTGGTAGGTGATAGCAATGTCATCAGCGTACATGAATTTTCTGCTCTTTGTTTCCGGTATGTCATGAGTATATAGATTAAAAAGGAGTGGGGCCAATACGGATCCTTGCGGTAGGCCATTGTTGAGTTTTCGAATACGACTTTGATCATTACCAAGGTGTATGACAAATTCACGGTTACTCAACATGATGTTAATTAATCCCACTACCTTCTTGCACGGAACAGCACTCATCAGCTTATATATCAACCCTTGTTTCCAGACTGTATCATATGCCGCTGAGAGATCGATGAGCATGATGAGTTCCCCGTAATACCCTCTTTCGATAGGTATGGGTCTCAAAGTGCACCGCGGCATTTTAAGTTGCTATATCTATTGGTCGCATGCTCTCTGCGTCCAACGACTTCCCGCGACTTTAAGTAAGTCGTCCGATCGCTCTGGAAGTCTTTGAGGGAGGCCTATGTTCAGCAGTGGACGTCCTGTGGTTGATATGATGATATCTATTGTGTCTAAATGCCTCAACAAACACTTTCGATAGCTTACGAATAAGCCCCTAAACTTCAGCACAACAATATGAGTAATAATCTCGATGTCACCAAATAGGCGGCTAGACTTCACCCATATAAGTAGTGTTGCAACACGAGCTGCGGGCGAAAGCTTGTTCATTGTTAATGGTGGTCGCCATAACTCGCTAATTGTGCAAGTAAAGCTTTGTGTTGCTGCTTTTGTCAGAGCCGCCACTGCGTACGAAACCAATCGTCAACTTAACCTTAAAGTAACATTTCTATAGACTTTAAAAAGGTAGGATTGCTTATAAATACGGCAGGGGGGGTCTTTCCTATATACCATGTTGGAAGATAATTGCATTTTTAAACTAACTGTAGAGAATGATTGAAACAGCGTTTCCAGCGCAGTGTTTTATTTTTGAAATATAAAGATTTTCACAAGACACAAAAACACGTTCTTTACAGCAAATTTTTGAAAGTTTAAATATTAAATAAATATTGTAGGACATTCCACACATCGCTACCGTAACTTGACTTGTTTTATGGGTGATAGACAACTCATATACTACTTGTATATTTTTCTTTTGTAAATATATACTTATAATACATAGAAACAACCAGACCACAGACAAATATCTCAGAATAAATACATGTCTGAGTCAGGAATCGAACCCGCAACCCTATGTTTGGCAGTCCGGTATGGTGACCATTGTGGCAACTGGGTCGTCAAACAATTTAAACAACAAACAAAAACAATTTAATCTTGGATTAAATGGAAAATTTCTGAAATATTAAAGAAGAGAAAATCCGAACTATCTGCCTTTAGTCCTTCCGACATGGTGACCATTGTGCCAACTGGGTCGTCAGTTTAAAACAAGATGTATTAGAACACTGGGTTTTTTCTCCTTTTGTGGCTGCACCGGCCTACGTAATAGAACCCTGGACTTTAGACCACTAGACGCATTGTGAACACAATAATGCGATCGAATCAACCAAACTGGTTCAATTCCGCTGTTTGTACTTATAAGATTTTTACAACAAAACATGTAGAACATAATAAAGGAGAATGGGAAAAAATGTACAGAGCTTGGGCCTGGAGGCCTCATGAAACGAGTCATATATCAAATGAAAGGTGGTTTCAAGAGGAACATTTTATTGTATGACCACTTTTTCAAATTAGTTGTGAGATCGGAGTTATAGGTCATTAATGATAGGTGGTCGATTCACTCTCCGTACACCAGTAGGGAGTATTAACGCCTTAATATAATCAAATGTAGCCATCGTATAGCAATGAGTCATATATCAAATGATAGGTTATTTCAAAAGAAATAATTTAATGTATGATGATTTTTAAAATTATTTTTATTTTTAGAGTTATAGGCCATTTTTGCTAAGTAGTAGGTATAGGTGTCTGAGGTCTTCTCTTGTGGAAAGCAAAAGCTTGATTAGAATCAGATGTTGGTCTCCTCATAAAACGAGGCATATATCAAATGAAAGGTGGTTTCAAGAAAAACATTTTATTATATGACCACTTTTACAAAATAGTTGTGGACTCGAAGTTTTAGGTTAATAATGGTAGGTGGTCGGTACACTTGCGAACTTTCTCCGTACACCACTAGGGAGTATTAACACCAGAATAGAATCAGATGTAGCCATCGTATAGTAATGAGTCATATTATATAGAATAATAGTTTATTTCAAGAGAAATAATTTAGTGTATCATGACTTTTAAAATATTATTTCTGTTTTAGGGGCTATAGGTCATTTCTGTTAATTAGTAGATATCGGTGACTAAGGTTTTTCCTTATGCAATGCAGATGCTTGGCTATAAACAGAATATGTTGCCCTCCTCATGAAGCAAGTCATATATCAAATGAAAGGTGGTTTTAAGGGAAACATTTTATTGTATGACTAATTTTTCGAAATATTAGTGGTTTCGAAGTAAGAGATCGTTAAATGTACTTAAGTAAGTATTCGGTAGTATCAGAAATTGTTGACAATGTCTGTCGTGATATAGACATCACTATTTAGCGCTATTTAGTGACACAACAGGCTGATAAAAAGCATGATAGTTATCGTAACCGAGGTATAGGTACCATCACGAGTCGTGAGCTCAGATGTAGAGTCATACGTAAGCTTTTTGATGTTGATGGTTTTGCTTTGTCGGAACCTATTGCAATCAATAAGTTCCGACAAAGCAAAACCATCTTTTTTGGACTAGGTATCTTCAAAAAACAAAAGGTACTCTTCATTATTCATACTCCGAAGGTGCCTAACGAGCGTGTTGAAAGTAAAACTTTCAGCCATTCACTGACAACGTTCATGTCAAATCATAGCTTCGCACGGCTTGTGTATATTGCCAGAGTTTAGTCCTTAGTAGGTTTTTTCTCAGTAATCGAATTCAAGTAGATATATATTTAGTTCAAGATATTATTATCTTATTTAACAAAATAAATGTAAAGACGAAAATGGCCAAAGCGTCGTATGACCATGCTGCGCCGCCGCCAGCGCCCTGTCGTGATGCAGCTGATGTGGCTTTATACGACCGTACGGTCAGAATTGTTCCTTTATTTAAAAAATAATGTGTGGCACCCGGGGACTGCCGCGGTAAAGCTATTGCATCGTGCGAGCTTCGTACCATATACATACACTTAAGCGAACGCTCGGCCGAGCTACATGGTGGGTGGAGTCGGGGGTGTTAGGTTTTATTCTTGATTCGGGCGCTGCGCTCAAAGCCCGCGATAAAAGCTATGCAATAGCTTATGCAGATGCAGCTTATGCAGCAAATGCATTTTTAATTATTTTAAACGTTTTAGTTAGTTATATCTTTTGTTATTTTATTATGTTTTTGTTTTAAGTTTAATGTGGTTTTTCATTTACTATTGCGTATTTTGTGTAAATAATATTTTCTCGACAAACCGTGTTCTGTTATTTAACGAAATAATTTAAATCTTCAGACTTCGCGTCATGGATGTCCAACGGGACTCTGAACAGTCCCGTGGTCCAACTATTTAAAAAGTTGAACCACGACCTATAGTTGGAGGCCCAAGTGTGCGGTGGTTCAACGCGGATTGTGAATACAGAATTAATGAAATAGAGGATTATTCCTTTCGACTCCCGCTTAATGGGCCCCATGGTTGGACCACCACCCCGCACTTTTATTATTGAGTGGAGGTCGTAAGATTTTTCCTTACGAGAATCTTACGGGAATATATAAGCGGGAGTCGAAAGGAATAACCCTTGAAAATTATTCCTCTCAATGAAATTGATAACGAACATAGTTGCATCAGCGTTAGTCTCTATTCAGTGGGAATATCGAGTTAAAAATAATATTTTGTGTTAATCTAGGTCTCCAACAATTTCCATACCGAGTTTCATCACAATCGATTTAGTCGATTAGAAAAATACCTAGTCCCCAAACAGGAAAATCTGAATAGATATTATTGCAGTAACAAAAGAAACGCACGATAGGTACTCGTAGAAAGGTATGTGGTATCATTATTATACCTATTGTACAAGACCCGTCACCAGACGTGAGCATTCTTTTCTTGTGTGGTTTGCAGGACATTAAACCTATTTTTAATCCTACTTAGGTATCATAACCTATATCTCGGTTACGATAAGCATCATGCTTTTTATCAGCCTGCTATGCCACTAAATAGTATTAGGTAGTGATGACTAAATCACGACAACTATTTCTGATACAACTGAATACTTACTTAAGTACATTTATCGATCTCTAACTACGAAACCACTACTATTTCGGAAATATAGTCTTACAATAAAATGGTTTCCCTTAAAACCACCTTAGGGCAACATCTGCTTCTAACCAAGCATCTGTATTGCACAAGTGAAGACCTCAGTCACCTATACCTACTACTTAGCATACAAAGTGTTTGTTTGTTTGTTTGAACGCTCTGATCTCAGAAACTACCTGTTCGGATAGAAAAAAAATATTTTTATGTTGCATAGTCAATTGTTGAATAAGGGTTTAGACTATTTTATATTTCGATATTACGCACGTAGTTACGCGGGTGAAACCGCGGAGCGCTGCTAGTTTGATATACGATTCGTTGCTATATGATGGGTACATCTGGTTCTATTCAGGCGTTAATACTCCCTAGCGGTGTACGGAGAAAACTCGCAAGTGAAACGACCACCTACCATTAATGACCTATATCTCCGAACCCACAACTATTTTGAAAAAGTGGTCTTAAAATAAAATGTTTTTCTTGAAACCACCTTTCATTTGATATATGCCTCGTTTCATGAGGAGACCAACATCTGGTTCTAATCAAGCTTTTGCATTGCACAAGAGAAGACCTCAGTCACCTATACCTACTACTTAGCATAAATGGCCTATAACACTAAAAATAAAAATAATTTTAAAAATCATCATACATTAAATTATTCTTTTTGAAATAACCTATCATTTGATATATGACTCATTGCTATACGATGGCTACATTTGATTCTATTAAGGCGTTAATACTCCCTACTGGTGTACGGAGAGTGAATCGATCACCTATCATTAATGACCTATAACTCCGATCTCACAACTAATTTGAAAAAGTGGTCCTACAATAAAATGTTCCTCTTGAAACCACCTTTCATTTGATATATGTCTCGTTTCATGAGGCCTCCAGGCCCAGAAAGACCATTCTCCTTTACTTGGACCAGAAACGTTTTATTATTTTTTTTTGTTTGCAACGTGTAGGGCTCCCAAACTACTGGACCGATTTCGATGAAACTTGGTATGAGGATACATTGATTAATTGGGAATAACATAGGCTACATTTTATACCGGTATTCCCACGGGATCGGGAGTTATCTGTAATAATAACAAAACAATAGGGTACGCCGTACGATTCGTTGTTGATTTTTAAACAAGTCCGCTCTCATATTTGGTTCAGATAAGCATTCATTGTTAAAGTAGAGAGTAGGTATAATTGTAGGTATAATTATTTGATATTGATAAACAAGTACTTGGAATACCTAACGAAGCATACACTCTACTGATTATTGCGTACGTCTATCCTGTGGGAGGTACCAATACATCTAAAACCAAAGGATTACGTTTTTAAATGTAACCTTGAAATCATCCAATCTTGATCAATGCGACCCATATTTTTTACAAGCATTTGACCACTATCACACCCGTTTATTGGTCGTGGTCCAATCGCCGGAGTTCTATCAATAGGACCTCGGGCAAATCAAACTGTCCGCAGTTCTATCATCGAACCAAGGGCAAAGCAAACTGTCCGCAGTTCTATCAATCAAACCAAGGGCAAATTAAAGGTGACGATGATAGCACGCGCGTCTCCAAGTTGCGGGTGAACAGGTATCTCCTGTTCACCCGCAACTTGGAGACCCCCCAATTAAAACTGATGTGCAGCGCCGTTTTGCTTCGTCATTGCTTATTCGTACAGCAAGGGATGTAATCAGTTTTAATTGGGGGGGTCTTCAAGTCACAAGTGGACAGGTATACTCTAGACGCGCGTATTACATCGTCATCAGGCAGTGGTGATGGTCAAACGCTAAGTTATCATTTGTAAACGAACCTCCTCCTTTCGCCTCTCGTCGCGTATAGGTACGCGACGAATTGAGAACCTCCTCCTTTTTTGAAGTCGGTAAAAAAAATATAGAGTTTGCCTTAAAACCAAGCCAAATTCTACTACTTCTAGCCTACAACATGTAACGTTTTCCTTCATCATCTTCATATCAGCCACAACATGTCCAGTCCACTGCTGAACATAGGCCTCCCCCAAAGACTTCCAGAGCGATTGGTTGCATGATCTCTGCGTCCAGCGACTTTGATTAGGTCGTCCGTTCATTTAGTCGAAGGCCGCGCTTCCATGGTACGTGATTTCCAGTCTAGGACTTTTCAGCCCCAACGGCCATCAGTTCGACGCGCCACATGCCCCGCCCATTGTCACCTCAGCTTGTTTTCCTTCAATATAGAAGGCGGGGATCTCATTTACAAATAAACAATATTAAAAATGATAGGTATTCTAACGTTTCCACGGAAAATACCAAACAAAAAGGTAGAAATAATTCAACATACGTATTGTAAGCTAAAATGAATCAATTTCTTGTAGATTGTTTATTTATTCGATACGTAAATAGAATTTTTATTATGCCTAAAGTTTTACGAAGATTTTCCATCACCTTTCGAATATCTTATACCTGTTAAACACTGCAGACATAATCTAACTATTTAAATAGACATAATCTAAAAAAAAAACATACTAAGGTCTCAGGTTGGTCGCTGCAGGGTGAACCTGGGAAGATGGGGAATGATCGATCTATGCCGGATTCAGTGCGACTGCGGAGCTCCCGAACAAACTATGCTCCACCTCTTGAACTGCCCCTCCAGCCCTAATAGCTGTACATTGGCTGACCTGGTGTCAGCTAATAACAACGCCATAGACCTGGCAGTACACTGGAGTGGGCGGATCTGATCCTACTTCGTCAATTCTCCCTTTGGTTTGTGCTATCGATACGAAGAAGACAATTTAAATTTTGGCGTTTGTCCCGGTAGTTCGGGTGATATAACTGTTACAACCATTTTGTCCTAGTAGTTCGATTAGGGGACGCCAATCGATACAATATTATTTTCCATTAGCGGTATCACCAATCGACTGATTTTTTGTATGATATTTACATAAAGCATTGACTGAATTGGTAAAAGATAAAAACTTGTCAATTTGCCTGGAAAAGATCGCTTTGAGCAATAAGGCCGCCCTTTTAAGCTGTTAAGCTATGTTATTTATATTTTATGTAATTTAAAAATGGTCTAAATAAAGAATTTATCTATCTACCTAGCCACACGTAAGGCGGCGATTGAATAAGGCTCTAAAGTACTGAACCGATTCTGATGACTCAAAAAAATTAAGTATAGTAAAAACTAAGAATACTAAGTTTATGATAAGCAGAAAATGCTCTAAGTATACCGTATAACGTAGAGCTAACACAATAACATTGATCATAAATATTTTGAAGGTAAGACTAAAGCGTAACGCATGAGTCAGGTTTAGGCATTCCTTGAAACCACTCATCCTGTTTCAGATACCGGGAATTGATTGGTATTATACCTACACACTGCTCAGTACTCGTGAGAAGTATACGTAGAGAGTATACGTGAGAATTATATATTGAACGGGCTTCTTGCTATGCTCCAGACCAACTCCTGAAGTCCAAAAGGCCTGACTGACTATATCATGGCACAGCTGAATCCAATGGACAGGTCAGGCTCAAAATAGAAAACCCACAGCACATGCTCATGGAGTGCAGGAGCGTGGCAGAGCAACGGGCTCGGTCTCTTCAATCGCCAGCATCTCTTCCGGAGGCCTGCAGCAGTCTGGAAAGACTGCTAGCTTTCTGGAAGGTCCTGGGATGGTTGGAGTGCAGGAGGATATTCGCACAATGGCGCTAAGTGCGAAAACGACCCCGTAAAACTATATTAAACCCGCTTTCAATAGGCATGGCTAATAAAGTTATCTATCTATCTATCATGGATCTCAAAGTGCACAGCACATTTATGAAAAATTATAGGACATCAAGTTTTGTCAAATATCCCGTTTCCGAGAAACTTTAAAAGTTAGAGGTTGGAGGTGGGGAACCTCACTTTTGGCAATAACTTAAATGTCCTTATATAGTTTGGCATAAGGGATTTGGCATAATAATCCTTAATTTTACACAATTTTTTTGGCATAGTCTTCTGTCATAATATTTTTTTGGCATTAGGCCCAAATAAAGAGGCTAAGTGTGGAAACAGACCCATAAAGTAGCAGTATAGGCATCTCGACTCCTAAGCGAACGAAGACACAGGTAAAATGTAATCACTAACACAACACCCGGATATGATAACGACCGAGAACCGATCCAATACCGACATCAAGATACAACTTCATACAAGAGTGTAATGCCCTCCATTATAAAAGTACAAAGAGTTCACAGTATCACGTTACCGAATCCATTAAGGATCATCAAAAACTGCTCAGCTGTTGCTGATACCAAACGTTGGATAGAATTACAAGGGTTCGATGATATTTATTTGTTAAACGTAGGCATCGAAGATTCGCTCTGTTCCATTCTAATCTAGTGAAACAATCTTTTGAAAAATCTGATTGTACCTTTTGTTCCACTGAAATCTATCGATAGATTTCTCACGTTTATTTCAGAGTAAGCTATCGATAGATGAGGTACTAAAAGTAGACCCACCGCTTTGCCCCGCTGATGGGTCCACAGTTAATCTACTAAGTGGGACTACAGGTAAAAACTAAATCAGTAAAATAACAAAATCAGCTTTTAACCGTGGTTCCACTGCTCCATATGTTTGGATACACAAAGAAAATTTCTCCACATCAAAATTTTTGCTTGAAAGATTATGGTTACCTGAAAGAAATCGCTTTGTACCACTCTAGGATCTTTCCCTATATTTAAGTGTTTTATGTTTTTTAGGGTTCTGTTCCCAAATGGTAAAAAGAGGACCCTATTACTAAGACTCCACTATCTGTCTGTCATCAGGCTGTCTCATGAACCGTGATAGCTAGACACTGGAATATTCTGAACTACCTACTTATGACTGAATTTTACTTGTCAACAAAAATCACTTGGTAGGGATAAGTGGAAGTCAATTTCTAAGTATATCTCCCAGTAGTGATAGGAGGAAAAAATCCATTCTTACCCACCAGGGGGATACGTTGGTAGGGACTAGTGCACTAGCCCGAAATTTTCTCAGATTACGTATTTCTGTTGCCACTATAATTTGTTTTATTTCTATGGTAGGTACAATAATGTGTTTATCTTCTCTATGCATATAAAATGCTTTATGCAGACTGATTGACGGATCAACGCACAGCCTAAACCACTGATCGTAGAAACCTGAAACTTGGAGGGTCTTTGTATGACGTAGGCATCCGATAAGAAAACATTTTCCGAAATTCTTCCCCTTAGGGGTTGAAAAAGGATGCAAATTTTGTATGGGACAACGAGTTTCCTTCCTCCAATCTACTAATTCTACGCGGACGAAGTCGCGAGTAAAGGCTAGTCTATACATATAAAATACTTTGTAAGAAAGGATTTTCCGAAATTTTACCCCTTAGGGATTGAAAAAGGGGGGCAAATTATGTATGGGACAAGGTGATTCCCTGGTCCAATCCTATCAGAACCATTGCCAACTTCTACGCGGTCGAAGTCGCGAACAAAATCTAGTCTATCTATCTTTCTATGATTTTCACGGGCAATTCCTTTAAAACGTAAATAGTAGCTATTTATATGAAATAGTTGTGAGTATATTCTCGTCTGCAAGAAGCCGGTCGCGATGTGATGTTTGGTTTGTTATATATATAGAAACTCATTTATTTACTACGTAGGGGGAGTGTTGACAGATACTACTGTTCTATGCGGTGTCGGACGATGCGCGTGCGCCGCATCGGCCGGTGGACTCCTCGTTACGCGATCCAAGTTCAATATATTTTTAGTAATAATTCAAATTGTTGTGTTCATCTTGGAACGAAGGACTAAAAGACTTTAAGTGTAAGAGAAGTACAGTAGAGCTTGATATTTTGAAACACTTGCTTCTTCCTTCTGCGTTCGAACATCCGATTTTCTCACAGGAATAAAGCGATTGAAACCGCGGGAAAAGCTAGGCAACACTAATATCATAAAAAAATTGGTACGAATAGCCGAAACTTCTGGACCAATTTTGATGAAATCTTATTTGAAGATACTTTTATCGTTCTATGTTTGTTTCTATGTGGCGTACTGGAGCCCAAACGCGTAGACCGATTTTGATGTATTTAGGTTTCCGTACCCAAAGGGTAAATAGCCTTTTACTAAGACTCTGTCACCAGGCTGTATCTCATGAACCGTGATAGCTAGACAGTTGAAATTTTCACAGATGATGTATTTCTGTTGCCACTATAATAACAAGTACTAAAAACAGAATATAATGGAACGGAACCCTTCGTGCGCGAGTCCAACTCGCACTTGGCCGGTTCGTCTCGGTATTCCTACAAGATAACTCGATTGAAACCGCAAGGCGTAGCTAGTCTATACATATAAAATGCTTTGTCCTGAACTACTGACTGACTGACGGATCAACGGACAGCCTAAACCGCTGATCGTAGAGACCTGAAATTTGGAGGGTGTGTTCTTTGCATGACGTAGGCACCGGATAAGACAGGATTTTTCGAAATTCCACCCCTAAGGGGGTGAAAATGAGAGGCAAAGTTTGTATGGGACAACGTGATTCCTTGGTCCATTTTCGACTTTTACGCGGACGAAGTCGCGGGCAAAAGCTAGTCACATATAAAACGTGAAACATAACAAGCGTAAATAAACGCGTTAACAACTATTACAATACGATATAAACTAGATCCCATAAATTAGACAAGTCCTAAACTAGGGCAAGTAATGCTTGTGAATTGTACAATCGACGCTCAAAACTACACCGCCACCGTAACGTTTACAATCCTGTGCAGCACTATTTGAACATTATTAAAACGTAACCTGTGGATCGAACCCACGTCGCGTCGGTTGGTGTAGCGGGTGCCGGCTTATACCCGGTTACTCACATAACTTAATACATAAGAGCGGTGTTGGCTCAGTGGTAGATACCTCGACTTTCATTCTGAAGGTCGTGGGTTCGAATCCCGGCCGGCCGTGCACCAATGTATTTTTCTTAAGAAAAATTTATGTGCGCTAATTGACATTGCTTTTACGGTGTAGGAAAACATCGTGATGAAACCCGCGGCTTAGTTGGCTCCAGAAGTATTGACAAGTTCTCTCCTCTGGACATGGTCGACTAAGCTGAGAGGGTAGTATGTGCTGGGCAAGCCTACTCCATCCTCACGCAAAAAGAACCCAATTAAAAAGGGTTCAATGGCGGAAAACAGCCTGTATACAAGTACAAGTAACTAAAGACATAGCTAACATGTTGAAAATAATAATCACACTGAGTACTTTTAATTCAAGTATTTATGTTTGTGTGTAACGTATATTAGAAGAAGATCGTTAGTCCAATACTTGTTGATAGTATTATTGTAGCAAACTGATAGTGTACTTATCACGCATACTGTACCTCGATATCTGTACGAACCCATGTACTAGAATTGATTTAATTTTACTCTTGTTGGACAACACAATCTGGTTTCTAATATTTTGTAACACTAACTGTTACCCGCGGCTAGCACTGATACATCAAGACACAGGTTTTTGTCTAGTTTGGGTACCAGCGTTCCTTCTTTTAAATGTTGTTTATATCGGGATGAAAATATGATCATGTCTTTTTATTAGACACTGTTACACCTTCAATAAAGCTTTTAGTCATAGATTTTACACATCTTATCACTCTTATATACCTTGGCACCATCATGTACCTTGGCATCACCATACACCTTAGCACCATCATACACCTTGGCACCATCACACACTTTGGCACCATAATATACCTTGGCACCATCATATACCTTGGCACCATCGTATACCTTGGCACCACCATAAACCTTATCACTACAATAATATAATAGAATCCTTACCCCACTCTCCTGACTAGTGGCAGGAGGTTGATGTATCCCATGCTCCTCGTTGTACCTCCGCCTCGCCCTGTGCCGCAACAACGCGGACGCATCAGGCTGACCGAATTGAAACACCTTATCACTCTCATACACCTTGGCACCGTCATACACCTTGGCACCGTCATACACCTTGTCATTAATATAATCACTGTCTTTTTTAGTAAAATCCGACGTAATAAATTCATTTTCTTTTAGGTACACTTTGGTATTGAAGTCCGTATAGTCCGATCGGACACCGTCTAGTATCTCCGATGATAGCCGGAGCGAGTCCGATGTTTGTCGAACGTCTGACAGCTCGGGTCTGTTCGGTTCAGAACGGTCCGTCTCGTGGCGGTAGTTCTCGCATATTTGATGGAATGTATTGAAGTATTCTGAGGCTAGATCCGTCTTCGGTTGATAGTCTAACCCTGGCGGGGTGTCAGCTGTTAGGAAGGCGGGATCCATGGTGACGTCACGATACTTCACGCATTATTGACATTTGAATTTGAACTTTTTGCACTTCGTCGGAGGCATCACTTTCGCTTATTTTTATTGCACTGAATCATTGCACTTTGTTTTTGTTTCATTTTACTCATAATCTAAGACACAATAATAAAAAAACATAATAAAATAACTGCTAAGAGACTTGGGTAGCGTGGACACCGCTTTACAAGTTTCTAGAGAATGATTCAGAAAATAAACAACGAAATTATGTCAGAACAGCCATAAAAGAAAAATATTTAAAAAATTCCACCCTAAACAATAAAATGTAGCAGCCCCCGTATTATTGGACTAACGAGACGAATCTAACAATACCTTATTTAAAGAAATCCATAGAGTGGTTTGGAAGATATGAGAGAATAAAGAATATTACAAGCACACAAATACAGGCGAGAAAAACATAACCCTTTCCTTGCAGTCGGGTAAAAATACAATCGAATTGAAAACCTTTTTTTCGAAATCGGTAAGAATTAAAATACTTCTGACGGATTAGAACCACAAGCGACCACACAGATCGGAACGAACTTCAAAACTGAGTAAGCCGTTCGCGCAAATCCTTCAAACATCATCAAAATCCATTCAGGATGCACCTTCCGTCCCCTGGGAACGTATAGACATACGTAGGTATCGAACCGGGTACCCTTCCATTCAATAAGGAGCAGGTAGCGTCAAATTTCGGACGCTATTCGTAGTCGATTGAAGCGTTACATTTTGTGTCAATTGGTGAAATTTAAGGGTAAGTATAATGATTGGCAGGTTTGAAAATATACAATGCAAGTAAAGATCGACGCCCATACAAGCGGTCCGGAGTCGCACCTGCCGGGGCTGCCCAGTAAACCGTCAAAGAAGCAATGACAAAAGAGAGTTGCCGAAATAAAGAATTTATATTATGTAGGTACTTTAATTCAATAATTTTATTAATTTTTTCTATCTGTTTGTTATTTTAACTTAATTAAGGAACTTAACTTTAATTAAGGATATGGGCAAATTAGCCTGAAATAAATAATCATTCAAAGAGCCGGCTTAGGTCATTCAAGTAAGTAAGAACGGTAGCTTAATTCCGAAGGTTGTGGGTTTGAATCCCGGCCATGCAACAATGGATTTTTTTAACAATTATTTTGTGACTGATATTGCTTTTATATGCGCGGAAGACATCGTGATGAAACCCTAGCTTAGTTGCTCCAGACGTATTGATAAGTTATTTCCTCTCGACATGGTCGACTAAGCTGAGAAGGCAGTTTAGGTGCTGGACATAGTCTGCTCCATCCAAGATTAATTATATATTAAATTTTATCCAACATTAAATAAATGTTTTCTAGTATTCTAGGGTCAATTGAAAAACTCGTTAGAATTTTATTTTAATGATTGATATGTTTTAGCAACTTCGTACCAGGTTAGGTAAAACCGAACACAAAAATAAATAAAAAACAGCACCCAAGTAACAAGTCCGACATTCTAATCCAACGTCCACGAGCTACCCCGGGCACCGAACCCGCGACCTTGGCGGCCACATCTGCCTAGCCACCACCTGTCTACGACCGACGACGTGTTTACAAACACGAATATCTGGTGTTATGTCAATTCTGTTAGGAATTCAATGGTCTTTGACCTTACCGGGAATTATTGTCCTATAATTTAAAAAAATAGGAAGAGAAAAACCGGCCAAGTTCGGGTCGGACACGCGTACGAAGGGTTTCGTACTATTACATTCTGTTTTTAGTATTAAAAAAAACAACAGATATACATAATCTGTGAAAAGTTCAACTGTCTAGCTATCACGGTTCATAAGATACAGCCTGGTGACAGACAGACGGACAGATAGTCTTAGTAATAGGGTCCCGTTTTTACCCCTTAGGTACGCAACCCTAAAAATAATATAAATACTTGGCTAAATGTATAGTCGTGCGAAGCATGCAAAATATCCGCAATAGTGACAAAATTGGCGCACTTTTTGTTCGCGGAATTCTTGCCCTGATGGTCTGACTGAAGCCCTAAGAGCAAAGATGTCATTCGAGCTGGCATGAGGGCGTGAGAGCGAACGATTGCTCATCAAAGGGTCAGGTTACAGAGTACTTACTACGCTGGTGGCCGAGACCACCCTTAGCTTACTCTGAACGATTACATGGCGAATTTAGAGATTAAAATATTATAACACGCAGCGCTTCGCAGTTTCACTCGCGTAACTCCCGATCCCGTGGGTATATCGGGATAAAAAGTAGCCTGTGTTATTGTCAATGAATCAATGTATCCTTATACCGAGTTTCATAAAAATCTGTGTAGTAGTTTCGGAGCCTATTCTTTACAAACAAAAAGATTTCCTGTTTAATATATTAGCTTCAGCAATTTAAATTCATTCGAATCATGGGACGTGTATTAGAAGGAGTAGACTATGTCCAATACCTATACCACCCTCTCAGCTTAGTCGACCGTGTCCAGAGGACGGAACTCGTCAATACGTCTGGAGACAATTAAGAGGAAAGGGTACCGGGCGCTCTCTCCATACAAACGTAGTCGACTGTTTCCTCCCTGGATACTGACACTAGAGCAAATATTTTTGTTGCATAAAACTTATAACTGCCATGAACATACCCTTATGTTTTGTTTTATTTTTGTTTTTAAACTATGATAATTAGAAAATGAAAAAACCAAGACCATAGGGCCATAGTCATGGCAGTTATAGGTTTTATAGCACAAAAATATTTATGCTAGTGTCATTATCCAGGGAGGAAACAGTCGACTACGTTTGTATGGAGAGAGCGCCGGTACCCTTTCACCTTAAGAGGCGGGTTTCATAAGTTTTCCGCGCACTGTAAGAACAATTGTATGTTCGAAATGAAAGTCGAAGTAACTACCGCTAGGCTAGGTGAAATAATTAATAATGATTTTTCCTACCATTGTTTACAGTAGTTTATGCACAATTGAGGAATCCAAATATCTTTTTCCCACTAGTGACACAATGTATTATTATAACAAAAAAAAACCGTATGAGTTTCTTGTGCCTTATCCTCATTGGTGGGCGCGTTCCGAAGGCACACAATCTAGTTTAGTTTTAAGACAATTCAGTGTTATTACATGCATATTTTCAAATGAATATAGTTTGACTTTGAATCTTATCCAATTAGAGATAATTATAGGTTAAAACCTAGTTAACTATAACCTCACCCTTGATTGACATTGCTAGAACATTTACACTAATAAGCTTTTACCCGCGAATTCGTCCACGTAGGAATTGAATTTTTCAAAATCCTTTCTTAGCGCATGTCGACGTCAAGCTACCTTGACGACCCAGTTGGCACAATGGTCACCATGCCGGACTGCCAAACACAGGGTTGCGGGTTCGATTCCCGCCTCCGACAAGTATTTATGCTTAGATATTTGGTTGGGGTCTGGTTGTTTCTATGTATTATCTATATCTATATATGTTCTATATATATAAAAGAAAGTCGTGTTAGTTACACCATTTATAACTCGGGAACGGCTAAACCGATTTGGCTGAAAATTGGTGGGGAGATAGCTTACAATCATAAGACGGACATAGGATATTTTTTTCGATATTCCCACGGGATCGGGACTTACGCGGGTGAAACCGCGGGGCGCAGCTAGTATATCTATATATATAAAAGAAAGTCGTGTTAGTTACACCACTTATAACTCAAGAACGGCAGAACAGATTTGGGTAAAAATTGGTAGGGAGGTAGCTTAGAGCCAGGAGACGGACATAAGATACTTTTTATCCCAATATGCCCACGGGATCGGGACTTACGCGGGTGAAACCGCGGGGCGCAGCTAGTAATTATATATTTACAAAAAGAAAATTATATAAGTGTATATGAGTTGTCTAGCACCCATAACACAAGTGTAGTTACTTAGCTTGGGGCTAGATGGCGATGTGTGGAATGTCCTGCAATATTTATTTATTTTATTTATCTGTATGTCAAATAGCCCAATCCTTCAATTGCTTTGAGCTGTACGTTGATAGTCAGTACTTTTAATTTTATATATATAGATTCAGGGCGATATGCAAAGCTTCAGTATAGCCATATGAATGAATACTTTATTTAAGAAAAATGTTTTAAGAATTCGAAATAAGCTTTTCGGTGAGTTCAATAAAACTAGAAAGTCAAAGAGAACAGTTATTATTTTTACAATAAGAATTTTTTTTGGAAAAATAGTCCTTTCCAAAAAATATGTAATAAAAATCCTATATAAACCCCTATGTGTTGTATATAATTAAATAATAATTATATTTCCTGCTTATTAAAGGGACTACCTAGTAAATATATAATCTATACAAACAAAATGCTTTGTCCTGAATGACTGACTGACGGACTGACGGATCAACGCACAGCCTAAATCGCTGATCGTAGAGACCTGAAACTTGGAGGGTATCTTCTTGTATGACGTGGGCAACCGACAAGAAAGGATTTTGAAAAATATACTATACGAGAGCGAAAGCTAGTCCTATTAAAAAAAATGTCCTATCTTAGAGATATGGGTCATTTACGAAAACAAAAACCACTTTATTCCAAAACGAGGTTATGGATAGTCCGAGATGTGGATTTAAACCTTAGATTTAGATGCAGATTTACTCGTGAACTATAGTCTAAACACTGTATAATCTATATTTAGACTATAGTTCCTTGTATAAGCCACATCTCGGACTATCCTTAAACCTCGTTTTGAAATAAGGGGCAAAATGTTAAATGATAAAAAATTATAGCAACCCCTACGAGTTGTATGTAATTAAAATTATACTTACTAATAATTAATTTAACCTTCGTTAGTTGATAGATAAGTTACTGATTTCGACTACCACCCAAATCCGACAATTGAACAAAAACCTTACATAAATTCCATTCAATTTCCGTGGAATCGTTTACAAAAAAGAACCGTATAGTTATTGGCTTAGTCGCGTGGTATCTGAGGAACCGGTCGGCAGATGTTCGCTAGAGCAGGTGATCACGTACTGGGTTGGGTTGTTGGGTTATACAGATTGTGTGCGCAAGAGTGAGGTACGACGCTCGAAATGAAAAGAGAAAAATGTTTATGGCGGCACGTATTAACCTAAAAAAATAAACAGTAAAATGTCAAAGTCAAATTTTTCTATCCATTTGGAATCACTGTACGAAATCACCTTGAAATGTCTTAAGGTGAAAGGGTACCGGCGCTCTCTCCATACAAACGTAGTCGACTGTTTCCTCCCTGGATAATGACACTAGCGCCAATATTTAACTGCCATGGCTATGCCCCTATGTTTTGGTTTTTTTCATTTTCTAATTATCATAGAAATTAAGATTCAAAATATAAAACATAGGGGCATGGTCATGGCAGTTAAAAGTTTGATGCAAAAAAATATTTGCTCTAGTGTCATTATCCAGGGAGAAAATAGTCGACTACGTTTGTATGGAGAGAGCCCCCGGTACCCTTTCCTCTTAAAAACTAAGTATGTGTGTCTTCGAAACGCGCCAATGAGAAGAAGGCACAAGAAATCATGGGTTTTTTTAGAACATTAGGTTGACTTTCAAAGTAAAAATAAATTAATTTAAGACTTTAAACATGTTTAACTTGTGGCTATTGAAATATAATTTTAGAATACCCGTTAAATGCATTTACATAGAATTTAGATAAATTTGTTTAAGCACAATTTCATGCAAGTCAGCAAGGTAGTCATGATTAAACTAAGTCAGATATCATTTTGACAATTAAATTTTATTTCGTATGCGAAAAAACCCAAGAAAAAGTAAATACCTTAGAAGTAATGATAGAATTCTGAATTTTGTAAAAAATCTTCAGACAGAAAAAATCACACATTTTTTATGTGAGAGCAAACTATGTGAATTTTGTAGTCTAAAGGCAGATTTATCGAATTTCCTCTTCTTTAATATTTCAAAAGTTTCCCATATAATCGAAGATTAAATTGTTTTTATTTTTTTCGTTTACATTCTACACAGCATTATTGAACTAATCCTACTAATATTATAAATGTGAAAGTTTGTGTGTGTATGTATGTTTGTTACTCCTTCACGCTAAAACTATTAGACCGATTGCGATAAAACTCGGTATCTAGATAGCTGGAGATCTGGATTAACACTGGCTGCTTTTTATCCGGATAATCCCACGGGATCTTACGTAGGTGAAACCACGGGGAGCAGCTAGTTATTCAATGGAGTAATGAGTAAAGCTGCGGGTAAAAACTAGAATAAGATTCATTTAATATTGAAATTTACGACTAAACGTATTTTGATTGGTATTTTATTGATAAATAACTAACAAAGTAATAGTAGGACACCGCGTACTGTGCTGTGATTGGTCACTTCGGATTTAAGGTAGGGTATACACTGGGCCACTATACACTTGAAAAATAGTCTTATGGACTGGGCGAAATTGAATCTTTTTTTGCTAGCTTGCTACACAAATAGCGAAATATTGTCCGTGATTAAGAAAATACTCTTAAAAGTATTTCAATTCGAGACTCAGGGAGAGGCCGAAGATACATCGCACTACAATGTAAAACAAGTTTCGTAGAAGCGCAGGCGCATGTCGCAAAATGCATCACTGCGATACATCTATGAATAGAATAGAATAGACATTAATTAGAAAAGCACACAGCAAGAACACAAATATAAAAAAGGTACCTAGACATAATTACAAACAAAAAAACTTCTATCTATATCTATGCAAGTTCACCTATGTGCTCTGGCTCGTAGATGAACTCTGGTCATCTACGTGCCTGGTAATTCGAGATTGTGGCTCAATGGAGTAATAAGTAAGATCATTTATAGTAAAAAAGCTAAATATTTTGTACTTAATACTAATATTAGAAAGCTCAAAAGGTTGAACATGCTAATCTCAGGGACTAGTGGTTCGAATTGAAAAAATATTTTTGTGTTGAATAGTCCATTTATCGAGGAAGGCTACTTTTTATTTTGATATTCCACTTCGGGACTTACGCGGGCCTTACCGCAGGGCGCAGCTAGTTGTACTTAAATAGAAAATAAACTTATTGTATTTGTTTAGAAAAACTGCGTATCAGAGACGTTTCCAGCACTATGCGACGAAAAGTTATAAAAAAAAATACATAAATAAATATTAAGTACAGGACAATCAACACCTCGCCATCTAGCCCCAAGCTAAGTAACTAGACTTGTTCTTTTTCTTTATACTTATAATACATAGAAACAAACAGATCCCAGACAAATATCTAAACATAAATAGTTGTCTGAGACAGGAATCGAACCCGCAACCCTGTGTTTGGCAGTTCGGCATGGTGATCATTGTGCCAAATGAGTCGTTATAGTTTTCTCCAAGTGTGTCCCCAACTTCTAACATTAACCAAATACAAAGTGAAGGTTTGAGCAAACGTCAACCAAAACATTTAACTTCAGTTTAAGGGTTGAATAATTATAGGTTACTTTATTATAACTTAGGTACTTACGTATGTATAACTACGTACAATTAAAACCTATCAGTTAATTATTTATTAACATGATGTCGAACTAACGGCCCGACAAATTCCATTTCTCCTTTTTGGTTTTCGTTAAAAGACTAAATTATAAATCGAATTATTTATTTATATATAGCAGAGCTCCGCGGTTTCACCCGCGTAAGTCCTGATCCCGTGGGAATATCGGGATAAAAAAAGCCCATATTAATGTTCCTAATGCGGTATTTTTTACGAAAAACTGGATATTTTTCGAATTTTGCCAGCTTCCGGTGCGAAATACCCTTTTAAGTATTTTTACTTTGATTCGTTATTATGGATATTTTTTACCGGTATATTTTTTGAGTATATTTTCGTAAGATATTAATTTGTTTCTTAACAATATGAATTAAAATCTTTTATTATAAGTAACTGGCAGCGCTCCGCGGTTTTACCCTCAATCCCATGGGAATCTCGGGATAAAAAGTAGCTCTAACTAAAGGATTCAATCTGTTTTCTTATACCAAGTTTCACCAAAATCGGTCCAGTAGTTTCGGAGCATCTTTTTTAAACCGACGTCAAAAAAAGATGAAGGTATAAAAAAAATTGTTCCGCTTTTAGATTTTCTTGTAATACAGGGTGTTTGATCCATCGTTAGCTAAATAAAAACACTTCTTATAATAAATGTCACATTATATTAATTCTACGTACGTATCTTGCGCAACGTTTGCTAATCAATTCTCGATGTTATCACAATAAATATAAAGTTGAAAGTTGAGTACAAAATGTGAGAGAGACAGCGCGACGCCTCGTGACGTCAGCGGATGTTTGTTTTAAATGGAAAATGTATGGAAGGAATGTGTGACAAATAAATACTTGTAATTATTGTTGTTAATCAAAGATTTGCAATATTCCCTCTGTCAGTTTTGTCCACCCCCGAGCAAGGGAGCAAGGGTGGATATGCAATCCACGGTAGACAAAACGGGGGAAACGCTTATCCCCGTAATTATTGCCATTATAAGAAAACCACAGAGTATATAGAATGTCGTCGCAAATCAACTTATTAAATTAGTTTTTTATACATCTGTGCTTGTCATTCTTGTTAATGTCATTTGTTTTAATTAAAATTTAACTTAATTTTACTCTATTGTCTTCCCTATGTCCCCATGCTATAGACGACAATAGATGTCCACGTGTTATGTCAAATGGGGATATACTTAACCTTTCCTCTTTTGCCGTGCTTTGGCAGGCGGACAAAATAATTTTATCCCTTGACTGAGGACATAACGGGTGGACATCATTTTTATCCCCGGCCCATGCTTGCCCTAATGGACAACGGCAACAAATATTATGTCCTAAAATTTAGTGCTAAGTAGGTATTTCTGTTTTTCTGTCTATTTAGTACCTGAAATAATTTCGGTTCAGGCCCGTCGGCTCCCCTAACGGATCCCCTACTCCATACGGCCTCCCTGTCGATATTTTTTTCACGCCCATGGTCTCCCCTGGACTAGGGGAGACGGGTGAAACCTCAGGGCGCAGCTAGTGTCTACTGAAAACGCTTTCTCTTTCAAAACATTACAATAAACTGGTTTACTTTAAACACGGCTACATTTCGTAATATTCAAAAAGGGCAAGCATTCGTTAGGTAGGTTACCTATTGAGACCGTCTTGGTTTTTGTGAAATTTGTTCAAAATTATAACCGGTTCCGATAAAAGAGGAACACATGTCGGCTCGGTTTAAACGGTCGAGTTTAAGTTGCTTTTGACCGATTTGAAAAAAAAAGAGGTTCTATTTTATTGTATACATACAGTGTAACAAAAAACCCTTGTTATTACTAGATAATATAGAAAAAAAAAATTGCCTGAAAATAAAAGAGTTTAAATTATCCTAATTTCATGGACCTAAGACAGCAGATCATTAGCTAAATATTATTGGTTCCATATTTTAAAAAATCTCCAAATTAAGGGGGGGGGGTCAGTTCCCAGCGCTGGTACAAGAACAAGCCACTACGGACAACACCATCAAGGTTTTGGAATAGATAGTGAACTGATACCGTGGCGTGGGCAGATCTTGCTAATAAGGTCAGATCTGCCCACATGACATTCATATTTCACATTCTAACTTACGACCAATAACCGTTTTAAAACTTTTATGACGTGTAAGTACAAATGAAGACTCACTCCATGCAGATTTTGTATTTCTTTCCAGACCAATAACCTTTTTTTAACTTTTTTGACGTGTGAGCCCAATTAAAAACTCACTCGATGAAGGTATTGTATTTTTTTCTCTAGTAAAATGTACAACAGGCGCTGCCTGTGACGTCACAATCGTTGACGTGTTAACCCAGATGAAGAGTCACTCCATGAAGGTTTTGAATTTATATCTCAGTAAAATGTACTACGGGTGCTGCCTGTGACGTTACAGAAGTAGCCGTCTTATAATCAAAAGACAAAATAATCGTAATTTTATTTGGCAAAAATAAAATAATTACAACAATTATCTCCTATTTTCAACTTAATGTATAGAGTTACAGCTGTCAAGTACTGAATTAAAAACAGCTTGATCTCGCTTCAATTCCAACTAACGAATTAATCATTATTCACAATTCAATGCAAAGAGATTCAACATTAAAGAAGAATAGAGAGAACACCCTTTCAAGAGGAGGACGGGTCGGAAAGTTCTCATTCCACACTGTCTACCTTTACTCGCGTCTCTCGAAGGCCTCCGTTTATATAGTCTACTAATATTGTAAATGTAAAGTTTGTGTGTGTGTTTGTTCACACATAAACTACTGGAAAAATTGGATTAACAATTATGTAGATAGCTGGAGAGTGGAGACCTGGATTAACACATTCCCACGGGATCGGGATTTACGCGGGTTAAACCCTTACGCCACGCGGTTTATTTTATAAAAAAAAAGTTTCATCGAAATGTTCTCTCTAATCATTTATAAGTTAAATATAATTGATGTGCTAAGCATTCAGACCGCGTGCTGCGCGAGCGTCGTCGTTCCGTCTACATTAGCCTGCGTATGCGCATTGAATGGAATACTCGTTATTTAGTAGGTAGGTGACTATGTAGCTTGTACCTCGTATCGAGACATCGACGGAGTTGACTCTACGCAAGAGCGAATCACGACTTTAGCGATCGTGTTTATTTTAACAGAATAAAAATGGTAAATATTACAGGACATTTCACACAGCACCATCTAGCCGCAAGCTAAGCAACTAGGCTTGTGTTATGGTGACCAGACGACGGATAGAATACTTTCTTTTGCAAATATTTACTTAATATTCATACAGATACAGCCAAATCATCAAATAATAAATGGAAAAAATAGTTTTTTTGTTTGTAACGAATAGGCTTTCAAACTTTTGAGCCGATTTTCCTGAAACTTGGTAATGAGAATACGGGAGTAACATAGGCAACTTTTTATCTCTTTATTCCCCTAGAATATCAACTAAATATTTGAACCACAGGATGTTCTTAAGACTACTCATCTTTAAAACGATCAATATTGACCTAAATCGAGCGGAAGTCGGCAGGAAGTTATCGAGTGACGAGGCGGGAATCGAACACGACACCCTCGATAGATAAGAAAGGAAGTCATGGGAGAAAATATTGCTTTGAGAAAGTTACATTATGAGAAAGATTTTAAAATTCAGGTGTTGTTTAATATATTAAAAAAAAAACTCCACTGCGAGGTAATAATATTGCTAATTTTGGGCTTGTGTTATGGTGACTGTGACGAATAGAAGACTTATATATAGGAAAAAAAAGAGGGAAAATATATATATATAAAGGAATAACAAAAAATCCCAATTTTTTTTCGTTTTTTTTATGACGTTATCACGTAAAATTATCGTCGCCGACTTTTCGGACAGCCATTTGTTTTATTTTTATATTTAAGGTGAAAGGGCCCCGGCGCTCACTGTATCCTCCCTGGATAATGACACTAGCACGAATATTTTTGTGCCATAAAACATATAACTGCCATGACTATGCCCCTATATATGGTTTTTTTTTTCATTTTCATATTATCATAGAAATTAAGATTTTAAAAACAAAAAACATAGGGGCATGGTCATGGCAGTTGTTTTATGCACAAAAAATATTTGCTCTAGTGTCATTATCAGGGAGAAAACAGTCGACTACGTTTATATGGAGCGCTCGGTACCCTTTCCTCTTAATGTAATTTAAAAATGGTGTTTGCAATAATGAATTAATCTATCTATCTAAAGGTAATATTTTGCACCCGTTACTTAAGACTTGAAGATGTAGTGTCTCATGAGCCTCTAACAAATGACTGTTTGAGTCATTTGTTCTAAATCTGTCTAATGTAGATTCATATCACTTTTGGCAACATATTTGGCAGTAACAAAAAAATGCGCGAACAGTAGGCGTTAAAATAACAAAAATAATACATTGGTACAACTAGTAGGTGTACTTTGTCGCCGAAATAAATAGCGTGTTGTTCTCGTGTTTTAGGTGAACCTGCGATGCAGAAGGTTGCGGGTTCGATGCCTTCCTCAAACAAGTATATTTGTACTGATTTGCTTCTGGTCTGGGTGTCGGTATGTTTATTAAGTATATACAGGACATTTTTTTTACGTGGGCCTTTAGGGCTATATCATAAACTAGCAGCGCTCCGCGGTTTCACCCCCGTAACTCCTGATCCGCATCATTAGATTTTTGAAAAAGTCATTATCCTAGCCAGGAATCGAACCTGTTGATTTTGCCAAAAAAAATAATCACCTATATTTTTATACCAATAGATACTCTTGCCGATAGAGATCAATTCCTGGAAACAAACATAGTATGGCACATCAAAGGTAATAGCTAAAAAAATGGATATTATGTATTCTATACGTTATCTAGCACCCATAACACAAGTCTAGTTGCTAAGTTTGGGGCTATTTGGCGCTGTAAAAATGTTAAACAATAATTAGTCGCGTATTTTTTTTATTCACTGATTATTAAAAATAAATTACTTTAGAATCTTAAAAATAATATACGTAAGGCCTTGTACTTTAATGAAGATATTAGAATCGATTTTATTTGCAAGCGTGTTTAATTACTTATTCATAAAGTGTTCACTGTCCGATGTGACAGCGCGAGGCGCGCGACTCGACGTGGCCCTAGCGGACGCTTCGGACATAATTATATGATAATTATTGACTATTTCCTTTAAAGAAATATACAATTCTTTTTCTAAGTATTTTTTTTCTGTCGCAGAGAATCTTATTGAATTAAACCTTCCCATAAGTATCCTTTCTATAATCTATACTAATATCTTAAAGCTGAAGAATTTGTTTGTTTGTCTGAACGCGCTAATCTCAGAAACTACTGGTTCGAATTGAAAAAATATTTTTGTCCATTTATAGAGGAGCACAAATATTTTTTTTGCATAAAACCTATAACTTGTCTTGTTTTGAAGTGTTCTAATTATCATAGAAATTAAATAAAAAAAAAACATAAAATAGTGGCATGGTCATGGCAGTTTTAAGTTATATGCAAAAAAAAGCTCTAGTATCATTATTTTATTTATTTATTTATCCAGGGAGGAAACAGTCGACTACGTTTGTATGGAGAGAGCCCCCGGTACCCTTTCCTCTTAATGATTTTCATTGTATTCTTCCATACTCGTGGCGTCTATATCCTAAAAAAACAGAGCCTAAATAATTCATATCTATACCTAGATGTTAAATCTAGACATACACTTGATTCAGTAAAGTGGAAGCCACCTGGACGTGTCGAATCTATCCGGAATTAATACTCGATCAATAACAGTCTAGTGTCCGACTAAATACTGTCCCGCATTTGACGCGTGACGCATCCCCAGACGTGCAGCATACTTTTAAATATCATTTGGTTAATATTTCGTATTGACTAGGAACTTTATTTCAGTTTGCTTGTATCGTCATTGATTAAAAAAATACTAGCATCACCACGCGGTTTCTGCCACGTAAGTCCAGATCCCGTGAGTTTATCGGGATAAAAAGTAGCCTCTGTTACTCACAATAAACCAATGTATCATCATACCAAGTTTCATCAAAATCGGTCTTGTAGTTTCGGAGCCTATTCAATGCAACAAACAATAAAATCTTTCCTCTCAATATTTTTTCTATACATATAAAATGACTGACTGAGTGACGGATCAACGCACAGCCTAAACCGCTGATCGTAGAGACCTGAAACTTGGAGGGTGAGTTCTTTGTATGACGTAGGCATCCGATAAGAAAGGATCCCTATACATCCGCCACATTAATTATCGAGCCTATTTGGGGATGATGGGAGTTGAAAGTTACATTTTCCCCAAAACTATTTCTTAACTAGAATGCTTTCCCCCAAATGGACCTAAAAAGATTTTTAAGCGTATTTTTTTTAAGCTATTGCATAGCTTTTATCGCGGGCTTTAAGCGCAGCGACCGAATCTAGAAATTCCGTAACGAAAATAAAACCTAACACCCACTCCGCCTACAACGTAGCTCGGCCGAGCGTTCGCTTAACGTGCATGTATATGATACGACTGTAAGAAGCTCGCACGATGCAATATCTTTACCGCGGCAGTCCCCGAGTGCCACACTTTTTTTTAGTTTTATAGCTATCAAAACTTCAACAAACAAACGTACAGTTGAACCATAATGAATTGTAAAGGCAATTATTCAAATAATATTAAAATATAACATGTCTAGTAGACAACTGCTTCTAATGCATTTCAACATGAGATAACGAAAACTAAACATTTTTTATTCACATCTGGTCTGCATTCTAAATTTTATATTTGCACATTTTAAGAGGAACGGGTACCGGCGCTCTCTCCATACACACTTAGTCGACTGTTTCCTCCCTGGATAATGACACTAGAGCAAATATTTTTGTTGCATAAAACTTATAACTGCCATGGGCGGCCTTATCGCTAAAAGCGATCTCTTCCAGGCAACCTTTAACTAATACTCGTAATATAAATTCCAAAGTTTGTTTATTTATTGCTGTATTTGTTTCCTCTTCCTCCACGGTCAAACGACTGGAACGATTTTAATAAAAATCGGCATAGTGGTAGTTTATGGAATGGACAATGACATACTTTAGATCCCGAAATTCCCAATGGTTTGGGATTTACGCGGGTCAAACCGCGGGGCGCAGATATCTTCTATGGTAATATTCTATATCCTGTTCGACCCATTGATCAATTTTCATCCAAATCGGTCGAGTCATTTCGAACAATCCTTTCACATGTAATAGAAAAAAATAATCTAAAACATGATAGCAAGTCATAGTGACTTTAAATTCTTGACGTATAAGTATAAGTCAGTAACAAATGTGAACCACAGTTTTAAAAAATTGCTTTTATTAAAATGTTTTTAACTTGAGCAGGACTTTTAAAGTAATATTGCAAGATTATTCGTTCAATAGGTTAGAAGAGAAGAAGGTCAGTTGCAAAAACAAAACGACGGATTTGACGCTATAAATACGTCATCATTTAAATTGATATTACTAACTCAAACTCTTTGGGTCTTTGATTAATAAGTCCCTTTATTTACATTAGAAATTTATTGAATAAAAAATTAATCAATATTGCAGGACATGCCACACATCGCCATCTAACCCCAAGCTAAGTAACTAGACTTGTGTTGTGGGTGCTAGACAACTCATAATAATATACTACTTATATACTTTTCTTTTGTAAATACTTCTAAACAACTAGACCACAGACAAATGCTTGTCTTGAGGCCGGTATCGAACCCGTAAACCTGTGTTTGGCAGTCCAGCATGATGACCATTGTGCCAACTGGGTCGTCATGTTATGAATGGGACATAACTTGACACTAGATGGTAGGTGACGATGTGGCCTAAGATGTAACACGCAGTGTCTAGAAGATACCTGTTCACTCGCTACTTGAAGACACACGTCAGGAAAGACAGACGCAGGCCACTGATTCCATTCCCTTGCTGTACGAATAAGGAATGACAACGCATAGGAGCTGGGATCTTCATCATGAATTGGTGTCGCATATCAGTTTGGTTGTATGACAAACTTATTTCTAACTTCCGACTCAAAAACGACGGGGTGTTATAAGTTTGACATGCCTATGTGTTTGTCTGTCTGTGGCATCGTAGCTCCCGAACGGCTGTACCGATTTTCAACGTTTATTTTGTTTGAAAGGTGAATAAGTCGGGAGTGTTCTTGGCTATATTTGATCGAAATCCATTGAGCCGTCTGAAAGTTATAGGGATTTTTAAAATTGTAAATTTAATTTTTAAAATCTACTAATAAAGGATTAGCTACCAGCTGTGTGCAATCAGCAGTTATCAATAGGTATGTCTGTCTATGATAGGTACATAATATATCTACTAACAATATTATAGTGATGTCATGGTTATATTATTGTAATATCTCCCAGTTGTTATGCATATAACGCGGTTGTAGTTTTTTCTGATAAAGTATTGAGGAATTCGATGCGTTGGCGGTATATTTCATAACATATATACATTTACATTATCTTACCATATGATGGATATCTTTTAAGAGGAAAGGGTACCGGGGGCTCTCTCCATACATACGTAGTCGACTGTTTTCTCCTTGGATAATGACACTAGAACAAATATGATTGTTGCATAAAACTTATAACTACCATGACCATACCCTTATGTTTTTTAAATCTTAATTTCTATGATAATAAGAAAATGACAAAAAATCTAAAACATAGGCAGTTATAAGTTTTATGGCACAAAAATATGCTAGTGTCATTATCCAGGGAGGAAACAGTCGACTTAATTTGTACGGACAGAGCGCCGGTACCCTTTCACCTTAAGGTGCATAATGCCTTTCGTCTATAACAACTATTTAGACACCTGATCCCCTCTTGACTTCGTCCCGCCTGCAGAACATCTACCCTCAGGCTCTGATCTATAGTAGCTTATCAAGATTACTGACTATTAGCGATATCGCAAATCGACAGATTTTTTTGTACGATATTGACAGTAAGCGTTGTATGAAATTGGCTAAAAATGAAAGATATCTACCATTTTTTTAACCCAAGACTTTTCGTCGTCAATTTCATACAAAAAAATCTAAAAACGTCTGTCGATTGTCGATATCGCTAATAGACAGTAATCTTGTCTATGGGGGCAGGGGTGGGCCGCTATAGATCGAACCTAATTCGATGGGGGTACTCTAAGAGACTAGAGTGCCTCGATGCAAAACATGGCGCATCTAATTTCCTGCCCATCGTGCCCTACCACCTACAGTCCTACACCAAGCAACAAATAATGGAGGCCACAGTTTTTGACAACGCGGTCTGTTTCGACTTAAGTTTGGCAAGGTTTGAATCGACATGGAATTGTCGGATTTAAATTATACCAAAATTTAAGAATTTCACCTACAAAAGGTACACACACACAACAACATTAAACAATAATTTTCCATGCAATAATTATTGGTTATAGGTGACAGGCATTTTGCATTTGACTCCTAAATGCGCCTTAAATACTTTAAATGAATGTTCTACTGAAGATCACAAGACAGAGAAAAAGTTTGCACCTGCCCTGCGCGCGCGCATGTTTCAAATTTCGTTGGTGTTCCTTTACATAGACAGGAATTATTGCTACAGTCTGTTTCTTTATTTTGTAAACTCCAGTTAAACATAGGAAACTTAGTACTCAAATATTGTAAGGAAAATACCTTTATTTTGAAACTCCTTTCAGACGACCCAGTTGGAACAATGGTCACCATGTGGGACTGCCAAACACAGGGTTGCGGGTTCGATTCCCGCCTCAGACAAGTATTTGTGCTTAGATATTTGTCTGTGGTCTGGTTTTTGCTATGTATAATAAGTATATATTTACAAAAGAAAAGTATATAAGTAGTATATGAGTTGTCTAGCACCCATAACACAAGTGTAGTTACCTAGCTTGGGGCTAGATGGCGATGTGTAAAATGTCCCGAAATATCTATTTATAAAAATTTGCTATCTCGTATAGTTTAGGAAATACCCCATATGTCGTGTCACTTGCTACCATGACTATGTCCAGGGGCTGGTAGAAGCCGGCTAAGGCCTACCATTGCTTAAAGCAATTCACCCTATAGATGTTGACTAGCTTTTGCTCGCGACTTCGTCCGCGTAAAAGTCGGACGGACCAAGAAATTACGTTATCCCATACAAACTTTGCCCCTCTTTTCACCCCCTAAGGGGTAGAATTTCATAAAATCCTTTCTTATCGGATACCTACGTCATACAAAGAACACATCCTTCAAGTTTCAGGTCTCTACGATCAGCGGTTTAGGCTGTGCGTTGATCCGTCAGTCAGTCAGTCAGGACAAAGCATTTTATATGTATAGATAAAATATGTCTCGTTAAACATTCGTATAGCCTTGTGGGTAGAATGTTTCAGTCTCTACCTACCACATTGTAGTTTTGACCCTTTTATAGGGTCTTATAATACTTAGAATTCGAACAGTGTCGTCAGAATTTATATTTTTATCTTTAGCTGGAGATCGGGATACTTGGAAGGAAATAAATGGAGGGGAGGCCTTTGTCCCAGCAGTGGGACACAACAGGCTAATAAAAAAGTAAAAAAAAATTAGCTTGTACTGACTCCGCGTACGAGTTGAATTTTTAAAAATTCTTTTTTTGCGTAAGTTATAACATCTATATGTACGTCAATTTTTAGACCGAGCCATCCATTGGTAGTAATTACAAGGCTATACTGGCAACACCGTAGGGGTCATAATTCAGGATGACAGACGCTCCTATGTAGGACTACGAGAGCTTTTTTCCTCCTTAAAGAAATTATTCTTCTATATTAAAATGAATTATTTTTAAAAAATTATAATGCTTCAAAAAATATTAGAAATAGGTGCAATTTTTGAACTATTCCAAAAATCTAACTAAAAAACGCGATAATACTCGCGTCGCGTTTTTAAGCTTGACTTTTCGGAAGCTTTACAGCTCCCATGGTCACGGGCAGACTGAGTTAAAATTAGTTTTACAAATTATATGAATAATTGTTATAAGATCTGTCTAATTTAAAAAAAAAAATATTTAAACGCAGAATTTGCTGATGAAACTGAAAATTTTTTTTTGGTCATTTTCTTTTCAAAGAGCAACATTAACTTACAGACACAAAACCCAACATCCAGAGAAATAATTTTCAGAAAAAAAAAGAATCCATCGACACAAAGCACTACACTTCAAAAAGGACCATCCATCAGGTAAAGACACCATACACTTCTAAAACATTTCAAAATTCGAACACAAAATACATCCCATACAATAAGGGAGTAACGAATACACCACACTTCTACGTAAAACGAAACGTAAACACAAAAATAATAAAATTTAAAAAGCACACCAACACTTTTAATAAGTTCCAATTTTAAAATAATAGAGTTCCAATTTTAAAAAACGCAATGTTTCATAAAGTTTTTGTTTGGTTCGTACGGAGCGCGCGCAGCGGTAACGCGCGCGATCGTCGCGGTCTCACTGGCCTATCACGGGCGAGGGCCGCTCACTGTGACATTAGTGTTGCAAGCGTGGTAGGGTAAATTACCCGAGAAAATAAAAATAAAAGAAACATTGTTCGTTACGAATTATCGTATTAAAAGTTGTAAATTATCATTATCAATGATTTATCTTATTCTATGTAATTATTAGATAATGTTTTTTTTATCAACATGGTAAACAAATTGTTGCCATAGCAACTGAAAAATTGGTCATTGTTTTTATTAAAGATTCTAATTAGTCATTTATCAATGTCATAGTTTAGTTTTTAAATTCGATTGATAAGGTTGATGAGTAATACTTTGTATTATTTTATCTAAATCATTCACAAATCCGATATAATTAAACAGATTAAAAGTTTAAAAATATAAGGAAATTACGTCAAATATCGACATTTTGTTATTTCGTGATAATTTCGATACACGTTTCTTGTATCTATTCTATCAATTTAAAGACATGAAGGCCAATTCTCGTAAATAACAATGTTCCAATTACATTGCAATATCATTTTGATTGCATTTCGATTGTAAAAATACCCTCAAACTAGCTTAAGATACCCTCAAAGCATCCACAAAGTCATCTTTTGATATTCTAAAGAATATTTTTTGTAATAGAACTGCAATCGAAATGATTTATCAATGTAATTTGAACAATTTTATTTACGAGAATTGACCTTTTGGATGATATTACCCAGGTTCTTACAGAAAACACTTTAGTGTTCTTCGAGGACCTAAGAATATAAGCCCTTTGAGGACTTGGGGTCCTCAAAGGGGACTCCATTCAAATTGTTATTTTGGTATTCTTTAAACACCTGTGGATTTAGATAAGCATCCAGGTCTTTAAAAGCAATAACATAAAGAAACATAAATGGAAGTGCTACAAACATAGGTATAAGTTATTATACATAATATATATGTAAGTCTATAAGGCATGCACCTATGGGCCTTTGTTGCCTAAAATAAATAATTAAATAAAAACAACTCTTTATCTGTTTATCTGAGCATCTAGGTCCTCCATCTGTACTTAATCTGGCTTATCCTATGGAAATATCGGAATAAAAAGCAGCCTACGTCTTTTCTATATTTAAGATTTCACGTCTGTATTTTTATTTGTAAACGTACTTTAAAATTGATTAAAAGAGTAGGGGTCACTTGGGTAAAAAAATGTCTGATGTGACGTCAGAAATACATCATAATTTGTAACGGATGTTGCTTATCTATTAAGAAATCTGGTTTTAGGAACGCAGCCTCTATTATTGAAATATCTCAACTCTCATCTTACGTCAATTCGACAAAATTTAGACGAATGTAGCTAATCCAACTTATAACAGAGGTTAGATTAGCTACATCATTTTCCCTTAGATTTTTTACAAATTCATCATCATTATCATTGGCCTATTCTGGGTATAACCCGACAATGCCCGAGGCAGCTCTTTAAAAAAAAGAACTGTTACAAACGATGACGTCATAAATAGATACGATATATCAGCATTTGGTGTTTGCGACTCTACTCTTTGACTCTGTACTGGTGTGACCCTATTTTAAACACGTCGAAAACTCATCAATAAAAATGTTAAAAAAATGCAGGACAATGCATATAGCGTTGAATCAAGCAACTAGGCTTGTGTTCTGGTAACCAGACATCGGATGAATACTTATATAAATGAATGATTGTTTATTTCAGGCTAAAATACTCATACCCTTAATATAAATAAAATTAAATAAGAATACAATCAAGCAACAGAGATTTTAAATTGATATTATTTGAAATTAAAATCCTTCAACTCAAGCAGGACTTCAAAAGCACCGCTTACTTTTGCAAACATTCACCTACCCTAAAACTGGGGTACCAAAAGCTCTAATAAAGTGGCAACACTAATCGAGGGACGCGAGACGTTGCCGCTCAGTGCACGCACACTGAACATAATGAGGTTAACTTTCCGACCAAAACTTTATTATTTATATTTTATGCTAAGTACTTAGATAACGTACGTAATTAGTTGACTTCAGATCAACTTTATACTTAACTATGTTCATTCTAAGTTTACATTTTAAGATGAAGTTATTTGAGATGGGATTCCCACTAGATACCAAGTGGCATCCCCAAAATGTGGGATAGTGGGAATCTTTGTGGCAATCTTCCACCAAATTAATAATCAAGTCAATTTAGAGGATAATGGGAAGTGAAACTTGCATTTTTCCACAAAGTGATGATTCGTCCACAGCTTTATGCAAAATACACTGCTTTTTTTTTCTTTTCTTTTTTTTTGTAATTTGTTTATATTGACTAGCTATTGACTTAGAATGTTTATCACGTACTTTGATTTGATTTATTTTATTTAATTAAAATGGAATAAAACGAAAATCTGTATTAATATTCCCGCCTAATAATACTAAGATTTATTTAAGATGCAAACCCGGTACCGGCGCTCTCTCCATACAAACGTAGTCAACTGTTTCCTCCCTGGATAATGACACAAGCACAAATATTTTTGTGCCATAAAACCTATAACTACCATGGTTTTGGTTTTTTCATTTTCTAGTTATCATAGAAATTCAGATTTTAAAAACAAAACATAAAATGGGCATTGTCATGGCAGTTGTAAGTTTTATGGTACAAAAATTTTTGCTCTAGTGCCATTATCCAGAGAGGAAACAGTAGACTACGTTTGTATGGAGAGAGCACCGGTACCCTTTGCTCTTAATTTAATTTAAAGCTGTGCTTCGCGATTACACCCGTGTAAGTCCCGATCCCGCAGAATTGTATGAGGTGAGAATTTATCGCCTGTAAGTAAGTCTTCTATATCTCTTGAACTTTTTTAATTATACCAATTTTAAATAAGTCTAAGCAAATAGTTTAGTGTGTTTCGTAAAAAGTATTTTTGTCCAATTTCGTAAAATTTATAATACAACTGCCCAGTCAAAAAGGAAACTAGAATATTTATATCGATAACAAAAAACGAGTCCAGACGAAGTTATTTCACAAATAAATCATATTTTATGTCTATGTTTTATAGCAATACGCTTAGATATTTGTCTGTGGTCTGGTTGTTTCTATGTATTATAGGTATATATTTACAAAAGATAAGTATATAAGTAGTATATGAGTTGTCTAGCACTCATAACACAAGTGTAGTTACTTAGCTTGGGGCTAGATGGCAATGTGTGGAAAGTCCTGAAATATTTATTATTATTAAAAGGGTCCTATTTTTACCCTTTGGGTACGGAACCCTAAAACAGGCACACGACAACAAGTTAGAGAGACCAGTGTTACCAGTGTAATAATCTGAAAGCTACCATGAAGTATCAACAAGTAGATAAACAAAACGAATTGTTCAGCTAATACAAGTGTCCGACACAGGAGCATGCTATTGCGTCACTGACGTGTGACGTATCCATTTACGTTGAATTTCATCTAACTAGGATATTATAACATTTTATTTAAGTTAGCTAGTTTTTAGGGTTAGATAGATAAATAGATAGATAAATTCTTTATTGTAAACACCAATTTCAAATAACATTAATAATAAAAATCAAAGCTTAAGTCTAAGTGTTATAAACGGCGGCCTTATCGCTCAAAGCGATCTCTTCCAGGGTTCCGTACCTCAAAAGGTAAAAAAGGAACCCTTATAAGATCACTCTTTTGTCCGTCTGTCTGTCTGTGTGTCACCACTGATATTCTCAGGAACGGGTGGACCTAGCAAGTTTAAATTCATACCAGATACTGAGGTCTATAGTCCCTATTAGGTATATAAAAACTAAATTAAAATCGGTCCATCCGTTCGGGAGCCACGATGCCACAGACAGACACACACACACACACAGACACGTCAAACTTATAACACCCTGTCGTTTTTGCGTCAGGGGTTAAAAATAAAAAAGTTGAAAATTAATGGGTATCCCCATACATACATAGATATATATATACATACATAGACTATACCACGGGCAAGGATAGAGAAAGAGAGTTGAAACTAATGTACGGAGCCCTCGGCGCGCGAGTACGACTCTCACTTGACCGGGTTTTATCCGTGATTACGTCCGCGTAAGGGTTCAATTCTTATCGGATGCCTACGTCAGAAGCGTAGCTCCTTGCCATAGCCTCCTAGGGTTGGATTTTTTACATTTTCTTTCGTTACAACGTTACATCCGTTTCATTTGGTTTTTGTAAGGTTTCCTTACCCAAAGGGTATAAACGGAACCACAAAGGAATGCGAAGTTCGGTGATAACCACTATAACTGTCTGTAGCAGTGGGATGTAATACCCACCACTACAGACAGTGGACTTCCACTCAGCCCCCTTAGACAAGATTGCTTTCTATTAGCGATATCGCTAATCGATAGATTTAATTGTATAAAATTGACATAAAACATTGTACAAAATTAGCTTGATGGAAGTTATCCACCATTTTTTTTCCTCTAACGCAAGACTACGTGACTTTTTGTTGGCTTATGTCAATTTCATACAAAAAATAAAATTAAAAGTCTGTGGATTAGCGATATCGCTAATAGAAAGCAATCTTGTCTAAGGGGGCAGATGTAGGTTCTGACTGAAATCTAATCTGACGAAAAACACATCTGACATGTGTCGTAGAATCCAGAGGGATCAGTAAGACTTTACGGGATCCAGGACGGTAAGTTTTAGGGTATGTCAGTTTCCTAACGATGTTTTCCTCCATTTTCTTAGCTAAACTAACTGTTGCACGACCTTTGAATTAAAAGTCAAGTAATCCTAACAACTAAAAAATAAGAAAGAGGACAAAAGTAAGTAATGTTGTACATAAAATAAGAATACATAAATGGTTTGGTCACATCATGAGAACAAATTGAGAAAAATAGACGAAAGACATAATAGAATGGTATCCTAGAAGCGGTAAAAGACAAAAAGTACGTCAAATCAAAAGATGGAGGATGACTTACCAAAAGGATGGAGAAGATTAGCTCGAGACAGAGAGAAGTGGAAGATTTTGGGGGAGGCCTATGTCCAAGGACAACCTGACCATACTGGTTGCTGAAGATACCTACTATTACGATTAGATTTAAAAAGGTACTAACACCAAAATCCTAAGGTAAAAAATGTCTAAATAAGGCCAGTGAATAAAGGCTATTTTTATTTATTTATTATTTATAATCCTACGTAATATTATAAATCCGAAAGTTTGATTATTTATTTGTTTGTTTGTTCTCTCTTCACGGTCAGCATAGTAGTAGCTTAGGGGAACAGCCTATTTCCATTTCCTAAGCTACCACTATGCCCGCGGGATTTTTGGGATCAAATGTATCTTATGTCACAAATTCCCGCGGGATCGGGGGTGAAACTGCGGGACGCAACTAGTCTCCCACAAAGCTAACATAACTCCGTACCCAGAGTAATTAACCAATTAAAACAAATCCTAACTATATTACAGTAAACCCACAGTATTGCAAAATGAAAAACATTAACTTCTCTTCTCGTTCGAGACGTTGCCAGCTCGCTCCCCCCCTTGTGTTAGAGGGAGACGGATGCACAATTAGAGCGGGACGAACATACAGCAGGGAGCTTTGTAGTACGGAGCGAGTGAATGAACAAAATGTTGTACAGAGCTTAAAGTTTTACGTTTCGAGTGCTTTTTGAGTTTTATCTTTTTGGCTTTTTGAATGTTCGAAGCAGAAAGATAATTTGACACAAAAAGTTTTTTTAAATTTGTTTTTCTTTCTGCGTCATGAGGTTGCTTTCGAAAAAAATGGCGTCCTAAATAATTATTAAATAAGCAGAGGATCGCGGTTTCACCCGTTTAAGTCCCGATCCCGTGGAAATATGGGGATAAAAAGTGGCCTGTGTTACAGTCAAGTATTCAATGTATCAAAATCGGTCTATTCCGATGGTCGTGGGTTCCGGCCGTGCACCAATGCACTTTTCTTACGAAAAACTTATAGAGCGCTAATTAACAATGCTCTTACGGTGCGCGGAACACATCGTGATGAAACCCGCGGCTAAGTTGTCTCCAGACGTATTGACGAGTTCTGGCCTCTGGACACGGTCGACTAAGCTGAGAGGGTGATAAACATAATATACTCCATTCTCACGCCAAAGAGGTCCCAACTAAATATGTCTACTTGCGGAAAACAGTACTTAAGGCTGAATAAGTTTAGATAGAGTTTCCCTAGATCAAAGTTTGGAAAAGTTTTTCCCTTTCTAATGCACAATAAAAAAGGTCTTTCTGAAACAAGAAAAAACCTATACGAAAAGAACAATTACTTAGTTTTAGTAAAAAATCTTAAAAGCAGTATTCTAAATTTAAAAACATCTTAAATTAGGACTACTGCTTTTTATTTTTAGAACATTTACTAAAAACCGGCCAAGTGCGAGTCGGACTCGCGCGCACGATGGGTTCCATGTTGTAACTTGTTATAGCGGTAACTAATACATAATCTGTGAAAATTTCAACTGTCTAGCTATCACGGTACATGAGATACAGCCTTGAGACGGTCAGAGGGACAGTGAAGCGACGCTCGCAGATCGTCTACGGTCGTGCGGGTTAAGCGACGCCTGGTGCGGTCATTACTTCGATGGGTGGCAAATGAATAGTGTGACAAAAATGTGTTTTCGTGAGCTTCGGAAGGCAAGTTAAGCCGTTGGTCCCGGTTGCTACCTCTAGTAGCAGTCGTTAGGTCAAGTTAGAGGGCTTACGGCGATCTGATAACTCTAACAATAGGTGAGCCACACCACTATACGAGAAGAAGAAGTGAGGTCTTAGTTCCTTGGACTACAGGATTTAACACGGGAAAATGCATTTTTTTTTAGTTTACTCAATAATGTTAAAGGTTACTTACTTTACTTATCTTGGTTCTACTTTTTCAGTAGATCCAAAACAATTTGATAGTATCATAACGATGGTTTGATTGATAGAACTCAGCGATCGGACCATGACCAATAAACGTTAATAATAGGGTCCCGTTTTTACCCTAGGGTAGGGAACCCTAAAAATCAAGAAGGTATTTTCTAGCGTATATAGAGAGAAGATATTACTTGCTTCAAGAAACTTTTAAGCTATTGCATAGCTTCTATCGCGGGCTTTGAGCGCGGCGACCGAATCTAGAAATTCCGTAACGAAAATAAAACCTAACACCGCCTATCATGTAGCTCGGCCGAGCGTTCGTTTAACGTGTATATATATGGTACGACTGTACGAAGCTCGCACGATGCAATAGCGTTTTTTTCTGTGCGTATGTGATTATCTTTAAGCTTTATTAGTATGGAATATGAACATTATTGACAATATTAGATAGAAGGTCTTTAATGGGCGTAGTTTATGATAGTAAAGTTTTGAACAAAATGCTATGATGTTAGATAATACCTATATTCCGACAAGGAACTTAGGAAACATGGTTTGACTCAGTTGGCACAATTGTCACCATGAAGAGCGGTGTTGGCTAGTAGTGATAGATACCGCGACTTTCATTCTGAAAGTCATGGGTTCGAATCCCGGCCGGCCGTGTGCACCAATAAAAAAATTTAAGAGTTCTTTTTAAGAATTTTTTTTGTGTACTAATTGACATACTTTTAGCTCTTACGGTGTACGGAAAACATCGTGATGAAACCCGCGGCTTAGTTGGCTCCAGAAGTATTGACAAGTTCTTTCCTCTGAACACGGTCGACTAAGCTGAGAGGATAGTAGGTGCTGGGCAAGCCTACTCCATCCTCACGCAAAAAGGACCCAATTAAAAAAAAATATATAGATATAAGTATTCTATCTGTTGTCTGGTCACCATAACACAAGCCCAGTTGCTAAGCCTGGAGCTGAATAGATATCGCTGTGTAATGTCCTGCAAGATCTAATTATTAATTAGTAATACGGAACCCTAAAACAGAAATACAAATATTTTTGTTTGTTTTTATTTTTACTTCGTGTTTATTGAGGCGCCATGTCGAGCATTCGTTAAGATCCATGTCTAAACGTAACCTATATTACATTTATGAAGTTTGTTAACTTGTTTGTCATAGTTTCTTACTTAATAACACATTTCACTTTTCAAAACTTTACTAGTTTCGGAACGCGGTTCCGGCCATTTTCTACAACAGTTATAATGAAATTAATCTACACTAATATTTTAAAAAGGATTTTCTTGTTTGTAACGAATAGGCTACGAAATAACTGGACCAATTTTGATGAGTCTTAAAAGGAAAGGGTACCGGCGGTCTCTCCATACAAACGTAGTCGACTGTTTCCTCCCTGAATACTGACACTAGAGCAAATATTTTTGTTGCATATATCTGCCATGACCATGTTTTTTTTGTTTTGCTTTTTATACTTAATATCTATGATAATTAGAAAATGAAAAAAAACAAAACATAGGGGCATAATCATGACAGTTATAGGCTGTATGGCACAAAAATATTTGTGCTAGTGTCATTATCCAGGGAGGAAACAGTTGACTACGTTTGTATGGAGAGAGCGCCGCACGCCGGTACCCTTTCACCTTAAATTACGTCCGTCATTTGATTTTGGCACGCATTAATTTTAAAAAATAAGTATAGTCTGAAATATAAGTTAATATTGTAGTACATTTAACTAGGCTTGTGTTATAGTACTCAGACAACGGATAGAATACTGTAATTATTTTTTTTGTAAAAAAAAATATTCTTACTAATATTATAAAGAGAAAATATTTTTGTTTGTCTGAAACTACTGGATCGATTTTGATGAAAGTTGGTATGAAGATATATTGATTCATTGGGAATTATATGGGCTACTTTTTATTTCGATATATTCCCACGGGATCGGAAGTTACGCGGGGGACACCGCGGAGCGCTGTTAGTAGACTAATATACAAACACAAACACTCAGACCACAATCAATATTTGTTTGGCGGAAATCGAACCCACAACATTCTGCGTCGCAGAGGTAATTGAACTTTTCATCGAATAAGGGGTAAAACCGCGGGAGAAACCTAGTCTCAGCTCCACAACTCGAATGACGTAAGCAAGTTTAAAAACAAAAAGACTTGACCAAGTTCGGTAAAGTTTTTAAAAGACGATCTAAGTGTGCTGCAGCTCTAGAGGGGTTGAAGTTTGAACAGATAGCGTGATTTCAACTTTACAATAGCTTTTACTCTACTGATGTAAAGGAGTATTATGTTTTAACACCCGACGCAAAAACGACGGGGTGTTATAAGTTTGACGTGTCTGTGTGTGTGTGTCTGTGGCATCGTAGCTCCCGGACTGATGAACCGAATTTGATTTAGTTTTTTTTTTGTTGAATGTTGAATCAGTCGAGAGTGTTCTTATATAAACTTTATCAGCCAATAGCTGCGGTTTCGCCCGCGTAAGGAATATCAAAATAAAAAGTAGCCTTCCTCGATAAATGGACTATCCAACACAAAAATAATTTTTCAATTCGAACCAGAAGTTCCTGAGATTAACGCGTTCAAACAAACAAACTCTTCAGCTTTATATTATAAGTATAGATTTTTACTCTTTTAGAGGTCGAATTTTGCAAAATTCCGTCTTAGTGAGTAGTTCATCCTAAAAGGATGCAAACCCCCTTGGAAAATTTCAGATTTCTACCACTTGTAGTTTCTGAGATTTTTACAGGATGAATTTTTTACATGGGCTTTCAGGGCTATATTTTAAACTTTTTAAGAGATAGCGAAAAATGCAGAAAACAGACGCCGCGTGCCCGATTTTAACAAAAACTGCATCATTAGATTTTTGAAAAAGTCATTAACCTAGCCAGGAATCGAACCTGTTGATTTTGCAAAAAGATAGTCATCCTATATTTTTAAACCAATCGATAGTGTTGCTGATAGCGATCAATTCCTGGAAACTAACATAGTATGACAAATCACAGGAAATAACCCTTTTTTGTAGTTTATTACATTTTCAGTTTTCCGTCTAGCAAATTAAATAGCTTATGAAGTATAGAGGGGAAGTAATATTTTTCTAAATGTTTTGAAATATGTTCTTAATTCTCTACTTTACATAAAATATGAATAAAGTTTATGTTTTTTAGTGCAGCAGTTTCGACGACCCAGTTGGAACAATGGTCACCATACAGGACTGACAGGGTTGCGGGTTCGATTCCGGCCTCTGACAAGTATTTATGCTTAGATATTTGTCTGTGGTCTGGTTGTTTCTATGTATTATATGTATATATTTACAAAAAAAAAGTATATAAGTAGTATATGAGTTGTCTAGCACCCATAACACAAGTGTAGTTACTTAGCTTGGGTCTAGATGGCGATGTGTGGAATGTCCTGCAATATTTATTTATTCAGGGATATGTGTTAAAACCGGCATTGGTCCGGGGAGCTGGGAGTGAGTGAGAAGGGAGTGAGACCGGCGCGTACGCACTGCGCAGGTGCTCCAACGGAATGCGCTAACGCCTTACAATGCAAGTACGGGGGTATTATGTTTTTACCCGACTGCGCGACGCAAAGGAGGGTAATGTGTTCATCAGTATATGTTTGTATGTTTGAACCTACATGGCTCTCTAGAGCCCAAACGCGTGAACCGATTTTGATGATTCTAACGTTATTGAATACGTATTTAGTACGAAAACAGTTTTATATATTGATAATTTATAGGTAAATACAGGGAAGCCGAATCGTTCCCACTTAAAAAAATACTTTGAAGATTTTCAGTGTTTTTACAAAACGAGACCCCCTTTCCGATAAGTTAACCCTTTTTCTTAAAATCTATTTGCGGAATATAAAATCTAAATAAAACGAAACATGAGCTTACCACTCGACATCACCAGTTTTTTCAATAAACGTTTTAAACTAATTATTTATAACAAAACTAGCAGCGCTCCACGGTTTCACCCGCGTAACTCCCGATACCGTGGTAATATCGGGATATAAAGTATATTTTAAGCAATTAATCAATTTATCCTCACACCAAGTTTCATCTAAATCGGTGCAATAGTTTCCGAGCAGAAACAAAATATTCAAAATTCTCTCTTCTTTATTATGGTGTAGACATCTAGGAAGCATAACAATGTATAAAGTTTTATTTTCCTTCATCATCCAACAAATTGTACCCACAATCGAATAAACAATAATCAAATAGAACCAACGCATATGTACGATAGTTCAGAACGAATGGTTAGAATGAACGGTTAGAACGAACGGTTAGAATCTATACATATAAAATTCTTTGTCCTGAATGACTGACTGACGGATCAACGCACAGCCTAAACCGCTGATCGTAGAGACCTGAAATTTAGAGGGTGTGTTCTTTGTATGACTTAGGCATCCGATAAGAAAGGATGTACCAACTGGGTTTGACGACCCAGTTAGTACAAAGGTCACCATGCCGGACTAAACACAGGTTGGCGGGTTCGATTCCCGCCTCATACAAGTATTTATGCTTAGATATTTGTCTGTGGTCTGGTTGTTTCTGTGTATTATAAGTATATATTTATAAAAGACAAGTATATAAGTAGTATATGAGTTGTCTAGCACCCATAACACAAGTGTAGTTACTTAGCTTGGGGCTAGGTGTCGATGTGTGGAATGTCCTGAAATATTTATTTTCCGAAATTTTACCCCTTAGGGGATGAAAAAGGGGGGCAAAGTTTGTTTAGGACAACGTGATTCCTCGGTCCAATCTACTTCAAGTTTTCGACTTCTACGCAGACGAAGTCGCGGGAAGCTATTGAACGATAAAATAAGTGATTATAGAGTAGGAAAATTGCAAGAGCTAGAAACGTACGATTACGTATAGGCATTAAGTTGTTACTGACGATAGATAATTATACCTTCGTATAACGCTTGCGATGGTTAGCTTTCATTTCAGGGTTCATATTTTAGGGTTCGATACCTGAAAAACTCGGCCAAGATTTTTGACGTGACGAGATTAAGACGTTATGTCTTATAAATAGAAATGCCCTCACAAAAAAGTGTGACGTCACCGCTCACGTTATTGACAAGTAACGATAGCAACGTCATATATTATTGACACGACGACCCAGTTGACACAATGGTCACCATGCCGGACTGCCAAACACAGGGTTGCGGGTTCGATTCCCGCCTCAGACATGTATTAATGCTTAGATATTTGTCTGTGGTCTGGTTGTTTCCATGTTTGGAATTATACAGTTGGTGCAAGATCAGATCGAAGTGTCTTAAAAACTAACTTAGGATATGTGAAAAAAAATGAAAATACCTGGTACACCCAGTTATCCAGAGGTAAACCACGGGAAAAAAAATTGGCTCTGGTTCAGCCAGATAAACTCTGTTGGTGGATAATGCGCGAAAAACATGACAGAACTTTGATTCAAATCCGTTGAAACGTTTGACTTTGACAACGGAAAAAACAAATAAACTTTCGCATTTATACTATTAGTAGATATAGAAATTTGGAGGTACGAGGTGGTGTGTACCTCCAAAGGGAAGATCTTCCACCGGGCAGGTGTTATACCCGGTAGGCCGCCCACCAACCATGTTTCGTTGGAACTTGTACATATATATGAGCTTATCTTCAGAAAAACTTCGCTTGCGCGATCTAGGATCTCCGATCGGCTTAGTGGCTCCATCTGTTGGTGGCAATGTGAAGTGTCGCCACAGAAACTTTATAAAGTCTCCACAATAACATTCTTCAACTAAATCTCTGCGCTAAAAAGACGACAACCATCGTCGCGTGCGCAGTTCCCTCTACCTCGTTGTGAAGGGGACCTGAATAGATGGGGATCGTCGGCTATTCAGAACTGCTTTTGAAGAATTTTTTTATTTAATTTTGATCACGGTCATTCAACTTGTATTTTATGTTTGCGCCGGATTATGATTTGGGTACATCAAGTTTTGGACTTTTTTAGTTTTTATAGACCATTTGGAACTAATATTTTGTGCTATTATATAAATAAAATAGAATGTCTAAAAATGTCTGTTGAAAAAAAAAACTAATTTAAGTAGGTACTTACTACATAGACAATTCCAAGTAGTTTCAAGTGTGTTTTTTTTTCGATCGTCTTTTGTTTCTGTTTCTATCGTCTTTCGCTCAATCGAACCACGCGAAAGAAAAAGTTTGATCATGCAGTCGAATTATGTGGCCAGAGTCCTTCGATTGAAATAGGACAGACTTTAAAAGTTCAAAAATAAGTTATGTTTTTTTTTCTTTTTAAATAAAAAGTATAGAAGTATCACATCCACCTATTAGATACTTAGATAAAATAAAAGGTATTGTACGGAACCACTGTATTAAATAATCCATTTTGCTAATCACTCCCTTTCATTAACTCACTAAAGGGGTAGAGAATAAGCTCTACAATACAAAACGAACCTTAACATCATGAAATAAAGTTGAATTTACGTTGTCAGCGTATTGCCTTTGTTAGATTTTAATATGAATAAGTTGAAATTAGCATTATACTGGTCGGAGGTTGGTTTTTTTTTGTGTTTACTTTTAGATTGGTTTCATTAGATTTGTGGTTGGTATTTAAATATTACGAAAACTACAATCAAAGTTAAATGCGTTTATAGAACTTACAAGCTCGAAAAATGACAAAATGATGAAGTCAAAGCCCTGGCTCACTGATATAATAACGCACAGATTAAAGCAATGGTTGGAACAGGCTAAAAGGAGAATGGGAAAAAATGTACAGAGCTTGGGCCTGGAGGCCTCATGAAACGAGTCATATATCAAATGAAAGGTGGTTTCAAGAGGAACATTTTATTGTATGACCACTTTTTCAAATTAGTTGTGAGATCGGAGTTATAGGTCATTAATGATAGGTGGTCGATTTACTCTCCGTACACCACTAGGGAGTATTAGCGCCTTAATAGAATCAAATGTAACCATCGTATGGCAATGAGTCATATATCAAATGATAGGTTATTTCAAAAGAAATAATTTAATGTATGATGATTTTTAAAATTATTTTTATTTTTAGAGTTATAGGCCATTTATGCTAAGTAGTAGGTATAGGTGTCTGAGGTCTTCTCTTGTGCAATGCAAAAGCTTGATTAGAATCAGATGTTGGTCTCCTCATGAAACGAGGCATATATCAAATGAAAGGTGGTTTCAAGAAAAACATTTTATTTTCAGACCACTTTTTCAAAATAGTTGTGGGTTCGGAGATATAGGTCATTAATGGTAGGTGGTCGTTTCACTTGCGAGTTTTCTCCGTACAACGCTAGGGAGTATTAACGCCTGAATAGAACCAGATGTAGCCATCGTACAGTAATGAGTCATACACCAAATAATAGTTTATTTCAAGAGGAATAATTCAGTGTATCATGACTTTCAAAAAATATTTTTATTTTTAGAGTTATAGGCCGTTATAGGCTAAGTAGTAGTAGGTATAGGTGATTGAGGTTTTCCCTTGTGCAATACAAACGCTTGGTTAGAAGCAGATGTTGCACTCCTCATAAAACGAGGCATATAGCAAATGAAAGGTGATTTCAAGAAAAACATTTTATTATATGACCACTTTTTAAAAATAGTTGTGGATTCGAAGTTTTAGGTTAATAATGGTAGGTGGTCGGTACACTTGCGAACTTTCTCCGTACACCACGAGGGAGTATTAACACCAGAATAGAATCAGATGTAGCCATCGTATAGTAATAAGTCATATTATATCAAATAATAGTTTATTTCATGAGATATAATTTAGTGTATCATGACTTTTAAAAATTATTTCTATTTTAGGGGTTATAGGTCATTTCTGTTAATTAGTAGATATCGGTGACTAAGGTCTTTCCTTATGCAATGCAGATGCTTGGCTATAAACAGAATATGTTGCCCTCCTCATGAAACAAGTCATATATCAAATGAAAGGTGGTTTTAAGGGAAACATTTTATTGTAAGACTACTTTGTCGAAATATTAGTGGTTTCGAAGTAAGAGATCGTTAAATGTACTTAAGTAAGTATTCGGTAGTATCAGAAATTGTTGACAATGTCTGTCGTGATATAGACATCACTATTTAGCATTATTTAGTGACACAACAGGCTGATAAAAAGCATGATGCTTATCGTAACCGAGGTATAGGTACCATCACGAGTCGTGAGCTCAGATGTAGAGTCATACGCAAGCCATTTTGATGTTGATGGTTTGCTTTGTCGACACCTATTGCAATCAATAAGTTCCGACAAAGCAAAACCATCTTTTTTGGACTAGGTATCTTCAAAAAACAAAAGGTACTCTTCATTATTCATACTCCGAAAGTGCCTAACGAGCGTGTTGAAAGTAAAACTTTCAGCCATAGGGAAAATCGCTTTCACTGACAACTTTCATGTCAAATCATAGCTTCGCACGGCTTGTGTATATTGCCAGAGTTTAGTACTTAGTAGGTTTTTTCTCAGTAATCGAATTCAAGTAGATATATATTTAGTTCAAGATATTATTAACTTATTTAACAAAATAAATGAAAAGACGAAAATGGCCAAAGCGTCGTATGACCATGCTGCGCCGCCGCCAGCGCCCTGTCGTGATGTTGCTGATGTGGCTTTATACGACAGTACGGTCAGTGTTGTTCCTTTATTTAAAAAAATATGTGTGGCACCCGGGACTGCCGCGGTAAAGCTATTGCATCGTGCGAGCTTCGTACCATACACATACACTTAAGCGAACGCTCGGCCGAGCTACATGGTGGGTGGAGTCGGGGGTGTTAGGTTTTATTCTTGATTCGGGCGCTGCGCTCAAAGCCCGCGATAAAAGCTATGCAATAGCTTATGCAGATGCAGCTTATGCAGCAAATGCATTTTTAATTATTTTAAACGTTTTAGTTAGTAATATCTTTTGTTATTTTATTATGTTTTTGTGTTAAGTTTACTGTGGTTTTTCATTTATTATTGCGTATTTTGTGTAAATAATATTTTCTCGACAAACAGTGTTCTGTTATTTAACGAAATAACTTAAATCTTCAGACTCCGCGTCATGAATGTCCAACGGGACTCTGAACAGTCCCGTGGTCCAACTATTTAAAAAGTTGAACCACGACCTATAGTTGGAGGCCCAAGTGTGCGGTGGTTCTACGCGGATTGTGAATACAGAATTAATGAAATAGAGGATTATTCCTTTCGACTCCCGCTTAATGGGCCCCATGGTTGGACCACCACCCCGCACTTTTATTATTGAGTGGAGGTCGTAAGATTTCCCTTACGGCCCCTATAAGCGGGAGTCGAAAGGAATAACCCTTGGAAATTATTCCTCTCAATGAAATTGATAACGAAGATTCATAGTTGCATCAGCGTTAGTCTCTATTCAGTGGGAATATCGAGAAAAATAATATTTTGTGTTAATCTAGGTCTCCAACATTTTCCATACCGAGTTTCATCACAATCGATTTAGTCGATTAGAAAAATACCTAGTCCCCAAACAGGAAAATCTGAATAGATATTATTGCAGTAACAAAAGAAACGCACGATAGGTACTCGTAGAAAGGTATGTGGTATCATTATTATACCTATTGTACAAGACCCGTCACGAGACGTGAGCATTCTTTTCTTGTGTGGTTTGCAGGACATTAAACCTATTTATAATCCTACTTAAGTATCATAACCTATACCTCGGTTACGATAAGCATCATGCTTTTTATCAGCCTGCTATGCCACTAAATAGTATTAGGTAGTGATGACTAAATCACGACAACTATTTCTGATACAACTGAATACTTACTTAAGTACATTTATCGATCTCTAACTACGAAACCACTACTATTTCGAAAATATAGTCTTACAATAAAATGGTTCCCCTTAAAACCACCTTTCATTTTATAAATGACTCGTTTCAAGAGGAGAGCAACATCTGCTTTTAACCAAGCATCTGTATTGCACAAGTGAAGACCTCAGTCACCTATACCTACTACTTAGCATACAAAGTGTTTATTTGTTTCTTTGATCGCTCTGATCTCAGAAACTACTGGTTCGGATAGAAAATAAAATATTTTTGTGTTGCATAGTCCATTGTTGAATAAGGGTTTAGACTATTTTATATTTCGATATTACGCACGTAGTTACGCGGGTGAAACCGCGGAGCGCTGCTAGTTTGATGTATGACTCGTTGCTATATGATGGGTACATCTGGTTCTATTCAGGCGTTAATACTCCCTAGCGGTGTAAGGAGAAAACTCGCAAGTGAAACGACCACCTACCATTAATGACCTATATCTCCGAACCCACAACTATTTTGAAAAAGTGGTCTGAAAATAAAATGTTTTTCTTGAAACCACCTTTCATTTGATATATGCCTCGTTTCATGAGGAGACCAACATCTGGTTCTAATCAAGCTTTTGCATTGCACAAGAGAAGACCTCAGTCACCTATACCTACTACTTGGCATAAATGGCCTATAAAACTAAAAATAAAAATAATTTTAAAAATCATCATACATTAAATTATTCCTTTTGAAATAACCTATCATTTGATATATGACTCATTGCTATACGATGGCTACATTTGATTCTATTAAGGCGTTAATACTCCCTACTGGTGTACGGAGAGTGAATCGATCACCTATCATTAATGACCTATAACTCCGATCTCACAACTAATTTGAAAAAGTGGTCCTACAATAAAATGTTCCTCTTGAAACCACCTTTCATTTGATATATGACTCATTTCATGAGGCCTCCAGGCCCAGAAAGACCATTCTCCTTTGGCATTCAAATATGTCAAGTCGAAGGCATGCGCTAAAGGATTTTGGAAAATTCAACCCCTGCGCACGGGTAAAAGCTAGTCAACAATTTAAAAAAATTGGAAGTTATAAGAAACCTACTCATTTAAAATAAATAAATAAATATTTCAGGACATTCCACACATCGACACCTAGCCCCAAGCTAAGTAACTAGATTTGTGTTATGGGTGCTAAATAACGGATATACTACTTATATACTTTTCTTTTGTAAATATATACTTATTATAATACATAGAAACAACCAGACCACAGACAAATATCTAAGCATAAATACTTGACTGAGGCGGGAATCGAACCCGCAACCCTGTGTTTATCCGCAGCCGAGATCCAACGTGCTACCTTTAAGCTTTAACTGTGAATTACTTGGCAACAAAATAAAAATCACTGACCGGCCGTCCTTTTAGCAATAAAGGTCATTGGCACAAACAAAATATTCATAATATTTTTATCTACCCCTATTTCTTTAAACCCTAGCCCACCTGTACAAATCTTACTACATCACAGGTTATATGTGCGCACGCGCCGCGCCGCGGTCGGAACGACAGATGTTCACGATCGGGCACCTTCGGGTGGCTTCGGGTTGCCTTCGGAACTCCTTCGTGTATGTTGAATAAAGTAGGGGTCCGAAAGTGGAGCCTTGTGGGAGTATGTAGTTTTTATGTTGTGTGCGTTATTTTAATATTTGTTTTGTGTGTTATTTTCGTACGTTGAAAGTGGATTTTAAGATTTTTCTGACATTTAAGGACACCGTTTGACCACTAAATATATAAGAAAGAAAACATTATAGCTTATCTGTGAGTGAGTGAGTCTTATACTGAGTATCTGATATTTTTCGCAAAAATAGCGATATTCATAATTTCAGCTTAAGAAATACAGAAAACCTCATGAGTCTCTTGTGCCTTCTTGTCATTGGTGGGCGCGGGCGCGTTCCGAAAGCAAACATCCTAACTTAGTTTTTAAAACGTTTCAATGTGATTTCATGCAGATATTATGATTCCCAATGAATAAAGAATTTTAACTTTGACTTAAGCAATTCTTACACGATGAGAGAGATGTACGTACGTGCCTCAGAAAATACAGACTCCCGCGCGTAATAAGACCCTACTAAAACAATAATTATTGAAATTAATTTAATAACTTTTCAATATAAAATCAATTCAATAACAAATATTACTTGATAGCTATATAATAGCCGATGCCGATCGAGTCTAAATACCACCGTGGTTAATTAATCTATCGATTCGTTCAAATCGCTGTGGAAATAGTTCAGCATTTGAGTGATTGCGCCTCCATGGAGGATAATAGATTTTTATATACGTAAAAAAAGTTTTTAATCAATAAAGATTATTACAAACATACAAGATAGGCGCGAAAAACATAACCCCTTCCTTGCAGTCGGGTAATTAGGTCGAGTTTCAGCTTGGATTTAAAAAAGAAAAAAGCACAGAAAGCAACAAATCGAATTCTAGTCTTCTAACTTAGGGGACGAATAAAAAAAGCGTTTTTGTGATGTTTCCGAAAAACCCTTTGCAAAGAACATAAATAATAATTGTATGGGCGTTGGCAAAGTCTCCCCTGATTCCCCATCTTGATATTTTTAGCAACAGTTTTATATATATGTTTTTGTATGTAATACAATTCCGTGATAGCTAAGGTAGACCAAAGCTGGAGTGGTTAAACATGATCAAACTCAAAGTCAATTTTTTTTATTTCTTTGGATGCTTTATACATTTGTACATCGAACCACATGGATACGTCTTAAATAAATCTAAAATGATCTAAAAATAACTAATAGACTTCGAAATTGTCAAATAGAGTGGGGAGAAGATTAGAAAGGACTCCACCATGACACCAGGATTCCCACCAAAGAGGACAAGATGGTTAAGAAATATAAAAAAAAAATTACAGATGATATGTCATCGATTGACCACTATCACATCCATCTTATGGTAGTTGACGATGGGGCCTAAGATGTAGCACGCTTTCCTAGAAGTTACCTATTCACCCCCGACTTGAATCGGTATAAGACTTGGTATAAGTTTAAGACCATGGCGCTTTATTTAATCCTAGAACAATTTCTTTTAAAATTTCTGGGGGTCATATCTCAAAATTTGACACTTTAGGACATCATTGTGATAAAATGTTTTTGGAGTGATAACGTCTAATAAATTGATGCAACACCTGCATTCACAAAAAAGTGTTATGGTAATATTGTGTAATGTCATGCGTCATGGTAATATGACCAGACGCGCCATTATAACTTAGGGAACAGAGTATTCAATAATAATATCGTTCATCCGGGCTTGTGTTATGGTGTGACGAGTGGGGAATAGCAGACTTTTATAAAGGAAAAAAAGAAAAAATAGGAAAAAAATATAAAGGACTAACAAAAATAACTCAATTTTTAATCGTTTTCTTTTGACGTTTTCACGTAAAATTATCGTCCGTAAACCGACTATACAGACAACTATTTGTTTTTTTATGTATGCTTTATCCATATGGCAATGGGGAACGATGCCAATGTCTGCTGAGGTCCCTTCTCTAGACAGCAGTTTCGCTTGTGCATCGATAGTACAATCCAGCAATCGATTTTATTGACATCTTATCGATATTCTGCTTTGTCCCACCACTAGGGAGTTTTCAATTTACCCTTCCAGCAAAGAACGAAGTCTTGATAATTGTCTGCTGAATCATTAACGATGCTGTTTTTTAATTCCACGCGATGGGAACTTTGAACCAAATACGATGTCCTAGTTTTGGAAAAAGCATTGCAAAATTCGATTGAAAATTCACCTTACATTTTGTTGAAGGCAATTTAGAATTTTACTCCTACATATGGTATTTTTTCTCATAAATATAAGCAGTATTTTCGGATCCCATACATTTGGGTGGTATGAATTCTTACTCATACATTTGAGTAGAATATTTTCATGCTTTTGTATGTAAGTTAATCGTGTTTTGTTTCTGTTTCCAAACATGACAGCGGTGGGACCATGGTTAAAAGGCAATCACCTATAGAATTACCTGTGGACCTACGAATAAAATAGGAAAAATTGAAACTACGTGCAGTAGGTCTACGGTAAAATAAATAGTGGACCCAATAGTGGGACAAAGCGGTGGATCCACAGTTAATACTGAATTTTTTCTCACACATTTAGTTAGAGATTTTTTCGCATTTAGTGTATTGAATTTTTCTTTAAAAATATTTTGTGCAAATTTTCATTCAAAAACCAAATTCTTACAATTTGACCAAGCCATAAACTTCGCATATATTCACTCCTTAGTTTAAAATCTTTGTTAAAGTGAGGGTAGTATAATATAATAACTAATAAGGTGGAATTGTCCCGTAGATCATGACACACAATGAGGACACCCTAACGTCTCTTGCAGGGCGCGGATTTATTGTCACCCTCGCCGGGATATGTCTCACTTGATTTAGTTTTGGTATTTCATACACAGTTTAAGAAGGTATAGAATTTGTTCAATTTGTTTTTTAAACCGTCTTTTAAGATATCTTCAAGATTTGGCAACACCATTTTTGGCAGCGGGCAAAATTTGAATTTTAAATGTCAAATTTTGAAAAAATTCCAAAAAGAAGCAAAAAAAATACAATGAGTATATTTCGTTTGTACCATCATTTACTTACAACCTACCTTCATGTCCAGAGGACAGAACTCGTCAATACGTTTGGAGACAAATAAGCCGCGGGTTTCATCACGATGTTTTCAGCATAAGACATACATTTTAAGAGGAAAGGGTACCGGGCGCTCTCTCCATACAAACATAGTCGACTGTTTTCTCCCTGGTCAATGACACTAGAGCAAATATTTTTGTTTCATAAAACTTATAACTGCCATGACCATGCCCTATGTTTTGTATTTTTTAAAATTTAATTTTTTACGCGGCATTACACAACGGAATTTTTCCGATCTGTCCCAGTGCTTTGTCCCATTAAAGGGACAGATCGAACAAAAAAGTTTGATTTGTCCTCTTGTAAACGTATGTTGTTTACAAGTCGAAATGTAATAAGAGCTCGCGACAGGAGGTCCCGAAGATTTGATCAGTGAACCTGTCATATTTCACTAACACAACTTCGGATATTTCAGGTAAAGGACAATTGGCTTGCTGACAATTCTCTTGTATGTCAAAAGTCGCAAGTGTTTATTCAAAACGTCTTATAATTTGTATTTTTGTCCGAAAAATTTTTTTTGTTTAATTATTTATTTGTTCTTGTTGTTGTTATTTTTTTTATTTTTTATTTAATTATGTATTTATTTATTTGTTTTTAATTGTTTATTTATCTTCACTAATTTGCCCAGTTGATGGCGTCACAGCTCATCTTTGAAAACTCACTACATGAAGGTTTTGTATTTTCTTTCCGGTAAAATTTACTGGAAGTAGATTTTGGTCTCATGATGAGGACCTTTGAAAGTTCATTCCATGAAGGTGTTGTATGTTTTCCGGTAAAATGTACATGAAGTAGATGCCGATCTCATGAGGATCTCAAGACGAGAAATCTCATTCCGTGAAGGTTTTGTATTTCTTTCGTAAAATGCCTTGGTAAGGAGTAAGGACTAATGAAAAAGCGCTATATTTTGTAAACTTTTTCATTTTCATGTTAACCACAGAATAAAAACCGTGTAGAGGGAATCACGTATTTGTTTTTTATTCGTTACGAAACACGAAAACGTTATTTATTTAATTTATCATGCGATCGTACATCGCTATAATCCTACTAATATGTATTATAAATGTGAAAGTTTGTGTGTGTGTGTGTGTGTGTGTTTGTGTATGTATGTTTGTTACTTCTTCACGCAAAAACTACTGGACCGATTGCGATGAAACTCAGTATCTAGATAGCTGAATACCTGGATTAACACATAGGCTACTTTTTATCCCGATATTCCCACGGGATCGGGACTTACGCGGGTGAAACCGCGGGGCGCAGCTAGTAATAAAATAAATGAATATTGCAAGACATTTCACACATCGCCACCTAGCCCCAAGCTAACTAACTACACTTGTGTTATGGATGCTACACAACTCATATACTACTTATATACTTTTGTAAATAAATATTTATAATACATAGAAACAACCAGACCACAGACAAATATCTAAGCATAAATACTTATCTGAGACGTGGAATCGACCCAGCAACCCAGTGTTTGGGAGTCCGGTATTGTGCCAACTGGGTCGTCAAATATGATGGAGACTAACACAGATCAAACCGCGGGGCACAGCTAGTTTCTATCATAAGTTATTTTCCAATAACATGACGGGGATTAAAGTCCTTTTGACCTCGAATACAACAAACACGTGCCTCCCATTTCCAAGACCTCGTTAGAGAGTTGTTTCGCGAAATACAACAAAAAAAAACACTGTGTTATAAATTCGGACAATTAATGATCAAATAATAATAAAACCTACACTAATAATGATGAAATATATAAAACCGGCCAAGTGCGAGTCGAAGTCGTACACCAAGGATTCCGTACCATGTTGTTTTTTTTAGTATTTGTTGTTATAGCGGCAACAGAAATACATAATCTGTGAAAATTTCAACTGTCTAGCTATCACGGTTCATAAGATACAGCCTGGTGACAGACGGACGGACAGTAGAGTAATAGGGTCCCGTTTTTAACCTTTGGATAAAGACCCTTAAAAAGCGAGGTGTTGACCTAGTGGTAGACACCTCGACTTCCATTCTGAAGGTCGTGGGTTCGTATCCCGGCCGGCCGATATATTTTACTTACGAAAAAATTTGCGCTAATTGACATTGCTCTTACGGTAAAGGAAACTATCGTGATGAAACCCGCGGCTTAGTAGTCTCCAAACGCGACTATTTGACAATTTCTATCCTCTGAACACGGTCGATTAAGCTAAGAGGGTGGTATAGGTGCTGGGCAAGTCTACTCCATTTAATACATGCCCCAGGCACTACAGTGTCCTGAACATAAGGGATTAAAAGTTGCTGGCGGTGTTTAAATCATCTAGATTAGAAATATAAAAACTATTGGTCTTTCCTTTTTTTTTCAATCAAATTAGGCTTGCATTTGACCTCATCTCACCTGATGGTGTTATACTTGAAGACTCCAAGGTTGTAGTTTTAGATGTTAGTAAGTTTGCTCAGAACCTATACAACCCTCTCAGCTTACATCTGGAGTACTCTGGAGATAAATAAGCCGCGGGTTTCATCACGATGTTTTCCGCGCACCTTAGAACCAATGTTAACTCATTTTTTTCTCTTTGATTTACAAACTTATTGTCTTTTATTTATTATAGCAGCGCTTCACAGTTTCACCCGCGTAACTCCCGATCCCGTGGGAATATCAGGATAAAAAGTAGCATATAGCCTTTCTCGAGAAATGGACTATCCAACACAAAAATAATTTTTGCAATTCGAACCAGTATTTCCTGAGATTAGCGCGTTCAAACAAACAAACAAACTCTTCAGCTTTATAATATAAGTATAGATATATATATGTGTTATATAGATATAATAGATAGGTATATATAGGTGATGTTATAATTAGGAGATGGTACAACAAGTTTGTCGGGGCCTCGACGGGGGTCATATAATGTCAATATTCTTGTACACCTGGCCAATCATTTACATATATCGGTGATATACCTCTACCTTACTAATGGTCATATTTTTATTCAATAAATAAATAAATAAAATAAACCTTTTCCTTTTTTTTAAATAAAAAAAACTTGAGAGATGTCAAGGGACACCCGGATGAAACGAAGTTCCTTTCGATTAATTAAATTAGTGAAGGAATTGTTTTTTTTTTAAAGTTTTATAAATTTTTTTTATTAGAAACAAATATAATGTAATATAAACTTAATCAGTAGACTCAATTCTAGTAATTGCTTTCTATGAGAGAGAGAGAGAGAGAGAGAGAGAAACAGACAGAGAAACACGCGCACGCCGCACGGCTTACAACTATTGCATAAAGTTTTGGTTGGTTTTTCAACTTTTGGTCATATTTTTTTCCGTCTAGCCCCTTTCGCAACGCGCGATAAAGAACTTCATTCCAAAAATAAATAAATATTGCAGGACATTCAGGTGCTACACAACGGATATACTCGTACTACTTATACAATTTTTATATTCTTGTAATACATAGAAACAACCAGACCACACACAAATATCTAAGCATAAATACTTGTTTGAGGCGGGAATCGAACCCGCAACCCTGTGTTTGGCAGTCCGGCATGATGACCATTGTGCCAACTGGGCCGTCATAATAAATATAGGCCATCGTTTGACCACTATCTCGTAAGATGGTAAGTGACGATGCGGTCTAAGATGTAGCACGCGGTGTCTAGAAGATACCTATATGCTCGTCACTCAAACACCCCCAGTCTTCGAGGGACGCGGGTGAAGGTAGGAAGACGGCAGTGGAACAAAAACTTTTCCGACAGGACCTCCTTTTGTAGCTGCACCGGTCTACGTATCGGAACACGGACAAGTCCGCTTGGTGATACGATTTTGAGCGGTAGGTGGTAACAAGTAGTGGCCGAAGCCTCCCAGGAGATTGCCTTAATAAAGCCCACCCGTCTGCGAATCGAACCCGCAAACTTCTGATTCGCAGACAGGTGTTCGGCCACCGAGCCACAAAGGCTGCCATCCGATTTCAAGGGCAAGAAATTCGAATGTCTACTTTTAGACTATTAAAATTTGCAAACGAATAGAATCGAAAAATCAAAATGAGTAAATCGAGAATCGATAGTAATATCGAATGATGAGTAAAATCGATAAATATTCTGCATAATGTATCGATTTGTATGCTCGACTGTCTGAGACGGACTACGGCCAGTGTCATGTTACGGAGACACTGGATCGAACTGGTCATTATCAGGGCTGGGGGTTTTGGCACTTTTGGAACTGATAATTAACACCTTTTACAATATTGGCGTAAGGACATCGTCATGATCTTATGGAAGACTCTCGTTTCGGAGGCCAAGATCCACTTTGGATCGCTGAGCCAGCGGAGTCAGTGAGTAAATCCACTTACAGCGTGTGCTGTAGTACTTTAGCCATATCGTGGGCAGATGCTTTGACAATCTTGAGCACCAGATTGTTTATCTATTTAATCGTATGGCGATGCCTTTGTAACTTCGAAGCTCCCTTAACACCAATCAAACACGTGCAGGGTTAAGCAACTCCTGCGAGCTTTAGATCATCCCCCAGCACCTGATGGTAACAGGGCAGGTTGAGGGTAAATGGTCCAGGATGGAGAATCCTCGATGAATGACCAGGTTTACCTCTCAGCATGGCTTTAGGCCCGATGGAAGCATAATAGAAGAAGAAGTTAACTGACTTCACCAGAGAAGTCATTGCTTAGCATTGAGGGAACGACGGAAGATGGACTAGTTATTAAAACATCATAGATCTAAGACTTAAAAAGCGTTGTAGTTGAAATAATTATGACTTCCAAAATGTTATGACAGGTTTAATTGATTTCTCCTGTTAATTGACGTGTAAACGCCTTTAATGAATCAGAAGATTAGGAAGTAACTTGCTTATCCCAAATGTAACGGCTGTGACGTCATGAATACATCATAATTTTTAACGGATATAAAGAAAGATAATGTAACTAATCTAATCTCTTTGTTAAAAGGTTACGTAGGCAGCATAGTCATATAATGTAGGGAGCGAAGTGGAAATCGCAATTTGATATGTAAAATGTTATTAAGACAGCCCTATACTCAAATATAAAGATCTCATTCATTAACATTATAAAAATAACAATTAAAAACGTATTAACGCAATATGGGGCCAATAAATGCGATGTCTGAACCATAGGTCATAGATCAAGGATGTTTCTCTGACCTCTGGTGCCTTTCTGATCAATATTACATCATACTGTCGTGGAATAGAGTTACCGCTTCTCGATTTGAGGACCTTGTGGTGATCATTGCACCTTGTGTCTTCAGCGTGGTGGCTACGGCATACCATCCACAACTGCTGCAGTTAAAAAATATTGTTCAGGCAGTCTATAATTCACTGTCAAATCATTTTGCAGTACAGAAGAAGATGACGTACTGACCCAACCCCGAAAAGGTCCACACGCGTTGCAGTCTTGGAATTTCATAATCCACTAGCTTTTGCCTAAGGCTTCGCCCGTCATTTCATTACTTACACACCACAAAGATCACAGCCTCCTAAGGACCAGAATGGTTTAAGCGACACAGCTCAAGCCAATGGACGGTTAGGGCTTTTTAGCATACAGATAGGTATTATGACGTAGGCATCCGCTAAGAATTTAGAAAAAAATGCTGATTTGTCCGCATGATTTATGTCGAGTTGCTTCATAGACGACTTTACATTGAAGACTAGTTGCAAATTAGTCCACATGATTTTAAGACAAGTTGCCGCATAAGACGACATGCGTTTTAGACCGTCTGACACTAACCCAATCAACTCCTACGCGGGCAAAAGCTCGTTCTTTATGAAATATATCCGCGTCAAACTACAAAACCTGGGATACCATGCAACTCCTGCGCCTTTAGAAGGGATTTCTGGTAAAACGTCTCTTCCCAAAAGTCACTTTTGCGAAACGTCACATTTCCTAAAACGAAACATTCTCAAAATGTCCCTCTACCCTACCCACTTGGCCAGTGTAATGTAAATACACCATAAAAGCGTCTAGAAATACTTTCAATTGTCCTGCAAACGAGTGTCATTGGAAACCGATCTCTACATCAAGGGTATAGAGTTGTTATTTGTTGGGTAGCCACGGGTGGTTGACCGGGATATTTCCGGAGGAATCGAACGTTTTATACTGGACTTTTAATTGCGGTGTGGTCCAATTTATAAGAGGCAGCTATCATTAGGCATAAAATGAATTAATGTGATGTTTTTTTTAATCCAAAATTTGCAAGTCGCATTTAAACTGGACGGCAAGCGACCATGCGGAATTAGGAGTAGCGTAAGAAGGAGAATGGCATGTTTCGCAGAAAGTGCAAAAATTGGATTATTTCCAACCAGTGTATTTTGTCACCTGTCTGTCATTTGTCATATTCTCCAAATGGGGAAATTACAATTGACGCAGAAAGATTTTGAGTAAAAGACGAATACATTTGTATTAAGAAAGTGTTAGCTCGCTTTCTTTTTACTACCTAACATTATTTTTTCATTATTTTTTGATAAATTAAAATTATTAAAAAAGGAAAAAAGTAAAAAATAATTATTTGAAGAAAACAATGCCTTCCGTAGGTATTGTTTTCTTGATATTCTTAATATTTGTATTCGTAAAAGTTTCGTCCGTGATATTATTTTACACAGCCATAACTTAACTTCCACCTACTAACCAAACAGGGCTTCATGCCGTGTCCGAATCTCATTTTAAAGAAATTCAGCTCAATAGGTTACCATGAAGTGGATCTTTAATTTGTAAGATTAAATAACAGACATCGGGACATGTGAAGCTAAATAAAAACTTGTAAAATATTGCCTACAAAATCGCGTCCGCTTATACCTTACGATGTGGACCGGATGCTAACAGTAAGTTAGAGCCATATCCTCTTAATTATACAACCTTACTTGTCTCAGTGTAGACTTGTATATTACTGGAACACTTTACTTACCTGAAAGCAAGACAAAAATATGATTAGTACATGTTCATAATAAGATAGCATAAGTTTTTGAACGAACATGAAGTTTTTAGTTTATAATAGGTTTCGAAACTACTGGACAGATTTAGATAACGCTTTTTATGAAGATACAATAATTCATTAGAAGTGTCATAGGTTACTTTTTATCCCGATAGCCTCTAAAGATCGGGGCTTATGCGAGTAAACGATGCACAGGCTTTAAGCACATGTTGTCGTGCGAAGTCATAATTTAAATAAAAAAATAACAATTCAAAAATATTGAATAGCTAAATTACTGTTTGTAGTAACCGCAAACAATAAAACCTAATGCAGTTCAAAATAAAAATATGCAAAGTTTTAAAACGAAACAAAAACGCGATTATAATCCAACAAAATCCAACGTTTCGGAAACGGATCTGTGCGCGCACGCATTCAATTCTGATTTTTTGCTCTTGCGCCTACGGGGTGCCTTTTATTGATGCCTCTCTTTCGCTCTCACAGTTACTGCACCTATCCATCTCTCTCTTCAGGGTGTTACCACCCCCGACAGATGTTCCGATCATGGTTTTTTTAATCGTTTTCTGAACGATTCGGTCTTGCGCGCATCAAACAATGGTAAGATTTCAAGCTTCGAGTTCGAAGACATATGGTCAGGCGCAGGTAATAAGTTTATTGTAGAATTTGTTGGTTTGTCTGTAAAATTGTGATTTTGTTGGTAGATTAGGGAAATATTGAAAAAAACCAAAGTTGAAGTTAGGCTAAGAATATCCTTGGGCAGTAGACGCCATGGATGCCTACCTCCGGGTTGGCAAATATTCGTCAGCCTTGGCGAGTTCTACGGTATGTCGGTTTCTTCTTTCGCCGTAAGAGCATGTGTCTATGTGCACATATATTGGCTCATGGCCGGGATTGGGATTCGAATATGACGTTCGGAATCAAAGTCAAGGCAACACCACTCCCCGCCTCCCCTTTATGGCATATCTTATATCTTTAAATGAGCAATTCTTGTATATATATATATATAATTGGAATCTCGGAATCAGCTCCAACGATTTTCATGAAATTTGGTATATAGGGGGTTTCGGGGGCGATAAATCGATCTAGCTAGGAATCATTTTTAGAAAATGTAATTTTATTCGTGTTTTATCGAGACTTACTTTTTTTTTCTGAAAAATATGACTCTTCCAGATATCTATTGGCGAACAACTAATACTATTTTTTGTGAGCAATAAAGTTATTCCAGCAGATGGCGTTGTTAAGTAACACGAAGTCAATGAGTGTTTGCTTTGAGGTTAGACTAAGTAAAAAAAAAAAATACCGAGCAAAGCTCGGTCATCCAGGTACTATAATATTACGCTCTCCAAAAATAATGAACAGTAATAGAAACTTTTGTCGAATACAGTCTACTATATCAAAATGTCCACTGTAATCGGAGGAATTTTCAATTTTTATCGCCACCAAGTCATTTAAGGAGTGTGGGGTGCTGACTTACAGGCGTGTGAGACACTAGCAGCGCTCCGCGGTTTCACCCGAGTAACTCTCGATCCCGTGGGAATATCGGGATATAAAGTAGCCTATGTTACTGTCAATTAATCAATGTATCCTCGTGTCAAGTTTCATCGAATTCGGTTCAGTAGTTTAATAATAAACAAAAAAAGAAATCCCCCATCTGCTCTCATGGATGGTGTCTAAGAGATTTTTGTACCTTTTGGTGATCATAGCACCTACACCTATAGTGCAGTCAATGCAAGGGGCATTGACTGCACTATGTTTAGCACCAATCAAGTTTGGTCTCAGACAGACGCAAACTTCGACCAAATCAACAAGACTTTCCTATTAATTTGGTCGAAGGCCGCAAACGATCGCTTGAACTTCGCACTATATTATTGTGATACAATAATTAGAACGCGTCTCTTCGCGCATACATATCCGAAATCAATTGCCTTAAGTTCATGTGGTCCAGTTTTTGGTGCAAAGATGTATCTACCTCTGTTAGACAAGTAAATATATTTTCTTTATACATATAAAATGCTTTCTACCCCTTAGGGTGAAAAAGGGGGGCAAAGTTTGTACGGAACAACGTGCTTCCTTGGTCCAATCCTTTTGTCAAAACCATTTTCATCTTCTACGCGGGCAAGTCCCGGGCAAAAGCTAGTCTATACATATAAAATGCTTTGTGCTGACTGACGGATCAACGCACAGCCTAAACCGCTGATCGTAGAGACATGAAACTTAGAAGGTGTGTTCTTTGTATGACCTAGGCATCCGATATTTTTTTTCTGAAATTTTACCACATAGGGTGTGAAAAAGAGGGTCAAAGTCCATTTTCGACTTCTACGCGGACGAAGTTGCGGGCAAAAGCTAGTCACTGTATAGAGGAGAAAATGACATTCAGTCACTTCTTTCCCATATTAAAAATAGCCCGTCATTATACAATGATCGAAAAACAATGACTTTGACAGAATCAGGTGCCATAATACCATAAAAGATCAGGTACACAAGTCATAAACAGGCTTAAAATTAAGGACAATAGTCGAAAACAGTTTAAGACTTTTGTTTATAAAACCAGATGTGTTTGTGCGAATATAAATAGGTGAACTACGGAGACAATGGAGGTGTTAGCTGGTCTGTTTGTATCGTCTAGTTCCCACGGATGGCCAGGAAGTGACGGGAATAGACAATTTTATAGGGTACGGTCCGAGTGTCGGCGGGTTCCATACAAACGAAGATAATGGACGTCGCACTGTTTTTACCCGATGCTTAATTGTTTTCCCGGTTCACATTTGTTTTTGACGCGATAAAGTCTATAAATCGATGAACACCGTAATGCACTCACAAAGTGTGACGTCACGCTCACGTTGCGGGAACGTGAGCGTTATTGACAAGGTAACCATAGCAACGTGTTATCGTTGCTTAACATCAATGTTATCTTATGATATGACTTTGTCACGTTAAATCATCACTTTACAGACAATCATTTTTATTTATTAACCTATTTTTTTAAGTATGTTTAATCAAAATAAACCGGAAATGAATTCCGTAATAACAAAAAGTTACAAAACAAAATGTCCTTCCGATCAACAAAACGTCTCACGACCTTACAAATCGCAAGAGATAAACCCACAAATTGTACAAATGCGCACGCGCATGTACTCCGATAACGTAAATTTCACAACTACTGTAAAGTATGTAGGTAAATATTGGTACAATTTGATATGAATTCACGTTTCAAACAGCGTGGTGCACTGTTGTCGTTGAATTGACTAATTTTTTTTGGAACTGATACGTTTCGTGGTTTTGTACCATAAAAGGTAACTGTAGGAATTCGGGATAAAAAATCACCAAGGTATACCACCACCTTGGAATCCAGAAGTAGACTACGTAGGTACTAATCATAGTTAATATATATTTGAGAATGACAGCTAAGCGACGCTCGCTGATCGTTTACGGTCGTACGGGTTAAGCGACGCCTGGCGCGTTAATTACTTCGATGGATGGCCAATTAGTAGTGTGGTAAAAATGTGTTTTCGTGAGCCCCTCCGTGCTTCGGAAGGCACGTTAAGCCGTTGATCCCGGTTGCTACCTCTAGTAGCAGTCGTTCGGTTATGCTCTTTTTACATCTTAGACCGCATCGTCACCAGATGGGTGTGATAGAGTGAAACCCTGACCTATCATTTGTAAAATAAAATTGCAGGAGATTACACAGAGCGCCATCTAGCCCCAAGCTAAGTAACTAGTCTTGTGTTATGGTGTAAAGGCAACAAATATAATGCTTGGGTATTTTTCAGTAGGTTTTACGTGATTTTGTAAAGGAAATTTCACAATTCCTGTTATACATAATGTTATACGATTTGATATGATTCACGTTGTTTGCAGCGTGTTGCACTCATGTTGAATACATTGACACATTTTTTATATTTAGTTTATTGAGACACTTAAGTTTTTATAATAAGTTTTTTTGAAACGGATTCTATAATCTGACGTTTTGAAACATTTGCTGCTTTTGTAGTTTTTCAATATAAAACAACATAAATGTCTATAATTGTGTGCAAAATTGATCTTTTGAAGAATGATGACTCTCATTGCGAAGTAATTAAAAAAATAAACCAATACCGCACCATATTAACGCAGATGAAACCGTGGAACAACCTACTATCAAAAACATTTAAAATCGCTCCCGCTACATCTCTCCCCAAACCCTTCCATAACAGTCATACAAAAAACGCACCCGCATAAAAGCACATAGCTTTCAGAACATCTGTCCATGCACCATAACTTTTCTCTCTCTCACACCTACAACTTACCCACCAGCTATCTCCCTCTAACGTACGACTGAAGCAAGCAGGTAGACTTGTCAACCAACCTGAATTATTGCAAGTGCTTTTGTCTGAATAAGCTTTATTTTTAGGGAATTGGGGTCACAATTAAGAGGAAATTTTAGTCTTAATGCAGGATAAATTATTCTATAACTTTGTAATGTTAAAAAGAAAATTGAGCTAACACAAATTCAAGGCACATCCACTATTCCATCTTCGGATAAAGCCCGTCACTCTGACGCCCGAATTCACAAACAGTACTTAATTTGCTCTTGGACAAGTGAACGCACTGCGCTAAATGCGGCCCTAGGATTGGTCAATTTTGTGATGCAATCTTCACTCTAGCGAATCAGCGTCTTATTTGCGGCTCTATGCGTTCGCGCGCACTATGCAATCTCATAGGCTTGATTGTAAATATGGGTGTTAGACTTGAAAATGTCTTAGACGTATTCTTCTCATCTTAGAGTAAGATCCCGCCTACCGCCAGACCTTCGTAATTTTATAAAAGCTGAGAATTACTCAGCGCATGCCTCCAACACAGTTATGAACGAAGTTGCAATTATGCATTTCAGACCATAGTGGCTTGGATAGTTATCAGGTAGCAAAGCCAAGAATCGAACCTGTTAATTTTGCAAAAAAATAAGTATTGCCTATACTTTTCCACCAATCGATAATGTTGCTAATGGCTAGACTAGACTAGCTAGTTTCAATAAATCCAACACCTTCCAGACCACCATGGTTGGTACAAAAATAAAAAGCCTTCGAAATGGTTCTTACCACACTATCCATTCTAGATCGAGACTTTCGTAGACTTAGATTTGATTAGACATTATCCAGGACCACAGCTATTGTAAAGAATACTTTTGTTGTTAAACTGATGAGCCGATAATAATGTTTAAAATAGCAAAATGTTATCTGAAGTTGAACCGATTGGTTTACCAATAGATATCTTTTTTCATAATATTCCTACGCGGGTCTAAACTCCGGACCACAGCTAGTATGACCCAAATTCAATTGGACTCTCATTCTGTTTCATTGTCCGGGGATATCTTTCAATATGCTATCAACTTGTTACCCTACAAGTGAATCCATCAATAAGTCACAGCCGAGGGTGGTATCCGAGGGGTGCGCGTACGCCGGTACGACCCCTCACTATTGTACACGAGACAGGGAGTTTAATGAACGCTCGATGGGGGCGCTGGTGTGCTCACTGATCTAATAATACAAACTTTGAACCGATATAACATTTTAGGCTAGGTTCAAGGACGGTGTTGGCTTAGTGGTAGACACCTCGACCTTCATAACCAAGGTGCATCAATGGATTTTAGTTACCAAAAAATGATGTGCGCTGATTAACTTACGGTGCGCAGAAACATCGTGATGAGACCCGCGGTTTAGTGACGACCCAGTTGGCACTATGGTTACCATGCCGGACTGCCAAACACAGGGTTCGATTCCCGCCTCAGACATGTATTTATGCTTGGATATTGGTCTGTGGTCTGGTTGTTTCTATGTATTTAAGTATATATTTGCAAAGGAAATGTACAGTATGTAGTATTTGAGTTTTCTAGCACCCACATCACAAGTCTGGTTACTAAGCTTGGGGCTAGTTGGAGATGTGTGGAATGTCCTGCAATCTATACTTACTTATTTATAAAGCTGAAGAGTTAGTTTGTTTGTTTGTTTGAACGCGCTAATCTCAGGAACTACTGGTTCGAATTGAAAAATTATTTTTGTGTTGGATAGTCCATTTATCGAGGAAGGCTATAGGCTACTTTTTATCCTGATATTCCCACGGGATCGGGAGTTACGCGGGTAAAACTGCGGAGCGCTGCTAGTATTTAATATATGTAGTTGTCTCGGCTAGTTATCACGGTTCATGAGATACAGCTTGATGACAGACAGGGAGTCTTAGAAATAGGGTCCCTATTTGGGTACGAAACCCTCAAATGAAGTTCATTGTGGTCCTTGTCACTATGTTGGGGTGTCGAAGTAGTTGGAGAAATGGGGTACATCCGGTGGTGACTTATAGAGATAGACCTTTCTAAGTTTTATTTTGCAATCATTTAGCAATGGAAGTAGATTTTGGCTGGGACTAAAGTTTGCCAGGGAGAATTTTCGAAAAATGTTTTTGGAGTTTACTCCTTAAGAATCGATTTTCATATATATATAAGGCGCCCGGTATGAGAAAAATCCGAGATGTAAAACCTACTAACAAGTAACGAAAATCGTGTCACGTTTTTGGTGCGCACCTTTAGTGCGCAACTTTCTAATTTGGCTGTGAGTGTATTGCGTATGGTTAGATACTCGTACTTAAGGAGTAAACTCCAGTCGTGCGTCGGAGCTGACACACACATTTTTTTATTTGTAAAATTCGAGTAGTGTACGGTCGGAGGCAGAATTGTAAACACACCGTAAAGCTCCAAAACTGCTGTTATGTTGTCAACACAAAGGTGTTCAAGTTTAAAGTTTTTCAACTCATGAATTTAAGTAGCAGCGCTCCGCGGTTTTACCCGCTGAAGTCCCATTCCCATAGGAATATAAAGATAAAAATCTCAAGGATTCAATGTATCTTCTTCTTACCAAGTTTCATCAAAATCGATCCAGTAGTTTCGGAGATTCTTTTCTCTTTATAATATCAAAAAAATATCAAAATTGTATAACCGTATAAATTGTAAATTGAGCTCCGTATTACCGAAACTGGAATCGAATCGAAATTCGTTTGATATCGTAACAGCTGTTCAAAGGCGGGTGGATGACCAGGATACTGACCTGTTATTCCTATTTGATTGATGTCGCGTTAATTAACGCTGGTTGCCTGGCCTGGTCACCAAGTCACCAGGCTGTGTCTTATGAACCGTGATAGCTAGACAGTTGACATTTTAACAACAAATACTAAAAACACAATATTATAATGGCACGGAACCCTTCGTGCGCAGGTCCGACTCGCGCTTGGCCGGTATTTTAGATTATATTTTTTACTAACACTAGGCTAAGTCATACTACTTAACAATATTTGATGTAATAAACGGTCCTTGATCGAAATAAATCATTTGAATAATAAAATTGTTTTAAAAACAATACATTATTTTGAAGTATTGTTTTATTTTGTTAGTAATAAGATAGATTTTTTATTATTTTTATATTGTTTTTGTAAAAATCCCAAGAAAAATTCGAGAATTAAAGGACATTTTTTGGCGAGCCAATACTTTTTTTTTTAATTTAGCGAGCATTCCTATGAATGTTACCAAAAAAATCAAGTGAGAAAACACTTGAATATAAATACCAGCTAAGCTACCTTATGTTCGGTTCCATAACGTTGCACCCTGCGCCTGCGCGCACGCGATTGGCGCCTACGACGCCAGGTGCGCGCGCGCGTCACTCGATCACACACCCTCGCTTTGTTTAGGGATGGGGCGAGGTGTCGATATTTTCAATATATCGATAGTTTTCATTAGATAGAGGGGTAGTAACATATGAGTATGAAGACGGGTAGTAAATTTAATTTAAGAAAGATTATTTGTTTGTTGTATAACAGAAAAAATTGACACTTTACGAGATATTGTTATATGGCATTAGTTGATTGTACTATTGTCCTCTATACATTGCCATAGGTTTAAAAAGGTGCCCGTCTAAAATCCTATCTTACTAATCCTACTAATATTATAAACGTGAAAGTTTGTGTGTGTGTATGTATGTTTGTTACTCCTTCACGCAAAAACTCCTGGATTGTGAGCGATGAATTATTTAACGCATTATACATAGGCTACTTTTATCCCGATATTCCCACGGGATCGGGACTTACGCCGTACGTGAAACCGCGGGGTGCAGCTAGTAATATATAAATTGCTGACCATTTACGATGCCAAAATGTTACATCCCCAAGTAGTAAGAAACTTTCTAAATTCTATAGTTTTTATTAAATGTTTTTAAATAAATGGGATTCTCAAAATTAATAAATAACATTATCTGAGAATAAATGCAAGTTCAAATAAATTATTAGCGAAGACAGAATTATATTTTAAATAAAATTTATAGAATAATATATCAATATTTTACTGTTAAAAGGAACTAGTTTTAATTGTAATTTATCTTTGGTTTCTTTCCTTAAGTTATTTATAACTTTAGAACTAAGATCTTTCAATTCGTATGTTTCTTGGAACGATAATAGTACATTACGATGTAAGTGTGGTAAATTGATCTTTGCATAGAGGCGGTTTATGACGCGCGAGCGGCAGCGAGCGTGTTATAGAAGCCAAGATGCAAATATCAATTCCACACGTATATCGTACGACGTTTTTTTATCACAGTTGCGAATAAAAGAAAAGACTTGAAAAGAAAACAAAATAATAATTAACAAAATATTTGTGATAACTCTATGTTTACATTTTTTTAAGGCAATATTTTTTTGTTAATTATGCTCCGGAAAGGCCAGGCTAAAGACTTTTAACCTATACATCCTCGTGTGACATACATTATTTTTTAGGGTTTTTCTATTTGTTTTTGCGTCGGGGGTTAAGAACAAAATACAATGGTACGGAAAACAATATATTTAAGTAAAGAAAAAACAGAAAATAAACAACTAAATTTTTAATCGTTTTTTAAGTCATTATCACGTAAAATTTTGGTTCGTAAACCGACTTTAGAGACAACCATTTTTGCTAGCTAAAAACTCTTTGGTACCTACCTTTTCGGGATAACTTTACAGCACTAGTTAACAAATCTAAAACGCACGCGTGTATAATATGTTGGATTATGAGCCTAAAAGCCGTTGAATAAGATCCACTTTATGAGCAACTGTGATAAAAAATATGAAATATAGTAGAAGTAGTAGCTAATAAATAGGTTAACAATTCAATTTGTGTTTGCATTAGAATATATTACAAATATTTTATTTTTCTAAATATGATTTGTGCAGATTTGTCAGTTGATTATTTGTATCGGGGGCTAATATACTTGAACTTTACAAAAATGCATACGAAACAATAATATGGATATGCCTCTATACTTCTTGTAAAACTACCTACTTGAGATGAATAAATACGTTATTCTTGGATTATTGACTAATTATTGCTAGTTATATTGTGACAAAAATAAATGGGTTAAGTGCGAGTCGGACATACTCACCGAGAGTCTCGTGCGCAGACTAATACATATTTGTTTTTTACTTTGTTACTCACTGACACGTGTTTGAATTTACTTGAAGAATATTGATAAGTAGTTAAATAATACCTGAGTGTAGGTGAGATAACTGGTAGATAAATTCCACCACTGGGATTTATGATTCTGCTCCCGCGCATTGTTTGTGAGAGCGTCATTTGTCGCTTGTTAAATTGATGAAAACTTACCAAAAATGTAATTATATGCCAGCGCCATCTCTTAAACTTTTTGGTACTAAAGCTGTGAGCCGATTCTCACTCATTGAAATTGATATAATCGATTTCTGGGTACGGGTACTTAAAGGTATATCCATATTATTCTTTCGTTAAATCAAGTTTAAGTATATTGGCCCCCGAATCTCCGATCTCTAATTATTAGACACGAAACGCACCGGCACCGGACTGATTTGGATGAAATTATAAATTGTAAATAGTTTGGGAGATCATTTTTATCCCGGGATTCCAAAGGGATCGGGACTTACGCGGGTGAAACCGCGAGGCGCAGCAAGTTCATTATAACGGAACACACAGTGGTCAAAGCTTAAAACTTAATACATATTTATAAAAGAAAAGTACATTGTATACGTATTGAATTCGTTATCTGGCACCCATAACACAAGCCTAGGTGCTTAGCTTGGGGCTAGATGGCGCTGTGTGAAGCGTTCCACAATATTTATTTATTTATGAACCTCAAGGCGCTACAGCTACATCGATATTTTTAAATCGAAATTTATCGATATTTTGAAAACCCTACCCCATCACTATAATAGCAAAAAAATCATGTGTGACCCCACAGCACAGGTAAAAACGACACAAGTACCGATAACTTATTCCTTTGACTCACAGAAAAAAAAGGCAGATCATTTTTTTTCTATCACAAAATCTTTTGTGTCTTTAAATTGGCAGCATAGGGAACAAATAATTAAAAATTAACTATTTACTAACAAAGAAATCGACAATGTAATCGGTTGTCTGAGTCTGTGTTTCCTAAACTTTATTTGAATTGGTTGTCTGAAGTCAAATTTTCGAATTTCCTGTACTTAACATTTTTTAACTAAGGAATTTCCATTGAAATTGCAAAGTAAAATTTATCTGACATTTTGACTTTAAACTCGTGCAAAAGATGGGTCACTCGCAAAATTCAAATGCGGATATAAGGTCATATATACGTCATAATTTGCAACGCATATTGCTAATCCATTCTCTTTAGGTTAATTAATCAATTTACTTTAAATTATTTCACATTGATTTAAAAACAAGATCTCTACTGCGGCTTGAAACAGTCTAACCGATTTATTTATCCAGTACACCTTCGAAACAGCCCCCTCTATCGCATCTTAATTGAACTACAATAAAAAAACAAAGCAGTTATTCTAAAACCGCTATCGTACCAAAGACAATAACAGAAGTAACCTTTAGTACTATTTTGCAACAGTAGGTACATAACTATACCTACATATTTCACAATAATATTGATAAGGCACGTTTAACAATAATTCAGCAGTGAGTAAGTTGTATTAAAATTATTTCATACGGAATATTTACCATTGTGATCGACAAAAGAAAAACCACGGTCGTTGTTAGAATTATACGTCAGAGCGCCATCTTGTTACTGTTATATTTCATGTTTCTATTAGTAGAATAAAATGATGGAACGTGGATCACTCTACCGCAGTGGCTTCGTGACACTTGAACCGTTTAGTTGACTCCCAATTTATTTAGTTATACAGGTATGTGGCGACACTTCACATTGCCACCAACAGATGGAGCCACTAAGCCGATCGGAGATCCTAGATCGCGCTAGCGAAGTTTTTCTGAAGATAAGCCCATATACAAGTTCCAACGAAACATCTTTAGACCGCGGCCTACCGGGCATAACACCTACCCGGTGGAAGATCTTTCCTTTGGAGGTACATACCACCTACTACCCCCAAAGGGATATTGGTAATTATACTAGCAAGCGGTTGAGGGTTACTTCTGTGCACCTAAACAAACAACTTTTGTTCTACGACTTTTGGAAATTTGTACATTAAAAAAAACAGCTATTCCTTTCACGGTGAGGGTTAAAATTTTACTTATTTTTTAAGTTTTATCTACTGTCCTTAGTCTGAATGACCTTTGTTTTAAAAAATCTGCTGTTTTTCGAATTTACGAAACCTCAAAATTTTCATGTTTTTTCGAATTTCTAAAAGTCGTAGAACAAAAGTTGTTTGTTACGGTGCACACAAGTAGCCCTCAAACGGCTTGCTAGTAATTACCAATAACCCTGTACAAAACGAAATATTTTTATAGACATTAGAAAAACAACGATAGCTGGTGATGAATTCAGTCGTTGTTTAAAATATATGTCAGAAGCGTAAAAGCGCCGCAGTAGTGGCACCATCTTGTGTTTTACTAAATATTCCAGTGTACATTTATAGAATAATATGATAGAACTTAGTTCACTCTGTCGCAGTGGCTGATATTTGAACCGTTTAGTTGACTCCCAATTTATTAAGTTATATAAAACGGAATATTTACCATTGTAACCGATAAAATAGAAACAACGTATACGTCAGAGCGCCGGTAGTGGCGCCATCTTCAGTTTAACTGTTATATTTCATGTTTCTATTAAATAATACAATGACGCAACGTGGTTCACTCTGTCGCAGTATTATATTTGAACCGTAGTCAACTTCCAATCTGTTTGGCTATTACTAGTTTCAAAAAGTACACAACATAAAAACAAAAACAACCATGAAAAACTTAAATTAGATCATAACACACAACATGGCTACACAGAATGCAGCTAGGCAAAACATAAAAAAACCATATTAATACAAAATAACACAACTGCCTTAAAAAAACAACATCAACTAGCCTAGTGCGTGTTACATTAAAGCTACTGTGCAACATTAAACAACAACTACCATCAACAAACAATAGCTGCTGCTCACGCCATTCAATTCTCGTGGTGACCGTTCGAGAAAAAAAAACACTAAGCTTGCCTAAAGGATTAAAAAAATTACAGTGCAACACAAAAAAAAACCAACAATTATCATAGTGCGTGTTATATTAACAAAGTTACTTTGCTCAACATAAAACAACAACCGCCATCGATAAACAACAACTGTCATCAACAAACGCTAGATTTAAAAAAAAAACACCTGTTTACCCATTGTGGGGGCACGTATGCGTGCTGATGGTGCTGGTGATGGTTAATACCTTCAATTTTAGTGTTGACTGTTAGAGGATAAGTTCACACCAAGCTTGCCTAAAGAATTTAAAAATTACAGTGCAACACAAAAAAAAACATAAAATAACAACAGCATCAAAAAAACAACTACCACAGTGCGTGTTATATTTACGAAGCTACTGTGCAACATAAAACAACAACCGCCATCGATAAACAACAACTGCTATCAACAAACAACAAACGCTAGCTTCAAACAACAGCTGCTCACCCATTGCGGGGGCACGTCTGCGTGCTGATGGTGCTGATGATGGTGATGCCTCCGGTCCTGGTGGTGGCCGTTCGAGGCGGAACACGACGTCGCCGCCACGCCGTACTTGTGACAAGACATCACATTACGTTAGACAGGCAAGGCACAGGGAAGTGGGGTATTATTGCTACACGATAAAATGCCAAATTGTGTTAGGATAAGAGTGTTTTAAGGGTAAAATGCCTTATGTTAGGGTTGGATTGCATTAGAAGTCAAATGCCTACTTGTGTTAGGGTTGTAACGTGGATTACGTTAGAGGTAAAATGGCTACTTGTGTTAAGGTAAGAGTGTGTTCGGGGTAAAATGCCTACTGATGTTAGGGTTGGATTGCGTTAGGGGTAAAATGCCTAATGATGTTAGGATATCAGTGTGTTAAGGGTAAAATGCCTACTGATGTTAGGGTTGGGTTGCGTTAGGGGTAAAATGCCTACTGATGTTAGGGTTGGATTGCGTTAGGGGTAAAATGCCTACTGATGTTAGGGTTGGATTGCGTTAGGGATAAAATGCCTAATGATGTTAGGATATCAGTGTGTTAAGGGTAAAATGCCTACTGATGTTAGGGTTGGGTTGCGTTAGGGGTAAAATGCCTACTGATGTTAGGGTTGGATTGCGTTAGGGGTAAAATGCCTAATGATGTTAGGATATCAGTGTGTTAAGGGTAAAATGCCTACTGATGTTAGGGTTGGGTTGCGTTAGGGGTAAAATGCCTACTGATGTTAGGGTTGGATTGCGTTAGGGGTAAAATGCCTACTGATGTTAGGGTTGGGTTGCGTTAGGGGTAAAATGCCTACTGATGTTAGGGTTGGGTTGCGTTAGGGGTAAAATGCCTACTGATGTTAGGGTTGGATTGCGTTAGGGATAAAATGCCTACTGATGTTAGGGTTGGATTGCGTTAGGGGTAAAATGCCTACTGATGTTAGGGTTGGATTGCGTTAGGGGTAAAATGCCTACTGATGTTAGGGTTGGATTGCGTTAGGGGTAAAATGCCTACTGATGTTAGGGTTGGATTGCGTTAGGGGTAAAATGCCTACTGATGTTAGGGTTGGATTGCGTTAGGGGTAAAATGCCTACTGATGTTAGGGTTGGATTGCGTTAGGGGTAAAATGCATACTGATGTTAGGGTTGGATTGCGTTAGGGGTAAAATGCCTACTGATGTTAGGGTTGGATTGCGTTAGGGGTAAAATGTCTACTGATGTTAGGGTTGGATTGCGTTAGGGGTAAAATGCCTACTGATGTTAGGGTTATGTATAACTTATCTGTAGAATGTATAAAAATAATTTCAAAATAATATACGTTTAATCTTCTTCTTCTTCCGTGCCTTATCCCACTTTAAGTAGCGAGCATTAAAATAATATACGTTTAATACAAAAAAATAACAGTTTTCCGTAAAAACTATGAAAATAGGCCAACTTTCGATACAAAGATCTCAATAACTAGAAGATTTCAAATAATAAAAAATAGACTACGGTACAATAAAAATACAAAACACTAACTCGTATAAAAAATACGACAAAAATATTCACAATCGATACTAATATTATAAAGCTGAGGAGTTTGTTTGTTTGTTTGAACGCACTAATCTCAGAAACTACTGGTTCGAATTGAAAAAATATTTTTGTGTTGGATAGTCCATTTATTGAGGAAGGCTATAGGCTACTTTTTATCCCGATATTCCCACGGGATCGGGAGTTGCGCGCGTGAAACCGCGGAGCGCAGCTAGTTACTCTATAAACCACAAAAATAGATTATCAATCTTCCACCATGTTTCGCTAATTCACGTAAAGCTTATTTTCATAGAAATAAGGTTGACTTCATTTGTCTTTATCTCAGTTCAATGTATAAAGTAACGACCATTTTGAATGAAAAGTCAGTATAGATACTTCAGGCGCGTCAAATCGTAAATGCGTCCTCAAATACAAACTAAACAAGTAGGTAGATACAAAACAAGAGTAGAGATCAAGGCAATAACGTCGCTAAGTGAAGTGACTAACTTATATCGCAGTAAAACTAGATCCTCTAGGGTACACTTACGAGAAACGGTCGTGGGGCACGCTTTCCCAAACTTTGGCTCGCGATCAATCAGTGCGTTTTATGTATATGGTCCCCAGTTTCAGGGCCCACTTAGATAACAAATTTTAAACTGAGGCTGCTTTTTATGCCTGCTTTTATCCGAATTTGTTTGGTAATTACGTCTTCTTCCATTCACTTCTATTATAAATTGAGAATTCCTTTTTCTGCCTAACCTCAACCAACAATTTATTTGGCAGTAAGACTTCTTCCTTTACCTCTATTAGTCTCTTCGTACCCTGTCTCACATAGTCCATCCATCTTTTCATCATCTTCATCTCCTCTACCTTCACACTCATCACTCTCCTAGTCACATGTGTCTTCTCATCACATGTCCATACCAACTCAAACGGTTTCCTTTTAGTTTTCCAGCAACTGGCACTACTTTCAGGCTTACTCTAAAATACATGTCCCTTATTTTATACCACACATCTATCTTAACATCCTCATCTCCACTACAAGCAAATTTTAACTGAGGACCACATTCACAAAACGTTGGTATCGTCTAATGAGCCGGAATAACTCGCGAAAGATTCGGTCTAGATTAGATTAGTAGAGCAATCATTCAAATACACTTTTGATCGCAAGCTAAAACTATCAATATTTTAGATTCTAGCTCATTCTAAGCTATTCAATCTTAATGTACTGCAATAGCGTTCTAAAATTTCCTTTCTACTGTGCTAGAACGCTCGACCGAGTTTTTTAAATGGAGATTTATAAAAAAATACTTATGTTAAGTGGGATTTTCAGCAATAGTTCATATTTGACAGTCCAGATACCACATGTAGGGCCAAGTAGACAAGCCGCAGAAGTCCGAGTAACACATATCTGCCCCACCTACTCTACAAATCAATTTTAGCCTCTGTATGTGGACTATCATAGTAAATAATAGCCCCAAGCTAAGTAACTAGATTTGTATTATGGGTGCTAGACGACAGATATACTATTTTATATACTTTTCTTTTGTAAATATATACTTATAATACATAGACACAATTAGACCACAGACAAATATCTTAGCATAAAAACATGTCTGAGGCGGGAATCGAAACAGCAACCCTGTGTTTGGCAGTGCGGCATGGTGACCATTGCGCCAACTGGGCCGTCAAAGTGTTTGGGAACTATGAATATCTTTGAGATGGGGGTCGTGGTCCCTTACCACTTTGGCAAACACTGGTCGAGGATATAAAAGGGACCGTCGACCTCTATAACGAAATTACTAACTCACAGACATTTAATTGTACGAAGAGTTTTCCTTGTCTTATTTTTTTTGTTTCCTTTTCTTTACTACTACACCCCGCGGTTTCACCCGCGTAAGTCCCGATCCCGTGGGAATTCCGGAATAAAATATAAGTTTCACACACAATCTTTACCTAAATAATAAAATAAAATAATAATAATAAATTTATTTACCAAGAAACCTTACAATAATTATTACATCACCTCTTTATAATATTATTAGTATAGGAGTATAGAAAAGTATTAAGTTGTATTCATTTTATGTTTCGGTATGTCTGTGTAAGTAATATATTTGACGAACTATGTGGGTTCGATTCCCGCGTCAAACAATTTTTTTTTTACATACATATACCTATTATTTAAAGAAAAGTAAGTATAAGCATTCTCTCCTTTATCTGGCCACCGTAACACTTGTTTGAAGCTAGATGGCGCTGTGTAAAGTGTCCTACAGTATTTATTTTGACGACCCAGTTGGCACAATGGTCACCATGCCGGACTGCCAAACACAGGGTTGCGGGTCCGATTGCCCGCCTCAGACATGTATTTATGCTTAGATATTTGTCTGTGGTCTGGTTGTTCCTATGTATTATAAGTATATATAATTATATAGTATTTACAAAAGAAAAGTATATAAGTAGTATATGAGTTGTGTAGCATCCATAACACAAGTGTAGTTACTTAGCTTGGGGCTAGATGGCGACGTGTGGAATGTCCTGCAATATTTATTTATTTATCCACCGCACGAATCGAACTCGTGACCTTCTGTGCTTCTGCGTCGCAGGAGTGTGACTATAAATTATCTGCCATCATAATGGCAGGTGCTCAATTTTTTTTATATGATGTATTTTTTGACGATATTGGGAAAACCTGTGTTATGTATTAATATTATGAGTCAGATAAGTACCCATGTACAGTCGGCTGCATAATTGCAGACCCACCGTAGAGCTCCAAAACGGCTGTCATAAGAATGTTTTCAACACAAGCAAGATTCTATGCACCGGCTTTAGTTAAAGTTTAAAGTCTTCTAACTAATGAATTTATCAAACAAAAATATTAGAATGCAAACTTGCCAAAAACAGCAATTTTTGAACTCTACCGGGAGCTGCAATTATGCAGCCGACTGTACGTACAGTCAGTTACATATCTTATCTTATATCTTAAAATGAGCAATTCTTGTATATATATATAATTGGAATCTCGGAATCAGCTCCAACGATTTTCATTAAATTTGGTATATAGGGGGTTTCGGGGGCGATAAATCGATCTAGCCAGGAATCATTTTTAGAAAATGTCATTTTATTCGTGTTTTATCGAAACTTACTTTTTTATCTGAAAAATATGACATCTATTGGCGAACTACTAATACTATTTTTTTGTAAGCAATAAAGTTATTCCAGCAGATGGCGTTGTTAAGTAACACGAAGTCAATGAGTGTTTGCTTTGAGGTTAGACTAAGTAAAAAAAATAAAAATACCGTGCAAAGCTCGGTCATCCAGGTACTTATATTTTTAATTATGCCATCTATGCCATCACTTTTAGGGTTCCGTACTGAAAGGGTAAAAACGGGACCTATTTACTGAGACTCTACTGTCTGTCCGTCACCAGACTGTATTTCATGAACCATGATAGCTAGCATGTTGAGCATAATTTGGCGGTAACAAAATAAAAGCTTTGCAAAAAAATGGTTGTCTGTCAAGTCGGTTTACGGACGATAATTTTACGTGATAACGTCATAAGAAAACGATGAAAAATTGAGTTTTTTTAATTTCCCTTAATATATATATATTTTTTCCTTTATTAGATTCGAGTCTTCTATTCGTCATTCGTCACCATAACACAAGCCTAGTCACGCACACACGCGCGTCCATCTTGTGTAGTAGTGTACTTATCACAGAGCGTTGTATGAAACCTTACAATCAGCAACGATAATACAGTGCCATGGTTACCTTGTCAATAACATGACGCGTTCTCGGAACATGACGCATGACGTCATCTTTATAGTGAATGCATACGTTGCTATGGTTACCTTGTCAATAACATGACGCGTTCTCGGAACATGACGCATGACGTCATCTTTTTTGTGAATGCACGTGTTCCGTGAAGAAAGAAAATTAGGCAATTCTCACGAGGATCAAGTTCTATGCAAGATGAAAACAGCCAGATTATAGGTTAAAACTATTACAAAATACAATGAAATAATTGTAAATTATTATAAAATCAATTAATTTGTTAATCCTGCGATAAATAAGACGATTATATGATAAATACTGGTCAGTTATGTATCCTTATCATATAGTTGGTATGATAGCGACATTACGACAAAACAACATGATAACATTTGTACAATACATACATGTATACAGTGACGTCATACTAAGCATTTTGTCCACCGCCAACTACTAACTAAATTATAGAGTTTTTTGGCGGGAATGAGTTAACAACATGTCGTGATGCAGTTTTATTTTCATGAAACTTAGTTGTAACCCGAGTTGAATTGTATAATTCTGGTGGAATGTTATTCAATTTAGTTCTGTGAAAGTGCACAAGTGTAGCGAAAGTAAAAATCAGTGTCAAACATGAAGTTTTCTTGTTGCCTCCAAATCTCCTATTAAGGTTATGTTAAACTTGCCACCGCTTTACTATAGCCCCTGACTTGACGGACTTTGACGACTTTGACTGTTTTGAATCACTTTAGGCCCGATATATGAAAAATCAGGTCATAATTTTGATGCAAAATATAACTTGACACTGGCTAAATGCACAAGCCGTGCGAAGCCATAATTATTAAAAAAAAAAATAACTAAATTATATCCTCCTTATTCCAAAACGAGGATTAAGGATAGTCCGAGATGTGGACCTTAGATTTAGACACAGATTTACTCGTGAACTATATTCTAAACACTATCCCTACATAATCGTTGTTTAGACTATAGTTCCCTATATAATCCATAGGGATAGTGTTTAGAGTATAGTTCACGAGTAAATCTGTGTCTAAATCTAAGGTTTAAATCCACATCGGAAGACTCACAGCTAAGCAAAGCTCGCTGATCGTTTACGGTCGTGCGGGTTAAGCGACGCCTGGCGCGGTCATTACTTCGATGGGTCACCAATTAGTAGTGTGGCAAAAATGTGTATTGGTGAGCCCCTCCGTGCTTCGGAAAGCACGTTAAGCCGTCGGTCCCGGTTGCTACTTCTAGTAGCAGTCATTAGGTCCCTTTCCTCTTAAGTGTCATGTTTAAATAGGATAGGAGCGTCTTAAATATTGAGGGGACCCCTAAAATCCCTACCAGGGGGGATATGCTGGTAGGGATTAGGACACTAGGCCAAATGTTTGAATATTCGGGCAAATATAGAACAAATGCTAGTTCAAATATGCATTTTCTATACATAAAACCTGTCCGTGGAATGTATCTAAGGCAGATGCGTTATGTCTACGGGCGAGCGGCGAGAATGTCATCTTAGCAATAGTATTTTATAACAGTATAAAACAATATTTAAAAATCAACCTTTTTCTAGCCATATCACAAGCCTAGTTGCTTAGCTTGGGGATAGATGGCGCTGTGTAAGTGAAATGTACAATAATTATATACATCAATGTGTTTTTTTTTTCTTTCAAAATAAGAGGCGTATACGCCGGTGTTATGGGTTGGGGTACATCTCGCCAACAGAAAAACTGGTCTGCGGGCTAAACGTCCACTTTATTCTGTTAAAAATGTGTATGGGTAGATTCGTCCGAACCAGTTTAGAGTAGCGGGCCAGATGTCTCCTATTAAAAACTCAAAGGGATTTTCGTGCAAAATGAGCACTGTCTTTTACACCTCTAGATAAGACATACATTTATAATTAAATTAATAACCAAAACAAAAAAATTATATATTGGGACTATTACATATTGTTTGGTTGCCTAAAAGCGCATATTTTGTCAAGTGCCCATTGTGCGAAGTTCGCTTTTTACGAAATGCTCAATGGACAATGTTTGAAGTTTAAACTAAAATAAATTATAGTACATTATTTTCAACTGAATAGAGAAACTAAGACTTTGACGTATCCTACTTAATATTTTAAATGCGACAGTTTGTGTGTGCGTATGTATGTTTGTTACTCCTTCACGCTAAAACTAATGAATCGATTGCAATGAAATTCGGTATGTAGATAGCTAGAAGCCCGGATTAACATATAGGCTACTTTTTATCCCAAAATTCCCACGGGATCGGGACGGGCGGTTAAAACCGTCATGTATAAATATTTGTACCACGGCGACAATCGAACCCAACAAAACAGCGAGAAAACATATATAAAACAATAATTACTCTAGTAGCACACACCTGGTCCGTCTGTCAGTCATTCCCGTCAAACTGGACAAGCCGAACTGATGGAAAAACTGACATGACATGTTTATTAACTGGTAATAAGGGATTCTTTAAACCTTACATTTTAACTACTTAAGGCGCGGGCACTTAACTGGTTTAGGCATGATTTTATTATTCATCAACTTCGTATCGATAGTACAAATTAAAACCGGCCAAGTGCGAGTCGGTCTCGCGCACGAAGGGTTCCGAACCATTATATTTATTACTAGCAGCGCCCCGCGGTTTCACCCGCGTAAGAGCCGATTCCGTGGGAATATCGGGATAAAAAGCCTATATGTTAATCCAGGTCTCTAGCTATCTACTTACTGAGTTTCATTGCAATCGGTTCAGTAGTTTTTGCGTGAAGGAGTAACAAACATACACACACACACAAACTTTCACATTTACAATATTAGTTATAGCGGCAGCATAAATACATCATCTGTGAAAATTTCAAAAGTCTAGCTATCACGGTTCATGAGATACAGCCTGGTGACAGACAGACAGTAGAGTCTTTGTAAAAGCGTTCCGTTTTTACCCTTTTGATACGCGGAACCCTAAAAAACGCTAATAAGTTTCTTGTGCCTTCTTCTCATTGGTGGGCGAGTTCCGAAGGCACACATACTAACTTAGTTTATAAGACGTTTCAATGTGATTTCATGCAAATTTTATAATTCCAAATCAATAAAGAATTTGACTTATGCACAAATTAAATGGGGTACATAGTGGAAGCGATAGTCAAAAATCTATCTCGGACTAATATTTCGATTTACGACAAGAAATCTGTGTTATAGGCAAGAACAAAAAAAAACGTGTGGCACTCGGGGACTGCCGCGGTAAAGCTATTGCATCGTGCGAGCTTCGTACAGTCGTACCATATACATACAGGTTAAGCGAACGCTCGGCCGAGCTACATGGTAGGCGGAGTGGGGGGTGTAAGGTTTTATTTTCGTTAGGGAATTTCTTGATTCGGTCGCCGCACTCAAAGCCCGCGATAAAATCTATGCAATAGCTTAAAATATTTTTAAAGAACTATTATTAACCTCTTTTAATACTATCTCCTTTTTCTTACCTCCTTTCTACCCTCCCTTGCGTCGCACATACGCTTCGGGAAGAAAACTAAATCTCTGTTTAGGTAGAATTTAATAATGTAATACAAAATACAACGGTGTTTTGATTTATGGGACCGAAACTCGATACCGCTTTGTTTGAGGGTAGAAATAAAAATGCTGATCCGACGTGTCCTTCCCTTGTATCCTTGTACGGGAATAAATTAATATATCCTTTGTTTTTCTTTATGGTAAATATATGGGATATTTTTGTGATGAATGGCCTAGTATTTTTTTTCATAAATGATAAATAAAAAGGCATAGATTTTTACAAAAAATCAAATCTTTAAATAAAGTTTTTTGTCCGAAATTGGCGTAGTTTAAAGAAGGAGTTAGAAATAGACGTAGTTTAAAAAATATTGCAGGACACAGCGCCATCTAGCTCCAAACTAAGTAACTAAGGATTAAAGACTTGTTTTCTAATGGCCAGACACAGAACAGATATAATTCCTTATGTAACTTAAAAATAGGTTTATTGACTCAAAAAATCCACAACAAAGTTGCGAGAAATAAAACAGAAGATTGTAAACTCTCGACAACGTGATTTTGGCGATATAGTAAACACACAGAAGCCTTCATAGAAAAAGATTTCATTTACGACTAAAAAACGAGATATGCTAAATAAAATTACTAGAAGCAAAAATCTTGTTAAAATATAAAAAAGAAAACAACTCACCATTCCATTGTCCATTCCTCCATATGGTGACTGGTAACCAGGTTTTTCTGTGACTATTGAAATAAAAGGAACACATTAGTAAAAAAAAACACTTCACTTTACACTGTCGCGCGTTCCTCGAACGATATTTTTCTCGAAAATCCATCATTGTTTTAAATTATGCCATTTCAAAACTCACCATAGAATAAGTAAATATATATTTTTATTTGCGTTTACATCTAAGATGGATTATACAGCGCCAGTAACTTTAACCCATGCTATTCACGGCACTGTAGTGCCCAGCACCTATACCAGCCAGCTTAGTCGGTCGTACTTACGTACATATGAAACCAACAGCTAGTTAAATGCAATACTCATAATTCAATTTGACACAAAATAAAAAACAAGTATGAGTGATTTAATTAAAGTAATCTGTGATTTTGAGTTTTAAATCAATTGTATCTAGAGTTTAATTTTGTTTGATCAAACTTTAAAATGAGGGTCGTATGCTCCCAATTATTTTAAACCCCATATATCTAAATTGCGATAACCCTTCTTGTATAAAATTGTATAACAATAAGTACGAGCTAATAAAATTTTGAATAGTTTTCCAAACAATTGGTTTTTGCTCAGATAACAATGTTTTGTGGTGTACCACGTTGGGCGCCAATTTTTACACCAAAAAGACACAATATTTTTTCAAACATATTTCTGCAAAATCGAAATCTACGCTAGCTAGTTTCATACTAGATAGATAGATAAATAATGTGGTGTGCCAGTAAAAGTAACTTTTTATCTTAAATCTATATATATAAAAATCAATTGCTGTTCGTTAGTCTCACTAAAACTCGAGAACGGCTGAACGGATTTATCTTATCTTAGTCTTGAAATGTTCGTGAAGGTCTAGGGAAGGTTTAAAAGGCGAGAAAAAATCGAATAACCGATATTCCCACGGGATCGGGACTTACGCGGGTGAAACCGCGGGGCGCAGCTAGTCACTTAATAAATATAAGCTTTAAACTCACTCAAAACTCAAGCTTGATAAAGCTTACACTATAGTATGATGGAACCAGCTTTGCGCTGCGGTTTCACTCACATAGATTCTGACTTCGCAGAAATATTTTCTAAAATAATATCTGAAATGAAACGTTAATAGTTCCTTAACAGTAGTAACCTTCGTCACGAATTGGTGCCCAATGTGATACCAAAATGTAGACGGAATGTTTAGATAGATGGATAGGGCCATACCCTAGCAAAGAAACTTACTCTTTTTTGCACAAAAACTTTGCAGTACAAAGTTTGCAAAAACAATATTTGTATCATTAGTCCTGCGGGTTAAACAACGTTTGATCCACGATCGGTATACATATTTAGGATACAACCCTGACGTATTTTTACGCTATTCCTAAGTACCACCATCCCTCTTCTAACCCCAAAACGGGGTATCTTAAAGGACAATAATTTACAATCAACATCAAAACTGCGGAGAATTATCCTCACAACAAACAATGGCAGACTCCGTCCAAATCACCCATTAAGGCGAAAACTCGCTACGTTACCCACAGCCACTTTATCTTTGTAGGCGGATTTTTATAGAACTACAAAATAAACGAAGGAAATACATAGATTTGCAAAGACACTAGCGACAAGATAAAGTGAACAAGTAACTTGGTTTGAATTTAGTTAATTCACTGCGCTGTGACAATTAGTAAATTAATTTACATAATTATTTTAAGTTTGAGAAATTCAGAATTATATTTCTTGAGTTTTGGAGTTACTTGCTAATTACTGTATGGATTAGACTTCATATCCTTCAGTGGATTGGACTGGAACAGAGCGTTCGATGTCATTTATTGTAGGGTCAAAAATGTATTAAGGTGAAAGGGTACCGGCGCTCTCTTCATACAAACGTAGTCGACTGTTTCCATCGTGGATAATGACATTAGCACAAATATTTTGTGCCATAAAACCTATAACTGCCATTACTATGCCCCTATGTTTTGGTTTTTTTTTTCATTTTCTAATTATCATAGAAATTAAGATTTAAAAACATAGAAAAAAACAAAACAAAGGGGCATGGCGATGGCAGTTATAAGTTATATGCAACAAATATATTTGCTCTAGTGTCATTATCCTCTTGACACTAGAGCAAATATGGTTGCTCTAGGTCACTTGTAATAATTGTAAACCACACAATTTTATAAAAGCAGGCCGATATTAGTCAAAAATTTTAGGTATTAGAAATTTTTTTTTTAAAACTGAATATTGATTGGCTTATTCCCAAAACTCCATGACTCCTTTAAAAACTCCTGATGGCTCCATGACAAATATTAATATATTTTTTTTACAAAGTTTTTGTTTATTTTGTGGAGATCGATATTTTAATGCTGTACCAAGCACCATTTTCACGTTTTTTACTTTTCAGTCTCGTAAATGGGACTTGTAACAGCATCGAAATATCGTATCCCCAAACAAAAAAAAACTAGGCTTAAAAATGGGTGAGTAAAGCAGTCGTAATATACAAATATTTTCAGTCAGACATAACCTCTTTTATTAGAAGCAGGATAGAATCGAACCCCTCTCTCGCTCGTTCTCGTTACCCTAGCTCGCCCTCCGTCACATCGTATAATTTGTATTAATCCGACACGGACAGACAGACAGACTGACGTCTACTATTATTTGTACAACCTTCATTTTAAGTCTTATTCGAGAGGTTTTGTCAAGTTTATATGAGAGATTTCAATAATAATATTAAGTAACAAACAAAGTAGGTAGAGTCGGCTGCATTATTGCAGCCCCCGGTAGAGTTCTAAAATTACAATTGTTGTCATGTTTTCATCCCAATAATTTTAGTTTGATAAATTGATGAGTTGGAAGACGTTAAACTTCAACTAAAGCAGGTGCCTAGAATCTTGCTTGTGTTGAAAACATTCTTATAACAGCCGTTTTGTAGCTCTACAGTGGGTCTGCAATTATGCAGTCGAACGTACATCATGACCATTTCACATTTGGACGTTTTAATTCAAGCCAATTTATTTATTTTAGATAATTCATAAGTATCTAAAATAAAATAAGAAATAATCAAAATAAATATCCTATTTACAATTACAGTTAAAAACTTGAAATAAAAAATCCGCCCAAGTCAGACTCACGCACAAAAGGTCCCATGTTGTATGGGACCCCACTTATATATTTTTTTGTTTTATATTTGTTGTTTTAGCGGCAACAGAGATACCCATTAAGAACCTCCTTCTTTTTTTTTCAATCGGTTAAAAAATATGGAACGGGCTCCCCACCTAAACCAAAGCCGTCAAACAAAAGAAATGGAATAAACGAAACAAAAACAGCTCTACCACTGAATCTCAATTGAATCGAAACCAACACGTCAATCGTGTAGTGACGATTAATTTAAATAATCCGATTACAATGAACGAAATCTGTTGATTGAAATTCTTGCTACTGACTGTCATGACAGCTTAAACCTCTCAATCTAGATACATGACATGACAATTTAGTGAGAATCTGATGAGGATCTTCGGAGTGATGAACAGGATTGCACTTTGGGCGTGCAGAAAATTGCTGTTTCCAAGATCTACCAGTAGAATTTGACCCTTAAACTAATAGGTACTGATTGATGGAGCATCTGGAACCACCTTCTCATCACAAAACTCTTCGATGTGTTACGATTACGAGTTACAATTTGAAGAATTTAGAAATTAGACCCTTTTGCTTAAAATTGGAACTGCCAGAGACAGTTGAAAGTTTTACTTTAATATTATAAAGAAGAAAGATTTCATTGTTTGTTTGTTTGAAACGAATAGGTTCCAATACTACTAGACCTATTTTGATGAAACTTGGTATGAGGATACATTGAATTATTGACAGTAACATAGTATACTTTTTATCCCAATATGACCACGGGATCGGGAGTTACGCGGGTGCGCTGCTAGTATGTAACAAAATTAAACTGAAACTTCGCATATGGGGTTCTTTTAGGGTTCACTACGCTAGATCGAAAAACGTTTCAGTTCTACATTTCCCCTAAACACTGTTCCACTAAGTTTATTTCATCCAAGCACTATTACACCTATTTTCATTTCATCGAAGTGTTATGGACGTAAGCGCGCCCTAAGAAAGGATTTTTGGAAATTCAACCCTTAAACGTGTAAAAGGGCTTTAAAGTTTGTAGTTGATAGTAACTATTCAGTGTTTGCAGGAAATCATGTCACTTTTAAAGATACACTGGAAACACGGGAAAACACGCGGTTTCCAGCTAAATAAAATTAATATTATAGGACACTTTACACAGCGCCATCTAGCCCCAAGCTAAGCAACTAGGCTTGTGTTATGGTGGCAAGACAACAGATAGAATACTTATATACATTTTTTTTGTAAATAATATACATACAGAAACACCCAGACCAGAAACTAATACCAGTACATACATATTTGTTTGAGGCGAGAATCGAACCCGCAACCTTCGTCGAAACAAGGTCGTCAAATATAAAGGCAGGGTAACAAAGCTCGTGTTAAAAGCTAGTAGTTAATATAGAAATAAAAGAGAATATTAGAATAAGTTAGAAAAGTCGATAGATGTTTAATGAAAAGGTTTCAACAAGAAAATGATACGTCTTACCAATGACGTAATAAAGGCTTAGCTTATAGAGCTTATACTGGTACAAGTTAGAAACTATCGCGATACTAATTCTTTCATATTCTATCCAGCCCCCTTAGACAAGATTGCTTTCTATTAGCGATGTCGCCAATCGATAGATTTAATTGTATGAAATTGACGTGCGAAGCCGGAGCGGGTTGCTAATCCTACTAATATTATAAATGTGAAAGTTTGTGTGTGCGTGTGTGTGTGTGTGTTTGTTACTCCTTCACGCAACAACGACTGGTTCGATTGCGATGAAACTCGGTATCTAGATAGCTGGAGACCTGGATTAACACATAGGCTATTTTTTATCCCGATATTCCCACGGGATCGGGACTTACGCGGGTGAAACCGCGGGGCGCAGCTAGTCTATACATATAAAATACTTTGTCCTGAATGACTGACTGACTGACAGATCAACGCACGGCCTAAACCGGTGATCGTAGAAACCTGAAACTTGGAGGGTGTATTCTTTGTGTGACGTAGGCATCCGATAAGAAAGGATTCTCTGAAATTCTACTCCTAAGGGGGTTAAAAAGGGGGGCAAAGTTTGTATAGGACGACGCGATTCTTTGGTCTATTATCAACTTCTACGCGGACGAAGTCGCGGGCAAAAGCTAGTAATAAATAAAACTGAATCCTCTTGTAACTTGCGACGTATTTCCCTTACCATACAAAATTACATGATAGGTAAGTACCTACCTACCTAACTACAAACCATGGAAAGGACTCTCAAATGAAATATACAAGCCGAAGGGAATTGCTTGATTAACTCATTGTTTAGGGCACAAACAAGTTTTCAATTACTTATACACTATTTAGGTATATTGTGAACTGTATTGTGTATTAGTTAGGGAGCTCTCTATATGATTTGACTGGCTGTTGGTTAGTACCGTCTGCTTGGTATGGTACCAACACCAGTCACTTGAATCGTATGAGATCTCTAGCTATATGTATGTTTAATAATCACGAAAAAAGCTACTGAACCGATTTTGATTAAACTGGGTACGTAAATAGCTGGAACAGAGTACGTAGGCTAGTTTTTATCACGATATTCCCAGGGGATCGGGATTTACACAGGCAAAACGGAAAGTAGTTAGAAATAGGGTCCCGTTTTTACCCTTTGGGTACGGAACCCTAAAATGCACAAATCGGTGATTTTCAGCATTTACCAAATTCGGGTTATTTTTTAAAACTTTCAAACGAATACACTCCCGAGCATTCAATCCAAGTCGGTTTAAACTTGTGTTTATTTAGTGACCGCATCTCGCAAATGTAACATAATGCATGTCGCGCGCGTGTCAGACACGCGACGCGTCGAGTGCTCGCAACAAATTGCTTGTACAAACATATATTAATAACTTAATGGTATATCGTGTTAGCCACGGGTGTTTAATTGTTGATTTAAGGAATTATTTTTTTAGGAAAAATAAATAAATACACGATACGAATTGAGAACTCTGAGAGTTTTGGTACGGTTTTTTTTTTTTTGAAAAGTGAATATGACAAATTTTGATTCATAAAAACTTGACATATAAGCGCTTTTTCAATGACTAAAGTGAGAGAACGATAAGGTCATATCGTATTTCGGCCGTGTCATTTTTGATGTGTGAGTAATTCCACCGGCAACCACAGCTTTCAAACAAGAACACAGCAGTGAACGGGTATCTTCTAGACACCGCGTGCTACATCTTAGACCGCACCGTCACCTACCAACTAGCAGGTGTGATAGTGGTCAAACGGTGACCTAGCATTTAAAATAGTGTTAGTTCAATGCTTGCTTCGTGGAAAAAATACGCAATTCAATAATAAGTAGATTAAACATAGGCTAACTTTAAGTTTTACGAGTACATATGAAATAAAAGCCAACAATACATAGAGGGAGCTCGGCGACCCCACAGCACCATATTAATTCTCATCTTTTCACCGTGACAATCCACCGTTAAACTGCACATCTGATTTATAGAGCTTTTACAATCGAGTGCAGTCGATTTAGATCGGTAAAGTGTAAAAAAAATCAAATTTAATTTAATGAAAAGGATAACGATTTGATAAATAGAATTAAGTTGACTAATAATAAATAAAATAAAATGCATTTATTTCAGATAACTAAGATCCATATTATGAAATTAAAATAAAAAAATAAAATCAAAACCTATACATGAAATAAAAATATAAAGTAAAATGTCTGTCTGTCTGTATGTCCGTCTGATATTTATTTTACGGGCAGCTTCAACCTTTAAGTGGTACAGTGATGCGCGGCCATCTTAAAATTTCACTCTCGCAGCTTCATTTGTTTAACTTTCAGGTTACGCAGTTGGAACATGTTACTTTAATGATTTAATCTTACAGTGATTCGCGCGCGTCTTAAAATTTCACCCTAAAGAAGTATACCTTCAAAATTCACAACCGACCCTAATTCCGTGTCCTCGACCATATAAAGGACGATATCTCATCGTAGCCTGCTCACTTGAGGGTAGTTTCTATTTGATAGGGGCATGATTTGTGCTTTTTGGAGCGAACATTTTTCGATGGCCGAAACCGGTTTTCGTTAATTATTTTGCTAATGTCCTCAATTGAATGGCCACTAGTGATTTTATTGTAGTTTTTTAGTGGATTTGAAGTAGGATTATTTTGATAGAATGGTTGATATACTCTGTGATATTTTTTTATCTGATGAAAATGTACCAATGTTTTGATGGACCCATATAATGTTGTTACTAGTAACGCTTCGCGGTGTCACCTGCGTAGTTTAAAAATTAAATGTAATTAATGACGTCATTTTGTTGAATTAGCTACATCAGTCTGATATAGCCTACCAGATTTTTTGTTTGTGATGATAGACTCCGTACCTACTTAATTACTAGACCGATTTTGATGAAACGTTGATTAAACGTTGAACTCTGGAGAGTAGTATACTAATATTATAAGGAAGAATAGTTGTTCTATTGTAACGAATAGGTTCCTAAATTGCTGGACGGATTTGGATGAAATTGCCTATATTATAATCTGTATGTCATATATCTATCTCTATTCATAAGTAGGTAGGTATATAAAATTTTTGGTTTTGAAGAATTTGTGAGAGTCCAAAGAAAGTTTCAATGGTGAGAAATACGCGGGTAAAACCGCGGTGCGCAGCTAGTTTATATATTTAAAAAGAAGATACCTTTTTTATGTCACCTATCTAAGAACACTTGGACTAATGAGAAAAATCTAAAGATACCTTAATTAAAGAAATCCATCAAATGGTTTGGAAGATAATGAGAAAAAAAAAGAATATTACAATCAAACATACAAAGATAGGTGCGAAAAACATAACCCTTTCCTTGCAATCGGGTAAATACATATGTCGGGACCTACAATTATAAAAATACAAACCCTTATATAAAATTATCCGCACGATAATAACAAAATATGAGTGTAAGTACAACTTCATGCCAATCTAGATGATTATACGGTTGCAAGAGCCCTTTCATACCTACTACTTGCTGTAGCTAACTGCGACCCTCTCTGTTACTCTAGCGTGTCGAGTGTTAGGCGGGAGAGAGAGGGTAGAATATGGTGGATAGGGATCTTATTGAGCGCGGTCAAGGGCACGAATAAACGGCCTACATTTTCTCGTTTACGCTAACGTGATAGTAACGTTTGCTATACGAAAAAACTCGCACCCCACTCACTGGGCTGTTATTGATGTGATAAAACTTTGTGTGAGGATACATTGAACACTTGGGAAATGACATATCGGCAACTTTTCATTCCAATTTTCCCACGGGATCGGGACTTACGCGCGGAAAACCACAAAGCGCAGCTAGATAAAGTTCTAATTGACGTTTCTGTGTATGTCCACAAAAAAAGGTGAGTTTCTAGTGGTTTCTTTTCATTGGCAAGCGTGTTCCGAAACCACATATCCTAATTTAATTTTATCTCTGCTTATAGTTTTTCTAAAACGAAAAGGGGGTTGTTCTAGACGTCTAGGTCAACAACTTTTGCTCTACGAGTTTTGAGAATAAACTTCTTTTGAAATATTTCGAGGGTGTCTATGTCTACCCGAAAATCAGCTGTTTTTACAAGCTTTTATCTAACTTCTGTTCGTATGTAAGTAAGTTGTCCGTCAAAAACTAACTATTTTACGACCATTTGTTGGCATCCGATTATTTATGGAGTCTTATTCATTTATTTGGACTACAGTTTCAAACATTAATGGTCTTTATTTTTTTTAAATTTTGTTACCTACCATTAGGCGGGTGTGATAGTGGTCAAACGCTGACCTATAATTATAAAAAATCTACTAGCGCCCTCCACCACGTTCGTTAACACCCTTCCCACAGCAGTGTATGGGGTGCACGGGGCGACTTAATACGGATTTGCCATAATGTAACAAATATTGTCAGCCGTGAAGTGATTATGTCGACACGCCGCCGCCCCGCCCGATCCGAGGGGTGGCGTTCGATGCAAACGTTTTTAAATTCATTCGCACGTATCATTATTATTTTATTTTGTAATGTTTTGGAGACCTGTTGCTGTGCTATGTTAAAATATGTTTCTATACGAACAAATAATGAGTTTAATTTGGTTTCTTTTTATTGGTGGTCGCTTCCCGAAACCACAAATCTTAACTGTTTTTTGAAGACGTGTTGAATCAATGAAATGTCATATTAAATTATTGAGGAACAAAAATTACATGTTTTATATAGATCCCGTGGGAATATAGAAAGATTTTATAGAGTTTTTAGATCGTTATAGGATTCCGTACCTCAAAAGGTAAAAAGGAAACCCTTATATTTTTTATATGTTCAAGTTTTTAATCCATTGTTAGGTTTTAAGTTTCATCCGAAATTGGCAAAGTAAAATTTTTTGGGTCTACAAACAAAAATTCCGAAATAAAAATCTTTATACCTACCTATCTATTACCTAAGTATATCGTTTTTGGGTTTTTTAGCTAATAGCTTAAATAAGTACCTTGCTAGATAAAATACTTGAAACCAAATACTGTGAAAGTAGTAAATAAAATACTCCCTTCGCTTGATTAAATTTCAACTGTTTACACGTTACCCTGTATTTGTTCGGGACAAACGTTGACCAATAGCCATTTAGAATCAAGTGTTGGCTGAACAAATAGAACTGAGTAGGTGGCTTTTATTTAGGTGTTAAAAGTGGTTTAAAAATAAAAATGGCAGTTCTTGTTTGACCCTATGAACTTGATGACCCACCAATTGGGTCATAGAGAAGAGTAACGGAGTAGCTACATCCGTTTGAATTGTGTCAATTCACGTTTCACGAACTCCACTGCAACTGCGTCCCTAATACAGGCCGTTTTTTTTGTTATTTAAAGATATATTATTGGTAAAATGTATGATGAAAACTAACAAATCTATTAAATTGTAATCCAAAGTTAATATTAACAATCCGAAAGTTGATTTTTTATTTGTTTGTACCCTCTTCACGGTCTAACGACTGAACCGATAACGATGAAAATCGGCATAGTGTTAGTTTAGGGGATGGAGAAGGACATTAGATAATAATATAATAATAATATTATTTCAGGACATTCCACACATCGCCATCTAGCCCCAAGCTGAGTAACTAGACTTGTGTTATGGGTGCTAGACAATGGATATACTAACTATATACTTTTCTTTTGTAAATATATACTTATAATACATAGAAACAACTAGAGCACAGACAAATATCTAAGCATAAATAATTGTCTGAGTCGGGAATCCAACCCGCAACCCTGTGTTTGGCAGTCCGGCATGGTGACAATTGTGCCAGCTGGGTCGTCGATGATACTTTTGATCCAGAGATTCCCAGGGGATTGGGCCATACGCGGGTGAAACCACGTGGCGCAGCTAGTGTAAAATAATTCACCCATTAATAAAAAATCGAATACTTATATTATGATAAACGAGCGAACCAAAAAAAGGTTACTTAACATGTTTCTTGTAAACAAACTCCAAACAGGGTATGTATGTACGCGCATTTTAATTCATATAAAAACTATTTACTACCTAATTAATAATGGCAACATTGATAGTATGGCCACCTACTGTGTTCTTAGTTACGACAGAATAAACAAGCTGAGAACTGATGAATAAGGTTACAAATATTCAAAGGTTTTAAGAATTCATGTGCCAATTGATGGTGATCTTGAACAAAACTTTGCAGAATAATCAAACTAAACAAACCGGCCAAGTGCGAGTCGGACTCGCGCACGAAGGGTTCCGTACCATTATAATTATATTTTTTGTAGTATTTGTTGTTATAGCGGCAACAGATATAAATAATCTATGAAAATTTCAACTGTTTAGCTATCACGGGCTATCACGCCTTGTGACAGACAGACAGTGGAGTCTTAAAAAAAAGATCCCGTTTTTACACTTTAGGTACGATCGGATGACAATAATTATTGGCACAGATAAGTACGAACTTTTCTACATACGTAAAATATTAAATTAAGGTGGCTATCAATGCCAATGACCTTGCTAGTGTGGGCGGAGCTAGACACTTCGTCCCGCGCGGCGCTCGCGCTTCCTCACACTGCCTCTTAGCAAAAGATCGCTCACTATCCTACCACCACAGAATGTATAGTAGTTACAAGCTACCACCTCGGTGATCGGTAAGATAATTACTACATAATTAAAACAGAATGTCTGTACGTAGGTATGTATGTAAGGTTGTCGTGTTGTTGATACAGGCTTCTTTCAATTCTTATTTTATAAATCTGGTAGGACCGAGGTACCTACCGAGGTTGTTGGTATCTACCTACTTCGCACTTACTACACTGTATTAGTGCGAGGTATCACCTAGCTAGGTGTTAGGAGCGACGAGTCATGGCAGGCGACGAGCGAGTGAGAGAGGTGATTACCCGACTATTATCGAGGTGGTGGAACCGAGGTAGGTACCGGCAACTGACTATGGTAGGACCGAGGTAGTCGTTTGACGGCATCTACCTACATTGGTCCCACTACCTCGGTGATCGGTGGTATCTCGCACTACCACAATGTGGTAGGTGCGAAGTAGGTAGGTATCGTCAACCTCACACCTACCTCAGTCCCACCACAGTCGACTGATGGTACCTACTTACCTCGCACCTACCACACTGTGGTAGTGCGAAGTATTATAGTCCGGCAACGTAACTCATACACCTCCCTAGGAGTAAGAGGTATGCGGGGGGCGAGTGACGCAGGCAGTCGATTAATTTGTAGCGGACGCTTGAAACAAAAGGCACACGAGACCCCGATCCCACGATCAATCCGAAGATGAATCGAAAAAAGATGTTCGACAAGAAAATTGTTGAGGAAAGAAACAAGAAAAAAAAAGGTTGACGATACCTACCTAAGTATTATAGTCCGGCAACGTAACTCATACACCTCCCTAGGGGTAAGAGGTATGCGGGGGGCGAGTGACGCAGGCAGTCGATTAATTTGTAGCGGACGCTTGAAACAAAAGGCACACGAGACCCCGATCCCACGATCAATCCGAAGATGAATCGAAAAAAGATGTTCGACAAGAAAATTGTTGAGGAAAGAAACAAGAAAAAAAAAGGTTGACGATACCTACCTACTTCGCACCTACCACACTGTGGTAGTGCGAAGTATTATAGTCCGGCAACGTAACTCATACACCTCCCTAGGAGTAAGAGGTATGCGGGGGGCGAGTGACGCAGGCAGTCGATTAATTTGTAGCGGACGCTTGAAACAAAAGGCACACGAGACCCCGATCCCACGATCAATCCGAAGATGAATCGAAAAAAGATGTTCGACAAGAAAATTGGCAGGCAAACGAAACAAATAGTGTACAATGTTTATTATTTCTTTGAAAGTAGAAAACAAGATACATCTGCTACGGATGTTTATAAGATTGACGTAATGTTAAAGGCTGCGGGTCATGAAGTATTACGACTTCCACCATACCACCCAGACTTGAATCCCATTGAGCTGGTCTGGGGAAACATCAAGGGACAACTCGCGAGAGATGAACTTGACAGCAATTTGGATAAGAAAAAAATTGCACTTGAGCAATTATTCGCGCAATTCTCCGTAGAAAAATAGGATAGCTGTGATAACCATGTCCAGAAAATTTAAGAAGAATATTGTCACCATGATCGAATACACGATGATGTATTGGATCAAATAATAATTAATTTACAAGATGATTCGGATTCATCAATAAGCTCTGAAAATGAAGATAGTTCTATCTAGTTAGATAAGAAAGTAAAGATAATAATTAGAATAATAGATAGATAGATAACTTTATTTGTACAACACAGGAAGGAATATAGAACACGATATACACAAAGCAAAGTAATATCTATTCTATATCTATATCCATATCTATTCTATACTAGCTGCGCCCCGCGGTTTCACCCACGTAAGTCCCGTGGGAATATTGGGATAAAAAGTAGCCTATGTGTTAATCCAGGTCTCCAGCTATCTAGATACCGAGTTTTATCGCAATCGGTCAAGTAGTTTTTGCGTGAAGGAGTAACAAACATACACACACACACAAACTTTCACATTTATAATATTAGTAGGATTCTACATTTTTCATAGTTTCAAATAATATTAAACGGTTCTGGCATAATTTATTGTTTCTTTTTTCATATTGCATTATAAAAATAAATTAAAATAGATATCATGTTGCAAAACCATTTATTTATAAAGATTACATATTGAGTCCACCGAACATCTCTCTCATGTCGCTCGATATATCTTGGATTAATCAACTACGTGTGTATCGATACCCGCCCCCGCTTACCTCCCCGCGAGAGGGAGGTCTATGAGTTATGTTGCCGGACTATAGCGAGGTGATGGAACCGAGGTAGGTGGGTACCGGCAACTGACTATGGTAGGACCGAGGTAGTCGTTTGACGGCATCGATAATAGTTTCATTTTGCATTTTCCGCAACCGCCTGAAATAAATCAACAAATCAATATCACCAAAAATTAGGTATAGGCACATGAGTAGGAATACAACCAGACACTAAGGTGTCACAAGGCCCTGTGAAAGTACACTCCTACAAAATTGACGCGCGTGTGTGCGTGAGCACTGGCGGCCCGTCACTTACGGAGAGAAACCGGTCTATACTAGCTCGACCAGTGCCCGAGTTCAGGGCTGTCACACTCGCATGCTCGCGGGAAACGTCACGCGTCGAGTGTTTGTTTTTTAATGTTTAATTAAATATAGTGTTACTAATATAAACTCAAGTAAGGTAAGGTAAGGTAAATATCAAATTAAAAAGTAGTCTTTCTAGAAAAATGGACTATCCAACACAAAATATTTTTTCAATTCGAACCAGTAGTTTCCGAGATTAGCGCGTTCAAACAAACAAAAGTATAGATAAGTCTTGAAAAGTATAGATAAATCCCGTGGGAATATCGGGATATAAAATATCTATAGCCTTCCTCGACAAATGGACTATCCAACACAAAAATAATTTTTCGAATCGAATCAGTAGTTCCTGAGTTCAAAAAAACAAACAAGTAAACAAATAAACTCTTCAGCTCTATAATATTAGTATTCATCAAAATTCAGATTACATTGTCACCGCGTCAAAATAAACGCACATAATAAAAGACACTGATACACATTTTTTTTTATTTAATATAATTCACCTGTGCCAACCCTACGTGATTACGTATCAATTTTGACAGCTCCGAATAACCTTAGTCTCGGTCTCTACTCATGTGGTATAGGTACGGTCGGCTGCAAAATTGCAGACCCACCGTAGAGCTCCAATACGGATGTTATAAAAATGGTTTCAACACAAGCAAGATTCTAGGCACCTGCTTTAGTTGAAGTCTAAAGTCTTCTAACTCATCAATAATTCAAACAAAAAATATTAGAATGCAAACATTCCAATAATAGTAATTTTCGAACTCTACCGAGGCCGAGGGCTGCAATTATGCAGCCCACTGTACAGTCGGCTGTTTTCATTCTAATAATTTTTGTTTGAAAAATTGAATCTTGAATCTTGCTAGTGTTGAAAACATTCTTATAACAGCCGTTTTGGAGCTCTATGGTGGGTCTGCAATTATGCAGTCGACCGTACTTAGGTACAAACACTGTAGCTCGCGCGTAATGGGTTGCAAATTGAACGTTCGACTCGACCGATAAATTTGCCGTAGTCTGGAAAAATGTGTGTTTTTATAATAGGTAGGTACTTGACTACTTACTAGGTAAAGTTTAGGTATGTACTTACGTTACTTCGAGACAATGAAGCATACTCCGAACTCTAAATTTCTTCAATTTACTCATTTTTCACAAGTTAGAAAATAAATAAGTAATAAGTCTGGTCACTATATTTTTATTTTAGTATTTTTTAAAATTGGCACTTTCTTAGCGTCCGTAAACAATCACAAGTACATATGGAAGTAAAGAAAAGCGTCCTTGCGCAGTATGAAAATATGTATTTGAAAAAACAGCAAAAACTTGGCACTATTCAGGCGTTCATTAGCCAAACCAATATATACTCGTATTATTTCAGAAAACAAGGTCCGAATAGGGATCACAATAAACGTAAATATCCGTGCGAGAGCGCAGCGCGACACGGCCTTCCCGTCCGAAAGCCAGCGGCGTACTGGCCGCGCCCACCGTCGTCACAGTCTTTTCAATAGTTACTACTGGCGTTCTTGCCCCCGGTCGCTTTCGTTGGCGAAAATTGTTGATTGTTACGAATGTGTTTTGTTTTCCTCAAAAGTCAAAATATAGAATTGTAGGTGAGATATTTACCGACATTTTGGTATAACTTTGAGTCAAAAATTCATTATAGTTTTGAAGCTACCCTAAAATTAAAAATTAAAACTAGTCTAGCTTTTAAATGACAAGGAATTTTCATCTCAAATTATTCCCAAAATATCGGTAAAGATCTCACCTACAATTCCAGCTTTGCGCTTTTGAGAAAAACAAAACACACTCGTTACAATCAACAATGTTAGTTGTAAGCGGCGAGTATTTCTTAGGCGCGTTGCGTTTGGCATTAGAACCAACCTTAAGAGGAAAGATTTTTCCTTTTTTCTGTAACTAAGTAGTAAACTAATTTTGTTGAAACTTGGTATGAGGAAACATTGATTCATTGACAGTAACATAGGTTACTTTTTATTCCAACATTCCCACGGGATCGGGACATACGCGGGTAAAACCATGGGGTTCTGCTAGTGTACTATATCAGTACTTTCTAATCTCTTCAAAAAACGTCACCACATAAAAAGTGATAATTAAACAAAAACAATTTTGAAATTGGAACCCGGCGCGTCGAGCGTCGAGCGCGGTGATTGGCCGACAAGCGCGGACCAATGGGGGCGAGTCGTACGCGCAGCTGAGTCAATACTTTACTATATTTATATCAAATCACACTTATATTGTAATGTAAAAGTTTGTATGTCATTATTTTGTTACCTCTTTATCTATAATAGCAGCGCTCCGCGATTTCACTTCCGATCCTTTGGAATATCGAGATAAAAAGTAGCTTAAGTTGAATGAATCAATATATCCTCACTAGCTGCGCCCCGTGGTTTCACCAGCGTAAGTCCCGATTCCGTGGGAATATCGGGATAAAAAGTAGCATATGTGTTAATCCAGGTCTCCAGCTATCTAGATACCGAGTTTCATCGCAATCGGTCCAGTAGTTTTAGCGTGAAGGAGTAACAAACATATATATATACACACACACACACACACACACAAACTTTCACATTTATAATATTAATAGGATACCAAGTTTCATTAAAATCGGTCCAGTAGTTTCAGAGCATATTAGTTACATACAAACAAAAAAAAATCCTCGTTATCATATTATAGTGTAGATTTAAAAACTGCTGGCCCTTCGGGTGAATTCTTTGAGAAGCGTAAGTTATCAATAAATTAAAGAATGGGTTTTTCAAAATTCCAACCTCAATAGGGTGAAAAGGAGGGCGAAGCCGCGGGCAGAAGCTAGTCTAAAATTTAAAGTCCTGACTAACTGATATATTAACGCAAAATTTGGCACACACGATAGCTGCTATTATATGATAGGCATATGGAAAACCTAAAAGTAAAAAAAAAACATGTTTTACCTTTCTCTAACCTAAAACCTTGACACGTCAGACCGAAAGCTGCACCATTTTTGATTATATTTATTCTATAAGATTTATCCACGGTTATTGATCGAGTATCATAACGTCCTTGTTCGCATTTTTATACTGACTTGTTTATATTAAAATTAACACTATTAGTCTAGTAATGGTTATTGAAGTTTGAATTGAAATGACCCAATTCTGCAAAATTTTTTGTCTTAAAGATTTTAAGAAATGGCAAGGTAATACTTGACCATATACACAAATAGAAAAAAAATAGAAAATTCCCCATTTTTCTAGATAACAATTAAATTAATAGTATTTCGCGAACTAGATGTGCAAAATGCAACTATTTAAAGTCACGTGTTTTTCATTTTCATCATCAGCATCTGACGCCATTACACATATTATAGGAACTTCAAGAACCTAACCTCCTTACAAACAAGTAATTTTTTGTTCGTTGTTTTGCCATTATTTGGAATTATCCCTGGCTAAGGGCCGGTCAATGCTTTCTGCTGTCAAAAATTCGAAAAGAACAATGTCTAAGAATACAACTTGCTTCGTTATATTTGAACTGTAAAATTAGGTATTTTTTCTATAGATAACTGCCTACCTCAAAATGACAGTTGAAATTTTCACAGATGATGTATTTCTGTTGCAGCGATAACAATGAATACTAATAACCGAATATAATAGTACGGAACCCTTCGCTTCGTAAAGGAAACCGACTCGCACTTGGCTGGTTTTTAAAAAGCTGAGGTTGAATCGTCCAAAATTGTTCGATTTGAAGCTCATTTCACCTTGTCGCATTCTCTACCCGCAGAAGAAGATTGGGGAAGTACTATTCTATGCCAGGGTTAAATATTACTATTTATAACTTAGGCATAACAAATAGTAAATGAACTGACGTAAGTACGTGATATATCCTTATCATTCCTGACCAAGTTAGTTGAGATAAACAAACATAATGTAGTAATTAATTGTAATTTATCGTTTATTGAAACATTATCAGTCAACTCAACCCTCGACTCGTGTCGCGGCCGAATAGCGCTCAGCGGTGTACGTATCTCTCTGACATTTGACATTGTACATTTTTAATTAATTATCAATTATTATGTTTAATTGCTTGTAAAAATAATAATGTATACTTTGTTATTACGTGTTATGTAAACTTTGTTAGTGACGCAGGTATTTCTTTATCTATTAGAATGTATTTCTCATTATGTCCTTCCTGAAATGCTAGTTAGAGTCCAGAGTTTCTAAACTGCCCTCTCAGACAAGATTACTTGATATTAATTAGCTGATAATAGATTGAAACAATTGAATAAGTACCTAATTTTGGAAAAATATTATTATACAAACTTCTAGGTAATGTTATTTTATAAGGTACTTTTAATTGTGCGATTTTTTTATGGTTAAAAAAATCATTTTAATAATAAGTACTGTCGGCAAAAAAAGTAGAACCAACATAGCTTTTTTTTATTAAATAAGATATTATGTTATACATTTTACCGGAAAGAATACAAAATCTGCATGGAGTGAGCCTTTAAAGATAAGCTAGTGATCGACTGTATTCGTGTGACAATCAAATGAATGAAGAAAAATTGCAAGAAGTTTAATAAACATTTGCGACTTTTAATACACAACTTTCAATTGCACAATAATTTTTAGTTAAGGCTTAGCCATTTGTTCCAGTTCAGTTCAGTTCAGTTCATTTATTTGCGTAAAAGTTGGTACATTAATAAGAACTTATAAAATATTATTATACAGATTCTCAACTTTAGTCAAATGTATTGACATGCAAATACAAATTTATAAAAATTCCCTTTTGTGTCAAAGGCGACTGAGGATTTGAAAACATTTGAAAACCACTGGAGTGGTTTATAGCTGTACAATCAATATTTTGATTTCATTTAATGTTATTCAAATAGCCTATTAAGACTATTCCAACAATGTTATAACGCCAATCAAACGTCTTTGATAATATGCAATTAATTATAATTTGACATGCAATCTCGTGTTATCATAGGACCTAGGAGAAGGCGTAGTAACCCATGGGTTATCAATTACATGAGTGTACCACTGTAGGTACTAATAACCTGATACTTTTATACATACTTGCAAGAATGATGAGGGATTCTTAACTAGTTTAGTATGTCTTGCTAAATGCCCAAGGTAGTTTTGTTCCACTGCCGTCTTTTTAGGGTTCCGTAACCAAAGGGTAAAAACGGGACCCTATTACTCAAACTTCACTGTCCGTTCGTCTGTCTGTATCTCATGAACCGTGGTAGGTAGAGAGTTGAAATTTGCACAGATTATGTACCGCTATAACAAAAAAATACTAAAAACAAAAAACATATCTAAAAGGGGCTCCTTAAATATTTTTTGCTACCCAAGTATGTTCAGAGATTTTATTTAATTTACGAGTTCTAAGACCAATATATTTGGAAGGCAAGGCACACATTCTAAATTAGTTTTTAAGACGTTTCAATGTGATTTCATGCAAATTGTATGATTCCAAATGAATAAAGAATTTTGACTTAAAAAGAATATAATTCTCATCTCTATTGCGATATTATAAATTATCTATGACTTAAGAATCAACCTCCTATACCAGAATATTGAGAAAGTCAGTCAAAGCTACTAAAAGCCGTCGAGACGTCAATGTTGTCATCAATATGATCAACAATCAACATTGAATGGCAACTCGTGATCGAGCCGTACATGGCCACGATGGCACACAGGGGGTTATGGTTTTACAATATTATCTTATCCCTTATAAGAATGAGAATCATCCCTAATTGGGCCTTGCGATTTTACTATCCAGGTCAAATCGCATCTTTGATTCATTTGAAAACTTGCATGAAATCACATTGAAACGTCTTCTTCTTTGTAGGCGCGTTCCGAAGACACACATCCTAACTTACTTTTTAAGACGATTCAAATGTTTTCAAGCGAATGATTCCGACTAAATTAACCTCCTGCGCAGAGAAAAAAAACCTCCTGTATCAGAGTGTAGTCAGTTATCGTCATAATATCAATGCAATGTTTGTACATTAAAAATGACACAGGTATGATTCGTTGTCGTAGTATTGTAGAACATCGAGTTATGGGACAAGATATAGGCGGATGCGATAAACACAGGTTTCCCCCCCAAAACCTGTGCCCTGTCGCTCGCCAGTGGGCGCTGGCTCAAATTGACAGACACAATATTATGTAAATAAATATTAGTACTTTATTTCAGCAGTTGTGAATTAATGATCTTCCGACATTCCACCGGGAAAACGGCGAAGTGGGTTTGGCCAAGTGCTCCTCAATCGCACTGTGGTGACTTCCTTAGTCCCCATTTATGGAGCCCATGGTTGGCCTGCGCACCCAAGACGCCAATATTTCTTGGCAAATCTTTGTGCGGCAATATTGAGACGGAATATCCCGCAGGGTCAAAGAAAGGCAACAAGAAAAGGCACAAAGTATACTATCTAATGAAATTATACGAATTGTCACTTATCAATTTTTTTTTTGTTTTCTATGTGGGTCTGTAATTCTGTACTGACAAACCTGTCCTTCTGCTAATCTGGGATTTTACTTAACTGTCCTTCTGCTGCAGAGACATAATAATATCGCTATTATTCGTAGGGAGTCGCATCGCAGCATAGGGACTGGACCAAGCTGGCACTAGACAGGGAACAGTGGAAAGAGGGGAGGGAGGCCTTTGCCGTGCAGAGGGACGGAATAGGCTAAAAATCAAATTATTATGGATAGAGGACATCACCTACAGTTCATCACCTGTACCACATCCTACGGCGGCAGAGACGGCGAATAACGTGTCGCTCCGAATAAAGCAAGATTATATGACGACAAGCCAACGTTGATTGATTACCTTTTATTTCATATTTACCCGGTTTTATAGCGTAATTGATACTGTATTATTTTATGTAATAATCTTAAATCAGAACTTACAGAAGTCAAAACTCAATACTGTGCCAGAGGGGAATGGAATTCAGCATATCTTATACAAAAAACTTTTAAATTACTGGAGATGAAATTTTTGGGTGTATTATGTATATGGGTTTAAAGTTTTTCTGAGATTTTATTTGATCTTAGAAAATGATCAAGTAGTATTTGTTTGTCAATATTTTTAAGATCAGTTATTTCTTCTTATGTTATTCTCATTTGGTTTGTTTAGAAAGTTTTTTTTTTTACGTGTGCATGAATTAGTCCTGCCGGGATTCACACCTGCTATCCTCCGCGTGCACAAACCAACTGACGTAAAGACCTTCGTCTTCGCAAGCGGATACGGATACTTATTTAAAAAAAATACCTAAAATCGAGTTTTAACCATGATTCACACAATTCACAGATTCTAAAAACTAATTGCAGTAAACAATATTCGGAATACCTAAAGTCTAAGAGGTAAGTACCTTAGCTAAAGTACGCGCCAGATTTGTCTGCATGCGAGTTGTAGCAGTTCGTCGCATATCGTTTCAATTTTGCGAAGCAACGGCGCGCCAATATCAATACTGTTATTATAAAGAGCAAAGATTTGATTGTTTGTTAGTTTGCATTGAATAAGCTCCGAAACTACTGGACCGATTTTTGGTTTGAGGATTCATTACGAGTGTAGCCTAAAGGCTACTTTTTATCTCGATATTACCACGGGATCGGGGGCCTATTTCATCATTTCTCAAATGGTAAAAGCTTAACTTGGCACTGAAACTGTCCTAAAAAAGTTAACTTCAATTAATTGAAATTACAGTCTTTGCCATCACTGATCGGGTAAAGTTAAAAAAAAAATCTTTTTCTATGATCATATCCGACAAATATCGAGCAATTTGAAATAAGCTTAGAAAAATTGCCAATTGAGTACCTCATTATCAAGAAATATGATAATTTCAACCGGGAAAGAAACAAGCCCTCTATCTACCTGGAATCTAGTAATTTCCAGTAAACGACTTGCAAGTATATCAAAATATCTCCGGATATTTTGAGTGTGATTGCGGTCCTTGTGACTGTTTACAAAACAGTTCAAAGATTCGAGCGTCGGTACTCGACCTGCCCTCGAACTACCCTCAACTATCAGCAACTAGAATCCCGTGGGAATATTGGAATGAAAAGTAGCTTATAACACTCCCAATGAATCAATGCAATAAGTGTAAAGTTTAATCAGAATCGGTCCAGTAGTTTCAGAGCCTATTTAATGTAAACAAACAATCAAATATTTCCTCTTTATAAAATTAGTATAGATATGAAGTGACAACACTCGCTACTGCTTTAGTCTCGCTACCACAACTATTGGTACGTCGAAACGTCTGGTTATCCAAATTTAGCTAAATGCATTTAACATTTTGACAGTTAATCAAGACATCAAACCAATTTATTTTATAAAAGCATTATTTAACTTGCTATGTATGTATGTATGTATGTATGTTTGTTCGGGTGGAATCTTGCAACTTAACGTTTCGCTTAACTTTCCGGTTACCACTTGAGCTGAAATTTTGCATACATGTAAGTTAATCTAAGACCCGGGAAAATGATGCCTACAAAAAATTACAAAATCTGAATTTCATCCGGTTTTGAGTTAGTGTAGCGCGCAGACTTGTCCGGCGCGCACTCTTTAGATACGTGAGTGAATCATCTAAACATAAATAATTTATGGTTCAAACTAATGACGACTGATATAGTTTATTAAAGACATTAAAATATTGTATTCTTTAGTTATAATATTTGGAGATAAAAATAACGTTTGTTTTTAATACGAAATACTTGTGATGAACTGATACGTTTGCACTAAGATTAAGGTATTTAGTTTTTTGTTTGTAACGAATAGGCTTCCAAATTACTGGACAGATTTTGGTGAAACTTGGTATGAGGATACATTGATTCATTTGGAGTAACAAAGGATGTTTATTTTTCCAATAATCGCACAGGATTGGAACTTACGAGATGAAAACACGGACTGCTGCAACTACTTTGTAAAATTACTTAAAGCTTTAAATATTGGCAAATCTTTATACTTCAAATTATGCGGTCTATAATGTAGCTTTAGACGCTTTTCTAGATTACCTATACTTTCGTGAATTAAAGACAAGCGGTGCCTTAGGAAATTAAATTTCATCTTTTTGCAAGTCTACTAGTATCCTACTAATCTATACTAATATAATAAAGCTAAAGAGTTTGTTTGAACGCGCTAATCTCAGGAACTACTGGTTCGATTTGAAAAAATATGTTAGTTTTGGTCCATTTCTCGAGGAAGGCTATAGGCTATTTAATATTTCGATATTATGCGGATGAAACCGCGGAGCGCTGCTAGTAAATTATAAAGAGGAAAGCTTTTTTGCTTGTTTGTAACGAAGAGGCTCCGAAACTACTGGACCGATTTTGATGAAACTTGGTACGAGGATACATTGATTCACTGGGAGTAACAATATACGTATTTTGTATCCCAATATTCCCACAAGATCGGATATTTTATCAATTTGCAATTGTCTAATAACGTCGGCTCAGACCATTAGTTTTAAATCAACCAATTCGATATAGCTAGTGAATATTTAGAATGGTCGGTGAGTAGGTATAATTTAACCCAGTTTTTATGAACTGAGTCGCAGTTTTAACGTCTCCCATACCATTAAAACAGATTTATAATGCAGCATTTATAGAAAGATATATTCGGGAATACAAATACTAATGGGGCTCGGACGGGATACGGCTTAAATACTAGGTATATTTAATTAAATCGGTCCAGCAGTTGTAAAAAAATATTTCCTCTATATTATATTAGCTGCATTCCGCGGTTTCCCGCCTAACTCCCGATCCCTTGGGAATATCGGGATAAAAAGTAGCCAATAGCTTTCCTCGATAAATTTCATTTTAATATTCCTACGAGATCGGGACTGACGGGGGTGAAACCGTGGAGCGCTAGAGAGATAGTATTGAAATATTTGTTTTTATCAAATGTAAACTTAGTTCATATATTATTTATATCAATCTTCTATCAATGAATATAAAAGAGACGAAATCTTTGTAACTACAAAAGCTACAAGTCTGAAACTTCGCATGCTTTCCTTTTACACAGTAAATGCGCACTAAGAAAGGATTTTTGGAAATTCGGCATCTAAAGGGGTAAAATATCTGATAAAGTTTTCATAGATTATTTCTTTTCATAAGGGCTGGCTGCTACGTTTGTCAACAGGTAAATAAACCGGAGGCACTTGAATTTTAAACATTATTTTCTAGAAGTCATGGTCGCGAGAAGACTGGACTATCCAGTCTCCTCTCGACCATGACTATTGTAACATAGTCGAAACGTCGAGGTAAGAGAAATAAAACTAAAAAATACGCGATTAAGACCCGGGAAAATAATTATTAAGCATAGAAATCGTGTGAGTTTAAAAAGTTTATGTCTTCCAAAATTTCAACTATCAAAAAAGAGCGAAACAAGACTTTCGTTTCGGAGGCCAAGATCCACTTTGGGTCTCTGAGCCAGCGGAGTAATATAAAATGATCATCCTTACACATTTTATATACGTAGTTAAGACAAAATCTAAGTGTTATTGTGTATATTATCTCACAGTTGAACAAACAGAACAAGTTAATGTAAACTTTTTGTTGGTACCTACCTACGTATACATACGTACCTACCTATTACTCACGCAAGCATATTCTTTTTGAGATAATTATATGGTTTAATAGCTGTATTAGCTTAGTGTGAGAAACTTCGAATTTTTACCCAACTGCAAAGAGAGGGTTGTTTTCGCGTATGTTTGTAATATTCCTTATTCCCTCTCATATCTTCTAAACTACTAAATGGATTTCTTTAATTAAGGTATCGTTAGATTTGTCTCGTTAGTCCAAGACTTCTTAGATGGGCGCATGAAAAAAAAACATATAGATGGTGGTAGAATTCATAATTTAAGGTTATTTTTTTTTAATTTACTTTTCTGTGTGTGTGTGTGATCCATACCATAACATGTGATCCCTTATTTACCCGAATAACATACTAAAATAACATACATACAAAAAAACATGCAGTCCAATTGAAAACCTTCTTTTTTTAAGATGGTCCAAATAAATAAACTCTTCAGCATTATACAATTATACATGGCTTTTCTAAAAACAGCAGATTTTAAGAAAAAAAATATTAAAGTTCCCAAAAGCAACATCTTATTACAATAAGTACTAACTTTTGCTTGTGAATTCTACTACATTGGAGTTGCATTTACTTAAATCCTATCTGAGCGGATACCAACATCATAAACCAATCCATATGCCAAATTTTAGGCCGATATTTCCTTTGGCTTGAGCTGTGCCTTGATATCAGTTGGTCAGATAGATACGATTGAGTACATGATTTTCATAATTTTTTGATCACAAATGATTGGTTAGCGTTTGATCACTATCACACCAGCTTGATGGTAGGTGATAATGCAGTCTAAGATGTAGCATGCTTCAATGAATTCATCCTTCATGCTATTTTATCAAGCGTCAATATTTTATGGCCCATAGTCTTGCTAAATGATAATATTTTCTCTCTATACATAAATAAATTAAAATGTCTCCAAGCAACCTGAAATATTGGAATAAATATATTGGAATAGTTGTTATGTCTCCATTCAATGGTATTGAGTGGCAATAAATATTATTGATTGACTCCGACTGAGTACCAACTTGTTGTAACCTAGTTTAGGTATCATACCTACTGAATCTTACTTGTACTTGTATATATATGGACTGTTAACCCGCAACTAGACCTCGTTGTTATAAGAGGTTGGATTAGCTACATCTGTCAAAATCCTGTCGACTTTATGTAAGTTGAGAACTGCACTTTGCTTAGCTTTTAATAACGAGGTTGGATTAGGTAGGTAAATCTGTCAGAATCATGTTGATTTTACGTAAGATGAGAGCTCTGCTGAGCTTTTAAGAACGAGGTTAGATTAGCTACATCCATCAGAATTTTGTTGACTTGAAAATAGAGTTAAGATGTTTCACATATAGAGGCTGCATCCCTGATACACATATGGTAAATTAAAGTCGCTGCGTCTGTCTTAAACACTACTGAACATATTTTCATATGGTTATCACCAATGGACTGACGAATGGGAGGTTTAATTCATTAATTATAAGAGACACACTTTTTAAAAGATAAAAAATATATTGAAGAAATACAAGCCTAGTTTGTAATTAATCACTAAACTTCTTTCTTTTGGTTTCATTCAATAATATTAATTTGAATCTATTTTTGACTATAATAAGTACTCATGTGGAGCTGAGACTAAGTATGTGGGTACTCAATGTACTAAATACTAGTAGAAGGAATTGTCTGCAAAGCGAGTAGGTAGGTCTAAATCATGATAAATATTATCCGAGTTTAGGTTATTTTAGGAGTTTTAATACAAGCATTTGTTTATTATTTTATTAGAGAATTTTGTCATCGCCTAGCACATTATGTAAATAAACAATGTATGGTGTAAACAATCCTAGGAGAATAGAGATATTTTTTACAAAATATCTCGTCCTTCACCCTAATCAAAACGAAAACTCCCCGAAGATGCAATCAACAAAAAAATATCGTAAAAAAAGGAATGCATTCACCTAAGCTCAGCGTCGTTCAAAATATCGAATATTCACAATTAAAACACCATTTTTCAGCGATAAAACGATCGGATTACCTGATTATAGAGTCAATGAGGACGTCAAAGTAAATAAATCCAACGAAACAATGCTGTATCGAGTTGAAATTGTACAAGCACAATGGTATAGGCACATTGATATCTGCTCCCAGATCAAAACATAGCCTTTTTACATCTATTCAACGATAATATCACTCAACAAATACTCAAAACACATGGGTTTTTCTTCTCAGAGCCCTGTTAAACGCATCTTTTCTCCGTAGAACGCATTATTTGGGCGTATTTTGAAAAAAATGCTGTTGCTTTCAGCACTGGAATGGCATAACACGCAAACACTTTGATGGATTTTCACAATGAAACACTTCACTTTTTCGCGATAGTTCGTTCGAGGAACGCGAGACGGCCCACGTTATGCATTTTCTCACTCACCTTGTTGTTTATTTGCTATTTTATTGAAACAGTTTTGAAAAACTTCATATAAATGCATAGGCTCGTCATCGCTCGTCGCCATTTTGGATTTTACTGTCCAAAAAATCATAGACATCATAGAATACAAACTCGACAAGACATTCAAAAACCATTAATTATTGTTTCAAAATCATGTTGCATTTAAACAAAATGTATCAAGTATTTTTAAGTTGTCGAAAATTAAACAATCTGGGCAAAACTAATAGAAGTTTTTGTAATCATTATTTTGAAATACACTTATTCTCATTTCAACTCGTATCAAGATCCATGAAAAAGTATTTGAACGTATGTACCATAAATAATAGACGATATTTCTAGTGTTCTGAAGGAAATACTTGTTCGTTTAGTCGATTTAATCGATTTAGTAACCGATTTTACTGGCTCAAAAATCGTGTTCACTTCTTGTCTGACAAACTCATGACAAACTAGCTGCACCCGGTCGCTTGTAGTGTAACGATAACAGGATAAAAAGTAGCGTATTATTTGTTATATTTATCTTAAGTACTTGATATGACTGTATTCGGTTTTGTGTTCCATTAAATAAAATAAAAATAAGTATTCAACTCATCTTAGTTCGTGGTTCTATGCGTGCATGAGACTATAAACAAAAACATGCAGCTTTAATTTATTTTGCTTGGACGAATGACTGCGACGTCACTGCCACAGAAATAAAGGACAATGGGCATAGTGTCCCACCTGTTGTATAGAGTCGAGTTATATGTCATTTGAAAGGTCATGCCAGTAGCTTTATTTTATTGTATGACACCAACCCTGTAACTCGAATAGGGACGGATCTAGGACGCTATCAGTTTCTGAAAAAAAAACTTATTTTTAGGTCGAGTTGTACGTCATTCGAAAGTTCTTGACAATAGCATTATTTTATTGTATTATGCTGGTCCTGAAATAAGAACAGGGACGAATCTAGAACGTTTTTAATATTTAAAAACATTAAAAAGTTGAGATCGAGATGTATGTCATTTAAAAAATACTGTTAGTAGCTTAATTGTATTGTGACGCACTAACTCTGAAATCCAAACAGGAACGGATCTAGGATGTTTTTAATAAAAATATATTGCTGTCTAGATATATAATACAGTTTGAAAGGTCGTAACAGTACCTTTTTTTGTGACTAATATCTGGAAATATGAACAGGAAGAGCGGTGTTGGCTTAGTGGTACCTTGACTTTCATTCTGAAGGGCGTGGGTTCGAATCCCGGTCGGTCGTGCACCAATGTATTAGGGGTTACTTGTAAAAATCAAATATAACGAACGTTGTAACGTCATAAATGTGTTATAGCGTGCATAGAAAGAGGACGCAGCTAATCTAAACTTCTAACAATGACTTTGAATAAGCTATTTCTGTTAAGAATCGTGTTAATTTGACGTAAAATAAAACGTTTTATGCGTTACATTGAGGCTGTGTCCCCGACAGAGTCTACCCGTTTCCTTGATTATTTCTGGCGACTGGTCTTGGGCGCTATATACATCGGATTAACTCTGGATGGTTGAAATGGCGACAGGTCACATCAACCACCTGTGAGCCACGGATGCCCCTTAAACTGAAGGGTAAAATCTATAAAACCGTGATAAGACCTATCGTCTTATCATATCATATGGATCGGAATACTGGGCCGTGAAGAAGAAGAATGAGGGAAGATTGCATGTAGCGGAGATGAGAATGTTGATACGGATGTGTAAAGTAACGAGGATGGATAAAATAAGGAATGTGTATATTCTAATATAGCAAGCCTAAAAGTAGCACCGGTTACTAATAAAGTAAAAGGAAGCGTTTGAGTTGGTATAGACATGTGATGAGAAGAGAAGAGACGCATGCGACTAGAAGAGTGATGAGTATGAATGTAGAAACCTCTACATTCATACTCATCACTCTTCTAGTCGAGGATGAGTATGAATTTGGAGAGGAAGAAGACAACCTAAGAAAATATGGATGGACTGCGTGAGACAAGACATGATAAAGATAAATGTGAATTATGAGATGACGTAGAGATAATGGAAGTGTAAATGGAAGACTAGGACATACTGCGCCGACCCCAAAGAAATTGGGATAAGGGCAGGAAGATGATGATAGTCTTGGGACCATAATTGGGTTGGGCTGATGTTGCGAGAGTCGATGAGAAACAGAACAAGTCATGAAAGGAACTGCTACAAAACGAAAGCGTCTACAAATATCAGAAATGTTACCTACTTGATCTGACCGATTATCGCTGGAGTTAAACTCGTATTAAAGATTTCTTATTGCCGATATGGTAGTGCCATCTTCGCGCTATTAAATCAATATTCGTTGTTGCAGGTTTTAGCAGACGATAAAATCTTTGTGCTGATAAAAATGAGTGCTATTACCAAAGTCTTTGCTTTCATTAGGGAACTTGACTGCCAAAAAAAGATAACCAAATTGGCATCAACACAGTTCAAAATGCTTATTTTGTCCTAGTAAATAGGAAACCTTCAATTTAGAACGTTCTATGCTTGCTGCCAGAATGGGGTTAGTAGCAGTTAGTAAATTGCCAAAGGATAGTAACCTTCATTTTTGAATTTATACTCCCAAGCATACAACACTAAAGCTTTTTGCCGATGATATAAGTTTCACCTGGCAAGTGAAATCTTTTGAGTGCGTTGAAGAAGGATTTATCAAACGCTTCCAGGATTTTACTAACAACACAGTGAACTAGCTAAATACTAATTCGACTAAGAACCGACTCTGAGCATTTAACCTTCGTAAAAAAACCAACAACTCTAAAATATTAGAGCTTTGTGGTAGACAAAAATATATTTAATTTAAACAGCACTGTCAGAACACTAAAATAAAATGTGGGATTAGAAACAACGAACGGTATTCCGATTAGAGGATCAACCCACGCATGATGTATACCATAGGTTTGCTACTGTATGCTATTCCTGCCTGAAAAAATCCTTGCATATCAAGTCGATGTCACCCTAAATAATGCAGCTGTCGTCTTCACAAGTTCAAACAAAACAACGTCTGAAGTCTAGAAAGTTCTTTTTAACTAACATCTCTCATAACTGTTCTACAAGAGGATTTAAACTCACTCCAATAATGGAAAAAATGCTCTTTTAAGGAGGCTGATTTTGACAAACCTGCGAGTCCTGCGACCCTATAAAAAACTTTTTAAAGTCTCATTTTCTTTCCATGGATTACATTTCTTTTACTTTAAATATAATTGGGTTTTATATTGCATTAATTCATTTATTGATTTGCTTTGGCGTCATAGTTATACTAACGGTGAGAACCGAATGGTTAATCAATTAATAACTACAATTTCTTAAGATTTTTCACAATATAGTTGGTACCTATGAGAAATCATAGAAAATAGTTAAATCTTGTTTCAATCACTATACACTGAAATAGCTATAGATAGTTTTTTGACGTGATAACGTCTAATAAATTGATGAACACCTGCATTCACAAGAGTGACGTCATGCTTCTTCTTCTTCTTCTTTTTGTTACACTCTTGACAGAGCAGTCGTGATCATCATGTAGTAGAGGGGGTAGATGTTGCGCGCTTCACGACTGCTCGCCATCTCTCCCTGCGGGAGGTCATCCTGCTACAATCGTTCAAAGAACCTCCCACTGCAGCCTTGACTTGGTCAATCCATCGTGTGGGTGACCTCCCGCGCGTTCTGGTGGTTCTATTTTTCCCTGTACAACGAGGCGCTCAATGGACAGATTATCACGCCGGGAAACGTGGCTGAAGAAAGTCAGGATGCGAGATTGTACTGCTGAAAATAGACGCCGCTTGATACCGAGTTCTTGAAGTATCGAGACGTTTGTGCGAAATTCGGACCACGAAACCAAGCATTCTTCTCCAGCACCACATCTCCAGAGCGTCTATTTTATGCCTTTCCACTTCTCGCAAAGTCCACGTCTCAGCAGCGTAAAGAAATATGGGAAAGATGAGTGTCCTCACGAGCCTGGTTTTCGTGGTTTTCGTTATGTTACGATTCGTCCATATTTTTTTCATCTTCTCCATTGCCGTTCTGGTAATAGCCATACGCCGTTTGACCTCGTCTATGCATCCGCCATTGTTTGAGATTAGAGCCCCAAGGTATATATAGGATTGGACCACGTCACAGTTCGCAATACGTGTCACCTCCGGCAAATTATTGCTGGCACGGTTGACAATCATTATCCTGGTTTTGCTGCGATTAATCTTTAAACCAAAATCTACATGCATCATGGTAAAAATAAGACCATGACGCCGTTACGTTCCGGTAAACGTCAAGCGTCTCGTATTTGTTTTATATTGTTTAATAATAATATCGCTCATCTGGCTTGTGATATGGTGACGAGTGACGAATAGAAGAATTAAGTATAAAAAAATGAAAAAAAAAAGGAAAAATAAATATCCTTAAAAGAAAAAAAATACAGCTAAGCAAAAACATCTCAATTTTTCATAGGTTTATTATGATTACTAAAAACGTTCAAGATCCTTCTCTGTTCATATTTCATAAATGGTGTCATTCAGGACAGCAATATTGTTTTAAACTAAAAACGTCCTTGTTTGAATTTCAAGGTTGCAGCTTAACAATAAAATAAAGCTACTATCAGTATTTTTCGAATGAGAACGTACGTACATAAGTACATCTCGTACTGATTTTTTTAATATTTTCATATATTAAAAACGTTCTAGATCCGTCCCTGTTCTTATTTCAGGATCAGTGTCTTACAATAAAATAATGCTACTCTCAAGAGCTTTCAAATGACGTACATCTCGACCTAAAAAGAAAGTTTTTTTTACAAAATTGAAAACGTCCTAGATCCGTCCCTATTCGAGTTACAGGGTTAGTGTCATACAATAAAATAAAGCTACTGTCATGACCTTTCGGATGACATATAACTCGACTCTATACAACAGGTGGGACACCGTCTATACGAAAATGCCCATTGTCCTTTATCACACAAATCAAAGCTGCATGTTTGCAGACCTTCGCATACTACATGCCAATATGGATTGAAATTTTTCCATTTCTACATACTAACTAAGAAATCAAAATGGAATTCACGAATAAGTAATTGAATAAATATGTGTGGGATAGTTTATACTTTTTGTACATCTGGCAAATTAAAATATAATAAATTGAAACAAAGAACTTTTATCTTAAGATTAGTCGATTAATCAACTACCTCAGTTATCGAACCGATCATCAACATTACTCATTACTAAAAACACAAATTCGCTGTCTACGTTTGACGTAAAGAGCCTACAAAATTTTCGAGTGCACATCAAAGTTAAATAAAAACATAATTCATGTAACATGTTCTCATTGAACTCCATAAATAGTCAAAACCAGGTAAATAAATCCACAAACATTCTCAATGGTGACTTTACATTATTAACAAAACATTGGTTTAGTTTCGTCATTCACCATAACCTTTGTGTCATTGCAGGTATTAATTAGTTTTAGTCAGCTATCGGCCAGATATTCGAGTTTATTTAAGCATAGGAAGCATAGCGCTTATAAAAGCAAAAATGTGAAAGGCAAGGAAGGTACCGCGACCGCTGGGGACAAGATTATTTGTCAAAATAGTCTAGAAGAATGTCTAAAGAATTTTGACAAAGATGTCTTGGAAACCATGAAAGGAATTGATCTTAGATGTATCGTGGCGCTATCTGCGGCGTCCAAAAACCCGTTGCATGGCGTCACAGACCTCACATCCGTCAGGAAAGTCTCCTACATATCATCAGACTCATTTGAAAAGAATAAGAATGGATGGACAGAAAACGCCACTGTTACTGTCGATTTACGCAAGAAAGGTGCCAGGTAAGGTTTTAAACAAATCTCTTCTGTGTTTTATTAACTAATAACATCAGTAAAACTATGAGATAGAATAGCCAATAGCAAAACACAGTTATGTAAACAATTTCGATTGAATCCCAATAAGAAAAACAATGACTCTGTTTATTATTTATGGTCATGCGAAGTCAACAAAATATCATCAATACAGTAGATAACCAAAGAGACTCCAATAAATACAATTTCTGAATATAAAATTCACTGTCGTGATTGACTGACTGACATAGAAACTTTCAGCTCAAACCAATGGACCAATCGGGTTAAAATTTGGCATATATATAGCTGTTATATCATAAGAATCCGCTAATAACTGTGCTTACAATTGACGTTGAAGGAAAATTTCATGATAAAACCTGTGGCTTAGAGGGCTCCAGAAGTATTGACAACTAACTTTATGATTAAGCTGAGAGGGCAGTAGGTGCTGGGCAAGCCTACACAATCCTCACGCAAAAAGAACCCAATTAAAAAAAGGTCAAGAAAAAAGCTAGATTGAAATAAAAGAAAAGGATTCTACGATAATGCTGTGTTGTTATTTTATGCATTATACATTTAATAGTACATCGTTACCCTAGGTGTGAAAGTTATGAATAATATAATACATAAAATTCTTCATAATAACGAGAGTGAATGAGAGACTCCATACTACCTCTGGCAGTATGCATGAGCCGTGTGAAGCCATATTTGTTATTCTTTGGTGTTACCTAAAGCAAGGAGGTTAGGTTTTTGAAGTTCCTAATGTGTAATGATACTGATACTCGCTACAAGCACATTGCACAAGCCGCACGAAGCCATCATTTGACATTACTGCTGTCAGTGAAAGCGATTTTCCCTAGGGCTGAAAGTTGTTCTTTCTACACAATCTTCAGGTATCTTTAGATCTACTTTTGGAGAATGATTAACGAAAAATAAGGACATTGCTGTTACGGTGAAGGGAAATATTGTGATGAAATCCGTGGCTTTGTTGGCTTCAGAAGTATTAACAAGTTCTTTCTCTCTGGACATAGTCGACTAAGCTGAGAGGGTAGTAGGAGCTGGGCAAGCAAAAAGAACTCAATTAAAGAGGTCTAATTGCAGAAAACAGCCTGTATAACAGCTCTGTATGCCAAATTTTAATCCCAACAAAATTATCCATCCATTGGTTTGAGCTGTGGGTAGGTACAAAGTTACTCTAACAATGAATATTTCTAAACACCATCACAATGAAGCCCAGGATATGTATGCGTTTTATGGTTTAATAGTTTTCTGTATGTAAAGGTCACTGACTCATAACCTTATCAGTAGGTATTTGACTTTGATAACGCAAAGGCATAAAGCCAACAACAAGCTAAATCTTAATAATAGTTTTGTTCTACCATTCTTTAAAATATTCTCAATCTTTAAACATAAACAAAAAGACTCATCTCAATATCTCTGAAACTACAAGAGCTGCAAGTCTGAAACTTGGGGCGCAAACGAATGGGAATTAAAAAAAAAAAGAATTTATGGAAATTTGACTATACGAGATGTTTAAAAAGACATTAATATGAGTAAAACTTTGGGGCGCAGCTATTTATAATAATAATAATAAACCCTTTATTCAGAATTTAGGTAACATTAAAATATATAACAATGTTTTTCTATAGAATGTCGCGTAATTCTGTGTGCCTCCTCTAACTTTTTCCATTGGGTTCTGTCTCGCGCTACCCTTCTCCAATGGTGTCCGGCAGTGAGTATCAGGTCATCCGACCATCTCACATGTTGCTGTCCTCTGTTGCGTTTGCCGTCTCTGGGGTACCAGTCACTCACGGTTGTACTTCATTTGCCTTGTCTGTCTCTGATCATGTGACCACTCCATCTCCACTTCAATTTATCTATTCGAGTGAGAATGTCAGCAACTTTTGTTTTTTATGGGAATTAAAAAAAAAAAAAGAATTTATGGAAATTAGACTATACGAGATGTTTAAAAAGACACTAATATGAGAAAACTGTGGGGCGCAGCTATTTAATATTATAAATTATATTATGTCCTGTAAAACACTCAAAATATTATTAGAATAAAAACATTCCAATAATAGTAATTTTAGATCTCTATGTTTCTGTAATTCTGACTCCGACCAGTATAATAAACAATCAACTTGGAACTAGTTAAGAGTTCAGGCTATTTTATAATATCTTTCCTTCTAGGATAACTCTACCATCAAACTTCACCAGCCAACTTCTACTGAACCACCAGCCATTCAACTACAGCATCCAAGTACGTCAGTTCAAGACCGAACGTGGCACCAATGCTGAATTGAAACGAAACCCGACTATTGCCAACCGCCTGCGTAAGTTGCTCGGTTAGTACCTGGCTTGATTCACGCCTCAGTCATCAAGCTACACGTCGGTCGAGTCAAGCCAGTCATCAGTCATGTCAGTCTGTTAGTATTAGAAACCCGACCATTGCCAACCGCCTGCGTAAGTTGCTCGGTTAGTACCTGGCTTGATTCACGCCTCAGTCATCAAGCTACACGTCTGTCGTGTCAAGCCAGTCGTCAGTCATGTCAGTCTGTTAGTATTAGAAACCCGACCATTGCCAACCGCCTGCGTAAGTTACTCGGTTAGTTCCTAGCTTGATTCACGCCTCAGTCATCAAGCTACACGTCGGTCGAGTCAAGCCAGTCGTCAGTCATGTCAGTCTGTTAGTGTTAGAAACCCGATCATGCCAACCACCTGCGTAAGTTGCTCGGTTAGTACCTAGCTTGATTCACGCCTCAGTCATCAAGCTACACGTCTGTCGTGTCAAGCCAGTCGTCAGTCATGTCAGTCTATTAGTGTTAGAAACCCGACCATTGCCAACCGCCTGCGTAAGTTGCTCGGTTAGTACCTGGCTTGATTCACGCCTCAGTCATCAAGCTACACGTCTGTCGTGTCAAGCCAGTCGTCAGTCATGTCAGTCTATTAGTGTTAGAAACCCGACCATTGCCAACCGCCTGCGTAAGTTGCTCGGTTAGTACCTGGCTTGATTCACGCCTCAGTCATGAAGCTACACGTCTGTCGTGTCAAGCCAGTCGTCAGTCATGTCAGTCTATTAGTGTTAGAAACCCGATCATTGCCAACCGCCTGCGTAAGTTGCTCGGTTAGTACCTGGCTTGATTTACGCCTCAGATATCAAGCTACACGTCGGTCGTGTCAAGCCAGTCGTCAGTCATGTCACTCAAATTGATCAGTTATGCGGTTGGTTAATATTTTAGGAAGACGCTATTAATTAGTTAAAAGTTTATCGCATTGGTAAGATTTTCAATTTGATTTCTGCCGCGTCTTTGCTACACAAATCAAAGACAGCTATGTCTTCAGGGTCTACCTCTGTCGGATTACAGACTCCCCTACACTTAGAACCGCCCGCCAAAAATGAGTAGAAATATCCATATTAGAATTGCCCCTTAACCCTTTTATATTGAAGGTCTAACGGCCGAGCCCCCAGAGAAGCCCGGAACTCCGGCGCCGGAGACACCTCGACTGGAGTCGCTGCTGAGCGAAGAGTCCTCACATTTGACACATCAACAACGTGATAAGATCAAGATTGCCTTCGCTGAGGGATACCTTGCTGGTAAGACTCTTGTGAGACTGTTGAGTAAAAGCCCGCTTAATTTATTTAACTATGTACTATATTTTTACAAAAGAATTGTATATAGAACTAGCGACCCTATATATTATGCACTAGCAGCGCTCCGCAGTTTCACCCGCGTAACTCCCGATCCCGTGGGAATATCAGGATAAAAAGTAGCCTATAGCCTTCCTCGATAAATGGACTATCCAACACAAAAAGAATTTTTCAATTCGAACCATTAGTTCCTGAGATTAGCGCGTTCAAACAAACAAACAAACTCTTCATCTTTATAATATAAGTATAGATATAAACCTTCCTCTTGAATCACTCTATCTATTAAAATCGCATCAAAATCCGTTGCGTACTTTTGAAGATCTAAGCAAACATAGGGAAAGACAGCGGGAAGCGACTTTGTTTCATACTATGTAGTGATAATGTCCATTCTTCGGTCACCCTAAACAAGCTTGGTTGTTTAGAGTCTGCTGCTGCGCACGCGCATGTTTCAACGACCTTCGCTTCTCTCTAACGATACCTAGCTATGTGGTCTACTTTTTTGATTTGTCTAAATGTTAATTACTCCATATTCTTCGCTATAGGTTCTCACCCGGACAACACTCGAGGCACGAAGGCGTCCAAGTACCTGAAGGTGGTCCAGCAACTACTCACCATCGTGCTGTTTCTGGCCATCTTTGTCAGCTTGATGGCATCTGTCAGTGGGACAGTCTTCCGGTGAGATTGCTAATATAGTATGTATGGAAAGGATACAAAAGCGATGGCGAAGTTTTAGCGCGATAAAAGGTGCAACTAGTTAAATATCAGACCAGGAGTTGGTCTCGTAAAGACCGTCAAATATGTTACCTTCATAATCTGTTATACGATTCCATTTTTCTATAAGTGGTGGCATTTGTGGCAGTCATTTACTGGTTACAACGTTTGGTGCTGATATTACTTCCATGGATGACCAGGTTTAGCACAAATGCTTTCTCGAACGTCTCTACGCTTTGCAAGGCACGTTAGTTATGGTTGCTATCTCTGGAAGCAGTTGAAAGGTCAAGTCAGAGGCCTTTACTATCTGCCTGGAGGATACTTACGCCTGCTGTGTTTGGTCAGGAGAGGAGAAGGAATCCTAGTGCAAAGGACAATAATCACCTTGTTTCATATTACAGTATCCAGCTCGGCAATCAGACGGAGGTAGACCCTGAAGATATAGCTGTCACCTTCGATGATGTCAAGGGAGCTGATGAAGCTAAGCAAGAACTTAAGGACATTGTGAGTATTCAAAACAAAAGACAGGAAACCTAAAATGTAACATAACGACATAATAACGTTGTTCTCGGGACACCGGCCGAGCTGGACGCGTTTTGAACCCGCTCTGTACTTATATTTTTCTGAATTCTCATTGGCCAGTTTCGCGATTTTCAATTCTCGTTTCCTCCTGCTGAGTTTATGCGGCAAGTGTCCGCCTAGTGGGCGGCGTGAGTGAGAAGCAGATACTTTGGAGGCTGGACCACACCGAGACGGCACAGAAAATTTTGCATTCAAAAACACCGGGTGATCGTGGGATTCGAACCTGAGCCTGCGGCGTGCGAAGCGGACGGCTGAACCACTCGACCAACTAGACAGTGACGTCAATACTTGAAACTTTGATACAGTACTCGACTCTATTGAACTTTCTATCATGTCTAATGTCTGTAATGGTTGCGAAAGGTCCATTAAGGATGGAGGATTTTACATGGAATGTTACAATTGCGGCAAGTTTTATCATTTATTATGCGTAAACATGTCTAAAGAAAGCTACAACAAGCTTAATGATGAGAACAAAGCCACTTGGCACTGTCCAACCTGCGTCTGTTCCCGGCCGAAAGGTGATAATTCTTCAACCCTGGTGGGATCCCCGGCACCCCGCGGTCCTTTCGACGACACCTTTACTAAGACCATCAGCTATGTCAACAAGAAAAGAGGTACTCAGGGCCCCAAGGTGAGTGCTGTCATCCCAAGTGAAGCCCGTGAAGAAGATCTCAGAAAAGGTGATGTATCATTGCTGTTCAGCGAGATCCGCTCATTGCGACAGCAGATCCTTGAACTCAAAGAGAATAATCTCAGACTAAACGAGCAAATTTCATCTTTCCAACAAGTGGTAAACAATACTCTCAGTGATCACTCCAAAAAACTCGAAAATGCTGAAAGAGAGATATTGGAACTCCGGTCAACAGTTGACAGCCTCTGCCAAGCTTCTAACCAGAAAGACCAAGAGCTTCTGAGAAGTGAGTTAGAGATCGTTGGTGTGCCAGAAGTAAACAATGAGAATGCATGTCACCTAGCTATGGTGGCGGTCAACAAACTCGGTATAGGCCTTCTGGAGGAAGATATCGATGACGTCAAGCGAGTTGGACTCAAGCCCGTAAAATCTTCTCAGGTGACAAATAAGATGCCACGTCCCATTGTACTCAGGTTGCTGCGCGGAAGGAAGCGTGACGAAATTATTAAAGCCGCCAAAACAAGAAGGAATATGACCTCGGAGGGCATTGTGGATGGTACACCTAGCAACATTTATTTCAATGAACGGTTGACCAAACAAAACAGGCAGTTATTTCGTTCAGCTACAGAACGTGCGAAGGATAGAGATTACCGTTACTGCTGGGTTCAAAATGGACATATATGCATTCGTCGTTCTGATGGCAGCCCAGCTATCCGGATCACTTCTTTGCTTGACTTGGACCTCAAAATCGTGCCCAAAAAACCGGAATACATGGGTGTTGACAATAATTCGCGAAACGAATCGACTTGATATTTATTTTATGTTGAGTAATAGTTTGCAATTCTTTTGTAAATTTTGTAGGGTCTTACAATACTGTAAATGTTTTTTAATCCATCATTCATACATGGCACAGGTTATCCAATTAACTTATCTTACACTAGCCGAATCAATTCAAATCAAACCACAGTCTTTCGAAATTTATTTTGGTCAATTACAAAGTAATACACAGGTCAAAGATTTTACTGTTTCTAATAAAATAATTATAACTGAGCGATCACTTGTTCACTTGATGCTTTTATCGAATACAAAAATAACTTTTTCCAATGGTTGAGCTTGCAGAAGATATTGATAACACTCTATCTATAAACTGTGTATCGCTCGACAACTTGGAATATTGTTCCGAAATAGTAACTCGTAACTATAACTTAAAATGTCTTTCTTTTAATATTAGAAGCATCTTTAAAAATTTTGACGAATTTCTTGTAGCTTTTAATAGACTAAAATTGGATATCGATATAATAGTCTTGAGTGAGTGTCATCTTTCGGGGAACACCATCATCAAACAGATTCCAGGATTCAATTCGTTTCGTACTACTAAGTACATTAATAAAAAAGGCGGTGTTGTTGCCTATATTAATGAAAAGTGGGCTGCCACTGTGAGTGAACCTGACATCGCCGACTGCAATTGCTTAAAAATCTGTTTGAATGACGAAATATGTGTAATAGGTATATACCGATCTCCGTCTTTTGACAATTTGAACCCATTCCTACTGTCGCTCGACAGCCTTCTAACTAAACTCAAAAATAAGAAGATAATTTTAACCGGTGATATTAATGTAAATCTATTATCTGAGCCACCATCCGAAGATTGCTTTAGCTACCAATGCATCCTATCTAGTCACAAACTTTTGCCAGCTATTACAAAACCGACGCGAAATGCATCCGGTACATGCCTCGATCACTTTTTTGTCGACAACCTATCTCCAGTTATTGGCGTTGTTTGCAATGTTAGCATAACTGACCATAATATTTCATTTTGGGCTTTGTGACTCAAGTGAAGCCGTTGCATGTGAAAAGACTCCGTACGAAAGTCGATACAAATGCTATTATTACTGAACTAGGCGCGGTTGACTGGTCCACTGTTTTGTCATCAACGGATGTTGATGAATCTTGTTCTACTTTTGTGAACACTCTAGACACCATTATTAAGAAAAACACTAAAACCATACGGTTAAGTCGTTCCAAATTCATCATCAATCCCTGGATTACGCCCGGTTTAATGAGATGCCAGAAAAATCGAGATCGACTCCATTTGGAGGCCAGGCGTAACCCATCCAACAAAATAATTAATGCGACCTATAAGAGGTATCGCAATTTTCTGAATAGTTTGCAACATAAACTTAAAACCGAATATGAAAATAGAGAGCTTACAGATAATAAAGATAACCCCAAAAAGTTGTGGCAAACAATCAAAGACATTTGTCATCTAAACAGCAAACGCAACGCTGCAACCGAACTGCTCAATATTGACCAAACTACGGAAGCGTCCTTAAATAGGTGTAATCAGTATTTTACAAATGTGGGAAACGAACTGGCTTCCAAAATCCTCGATAAGCTATCTGCCACTCAATCATCCTTGTCCGCAGATTTCGAACCGTCTCGATCGATAGCTGAGTGTATGTTTTTGGCTCCAACTGACCCCGTTGAAGTTAGCGGGCTAATAAGTAATTTGAAATCCAATAGTGCTTCCGGGCTTGATGGTTGCTCGTCAAATCTTATAAAATCAATAAGAGACATCATAGTCAAACCTTTAACTCATATATTTAATTTGAGTCTGTCCTCTGGTGCTTTTCCCAAATGCTGGAAGGCGGCGATAGTTACTCTTATTCATAAGGATGGGGACAAAAGGGATCCAAGTAACTATCGTCCCATTTCTTTGTTGCCCATTTTTTCAAAGATTCTGGAGAAATTGGTCAATAAAAGACTAATCAGTTTTCTCGACAAGCATCATGTGATCTCGAGCAGACAATTTGGATTTTCGACACGGGAAGGCGACTGAAGACGCCATGTTACACTTTACTAATGCCATATCGACGGCCCTGGACCGGAATCATCGATGTATAGGTGTATTCCTCGATTTGGCAAAGGCTTTTGATTCGGTCTCAATCCCACTCCTGCTTCGCAAAATACACTGCATGGGTATCAGGGGACTGGCCTACAATTGGTTCCTCAGTTACCTCACAAATAGGAGGCAGTGCATTCAGGTATCTCAATTTACTAGCGGCTTGTTGCCAATCGATTTTGGTGTTCCGCAGGGCAGCGTCCTCGGTCCCACACTATTCTTATTATACTTAAACGATTTGCTCGATACTACCTGTGAAAATGCAGAGGTTGTTTGCTATGCGGACGACACGGTTCTATTGTTTCGGGACGATGGCTGGGACCGTGTTTTTAGAGCCACCGAAAGAGGCCTGGCTCGGGTGGCTCAATGGCTTGATAAGAACCTTCTATCATCTATCTATATATATAAAAATGAATTGCTGTTCGTTAGTCTCACTAAAACTCGAGAACGGCTGAACGGATCTACCTGATCTTAGTCTTAAAATGTTCGTGGAGGTCTAGGGAAGGTTTAAAAGTCGAGAAAAAATCGAATAATTTCCGGGAAAACCCTAAAAACAGCCCTTTTCTACCACGCGTACGAAGTCGCGGGCAACAGCTAGTTGAATATAAAGAAAACTAAATTGATCACCTTTTTTAAAACACAAGCATCTGCCCCCCGTAACAATTACGCTCTCAGGCTTCACTCCGTTGACTGTATGTCTTCTGTCTGTCCTAAGGGCAGCGTAAAATCTCAATGCACTTGTCAAGTCATAGAACGCACAGATAAGATAAAATATCTGGGTGTACTATTTGATCAGAGACTAACATTTGGAGATCAAGTTACTGTCTTGTCGGGGCGCATAAGGAGAATCATCTTTGTAATGAAATCACTACGTCACTCTGCTGAAAGAGCAACACTATTCTTGGTGTATAAAAGCTTATGCCAATCAATACTTTCATACTGCATCAGAGTCTGGGGTGGAGCTGCAAAGACAAAGATGATCGAAATCGAACGAGCGCAACGAGCTGTACTTAAGGTAATGCTTAGGAGACATTTCCAGTACTCTACAAATAGCTTGTACGAGGAGTGTGGTGTACTTCGGGTTCGGCAACTCTTTATTTTAAGAACCTTAACTGCAATGCATCGAACTGTTCAAGTTGCCTCAGAAAATTCCTCTTTGAGGAGAAGAGTATTTAGCATTAAGGTACCTCGCACTCGGACAGTTTTTGCTAAACGCCTTCCCTTATATTTATCTGCTTACCTGTACAACTTTGTTTGTAAAAACCACGTCCAATTCTTGGGTGGTTCTAACAGAGAATTTAAGATATCCGTGGAGAAATGGCTTCTTGGCCTTGACTACAACCAGACCGAAGACATTTTGCCTAAATCACTATTCTGAGATCCTGATATCATCCTTAATAAATATTTGTTTTACCTTCGCACTTAAAAGCTTGCAGCCATCACCACTCACACATATTACACTTATTTTATCACTGGGCGGGAGTAAGTCCGCGTACCCAGGGTCTTTAGATCCTGGGGTGACGTGGAAGACTCCCCACCCAATCACTGTGCTATGTAGGTATGGTCTTATTTTTATTTTCATAGCTTCTTTTCATTTGTAACTTAGATTTTTTGTTTTATTAATATAGGTTTATTTTTCAATTATTTAAATATTAGTTTATATAGTTTCAATTATTTAAATATAAGGTACTAAAGTATGGTTCAAGACCTTAACCCGATATTTACTATAATTGTTAATTCACAGTAGGTTTCCTGCGAAACAAGCTATGCTTAGTGCAGGGACCGCTATTACATTTACTTGTACATTTCTTACTTTATTTGAATACCACTTCTGTATATTGAATATCTATTATGTATAAGTTTTTGTAACTTCTTTGGTAAATAAAGATTTATTTATTTATTTATTATATTTATAACTCATTTTCTACCCATATCTTTACTTTTACAGGTGGAATTCCTGAAAAATCCAGAGAAATTCTCCTCCCTGGGAGGTAAACTCCCCAAAGGTGTACTGTTAGTGGGTCCCCCGGGAACTGGCAAGACTCTGCTGGCCAGGGCAGTGGCGGGAGAAGCACGGGTACCGTTCTACCATGCAGCTGGACCTGAGTTCGATGAGATACTGGTGGGCCAGGGGGCTAGGAGAGTCAGGGATCTGTTCAGTAAGTATACCGAACTATGCAGCATGTCGGGGTTCCACAGGCCATTCAGGCAGGTCATAACTACCAGCCAGTGCCCTCACAATACCAGTAACGATCATTTTTGATAGGTCAATTTGAGAAGGGTTTTTACCCTCACTTTGGAAGTTTGCTTTTCTAACTCTTATTCATATAAATGGGTCTCGGAACGATATTAAAAATTACAGACCCATCTCAAAGCTGTGTATTTTTGCTAAAATATTTGAACGAGTCGTCTTCACGAAATTATACGCTTTCTTTAAGCCTATATTTATCAGTGAGCAGCATGGTTTCCTCAACAATAGATCGACCACCTCTAATCTTATGTCCTTGACCGAATATCACGAAATATGAATTCAGGTGGGCACGTCGACCCCATATTTACAGATTTAAGCAAAGCGTACGATCGGATCGACCACACAATTCTACTACAAAATTTATTTAATGCCGGTAGCTTGTTTAGGTGGCTTTCCTCTTACATCGAAAATATAACGCAAAAATTTGTTGTAAATGATTTTACCCCTGCTTGGATTAGGGTCCTTCAGGGGTTCCCCAAGGATCCCTGCTTTGTCCATTACTATTTAACATTTTTAACGACATAGGTGATTGTTTTCTATCCTCTGACTTTCTCCAGAAGACCAATTCTCGTAAATAACTATAATTTACGAGAATTGGCCTTCTGTACGCTGATGATATGAAAATATTCAAAAAGTCAGCTGTCTCAGAGAGTGTCAGCAAACTATGCTACACCTCTTGACCTTCCCCTCCAGCCCTAATATGTCTCCATTGGCGGACCTGATGTCAGCTTACAACAACGCTATAGACCAGGCAGTACACTAGAGTGGGCGGATCTCACCCTACCTAATATATTCCAATGTATTATTACAGAAGCGGCAAAGGAAAGAGCACCTTGTGTTATATTCATTGATGAAATCGACTCAGTCGGCGCCAAACGTACCAACAGCGTGTTACATCCTTACGCTAATCAGGTTAGTTCACGAGGAGTAGACAAGCTGGAAGTCTGGGGAGACTTTAGTGAAACACGACTAAGGTTGCGATCCGAATATAGATGACAGCGCTGACAGTGCTAACGATGAAGTCTCGCGGTCCGATATTGTAATTCAAAATGCTTACGGTGCTATCAAGCCATATATGATTTCGGACCGGGTTTTAGCGCGTCAACTATCAACTGAAATGTCATTTTTATACTTTATTTGTTTGAAGTGTTGTGTTCAAATACAATTAACAAACTGCTCCTTCGTTCTTTGTAAAACTTATTCACACATAAAAACACAGAGAGACACTTCTAAACTCAGGATCAAATATTCAAATTCGAATTTCGCTCGTAAAAGAACGGATACAAACGTCAATTTAACAGTTCGCTCACGGAGATTTCGCTGGAGAACAAGGTCGTCATAATGGCGTCGTTGGTAGCATTTCGGATCGCAGGGTAACTCACCTTTCCAATGTTTTACAGACCATAAACCAGCTGCTATCGGAGATGGATGGTTTCCATCAGAACGAGGGTGTGATCGTCCTGGGAGCGACCAATAGAAGAGACGACCTGGACCAGGCCTTGCTGAGACCGGGACGGTTCGATGTCGAAGTTAGTTCTGATCATAACCTTTACTTTAATTCCGAAAGTTGTGGGTTTCAATCTCGGCCAGTTTTGCATCAATAGATTTTACATCCGAAACATGTATGTCTGCCCGCGGCTTAATTGTCTCCAGACGTCGAGGTCTGGTCGCCTTATTGACCAGTTCTTTCCTTTCAACACGGTCGAAAAAGCTGAGAGAGTAGTATAGATGCTGGACATAGTCTAGTCTATAATGACCTTGGCAGTACAGCAGCTTCCTGAAGTTGCTGGTGCTTCAGGACGCTGCTGGAATTTTTCGAATTTGTCGAAGTAACATGTTGGGCTTCGGTCCAGGTGAACGTACCGACGCCAGACTACGGCGGTCGAGTGGACATCCTCCGGCTGTACCTGTCCCGAGTGCGGTACCACGACGTGGATGTGGAGCTGCTGGCACGTGGCACCACCGGCTTCACTGGAGCCGACCTCGAGAACATGGTCAACCAGGCCGCCTTGAGGTTAGTACAGCCAGGATCCGGACCTACTTGGCCAGGATACTTTGCCTTTCTAGCTCCATGTGGGGTAGAGTCACTGTATATGCTTCAAGTCCCGCAAAATAAGCTTTCCTCTGTCAGTATGTATGTATGCTGGTATTCCACTACTGGTCTTATTTTATAACTGTTCCGGACGAAAATTGGTATAAAGGTTTTACGATTTCATGAAAATTGATTTCATAAAACTTAGGTGAAGATCTGATGAGGATTTTTGGAGTAATGAGCAGAATAGCTCACCAAAATGCAGTAAATTGCTCACTTTTCGATTTCTACCAGAGGGATCAGTCCTTTTTAACTATTAGGTAAACATTGACACAGCACTTGGAACCACCTTCTCATCACTCAACTCCTCAAAGTTTGTCCTCATGACAACCTAGTTTGCACAATCGTCACCATGCCAGACTGCCAAACACGTATTTATGCTTAGATATTTGTCTGTGGTATGGTTGTTTCTATGTATTATAAGTAGCTATATATTTACAAACGAAAAGTATATAAGTAGCCTATCCATTGTCTAGCACCCATAACACAAGTGTAGTTACTTAGCTCGGGGCTAGGTAGCGATGTGTGGAATCTCCTGCAATAGGACCAGTGGTCTTATTAAAACGTCCTTATTTGTATAACAGAGCAGCCATAGAAGGCGCGAAGTCAGTAAACATGTCCCACTTGGAAGGCGCCCGGGACAAGGTCCTGATGGGCCCGGCGCGACGGGCCCGCCTGCCGGACGAGGAGGCTAACGAGATCACAGCCTTCCACGAGGGCGGACATGCTGTCGTCGCTTATTATACTAAGGTAACTTTGCAAAAACACAAAAATTCGATAATCATAATTTTAATTTAAGAAATAAGGATGAACTGACCGTGGCCGGTAGTAGGCTCCGGAAAATAAACAGGTCGTTTAATAACACATGTGCGCTCTATTATAATAAATTACCTAAAGATGTATATGATATGTCCATTAACAGGTTCAAAAATTTTATAAAGCATAAATTGTGCAGTAAGGCGTACTATGATACTTCGTCGTACCTTAATAAAAAAAACTTGCGAGGTGTCAAGGGACACCCGGAAAATCATTTCGATTAATTAGTGAAGGAATTGTAATTTTACAATTCTTCCGAAACGCGATTTAGTCCGCGTAGAAGTCCAAAATGGTACAGGATAAAAACTTTGCCCCCCTTTTTTACCCCATAAGGGGTGGAATTTCGGAAAATCCTTTCGTATCAAATGCCTAAGTCATACAAAAGAACACACTCTCCAAGTTTCAGGTCTCTACGGTTTAGGCTGTGCGTTGATCCGTCAGTCAGTTAGGACAAAACATTTTATATGTAACTAGCTTTAGCCCGCGACTTCGTCCGTGTAAAAGTCGAAAATGAACCAAGGAATCACGTTGTCCCATACAAATTTTGCCCCCCTTTTTCCATCATCACGCTGTTTAAGGAGACAGACCCGGACGACGTGCTACGTTTGTGGCGAGGGACCTAAATAAGCTCCCTCCCGTCACTTTCGACCACGTCGATGCTACGAGCCTCCTGAAGGACATCGTCCTTCTGAAAAAGAGTCTCAAGGAAGTGCAGGAGAAGCTGGATGCATCTCAAAATACCGTTTCCGAACTACGCAAAGAAGTGGACGAGTTGCGCAAGAACGGAGCGGTAACGAGGTCACCAGTGTCGGTGACAAACGTCAACTCACCGCGCGGAGCTGTCCTAGATAATAGCTTTGCGTCAGCAGTTTTGTCGCAGTCGCCGTCGCCTCGTGCGCCGCTTGTAGACAGCGTGCCCCGCGCGTCCCGCACCGCTGCGGCACCTCCACGTGCCGCCGCACGACCTACGCTCCCCGCCCCGCCGCCTTTGCCTGCGGCCTCAGTCCCCGCGAGCGCCCTTGTCGTTTCGAAGCCAAAGGTTCCGAACGACGACGATGATGAAGGTTTTGTCAATGTGCAAAAGAAGCGGCGACCAAGACCTATCATGAATCGCTGCGGTACAGCCCCGACTGATTCTAGTCAGGGAGTTCGTGCTACGACGCCTAACACTCCGGTGTACATCACCCGCCTGCACTACACTGTCGGGACGAAGGACATCGTCGAGTACGTACGCCGGAAGCTGGGTTGTACGCTGAGGGTGCATATGCTGGAGTCGCCTCGAAACGTCAATTTCAAGGCGTTTGTGGTGCGAGTACCGAATAGCTTCTGGCCGAAGGACGTGGTGTTCCGTCGCTTCCGCGGACAAATTCCACAAGAACAGACTAAGACGAAAGTGTAGTGTCATGGAAGTGCTACTAACATAGTTCTAAGCTATCTCTTTAACACATTCAATTATTATTATAAAATATGTATGTTAGTCTATAAGGTATGTTTCTATGGGCCTTTGTAGCCTGAAATAAATGATTTATTATTATTATTTTTCACTAAAAATCCTTTCTTATCGGATGCCTACGTCACACAAAAACCATACCTTTCAAGTTTCAGGTCTCTACGATCAGCGGTTTATGCTGTGCGTTGATCCGTCAGTCAGTCAGTCATTCAGAACAAAGAATTTTATATGTATAGAGATAATTGTAAAACGTCTAAATAATGTACGTACGTCATTAATTCCAGGATGCTCACCCCCTGCACAAGGTGACGATAATCCCGCGAGGTCCTTCCCTCGGGCACACCGCCTACATCCCTGCCAAGGAGAGGTAAATATTACAGGAGCTCTCAAAAAATTCCAGGCCATTCGTGCTGGAATGGGCTTCGCTTTTTTCATAAACTAGTTCGGAATAGCTCGATAGAATCCACTGGAATAATCCAGGACAATTTTTAGGGTTCCTTACCTCAAAAGGTAAAAAGGAACCCTTATAAGATTACTTTCTTGTTCGTCTGTCTGTCTGTTTTTAAATTACCTGCAGCCTGATTCACAAACCATCGGAAGGCTGCCGAAACGAACAGAACTGAAAAGACAAGGAAGTGAAAGAGCAGCAAAATTTATTTTCGATTCGGTTGTCTTTCGGCGGTTTGTAAATTAGGTAGCTAGTCAGGGAAATCAAGGGGTTCCCGACCAAACGAGTTTTAACTGATTGCGTTGAAACTCGGTAGACAGCTGATAATCTGAATTAACATTATAGGCAACTTTTCATCCCGGTATTCGAAGGTTTTTTTTTACATATGATTGGTCATCGTTTGACCACTGTCACACCTGCCCGATGGTAAGTGACGATAACACGCGGTCTCTAGAAGATACCTGTTCACTCGCTACTTGAAGACACACAACATTGTATACGGGATCGGGAGTTACGCGGGTGAAACCGCTGGATGCAGCTAATAATGTATTGTCTGTATGTTTGTAACAGATACCACGTGACCAAGCAGCAACTGCTGGCCATGATGGACACGATGATGGGTGGCCGAGCTGCAGAGGAACTTATCTTCGGACCTGAAAAGATCACTTCCGGTCTGTTATTCTATTATATATACTTACTACTATAGAATCATCAAGAAATCTCTGAAAGTATGGGGGGTTCCTTTTAGGACATACACGAGCACTGAGGAAGATTTTTAGAATCTCAACCTTTCAAGGGGTAAAAAATTTGTAGTTTATAGAAACTATTATGCATTCTGTTTTTGGTGGACAAAGTCGTGATTAAAGCAATTTAATTTAGAGGAAGAAAGTACAAAACGTCTGAATTGAAAGAAAATTAAAATAAACTTGATAAAATATGTATATTATTCCTTAATCTATGTACTTCTTAATACTTAAGTCTAATAAATATTTTAGTATCTTTTTGTACGGGCTATATGTGCAAATCGTGCATGTGCCATTTAAAAACCAAATGTACTTATATAAATGTGTGTTGTTACAGGAGCATCATCTGACCTGAAGCAGGCCACCTCCATCGCTTGTCATATGGTGCGGGAGTGGGGCATGAGCGAGAAGGTTAGTGTTTTTACTACCCCCCCCCCCCCAATCCTATTTATATTCGAGCTTTAATAACATATTGACCTCGACTACTCCTGTTTCAAAAATCATTAAGATCAAAGCAGCGGTACTCAAGTTATAAACACACAGCACATAATGTGTGAATGCGACGTCTTAGCAGCGAAGCGCTTGAGCCTACTTGGGTATGCGTATCCCAAACCGGAGAATATAGGTTCTTCCTCTTAGTGAGATCACCGCGTTAATCGACCACTTCTTCAAAGAGTAAGAAACATAAAGGTAGGGGTAAACATAAAAAAAACCCACTGGGTCGAAGTGTTTCTGGCTTTATCAGCCTCCGATGTAAGATAAGATATAAACACACAATGATGTCGTTGAACAATCATACAAAGTTACAAACACACAAAGATACTCCCTACAAAGTTACAAACATACAAACAATTCGGCATCTTATCACCAGACCTTTTTCGCATCGCTCGCTCGTACATCAAGAAATATAGAAACTAAATTAATTTGAACTTCTATATAAAACTCATAATTGTTAATGACTAGCGACCGGCCCCGGCTGCGCACGGCTATATTATGCATGTATTAATACATATTTTGAACATGTCTCTTGAATCACTCTATTAAATAAAACCGCATCAAAATCCGTTGCGTAGTTTGTTGTTGTTATATACTATGTAGTGATATTTTAGAAGTAAGTAAATATATAATAATATGTATGTAAATATATAATTATATATATGTTTTTAGGTCGGTCTCCGTGCCCTGGAGCAACCCAAGAGTGCGCTCGCGCAGTCCGAGACCCTCGGACCTTATACCAATGAACTGGTAAGTCTACACTGTTCTTATAATCTATCAATCCCGATCCTGTCTGAATATCAGGATAAAAAGTAAGCCCATGATACTGTCAATGAATCAATGTATCCTCATACCGAGTTTCATCTAAATCTGTCCAGTAGTTTGGGAGCCTATTCAATGCATACCATAAATCAATTAAATCTTTCACATTTATAATATAAAAATGAATCGCAAAATGTGTTGGTAAGCGCATAACTCAACAACGTCTGGACCAATTTGGCCAATTATTTTTTTGGTCTGTTTGTTATTATCAGGAGAAGGTTCTTATGAAATAAAAAATTAAGAAAGTTGCGCAGAAAATTATTACGCGGGTGAAACCGCGGGGCGTAGCTAGTTTATAATATTAGTAGATGAATAAAAATCCTGACTCACTGATATATCAACGCACTGCTTAAACCAATAGATGGGTCGGGCTAATGACATACAAATAGCTGTTGTACGAAGGCGTCTGCTAAGAAAAGATGGAAAATTCAACTCTTCCGCAGATGGTGTCGCGGGCAAAAGGTTTCCTCTTAATGGATATAATTATTGATTGAAATGTTATATGTAAAGGTGGATGGTGAAATCAAGAAGCTTCTGTCAGATAGCTACGAGCGCGCTAAGGCGATCCTGCGCGCGCACGCGAGGGAACATCGCGCGCTCGCCGAGGCCTTGCTCAAGTATGTACCTATATATTGTACTGCTCCGTACCTCAAAAGATAAAAAAAGAACCCTCAGAAAATAATAAGATCAGTCTCTTGTCCGTCTGTCTGTCCGTGTGTCACCACCGATTTTTATTAGGAACGGGTGGACCTTGCAAGTTGAAATTCATACCGGAGGTCTACAGTCCCTATTTGGTGTATCAAGGACCTGAGTCAACACGATAAAACTTAGAGATACTAAGAAAAATTTAGATTTTCGCGAAAATTTGTAAGTACCAAAATTTACCTTAATTTGTCAAAATCGAACTTCCCCTATATTTCTAGATACGAGACCCTTGACGCGGACGACATAAAGGCGATAATGAACGGCGATAAGCTGAAACTGGAACGCAGCCGCCCCGCCAAGGACACGACGCCTGCGCCCGCGCCGACCGCGCCCGCGCTCGGACTCCCGCCCCAACCAGTACCTGCATAGGTTATATATACGACATATAGGTTATATTAGGTATGTATTCAGTGTTTACATACTATTATCCTTTGTATTAGTACACTGTAGACTTGCACATTAGTATCTCTTGTACTAACACACTATCGCCTAAGTATTAGTGCACTGTATCCTAGTATTTGCACATTAGTATCCCTTGTACTAACACACTATCTCCTAAGTATTAGTGCACTTTATCCTAGTATTTAAACACTATGTCCCATGTATTCACACACTGCATAAGTACACTGTATTCAAACACTAACCTATGTATTCACACACTATTTCCCATATGATAGTATACTATATCCTAGTATTTGCTCAATAATATGCCTTGTATTAATACACCTTGTCCCATGTATTAGTGCACTGCATCCTAATATTTGCACACTAGTATCCTTTGTATTAAAACACTATGTCCTATATATTAGTGCACTGTATCCTATTATTTTAACACTATGTCCCATGTATTAGTACACTATATTCCTAGTATTTGTACAATATTATCCCTTATATTACACACCATGTCTTTATGAATGAAATATATGTTTCCAGGTGGATCATAAAGTACCGTGATAGAAGAATTCAAGATAAAAAGAATATGAAAAATAAAGCAAAGTCGAAAATTTTGCAGGCCGCGAATAAAAAGTGTAAAAATTGTTTCAAATAAAAATAAGTAAACTTTAATAATGACTTTTTATTCTTATGATTATTTTAATTGAAGTTCGCATTCAGGTAGGTTATATTCTAGTGACTATTATTTAATAAGCTACTTTTTATCCCGATATTCGCCCGGACAATACGCGGGTGAAACCGCGGGGTGCAGCTAGGTATTTTTTTTAAACAATACAAAAATATATAGAGGATGATCCCGCATACTACCAGACCTGATAAGACCGTTTGTTTTCAAAAGTTAATCGCTATAGCAACATTATCTCTTGGTTCAAAAATATAGACGATTTTTTCGAGTAGTTCTCACCTTTAATAAAATCTCGAAGGTTTACTTATTTAGGTTTTCTTTTCTCATGTGATGTGGGCATCCAACTGAAAGAACTGATTCCATTCCATCTATGTTCGGTGTAAATATTCTTTGGTGTTAAGATTGAAACCTCTTCAAATCATCTTTCATAGACGCTTTCAAAACTTGACATTGCCAAAAAGAACAATAGCAAATCGTTGTCAAATTGATTTGCAAGAATTGTAAATGTGTTTTTCTAAGAGTTTACCTAGGTTTGTATGGTATCATGCGTTGTTTGAAATACTTACTACATAGCCAATGTTATTATTCAATTTTTTATTGTGAGTACTTTTTATTTTCTTATACTTGTAAGTTGCCCTTTGAACTTACCCATTTAGACCATGCTCTCCTAGATATGCTTTCGCAGGGTTCTTTCAGGACATAAGGGGAACCCCTGTGCAGAATTTTACGTTTTTAGAGCCAGCGGTTTTGGCTGTGCGTCGTTCTTCTGTCAGTATGTTATGTGTCAGGAGCTGGGTAGTGTACTGTGAAATGACGGATAAGTGACGATACGGTGCTTTACTTGTTTAACTAAAGATCGTTTCCAGTTAAAATAATAATTACTTTCACTGTTTGGAACTTCTAAGTAGAAAATCTTGTTTGTATTTCCAACTAATAAAGAACAGAATATTTCATTTGTAAAATTGCAAGCCATTTTAACAATGTTGAGTGACGAAAGAAGATAAAATTAGTGAAAAAATACTGTATTTATTTAATAATTACCTGATTGATATATTTTTTATATTTTCCAGTGTATTTTATCTGATGGTGCTTGTTAACAGCCACACTATATCTAAAAGTATAGCAGAGTATAATTTTGATGACGAATCAGATTCTTTATTCGATACCGACAACACAAGAGGAAGAAAGAACAGACACGATGTCTTCCTTCATAAATACAGAAGAGAAGAGAAGGATGCCGCCACTGAACCGAACGGAGAGAAGAAGACGATTACAGAAATAGCAACACCCAAACCGACTACGAAGACACTCGAAGCCCGTGAGAAAACCAAAGCGCATCACAAATTCTGGAGAAAATTCAAAATGAAAAACGATAAAGACAAATACGGTAGAATAAAAAGATACAAACATAAACGAATAACAATAAATCCTAGATACCCAAACAGGATAACGGCTCACAAAGACTATAGATTATCACATGATGCTAAACGGAAAAGAGAAGCCTCAGTCATAGTCAATGCAAAACTAAACAAGAATCTTACGAAAGACAAAAAATCCGAAACTAGTACTACCGAAGAAAGCACGTTTGATAAACCTAATACTAAATCAACACTTCCAACAACTACTTACGAAAAAACTCTTAGTGATATTACTACGAAACTAACAAGTATGAAACTAAAGTATGGAATGGACAAATATAGTTTTTTACCTAAATTAAATAAAGTATTTTACGAATACAGACCTTATTCCGAAACTACGACAGCTTCCTCTAAATCAACCATGGAGGAGACAGAATTTCCTGGAACAGCTCAGATAGAAGAACTTCTAAATGATATCAAAGCAAGAGCGATACAAATGATTGCCGATCAGAGTCCGGCCATCACAGAAATTTTAACAAACGCCGCAACTGAAGCTACTTTCGAAGCAGACCCCATCGTCACACACGTTGCAATCACCAGCCCAGGGTTCGCTCTAACTACCTTCGTATCCTTGAGCAACATTGATGAAATAAACAAGCGAACTAATAACGAGATAAATATGGTAGTAATATCTGATAAAGACAGTCATAATATGTCTGTAAGATCTTGTAAGAATGACGCCTTTACAATAGCGCAAAACGTTGAAGACTCGCTACAGGAACAACTCAAAAAAATCTACAAGAAGGTTAAAAGTAAAGTATCGAAGGATTACCAAAAAGAGTTGAAGACAGTTCAATCTACATTGGCGGATGAGAAGAAAAAAGTCGTTGATAAGATTGGGAAAAAGCTTGACGAGGTTATTAAAAGTACGAAACCACCGAGTAAAAATTCCAAACCTAAATGTCCCAAACCTAAATGTCCCGAACCTAAACCTCCCGAACCTAAATGTCCGGAACCTAAATGTCCCGAACCTAAACCACCCGAACCTAAATGTCCGGAACCCAAATGTCCTGAACCCAAATGTCCTGAACCTAAATGTCCCGAACCTAAATGTCCCGAACCTAAGTGTCCTGAACCTAAATGTCCCGAACCTAAATGTCCTGAACCTAAATGTCCTGAACCCAAATGTCCCGAACCGAAATGTCCTGAACCTAAATGTCCCGAACCCAAAAGTCATACACGAAAATCGACCAAGACTAGGCAAGCTCGTGCTGGTAAAGTCACGAAAAAAATGAAAACGACTACGACACAACAAGAAACAACTCCGAGTATAGACGACTTTGCAATGCTAACGTTATACGAACAAATTCTAGCTAAAACCCACGAAGACAACGTTATGAAAATGCTAACGACGAGTGCATATATGAACCTGGACAGTAGATTATCCAAACGTAATGCTACTCCAGATGTAACAGACGCTAATACTCTGTACGATGAAATAATAGTAAATAGCCCGGGGATGGATAATCAACCACCTTCCAGCGAAATACCATCTATAAAACCAGATTATAACGAGACAGGATCGACAGATAGTGTAGAGGACACTAGCTATGAAGGACTCGTCGACAAAATATCTTTCAACGACTACGTAAACGGTTACAAACACTACTTAAATTTCCAAAAAAGTCAGGCCGAAGCTAACTTTTCAAACTTGATAAAATTCCAAGCACACAAACACCACAAAGTAGACGATATCGGTAAATTTATTTTAAACAAAATTCCGCAACTTCCGACTAGGAAACGAAGATATTTCTTCGATGATTCCGACATTGAATACCAGGATGTGTCTACTAAGAGTGACGATTCGTGGTTTAAGAAACATTTTTACATGTTTATCGATAACGGACCGCCTAAAAAATATCACACATCGGAAACTGTGAACTTCAAGGATGTCACTGGCGGTAATAGTCAGAAGGTGGGCTTCGTTTCGAGGAGTTTCGAGAATTCCATAGAACTTGGTGCTACTGAACCGGGACACGCTGTTACGGAAGAATATGGTGTGGACCAAGAAAATATTAATTTAGATGATTTATCTAAAGTTTTAGAAGACCGCAAATTCCAAATCTTCCCTGCAGCTAGTAAGTAACATTCAAAAATCTGTAAAAATAAATCTAACTTAGCACTTTTGAGTAATGAAATGAACTATTTTGTTTTAGATCAAATACTTAAACAAAATCCAATGGAAACATCAGACGAAGAAAAACTAGAAGAAGGGGGGCTGGCGATCAAAATATATGCCCCCCACGTAATTAGCAAATGGTTCGGGAACAAACAAAACCGAAAACTAAGAAAATCTACGAACATTAAAGGTGATGACACTTTTTTAGATTCAGATAGATTGAAAAGAGATGCTAACATACCCAACTTAGTAAATGTGACGAGTAGCCTTGAAGTACGAAGTACGACATATGTTGCATCACACACTGCTAGGCCGAAAGCGATCAATAACAAAAAAGATGGATGTGTCAGCATCGACGTTGTATCAGAACCGACTTCTATTGTAAAACTCCGATCTAATACTAAACAAAGCAAATTCAAAAAACTACTTAAGAAATTACACATAATAAGAAACAAGAAGAAACAAAAACGCCAAGCAAAATCCCGTAGATTCAATCCTTTTAAGAAATTGAAAGATATCGTCTTCAAAAACAATGAGCTCGATAAACCTATGGATATATCACGTGGGTACAACAATGATTATGACATATTAAATTCACATATAGATACTTTTAAACCTGTGAAATATAACATTCCAAATATGGATGACTTAAAGAATCAAATACCAAATATTACAAATGATTTTGGTCTGCCATATGCTGAACATCTTACAACGCCAGGGATGGTGAGCAACAAAGACAAGGTTGTAGATATAGAATATGAAAAATATATGACGCCGAGTTTAGAAGAAAAGCACGAGACGAAACCATACACTTTTGGAACACGTAAGTTATTTATTAAACTTAGCTTAGATTACATCCCACTAATTTAAATGTAATTATTTGTGTGTAGGTTGGTTATTTTTAAGTTAAAATCTACAGAACCAATTGCGATGAATTCTAGTTTAGGCACCTATATGTCGCTGGAGCCCAGAACAATATTTTATGCTAGTTTTTATATCCCGATATTCTTTTGGGATCAGGAGAAACCACAAGGATATAATTATTTAGAATTCAAAACTTGTTAAATAAAATTTAGAAAACCAAATAGTTAAGTATACTATGTTGTTTTTAGATAATCCAGTACATCCTCTCACAAAGGAAACTCCAAAGACATTTGCAACGAAAAGACAAACTACAACAGTTAAAAGGATCCCATCCCTGGACGATATCATGAGTATAAACATAAAGTCGACTTCAAATAATATAAGTGAAATGGACAAATCTGTTAAACCGAACAGTGGTCATCACCTCATGAGCCTCCAAGATATAAAAAGCGAAATAGAAAAGTTAAATCAACGAATATATTCTCATGGTACACCAAATAACCCACACTCGATCGAAACCCAACCACAGCGCACCGCGCCATCTAACGGTATCGTAACGTTTAACCGAAAACTAATGAAACATAAACCGCAACGAATACACAAGAAACCAAACAAGATCTTTTTCGGTAAAAAACCAATTGTTACCCAAGACAATATTGAAATTAAATCTGTCAGTGACTTCCCTAAGCTTTACAAATTTGATGATTACAATTTACAAGAGATAAATGGTGAAATTTCAGATCGAACCGTGAAAAGCATCATTGTCGATAATGCAAAATTACTAAGTACGACAGAGTTAGCTGATATCAACACAAATAAACCGGGAGATATGAAAGTGCACCGATTTAAGGATTATCGTGATGATTTCAATGAACTGTTACTTTGGCACGGTGACATACTAAGCTACGATGCATTGACTAGCTCGTCTTGGCAGGACATATTGGATGGTCTACACGATAACCAATATACAACACCGAACCTATTAGCTATGCAAGATGAATTAGCTGAAATGCAGAATATACTTAGTAATTTTAAAGAAATTAACATCGTCGTACCTCCTAAGAAAGATTCTATGAAAAACAAAACTTCCGAGTCTAAAGCGACAACATTGTTAAATACAATAGCGAATAAAGCTAGCAATTTCAGTATGGTAAAGAGGGATGAATTTGATGATGGGGAATTACAAACAACGACTGAGGTTACAGAGAACGTTGAGAATAAACCAATACAATACTACAGTACTAAAGACTATGTTAAAAGGAATAAAGCAACTTCACGTAAGTATAATATGTATAAGTCATCGTTTGACCACTATCACATCTGCCTGATGGTAGGTGACGATGCGGTCTAAGATGTAACACGCGGTGTCTAGTAGATACCTGTTCACTCGCTACTTGAAGAATCCAAATTTAAACACGTCAGGAAAGACACCCGCAACGAATAGGCTCCGAAACGACAGAATCAATTTTGATGAAACTTGGTTGGTGGTAAATAATATGCATAGAATCCTTCGCAGTAGGATACTTTGTATCCCCCTTTCAGCTTATGGGTTTTTGAATCTGAAAGTTGCGACCGTTAATGTTTTTTGATTATGGTTCATCAAAATCTGTAATCTTAAATTAATCTGAAAAATAACATTTGTTATAGGTACCAGAAAAGATATTTTCGAACCAATAGTGATGGATACGACTGTTTTATCTTACGATGATTCTGTTAACTTCATTACTGAGATACCAAGGAAGATGTTATGTAAGTTGTAGGACACGATTTATTTTACAAATCTTCTGGGAGCAATCTATATCTGTCGTTTTCTTGATTGACAATAACGTTTTATTGGAAACTAAGGTATCTACCTGGGAACTAGCTGTTGTCCGCGACTTCGGACGCTTGGCAGTTTTGTTTTAAAACCTTTCTTTTGAAGCACTCTATCTTTTAAAAACCGCATCAAAATCCGTTGCGTAGTTTTAAAGATCCAAGCATACATAGGGACAGACAACGGAAGCGACTTTGTTTTATACTATGTAGTGATACTGATAACACATTATTTTCCTGCTATCCCCACGAGATAGAAACCGCGGAGCACAGCTAGTAATAAGGTACCTGCGGGTAATCTTATCTTATATCTTTAAATGAGAAATTCTTGTATATATATATGTCGGCGCGAGGTACCTTAAGTACCTAAGATGCGGCGCCCGCGCATGCGACGCGCGGTGCCGGCCAAATGTTTACATTAACAGCATTAACTCTTATCAGAATTTTAAGACAATGAAAATCTCTGTTTGTATTGTTTAGGAACGGGGCAGTATTTATATTGCCGAACGTAGCCGTGGGCCAGAGTAACTGAATGAATGCTAGTTGTTGTGCTTTGTTCTAAGCTCGGGCTTGGTTACCGAGTCAGGCATTCTGTTTGGAACCGGGATAGAGGCTGGATGCCGCGTTGTGCGTTGTGACTCGTGGCCCGCGGATTCGTTTCCGTTTCGTGAATTAATTTAGTGTTATTCGTTTTAAGCTAAGAAAGCCATAATTGAGTTTAGTGTGGGATATTGGACCTTGTTTATTGTTAAGTGTCAAGCCCATTAAGTCTAATAACCATAAAAGACTAGTTGTGCGTTACGTAGTTACGTATTGTTTGTTACCAGTAAGTGGTAGCAGTTGGTAGCAGTTGTTGCGTTAAGTTAGTGACAGTTGTTGTGTTGAATTGAAGCAATCGTTGCGACAGTATAAACTTATTTTTGCCTACTTGTGTGTGTACCCACTCCGGCCCACAAATCATGGATACCCAGACTGACCCATATGATGTTGTAGAGCCCCCCTATCCACTCGCTCCGACATATATATATATATATATATATTTGGAATCTCGGAATCGGCTCCAACGATTTTCATGAAATTTGGTATATAGGGGGTTTCGGGGGAGATAAATCGATCTAGCTAGGAATCATTTTTAGAAAATGTCATTTTATTCGTGTTTTATCGAAACTTACTTTTTTTTATCTGAAAAATATGACTCTTCCTGACATCTATTGGCGAACTACTAATACTATTTTATGTGAGCAATAAAGTTATTCCAGCAGATGGCGTTGTTAGGTCATCCAGGTACTTGGGTTTTAAATAAACAAATGAATTGTTTTTCAGATTAACAATAGAACAAATATTTATCTAATGACTTGTTTTTAAGTAGTTTTCCTTATTTTAACGTAATGTTTAGTTTTTGATTAAGGTGGCACGTGGCCCTTGTTACCCGCAGGTACCTCAGTTTATTATATAAAACATGGTAGGTACAACTTTTGTTATGACATTTATGATTATTGTCATGAGACGTGCGGTCGGAGTCCGCGTGCAAGAGAGTCTCTCTGGCCGCTCGCTTTGCTCAATGTGCGCCTTACAATATCTAATAGCCTGACAGGAAAAAAAAATAATGTTTCGCCTTTTGTTTATAAACAAAAATATGTGAGCCGTCACGGGACGCCTGGCAGATGTGAAACATCGACATTATTTTGTAAAAGTAACCTGTACACACTACTGCATATAGACTGTATATATATATCATCATATAGCGTGGCGACGCGTCGCCACGGCATGCGTCGCCACGCCAGAAATCGGTTTTACGTGCGGCTATAGATGTTTCACATCAAAACACGGTGCTCAGCAAGTTACTAATCCTACTTTTCTACTAACATTATAGATGTGAAAGTTCGTGTGTGTGTATGTTTGTTACTCCTTAACGCATAAACTACTGGACCGATTGCAATAAAATTCGGTATGTAGATAGCTGGAGACCTGGATTAACATATGGGCTACTTTTATCCCGATATTCCCACGGGAACTTACGCGGTTGAAACCGCAGGGCGCACCTAATAGACATAATTATAATTTTGTCCACAGCAAGGAGTTCTCTGAAACCGTGCAAAAAGAAGAATAAATCACAAGTGGTGAGTGTTAGATCTTAATCCTGACTGACTTCTTATATACAGTCTTGACTGACTGACTACATATATCAACGCACAGCTTAAAGGTCTTTAGAGGGTGTGTTCTTTATGAAGTGTAGGTATCCACTAAGAAAGGGTTGTTTACAATTCCACCCCTGACCGGGTGAAATTGTCTCTAAGTATCTGTTTAACTACATTAACTTTGGTGGCACGGCCTATTGTGAATGAAGTTTTACATGCGTACCAGTTAATAAGTCAATGTGCGTACCCTCCTTTTGACATATAATATGTACAATCAACGGTCAAAAGTCTCTGCCGTACTCTAACACCCTTATTCAAAATCGACCCTATGAGATCGCATAGTTCGCGCGAACGCATAGAGCCGCAAATAATATAGTAGAGTGAAACCAGCAGCAAAAAATTGATCAATCATAGGGACGCATTTAGCGCTGTGCGTTCACTTATCCAAGAGCAACTTAAGTACTATTTGTGGATACGATGTGATTACATGCGTCTAGACTAGAAGATACCTGAGCAAAGTTATGATGCTGTTTATGTAAAGTTTAAATTGACTCTTTTAGTAAATTGCTTTTCTTATATTTAATTTTGACGACCCAGTTGACACAATAGTCACCATGCCGGACTGCCAAACACAGGGTTGCGGGTTCGATTCCCGCCTCAGACATGTATTTATGCTTAGATATTTGTCTGTGGTCTGGTTTTTTCTATGTATTATAGAAAAGTATAGAAGTAGTATATGAGTTGTCTAGCACCCATAACACAAGTCTAGTTACTTAGGGGCTAGATGGCGATGTGTGGAATGTCCTGCAATATTTATTATTATTATTTATTGTAAAGTTTAAATTGACTCTTTTAGTAAATTGCTTATCTTGTATTTAATTTAGAACTATGCCAAAAATATCCAAAGTATTTCCGCTTACAGAAAACAAAGACAAACCGACAACCGGAGCAATCGTTCAGCACTCCCTTCCCGATGACGATGGGACAGTTCGAGCTGTTCCTCAAACAGAACGATCTAGACGTCGCCTCCGTCACATCACCGATACAAGAAGCACCGCAATTTATAGATAATCATAATAAACCGAATACAAACGGTACATTTAAACAACTTAACGAAAATACCGATAGCAAAGATACCGTTAAAGAGTCCACAAGTGATATCGAAGAGGATCTTAATCCGGAAGATCAAATAGAATATCTGAATCAGGAACTCGATTACCTTGAAAGCGATCTTAATTATAAAAATGATGATTCTGTTAAGGCAAAACATAGGAAATATTCCAATGATGGAGCTACTAAGAGATTAGCAACTGAGAAACGTAGTGACTTAAAAGACAAAGAAGTCGAAATTACCATAATAAATTTTGATGACGCGAATAAAATTTTCAAAGATTTAAATACTTTGAAGACGAAATTTCAAGAGGCGAAAACAAAGACGACTCCTGCCGTATCCAAACTTTATTTGACTCATAAAATGAAGCCGACGCATAAGATAATCAAAATAAATGAAGGCGCACAAAGAAAACTTCATAAAACTACTAAATCGGAAGAAGATCCTACTGGTCTCCATGTTTATGGGCATAGTTTTCATTATAATTTCCTATTTGGACCGCACAAGGACCTTAAAGGACGACGTAAGTATAACTTTGACCCATTGTAGCAAAATATGGTAGAGTTGGGATCGGGTAGAGTGGGGCCAGAAGAAAGTCCATTTAGAAGTTTTTGAGCTGACTCCTTCTTTCTATTATCATTTTAAAAAAATCAAGTTCTTTTCGATTAATTAGTGAAGGAATTGTAATAAATATTTTTTTTTAAGTTATAATAATATTTTTTTATATAATATAATGTAATATAAACTTAATCAGTAGGCTCAATTTTAGTAAACTGGCTTGCTTTCTATGAGAGAGAGAGAGAGAGAGAGAGAAACACGCGGACGCCGCACGGCGTACAACTATAGCAAAAAGTGTCGTTACAACTTTTGGTCTTAATTGTTTCCCTTTCGCAACGCGCGATAAGGAACTTCGTTCGAAATATAAATATGTATTTATTTAAGAAAAGTTACATATATTACAATGCCTTTGGGTTCCCGCACAAGGCAGAGCCTGCATCACGGGACACCGACCAAACAATTATAAATTTACACTTCATCACACATAATTTCTCGGGACAAGTGAGATGTAAATTGAGATGCGTCAGTGTAGATGTAGATAGCGAGGCTGACTGAGAGAGGATTTGCCAGTGGTGGTGCGCGTGAGGAAAAGTGTGGGAACGATGAAGAGAAAGGGCAGGGTCTACCACCTCACCCCAGGGTCTAGAGACCCTGGGTAGGGGGGCTCACCCAACATAAAAATAGGGGAGTGGATGCAGTGGGAGGTCTTTGGGGTGAGGGGGGAAATATACTACAATTAGGAGGAACGAGGGCGTTAATGTGAATCAAGGTGGTCAAGGTCTTTCTTTCATATCTCTCTTTCTTTAAGTTAGTTTTTTGTATGTCTTGCGTCTGTTAAACAAATGTAAAATTATGAAATGTATAAAGGTTTTTATGACCTAATATACACTTTATATTCTAAAAACACTAAATTCAAATATACGAATGAAAAATAAAATAAAATAACAAATAAAAGATATCCTCAAGCGCGTCTCCCCGAGGCATCGTTCCCAGAAGGCAACATTTCCCTTCTGGATGGCCAGACTGACCCTTTGAGCGAAAAAGCCACCAACCTCCGATCTCCAGACACCTCGACAAGACGCGCGATCGTCTTAAACTAATAAACACAAATAATTCGGGACAACTAAACGGTTCATTGTCATGAAAACCACTGGCGATGGAATGAACCACGTGAAATATTACAGTAAACAAGATGGCGGCTCCACAATCGGCGCTCTAACGTATACATCAAATAAAATAAATATATGTAGGTACGACTTCCTTCCTCCATGTTTTAGGGTTCCGTACCCAAAGGGTAAAAACGGGATCCTTTTACTATTCACTGACTTTTACTTTCGTCTGTCTGTCACCAGGCTGTATCTTATGAACCGTGATAGCTAGATAGTTGAAATTTCGACAGATATTATGTGTTTCTGTTGCCGCTATAAAAATAAATAATAAAAACAGAAAAAAATTAAGTGGGGGCTCCCTTACAATATGGTACGGAACACATCGTGGGCGAGTCCAACTCGCACTTGGCCGGTTTTCTTTGGGCGCCACTTTATTCCAGTAATTAATTTATTAATGTTTCCGTTTTCAGTGATTGGTGCCAAGAATAAGAAGCAGTCAACCCACAGTGAGTGAGTTGAATTAAATACAATTTTAAAATAGTCATTTTAGTAAAAAAAAGCCGCTGTAGTGCCTGGAACATATTAGATGGAGTAGAATATATCCAGCACCTATATACCCTCACAGCTTAGTCGACTGTGTCCAGAAGAAATCACTTATTTCCAAAGAAGTGAACCGCGGATTTTCCTTTTCCTTCACCGTAAGGGCAATTTCAAATGGAAGAAAACTCTACTTTGATTCCGAAAGTGAAATTCGTGGGTTCGAATCCCGGTGGGTCGTGTACCAATGGATTTTTCTAACGAAAGGGGTCCTAACATTTATTATAGGAGCTTGGCATAGTGCCCGGTGCACTTTGAGACCCATACTTATCGATAGAGGGCATAACGACGACGGCGTCTCACTCCATGAAGGTTTTGTATTTTTGTCTTATTTTTCTGATGTACTAGAAGTTTTCAGAGACGACAACAATGGAGATAATCGAGATAGACGATTAAATGAAAAGGAAAAGGTTCAGAGATTTGGACGGGAAGGTGAGTTGTTTTTCATTACTCATACTCGGAAAGTAGGTCTGAAGTTGACTGAGGAGCAGGTTGAAAGTTTTACTTTTCAGCCCTAGGGAGAATCGTTGCCAACTGACAGTTGTTAAATTATAAAAAAACTTAGTTCTATTTTCACATTTCTACAGCCACTCAATTGCATGAAATTGAATAACATAAAGTTTAAGTACGTAGATATTAAATATTTTTCTAAATGACTTTATTACAATTTAATTCTTAATGATTTCTTTAAATTTAGTTTTAGGCAAAATATTTACTTTTTCACTTTTTGGCCTATCAATTACATTTTTGAATAATGATGCCCTAGTTCTGATGCCCGAATGAAACTTTCAGGGTTTATTCTTCATGAAAGCCAGTAGTTTTAAGGATAGGTTGCAGACAAAAATAATTGTGAAATATTTTTTTAGAACCATACAAACATAATGTTAAATCGTTAAATCGATAGGTACTGACCCCAGTACCTATCGATTTAACGCCCTGTAGTGGATCGTCAGTTGCTGGGGGTGGGGGACCTCCCCCAGCAACTGATGATCCGCCCCCCTTGTTACACCGTGTATATATTCAATGATGAAAATGAAAAATAAAGGTCTTATCTCCGTTCACTGCCGACCACAGAAAAAAATAGGCAAAAAAAACAGTCTGATCTTCATTTATTTTTTCATATTGTACTTGTAGTAGAATCTATGTATATACTTCATTCTATTCTACCATAGAGTATACTATAGATATATTTTTTGTTTTTTTATCTAGCATCGAGTTCAAAGAAAAGCAATATGATCACAGCATTACCCGTGGCCATATCGTCCGCGACGGTCCAAGCCGCGGCGACGGCTAACGAAATGTGGGCTAAATTCATGCCAAGTTAGTTTACCATTTTTATATGAACCTGTCTTAAGGCGCAGGATGTTGTGGGTTTGATTTCCGCCACGGAATTAACATTTATATAATTTACAGCTATCTGTTCCTGGTTTTTTTTGTGTACCTATAGCACGGGAGCCGACCGCAAAAACCGCTACCTCACTTGATACAAAGATAAGCTGCATGGCACACGTTCAGAAACATGGTGCTAAGCTTGGAACAATTAATCAATAAACTCCGATTTGGCCGAAAGTACAAAAAAAGCGACTACTTCCGTTGAAAAAAAGGGGGGTCACTTTACCTCATTTGATACAGATGTAATACTTGTGGCATCAGTTACTCCTTCATTAGTAGTGACGGATAAATCCAGTCTGCCAGTTCCTGTATGGCCGAAAGTACTTGGCAGACGGTCTCAAAGATGACGATTCGGACCCCCTATATTACGTCATCTGATACAAAGGTGAACTAAGTACCAGATGTTAGATATCAACTCGACATTTAAGTTTAAATTAGTCTGCCAACATTAATATGGCCGAAACATGCCCATTCATGATGTCAACCATATTTGTAACGATATTCCAAAAATATACTTTTTCGATTTTACTCGTTTAAGTTACTTCATTTCGTGTTTTTGGTTTAGAAAAAAATATTTTGAAACGCATTTTTAATTTTAAAAGTTAAAAATTAAATTAAAAGAAAAACAAACTTTTTGAAAACAAGCTTATATTGTGTTCTTGTTTATAAAAATAACTTAGAATTTGAAAATAAAAATTTAAACCTGATGAGAAAAATATCACTGTACAGGTAGGTACTCTAGGTACCTACATTGCACCCTACCATTATTGTCTTACGTCACAATAATTTCATATCGTAAGTTACATACCTATTAGACGTAGCCCTAAAACATTACACCTTGTATTAAATCTTTGCGTTTTTATCACATACCAATTTTTTTTAATATAAAAGCGTGTTACTTGAGTGATGGGATTATTGTGACGTAGTTACCTAACCATAATATAGTACATTACGATATAAGTGTGGTAAATTGATCTTTGCATAGAGGCGGTTTATGACGCGCGAGCGGGTGCGAATAAAAGAAAAGACTTGAAAAGAAAACAAAATAATAATTAACAAAATATTTTTGATAACTCTATGTTTACATTTTTTTATGGCAATATTTTTTTGTTAATTATGCTCCGGAAAGGCCAGGCTAAAGACTTTTAACCTATACATCCTCGTGTGACATACATTATTTTTTAGGGTTTTTCTATTTGTTTTTGCGTCGGGGGTTAAGAACAAAATACAATGGTACGGAAAAACAATATATTTAAGTAAAGAAAAAACAAAAAATAAACAACTCAATTTTTAATCGTTTTCTAAGTCATTATCACGTAAAATTTTCGTTCGTAAACCGACTTTAGAGACAACCATTTTTGCTAGCTAAAAAACTCTTTGGTACCTACCTTTTCGGGATAACTTTACAGCACTAGTTAACAAATCTAAAACGCACGCGTGCATAATATGTTGGATTATGAGCCTAAAAGCCGTTGAATAAGATCCACTTTATGAGCAACTGTGATAAAAAAATATTAACGCTCTATACAAAATATATTTACGAAAACTTGCTCTATGTTCACATAAATCTTAACCCCATGATGTTCTTGTACCTTCTTCTCATTGGTGGGCGCGTTCCGAAGGCACACATCCTAACTTAGTTTTTATATGATCTTTGTACAAAATGTACTTAAGCATCCAAATGAATAAACATTATTAACTTGACTTTGACTTCACTCTGAATATAAAAATATAAATAAATAAATAACTCGCTAACCCATGACATGTTAGGAAAGTAACATAATAAGGCGAGGTGTCGGGGAGTAGCGACCCCGCGGTCCCGAGTGCTCTGGGGGGAAGCCACCGTTCCTCATCTCCGGCTAGCCTTAATTGGTTGGTCGTAGTCAACACTGACGAGGAAGCGGTCCCCAGCCTCTGCCTTGCCTTTACCGGCCATCTAGAGTGGAGTCACAAGAGTAAAAACACAAGAGTAGTTGGCCTGCTCGCTTGGACTACCAGTGATGGTTTAAAATCCAGTGAGGCTTCTCTATCCTATAGCCGCTCACGTTGCTATTGCCCCCTTGCTATAATTTATTTAGCTAATTCATGTGGCCCAGTCTGAGAATTGGCGAGTCTCCGCCTGCCATTTTTACGCGTTTGTTGGACATTGTTACGGCAGGCGCCATAGTATCTATAGTTTCCCAGTAGCCAGTCCACTAACATCCCATCGCAGTAGCCCCAGTAGTTTTCTACTGTAGTTTATCAATAGTTCTATCCAAACCTGAGGTTGTCCTTCGCTGAATTTTATAGTGCAGACAGAGATAATCTCCGGTTTGATGTATTCATCCATTGAACTTGTTATTGTAAAGGGCCTCTCCGTGTTGGCTTCGGCTCCACGTACGCCTTTCAAAGATCCGAGGTTCCATAGCACCGTGATATGGGACACATAACAGGCAAAAACAAACATAAATAAATACATTATTATTCTGTTCAAATTTCGAAACTTAGATCATACCAAAAAAAAAAATCGAAAAAGTTTATTCTTGGAATATCGTTACAAATATGGTTGACATCATGAATGGGCATGTTTCGGCCATATTAATGTTGGCAGACTAATTTAAACTTAAATGTCGAGTTGATATCTAACATCTGGCACTTAGTTCACCTTTGTATCAGATGACGTAATATAGGGGGTCCGAATCGTCATCTTTGAGACCGTCTGCCAAGTACTTTCGGCCATACAGGAACTGGCAGACTGGATTTATCCGTCACTACTAATGAAGGAGTAACTGATGCCACAAGTATTACATCTGTATCAAAAGAGGTAAAGTGACCCCCCTTTTTTTCACCGGAAGTAGTCGCTTTTTTTGTACTTTCGGCCAAATCGGAGTTTATTGATTAATTGTTCCAAGCTTAGCACCATGTTTCTGAACGTGTGCCATGCAGCTTATCTTTGTATCAAGTGAGGTAGCGGTTTTTGCGGTCGGCTCCCGTGCTACTAAGGGTTGCATGACATTGTGCTTCAACAAATTTAGCTAAATTCTAGCATTTAACGCGATATTTAGATTTCGACGCACAATACTACAAACGCGAAAGATACATAAAGACAAAAATGCGTAATTCCTTAAAAACAAAAGGCCAATAGGCGATTAATCAAATTTTTAATACAATATAAACAAATATCTATGTAAATATTTGTTCAGAGGCGGGAACTAAACCCGCTGCCTCGGGCGGATGCTCCCGCACCACGATACTGATGTCTACAAATATTCTTCAGGTACATAATTTAAATTCATTATTTTTGTTACAGTTTTACGAAGTAGATTATATTTATTTTCGAACGATTCAAAGATCAAACATTCAAAGAAAGGGGAAAGGAACTCAACATCCAAGGGAAAGGGAAATACAAATACAAAAGGCAAAAAAAATAATTTTATTTTTATAGCGTCAGCAACTTTCATCCGTATTAGATAGATAATGTATTTTTATTTTATTCATTTATTATTTAAGTATTTTTAATATTTTCTAATTTTTGATAGATAATTCCATTAAAAAATAATCCATTTCTTATTCTATTCTTATTTTTAATCGACTTCAAAAATGGGAGGAAATTTTCAATTCAGTGCATTTTTTATGGCTGTTTTAACTTTAATCCATACTAGGACGCTCTCTGTAGTCCCCGGGACATGTAGTTATTTGTTTTTATTTACAGCAATAACTCGAACAACGATGACAAAGGCGACAACGGCTTTAGAGAATAGTAAAATATATGACGACGAGGCTCTCGATAAATATAACAATATAAAAGAAATTACGGTTAGTGAAAACATTATTCAATTTAGTTCAATGAATGTAGGTACACTAAGGTGAAATTCAAGGAGTTTTATTCAATTTAGTTAAAGGAAGGTGCATTAATCTTTGAATCAGACTTACAAACAAGCTATATTATGAAATATTCAATCACCTCAAAAATTTCCAAAAAAATATTCGAATTTCCAAATTTCGTTAATTGAAAGTTTTAATATATTGACAAACTAGCTTTTGCCCGCGACTTCGTCCGCGTAGACGTCGAAAATGGTACTTTTAACCAACCAAAAAAACTTTCAACCCCTTTTTAACCTCGTTAGGGGTTCACGTCTCCATCAATACTGTTAAAGAATGTTTATGCTAAAGAAGTAGATTGGACCACGTTGTCCCATACAAACTTTGCCCCCTTTTTCACCCCCTTAGGGGTAGAATTTCGAAAAATCCTTTCTTATCGGATGCCTACGTTACACAAAGAACACACCCTCCAAGTTTCAGGTCTCTACGATCAGCGGTTTAGGCTGTGCGTTGATCCGTCAGTCAGTCATTCAGGACAAAGCATTTAATATCTATAGAAGAATAATAATAATAATAAGAAGATACCCGTTCACTTGCGACTTGAAGACACACAACATTGTACACGTCAGGAGAGACAGCTACATAGATTAGTCCGCGTTGAAATCGAAAATGGACCAAGGAATCACGTTGTATCCTACTTTGCCCCCCTTTTTCACACCCTAAGGGGAAGAATTTCGGAAAGTCCTTTCTTATCGGATGCCTACGTCACATAAAGAACACATCCTCCAAATTTCAGGTATCTACGATCAGCCGTTTAGGCTGTGCGTTGATCCGTCAGTCAGGACAAAGGATTCTATATGTATAGATTTTTGTTTGTTTGCAGTCGCCACTTCCATCAGATGTGTCAGTATTGGAACACGATCGTATGATGGCAACTCCACCACACGAACAAAAATCTACAGCTAAAAGTTCTAAGGGTAAAGAAGATATGTACGTGGAAGAGGCCCCACCGGATGATATGGTAAGAAAGATATAAGATTAGACGAGCAAATTCTGGTAAATAACATTGTTCAAATTGCATTTCTTCTCCAACCCCTAAACTTCCAAATTGGTCTAGTCATTGTCCGTGAAGAACAACCAAATAAACAAATACCTATACCAACCCGTTCGGATTTTAAATATTACTTAGTTAGGATTATTATAAATATAGATTCTTCTTCTTTTTCTTCTTCAGAAGAAGTGTAGATTATAGATTGAATAATGAGATTTGATGTAGGTTCCGAAATATTTAAGAAAATTTTCAGATATACTACGAGATGAGTCTCAAAAAACATCACTCTAATGTCAAACCTCATAAAAGCGTCACCCATAAGAGTTCCACATATAAGACCACCAAACGTTTCTACAGCCTATTAGAGGAAGTGAAAGATTTAAAATCAAAGTTCAAAAGAAATGCTGCCGAAGAAACTTTCACAGCAAAAGACGTTGCGGCCATTGAAGTCGTTGTCGATTTACTTAAAAATTCATTTAATGGTGTCACAAAAACATTAAACAATTATGTATGCAAAAAGGATAAAACTACCACAACTAATTCCATACAAGTACATATAGCTATACCTTATGATTTGGACGATAAGAGAAGATCAGCAGACACTCAGAGAATCAGAAAAGTGTTCTCTGCTAAGATGGCTACTCCTGTAGACTTGGAATACCAAATACATTCGATTGAAGTGAGGAATCCCACACCTGGTGATGAAGACGTGGCTTTATCTCCTGGAATGTACCTCGTAGTAGATAACAATACAGGGTCATATAGTCTTAAACCTGTTAAATATAATAAACAAAGTAGAGATGTACAAAGTCAGGTAAACAAATCTAATATATCTGGTAAAGTTACACTAAGTAAAGATTTTTTGGCGACCATCAATGAGCAGTTGTTGAGATTATATGAAAACCTCACTGCCAATATAAATAATCATAAAATCGTAAGCAGGAACATACATTGGGAAAAAATTAGGAAATACTTCGGCCATGATAGAGTTTGTGATTGTAAATGTAAGGCAAATAAGACGATGTGTAGAGCTTGCATTGCCAGTGATGAAGTAGTCCAAGAATTGACTATAGCTTTTGAAAGTCTTTCGAAATATATGCAGGATCATTGTACAGAGATACAGACATTTTTCTGGATGAATCCCACGGGAGGCAAGAAGCTAAGAGATTTAGTTACCAGAATCGATGGTTCCTTATCAGATTACTATAAAAGAGTAAAAGGGAAATGCCAAGGACGGCCTTGTAAGACTTTCTCAACCTATTTGGACAAAAGAGGTGTAAACAAAAGTCAAGATGAACTTACTACATTCCTTGATTGTATTAAAGAATTGAGTCAAAACATTGAAATGGTACTTAATAATATACCTTATGACGACCGTTTGAAAGATGCTGGTGAAAAATTCGTCGAAGTAACAAATGATTGCGCGAAATCTATTGATAAAAGACGTTTACAGCTTAAAAAGAATGAAGCGAGACGAAACGAGTATTCTCTAGACAATATCAATGTCAATATAATATGCGATCCAAACGCACGTAAATCCACAGCCTACAAATTCGATTCCAATTATCTATCTGCAATTAATTGCGACAATATATTCAAAGACAAGAAAAAGAAAACACTACGGAAATTATTTTCTGAAACAACGAATAAGCCTAGAAACAAACTGTTCACTTACTATATAACTGATGATAATCCTAAAATGGATAAAAGGGAGACTTTAATTAATCAAATAGAGTCACCATTGATAGCTGACACAGGCGGTTCCTTCTGGCACGACTATATTTACAAAAATAATGATTTGAATACAATATTTCAATCTGAGATTAAAAAAGATAACACTAAAGCGACAACTAAGGCGACAACTAAAACAACTAAGGCAACAACTAAAACAACTAAAGCTACTAAACATACTAAATCTTTTAAAGATAAACTTATAGACATGTATCCTAGTAAACTATTTCCTTCACCGACACCCGAACCGACACCTGAAGAGGAAAAAGTATTAGAAGTGACTCCTACTCCGATGTATCAAGTAACCACGGAAGACATGCTAGTGACACAAATGGAGTCCCTAAGCTACAATATAGAAGAATTAATGAAAATATTCGAAAAGGTCTATCAATTTGAACATTTTAAGAAAGAAAAGCACAATCATACCGAATCCACTACGCATAGGAAAACTACTGGACACAAACGGACAAAAGCTAAGAAAACTAAGAAAATCCATAGAACGTCTACTACTAAAATGCACAAAAAGACTAAACATAGTAAGCATAAAGAACATACGAAGAAAAGCAAAGCAACGAAAAAAGCTTATAAAACTAACGTAACACCTAAAAATGAAGAAATTCCTATAACTGTAACTCAAGAACTAGACAGATCTTTAACTATGGCTATAATATCACAACTTGAATCACCTAAACCACCTGAACCAACGCCTAAATGTGAAAAACCACCAGAAGAGCCACCGCCAAAGCCTAAATGTGAAAAACCACCTGAGGAACCACCGCCAAAGCCTAAATGTGAAAAACCACCGCCAAAGCCTAAATGTAAACCACCAGTAAAACCAAATATAACAGTTAACGTGACAGTCGAATCGTCAACAGAATCAAAAAAAACTTGCTGTCCCAAAAATACTTATAAAAAGGCTAAAAATAATATTCTCAATAAACTAAAACAAGCTACGGCTGGTCTTTTCGATGAAATCTTACACAAGCTAACAACTATGGCCCCTAAACATAATCGAGAAGCAGATATTCTAATGACTGAAATGCACAAAGGAGGAAAAACTCAAGTTACAGTCTTTACAAAGGTGAATAACGATAAAATTACACAAACACCAAATGAAAACAACCAAGATACAGGTGAAGATCATAATCGTTTGTTATTTACACAACAAACAAAAGAGAATGACAAGGAAAGTGGTAAATTTACAGATACACTGTTTGAAAATAGCATGGAATTAAATGAAATATATACAGATACTACTTCAGCATTGACCGGTCTAATATATAAGATAGAAGATGGTCAACAACACGTGATATCTCAAGAAACGACCACCAAAAGCCCTAGTATTTTAATAGTAACAACTCCTGACGAAGACAATAATAAATATAAAGGATTACTTAAATGTATATTAGATTTTGATAGTAAATCAAAAAGGCAAGAAGCAGATGATACAATGATGGATATTGAAGATATTATGATGACTTACACTGCTAATCTGAGGTAAGTTATTACAAAACTATATTTTTTAATACTAAAATCGAAAAAAAATATGCTATATCCTAAACTATAAGAGATAGCAAAATGCTGAAAGGAGTTACGTGCCCGATTTTGACAAAAAATAAAACTGCATCATTAGATTTTTGAAAAAGTAATTAGCCAAGAATTGAACCTGATGATTTTGCAAAAAAAATAGTACATTACGATATAAGTGTGGTAAATTGATCTTTGCATAGAGGCGGTTTATGACGCGCGAGCGGCAGCGAGCGTGTTAAAGAAGCCAAGATGCAAATATCAATTCCACACGTATATCGTACGACGTTTTTTATCACAGTTGCGAATAAAAGAAAAGACTTGAAAAGAAAACAAAATAATAATTAACAAAACATGTGATAAGTATATGTTTACATTTTTTTAAGGCAATATTTTTTTGTTAATTATGCTCCGGAAAGGCCAGGCTAAAGACTTTTAACTTATACAGCCTCGTCTGACACACAATATTTTTTAGGGTTTTTTGTATTTGTTTTTGCGTCGGGGCTTAAGAACAAAATACAATAGTACGGAAAACAATATATTTAAGTAAACAAAAAACAAAAAAGAAACACAACTCAATTTTTAATCGTTTTCTAAGTCATTATCACGTAAAATTTTCGTTCGTAAACCGACTTTAGAGACAACCATTTTTGCTAGCTAAAAAGCTCTTTGGTACCTACCTTTTTTATACATCAAAACAGTATGTAATTAGCAGTAAGATACGTATTTAACCTATCGGGATAACTTTACAGCACTAGGTTGGCAATGTAAAACGCACGCGTGCATAATATGTTGGATTATGAGCCTAAAAGCCGTTGAATAAGATCCACTTTATGAGCAACTGTGATAAAAACTATATTTTATACCAATCGATAGTGTTGCTGATAGAGATCAATTCCTGCAAGCAAACTTAGAATGGCAAATCAAAGTAAATAACCTCTTTGTTTAGTTTTGCCAATGAATCAATGCTCATACCGAGTTTCATCAAAATGGGTCCACAAATTTTGAAACCTATTCAATTCAAACAAACAATTAAATCTTTCCTCTTTATATTAGGACAGAATATAAAAATAGATAATTATCCGACAGACCCACCACAACGAATCGTAAGAAAGAAAAAAAAATCACAACAGCTAAACCAAACAAGAAACATGCAAACAAGCAAGCTAACAAACCAATCAAGGAAGAGAAAAAAAAGATATACAAATATAAGAACAAACCAGACAAGACAGATATACTCGTAGATACTGAATATGATCTAATCGACGCACTGAAATCGCTGGAGTTACCGACACCTACCGGTATGAAAGATGAACGGAGTGGAGTCGGCGGATTCAGTATCAAAGTTGTTCCTGATACTAAGAATATGAAAAAAGGTAAGTACAAAATAATCTTGTAGGATATATTAGCGCGTATTTTAAGCCAGCGATATTTGTACTACCGAGCCTATCCACTGAATGTCATGCTCTAGTTTGTCACAGATTTTAATATTAATTAATGCCTATGTGAATAAAGAGAGGAGAGGAGAGAATTGGTCAGATTCGGACCTCTTCTTTACATTTATCCGGTCTTTATGAAGTAAATAATAGATATTTGGTCCGAAATCGGCATATAGCCGCGCACATGCTAGAAAGTATAAATTGTAGTCCAAACGTTTCCTTCATTTTTGACTCACTCGCCTTAATTAAATTGTTAAAGATATTTCGCGGCCAAAAGTTTTAAATACCTTTCATTTTCACCAAATTTAGCAGCTATTCGGGAAAAAAATTAAGAAGTAATTGAAAAAAATCCTTTAAAATTAGCATGTTTTATAAGCATACCTACATACAATTTTTTATCATTTTTAAGATTTTACTAATAAATAACTCGAATCTCCACAAAATTTTTACTAATAGGTAATTTTTTGCAGTTTTTACAATCAAAACTAAATAGAATCATCTGTTTAAAGGTAGTAATCAATCGAAATCGAAGACGAAAATCTAGAACATCACGCACGATAACATCGAGGGATGTCAAAAATGTCGTCATTTCTAAGGTTTGTATTATTCCTAATCACCATAACTCCCGATCCCGTGGGGATATCGGAATAAAAACATAATAAAACAATATATCCTCATACCGAGTTTCATCAAAATCAGTCTAGTAGTTTCGGAACATATTCAATGCAAACTATCAAATCTTTCCTCGTTGTATAGAAATTTTATAACTCTAAATGATAAAATGAAGGTGTTATATGTTTGATTCCTATATTATCTGCTTGTTTGTCCTTATACATTAGTTATGAAGCTCCGAATATGACTTAAATGACTTGGTACGGTCTACTTGACATGAAATATCATTGTTGATAGTGCCCCAAGACGCCTGGGTATGGTTTTCGAATTTCTTAGCGATATCGCCAATCGACAGAGATGAAATTGACACAAAGCATTGTATGAAATTGGCATAAGATGGGACTTGTTTACCATTTTTTTTTCAAGCGATTGACATCAATAACATAAAATTAAAGTAACTCAAGTAGTCTTCAATCACAATTTTACTAACTTTCACTTTATAATTATCTAAATAACTAGTTATCCAACTGACAGAGATTCGACAAGATGTTTTAGCTTTGCCTAGGCTTGGCAAGGAATGGGTGCAGAGTCTGAGCTCGGCTTCAACCAAACCCCCTCCGCTCCCACTACGTTGCCACGCCCTTAGTCAAAACAAGTCACAGTCGCTATCAGTGTTGCCTCTTTATAATTTAAAATTATATCAAAATAGTAACTAAACATATTTAAAAATTCGAAAATCATAACAAACATAACTATTTGTTGCAATTTTAGGAGCGGAAACAGGTATAACAAATGGGTGCTTGTACTTTATATGCGCGTGAGAAGTTATAGGTCTGTCTGTCTGTCCGTCCGTCCGCCATTTCAATCCATTTTAGTCCATTCCATTTCCATTTATAAGACGTTATGACGTCAAAAATATGTGTTATTATATCTCACACACCACTACGTATGTGTGGACTATCGCCACGCTCACCGCCACGCTAACAATCAGGTTTACCCTCCGCCTATAGAAGCATAACTTCAAAATGTGTTCGGTGTTTCATCTCTTATAAGTTATAACCATTTTTTTTAAATATTCTACTTTAGTCAAATGCGGTTTTTATTATTTTTATTTTCAGTGGATACAAAATGACACCAAACCTCTCAGGCGTATTATATTATTATGGATAATGGGATACGTAACATTTTTATTATTAGCTGTGAGCATCAATTTGTGTTGCATTGCAAATAATAACTAAAGGATGAATTTATCTAAACTTACTATTGTTTAGTTAGTAAAGGAATACTTTTATGTCAAGACAAAAAGTAATTAAACCATATATTTTTTTAACTAATAATCCGTTTAGAAGCGTTTCTGAATGTACTTAAAAACACTGCTTAGCAGATGATTAGTTACTATTTTATCACAATAGCAAGGAAAAGTATTGCGTTCGAGTATTTAGAGTTTAGATTTTTGTAAAATGCAAAAAAATACGATTTCGACTGAAATATGTTATGTTCATAATTGTTTTTGAAAATTGTGTTATATATTATTGTTTATTGTGTTCAAAATTGTTTGGTAAACTCTCAGATCTAGTAATTTTTACTAATTGTATGACATAGGATTTTCTACAGTGCCCTCTCGGACTAGTTGTATTATTGTGTTTGTAAAAATAATGTTTTTTTCATACAAGTAACTATTCATTTACATTCTGATTATATTTCTATCTCAGAAAATAAAAATAATGGCCTTATTTTTTATTCAATTCTGTAATAAAAAATATGTTTTTTTATAATTTTGAAAATATATGAACATAGGCTGGTATTTCAGAGATAAATAATATAAATTTACATTTATATATATTGCTGTAATATATATAATATTGTATAAGATATATTGTGTATACTTTTAGATATAGCCAGCGTAAGAAGCCGTTCTAGTTATTTGCTAAGTGTTATTTGTTGTTAGAATACTTTAAATAAATAAGTTTGTCGTAATATACATGCGTTTTATTGATTTACTAGCTTTTGCCCGCGACTTCGTCCGAAAATAGACCAAGTAATCACGTTGTCCCATACAAACTTTGCCCCCATTTTTCACCCCCTAAGGGGTAGAATTTCGGAAAATCCTTTCTTATCGGATGCCTACGTCACACAAAGAACACACCCTCCAAGTTTCAGATCTCTACGATCAGCGGTTTAGTAGTTCAGGACAAAGAATTTTATATGTATAGATTTAATTATTATTAATGTTATTTGAAATTGGTGTTTACAATAAATAATTTATCTATCTATCTCTATGGCTCACTCAGCAGTCTATGGTAACTTCAAAATAAAACCACGATATTATATTTTCATATTGAATTTAATATAAAACTATATAGTTTAGTACAATGTTTACAAATGCTAAGTATTTATCTAACATCTAGTCCTACAGGCGACTTATTCACATCGAGATAAAACACGGGTTCGATTTCGGCCGCGTAACATCAGCACAGATATTTGTTTATTTATACTGACTTAGAATAATAAAAAAGATGAAAATTAAAGTAAATTTTGGTACTTACAAGTTTTTGATTTTTATACTCCTAACTAAAAGGGACTATAGACCTATGAATTTCAACTTGCTAGGTCCTCCCGTTCCTGAGAGAATCGGTGGTGACACACGGATAGACAGACGAACAAGAAAATGATCTTATAAGGGTTCCTTTTTTACATTTTGAAGTAAAAAAAAGTATATTAAAAAGTAAAAAGTATATTTTACGGAAAACACTGAAGGGGTTCTATGCGAGCTTGGCATAGTGATTTTGGAACGCAGTTGGTGAGAAAACCTAGCCGAGTAAAAATGTAACGCGTTACGAAAATGAGGAACGAAAAACCGTAAGATAAAGAGAATGAAGAAGATTGATAACTACTCTTCCCACACACACATAATAAAATATGAAAAAAAAGAAAAAGGGACTTTGTTCCAAACGCGTGACCGCGACATGTTAATTTTTTTTAAGATAGTTCAAAAAATTAAGCTATTTTATTATCCCGTGTTTAACTCCGATGTGAAAACTTCCTTACAAACGAAACATTACAATAATATATAAACAACATATAAAGCGAAAACCAATAGAAACACTAGGAATGTATAACACACAATAGCTAGCTCTCTAAATATGTAAATCTATACTAATATTATAAAACTGAAGAGTTTGTTTGTTTGAACGCGCTAATCTCAGGAACTACTAGTTCGAATTGGAAAATTATTTTTGTGTTGGATAGTCCATTTGTCGAGGAAGGCTAATTTTCATTTTGATATACCCACGGGATCGGGACTTACGCGGGTGATACCGCGGAGCGCTGCTAGTTAAAATCATCATTATCATCATAATGAATCGAAAGAAAATTCGTTCCATCCCTTGACACCTCTCAAGTTTTTTCTTCTAACCTATTTTGGTCTCTTGGTAGCTGATTGATATTGAGTTTGACCATATGCGGCTGCGGTCCGAAATGAACATATAGCACCGTTCATACGAGCGCATAACCTCGTAAGCAATTTGAATACGCTTAGGATTTCGGACCGATATGTAAGCGCTGTTCATCAAATTCGGACTTCAGCCATTTAGAACTAAAAAATGACAGAAAATTATCCGTAACTGATTAGAGCAAGTAACGAGCATTATAGATTTTGACTGTAAGTCGATTCTATCTTAGCAAAGTCTCATTGCAACCGGTTCAGTAAGACAAAATATTTTTTTTGTTTGTAATTTTGCTGAGAAACTACTAAACCGATTTTGATGAAATTTGATATGAAGATACATTGAATCTTTGTTAATAACATAGGTTATCCTATATTTTTATTTGGGTGAAACCGCGTTGCACCGCTAGTTAAAAATACATACAAAATATAATTAAATATAGCTATTTATAATATATATTTAGCCCCATTTTCACCATTATTAGTTACATTTAATATTAACTACGCCTCAGTATAAAATTCTATTTGTTAAGACCTCTATGGCGCAGCCGCAGGCCCGTGGTGTTGCCACATCTTGAAAATTTCCCAAAATTTTCTATGAATTTGGGTAATTTTCCCAAACTTTAATATAAAAACTATTATTTTGGGGTTTATAGGTTTTGTATCAGTGTATATTTAACAGGAAGAATCTATTTAGAGCACATTGGTAAATTACATAATCAAATTGGTGTGTTTTATTATTATTTTGAAACTTAAGGTGAAAGGGTACCGGCGCTCTCTCCATACAAACAGAGTCGACTGTTTCCTCCCTGGATAATGACATTAGAGTAAATATTTTTTGTGCCATAAAACCTTTACTGCCATGACGATGTGCCTATGTTTTGGTTTTTTCATTTTCTAATTATCATAGAAATTAAGATTTAAAAAACAAAAAAACAAAACATAGGGGTATGGTTATGGCAGTTATAAGTTTTATGAAACAAAAATATTTGCTCTAATGTCATTATCCAGGAAGGAAACAGTTGACTACGTTTGTATGGAGAGAGCCCCCGGTACCCTTTCATCTTAAACGCGATGCGCTAGAATCAAAATTGAATGTGACTCGTCGATTGTCGCAGCGAGTACATTGTCTTACGCGACGCGTCGCCACAGAATACCTATAGGTACTGCGGTGAACAATAATTTTGACATTTTAGGAATATCTAATTTTAGGAATATTCACATTTTGACAAAAAAATATAACTTTTTAACCTTCACAATTTGAAAAAAAATTACGAAAAAAAGTTTTTGAGAGAAAAAAATATGTAAATATTGTAGGACATTACACACAGCGTGACCCGACCCTAAAGCTAAGCAACTAGGCTTGTGATACGGTAACCTGACACTTATAAACTTTTTTTCGTAAATAAATTCTTATTAAACGTACAGAAACACCAGAACAAATAATTGTTTACAAAAAGATATATCTATACACAAATATTTGTTTGAGGCGAGAATCGAACCCGCAACCTTCTGCGCCCACCGCGCCAGGTCGTCAAAATATACTCCAATATTCAGTAGAAAAAAATTGTGCGATCTAAAATATTTTTTTCGTATTATTTATCTAGTTAGAATAAAGCGAGCAATATAAGGTTGTGAGACATGCGAGACAGGTGGGGGGGCTCCGCCATCACTCTTCCTCTGGCGGGGGCTCCGGGGGCTCCGCCTCCTCCTCGCGGGGCGCTCGCGTGCCTTCCAGCTCTGGGGGGAACGGGAGGTATTATTAGAAAAAAGAAAAAGTGTCGCGGGACACGCGTAGTACGCATTTTCTTAGAAAAAATTTATGTGCGCTAATTGACATTGCTCTTACGGTGAAGGAAAACATCGTGATGAAACCAGCGGCTTAGTTGGCTCCAGAAGTATTGGCAAGTTCTCTTTTCTGGACATGATCGACTAAGCTTAGAGGGTAGTAGGTGCTGGGCAAGCTTACTCCATCCTCACGCAAAAAGCACTGAATTTAAAAGGGTCTAATTGCGGAAAACAGCCACTCACATGTAAACTGTACTCGAGCAAAATACGAACGGTTTTTAATTAGTTATTAAATTACTCGCCACTCGGCTAAAATACTAGTAGGAAGGTAGATATTAGAGTAATGTTACCTATTCTAGGATCGGCGGTGGCCTCCGCCAAGTTGGTGACAGACTTGGACTTAAAGCACTGGAAGTCGACGTGCCTAGACTTCGCCTCTTCCTTCTCCCAGGACATGTGTATGAAGGGACGTTGGACGTAGTTGTAGATCACCTCGGCGCGGCCGCCGGGACGTTTACGTACTTTCTCCTGGGGAATTAACACGAGTTAATGTAAAGAAAACTATTCCATAATCAGATTTGGTGCAATTTCCCAATTTGGTGCAATTCGGAAGTTATGCTCGTGAATTATGGAACATTTCGGCTTTTCATTTTTAGGGTTTCGTTCCCAAAGGGTAAAAACGGGACCCTATTACTAAGTAATATATAGAGAGATAGATTTACTGCATTTTAAAAGCTATTCTTCTCATCACTCCGAAGGTCCTAACCAGATTTTCACCATTTTTTTATGACACCAACTTAACAGACTTGGAGACGCTACCCTCGCTCCGGTTATTATATTTTCAATGTTTAAAACAGGAAGGTACAATTAAGGACGAAATAGGATCTTCATATTGACGACCAGTTGGCACAATGGTCACCATGCCGGACTGCCAAACATTGGGTTGCGGGTTCGATTCCCGCCTCATACAAGTATTTATGCTTAGATATTTGTCTGTGGTCTGGTTGTTTCTATGTATTATAAGTATATATTTACAAAAGAAAATTATATAAATAGTAAATCCATTGTCTAGCACCCATAACACAAGTCTAGTAACTTAGCTTGGGGCTAGATGGCGATGTGTAGAATGTCCTGAAATATTTATTTTATTTATTTATATTATATTTCGTTAAAAATGTATGTTTATTACAAGCTTTTTTTACCTTATAAGTGGGATATCCCTCAACGCCTAAACGTATTTTCTTCAAGCCTCGCTCTTTCATCACTTGCTTTGCTACATCCCTGGAATTATAATATACATAATCAATATACAGTATGTGTTTTAGGGTTGCATACTCAAAGTGTAAAAACGAGAGCCTTTTACTAAGACTCCACTGTCTGTCACCAGGCTGTATCTCATGAACCGTGATAGCTAGACAGTTGAAACTTTCACAGATTATGTATTTCTGTTGCCGCTATAACAACAAATACTAAAAACAGAATATAATGGTACGGAACCCATAGTGTGCGAGTCAGGCTCGCACTTGGCCGGTATTATTTTCAAAAAGGCCTACGTCAACAGTTTTTTTGGAAAAGGCAGGCTAGGTATTGAGTCTGTTAATTAAGCAAAAAAATAATCAAAGGCTACAAATATGAGCAATTTCCTTAGATTTGCCATACAATGTTTGTTTCCAGGAATTGATATCTACCAGCAATACTATTAATTGGAATAAAAATATAGAATGATAATTTGTTCTGAAAATTAAGTGTTTTAATTCCCTGTAAGTATAATAACTTTTCATCTAATGATAGTTTTAGGTTTTGTCAAAATCAAGCACGTTTGCTATTTCTTATTAGGTTAGTTAGGCCATTTCAGTTAGCAAAAAATGCTAAGAGTATGCTAAAATAGTCAGGTATCCAATCTGTTTATTTTGCAAAACATAATAATATTTTGTATTAAAGCGAATGTTCCTTACCTATTTTCAATATACTTGAAGAATCTATACAAGGGTGTAGACAAGACTGTCTGACTGTATTCGTCTCCCATCTGAGGTGGGTACTGCTCATCCCATTCCACTGAATCGTCGTCAAGTAGGACCACCACGTGGCATTCTCTGACAAACACATATAAACACATAAGTTATTTTATTAATCACTAGCTGTTGCCCGCGACTTCGATCGCGATGTGGTTTTGGGTTATTTAGAATACCTAGCATTTTTCTGCATAGATACAATTTATCATTCGGTGTAAGTTATAAAAACAAAATAGGTAGTTACATTGTTTTTAAACTATATTTTTAATTGATTTGGCAAAGGCAATTCTTATTCTAGGCTTACTCATACTACGAAATTAGGTCTAAAGATGCCTGAAGAGCGTGTAGAAAGAAAAACTTTCGGCCCTAGGGAAAATCGCTTTCACTGAGAGCTGTCATGTTAAATTATGGCTTCGCGCGGCTTGTGCAATGTGTTTGTAGCCAGTATCAGTATCATTACGCATTAGGGACTTCAAAAACCTAACCTCCTTGATTTAGGAAACACCAAAGAATAACAATTATGGCTTCGCACGGCTCATCCATACTGCCAGAGTTTTGTACATAATAGGTTTTTTCTTAGTAATCGAATTCAGGTAGATATATTTAGTTCAAGATATCTTATTTAATAAAATAAATGTAAAGATGAAAATGCGACGTATGACCATGCTGCGCCTCTACCGGCGCCCTGTCAAAATGTTGCAGATGTGGCTTTATGTGACCGTGCGCTCAGTGTCGTTTCTAAAAAATACTGGCGGGAAATGCTTGCATTTTGAATGATTTTAATTAGTATTATCTTTTGTTATTTTATTATGTTTTTGTGTTAAGTTTCATCTGGTTTTTCATTTATGATTGTGTATTTTGTGTAAATAACATTTTCTAGACAAACCGTGTTACAAAAACTGTAATTTAAATCTACGGACTTCGCGTCATCACTCAGTGTTGGATAAACTAATTTATAAAAATCTCTTCGGTTAGTACCGACGTATTTGAGTATTGAAAACATATTGAAAACATGTTGAAAACAAATAGCAAAAGCAAAAAATCTACATAATGTATAACTTCTTTGGTCCCAACCTTGTAAGAGGATCTGGTAGTATGGAGTCTCTCATTCACTCTCGTTATTAGTTATTAGGAAGAATTTTATGTTTATTCGTAATGAAAAGCACAGTGTTTACCTCGGGTTTGTTTTGTTTACCCAAGGTGTGAAATTCACTCATTTAGTCCCTCGAAGTATTAGCCAAACTCCGTCTCGGGACTCAATGAGTGACTTTCACACCTTGGGTAACAATGTACTATTTTTGTTAATTTTTCACAAATAAAACATAATACACAACAATATGATAAGCTAAAACTAAGTTCAATTTCTATTAGCACAAAACTTTCAACGTTCTTTGTCTTCCTAGTTATCTTTAGATTTTTGTAAATTAAAGAAAAAATAATTATCAACTACTTTTGTGTCTCGATTCATATTCTTCAATTAATAATATAAGAGGTCATTATAGTATTTATAACACCAACATCATGCAAATAATAATCTATTTTGGTGCAAATAATATTTTACATTGTTTTTATTATCAAATAATAATATTATGTAATGATTAAAAAGAAAGGCAATTGGACAGAACAAATACTAATACTTAAAATAACGCGATGCACATTGAGATCCTTACATATTGATAGCAGGCATTACGCTGAACAAAAAATGCTTTCACACCAAACATCTAAAGCGTCTCGGAAACGGGGTATTTGAAGGAACGTGATGTCCTATGAATCCAATTTTCTGAATTCTTGACCAAAATACCCAGTTTTTTTTATTAGGTAGCTGGCAGGGCTACGTAATTTTGGGTAAAAAAATGATTTTTACAAATGACTATTACCTGTATATTTTTTAACCGACATCAAAAAAGGTGGAGGTTCTCAATTCGTCACGTATATATATATTTTTTATGTATGTTCGCTGATTAGTCGTAAACTCTTGGAGCGATTTGGATAATTCTTTTATGTTTTTACTATCTAAGGTTTCCGCTACTTGAACTCATAATTCAAACTATAGCAGGAGAAAAGCGCGATAGAAGTGTAACATCGGAGGTCTTCGGTAAAGGAGATCGGTAATATTATGTAGTAGTACCTCTTTGTACTAACCTCATTTTCAGTTTGACGTAGGTAGTATTAAATGCAAACTATTTGGTTTCATGACAGCTGTCATCTTGAGCGGAGGCATGTACTGTACCCCTACTATGACTTTTTGAAGCACTCGAAAAATAGAAACCCTTATAAGATCACTCTTTTGTCCGTCTGTCTGTCAGTGTGTTACTCCCGATATTCTCAGAGACGGGTGGACCTAGTAAGTTGATTTTTAGGAAGTTTCATAGTAAATACTCAATATAGTATGTTACATCGAATACGTAAAAAAGTCGTAGTAAGGGTACTGTTTCCTTCTGACGTTCGATTAAGTTTTACCACGGAAAAATATTTCGATTTCACATTTTTTAAATGTTTTTTCATCAAATATCATAATTATTGTATTAAAATTAAATTGAAACATACCCTAAATGTTAATCTGATATTTTCTGAACATATTCATGTGGAGGTTGGTAAAATCTGTTATGTAGTTTATAAGATTACCTGGTTCAAACAAACAGACAAACAGACAAACAGACAAACAAACAGACAAAAATTCTAAAAACTACCCTATCGTGTTCAGCTAACGATTTTAAGACGACCTGTGTATTTTTTTTCTGGATATCTTACAATTACAGATTTTTTTATGTCTACAGATTTATTATATGTATAGATTGTGCAATAGTACATTGTTACCCTAGGTGTGAAAGTCACTCATTGAGTCCCGAGACGGAGCTAATAGTTCGAGGGACTTAATGAGTCTTTTACCCGAGGTAAACACTGTGCTTTTTATTACGAATAATACATAAAATTCTTCATAATAACGAGAGTGAATGAGAGACTCCATACTCCATACTACCTCTGGCAGTATGCATGAGCCGTGTGAAGTCATAATTGTTATTCTTTGGTGTTACCTAAAGCAAAGAGGTTAGGTTTTTGAAGTTCCTAATGCGTAATGATACTGATACTGGCTACAAGCACATTGCACAAGCCGCGCGAAGCCATAATTTGACATGACAGCTGTCAGTGAAAGCGATTTTCCCTAGGGCTGAAAGTTTTTCTTTCTACACGCTCTTCAGGCATCTTTAGACCTACTTTCGGAGTATGAGTAATGAAAAATATTTAATATCATCTTGCAGGTTCACCCGCGTTAGTCCCGATCCCGTGGGAATATCGGGATGAAAAGTACCCTATGTCACTGTCAATGAATCAATGTACCTTCATACCAAGTTTCATCAAAATCGACCCAGTAGTTTCGGAGCTTATCTTCGGATACCAAAAGTAATAGAACAAAAGCTCTTGAAAAGATTATCAATCTTCTATACATATAAAATGCTTTGTCCTGACTGACTAACGGATCAATGCACAGCCTAAACCGCTGATCGTAGATACCTGAAACTTGGAGGATGTGATCTTTGTATGACGTAGGCATGTATGGGACAACGTGATTCCTTGGTCCAATCAACTTCAAAATGCATAAACATAATTGATGAAAGTCATGCTTCGTAATTTATTGAAATTCATCCCCTAACAGGGTTAAAAAGGGGTAGGAAGTTACATTACATTTTTGACTTCTATGCGGTCGAAGTCGCGGGCAAAAGCTAGTAAACCTATAAAATTTCCTTACCTATCCCCCCTCCTAGCAGACTCCACCATAAGCGGCAGTATGAGCTGTTCCAAGAAAGACTCGAACTGTCTCCTCGCACCTTCGTTCGACAGCTCATGCAATAGACCACGCAGATTCTAAACAAAAACAATTATATTGGAGCGATGTTGCTTAACGCGGGTTTGGCGAGGGGACCACCTAGCCTAGAAGAAATGTAACGCGTTACGAAAATGAGGAACGAAAAACCGTAAGAGACAGAGAGAATGAAGACCGATAATTTAAAAAAAAATTAACAAAAAAAACCATTTGTCTAGAAAGTCGGTTTACGGACGATAATTTTACGTGAGAACGTCTTATGAAAATATTGATGAAAATAGTTGCTATTGTTACCTACCATGTTATCAGAACGTGACATTCTTTTATAAGTGCATACGGTGTTCATCAATTTATAAGACATTATCACATCAAAAAAAAAGGTAAAGGGATGTTCCAAATGCAAGTCCTGTGACATGTTAATTTGAACAGTCAACTTGGTTATTAATATTGGTCAAGGCAGATCATAATCCAATGGTATATTTAATTATCATAAATAACATTGTTAAAATTACAATGCAATAAATGCATTTGGATTACAAAATACATTCATGAGAGCAGATTTTGATATTGGTATTTTTTGTAGCTATGCAATCAGAATGATATTGCAAAATATTGCAATTGGAACACCGTTATTTACGAGAATTCGCCTACTGAATGAAGTCGAAGTATCTACCACTGGGCTAACACCGCTCTCCTAATATTCTCTTTACCACTAACCTGGCATCTAACAGTGTTAGCATCAAAAGGGACTAGCAAGTAATCACAAGCCTCCCTCAGCTCCTGCACCGACACTGTCGGAGGACAACGTATGGTGCCCCCTCGGTAGTACTCCAGGATTGCTCGGAACACAGTCGCTGATATACCTTCTGCTACTTCGTATTCACCACGCTCGTTTGGGTGGGTGAAGTCTATACCTGGACAAAATAATTCATAATTTTAAATGTGAGTTTGCTTTGTTACACAAAAACTACTGAACCGATTGTGATGAAACTTGGTAAGTAGATAGCTGGAAACCTAGAATAACTTATAGGCTACATTTTATCTAGAAATTCTAAAAGGATCACAGCTTATATGAGTATAATAATATCAATCATTTAATGATTTTGAACAATAACTTTACTAATAATCTGAGTAATACATGCTGTATGTCTCATGTGCCAGTAACTTTACCAGCATCCACATCATTTAAAACACGAACAAAAATTGTGCGTTTTTTACCTGAGCTGAACATTCTCCCCAACATTGTGTTAGGATGAGCCGTGAACTGCGCAGGGTCGACAACAAACCGTGTATTATCAACTACAAGAGTAATACGGTCATCACAGAGCTGGTTTTGGAGTTTCTGACCATTTCGAGCAGCGTCTTGGATGTTGGAAGTTGAAGGTGCAGAGTTCGATGTGGACGGTTTTGGCGGCATTGTTCTAGGTCTTATATTCTGGCCGTTGCGTTTAGATAGCCTTTTACGACGCTCCTCGTCGATTCTGTACTCTTCAGTGTCGCTGCTTGAATCGGGGTAGAAGAAAGATCTTCGCTCGCTCATGGCCTCGGGGCCGTGAGCCTGCGAGTCGGACATGTGAGCGCGTTCGTCTCGAGCCCTCACATCACGATCAACGCTGCTGTGTCGCCGACCTTTTTGCGTAAACAGTTTCGTTGTGGAAATTTTTCCCTTTTACAAAACAATGCGAGCCAGTCACCCTCTAAAATCACAAAATGTTTTTTGACAGATAGAAGTGAATGTTGCTAGGTAAAATAAATTCTTTGTGTTTTTTACATCATTGCCAGTTCAACAAATGTTTTCTCCATTTTTAGAAAGCGTTAACCGGGTAAACCGGGACGGTAATTTATTTTCAACTTATTATCTTCGTTGTTTGTTGTCGGTAATGATTATATTGATTTAGTGTGCCATTAAGCTAACGATAAACAATTTCGATTATGGTTTATCAACTGGGGAAGTCATATGAAAACTCATTAATACTGCGTGACCTTGTCGAGAAAGAAAGTCAAAAGCAGTAGAATCGGAACGCATTTTTGATGAAAAAAATCGAAAAATTCCTGAATGAATCGGCTGTTGACCTTTCCACTGTCAAACCGAGGAGTTTGGTTAATTTTTTAATTGTTTTCCAAATGTATTCGCGAAAACGAACAATTCACCGACCGGAGCTGTGAATGATTGTGATAAAATAATCAATACCAAAGCGCTAGTACCGCTAGCAATTAGTTTAATCGTTTAAAACCCCCTTGTTTAAGTTAAGACGCCAAAAGGGCGTCGCTCGTGTTTAAGTGTATAAATAGATATAAATGGATAGTAATAAAGAGTATCATGATCCGGACTACCCGGAGGCAGCTGTACGCATCAAGGAGGAGCCTCCGCAGCTGTCTGAGGAGGAGAAAATTGAGAAAATCAAGTCGATAGTTCGACGGGAGTTTTCCACCGAATTGGAGGCCCGAGAGAACGAAGTATTGCTGATAGATCAACGGTAAGCCCAGTTAATGACCTTGAAAACACGTTCACAACGTTTCCGCGCTTAAATAAAGCTGCAATCAGCAGTTATTTTGAATTACAACACCATGTGCCGAAAATATCTCATGTTGTTGTTATTTACAATTTTTCGCGCTGTTTTTTACATCAAACAAACCTAAAAACTCTTTATCTTATGTATAAAAAACTCTATTTTTACCAGAATTTAAATCTTTATCTAGTTTTATGTCTTTGATTTAAAAAAATCAATATTTTGTGTACCATAACCTGAAATCCTTATGTACCTCATTTATCTAGACACCCTCTCTTTCGTATAATGTCATGTAAACACCATAAGCCTTACATTCACACACAGGATCCGTATTTAAAGGACCAGTTTTAACAGACCCGTCTTTACTGGAAGAAAATGTACAAGTAGCCTTGGTCTGTCTCCACACAATTGCAATGCCCAGTACGTCTCACGGGTGAGCTTGTTTGCCTGATGTTTTAAAAGCCTATCAATTTTTTATTGAGAAACCACATCTTGTGGCAAAAATGGAGGAGCTGGGCTGGTTCTTCCCCTGACAAGTAGAACCTCACGCAAAAGGGACCCAACTAAAGATGTCTAATTGTGGGAAGCAGCCTTTTTATTTATTGTAGTTCAGTTGCATTAACACTTTAGCCAAATTTGTTGTATGGGGTCGTAACATTGCGAGTGTGCCCTCCAGTTAAGGCAGCTACCCTTTCGTAGTTGGAGCTTTTCTAGCCCAGTATTTTCTTTTCAGTCTCTTCTTGTAGGTTCGAGTAATGAGATTCTCCGCCAGCTCCTTGGGATGTCTTTCTAATTTGTTAGGTAAGTTTGTGCAGTAAGTTGGATTTCCTCCTTGACTGTGCTCATTTGCAGGTGTTGGTGAATCTCATTGTTAGTGGTGAACCATAGAGGATTGCACATTGCTCTGAGAATGCCATTTTGCATATAGAATTGCTATTGCAAGATAGAAAAGCTGATCCTCAAGCAGCCTGGAAAGCAGCCTGTATTCAAGTACAAGTTCCCTGATGTAACATCTATTGTACCTACCATATGAATGAAAATAGTGTCTATAACATATTGGCTTGTGTATGTTTGAGTATTTATTGGATCCAGAGTACTTTCGAGTGTGTAAATGTGATCATATTGCTACATACTCCATCACCAAATAAAAATGTTTACCATAAAATGGATAGAGGTGTTAATGAGCTCTGAGCCATCACCATCCTTAAATCGGTTCCACTCATTGGCTACCTGAATGAGTCAATAAGTAATGCACTGCTATAGTTTTTTCTATTGTTTCTGTTATTTTTTCTCTTTATTTTCTGTTTATTTTAAACTTTTTGTTCTTATGTTTGTTTGTCATTCTACTTTTTTTTAAATGTCTTATGATCTGTGCTTGTCCAAATAAATCTTTTTCTATTTCTAAAAAGGAATAGAATAGAATAATGTTCATTGGAAAAGTAAACAGACAAAACACAGAATAAAAAGAATAGGAAATAAATAATTAATAAGCAAAGTCAAAGTTTGGAATCATACAATTAGCATGGGATCACTTTCAATCATTTTAAAAACCAAGTTGGCTGTGTGCCTTCGGAACGCCGCTTTGGAGACTCAGTGCCCTCGAAGCATGTTTAGGAAAAGTACGGAAAGCTGTATGCTAATCTTAAAGGGCCAAACTAAAAACGATTAATCGATATGACACTTGGAAACTTTAGGGTTGTGGCATCCAGAAGCCCCTATATTCCTTAGCGATCTCGGGGCATGTCATATTGAGGCATCTTGTGATTTGAAGGCCAATACTCGAAAATAACATTGTTTAAATTACATTGCAATACAATTGCAAGAAATACCCTCAAAAATCAAAATAGCACAAAATACCCTCAAAGTCAGCTTATAAGCATTTTTTTCTCTGAGAGGGGAAAAATTACCAGCCCTCAGAAGGTCGATTCGCGTAAATAAAATTGTTTAAATTATATTGCAATATCATTTCTATTATAATACCTTTAAATACAGCTTTTTTGAGAGCAGTGTTTGATTAGTGGTAGATACCTCGACTTTCATTATGAACGTCGTGGTTTCGAATCCCAGTCGGTCGTGCACCAATGGAGATCTTAAGAAAAAATAGTGTGAGTTAATTCACATTGCTCACTCTTACGGTGAAGGAAAACATCGTGATGAAACCCGCGGCTTAGTTGGCTCCAGAAGTATTGACAATTTCTCTCTGGATATAGTCGACTAAGCTGAGAGGGTAGTAGGTGCTGGGCAAGCCTACACCATTCTCACGCAAAAAGGACCCAATAAAAAAGGGGCTAAATGCGGGAAACAGCCCGTATACAAGTACAAGTACAGCTTTTTTTTGGAATAAGCTCACTTATTAGGGTATTTTGATCAGTTTGGCCATCCCAAGGGGGAATGTTGCCAGCCGAGACATTGCCTCGCTCATGGGGATACCCATTGAAGTTATTGTAGTGTTTAAACTAAATTTCACAACAAATTCCAGCCTGACATCATCACGGAGGCTGCTCCACCGTCTCCGATACTCGGTTGTGAGTCGGTACTACCAGCAACAGAAGCTCCAGCTCACTAATACCGATATAAATGATGAGGTCGCTGATCAGAGGGATCCTAAGGCCAGGGCTGAGGTGAGCTATACACTGTTATAGATTGTTTTGTATACATAGGCAGGCATTTTGCAATTGAAAACCTCTGTGGCGCGCCGCCGAGATATAACTTGGCTCCAAACAAAATGATAACAAGAAACATTAATCTCTAAATCATACCAAAATGTAGGAAATAAAAAACTTGATTGGTGTCAAGGGAGACCCGGATGGAACGCAGTTTCTTTCGATTAATTAGTGAAGGAATTGTAATAAAATCAAAAAGTGTCGTTTTGGTCTTAATTTTATCCGTCTAGCCCCCTTTCGCAACGCGCCATAAGGAACTTCGTTCCAATAAATAATAAATAAATATTGCAGGACATTTCAAGCTAAGTAACTAGACTTGTGTTATGGATGCTAGACAACGGATATACTACTTACATACTTTTCTTTTGTAAATATATACTTATAATACATAGAAACAACCAGACCACAGACAAATATCTCTACATAAATCCATATCTGAGGCGGGAATCGAACCCGCAAACCTGTGTTTGGCAATCCGGCATGGTGACCATTGTGCCAACTGTGTCGTCACAAAGGAAAAGACAACACTTAACAACAATTTTCCATTCAATTAACAATTTTATGACTACGAGCAGCGCTTTGCGGTTTCATCCGTGTAACTCCCGATCCCGTAGGAATATCAGAATAAAAACCGATTTATCAATCTACTGAACAGATTTATCAATCTACTGAACCGATTTATCAATCTACGGAACAGATTTATCAATCTAATGAACAGATTTATCAATCTACTGAACCGATTTATCAATCTACTGAACCGATTTATCAATCTACTGAACCGATTTATCAATCTACTGAACTACTATTGAAAACTACTGAATCTACTTTGATATGATTATAACACCAAATATCTAAATCTGTTCAGTAATTTCGGAGCCTATTTACTGCAAACAGACAAATGTTTCCTTTTCATAAAGATTAGTATATAGACAAGCATATTGTGTTGAACCCCTAAATGTACCTTAAAAACTATAATTACAGACATCAGCCGTCCTCCGTGAGAGTCAGCGAGCGATCCACCCGTCAGTGCGGAAGCTGCTCGGTAAAGAAGCTGTTGACATGGATGAGATACTCCGTACGAGGGGACCTAGGAACAAGACCAGGAAGGATTATTCTGTAAGTATTGTGACGTCTGTGGCTTGGTGGGCAAACACCCGCCTGCGAAACAAAAGGGTTCGATTCCCGCCTCAAACAAGTATTCCAGCTATGTATATTTGTTTCTGGTTTATGTAATGTTAAGTATACATATTAAAATTTTTACATGGGCCTTCAGGGCTATATCTTAAACTATAAGAGATAGCGAAAAATACAGAAAGAAGTAGCGTGCCTGATTTTGACAAAAACTAAAACTGATACATTAGATTTTTGAAAAATTAATTACACTAGCCTATACGGGCTGTTTTCCGCAATTAGACACTTTTCGATTGGGTGTTTTTTGCGTGAGGATGGACTACCACGACCATGTCCAGAGGAGAGAACTTGTCAATACTTCTGGAGGCAACTAAGCCGCGGGTTTCATCACGAAGTTTTCCTTCACCGTAAGAGCAATGTCTATTAGCACACTTCATCGGTGCACGGCCGGCCGGGATTTGCACCTTCAGAAGGAAAGTCGAGGTATGTACCACTAAGCCAACACCGCTCTCATCTCGGTAAAGTATTAAGTAAAATATTACATTCTAGGCAATGGTAAAGTCCCGCAACTACACAATATCAGCGGACTCGACGAAGTCCCTCCGACCGGACTCCGGCCACGGCTCGGAGCCCCCCACCCTCACCCCCACCCCCACACCCAGTACTGCAGTGAAGAGACAACCGCGACGGTTCACCCCCATCATTACCAACGTCATTTCGTTGGCCGAGGCAACCAGGAATCAGATGAAACATCGATACAGGATCGTTATTGGTGAGATGTCTATTCTACTTCTATACGTTTAAAATGCTTTGTAAGAAATATTGCCCCTTAGGGGGTGAAAAAGGGAGCAAACTTTGTGTGGGATAACGTGATTCCTTGGTCAAATGTACTAATTATTCATGGACGAAGTCGCGGGCAAAAGCTACTCCATACAGATGTGTTTGTCCTGACTGAGCCTAAACCGCTGATCGTAGAGACCTGAAACTTGGAGGGTGTGTTCTTTGTATGACGTAAGCATCCGATAAGAAAGTATTTTTTTTTAATTCAAACCCTAAGCGAAAATTAATTAATATGTAAATGTAACTTGTAATATGGAAACCAGACAATAGAAAAATACTTGATATTATTTCGTGAACTAGATGTACAAAAATATATTAGCCTACTAGCAGCGCTCCGTGGTTTCACCCGCGTAACTCCCGATCCCGTGTGAATATCAAAATATTAAATAGCCTATCCTAATAGCCAGCCTTCCTCGACAAATGGACTATCCAACACAAAAATATTTTTTTAATTCGAACCAGTAGTTCCTGAGATTAACGCGTTCAAACAAACAAACAAAGTCTTCAACTAGTATAGATTTAAAGTCACGTGTTTTTCATTATCTTCATCAGTATCTGACGCCATTACACATATAGGAACTTCAAGAACCTAACCTCCTTGCGAACAAGTCATTTTGTTTGAAGTTTTGCAATTCTTCTTTCAGGTAACACAAGTAAATACGTACCATCATCGTCTCGACTAGACAAATCTACCCACAAATGGCTGCTGTACATCAGGGCGATGCCCCCGGCCCCAGCGCTCCCTGGAGCCACAACGCCCCCCGGGGGCACAGCGCCCCTGCTGATAACCTCAGCTGTGGTCACGTTGCATCACAGCTACGCGCCCCATCACATCGTAACGTTAGAGTAAGTTTACCGTCACTGTGTTTAAGGGGGTTGTTGATGGGGTATTAAGAGTGACATAATGCGACACTGATTCATGGCGAAAATCCCAGATACTCGCACTAAGCGTTTTTCTTCGTCATTCCTTATTCTGCAAGGGCATGGAATCAGTTTCCTGCGTCTGTCTTTCCTGACGTGTACAATGTTGTGTACACGTCAAGGTCTAAGATGTAACACGTAGTGTCTAGAAGATACCTGTTCACTCGCTACATGAAAACAGTAGCGAGTGAACAGGTATCTTCTAGACACTGCCATTCTTCCATCTTATTCTAATTTTGTACAATGTTTTATGTCAATTTTATACAATTAAATCTATCGATTGGCGACATCGCTAATAGAAAGCAGTCTTGGCTAAGGGGGCAGGCATTGTAACTTAAAATGCTGTGGTCTCGGAAACGGGATATTTGTTGAAACATGCCGTGAATATTTGTTTTGCCGTAATGCCCTCCATCGATTGACATTGCTCACTAAATGCACCGCGCAAAAAATTCATTATGCCAAGCTCCCATACTAAATTCCCGGACGCCTTTCAACTGATAATATCTCATCTTTTTTTTTTAATATTTATATCAAGACCTCAAACTGCATACTGTGAGAGACGAAATCAATAAGTATCTGATACTTTGACAGATTGAGAATCCACCCTCACAAAATGGCTAATGACCTCACAGCTGAAGACGACATCTGTTTCGCTAGACCAAAGAGGCATTGTGTGGCTAGCCTACGACATATGACAAAGGAGACAAGGGCTGAGGAATGGGGTCAATGAAAAGAGATTCATTGACCCCATTCCTCAGCAACAATACAAGGGTTGAGGAATGGGGTCAATGAAAAGAGATTCATTGACCCCCATTCCTCAGCAACAATACAAGGGTTGAGGAATGGGGTCAATGAAAAGAGATTCATTGACCCCATTCCTTAGCAAAGAGACTCTTTTCATTGACATTCCTCAGCAACAATACAAGAATTAAGGAATGGGGTCAATGAAAAGAGATTCATTGACCCCATTCCTTAGCAAAGAGACTCTTTTCATTGACATTCCTCAGCAACAATACAAGAATTAAGGAATGGGGTCAATGAAAAGAGATTCATTGACCCCATTCCTTAGCAAAGAGACTCTTTTCATTGACATTCCAATACAAGAATTAAGGAATGGGGTCAATGAAAAGAGATTCATTGTCCCCATTCCTTAGCAAAGAGACTCTTTTCATTGACATTCCTCAGCAACAATACAAGAATTAAGGAATGGGGTCAATGAAAAGAGATTCATTGAGCCCATTCCTTAGCAACAAGACTCTTTACATTGACCCCATTCCTCAGCCCTTGTCTCCGCAACCCACTCTCCCCTCTTCGAGAACTTTGTTGCTCATTGTGCTGCAGATAGCAACAGGAGCTATAAACATGAAAGAAAAAAAACTTTTTTTATATATATTTAACATGTATTTTAATCAATAATAATTCCAGCAAAGCTCCGTTCCAAGTGAGCCGGCGCGGTTGGGGCGAGTTTCCCGCCAAGATCGAGCTCCACTTCCCGCTCCCGGAACGGAACCGACCCGTCATCATAGAGCATACGATCAAACTGGACAGGAACTACACTGGATTGCAAATGTTAGGTAAATTATTGTTTATCAAAGAATGTGAGCCGACACGGGACGCCGGGCAGATGTGACACATCGAAGAATCAAGTTTAGTAGGTAAAGTCGGCAACAAAAGTTGAGGCCCACCAAAGAGTTCTAAAAACATCGAAAGTGTTTATGTGTTTGTATATCTCACACACTACTACTAACTATAAATATAAATATTGCAGGACATTCCACACATCGCCATCTAGCCCCAAGCTAAGTAACTACACTTGTGTTATGGGTGCTAGACAACTCATATACTACTTATATACTTTGCTTTTGTAAATATATACTTATAATACATAGAAACAACCAGACCACAGGCAAATATCGAAGCAAAAATACATGTCTGAGGCGGGAATCGAACACGCAACCCTGTGTTTGGCTGTCCGGCATGGTGACCATTGTGCCAACAGGATCGTCAAAAATTGTCGAGGTTATCAAAAATGTCGAACGTCAAAAACTATTGTATGAATAAAGTAACTGGCAAAAGAGACGTGCCTCCATTCAAAAAATTGAACTCAATTGAGTTGCAAGATTTCACCCGAACAAACATACATACACTGCAAGTTAAATAAAAGCTTTTAAAAAACAGACAGACAGACTGAAAAGAAAGTGATAAACGTTCCTTTTGAGGTACGGGATCCTAAAAATGTAATAACCTCAATTTGTTTCCAAAATTTCAGGTTCCGAGACAGTCGTAGACGTCTGGCTATACAGCACCCAAGACATGCTCCCCTACATCTACCAAGAAGACAGCACAACCCTCCCCGAAACACAGACAAACACAAACCACACACAAAACACAGAACCAACCACAAACACAGATATAAAACAGGAAATAGAAACGGACTGGATGGACTTCTTCAAGTCACCGTCCGAGTTGGACGTCGATGAGATGATAATAAAACCTATCAAGAATAATGAGGTGCATCAAAATGAGGCGAGCAAGGATGAGGAGCAAATTGTCGATAATGTTGTTAGTTTGCCGAAGGAAGTTAAGCCACCGACTCCAAAGAAAAGAATTGTGAAATATATTGATCCAAGCACAGGTAATAAATCACTATCTATCTATACATATAAAATTCTTTGTTCTGAATGACTGACTGACGGATCAACGCACAGCCTAAACCGCTGATCGTAGAAACCTGAAACTTGGAGGGTGTGTTCTTTGTATGACGTAGGCATCCGATAAGAAAGGATTTTCCATAATTTTACTCCTAAGGGGGTGAAAAAGGGGGGCAAAGTTTGTATGGGACAACGTGATTCCTTGGTCCATTTTCGACTTTTACGCGGACGAAGTCGCGGGCAAAAGCTAGGCTATATCTATAAAAATCAATGCCACTTTTCGTTGTAATTTTATAAATCAAGATCGGGCTCACCTATCCAAACCAAATGTTTAAGCTTTGTTCGGACTATTTAGTAGATGGTTTATGTGGAGTTTGCACAAAATCGGTTGAGCGGTTCTTCATTTATCAATTTTTTAGTCAAATTCAATAAACGGCGGATCATTTTGTTAATGGGGATTTTGCTGTCAAATCTTTATACGTAGCGAAGCACGTACCGGGCCGCTAGTATCGTATAGAACAAAGTCGCTTCCCGTTGTCTGTCTGTCCCTATGTATGCTTAGATCTTTAAAACTACGCAATGGATTTTGATGCTGTTTTTTAATAGATAGAGTGATTGAAGAGGAAAGTTTTCTATACCAATATTACAATGAGGAAATATTTTTTTGGTAACGAATAAGCTCCAAAACTACTGGACCGATTTTGATTTTGAACTTGGTATGAGGATACATTGATTAATTGGTACTTTTTATCCCGATATTCCCACGGGATCGAAAAATATGCGGGTGAAACCGAGGAGCACTGCTAGTCTTACTATCCTAATGTTATAAATGTGAAAGTTTGTGTGTTAGTGGGTGTGTATGTTTTGTACTCCTTAATGCCAAACTACTGAACCGATTCCGATAAAACTTGGTATGTAAATAGCTGGAGACCTGGATTAATTAATATATAGACAACTTTTTATCCTGATTTTCCCACGGGATCGGTAGTAAAATAATTAGAATTTTATTTTTTGAATTTACAGGAAAAATATACTATTTAGAAATGGACAGAGAATTAGATCTAACGAAAGTACAAGAAATCATAATAAACAACACAACAGCTAAAATATCACCCATACAAAACGGAATTAATCAAAAGAAGAAAAAAATATCCTTACTAAAGCCTGAAGTGAAAACCCAATGCGAAAAACGTGACATTTCCAAGAACTACCCTCATATACAGAACGATCACTGCTACCTGGCAACACCGAGAGACTTAGACGACAGTGTTGCCATAGTGAAAAAAGAGAAGAGCCTATACGAGAACCTTTGCGGTAAAATGTATAGGTTTACTGAAACGAGACAGGTTGTAAATTATTTATTGAAGAATATACCTATAATAAGTTCGGAGGCGAGGGATCCGGACTTCTTGAAGCATTTCCCGTTCGTTGTCGATAATTGTCAGAAATATTGGAAATTGGATTTCGCTAAACGAAGAAATATAGAGGTGAGTTCTTCTATACTTACTGTGGCGGACACATCCCTGTGTGTCAGCACTTTCCGTCATACTCTGTAGCGACCGCAGAAATACGTGTCTTTATCATATCTTATGAATATCACCCAGTTGGCACAATGGTCACCATGCCGGACTGCCAAACACAGGGTTGCGGGTTCGATTCCCGCCTCAGACATGTATTTATGCTTAGATATTTGTCTGTGGTCTGGTTGTTTCTATAAGTATATATTTACAAAAAAAAGTATATAAGTAGTATATGAGTTGTCTAGCACCCATAACACAAGTCTAGTTACTTAGCTTGGGGCTGGATGGCGATGTGTGGAATGTCCTGAAATATTTATTTATTTATCCCGTGTATACGTGATAGGTTGTATATCAGATGCGCTACCTACTGTTACCCTTTCCTATCTAGATATCTGTGTAGTATATATAAGCTGTAATATGTTATACGGAGTCAGGTTATTACTAGGAGAATAAATCCTACCGTCGAAATGGACGACTAGTTTCATTATTCTATCTGGGCATCCCACACTTACCAATTATTAGTAAAGTTTTTAAGCTATTGCATAGCTTTTATCGCGGGCTTTGAGCGCGGCGATCGAGTCAAGAAATTCCGTAACGAAAATAAACCTAACACCCCCCACTCCGCCTACCATGTAGCTCGGCCGAGCGTTCACTTCACGTGTATGTATATAGTATGACAGTACGAAGCTCGCATGATATTTTGTTTGTAACGAATAGGCTCCGAAACTACTAGACCGATTTTGATGGAACTTAAGAGGATACATTGATTAATCGGGAAAAACATAAGCTACGTTTTATCCCGATATTCCCCCGGGATCGGGAGCTACGCGGGTGAAACTACGGAGGACTGTAAGTTATAATAAGACAAAAAATAAAAACCGACCAAGTGCGAGCGGACTCGTTCCGTAGCATTTGTTGTTATAGCGGCAACAGAAATACATCATCTGTGAAAATTTCAACTGTCTAGCTATCACGGTTCATGAGGTACAGCCTGGTGACAGACACACGGACAAAAGGACAGTTACATACTTCGTTCCAAAAAGAAGGATGTTCTCAATACGACTGCATATATGATTTTTTTATAGCTTCTGAATCACTACTTTGTTTATGAACCGATTTCAAAGATCCTTTTTTTCCCTCCAGTGGTCCCGATCAAAATTAATAAATCGCATCTTAACGGAACACTTCCACGGTCCAACATGGCGGACGAAACAAATACTCTTCTACTCCCGCTTCCACGGCTATCATCCAATCAGAAGCGAGATACCGATCAAACAGACAGACGATTGGTCCTCGTGGAATGACGACACAAACCAACCAATCAAAGAGAAGTACCCAAACTCTACAGATATCGACAGTCTAACCCCTTTCAGGTCAGTGTCTATACGCTTTAGGGTATTTTTTAGGGTAGAAAATTATTTAGCGTATTTTTGAGGGTTAAATAAATATACAATATCACGCTGGTGAGGTACAGCTTAAGAGGAGAGGGTACCGACGCTCTCTCCATACAAACGTAGTCGACTGTTTCCTCCCTGGATAATGACACTAGAGCAAATATTTTTGTTGCATAAAACTTATAACTGCCACGACCATGCCCCTTTGCCCCTATTGCATTGTTTAAATAAAAATAAATGTATGTAACATTTATTTTTATTTAAATAAAAATATGGGTTAAAAAAGTGCCTAATTCAGGGTAATTTTGCCGAGCGCTAGGGTAAAATCAAAATCTTACTTCACAGCACTGTTTCAGGTTTGACGTCGACAGCTCCCTGACAGACGTCACCGAGCTATCGGACGAGGAGGACGTTGATGTCGTGGCCAATGTCAAAGTTGATTTGAAAAAGGAAGTCGCGCCGGATGCGGGTAGTTTGCAATTGACGGTACTTCCGGTAGAGAACAACGATGACCGGCTAAGGTTTATGTTTATTGAGAAAAAATGTTCGGATATTGGTATAGAATTGAAGAATGAGGACGTTGGAAACGGATTCTCTTATAGGTAAGTGTGATTACAATATATTTAACTTAATTACCCTATAGTTTTACGTAACTACCCTTAACATTCATAGTTACTCTTTAGTTCCATTTAATTACTTTTGAGTTTTACATAATTACCTTTTAGTTTTATATAACTACCCTTAATATTCACGTAATTACCCTTTAGTTCAACTTAATTACTATTTAGTCAAACATAGTTACCCATTAGTTTTACATAACTAACCTTAATATTAATGTAATTTCCTTTTAGTTCAACTTAATTACCATTTAGTAAAATATAATTACCCTTTAGTTTTACATAACTACCATTTACATTGAAATTTACTTGATTAAAATATAGCATAGCATAATTACCCTTATGTCTTACAATAGTACATTGTTACCATAGGCGTGAAAGTCACTCATTGAGTCCCGAGACGGAGTTTGGCTAATTGTTCGAGGGACTTAATGAGTCTTTTACCCAAGGTAAACACTGTTTTTCATTACGAATAATACATAACATTCTTCCTAATAACGAGAGTGAATGAGAGACTCCATACTACCTGATCCTCTTACAAGGTTGAGACCAAAGAGGTTATAGATTATGTAGTGTTTTGCAAAGCAAGGAGGTTAGGTTTTTGAAGTTCCTAATGCGTAATGATACTGATACTGGCTACAAGCACATTGCACAAGCCGCGCGAAGCCATAATTTGACATGACAGCTGTCAGTGAAAGCGATTTTCCCTAGGGCTGAAAGTTTTTCTTTCTACACGCTCTTCAGGCATCTTTAGACCTACTTTCGGAGTATGAGTAATGAAAAGTTATTTATCCTTTAAACCCTAGATTCAAATATTCTTGCAAACAACGTTATGTAGCATATTTTACATATAATATTATAAACTGATTAGCTCTCCCGACAAACGTAGCTTTGCTTTGTAAAAAACGGGAAAAAAAAAGATGTTTGTCGTTTCTCAGACTATATACACAAAAAGGTTCAGTTGTCTGATGGAGTTTGGTAACTAACAACGCGACACGAGAATTTTATATATATAAGGACTAGTTTTTTCCCGCGACTTCGTCCGCGTAACAGTCGAAAATGGTTCTAATTGAATTGGATCAAGGAATCACGTTGTCCCATACAAACTTAGCCCCCCTTTTTCACCCCCTTAGGAGTAAAATTCCTTTCTTATCCGATGCCTACGTCACACAAAGAACACACCCTCTAAGTTTCAGGTCTCTACGATCAGCGGTTTAGGCTGTGCGTTGATCCGTCAGTCAGTCAGTCATTCAGGCCAAAGCATTTTATATGTATAGGTCATGTTTTTATTTATAGTGCTGTCCACGCGGTGTTGCTGTCCGCAATGAAATCATTCGCCGAGGAAATTATACGGAATTCTCTCGCTGTTAAACGGAGAGAAGAGGACCAGAGGGACACGCCTAGTGTTTGGGCTGGGTATGTACTGATACTATTATTATTGGGTTCCGTAACCCATAGAGTAAAAACGGGACCCTGTTACTAAGACTTCACTGTTCGTCCGTCAGTCTGTCTGTCTGTCACCAGGTTGTATCTCATCAATTCAATAGTGGACCTTTTGTACCTTAAATTAAAGTTTTTTTTTTCAAATCTTATGTACACAATTTTTTTTTTCTGCAACCACTACTGGCTTTCATTGAAAGTAAACCCTGAAAGTTCTAACACTTGGGCTAAAACGAGACGAATCTTACGATACCTTAATTAAGGAAATCCATCGAGTAGTTTGGAAAATATGAGGGCAAACATACAAAGATAGGCGCGAAAAACATAACCCTTTCCTTGCAGTCGGGTAAAAAGTGCCAATGATTCAAAGTCAAAGTCAAGTTTTAAATTCATTTGCATACAAAGGTACGGTTTGTACAAATATCACATAGAAACGTCTTAACAATAAAAACTAAATCAAAATCGGTTCATCCGTTTGGGAGCTACGAAGGCACACACACACACAGACACGTCAAACTTATAACACCCCGTCGTTTTTGCGTCGGGGGTTAAAAACTAAGTTAGGATGTGTAATGCCCAACACCTATACCACCTCCTCAGCTTAGCCTGCGTGTATGTTACAGCGGATCCAGCGTGTCTCCGGTATGCTTGCGGCACGTGTACGACGCGTGCGCAGGCGCAGGCGACGACAGGCTCGCCTTCCTCTCGCAGTCGGGACTGGCTGCTACACACAAACACACAACGCCTATTTAATATACATATACAATTTTATATTGACCATTTTATTTTATATTTAGTACCTACTACAACCCCTGAGTTTCTTGTGCCTTCCTCTCATTGGTGGGCGCGTTTCGAAGGTATAAAAAACCAGAGACATGTGAAAATACGCTAGTAATTGTAGTTCAATGTAAAAAACTTAATTTTTAAGTCGCTTCAAAGTGATGTTATGCAAATTGTATGATTAGAAAATAATCAATAACACAATAAATAAATATTGCAGGACATTCTACACATCGCCATCTAGCCCCAAGCTAAGTAACTACACTTGTGTTATGGGTGCTAGACAACTCATATATACTACTTATATACTTTTTTGTAAATATATACTTAGAATACATAGAAACGACCCGACCACAGACAAATATCTAAGCATAAATACTTGCCTGAGGCGGGAATCGAACCCGCAACCCTGTGTTTGACAGTCCAGCATGGTGACTATTAGGGAATGCAAATCTCGTGAGATTGGGCTCAGGCGAGATCCCGCGAGTTTATGTATAACAATACTGCGAGATCACACGAGATTCGCATTTTTGTGGTTTTTTTTTGTAAATAATCACAATATTTGAATATAATAGAAAAAAAAAGTTATAAGTTTTTTAAAATAAACTAAAATAAAATAAAATTATTTTCTAAGTAGTAAACTTTGACGTACGTATTTATCAAATAACAAAGAGTCTTCTCTTTACCGTCAGTTCGCGCTTCGATCATGACCTTTTTATGCTCGATGCAATCTCGTTAAACTCGCGAGATCTCACTCTTTTTATTTCCGAAATCAATCTCGCTAAAAAGGCCGAGATCTCGCGAGAACGAGATTGCATCCCCTAGTTACCGTTGTGCCAAATGGCTCATCGAATGATATTGATATTTTGCAATGTTATTTACGAGAATTGCCCTTCAAGTTTTAGTAGTAATGCTGGACATCTAATATGATAAATATGCAACAGTCAGCTTGTTTATGGTAATGAAACCCACACTATGACCGTCATCAAACCCATCTAGGGCTACGTCCGACTATGACTCAATATGTAAGTAAACACTTCGTTCTTGGAATACCTACTTGATTGTGTAACTATAGGGTGACTATCTTCTCGTTTGTTCGTAAATAAGTCTCATTCCAAAATGATCCACTAACGAGGCTCCACGCGCCGGTGGATCTACGGATATTTTACTCTTTAATCCACCGTTTTAAATACATGCTTTAACCTGCCCAACGGTTTCACCCATGTTTGTCCTGATTTCGTGGTAAATCGGGATAAATAAGGTGATAGATAGATAAACACTTTATTTGTACAACACACAAAACATTGAAAATGACAAAAAAGACGAGAAAGCTAATTAACTACGAAATTGTACAAACAGGCGACCTTATCGCTTAAAGCGATTTCTTCCAGGCAACCTTAGGATGGAGAAGGCTAGGATGGTGATACCTGCGGATAAGCCACCTACCATTGGTAAAAGTACTTAAAAATAGATCTTATGACAAATATTTGGTCTATTGTCAATCTGAAAAACAATTCATTTGTTTATTTTCTTGTTATTTTGTCATTAATTATTCGCAGATACTATAAACATACTGGATAATGACTGACTCACTGACTGGCTGACGAATCAACGCACAGCCTAAACCGCTGATCGTAGAGACTTGAAACTTGCAGGGTGTGTTCTTTGTATGACGTAGGCATCCGTTATGGATTTTCCAAAATTCTACCCCTTGGGGGGTAAAAAGGGGGGCTAAGTTTGCATGGGATAACGTGATTCATGGGTCCATTTTTGACTTCTACACAGACAAAGTCGCGGGCAATAGTCTAGTCTAGGCTAAATGGTGAGATATAGATGATTCATCATGAGGAAAACTAAATATCCCACAAAACATCTAAACTATAGCCACTGTCCGATAACATTTAACCTTAAAATCAATGAAATCAGTGTCACACTACACGCTAAGCACAAAGCACGTCATAAGTTAAAACTTTAAACAATTTACCTAATAAGTTAATTAAAGTGCCATAAAACTAAATATTATTAAAAATGAAGTTAATTACAATCATAATTACATTTATTGTTGGAATTTTGAGTGTTCATTCGGAACATTTTGTTGTGGGTAAGTTTAATAGAAAACTACTAAAAGCTAATTCCTGAGTGGATTCAAGTGGAACAAAAGTGGAAACGGATTCTTTTATGGATTTGTTTACTTGATTATAGTGGACTCTGTTCCACTATTCATGTGAAAGTTTGTGTTTGTTAAAAACTCCGAACCGATTGCAGAAGCTGAAGAGTTTGTTTGTTTGAACGCGCTAATCTCAGGAACTACTGGTTCGATTTGAAAAAATATTTTTGTATTGGATAGTCCATTTATCGAGGAAGGCTATTGGCCACATTTTATTCCGATATTCTCACTTACGCGGGTGAAACCGCGGAGCACGCATTATAAGTTTGAATAGATGTTTGGAAGGAAAAATGCATACCACAGGGATGTTCTAGGCCATATTTAAATTATGAAGATATAAGATATTTTTATATGTCTCTTAAATTTCTGGACCAATTTTGATGAAACTTTGTATGTGGATACATTGAATTATTAAGAGTAACATAGGCTACATTTTATCCTAATATTATCAGAAGATCGAGACTTACGCGGGCAAAACCGTAGGGCGTTCATAATCCATATTAAAATTGCAAAGAGAAGAGATATTTTTGTTTGTAGCTCCAAACATACTGGAACGATTTTGAAAAAAAATATGTATAAAGATACATCCTTGGGTTATAACATAGGCTACTTTTTATCGATATTTTCACGAAATCAAGACCTAAGCAGATAAAACCGCGGGGCATTGCTAGTCATACAAAAATCATAGAGACAATATTTATTTGTTTGTCGCTCTAAAATTACTGGACCGACTTTGATGAAACTTGGGATGAGGATACCTAGAATTATTAAGAGTAACATAGGCTATATTATATCCCAAAAGTCCCAGGGGATCGGGACTAACAGTGTATATTGTTGCAGGTAACGTGGCAAATAGAGTAAAGTTAGCGAACCAAACATTGGTTGAATACAATGCTGTCCCATTTTCAAAGAGAGTTAAATATTTCTTCTACGCCGATCCGTATAACAGGAACATTCAGGTATGTAGCACTCTTAAGTATAAAAGCTGTTTTCCGTAACTAGACTTTTATAATTGGGTCCTTTTTGCGTGAGGATGGACTAGACTGTATGTTGCACTTTTAAGGTGAAAGGGTACCGGCGCTCTCTCCATACAAACGTAGTCGACTGTTTCCTGCCTGGATAATGACACTAGCACAAATATTTTTGTTGCATAAAAGCTCTAGTATCATTATCCAGGAGAAAACAGTCGACTACGTTTGTATGGAGAGAGAGCCGGTACCCTTTTCTCTTAAGTTTTATTTGTTTACCGCAATCAAACCTCTTTAGTTGGGTTATTTTTGCGTGCGGGTGGAGTAGACTATGTCCAGCACCTATACCACCCTCTCAACTTAGTCGACTGTGTCCAGAGGAAAGAAGGAAAGAAGACAGTTGTCTTCATACATATTGACAAGTGCTGCGAGTTGTTAAATAACAAAATATCGGCTGCATAATTGCAGCCCTCGTTAGAGTTCGAAAATTACTATTATTGGAATGTTTACATTCTACTAACTTTTGTTTGATTAATTGATGAGTTAGAAGACTTTAAACTTCAACTAAAGCAGGTGCCTAGAATCTTGCTTGTGTTGAAAACATTCTTATAACAGCCGTTTTGGAGCTCTACGGTGGGTTTGCAATTATGCAGCCGACCGTACCTACTTATCATAGACAAACAAGTCTATAGTTTCTTAGTTATTTAGATAAGTCTAATTGATTGATTTAGAACAAAGGCATTGACAAACAAACACAAAATAGCGGTGTTTGCCTAGTAGTAAATACTTCGACTTTCATTCCGAAACACCCGGCCTTGCACCAATAATAAATAAATAATGCAGGTCATTCCACACATCGCCATCTTACCCCAAACTAAGTAACTACACTTGTGTTATGGGTGCTAGACAACCCATATACTACTTATATTAAATATATACTTATAATACATAGAAACAACCGGACCACAGACAAATATCTAAGCATAAATTGCCTGAGTCGGGAATAGACCCCACAACTCTGTGTTTGGCAGTCCGGCATGGTGACCACTGTGCCAACTGGGTCGTCAAAGTTAGTTATTAGTTCGAGCGCGTTGATATATCAGTCAATCAGATCTTTGATTTTTATATTTATTAATTTTCGTTGATAAATCACTTAGTCTGATTTTTTATTTTTCAGAGGATATCCTCTCAACTGGCAGAAAAGGTTGACTCATACATTTTCATTATGGCGCCATCTGTTGTGCCAGTTGATGAATTATTTATTAATTTTCCTTTCCAGGGTATCCAAGCTCTGGACAACCTGCACAGCAAATCGTCAATAAACATAACAGCTGGAGGTGTGGGGTCACCCTTCGTGAACCTGCGGCTGAAGAGCGAGCGAGGCCGCGGTATTAGCTATGATGTTGGGATATATGTAAGCCAGGAATATTTGTAATATATAGATTCATTTTTTGTATTGTTTTGGCTTTTATTATAAAAGGGTAGGACCCATTTCCACCATTTTGTTAATTTTATAGTAATAAGATTTAAAAAATCTTAACAGTTCCAACTTCCGACGTCTCCCCTGGGAGCATAGGGGAACAGCGAGACCCTCCGATCTCATTTTAAATTAGCGATCATCATTTCCCCTAGGCCAGGGGGTGCGTTGAGAGCAGGGGAGACGGTGGGCGTCTACCTTATATTAACTAGAAAATATGCGTCTTCAAAAAAATGCGTACATTTACAATTTTTTATCCTCGCCAAATTATATAAATAAATATTGTAGGATAGTTTACACAGCGCCCTCTAGCCCCAAGCTAAGCAACTAGTCTTGTGTTATGGTGACCAGACAGCGGATATAATACCTGGAAACAATCATACAAGAAACAAAAAATCTTTATGGTATAAAACATTTTAATTTTTCTTATTTTAGTCAAAAATGCTTATTTTAGTATTTTTAGATATAACTGCATAAACTTAGAATTAAATCCTATTGTAAAACTCAGTACAAGTAAGTTAGGCTAATATTTGAATAAGGGAACAAACACAAATTTCAATTCCCGTTTATCCCCATTCGAGGACATCACTCCGGAACAAACAGGACATTATAAATCTTGGTTAAGAAAATCAAAGTAATCCTTTTCCAAATTGGTTACAGCGCCATCTGTTGTCAACAAAACGTTTTGTTTCTTCAAATTATCGATCAAAGCGTTCTGCTTGTTTATGCGGGTAGTTTGATATTTTATTTGCGCTTCAAGCTTAGATATTGACGCTTGATGATTGATGGCTAGAGAACGGGTTGAGTCGCGGAATTCCTGTGAAAAAAAAAAATACTTATAATTTTTTCATAACGCGCCTAAAGAAGTATTACTTCAAAAATTTGAAGCGGAAATCGAATTCGCAACTTTCAGCAGTGCAACTTAACCTGCCTGCGACGCAGAAGGTTGGGGATTCGATTTCCGTCCGATGCAGCTAATACAACCTCTTTGTTCGAACGTTACGTCTCGAATAAAGAGTTTAGTTTAGCTACATCCTTTTTTCTTACATCCGTTACAATTTATGATGTTGCAACGTTTAAGGTATATGTAGCTAATCTAACATCTGTACGTTAGATTAGCTACACCCGTTACAAAATAAGAGGCATTTTTGACGTTCTAACCTCTCTCTTAGAAAGTTAAGACTCGAACGTTATGGTATATGTAGCTAATCCAACATCTGTATGTTAGATTAGCTACATTACAAAAATGATGACGTGTTTATGATGTTCCAACCTCTTTTGTAAGACTCAAACGTTATGGTATATGTAGCTAATCCAACATCTGTATGTTAGATTAGCTACATTACAAAAATGATGACGTGTTTATGATGTTCCAACCTCTTTTGTAAGACTCAAACGTTATGGTATATGTAGCTAATCCAACATCTGTATGTTAGATTAGCTACATTACAAATTTATGACGTGTTTATGCCGTTCCAACCTTTCTGTTAGAAAATTAAGGTATATGTAGCTAATCTAACATCTGTATATATAGCTAATGTAATGCAACATCTGTATGTTAGATTAGATTAGCTACATCCGTAACAAATGATGACGTAATCAAAGCTTACCTTTTCAGCTACCTTCAACGCTTCAAGCTGTTGCTTCAAGCTATCAATAGCTTGTTCCTGTGATATACATCTAGCTTCCAAATTACACGACTTTAGTTTCATCCGTTTCAGTTCAGCCGATAGTCTGTCTGATTCGCTTCTCTGTTCTTTATATTGCTTCTCTTTTTCCTGTAAATGATGTTAAAGTTTCATCAAAATCGGTTCAGTTAGGCCTTTGGACAGACTAGAGATAAATAAATAAAATAAATATTGCAGGACATTCCACACATCGCCATCTAGCCCCAAGTTAAGTAACTAGACTTGTGTTATGGGTGCTAGACGACCCAGTTGGCACAATGGTCACCATGCCGGACTGGCAAACATGCTGGGCATGCGTTATGGGTGCTAGACAGTGTTGGCTTAGTGGTAGATACCTCGACTTTCATTCTGAAGATCGTGGGTTCGAATCCCGGCCGGTAGTGCACCAATGTATTTTTCTTAAGAAATTTTTTTATGCGCTAATTGATATTGCTCACGGTGAAGGAAAACATCATGACGAAACCTCTGAACATGATCGACTAACCTGAGAGGGTAGTAGGTGCTGGGCAAGCCTACTCCATCCTCACGCAAAAAGGACCCAATGAAAAGGGTCCAATGGCGGAAAACAGCCCGTATACAAGTATAAGTATATGGGTGTTAGACAACTCATATACTACTTATTTACTTTTCTTTTAGTTTTTCTTTAATTTACCTCAAATCTCTTCTGTGCAGCCATTAGCTTGGCTCTCATGTCGGCTGTACCACTTCTCATATTGTTTGTTTTGTTCAATAGCGTCATCCTCTCGCTCTCTAACTCGGCTAACTGACTCAAATGACCTTCGCACTGAGATGCCTTATCAGAAAAATTATAATTTATAAATCATCATATCAGCCCATACACGTCCACTGCTGGACACAGGCCTCCAAACGACGCCACAAACAGCAGTCCAGCCCCCTTAGACAAGATTGCTTTCTATTAGCGATATCGCCAATCGACAGACTTTTTTGTAATTTTTTTGTATGAAATTGACACAAGCCAACGAAAGTAACTTAGTTAGAAGTTAGAGAAAAAAAATGGTGAATAAATTCCATCTTATGCTAATTTTATACAATGTTTTATGTCAATTTCATACAATTAAATCTATCGATTGGCGATATCGCTAATAGAAAGCAGTCTTGTCTAAGGGGGCTGAGCCGCCTCCATCCACCGACTACCCACGACCGCTACAATGTCGTCGGTCCACCGGGCAGCTGGTCTCCCAACACTCCGTTTCGAGTTGCATCGCGGCCGTCACTCGAGAACCTTTACTCCCCAGCGGTATTCTTATAAATATAATAATCTTACTAATATTATAATATATTCTATACATATAAAATTATTTGTCCTGAACGACTGACTGACGGATCAACGCTATCAACGCTGATCAACCTAAACCGCTGATCGTAGAGACCTGAAACTAGGAGGGTGTGTTCTTTGTGTGACGTAGGCATCCGATAAGAAAGGATTTTCCGAAATTTTACCCTTAAGGGGTTGAAAAAGGGGGCAAAGTTTGTATGGGCAACGTGATTTCTTGGTCCAAACTTTTTTCGAGTTCTACGCAGACGAAGTCGCGGGCAAAAGCTAGTAGAGTTCTAAAATTACTAATATTGGAATGTTTTCATTTTAATTTTTGTTTGATAAAAGACCTTCAACTAAAACGGGTGCCTAGAATCTTGCTTGTGTTAAAAACATTTTTCTAACAGCTGTTTTCGAGCTCTCCGGTGCGTCAGTAATTATGCTGCCGACCGTACATTCAAACAATATTCATTCAAATACAAACCTTGATAATTATAATACCAGTAATATATAAAGTCCTCACAAACGTATATAACAACGCACAGTTCAAATCAATGGACATCCAAATTGACGACCAATCACCATCGACGCAAAATGTTGCGGGTTCGATTTCCATTAGATGTAGCTAATACAACTTCTTTGTTAAAACGTTATGGCTACTTTCTAACAAAAAGGTTAGATTCGCTACATCCTCTTTCCTTACATTCATTACAAATTATGACGTATTTATGACGTTCCAACCATTTTGTTAGAACGTTAAGGTATATGTAGCTAATCCAACATTTGTATATAAGATTAGCTACATCCGTTTAAAAAAAATGGTTGTCTATAAAGTCGGTTTTCGGACGATAATTTTACGTAATAGATAACGTCATAAGAAAAGAAAAATTTAGATTATTTTTTGTTATTCCTTTACAAACACTCGCTTTCTCGTCCTTTTTTAACCGACTTCAAAAAAAGGAGGAGGTTCTCAATTCGGTTGTGTAGGTATTTATGTGTGCGTGTGTGTGTATGTATGTTTGTTACTCCTTCATACAACAACTACTGGACCGATTGCGATGAAACTCGGTATCTAGATAGCTGGACACATGGATTGACACATAGGCTACTTTTTATCCGCAGCTAGTAAATAATACAAAGAGGAAAGATTGTTTTGTTTGTAACGAATTGTCTCCGAAACTTCTTGACCGATTTTGATGAAACTCAGTATAAAAACACATTGATTCATTGAGAGTAACATAGATCGGGACTAACGCAGGTGAAACCGCAGGATCCTGCTAGTTAAAATAATAATATTTACCTTCTTATTGATAGTATTTTGAAGTCTATCCATTTGTTCTTGAATTAATTTAATTTTTGACGCTAAGAATTTACAAACGTTCTCTATTGAAATTCTATCTGAAATATAAAAAAGATATCGTGTTTGAGGGAACCAGCTGCAGTGGAGTACGTGTAAGCATCTAATGAGTGTGTATATTACTAGCAGCGCCCCGCGGTTTCACCCGCGTAAGTCCCGATCCCGTGGGAATATCAAAATGAAAAGTAGCCTTCCTCGATAAATGGACTATTCTTCACAAAAAAACTATTTGAACCAGTAGTTCTTGAAATTAGCGCATTCAAACTAGCTTTTTCCCGCGGCTTCGTCCGCGTAGAAGTCGAAAATAGACCAAGTAATCACGTTGTCCCATAAAAACTTTGCACCCCCTTTTCACCCCCTTAGGGTAGAATTCGGAAAATCTTTTCTTATCGGATGCCTACGTCATACAAAGAACACACCCTCCAAGTTTCAGGTCTCTACGATCAGCGGTTTAGGCTGTGCGTTGATCCGTCAGTCAGTCAGGACAAACCATTTTATTTGTATAGATAGAAGAAGATTTTTGTTTGTAACAAATTGGCTCCGAAACTACTGGACCGATTTTGATGAAACTTGGTATGAGGATACATTGATTCATTGACAGTAACATATGCTACTTTTTATCCCGATATTCCCACGGGATTTAGACTTACACGGGTGTAACCGCGCCACGCGGCTACTAAAAACAAAATTACCTTTAGAAAAAGATGGCGGTAATATTCCTTCTTTAACATTTACAGTAACAAATGCATACAAAAACTCCATATTTGTATCGCTTTGGTTATTCCTTGATTCAGCACAAAAATCACAAATCGTTCTTGTATTTACATTTATGTGTTTTTCTTCATTGAAAATCTTTTTCTCGATATCTTCGACTAAGTTCTTTGGTGATTCAACTGAAACATGCATTTTGGAAGTTATTAGAGTTTGTTTGTACTTGTACTTGCATACAGGCGTGAGGATGGAGTAGGCTTGCCCAGCACCTACTACCCTCTCAGCTTAGTCGACCATGTCTAGAGGAGAGAAGGGGAGGCTCACAGCTAAGCGAAGCTCGCTGGTCGTTTACGATCGTGCGGGATCGTGCTTCGGAGGGCACGTTAAGCCGTTAAGTCAAGTTAGAGGAATAAAGGCGTTCTGAAAACTCTAACAATAGGTGAGCCACACCACATTAGGAGAAGAAGAAGAAGACGACGAGGAGAGAACTCGTCAATACTTATGCAGCTAACTAAGCTACGGGTTTCATCACGATGTTTTCCTTCACCGTAAGAGCAATTTCAATTCGCGCACAAACATTTTTCATAAGAAAAATTCATCGTTGCACGGCCGGCCGGGATTTGAATCCACGACCTTCAGAACGAAAGTCGTGTTAGTACCTCTTTAAAAGTGATGATTTGTTGCTATAGCAGCAACAGAAAAATACATCATCTGTGTAAATTCCAACTGTCTAGCTATCACGGTTCATGAGATAAAGCCTGGTGACAGACAGATAGACGTACGGACAGTGAAGTCTTAGTAAAAGGGTCCTGTTTTTACCCTTTTGCTACGGAACCCCAATAAATAAGTATTCTATCCTAGTTGGGCTTAGCTTGGGCTACTGTGTGAAATGTCCTGCAAATGACGTCCGAGTTGGCACAATGGTCACCATGCCGGACTGACAAACATAGGGTTGATTCCATGTCTCAGACATGTATTTATGCTTAGATTTTGTCTGTGGTTGTTTCTATGTATTATAAATATATATTTTTACTAAATAAAAGTATATTAGTAGTATATCCATTGTCTAGCACCCATAACACAAGTCTAGTTACTTATCTTGGGGCTAGGTGGCGATTTGTGGAATGTCATGCAATTAAAAAAAAATGATTTATTAACTTTAACAAAACTTTTTGGTGACATACCCTTTTCATTGTTCAACCTTTTCAGTGTGGATTCTTTGGTGTGCCTCGGTCTGGTTTGTTTCTTCTCTGGAGTGTGTTGGGGTGTACTTTGGGGTGAACAACAATGCTTTTTTATTTGGTGTTTGGGTGACAGTGTTAAATTGGTTGAAAACTCGGAGAAAATGTCTTGTTTTTGCTGAAATTTATGAAAATTATGCATTAAAAACATGGAAACAAGGGTGAAAAATTGTAAAGTTTATCTGTGTTTGTTTTCAAAAGAACTACTGAACCGATTTTAATAAAATTGGGTATGGTGATAGCTGGACCCCTGAATTATTTCTAGAGAATCGGGAGATAAGCGAGTAACACCATGGGAAGTAGCAGTCAGTAGTAAGTATGAATCACAAATAGATTTACAAAAACTTTTACAAAATCAAGAATTAAGCCAGTACAACTTCTATTTGTCATAGAAATACTACTCGGCTGGGCCGTTTTGGATAAAATTATGAAGATAGCTGGAACCATGAAAGAAAACATAGGGCTATATAATATTTATCTTCCTAAACCCAAAAATAAATTTGATAAAAATAAAATGGCTGTAATTTGGTCATTATGTGCTTAGTTGATCAATTATGCATTTATGGACACGATTGATTGAAAAGTATTGGGTTGGTTACGATTTAGGGACATTAAACTGGTGAAAATATATTTTCTATTTACGTACCATAGCATTTTGAATTTCTCTCATCAGACTTTCGGTTTTCTTCTCTAACTGTTTGTTTAACCTCTTGAACTCGTCTTCACGAGCTAATAATTCTATTGCATCCATTTTCACTAAAAAACACGCTAAAACAAAATTATTATTTCGATTCAACAATTTTTCACAAAAATAGTTGTTTGACGTTCATTTGACGTTTAATTTTGTATAATATTGCAAAATGAAAAAGTATTATCTTTCTGTGAATGGTGACGCAAAAATGCGTCATTTCAACTCGGTAGAATTATAACTTTTGTAAACAAACGAATGGTTACTATGGTAACGACAATTTGATGTCGATCAATTCACGCACCATTAAATTGTAAAATTGTAAATTTGCAGCAGTATTAACAAACTGTATTTTTAATGTAAGGTTTTTAAAGATAATGTTATTTTTATTTAGGATTAGATTAAAGAAATAATATTTTTTATTTAAATTAGAGCTATTAGTATCTTAAAGTTGAAAGTATGTTAGCGCCATCTAGCGTTATGTGTGTGAAGCTTTACGAAATATCCAGCTGTCAAAAACAGCTGAGTTTTGGCCAATCAGTGAGTCTGATACAAATGTCAATAGAAATTGTTTTCTTTGTTCCACAACACACACACATACTTGTTGACTACGCTTTGTTTCCATATGATGCTATTTGGCTTTCTAGCTAAGTTTATATCTAAAAATACCTATCCATATTATAAAACTGCTCTTAAATTAGGTATTAATTAGGAAAATGGGGCAAAATTCGTCTGGAAAATGTCGAAAAACCTTATCAAGGTCGTTAAACTAAGAGCGAGAGGGGTATAGTGTGAGGGAGATGAGGTAAATGTGTGTGTGTATGACACAGACTTTCAATCGATTTGCCAATGAGGAAGCAGATCCCCAGCTGACTTTTTCTTTCAGTGTGTGTTTGAAGCGAGCTCTATTTGGACGCTCGCTCTCGTCCCGTGTGTAAAAAAACCATTGAAATATCAATTTTGGACAGCTTCCTAGCGTCCGGACATATTGTTACAGTGTAATAATGCATTTTAAGAGAAAAAGAAACTATTTTCGGAGTGTTATATTATAGCCTAGGTGTTTTTTGTGGAGTTCGACGAACGAGGTTGCAGCCAAAAAAGGTATGTTCAGAAACACAAGTGTTAGAATATTTCGTCAGTGAATCGCTTAAAACCGTGTTGAATATTCATTTTACTTGTATCCTGTGATTTAGAAAGTTTATTGACGGTATCATTCTAGTTATAACCCGTTTTATTATGTTTGCACGAACATCCTATCATTTTGCTATCATGCATAGATGTTTTTAATTTAGCACGGTTCTTGTATCTTGACGATTTTACTTCTTTTTTTGTAACATTGCGTAAAAAATCGTCGCTTTGCATAATTCTCTACGCGACTGGCTGCATAATTAGCTATTAGTCCGATGCCACAAAAATGCCACGTCAAAATAAAAATCAGCTGTTTCCTGTCAATTTTTTGAATGTCGAACAAACAAAATGGTGGCTTGAAAAATACGATAAATAAAATAAAAAACAGCTGGTTTATTGTTGTTTAAACTTGTCTGGGTTTCACAAAAGGGCGGTGGCCGATTTCTTTCCTTTTTTGCTTGTAACTTTTATAACGGGTCGAGCAGGTACTTTGGCCCTAAACTGGTTGCTAGGGAAGGGACAACGTCGAATTGGCACGTGTCGATAAAATTAAAAAATAATATTCTAAAAGTAATGTAGCTGATAATAATTATCGTGTTTCTATTATTATTTTTGTTGTTAATATCGATCAAAACAAGCCTAGATAGATAAATACGTAATTAAAATCAACATTTCGCCTATCGGACTTTGTTTCATATTTTGCCATAGAATTTGAGTCTTTTACTTTTTTTTCACCCTGTGTAGCGCCATCTATCGATAAAAAATGTAACAAGTGATCTAGAAACCTTTATTTAAAATCTCTTCATAACCGACTTTAAAAAAAGAGTAGGTTCTCAATTCGTCGCGTATTTTTTTTTAACTCGACAACTTTATTTTCAAATGATGAAGTATAAGTTCATAATATCACTTCACCATATAACTTAATTTTATTTAATTAATCATATTTACTTTGACAATAGCTAATTGTCTTCAATGATAATGCTACCCGGATGCGCAGGAAATTATATTTTTAACAGACTTCAAAACAAAAGGAGATAGTTCTCAATTCAAATTACATACCAATATTTTTAAACAAAACTGTTAGCCTATGTTTTGTTTATACCTAGTAGGTACTTAGGTACGTTTTTGTGGTAATTTCATAAACTACATTTTTAAAATTAGGTAAATGTTAAAAAGAGTTATCTACAAATAGATAGAGCATGTTTTCCATTTGTGAGTTTTATTATTGTAAGCGGCATTATCATTTGATTTATTATTTTAGGTTATTAAATATTGTTACATTTAGAATCTGAGTCATTGTTACGTTATAATAATAATAAGTTATCTATACTTATATTATAAAGCTGAAGAGTTTGTTTATTTGTTTGTTTGTTTGAACGCGCTAATCTCAGGAACTACTGGTTCGAATTGAAAAATTCGTTTTGTGTTGGATAGGCCATTTATCGAGGAAGGTTTTACCCGCGTAACTCCCGATCCCGTGGGAATATCGGGATAAAAAGTATGTAATTAATGTTATTCCCAATGATAAAATGTATCTTTATGCCAAGTTTCATCAAAATTGGTCGAGAAGTTTCGGACCCTATTGAATTCAAACAAACAATCAAATATCTCCTCTCAAGGAACTGTACTGATCGATTTTACAGACCTTTACACGTTAAATTAAACTCCTCGCGCCTCCAGCTTTCATTCGCCCTAATTTATTGGCAGTATAGACAAACAATAGCTATCAACACATTAACCTTTGCCACTCAATGTCTGATACCTATCATAATGAGTTTGTTATCGCTATTGTATTTAGTACAGGGTGGTTAATTTGGTTTGCACGCTCTATGTCAGATAACGCAGAATGCCAGACACGCATAAATAAAAAAAACCGGCCAAGTGCAAGGGGGGGGGGTAGATCATCGGTTGCTGGGGGATGAGGGACCTCAGTACTTATCGATTTAATCCCCCTGTATGTTCTGCAATATTAAGTGGTTCAAAAGTTATTTGGACATTAGTGCAATTTTAATCAAAATCAGATTTTAGCCTGAAATTCGCCATTACAGCCAAACTATCAGGTCTGCGATTCTGCCTTTTGATGCAGGTGTTCCATCAATTTAATAGACGTTATCACGTCATAAAATAACATATAGGCTACTTTTTATCACGATATTCCCACGGGATCGGGACATACGCGTGTGAAACCACAGGTGGTTAAAACATGTAACCCAAAAATGTAAATTGTTTGTAAACAACTTTTTTATTCAAATAAGTGACCTATATTTACAAATCCTATAATACTGCTACTTATTTTAAAAATATATTTTCAGAGATGTTTTGCTGATGGAAATGTCAAAAGCATTACCCTATTTAATGTTGTGTATTTATGTAAAATTTGGGTTGCCATATCTTTTTGGGATTAATTTTTGGACGTTGTAACATTTTCGATAACCAAAACACTTACTACCATGGTTCACGAATTGACAAATCTAAAAACGCGATACGCCAAAAATGTATGGATTGGCATTTTGCGCATTTGGCATCGAAAGGAAAAAATATTCATTTCCATCCCCCACTTTTTATAAGATTTTTGAACAAAAGCAAAAAGAATAGAAACAGAAACAAAAGCATTAGGAAACAGAGTATTTAATAATAATATCGCTCATCTGGGCTTGTATTATGGTGTGACGAGTAACGAATAGAAGACATATATGAAGGAAAAAAAACTATAAAGGAATAACAAAAAATCTTAATTTTTCATTGTTTTCTTATGACGTTATCACGTGAAATTATCGTCCGTAAATTGACTTTACAGACAACTATTATTTTTTCTTCAGTAAAATTGGTAAAATGTCGTTTCAATGCAATGTTGCAGCAGTCAATTTCACAATAACACATGTCAGGCACTACAACACCATGAATAGCATTGATTAATGTTGCTGGCTCTGTATAAATAATCTATTGATTACATAAAGATTCACAAAATATGGTTGATGAAATAGTTTCAAAAATTGAAAGAGAATTAAATCATAAAAACAAATGGACTCGTGCGACCGCAAAATAACCAACCTTTTGACAACTGTGTTCAGGAAAAATTAAAACATAAACCAAGATATTACCACTCACTTTACCTACTATTTGTAATAATTAGATTAAGACCTTTTTTATAAAACAGTATGTGTTTTGGAGAACAAATAATCGTTATATTATCTATCTATTTGAATGAAATATATTTGTCTATGGTTGTTTCTATGTATTATAAGTATTACATTGTATTTACAAATGAAAAGTATGTAAGTAGTATATGAGTTGTCTAGCACCCATAACACAAGTGTAGTTACTTAGCTTGGGGTTAGGTGGCGATGTGTGGAATGTCCTGCAATATTTATTTATTTAATGGACGAGCTCTGTGGCGCGGTGTTGGTCGGTTAGGATTCTTCTAGTTCCTATTCGTCGGTCTCTGTCGGGTTGAATAGAAATAAGTGAGAAGCGAAATGGTGCGAAATTAGACTAATTTTCCTCCTAGACAAAGTCATGGTAGCAAGTGACACGTCATGTTCCATCATGTTGTCCAACCATGCCGTTCTCCTTCTGGGCAAGCATCCTAGACTTCATCATCGCTTCACCATCAGGTGAGATGAGGTCTAAAGCAAGACTATTTTGTGTAAAAAAAATCGATAAAATATTCAAATGTATTATACAATAATTCCAAGCATTTTACACAAAATAGTTCGACTTAACAATAGAAAATGTTATTGATATGACATTACAGCTGGTATTGTGGCAATATCTTTGAACAAAACTACGTTTGCGACCATCTTGCAACGAAGAACTGATCGCTAACTGGGCCATTTTGAAGGATAACTTTTTGAATTTCGCGGACATCCGGTCACTTATCTTCTAAATAGGCTCACTTCATTTTTTAAACTCTAATTATCCCACTGCTAGAGGAAGTTTCAAATAACTGAAACAAAATCAGTGCTTAAACAACGACATTATGTCCGAACAGCCATAAAAAATATATCGAAGAACCTCCTCCTTTTTAAAAGTCAGTTAGGGGGTATTTTTTTCAACTTCGCCAAGTCTAAATACTGCTGCGACCTAACCTATGCCAATGCCAAATTTGTAAAGTATCTATTATAATTATACCTAACTTGTAAAGGCTGCGTAAAGCGTAATTTGGCGGAACGAAAAATAAACCGCGGATTGTTTGTTAAGTACCTCACTTACAATCCAATCACCTTAAACGTTTAGGATTAGTATTGTTTCACGCATAACAAGATTATGGTTGAAACAATCCTAAAAAGTATAAATTTAAATTAATCGTTTAAGTTAAATAAAAAATGGGCAGTTTTAAATCACAAATATAAAATCACAAAGTCCTGACTGATTGGCTGATATAACAACGCACAGCTCAAGCCAATGAAAGTATCAGGGTAAAATTTGGCATACAACTATTATGCCGTAGGCATCCGCTAAGAAAGAATTTTAAAAAATTAAACTCTTATACGAAGCTATTAAAATTTATTCATTTTGCGTTTTAGAAGTCGCGCTCATGAGGGAAACTTAATCTCAGCTAAAAGCTAGTTCGGCTATAAGAAGCTTAGATATTATGTTCTTTTTTTAAATACTCTGCGAGGAATTAATACATTTTGGTATCTAATTGACAACAAACTAATTGGATTTTTTTTTACAGAAATATACCTTTTTATTTCGTTCCCGTCAAATTCAGCTCAGCTCAGCTTAAATGTCAGACGTTCAATACCAAATTTTTTGTTGATTTGTTCTTCAAATAACATTGTACAACAATGTATTTTACAATAATGTATTATAAGCGAAATCATGAATTATTTGAATCTAACAAAGTAACTTTAAAATGGCTGCGGGTTCGATTCTCGCCTCAAACAAAGATTATGTACGTATATTTGTTTCTGTATGTAATATGTATATTAAATATGTACCTATTAGCAAAAAAAAAGGGTGGTTTTGAGGAGGCCAGTAAGGGCAGGTCGCATCGGGCTAAATGGGTTTATATGTTGTTGGTTTCTAAAAGCGATTTGTTCCTTTTTTCGAAACCACATCGATTTACCTGAAAAAAAAAAACGAAATATTCAACTTGTCGCGGCGATTGTACCAAATAAAAAAAAATAGATTAATAATTATTAGAGAAACAGATTGTTAAAGATATTATCTATCTACTAGCTGCGCTCCACGGTTTCACCCGCGCATGTCCCGATCCCGTTAGAATATCAAAATAAAAAGTAAACCTTCCTCGATAAATGGACTATCCAACACAAAAATATTTTTTCCATTCGAACCAGTAGTTCCTGAAATCAGCGCGTTCAAACAAACAAACTCTTCAGCTTTATAATATTAGTATAGATTAACAATAAAAATAGTAACAGAAACATAACAACAAGCAAGTGTTTGTAGGTTAGAACAGTTTGCCGGTTTTTTTTACGTATATTTCTCCTTTCTCTCTAACAGCCGCGCTCTGCGGTTTCACCCGCGTAACTCCCGATCCCGCGGGAATATTAAAATAAAAAGTAGCCTATAGCCTACCTCGATAAGTGGACTATCCAACACAAAAATATTTTTTCCATTCGAACCAGTAGTTCCTGAAATCAGCGCGTTCAAACAAACAAACAAACTCTTCAGCTTTATAATATTAGTATAGATTAGAAGGTTAGGAGTTAGGATTTATATAAACTAATACTATAAAGAAGAAAGCTTTGATTGTTTGTTTGTTTGCATTGGATAAGCTCCGAAACTACAGGACCGATTTTGATTAAACTTAGTATAAGAATACATTGATTTATTGTATTGGTACTTGTGTACAGGCTGTTTTCCGCCATTAGACCCTTTTTAATTGGGTCCTTTTTGCGTGAGTATTTAGTAGGCTTGCCTAGCACCTACTACCCTATCAGCTTAGTCGACCATGTCCAGAGGAGAGAACTTGTCAATACGTCTGGAGACAACTAAGCCGCGGGTTTCATCACGATGTTTTCCTTCACCGTAAGAGCAATGTCAATTAGCGCACATAATTTTTCTTAAGAAAAATTCATCGGTGCACGGAGCCAACACCGCTCTTTGATTCATTGTATTACTAGCTGCGCCCCGCGGTTTCACCCGCGTAAGTCCCGATCCAGTGGAAATATCGGGATAAAAAGGTAGCCTATATGTTAATCCAGGCCTCCAGCTATCTACATACCGAATTTCATTGCGATCAGTCCAGTAGTTTTTGCGTGAAGGAGTAACAAACACACACGCACACACAAACTTTCACATTTATAATATTAGTAGGATAATAAAACAGTGAAAAATTAAAAAAATCCATATTGATGACGTAATATAAATGTCGTCACACATCCGTCCCTGGTCCAAGTAAATGACCCCTCATCTGTCCGAGATGATACCAGCTCGACCGGCTCGTCGCATTAAATATAAGAATTAGAACACGAGCGGCGAGCGCATTAATAGTATATTATCACGTTCGTATATATGTATGTACTAGCTTTTGCCCGCGACTTCGTCCGCGTAGAAGTCGAAAATGGACCAAGGAATCACGTTGTCCCATACAAACTTTGCCCCCCTTTTCACCCCCTTTCGGAAAATCCTTTCTTATCCGGTGCCTACGTCATACAAAGAACACCCCCTTCAAGTTTCAGGTCTCTACAATCAGCGGTTTAGGCTGTGCGTTGATCCGTCAGTCAGTCAGTAGTTCAGGACAAAGCATTTTATATGTATAGATTATTAGTTTGTATTTTGGCGAACTTGTATTAGCTTTTGCCCGCGACTTCGTCCGCGTAGATGTCCAAAATGGTACTTTTAACCAACCACCCCCAAAATAACTTTCTACCCCTTTTTAATCTAGTGTCCAGGGAGGAAACAGTCGACTACGTTTGTATAGGGAGAGCGCCGGTACCCTTTCATCTTAAGACCAGGTGCTAATAAAGCTACCAAAATCTACCTTTGTTTTAAGCAACTCTAAGTAATCAAATACTCTTTTCTTGTTATTTGGATATAAATGGATATTGTAGTTTAATAACCATATTTTCGTTTATTTTGGTTGAAAAAATGATATGAACAACTTCGTTCGATAAAAAAAATGTTAGAAAACAGAGAATTATTAGATCGTTTATCGGGTTTTATTAAAAAATAGTTAACGTTTGTTTCTAAAAATGAATCAAATGATAGGTTTTGACCTCTAGGAACTATATTTGTGGATAATAATGCTAAAATGTTTTGCATATCGATCAAATATAACAGTTAGCACGCAGCACGCTACGTCTTTGAGAGCGGGGGCTAAGGTAATGTGAATACCTACACACGGTACTGGAAGGGCGCCTTAACGCAAAAGTTTTTAACCCTTAACATGTCACTGTACCAATTCATCGCTGTATAAAAACAAAAACTATATATCTAAAGATAAGACTATTCCAAAGCCCATTTACCTACTTACTACTATAATAAACAAGAGCTGTAGGTAAACAAAACGAGACGCAAATTCTATTTTAAGTTCCGTCATAGATTAATTCATAGTTACTATGGTAGGGTTTTTTTTCTATTAATTATGGCTTCGCACGGTTTGTGAATTTAGCCAGTGTCAAGTTATATTTTGCATCAAATTATGACCCGATTTTTCATAAATCGGGCCTACAGTGTTTCAAAACAGTCAAAGTAGTCATAGTCCGTCAAGTCAGGGGCTATAGTTAAGCGGTGGCAAGTTAACCATAACCTTAATAGGAGATTTGGAGGCAACGAGAAAACTTCATGTTTGACACTGATTTTTACTTTAACTACACGTCTTGTGCACTTTCACAGAACTAATTTGAATAACATTCCACCAGAATTATACAATTCAACTCGGGTTACAACTAAGTTTCATGAAAATAAAACTGCAGCACGACATGTTGTTAACTCGTTCTCGCCAAAAACTCCCTATGGTAGGGTTGCTAACGTTTTATTGTCAGAATATAGTAAGTATTTTGTTTTAGGAAATATACATATTATGGTACACGACGAAAATAGGTGTTTTATGGCACAAAAATATTTGCTGTAGTGTCATTATCCAATTAGGAAGGAAACAGTCGACTACGTATGGAGAGAGCGCCGGTACCCTTTCACCTGAATATTTCTATTGACTTATTATGTGTAGTTCTTATTAATTTTATTTGTGGTCTGGTCTATGGATGAAAATACATATAGACCGGTTAAATTAGCATTTGTATGAATGTTCGGAACACCATTACAAATTAAATGTGAAAAGTCCCCATCGATCCGACATCAAAATAAAGTTATACGATCGATTTGATTATCAAAAGTCGAAAATAAGGTTTTTATTTGCGCTTTTGAGCCAAACTGCAAGTTTTATCATAAAAATCTGTTAAACACAATTATTATTACACCTAATAGAGTCAATATCTTCCATAAATATAAAAATGAATTGCTGTTCGTTAGTCTCACTAAAACTCGAGAACGGCTGAATGGATTTATCTTATCTTAGTCTTGAAATGTTCGTGGAGGTCTAGGGAAGGTTTAAAAGGCGAGAAAAAATCGAATAATTTCCGGGAAAACCCTAAAAACATCCCTTTTTTATTTCCCATACAAACGTTTTCTAGAGTCAATTCCTACGGGATCGGGACTTACGCGGGTGAAACCGCGGGGCGCAGCTAGTCTGGTATAAATTCCACCTTGCTAGGTCCACCCGTTCCTGAGAAAATCGGTGGTGACACACTGACCGACAGACGGACAAGAGAGTGATCTACCGTTTTTTGACGTGATAACGTCAAATTGTTGGAACACCTGCATTCACAAAAAAGTGTCACGGTAATATTCTATGACGTCATGCGTCATGGTAATATGACCAGATACGTCATGGTTTGGAAACAGAGTATTTAATAATAATATCGCTTATCTGGGCTTGTGTTATGGTGTGACGAGTGAATAAAAATATGCGAAATACTTCACAAAATACAATGGTATTATATCATCTCAAATGATATTATTGTTGTAAGAAATGGGAAACGTTCGCATTGTGTTTATAACTAGCAGCGCTCCGCGGTTTCACCCGCGTAACTCCCGATCCCGTGGGAATATAGAAATACAATTTAGCCTTTCTCGACAAATGGACTATCCAACACAAAAATATTTTTTTAATTCCAAAAGAACCAGTAAGTAGTTCCTGAGATTATCGCGTCCAAACAAACATACTCTGCAGATTTATAATATTAAGTATAGAGTATAGATGATTCAGAAAGGAAGTACTTGCGGATGTGTGTCACTCATTGACGAACTGTTACATACTTAACCAAACTTACGCTAATATAATAAAGAGGAAAGATTTTTTATCCTTACATTCCTAGGGGATCGGGAGTTACGCGGGTGCAAAAAGGGTACCGGGGGCTCTCTCCATACAAACAAACTCGACTGTTTCCTCCCTGGATAATGACACTAGCACAAATATTTTTGTTGCATTTTTATTTTGGCCTGCTGTAAGGTTAGATTACCCGAAAGTCATCTGTTTTTTGTAGTTTGAAGTCATTCACCATCTTTATTTACAGCTGATTTTCACAGTTAACATAAATAACACGTCAAAAAGTGACGTAAACAACGTACCGGTTTTATCTAGTTTTAGACGTATGACTCATGGATGTCCCGGATTTGTAATATTTAGGGAGCTCCTTATATTATTTGACTGACTGTCGGTACCGTCTGTTTAGCGCGAAATAGCATTGTTAGTTGTGCCGCAATTCGCCTGGTTTTGATTGGTGAATTTTTTCAGGTTTTAGTCCATGGAAACGCGTCGGTGCTTCAATGAGTAGTAATTGTACTTGGGTTAGAATCTTCAAAATGTACAAGGGAATGGGGGTTTAAAAAACAGACCGGAAACAGTCTGCAGCTTTATTATATCGGTAGTCATACAACCAGGCAGACTGATGTGCGGCACCGATTCATGGTGGACATACCAGACGTTCGCACCAAGCGTTTTGCTTCTTCATTCCTTATTCGTACTGCAAGGGAATGGAATCGGTTGCCTGCGTCTGTCTCTCCTGGCGTGTATAATTTGGGGGTCTTCAAGTCGCGATTAAACAGGTATCTTCAAGGAAAGCGTGCTACATCTTAGACCGCATCGTCACCTTACATCAGGTAGGTGTGATAGTGGTCAAACGCTGACCTATACGATATGATCCTGGAGTCCCGGACATACTTCCTGCAAAGTTTGAATAACACAAGTAGTCGAGATTCAAAAATATCGACGAGTCGCGGCGACACGCGTTTGGAAAAAGTCTTTTGTTTTTATTTTATTTTCTTAAATGTGGGAGATTAGTTGTCGGTCTCCTTCATTCTCATAGTTTCATAGTTTTTTTTTGCATTGCATTGCATTTTTTTTTCGTTTTAAAATTTTTTTGGCATATCTCTAGTTTTTGGCAAATTACGTGGATCAGTCCATATGCAGAAGCTATCTGGACATAGCTTCTGCATATAGTCTGATGTCTACCGATATAATAAAGCAATAGACGGTTTCCATTCTGTTTTTAACTAGGAACTGTTTTTTAATGCCCCCATTCCTGGACTTTGACCTGAAGGAATTCGAAAACCAAAACCAGACTTGGGACAACAACAATATATTCGGCCGTGTATGTAACTGTATTTTGTAACCAGTTACAAACTGATAAGTATTAAAATGGAGCTAGAAATATTTTGGAATAGTTATCAAAAAAGCATTTCATGCCATGCAGACGGTACTAACAGTCACTCAAATCAAATAGGGAGCTCCATGACTGTAAGGTGTGTTATTAAAGAAATTAATCACACCTTTCGTAGATTTTTACTGTTTTTAACGGTTCTCTATTCTGAGTAAAATACGTTAGTTTTTTATTGAGATGCTAAAGTGCTTTATGAAACAAACTTACAAGGTAAAAACTTTACCAACCTAAGGTAAAAAGACGAGGGAACACTATGAGCTCCTGGACCTTTTTATTACTTCGAAAAAACCATACCATAATGATAAGAAATTGCTCCATTTCGAATATACCTTCAAAAATATAAAAAGATCACAAAAAAACAATAAAAACCTCATGAGTTTCTTGTGCTTTCTTCACCTCACAATCCCCCATTGATGGAGTGGCACAGAATATTTAATAGTGACTGGTCACTCGTTCAAAAACAAAGTATGATTAGTTCTTTATTACTTCTGATTGCCTGGTACTTTTTGCCTTCTTCTGTACCTTCATGCAACTGTGGCTAATTTATTTATTCTGAGACTGGCCACAAAATAGTTCAAAAACAAAGTAGTTGATGAGCCCCTTATTACTTCTGAGTGCCTGGTACTTTTTTCGCTTTCCACTGTACATTCCATGCTACTGTGGCTAAATTTATTCTGTGCTCACGTTGAGAATCGTTCAAAAACAAAGTATGTTTATTCAGTGATCACGAGAAACGTTCAAAAACAAAGTGTGTGTGTGGTGATCTTGAGAATCGTTCAAAAAAAACTATGTTTATTCTGTGATCACGAGAAACGTTCAAAAACAAATTATGTTTATTCTGTGATCACAGGAAACGTTAAAAAATAAAGTATGATGGCTCCTTATCACTTCGTATTGCCTGATACTTTTTCGCTTACCACTGTGCTCTGTTTTTGAATGATTGCAACTATGGGAGTTGCAATCATTCAAAAACAGAGCTCCTTGTGCCCTATGATCGCCTAGTACAATCATCAGCTCTAACTAAATCATCAATCGCAGTTTAGAACGGTAACCGATATTATTTATTATATTCGCTAAAAAATGTCGATACCAAATATCATAAAAGTATCGATAGAATCGCGCCCCGTCCCTAATTCCAGCCATTTCCTTTGTCTTTGCGGTCTCTGAACTTTAGGCCCTTCACTTCACCCTTTGTAAAACGGTGCAACGCGAGGTTTTTGACATCTTTAAGATCGAAAAGGAGGCATTTGCAAAAATCAAATAACGGATTTAACGTCATAAATAACTTAGGACTAGCTGCGCCTCGCGGTTTCAACCGCATATATGCCGATCTCGTGTTAATATGGAATAAGAATAGCCTATGTGTAAATCGCGGTCTCCAGCTAATCACATACCGACTTTTTATTTATTTAGATACTAGCTGCGCCCCGCGGTTTCACCCGCGTAAGCTCCGATCCCGTGGGAATATCGAGATAAAAAGTAGCCTATATGTTAATCCAGGCCAGCTATCTCCATACCGAGTTTTATTGCAATCGGTTCAGTAGTTTTAGCGTGAAGGAGTAACAAACACACACACACACACACAAACTTTCACATTTATAATATTAGTAGGATAAATAGCCTACAGGATGATTTTTTTATGTGGGCCTTCAGAACTATATAGGAGATGGCGAAAAATGCTGAAACGAGTTACGTACCCGATTTTGACAAAAAACTAAAATTGCATCATTAGATTTTTGAGAAAGTCATTACCCTCGCCAAGAATCGAACCCGTTGATTTTGCAAAAAAAATAATTATCCTATATTTTTATACCAATAGATAGTCTTGCTGAAATAGATCAATTCTTGGAAACAAACATAGTATGGCAAATCAAAGAAAATAATCCATGTGTCCAGCTATCTACATACCGAGTTTCATCGCAATCGGTCCAGTAGTTTTTGCGTGAAAGAGTAACAAACACAGAAACTTTAACATTTATAACATTAGTAGGATAGAGAATGTAGCTAATCTAACTTCTTTGTTTAAGTACCATAAGTACCACAGAATCAAAAATTTACTTCTTATTTTTTATTTAAAAATTTACTTCTTATACATACTTTGTGTGTTAGTCAGTATGTATGAATGTTTGTATGTAAATATGTATGTATGTTTATTACTCCTTCACGCAAAAACTACCGAACCGATTGCGATGAAACTTAATACGTAGATAGCTGAAGATCTGTAATAAATAACATACTACTTTTTGCTCGACTACGGAAAGGGAAAGGTAATGCTTTTGACCCGTATGTATGTATACCTGTTCCTAAGTATCTTCTAAACGACTTATCATAATTTAAGCGTTAAATCCTTTTTTCAGGAATTCCGCGAATAAAGCCATGGGACGAAGCTAGTAAAAAGTATAAATGGAAAAGTATACTTTCCGCGAAATTTTGCTAAAAAAAGATTTTTCCTAAAAACCATTAATTCACTCTCTGAAAATCACTGAAATATTAGTTCGTTGCACCGAGCCAAAAATAATTGGACACTTCCCATTGCGGGGAAGGTCAGGGAACTTAACATGTATTTCATTATGTATTGACTAGCTAAGTACCTCGACTTGTCCCGGTTTGTCGCGCCATTCCATACAATGGCAGACGTCGTCTATATCTTATCTATACTAATATTATAAAGCTGAAGAGTTTGTTTGTTTGTTTGTTTGTTTGAACGCGCTAATCTCAGGAACTACTGGTTCGAATTGAAAAAATATTTTTGTGTTGGATAGTCCATTTATCGAGGAAGGCTATAGGCTACTTTTCATTTTGATATTCCCACGGGATCGGGAGTTACGCGGGTGAAACCGCGGGGCGCAGCTAGTCTTATCTATACATATTATAGAACAAAGTACTACGCTGCGTATGTCAAAAACTACTTCTCCAATTTTCATGTTGTTTTCACCAATGGATTGAGTGGTTCTCGAGGAAGGTTTTAGTATGCCGGCTGTTTTTTTTACGTTGGCCTTCAGGGCTATATCCTTAACCTTATGGGATAGCGAAAAATGCTGAAAGCAGTTGCGTGCACAATTTTTACAAAAACGAAAACGAAAAAAAATCATTCGATTTTTGATCGAGTAGCCAGAAGTAGTCATTGATAATGGTGTCCCGGTGAGATAGAGCTAGCCAACCATACTGTTAAAAACATTATTATACTGTTTTTCACTACATGACGACCCAGTTGGCACAATGGTCACCATGCCGGACTACTAAACACAGGGTTGCGGGTTCGATTCCCACCTCAAACAAGTATTTATGCTTAGATATTTGTCTGTGGTCGGGTCGTTTCTATGTATTATAAGTTTAAATTAACAAAAAGAAAAGTTTATAAGTAGGTATATCCGTTGTCTAGTACCCATAACACAAGTCTAGTTACTTAACTTGGGGCTAAAGGCGATGTGTGGAATGTCCTGCAATATTTATTTATTTATTTTACATTATATTTTTTACTGTTGAACAAAAATAAAGTATGCAAAATATGGTTTTGATGTTGTCGTTGATGTCACATAGACTTAACGTAGGTAAATGGTGTTCGTGCGTGCGGTCATTGACGGTCAAATTATATTCAAAATTAGTTAAATTCAATGTAAACAATTAAAATTTATTTAAAGACTATCTGCGCCCCGCGGTTTCACCCACGTAAGTTCCGATCCCGTGGGAATATCGGGATAAAAAGTAGCCTATGTGTTAATCTGGGTCTCCAGCTATCTAGATACCGAGTTTCATCGCAATCGGTTGAGTAGTTTTAGCGTGAAGGAGTAACAAACACACACACACACTTTCACATTTATAATATTAGTAGGATAGTAGGAAGTAGGATAGGATAAAGATTTTGTCGAAATGTCAAATGTGTATGTTTTGTAATCGCTTTCAGCGATAAGGCCGCCCATTTTTGCAAGTTTTCAATCTAGCTATTACTTTACTTTGTGTATATAGTGTTGTTTCTTCCTGTGTTGTACGAATAAAGTTATCTATCTATCTATTTACTGGACAAAAGTGGAGTCATGTTTAGTAAACACTGAAAAAATTGAAAATATTAAGAAAATTGTATCTGAACTACTATCTGTTCCCGCCACCTCTGCATTAACAAGGTTGGTGGGCAAATTGGTGGGACGGCAGAAATAGGCCTTCTATCTATTAATATAATAAAAAAGGAACTTCTCATTTAGGTTACAACTCTAAAAAGTCATTTGAAACTTTAAAAAAAGTACAATTTTTTTTTCTAAAACTTTAAATTACTAAATAACTTTTTCTTTAAAATACTGCGATCGTCTTTTGTTTCCATTTCGATCGCCCTTTGTTAACCACTTAGTTGAGTACTTTGACTACGAGGAACTTTATTCCTTTTGGAAAAACTAGTTTGATCAGCAGGAACGTACTGTTTATTTTCCTTCCCAGACCTCAATATACTTTTTTCTTGAAAAAAATAAACTAAAGTTGGCAACCCTAGGTAGGCAACCCTTAGCGAATGAGACCTCGTATTGTAGGTAGTCAAACGATGTAGCCGTCACCACGAGCACGATGATAGATCGCGATGATGATGCCTGCGGTATTTGTAAACAATAACAATGGAATTGTTTGTTATTCTATGACTAACTAGGTACATTGCTGAAATAACTCCAATAAGTATATTATCTACTAGAACTTGATCCGACAATGAGTATTTTTTTTATACTTCCTAGTACGAAACCGCTCAGCCAAGAGTCAATTAGGTGATTTGCGCAATGTGTCAAATTGCATAGAAAAGAAAAACAAGGACAAGTCCGCCTGTCCGTCCGTCTGTCTGTCCCGTCTGCATGTCCGCTCCAGTCCGTCTATCCACCCTGCCTATATGTCTGTTCTTCCAGGTGATAGTCCGTTAATCTGTTTATCCATCCATGTATCCGCCAGTCCATTCGTTTGTCCACCAGATCGTCTATCCATCCTATCTGTCTGTCCATCCGTGTATCCGCCCTAGTCCGTCAGTCGGTCTCTCCACGCTGCCTATCTGTCTGTCCGTCCGTCTGTCTTTTCTTCCGTCCATCTGCCTGTCCATCCGTGTATCCGCCCTAGTCCGTTCGCGTGTCCACCAATCGGTCTATCCACGCTACCTATCCGTCTGTCAGTCTGTCCGTATGTTCGTCTGTCCGTCTGATGATTGTTCCCTTGTGAATATCGTCAGTAAATCCGTCTTTGAATGGATAAGTGCCAGAATGTTGCCTTGAAGCGGCGCGGGCGTCGCGGGCGGCATGAGGCGGGTCGTCGAGCCTGCCAAGATCAAGGTCTTGTCAATCTGTCTGTTTTATTATTTATTAGTATGTAGTTAGTTTGGTAGGTACCTACTATTGGGTTCAGTAGATGTAAGCAGTTTTTAAGGTCCCGTACCCGAAGGGCGAAAACCGACCAAGTGCGCTGTGGGAGCCCCACATATTTTTTTTCTGTTTTTGCTTACTTGTTTGTTTTTATTTGTTGGTATAGCGGCAACAGAAATACATAATCTGTTTGAAATTTCAACTGTCTAGCTATCACGGTTCATGAGATACAGTCTGAACCGTATCATGTACCGTGATAGCTAGACAGTTGACATTTTCACAGATGATGTATTTCTGTTGCCGCTATACCAACAAATACTAAAAACAATATATAAAGGTACGGAACCCATAGTGCGCGAGTCCGACTCGCACTTGGCCGGTTTTTTTTATAAGATGTGTTTTTGTAAGATTTAAATATGAAATAATTGAAAATACCTTGTTATAGCAAGTCATGTTGTGGAGGGGTGTTGGCCATTCCGAAGGTCGTGGGTTCATTCCCGGCTTTGGTGCGCCATTGACATTGCTTTTACGGTGCGCGGAAAAACATCGTGATGAAACCTACGGCTTAGTTGTCTCCAGACGTATTGTCGAGTTATTTCCTTTTGGAGACGGTCGACTAAGCTGTGAGGGTCGTAAAGGAAAACATCGTGATGAAATTCGCGGCTTAGTTGTGTCTTATAGTTTAGGCTCAGCTCTAAAGGCCCACGTAAAAAAATCGCCCTATAAAGCAAGAAATGTTGGCGCGCGATTTCTCCAATCCATAGACAAATCAAATAAGTAAGTACTTATTTTTACCGAACATTGACGGAATTAAAATAAATAAAATAATTCTTTATTCAGGTAACCATGGACACCCCCACAAACAGAAAATGTAATTGCCACGCCAAAAAAAGTCTCCATTAACGAAGAATTGAATTGAATCACTTTGAAAATAGCTTTATGTATTAGAATATAGGTACTTATTACACTTAACAAAGTCAACTTGAGACTCGAGTGGGAACATGTATTATACTAGCGAGGTGTCAAGGATAATTGGTACTTATTTCGTTGGTTATTGACCTGCGAACTTAGGTGAATGATTCGATTCTACGTCGGTTTAGGGTTCAGTGGGCCCGTGCTAAAAACGGCCGTGGTTATTAGGAGTTGGGGACAAAGGGTTGTTGCACTCACTTGTATACAGTTTTAATAGTCGTGAACCGTAGTTTTGTCTTAATTTTTAGGTAGTTATTTTTAAGGAAATATGAAAATTAATTTATTATGCTATTGCATAGCTTTTATCGCGGGCTATGAGCGCGGAGACCGAATCAAGAAATTCCGTAACGAAAATAAAACCTAACACTCCCCACTCCGCCTACCATGTAGCTCGGCCGAGCGTTCGCTTCACGTGTATGTATATGGTACGAATGTACGAAGCTCGCACGATGCAATAGCTTTTTTATTGTGGATTTATTAAGCCGGAATTGAACTGTATAAAATATCAAATTTATTTTGTGCCATAATTTTGCACGTTTAAGTCTATTGAGTGATTAAAAAAAAACTGTTCGTTTTATAAAATCTAGGTTCTTGAATTTTGGACCAAATTAAAAAACGTTGGTTATCAATTCGTTACGTTTTTTTAATTCTGACAAACATTTAGAGTCTATAAACAGAAATTAATAAATAACTTGAAATTTTTTTTTAAAGTTTTGTTATGTTACATTTTTCATGTACATATATGCTTCACTATTGCATTCGATTATGAACATTTTGTAATAACAGTTACGATAAGAAATAAATAAAATATTTCTCACGCATAAAATCAAATCAATATTCTACTGAACCCAGCAAACCCCAACAGTTATTATTTGCGACCTAAGTGCATAGCCCTGGTACCTAGACGTCTCCGAACCCTAACACCCAAGTCTAGACTCCAGCCAGACTGAGGGTAGTTTAAAAAAAATACCTGTTGACGCAGTACACAGCTCAGTCTGTGATCGAAAGCCGCGCGGTGCGGACGTGCCGCGTCGCTCCGAAAATGCAATAAACTAGCAATAACTTTTTCTACAGTGGATTTTTTTGTATTTTTATAACGGTTGTAAAATAAGATTGGCTGTGACTTTTTAATACTGAGTGCTTTGTGTAAAAATGTTTTGTCTGTTCAGTCCAAGTAAGTTTCATTTTTTTAAATTGGTTTTTTACTTCAATAATGTAATAGAAAGTTTTTTACCGACTTTAAAAAAGGAGGAGATTCTCTATTTATCGCGAATATTTTTTGATGTATTTATTATGATTACTCGAAGACGGCTAAACCGATTGAGATGATTATTTTTTTGTTGAAGAGGAGATACCTCAAGCTTAGTTCCATAAAAAATTGGTGAGGATCTGATGAGGATCTTCGGAGTGATGAACAGAATTGCACCTCAAGCGTGCAACAAATTGCTCAGGTTCCAAGATCTACCAGTAGAGTCTTAGGTACTGATTGATGAAGCATCTGGAACCACCTTCTCATTCCGAACTAAACTATACTAGGTACGGTCGGAGTCAGAAGACCCACCGTAGTGTTCTAAAATTACTATTATTGGAATGTTTTTATTCTAATAATATTTATATCATAAATTAATGAGTTGAAAGACTGAGCAAGACCTTAGAATCTTGCTTGAATTAAATCTTCTAATAATAGCAGTTTTAAAGCTCTACGGTGGATCTGTAATTTTGACTTCGACCGGTCGGAGTCTACCTATTATTTATTAATCATGTATTTGTTAAATTACCTTTGTAGAAATTATTCTTCCTTATTTTTTTTAAATATTTTGGATTTGGTTTTAAGAGATTTTACGTTTTTTTATTTGGTTTTTTATAGATTTAATACCTACTTTAGTTAGTATTTCGTTTTTTAAATAAAATTTCTTTTTTAAAACACGTTTTAAAGAAAAACTGATTCGATATTTTAATCTGTATTTTTTTGGCTTCGCACAATTTATGCAAATAGCCAGTGTCAAGTTTATTTATTTTCAAATTTCCCCGTATGTAAACAAACCCCCAGACAGACATATTTCCTACGACCCCCCCACCCCCCACACGCCCCTAGGGAGGCGTCTAGACCTGACCTAGGTCAACGATCAGACTACAAAGGACTTTGAACAGCTGTCTAGAAACTCTAGACTTTATTTCCCTTGACGTTTTTAGGGACTAAAGTTCCTGACTACCTATACAGTGTGTTGAAGTAAGGGTAATGTAACCCGAAAGGGGATTGTTCTATACGTGTAGACGAACAATTTTTAACATACTTCAAATAAAGGAAAAGGTTCTTAATTCGTCTGGATTTTTTTTTCTAATACGACTTTTGAAAATTAAATTTTTTTCTGTCAACATTTTTTAAGATTATTATTATAAGAAAATTAGCTAGTTTGATATTTTTTTGACAGTTTTATTATGACTACTAAAATTATTTAAAACTGATGTAGGTTTGAAAAGCAAAGGGTTTAATCAATTAATGACATCTGTACATACTATACCTACTATAGATAGATAGATAGATAGATAAACACTTTATTGCACCATAAAAACAAAACGATTACATATAACAAAAACAAAATAAATTTTACTTAAGTAACTACCTATATGCTTAAAGAAAATTCATATTTAATACCTTACAATATGGTACAATGGGCGGCCTTATCGCTAAAATCTCTTCCAGGCAACCTTTTTAAAGTAACCAATATAAAATATTAAAAAATTAAAAATAAATATTTTAAATATATTTTTTTGTCGTGTCCTCGTCCAAGTAAATGTTTTTATATTCTACTCAATTTAATAATTTAAAATAATAAATAACAATAATAATAATTTTGAAATTGAAGAAAATGATTCGGTTTTCTTCTTCTCGTATAGTGGTGTGGCTCACCTATTGTTAGAGTTTTCAGATCGCCTTAAGGCCTCTAACTTGACCTAACGACTGCTACTAGAGGTAGCAACCGGGACCAACGGCTTAACGTGCCTTCCGAAGCACGGAGGGGCTCACGGAAATTCACATTTTTGCCACACTACTAATTGGCCACCCATCGAAGTAATGACCGCGCCAGGCGTCGCTTAACCCGCACGACCGTAAACGATCAACGAGCGTCGCTTAGCTGTGAGCTTCCATGAATCGGTGAAAAACAAAGAAAACGCAAAAAATGTTATACTTAATGTTATTTTTACCTCGCCTAAATTCGCCTACACACAACGTAAGCCTTGATAGACCAATGAACCTTCAATAGTTACTGCATGTAAGGTTTTAACCGACAATTGAAACTAAAGGGTTATATCATTTACAATCAATGTATCTTCATACCAAGTTGGAGGTTGTGTTCTTTGTGTGACGTAGGCATCCGATAAGAAAGGATTTTCCGAAATTTACTCCTAAGGAGGTGAAAAAGGGGGGCAAAGATTGTATGGGACGACGTGATTCCTTGGTCCAATCCTATTAGAACCATTTTCGACTGTTACGCGGACGAAGTCGCGGGCAAAAGCTATTATTAGTATAAAAATATAGATAACAGTTATCTGTGCCAAATTTAAGCCCGTTCTGTCTATTGGTTTGAGCTGTCAGAACTTAGAATTTTATATTTATGTATGATTTTTGTTATTTTGCAGGTAATTGCGCGAATTTGATGCAGATTTGTGGAGACGAAGCACCTCCTATAGATGATAAGAAGGCAAGTTAAATGTTATCAACCTCCAAGGACATTACTAGAAAATATATTTAAAAATTTACAGAAAAATTAAAGAATTTTTATGATATGGCAACAAATACAAATATATTTATTAAAACTCATTTTTACTTATTAAACCAAGCATTAAATATTAAAGAGAACAAAAATAATACATATGCCTGAACTATGTAATCCTGTATCTCAGGCTGACAATATAAAAGCGGTATAACAGCATAAATAAATAATAGTCTTATTTTGATAATTCCCCAAACTCTGGGTAAATTAGAGTAATTTCCCCAAACTTAACATATTTTTGAAGTGAAAACTTCTTTAGCGGCGTTGAGCACTTTTTCTGTAATGGGTATAAAATCTTAAACTCGCGTCAGGACACGTGACCTGATCGAAAAAGCGTAAGACGGATGGAGAGTAGACAGCTATCCCCTCTCTACGGCGCCGTGCGCGGGGTTGTAACACGGCCGCTCGCATTCATTTATGCGTTGAACTCGAATGACTCGAGGTCACGCGCACAGCGGGCACAGCTGATACCGCGCGCGTGTGTGCGTGGAACGAGCTCGCGGCTATGTCAGTGTGGGTGAGCGCTTGGGCATGCATTGCATTTCTGTAACTTCAAATGCGTAATTTGTTAAGAAAATTTAAAAATTTTGGTAATGTTTGTTTGGAAGAACATTTTGTGTTAACGCTTAGAATTCGATTTTGCAAAAAAGTTGAAAAAAAAATGGACACTTTGACCTTCAATATCTCCAGAACCTGTGGTTTCCCAGGTATTGTCTAGAAGAAAAAAATGATCCCAATGATGGGCAGAATATGTGGTTTTCGTTTTCGTTAAGGGTCTTTTTACACCCTTTAGATACATATGAACTTACATAGTATAAATGTAATATTTGTAATATGTTTATACTTTATAGCATTAACCTATATTTTCATAACATCACAATAAGCACATGTGCGGTGTAGGTTTACCAAACAAATAATTTCGAATGAAAATAAATGAAATAAAATGATAATAAATAATCTCCGTTTTTTTCAGACAAAGAAAAGAAAAAAAATTATGGATGAAAGTTGATTTTTCGGAGAGATAAACTTTTTAATGTAAAATAATTGTAATAGTTTTAAAGTGTTAAATTTTTAATGTAATATAAATTGTCATGTTTGTGTACGATAGCGCAATAAATGAATATTGTATTCTACCACATAAATGATAGTACTTTTATACTGATAAAGCAATTGGTGCAAAATTATTCCCTAACCATTCCAAAATATCAAACATGCTCAACGTTAATAATCAAGTTTTCACTTCTGCCGGCACTCCCGGAGTGCAACCCGTTTTTTTTTTTTCGCTTTTTGACATTTTTTTGTTTTTGATACACACTGTATAAAGATAAAAGTAAAAAAAAAACAGGATCTGATCTTTTGTCCCTATATAATTCTCGTGTCGCAGTGTTAGTTTCCAAACTCCACCCGGCTGAACCGATTTGTATGAAATTTAAATAAAATATTCGTTAGTCTCAAATAACATCTATTTTTTTTTCTTTTAATTAGAACGAAGTTCCTTATCGTGCGTTGCGAAAGGGGGCTAGACGGAAAAAATTAAGACCAAAAGCCAAAAGTTGTAACGACACTTTTTGCTATAGTTGTAAGCCGTGCGGCGTCCGCGTGTTTCTCTGTCTCTCTCTCTCTCTCTCTCTCAGAAAACAAGCCAGTTTACTAAAATTTAGCCTACTGATTAAGTTTATATTACATTATATTAGTTAATGATAATAAAAAATATATATTATTAAAAAAAAATACAATTCCTTCACGAATTAATCGAAAGGAACTTCGTTCCATCCGGGTGTCCCTTGATACCTCTCAAGTTTTTTTTGCCGGGACAGCTAGTTTTTTGTTAAAAATCAAGTCTAAACGATTGACGTATTCAGTGTATGAATTATATTTAGCCCTGGCCAGTACTGGCCGGCCAGGGCGTCCATTCGTCTGGCAATGTTATGGATCTACTTTTATCGAAGACATTCAATATACATACTAGAATAGAGGATACATCTAATTGAAAAATGAAAGGAAACTGCATGTTTTTTTTAAAAGCTTTTATGTAACTTGCAATTAGTTGCAATGTATGTATGTTTGTTCGGGTGAAATCTTGCCACTAAATTTTTATCCATTTCCCGGTTACCAATTGAGCTGAAATTTTGCATACATGTGTAAATCGAGTGACAATGCAATATTATGATGACATGGTGCTTATCTGATGATGGAGCTGGAAGGTGGTCATAGGAACTACGCAAAGAAACGACACAACGAACGTCATTGAGTTTGGGCTCGTTATTTATCAATACATAGTATTAAATAAAGTCTCTTCCCGATGTCTGTCCCTATGTATGCTTAGATCTTTAAAACTACGCAATGGATTTTCTTGCGGGTTTTTAATAGATAGAGTAATTCAAGAAAAAGGTTTATACGTACGGTCGTCTGCATAATTGCAGACCCACTGTAGAGCTCCAAAATGAATGTTATAAGAATGTTTTTATCACAGTTGCTCATTAAGTGGATCTTATTCAACGGCTTTTAGGCTCATAATCCAACATATTATGCACGCGTGCGTTTTAGATTTGTTAACTAGTGCTGTAAAGTTATCCCGAAAAGGTAGGTACCAAAGAGTTTTTTAGCTAGCAAAAATGGTTGTCTCTAAAGTTGGTTTACGAACGAAAATTTTACGTGATAATGACTTAGAATTTTGTTAATTATTATTTTGTTTAATTTAATTATCTTTTCTTTTATTCGCAACTGTGATAAAAAACGTCGTACGATATACGTGTGAAATTGATATTTGCATCTTGGCTTCTATAACACGCTCGCTGCCGCTCGCGCGTCATAAACCGCCTCTATACAAAGATCAATTTACCACACTTATATCGTAATGTACTATTACAACACAAGCAAGATTCTAGGCTGCTTTAGTTGAAGTTTAAACTCATGAATTTATCAAACCAAAAAATATTAGAATGAAAACATCTACGGTGGGTCTACACTTATGCTGCCGACCGTACAAAACATGCATAATATAGCCGTGCGAAGCCGGGGCGGGTCGCTTGTTATTATAAAAAACTGGCTGCGCCCCGCGGTTTTAGGTGATTGAATATTTTTTGATTCAATCAATACCTTGAATTTCACTTTAGTGCCTTTATAGAACTAAATTGAATAAAGCATTAAAAAAAACATTTGTAAATGAAATGGTGTCCCCTCTATGTCCTTATGTATAAATCTCTAACAAGCTACATACGTATGTATATACCTACCTATGTAATTACATACATTACCTTGGCACTAGTATTTCATCACGTTTTATTTAACCTATTGCGTATTTAAAGGGAGTGTTGTGTTTGAGAATACTTACCTTAATAATTACCAGCTTTACTCGATTCGCTTGTTTTAGGGTTCCGTACCCAAAGGATAAGAACGGGACCCATTTACTAAGACTCCACTGTCCGTCTGTCTGTCACCAGGCTGTATCTCAAGAACCGTGATAGCTAGGCAGTAAAACTTTTGACAGATTATGTATTTCTGTTGTCGCTATAACAACAGAACAAAATATATAAATAGGGCTCCCTTAGAACATGTTACGGAACCCATCGTGCGTAAGTCCGACTCGCACTTGGCTGGTTTTTATGTTTTTTTTTTACTAGGTCAGGAAAGGCAAAGATAACTAAGCGAACCCATACTCTCTAGCTACCTAAAATTATGTTATTTTGGCTGTATGCACAAGCCACACGAAGCCATAGCAGAAAAATATCACCCATAGATTTTTCCGGTTTCCAACAGTATTTAGGTTTTAAGGGCACAGTGACGTCACAACGTTCACTTTGTGACGTCATCGCTTTGTTGTGCATTCAAAATCCTACTCTATTTTGCAGGAATAAAGTTAATTTTCGTTATTCTTGAAAAATGATGTCATAATCTTTTAAATGACAGTGGCATTATGAACGAGCCGTGCGATGCCATAATTACAAAAAATATCCGAAAGCCTATTTCGAAATCTCCTATCTAATTTATCGAAAACATACAAAAATAAACTCTATTCCTTTTTCATAAAGTATATTTTTGTAATGTTACGAATAAAGAGTTTTACCTTGCGTATTCTTGATTGAAAATGGAATTAGTTATTTCAAATTATGCCGTATTAAATCGGATTAAGGTCGATAATACTATACACGGAACTGTTACCTTGTAATTAGCGTTCTATTTCGAAAGGTCATAGGTGTATTGTTTATAATTTGAGCTTAAGACCATGTGTTCGCAAATCGACCTTTGTGTTAAGCAACTTTAAGTAATCAAATACTCTTTTTTTGTTATTTTGATATAAGTAGATATTGTAGTTTAAAAACCATATTTTTGTTTATTTGGGTTGAAAACATGATATGAACAACTTTGTTCGATAAAAAAAATGTTAGAAAACAGAGAATTTTTAGATCGTTTATCGGTTTTTATTCAAAAATAGTTAACGTATGTTTCTAAAAATTGAATCAAATGATAGGTTTTGACCTCTAGGAACTATATTCTTGGATAATAATGCTAAAAAGTACAAAATGTTTTGCAAATCGATCGAATATAACAGTTAGCACGCGTCAGTTCCTCGCAGTCGGCCTCAGGGCGTCATCGAGGTAAGACCTATGCCACTTTTGCCGGCACGCTGCGTTCGAGCGAACCCCACGCGAAACCTTGCATTTGCAGGGATGACAAACTTTTTCCCGCAAATAATAATTTACAAACGTACTTGCCCGCAAATAATATATACTAATATTATAAAGAGGTAAGGTTAGTAACAAGTTTGTACATTGTATTGTTGCTCCAGTCTAAGCAGCTAGGCTTGTATAATGGTGACTAGACGCGATTGAATGAGCGCAAATAATCTATAGGTACTAATATTATAAAGAGGTAAGGTTAGTAACAAGTTTGTATATTGTATTGTTGCTCCAGTCTAAGCAGCTAGGCTTGAGTTATGGTGACTAGACGTGATTGAGTGAGCGCAAATAATCTATACTAATATTATAAAGAGGTAAGGTTAGGAACAAGTTTGTATATTGTATTGTTGCTCCAGTCTAAGCAGCTAGGCTTGTGTTATGGTGACTAGACCCGATTGAGTGAGCGCATATCATCGATACTAATATTATAAAGAGGTAAGGTTAGTAACAAGTTTGTATATTGTATTGTTGCTCCAGTCTAAGCAGCTAGGCTTGTGTTATGGTGACTAGACGTGATTGAGTGAGCGCAAATAATCTATACTAATATTATAAATAGGTAAGGTTAGGAACAAGTTTGTATATTGTATTGTTGCTCCAGTCTAAGCAGCTAGGCTTGTGTTATGGTGACTAGACCCGATTGAGTGAGCGCATATCATCGATACTAATATTATAAAGAGGTAAGGTTAGTAACAAGTTTGTATATTGTATTGTTGCTCCAGTCTAAGCAGCTAGGCTTGTGTTATGGTGACTAGACGCGATTGAGGGAGCGCAAATAATCTATACTAATATTATAAAGAGGTAAGGTTAGTAACAAGTTTGTATATTGTATTGTTGCTCCAGTCTAAGCAGCTAGGCTTGTGTTATGGTGACTAGACGCGATTGACTGAGCGCAAATAATATATACTAATATTATAAAGAGGTAAGGTTAGTAACAAGTTTGTATATTGTATTGTTGCTCCAGTCTAAGCAGCTAGGCTTGTGTTATGGTGACTAGACGCGATTGACTGAGCGCAAATAATATATACTAATATTATAAAGAGGTAAGGTTAGTAACAAGTTTGTATATTGTATTGTTGCTCCAGTCTAAGCAGCTAGGCTTGTGTTATGGTGACTAGACGCGATTGAGTGAGCGCAAATAATCTATACTAATATTATAAAGAGGTAAGGTTAGTAACAAGTTTGTACATTGTATTGTTGCTCTAGTCTAAGCAGCTAGGCTTGTGTTATGGTGACTAGACGTGATTGAGTGAGCGCAAATAATCATACTAATATTATAAAGAGGTAAGGTTAGTAACAAGTTTGTATATTGTATTGTTGCTCCAGTCTAAGCAGCTAGGCTTGTGTTATGGTGACTAGACGTGATTGAGTGAGCGCATATCATCGATACTAATATTATAAAGAGGTAAGGTTAGGAACAAGTTTGTATATTGTATTGTTGCTCCAGTCTAAGCAGCTAGGCTTGTGTTATGGTGACTAGACCCGATTGAGTGAGCGCATATCATCGATACTAATATTATAAAGAGGTAAGGTTAGTAACAAGTTTGTATATTGTATTGTTGCTCCAGTCTAAGCAGCTAGGCTTGTGTTATGGTGACTAGACGCGATTGAGTGAGCGCAAATAATCTATACTAATATTATAAAGAGGTAAGGTTAGTAACAAGTTTGTACATTGTATTGTTGCTCTAGTCTAAGCAGCTAGGCTTGTGTTATGGTGACTAGACCCGATTGAGTGAGCGCATATCATCGATACTAATATTATAAAGAGGTAAGGTTAGTAACAAGTTTGTATATTGTATTGTTGCTCCAGTCTAAGCAGCTAGGCTTGTGTTATGGTGACTAGACGTGATTGAGTGAGCGCAAATAATCTATACTAATATTATAAATAGGTAAGGTTAGGAACAAGTTTGTATATTGTATTGTTGCTCCAGTCTAAGCAGCTAGGCTTGTGTTATGGTGACTAGACCCGATTGAGTGAGCGCATATCATCGATACTAATATTATAAAGAGGTAAGGTTAGTAACAAGTTTGTATATTGTATTGTTGCTCCAGTCTAAGCAGCTAGGCTTGTGTTATGGTGACTAGACGCGATTGAGTGAGCGCAAATAATCTATACTAATATTATAAATAGGTAAGGTTAGGAACAAGTTTGTATATTGTATTGTTGCTCCAGTCTAAGCAGCTAGGCTTGTGTTATGGTGACTAGACCCGATTGAGTGAGCGCATATCATCGATACTAATATTATAAAGAGGTAAGGTTAGTAACAAGTTTGTATATTGTATTGTTGCTCCAGTCTAAGCAGCTAGGCTTGTGTTATGGTGACTAGACGTGATTGAGTGAGCGCAAATAATCTATACTAATATTATAAATAGGTAAGGTTAGGAACAAGTTTGTATATTGTATTGTTGCTCCAGTCTAAGCAGCTAGGCTTGTGTTATGGTGACTAGACCCGATTGAGTGAGCGCATATCATCGATACTAATATTAAAAGAGGTAAGGTTAGTAACAAGTTTGTATATTGTATTGTTGCTCCAGTCTAAGCAGCTAGGCTTGTGTTATGGTGACTAGACGCGATTGACTGAGCGCAAATAATATATACTAATATTATAAAGAGGTAAGGTTAGTAACAAGTTTGTATATTGTATTGTTGCTCCAGTCTAAGCAGCTAGGCTTGTGTTATGGTGACTAGACGCGATTGACTGAGCGCAAATAATATATACTAATATTATAAAGAGGTAAGGTTAGTAACAAGTTTGTATATTGTATTGTTGCTCCAGTCTAAGCAGCTAGGCTTGTGTTATGGTGACTAGACGCGATTGAGTGAGCGCAAATAATCTATACTAATATTATAAAGAGGTAAGGTTAGTAACAAGTTTGTACATTGTATTGTTGCTCTAGTCTAAGCAGCTAGGCTTGTGTTATGGTGACTAGACCCGATTGAGTGAGCGCATATCATCGATACTAATATTATAAAGAGGTAAGGTTAGTAACAAGTTTGTATATTGTATTGTTGCTCCAGTCTAAGCAGCTAGGCTTGTGTTATGGTGACTAGACGTGATTGAGTGAGCGCAAATAATCTATACTAATATTATAAATAGGTAAGGTTAGGAACAAGTTTGTATATTGTATTGCTGCTCCAGTCTAAGCAGCTAGGCTTGTGTTATGGTGACTAGACCCGATTGAGTGAGCGCATATCATCGATACTAATATTATAAAGAGGTAAGGTTAGTAACAAGTTTGTATATTGTATTGTTGCTCCAGTCTAAGCAGCTAGGCTTGTGTTATGGTGACTAGACGCGATTGAGTGAGCGCAAATAATCTATACTAATATTATAAATAGGTAAGGTTAGGAACAAGTTTGTATATTGTATTGTTGCTCCAGTCTAAGCAGCTAGGCTTGTGTTATGGTGACTAGACCCGATTGAGTGAGCGCATATCATCGATACTAATATTATAAAGAGGTAAGGTTAGTAACAAGTTTGTATATTGTATTGTTGCTCCAGTCTAAGCAGCTAGGCTTGTGTTATGGTGACTAGACGTGATTGAGTGAGCGCAAATAATCTATACTAATATTATAAATAGGTAAGGTTAGGAACAAGTTTGTATATTGTATTGTTGCTCCAGTCTAAGCAGCTAGGCTTGTGTTATGGTGACTAGACCCGATTGAGTGAGCGCATATCATCGATACTAATATTATAAAGAGGTAAGGTTAGTAACAAGTTTGTATATTGTATTGTTGCTCCAGTCTAAGCAGCTAGGCTTGTGTTATGGTGACTAGACGCGATTGAGGGAGCGCAAATAATCTATACTAATATTAAAAGAGGTAAGGTTAGTAACAAGTTTGTATATTGTATTGTTGCTCCAGTCTAAGCAGCTAGGCTTGTGTTATGGTGACTAGACGCGATTGACTGAGCGCAAATAATATATACTAATATTATAAAGAGGTAAGGTTAGTAACAAGTTTGTATATTGTATTGTTGCTCCAGTCTAAGCAGCTAGGCTTGTGTTATGGTGACTAGACGCGATTGACTGAGCGCAAATAATATATACTAATATTATAAAGAGGTAAGGTTAGTAACAAGTTTGTATATTGTATTGTTGCTCCAGTCTAAGCAGCTAGGCTTGTGTTATGGTGACTAGACGCGATTGAGTGAGCGCAAATAATCTATACTAATATTATAAAGAGGTAAGGTTAGTAACAAGTTTGTACATTGTATTGTTGCTCTAGTCTAAGCAGCTAGGCTTGTGTTATGGTGACTAGACCCGATTGAGTGAGCGCATATCATCGATACTAATATTATAAAGAGGTAAGGTTAGTAACAAGTTTGTATATTGTATTGTTGCTCCAGTCTAAGCAGCTAGGCTTGTGTTATGGTGACTAGACGTGATTGAGTGAGCGCAAATAATCTATACTAATATTATAAATAGGTAAGGTTAGGAACAAGTTTGTATATTGTATTGCTGCTCCAGTCTAAGCAGCTAGGCTTGTGTTATGGTGACTAGACCCGATTGAGTGAGCGCATATCATCGATACTAATATTATAAAGAGGTAAGGTTAGTAACAAGTTTGTATATTGTATTGTTGCTCCAGTCTAAGCAGCTAGGCTTGTGTTATGGTGACTAGACGCGATTGAGTGAGCGCAAATAATCTATACTAATATTATAAATAGGTAAGGTTAGGAACAAGTTTGTATATTGTATTGTTGCTCCAGTCTAAGCAGCTAGGCTTGTGTTATGGTGACTAGACCCGATTGAGTGAGCGCATATCATCGATACTAATATTATAAAGAGGTAAGGTTAGTAACAAGTTTGTATATTGTATTGTTGCTCCAGTCTAAGCAGCTAGGCTTGTGTTATGGTGACTAGACGTGATTGAGTGAGCGCATATCATCGATACTAATATTATAAAGAGGTAAGGTTAGTAACAAGTTTGTACATTGTATTGTTGCTCCAGTCTAAGCAGCTAGGCTTGTGTTATGGTGACTAGACGTGATTGAGTGAGCGCAAATAATCTTTACTAATGTTATAAATAGGTAAGGTTAGGAACAAGTTTGTATATTGTATTGTTGCTCCAGTCTAAGCAGCTAGGCTTGTGTTATGGTGACTAGACGCGATTGAGTGAGCGAGTGCTCCAGTCAGTCTAAGCAAACTATAAATGAAAAAAATATTTTAATAGAAAAAAATTAGGAAAAAAACTCAATTTTTTTATCGTTTTTTTATGATGTTATCACGTAAAATTATCGTCCGTAAACCATTGAAATAAATTACAAGAGAGGTCAGCGCCGTACATTGCCTCATTCCGTCCATCTGAGCTGAAATAAGACTAGACGACATAGTCGCTTGCTAGTTCGTAGAGGATAAGGGCCTTCGCATTTTGAATAAAAATATATGGAAACGTTACAAAAAATTACTTACAGCGGAAACAAACTTAAAAAACTTAAAAAAACACAACGTTATGTACTACCTAAATTATATTTAACATTACAAACAAATATTACGACAACCGTAGAAAATATGAATAAAAGTCAAATTAAAAGATAAGTATTTAATATAACTGAATTTGCCTTAGATAACTGATAGACGTGTGGCAAGCAAAAAACCGGTCAAGTTCGCACTTGACCGCTTTTTTTGCGAACTCGTGCACGGAGCGAGGGTTCCGTACACATATATTTATAATTTGTAAAAAAAAGTTCCTTTATTTTGCAGTATATTAGGTAGTAGGTATTATAGGTATTACAGAACCCTAAAAACCCTTAAATAATAGGTAAGTCTTAACTCAGTGTTTAATTACTTTTACCCCTTAAACTAGCTAGCCCCAATGCCAAATATCACAATCGGTTTAAATTTTGTACGTAAAGAAGTAACAAACAAACACACTAGACACACACACACACACAAACTTTCGTATTTATAATAAATAAGTATATTATAATACCTTGTTCATAAACTTGTTATTGTAAAAAGCCTCTACATCTACGTGTTTAACTCTAATGACATTTTGTAGGTATAAAAGGTAGTGTCATTTCTGAAGTAGCGGATGGCTTGGTCATGGCGCGCTCCCACCCGCGCGGGCTCCCGCCGTTATAAAATGGAACGTAACTTGTCTATACGTAGTGTTATCCTAAATGAATGCCGTAAACCGACTTTGCAGACAACCATTTTTTTATTTTTTTTTTTAATCTATGTGTGTGTATATTTGTAATATGTAGAAGATTAGTTTCTTTTCGGTTTTTTGTTTCACGGTTTTGTAATGCGTAACATTTTTTTCTCGGCTAGGTCCCCGCGTCAACCCGCGATAGGGAACTTCGTTCCAATAAAAATATTAGGTACATTATTACAGCTACACATTAGTTTTATTATTTTACGTATCGAGCCCAATTAGATAACGAAAACCTACTGTTGACACCTACCTACACTGTGGCGTGCCCACTGTTTACACCTACACTGTGGCGTAGCTTGATCGCGTACGCGAGTCGTTGCGCGCGGCTCACTTTCACGCTACGTCTTTGTGCGCGGAGGCTGAGGTAATGTTAAAATACCTACACACGGTACAGGAAGAGGGCCTTAATATAGTTAGTTTTAAGGTTGATATTAGTTTGATAGTGTTGTTGGCATGATCGAAGGTTACTACTTCAATTTTATGTTCGCCTGGTAACTGAGTTTGAATGAACAGCTGTTGTAATGATATCTAATACGAATTTTGTTTGTTTTGTCTAACTGCGTATGTCATTTTTGACTGATTTTCTAATTACCACTCCTTTGCGTTGCGCAGTCGGGTAAAAAGAGGAAAAGGAAAAAAAAAACTTTATTTTTGGTCGTGATTCTCTTTTCAAAACATACAAAGGAAAGTAATGCCACATGTTGTAAGGATTCCGTACACAAAAGGGTAAAAACGGGACCCTTTTACTTAGACTCCACTGTCTGTCTGTCACCAGGCTGTATCTAAGGAACCGTGATAACTAGACAGTTGACATTTTCACAGATGATGGATTTTAACAGAAATAATATAGAACCCTTCGTGCGGTTGGCCGATTCGCACTTGACTTGTATTTAGTAGAATTATATAATAAAAAACGGATGTCACTCATTTGAGGCAAAAGAAACACTGCACTGTGACCTGGTATGGGTTCCATCCAAGCTCCAAAACAAAACAAAAAAAACAACATGCAAATCCAATATTAGAATTACTTAAAAGTTACCCTGTAGCTTGTAGTGTCCCATTCGAACCCACAACCTTCGTAATCAAAATCGAAGCATCTATCGACCCAGTTATTAGACGACCCAGTTGGCACAATGGTCACCATGCCGGACTGCTAAACACAGAGTTGCGGGTTCGATTCCCGCCTCAGACATGTATTTATGCTTAGATATTTGTCTGTGGTCTGGTTGTTTCTATATATTACTAGCTGCGCCCCGCGGTTTCACCCGCGTAAGTTCCGATCCCGTGGGAATATTGGGATAAAAAGTAGCCTATATGTTAATCCAGGCCTCCAGCTATCTACATACTGAATTTCATTGCAATCGGTTAAGTGGTTTTAGCGTGAAGGAGTAACAAACACACACACACACGCACACACAAACTGTCACATTTATAATATTAGTAGAATAAGTATATATTTACAAAAGAAAAGTATAAAAGTAGTATATGAGTTGTCTAGCACCCATAACACAAGTTAAGTCTAGTTACTTAGCTTTGAGCTAGATCGCGATGTGTGTAATGTCCTGCAATATTTATTTATTTATTTTATTTTATCACTACACCAGCACCGCTCACTGCAAAAACAAAACAATTTACGTAATCCATCAGCATTAAATTAAAATATATTGCAGATTAAAACATAATTAACCTTATTTATTTGATCACTTTCTTTAAATTACTTTAATGTATGTATCTAGTAATTTGACCTCGATTTTACTAACATGATTTTAAATTAACTAGGTCTTGCTATCTATAATGGGGAATACTAGCACAAATATTTATTAATAGCTGCGTCCCGCGGTATCACCCGCGTAAGTCCCGATCCCGCGGGAATTTCGGGATCAAAGTTACTATGTCCTTTCATTCAAATTGAGTCGGTCCGTGAAGATGGAACAAATCTATACATATAAAATGCTTTGTCCTGAATGACTGACTGATGGATCAACGCACAGACGAAACCGCTGATCGTAGAGGCCTGAAACTTGATGACCCCTTAGGCCCTTAGGGGGTGAAAAAGGTGGGGCAATGTTTGTATCCTGAAACTTGGAGGGTGTGTTCTTTTTGTGACGTAGGCATCTGATAAGAAATGATTTTCCGAAATTCTACCTCTAAGGGGGTGAAAAGGGGGGGGGGCAAAGTTTGTAGGGGACAATGTGATTATTTGGTCTTTTTTCGACTTCTACGTGGACGAAGTCGCGGGCAAAAGCTAGTGAAACAATTAAATAAACCAACTTTCGGATTTATAATATTAGTTAAGATTAGAATATGATAAACGCTGAATGTTTAAAAGGAGTAGGTTGTCCGATTTTAGTAAAAATTAAATTTTTGAAAAAGGCAAGTTACCCTAACCAGGAATTTAACTTATTAATTTGTAAAAAAAGCTATATTTTTGTATCGATAGCGTTGCTTATAGAGATCAATGCCTGAAAACAAACTAAGTATGGCAAATCAAAGGAAATAGCTAATTTTTGTAGTTTTCTACAATTTTCATCTTTCCGTCTCTAACAATACTATTAATTCTCACAATTCTCAAAGAAATTGTTTATACCCGTTATTAGAATCAATTATTCAATAATTTACTACGCAGTACCTAACTGTCAACAAAATAAAAACTACAAGTGCAGCCATTGGCAACAACTAGTTACAAACTATGAATACAAAATTCATTATTCCAAATACAGAAAAACGTGCTCTAACTTTGAAAGTATAAAGTACATAATTAATTGTATTTAAATTTTCTTATTAAAATGTTTAATATACCGATTTAATGAGTTCGAAGCCGGAGCAAGTTTGTGCCTTATTTCTTTGGAATAAAGTTTAGATTACATTGTCAAAGGATGTGTAAATGTATTAAATTAATCATCTCCTTACGCTTCCTAGTTGCCTGGTAGTTTTTGCGCGTTAACTTGGTTAAATCTTGCGCAATTGATGACGTCATCGGCTGACCGACTTGAAAAACGTGGGTTTTATTGTTCGACGCAGAAATAATAATATACTCGTCTAATAAAATTGAAAACCTCCTTTTTTAAATCGGTTAATAATAGTATCTATTTTTAACCGATTTCACGCGTCTTGATTAATTTTTTAGAGTGGCGTTGGCCTAGTGGCAGCCTCGACTTTCATTCCGAAGGTCGTGGGTTCAAATCCCGGCCGGTAGCGGCCATGCACCAATGGATTTTCTTAAGAAAAAATGCATGTGCGCTAATTGATAATTCTTCTTACGGTGAAGAAAAACATCGATAAGAAATCCGTTTAGTTGTCTCCAGACGTATCAAATTGACGAGATCCTCTGGACACGGTTGACTAAGCTGAGCGTGGTATAGGTGCTGGACATAGTCTACTAGATCTAGCTGCGGAAAAACAACCCGTATTACAAGCGTGGCCTATTTACCATAGACAATGGCCACACTTTTTTTTTTTTTCTTTTATTATGGCTTCGCACGTGTGCATTTAGCCAGTGTCAAGTTATATTTTGCATCAAATTATGACCCGATTTTTCATAAATCGGGCCTAAAGTGTTTCAATACAGTCAAAGTCGTCATAGTCCGTCAAGTCAGGGGTTATAGTAAAGCGGTGGCAAGTTTACCATAACCTTAATAGGAGATTTGGAGGCAACGTGAAAACTGCATGTTTGACACTGATTTTTACTTTCACTACACTTGTGCACTTTCACAGAACTAAATTGAATAACATTCCAACAGAATTATACAATTCAACTCGGGTTACATCTAAGTTTCATGAAAATAAAACTGCAGCACGACATGTTGTTAACTCGTTCCCGCCAAAACTCCAATGGCCACACTTATTAAAATTCCAAAAAATCAAACGCGGAAGATAATCATTCCAAATTTAAAATTCTACAATGTTGACAAATAATTATCTGTTCTTCTTTCGCGACAATAAAATCGTATACCCGTCCCGCTCTGTCGTCACCAAACAAAGATGGCCGCTCGGCGCGTGCGCGTGCGACTGTATGATAACCAAGATGGTAATAATAAACTTGTTTAAATTATGTAATATGTAGTGTTAAATGGAAATGTACTAGGTATCTGTGTGTTTATATAATATGATAAACAATAAATGACTCAGTAATTATCTAGATAAAACCAGGTAAATAGTTCTAAGTTTTATCTTGGATTTTTTTTCTATAAATACTTGCCTTTTGTATTTTCAATTGGTGGATTTCGATGTTAAGCTTACCGCGAGCTTCCTAACTCCTTAAGGTGAAAGGGTACCGGCACTCTCTCCGTAGTCGACTGTTTTTTCCCTGGATAATGACACTAGCACAAGGCAGTTATAAGTTTTATGCAACAAAAATATTTGCTCTAGTGTCATTATCTAGGGAGAAAACAGTCGACTACGTTTGTATGGAGAGAGCCCCCGGTACCCTTTTCTCTTAACTACTTATTTAACAACTAGCATCACCTCGCAGTTTCACCCGCGTAAATCCTGGGAATATTGGGATAAAAAGTAGCCTATGCCACTCCCAATGAATCAATGTATCCTCAGACCAAGTTTCACCTAAATCGGTTCAGTAGTTTCGCAGCCTATTCAATGCAAACAAACAATCAAATATTTCCTCGTTATAATATCTTTATCACTTCTTTTTACCCCTATAGAGGTGGAATTTCCAAAAATCCTTAGTTCTCCCCTTCGTCCTAAAAGGAACCCCCATTCGAAGTTTCAGACTTGTAGCTAGCGTAGTTCCAGAGATTTCTTTGTTTTCCTCCATTCCATTCAAAAATATTTGTAATCTTGACCTTTGTGAGTATAGTCACAGAAAACCCCCATGAGTTTTCTTATGCCTTCTCATTGGTGGGCGCGTTCCGAAGGCACACATTACTAACTTAATTTTTAAGACGTTTAAATGTGATTTCTAGCAAATTATATAATTCCAAATTCAAATTGGCACAATGGTCACCATGCCGGACTGCCAAACACAGGGTTGCAGGTTCGATTCCCGCCTGAGACAAGTATTTTGCTTAGATATTTGTCTGTGGCCTGGTTGTCTCTATGTTTTATATGTATAGTACCTGGATGACCGAGCTTTGCTCGGTATTTTTTTTTTTACTTAGTCTAACCTTAAAGTTTGCTTTAAGGTTAGACTAAGTAAAAAAAAAAAAAAAAAAACTCATTGACTTCGTGTTACTTAACAACGCCATCTGCTGGAATAATTATTGCTCACAAAAAAATAGTATTAGAAGTTCGCCAATAGATGTCAGGAAGAGTCATATTTTTCAGTTTGTTAAAAAAGTAAGTTTCGATAAAACACGAATAAAATGACATTGTCTAAAAATGATTCCTAGCTAGATCGATTTATCGCCCCCGAAACCCCCTATATACCAAATTTCATGAAAATCGTTGGAGCCGATTCCGAGATTCCAATTATATATATATACAAGAATTGCTCATTTAAAGATATAAGATATTTACAAATGAAAAGTATATGTACACAGCATATCGGTTGTCTAGCACCCATAACACAAGTGTAGTTACTTAGCTTGGGGCTAGATGGCGATTAGTGGAATGCCCTGCAATAAATGTTGTCTGTAAAGACGGTTTACGGACGATATTTTTACATGATGACGTCATAAGAAAACGATGAAAAATTGTGATATTTCCTATTTTTTCTTTTTTTCCTTTAAATAAGTCTTCTAACCGTCCCTCGTCACACCATAACACAAGCCCAGATAAGCGGTATTGTTATTAAATACTCTGTTTCCTAAGTAACCATGACGCATTACGTCACACAATATTTCCATGATACTTTTTTGTGAACGCAGGTGGTCCATTAATTTATTAGACGTTATTACGTCAAAAAACGATTAGAGATGTTTTACGATGTAAGTTAAATAGATACTTACAGTTCTTTGTGTTGGATGCCGCGAGGGCCCGGGTGCATCAACTAGGTCACCGGGTCAAGGCTTCCGGTTCCAGGGCGTGCCCTACTACGTTGTTGCTATGCCCGTCTTTGTCAATGTTTCCATCTATTTATAACTTTCTTCTGAAATAAGGCTTCGTACGATTTTCTACATACAGCATTGTGTAATCTATTTGCTTCATTTATAAGTGTACTTAGTCTAAATCAGACTATTTTCATTTTACTATTTGACTAGCAGCGTTATGCGGTTTCACCCGCGTAAGTCCCGAACCCGTTGGAATATCGAAATGAAAAAGTAGCCTATAGCCTTCCTCGATAAATGGATTATCCAACACAAAAATATTTTTTCAATTCGAACTAGTAGTTCTTGAGATTAGCGCGTTCAAACAAAACAAACTCTTCAGTTTTATAATATTCAGTATAGATTATGTAAGTACTAGACTCGTTTTTTGGTTTTCTCTTTATTAAAATATAGATGTTGTCTTTCAGCCTAAACATGCATAGCCCACAGCCCACCACTAAACAGTAGCAGGGGGCTTTGTTAGATTGAAATTTGAATAAGGTTAAATCTTGTGACAGCCTGTAATCTCTTTTAGGTAAGTACATGAAGTTGAAGGCATTAGGCAGCCCACTCTGGAACCAAAAAATAAAATAATTAAATATTGCAGGACATTCCACACATCGCGATCTAGCCCCAAGCTAAGTAACTACACTTGTGTTATGGGTGCTACACAACTCACATACAATTGACATACTTTTCTTATGTAAATATATACTTATAATACACAGAAACAACCAGACCACAGACAAATATCTAAGCATAAATAAATACATGTTTGAGGCAGGAATCGAACCCGCAACCCTGTGTTTGGCAGTCCGGCGTGGTGACCATTGTACCAACTGAGTCATAATTTAATTCTTTTAATAATGGAGTCTTCAAGTTTAGAACGAATGACTGACTTTCTCGAGTAGAATCACGGGGCTTAGTTACCCATGTTTAACGACAACAATACACGATCTGGGTAAATCGATAACCTATATAATATATCTGTAAATAAATCGACCAAACACTGATTAGAGACTGATAGTGCTATCATAAACAGCTGATATCTGAAGGCCGAACATATATTACTTGATAAAAATGTCTGCTTTACTCATAGAAATATCAGAGACTATAACACTCCCAATTAGTCAGTGTATCCTCGTACAAAGTTTCATCAAAATCGGTCCAGTAGTTCTTGAGCTTATTCTATTCAAACAAAGAAATGTTTCCTTATTAACCGATTTCAAACGGTCTTAACTTTTTAGTGTATTTTTGTATATATTTTTAAACTTTTTAGTTTTTTTCCCTCGTAATTTATTTTTGTTGTTTTTTTACTTCATATTTGAAGTCGGTTTTTAAATTTTGTAATTTATTTTGTATGTTATTAGTATAGACATAGACTATAGTCTTGACTATCAACGCACAGCAGAAAAAACAATTATTCTAGTAAATAAAAAATAAACCCCTAGGCCCTAGGCGGAGGAACTAGAAGTAGATCGGGTAACAGTACCTTTTTGTACTTATTATGGTAATATAAGTATACTATCTTTTGTCCGCGACTTCGTCCGTGTAGGAGCTAATTTTTCCAAATTCATTTGTTTTGTTGATACCTACGTTTTAATAGCTATCTGTATGTCAAATTATAGTCATGGGCTGTCAGTCAGGAGTTTAAATTTAATAAATTTAGATGATAGAAACGTATTTAAAATGAATTCCTAAACAATCTATTACACCAAATACCTCTAGCTCTGGTTACTGTGTTGTAATATCCGCGTTCTACTAACAAATATACAAATAGAACTGTCAGTTCGACTTTAACTAGCTCCTACACGTGGCTTTACCTGCGTATCTTATGCTACACTAGCTGTGTCCCGTCGTTGCGCTCGGCGAAGTCCCAGTATAAATAGGAGCCGCAGAACACGGTCGGTGGGGTTTAATATTTTATTACAGAGGGTTCGATTTTGAGTATATTTACCACGACTTTCCCAGAAAATAGGCTCAGTTCCACTCCATTTCAATTTAAGGATGTGTTTTCTAAGTTTTGTTCCGGTTTAATCCATTGCCGGATTAGATTTAAAAAAAATCGAAAGACGATCGAAACTGATGCAAAAGACGGTCTAAATAGAAATAAAAGACGATCGTAACAGAAACAAAAGACGGTCAAAATATTTCCCGGATGTGATTGCTATGGATTTGTAAGTATTTTGGGCTTTTCCGGAATAAGCCAAAACACGATGGGAACAGAAATAAAAGGGAATCGAAACAGAAACAAATTTTAATAAGTTCAGATGTAAAACTATGAATTGTAATTCTACTGCTTATTCTAAGAACCGTAGACGAATTAAAAATGGGTCTTGACAGACAGACAGCCGGACGGACAAGAAAATGATCCTATTAGGGTTCTGTTTTTCCTTTCGAGGTGCGGAACCCTGTTTTGTTACATTAGTTTCCTAACAAACAAATTGGCATTTTTATTATGCCGCGGTTTCACCCGGACCAGGTTTAAAACTACCTTCATCTCTTTCTCCAAGGTTCCATCTATCTCTATAATAAAATTTATCAAAATTGCTACAGCGGTTTAGTAGAGAAAACGTAACAGACAGATTTACTCTCGTATTTGTAATATGGGATTAACTAAAGATATTATAGGTACGTGGAAGTTTCACAAATTCTGGCTTGTTTCCAAAAACGTGCTCGCACTAACTATATCGTAGACCAAAATATTTTGTATTTATATTTTTTGTTGTGAAATGATTTTTGTCAAACAACGAGATAAATTGAGGGACTTGGTGTGAGGTGTCGTAATCTGGTCCCTGGTCCCAGTTCGGCCGGGGCCCAGAAAGCGACTAACCCGTCCCATAAACCTATCTTATTCCAGCCAGTCGCTGATACGCTCCGAAGAAATCCTATCCTACATATATTATAGATGTGAAAGTTTTTGTGTGTGTGTGTGTGTGTGTGTGTATGTTTGTTACTCTTTCAAGCAAAAACTACTAGACTGATTGCGATGAAACTTTTTTTATCCCGATATTCACACGGGATCAGGACATACGCGGGTGAAACCGCAGGGCGCAGCTAGTAAATAAATAAATATTGCAGGACATTCCACACATCGCCATCTAGCCCCAAGCTAAGTAACTAGACTTGTGTTATGTGAGCGTGATCTCATGAAAAAAACCCATGAGTTTCTTGTGCCTTCTTCTCATTGGTGGGCGCATTCCGAAAGCACATATCCTAACTTAGTTTTTTAGACGATGTGATCTCGTACAAACTGTTTGATTCCAAATGAATAAAGAATTTTGAGTGAGGAATTTGTCTTTGCACTGCTTCGTATTTACTTGTGCGATGTCAATGTGCAATGCATCTTCGACATACCCCAAGGAGGTTGAATCAATCAAAAACAGTAGTTTTTGACAGATCGTTGTTTATATTTATTTTGTAATTTGTAATTTCCAGATGCATAGTTCGGAGGGTCCCCCTGGTGCGCCAGCGGCGGCGGCGGCGGCTCGGGCTACAGGCGCCGATCTACTGCTGCAACTGGGCAGGCTCATCATACGGTCCAGGAGTGGCAGCCCGCCGCCGGACTGCCACACGCCTTCCACAAGCGAGGTGACCACTAATTGTATTCCTTACTAGCTTATGTCCTCGGCTTCGACCGCTATTTCACCCTCTTAGGGATCACTTCATAAAGAACAGACAATCTAAATCTCTTTTTTAGATTACAATTAAATTGTTAGTATTTCTTCACCCTCAAGACGGCAAGCGTCTTCGAGGTAGACCCAAAAAACGATGGCACGGCGACTTGGATGCATTCGACGCAGAGTGGCCAAAATTGGCTGGAGATCGGGACACTTGGAGAGAAATGGCCCAGCAGTGGGACACAACAGGCTTTAAAAAAAGTATTTCTTGTGCTAGGTGTGTAAAAAAAGATAATAATTTAAAGTCACATGTTTTTCTTCTTCTTCATCATCAACTGACGCCATACAAACAAGTAATTTTTGTTCGAAGTTTTGCAATTATTCTTTCATGATTCTACGACCAGCTGCTTAAACTTTTCGTTAATACAGTCATATAACAGTAAATCAGTCAGTCAATCAATCAGGACTTGGAAAATTCCACCCCTAATCTACAGTAAGATTTTATGGCTACGAGATATATAGATGAAGTCGCAAGCAAGAGCTAGTAATTAACTCGTATATTCCCGTGGTTTCAGATCAAAACCCAACCGCAGCCAAGGTCCGATGATGAAGTGGATCCAATCCTGGAGGAGCAGCTCATTAGCCACGTCAGCGCCCTCTTTACCGAACAGATCCCAGTTTGCATTGAGGTTTGATTACTTTCATCTTTACCAGGTTTTACTGCCTTTTAGCTCAAAGGGTAAAAAAGATTTGTGAGACAAATTAAAAAAGTGACTGCTAAGGAAAATTGCATAATTTTTGGATGGCTGAACCGATTTTGTTCAAACAAAGCTAAGAACACTCCCGAGTAATTCACTTTTCAACAAACAAAATCAAAATCGTTTTATCCGTTCGGGAGCTACGATGCCACAGACAGACACTAACACTCTTTTTGCTCACCCGTGTGCAAGCCCGACTCGCACTTGGCTGGTTTTTATGACAGGTGACGATGCGGTCTAAGATGTAACACGCGGTGTCTAGCAGATACCTGTTCACTCGCTACTTGAAGACACACAACATTGTACACGTCACTATCACACCTGCCTGATGGTAGGTGACGATGCGGTCTAAGATGTAACACGCGGTGTCTAGAAGATACCTGTTCACTCGCTACTTGAAGACACACAACATTGTACACGTCACTATCACACCTGCCTGATGGTAGGTGACGATGCGGTCTAAGATGTAACACGCGGTGTCTAGAAGATACCTGTTCACTCGCTACTTGAAGACACACAACATTGTACACGTCACTATCACACCTGCCTGATGGTAGGTGACGATGCGGTCTAAGATGTAACACACGGTGTCTAGAAGATACCTGTTCACTCGCTACTTGAAGACACACAACATTGTACACGTCAGGAAAGACAGACGCAGGCCACTGATTTCACCTGTTTTTTTTGAAAAAAATTCAGAGATATTCCGATGTACTGCAAAATTTGTAATTAAAAATCATCGAACATGGATCATGGATAATTTTCCGTTCTTCGAAGCAGACGACCCAGTTGGCACAATGGTCATCATGCCGGACTGCCAAACACAGGGTTGCGGGTTCGATTCCCGACTCAGACATGTTAGATACATGTCAGACCACAGACAAATATGTGCTTAGATATTTGTCTGTGGTCTGGTTGTTTCTATGGATTACAAAAGAAAAGTATACATATAAGTAGTATAATTATGAGTTGTGTAGCACCCATAACACAAGTGTAGTTACTTAGCTTGGGGCTAGATGGCGATGTGTGGAATGTCCTGCAATATTTATTTATTATCACTTTTTCCCTTTTCGGAGGCACACGGCTCCTAGACTCTATTTTTATTTAAATATTTTTTTTGTTTTTCTTTCTACTGTAGGTATTCTCTGAATTTTCTGTCATGCTATCTTAAACTTTTTTGTACCTTGTATTCTTTTAATTTCCTGTCTTTTTATCTTATTCTTTTTGTTTCTTATTTTTATACATGTCTGTGTTCTAATGATTTATTTTGTCAACAACTCTCTACTGTTCTAAATATGTTTTGCTTGTCCAAATTAATGTTTTTCTATTCTATTATAATCGTTAAATCGTTAATGTATAAACTTAATAATATGGGACCCAGAATTGACCCTTGAGGCACTCCCAATTTTACTATTGAAAGTTTCTTCTTAGTAGTATTCACTTACGACGGTGTTTTTTACATTTTTTTAATATAATAATAATATATTTATTCAAGAAAAGCTTACAAATATTAAAATGCCCTTGTTATTATTTATTGTTTTAACGACCCAGTTGGCACAATGGTCACCATGCCGGACTGCCAAACACAGGGTTGCGGGTTCGATTCCCGCCTCAGACAAGTATTTATGCTTAGATATTTGTCTGTGGTCTGGTTGTTTCTATGTATTATAAGTATATATTTACAAAAGAAAAGTATATAAGTAGTATATGAGTTGTCTAGCACTCATAATACAAGTGTAGTTACTTAGCTTGGGGCTAGGTGGCGATGTGTGTAATGTCCTGAAATATTTATTTATTATTTATTTATTTATTAATTCCAGGTACTATTAGCGCCAGATTGCGTGGAATGCCACAAGGGTCACGTCCGCGTCGACACCGAGTCTACATTCGACAAGCACTTGCACCACCGTGGGTTGTTACTGGAGAGGTGGACCATGCACGCCTTGCTTAACAAGTGAGTAGGAGACTAGCAGTGCTCTGCGGTTGCACCCGCGTAACTCCCGATCCCGTTGGAATATCGGGATAAAACGTATACTATGTTACTGTCAGTGAATCAATGTATCCCCATACCAAGTTTCATCAAAATCGGTCCAGTAGTTTGGAGCCTATTCGTTACAAACAAACAAAATCCTCTTTATAATATTCGTATAGATATAGATAATGTTAGTGTAGCTGCAATTGTGTCCCGATCCCGTGGGAATATCGAAATGAAAATATGGTTAAATCCTTCTTCAGATCCTGGACTACCACTGTACAAATTTTTACCCAAATCGGTTCAGCAGTTTGTTCAAATATTAGTTCGGGATCCCTAGGTTCTATTGGACTGCAGTGAAACTTTTATTTGACAGGATTAGAGAAGCAGCATTCTTCAAATATCCTGGGACCACCCCAGGATATTTGAGGAATGCTAGGATAATTAGCCTATATTAATAAAAAAGGCTAAATTTTTATTTCCTTATTCCTATGGGATCGGAACCTACGCAGCTTCAACCTCTTACCACTGCTAGTTAGTTCAAAGCACATCCAAGTTAGCAATTATTTTTCAATAACTATATACTACGACTAGCTTTCGCCCCAGACTTCGTCCGCGTAAAAGTCGAAAATGGACCAAGTAATCACGTTGTCCCATACAAACTTTGCCTCCCTTTTTCACCCCCTTAGGGGTAGAATTTCGGAAAATCACACAAAGAACACACCCTCCAAGTTTCAGGCCTCTACGATCAGTGGTTTAGGCTGTGCATTGATCCGTCAGTCAGTTAGTCAGTGATTCAGGACAAAGAATTTTATATGTATAGATAGATAGATTGTACTTGTAAATATGGGCTGTTTTTGCAACTAGAGATTTTTAGTTTTGTCCTTTTTTTTAAAATTTATTTATCATATTAACAATCATACACAAACATAAGTCTGCTTAACATATAAAAACCACGGAGGTTTGACGTGATGCTAAGTAATAAATAAGTTAACGTCAGGATGTAGTAGCCTATGTCCAGCACCTATACTACCCTCTCAGCTTAGTCGACCGTGCCGTAAAAGCAATGTAAATTAGCGCACATAATTTAATACCTATTGCTGGTTACATTGTAGGGGCCACGAGTCGCCGATGTTCATGAACCCGCAATGGTTGATGAACGCGGTCCGCTCGCAGCTTCACTTCTCGCAGCTGTCGGCGTGGAGGGCCAGGATGTATACCAGGGACGAACCTCCGCCACTCAGGTATTAACACTATTATTTGAGACAAGCTTTGGCACGCGACTTCGCCAGCTTAGAAGTCGAAAATGGTTCAAAAAATTTTAGGTCAAAAGCATTAAGAGGAAAGGGTACCGGGCGCTCTCTCCATACAAACGTAGTCGACTGTTTCCTCCCTGGATAATGACACTAGCACAAATATTTTTATTACATAGAACCTATAACTGCCATGACTATGCCCCTATGTCTTGTTTTTTTTTTTCATTTTCCTAATTATCATAGAACTTAAGATTTAAAAAAACAAAACATAGGGGCATGGTCATGGCAGTTAAAAGTTTTATGCAACAAAAATATTTGCTCTAGTACCCTTTCACCTTAAGGAGTATTGATATCAACTTTGAAGCAAATAACCTCTAAAACTTTCGACCCCTTTTTAACTCCGTTAGAGAATGAATTTCAATAAAATACGAAGCACGTTATCCATCAATTCTGTTATGCAAAATTTGAAGTAGATTAGACCAAGGAATCACGTTGTCCCATACAAACTTTGCCCCCCGAAAATCCTTTCTTATCGGATCCCTACGTAAGAACACACCCTCCAAGTATTAGCTGTTAATAATTAAGGATGCCTACTTTATTACAGCCATCTGTATAACAAATTTTAGTCAAATTAATTGGTTAAAACTGTGTGTTGATATCTGTCAGTAAGGACGAATTTTATATTTATAGATACATTTTCAAATTCCAGGAGAAAACTAAGCCGTGAACAGTGCAATTATAAAAAGATCGAAGCGAACTGCGATCCAAACGATACGAACGAACGCAAACTTCACGTCATATACTCCATAAAAATACCCGGCGAGAGCTATAATATGTCTGAATTTAGCAAACAAACGACCGATCATATATTCCCAATAACAGAAATAGGTAACAACGTATTTCTAAAACTAGTTCTACAAAGTCTGCCGCGATTGGACGATATACCACTTGTGAAATGTTCTTGTCAAAAAAGGCGACCTAGTAGAGATGTTACAAATAATATACATGATGAATTGATCAATATAAATGATGATTTGGTCGGTCGACTCAATGATCTCAGTATAAGTAAGAATTACGATGGTGCTATAGAAGTTACACCTCACCGCCTATCTATAATTAATAATAAAGATGAGAATAAAGTTGTAGATGATCGCATGCTAACACCTTGTAGCGAGAATGGTAAACACAAGTGCAATTGTGACGATGAATCGGATAGCAAAGAGAAGAATGCGCCAAAAAAACTAGACGAAAGACGCTTGAAGGAGATAGCGAAGTATAAAAGACGTATACGTAAGGAAAAGATGAGAAAACTATGCGACAGTACGTCTTCCGAAGGAGAGAATTTAAAAACTAAGGAGACAACATCGATTCCGATATTGCAAGCGTCCAGATTTGATAGGTTTAGAGCGATCGGTTGTTATAGGAATCAGACTTATTTAACACTGCCAGCCACACGGATCGAAACCAAATCGCCTTTTACAGATAGCGAGTCTATACCCCCGCCTGAATTTAAAAAGACTAACACTATAGCTACTCAGACAGACTTCACTTGCCCTTGTGGTAGTGTATTAGAGATTAAATGTGAGGAGTGTAATCGAGGCATGGTCAGATCAGATGGTAATTACAATCTAGCAGGTGTATCTGAACAGAATAAACAAGAGAATGGCGCTAGAAGGAAGCTAGATGACGGTGACGAAGATAAAACTTTAAAAAAGCCTAAATGTGATAATATTAGCATAAATTGTGATAGTGTTGTAAATAATGATTTAATAAAGAGACCCAAATTTAAAAGATTCTTCCCTATAGTCGATCGTTTAGAGAAAATCGTTAATGATAGGAACGATACGGACACAAACGATACGAAGAACGACACGAAGGATTCGGATATAAAAGATTTACATCTAAACACTGATGATTCAGTGTTTTCCGTACCTAAGGATTCCAAACGTCAGAAGACATACTCGATCGGTGATGACGACTATGTTTTATACGAGAAATGCGACTACGGAACCATAGACAAACATGACACTCTTGATTCACCGAAGGAACTGAATACAGATTTCAAATTCGCAATGCCAGAGAACAATAATCCTTATAATAATGAACATAATTTGGAATGCTTCAAAAATGATTTTGTGTTCAATGCTCCGAAGAAAAATGACACTTATGACAGGGATCAGAAACATGAAACAATTTTCAAACACGATCCGAAGAAAAGTGACAATTTGAACAAAGAAAAGAACCTACAGTATTTGAAACATGTTTATTATCCTTATAGGAGTGACACTTATGTAAGAGGTCAGAAAGAGTGTCACAGTAACAATGATCAGAACAGAAAAACTGACACTTATGACAGTGATCACAACTCACACTGTCATAACAGCGATAAAGATCAGAATCAACAGTATTCAAAACATGTTTACTACCCAAATAGAAGAGACACTTATGACAGCGATCAGAAAGCGAAAGGTGACTCTTATGACAGTGATCACAAAGTGAAATCTGACACTTATGACAGTGATAAAGTGAAATCTGACACTTATGACAGTGATCAGAACTCGGACTGTCATAACAACGATCAGAATCAAGAGTGTTTTACGTTCAACGATTGTAAGAAAGACGGTCAAGTGCCATCTCCGAGCGAAATGGACAGATTCCGTTGGACCTTCGACTCAGCAGCGTCAATGGTGTTCCATACTAAAACTGGACTACCTTTGACTTCGAGTCCTGCGCCGCTCAGGCGCGGAAACAATTGCTTTGACTTTGACGATTCGATTAATGGAATTTCTGGGATTAAGAGGTAAGGATTCTTTCATTAATTATTAAATTAGATCTTACATATTTTTGGTATTTATTAAGTTTTTCTTGTCCAATCCAAAACTTTTTAAATACTTACATTTGATTTACTTTTTAACTTGTAATTAGGGATTATGGGCTTTTTTATAAACTAGTTCCAAATCTCTCCATAGATCAAGTTCTTACTAAATGTTCTTGACCACGTACTGGCCATAGCTTCTTGCAGCCAATAGATTTTTATTGTCAAAGTCAATTTGATATTAAAAAGCCGCAAAAAAAAAAAAAAATTAAAAGAATTAGCGAGATTTTTATAGTCTAAAGGCAAATGATTGCCTCTAGATTTTGTTTAAAAATTTTTTTTTTTTTTCAGTGCATTATTCCACCCTATAGCGCCGGTGTCAGCCGTGCCTGCGTCCCCCGTGTCTCCACCGCGGCCGAAGCGTGCGGGTAGATTGAAATTGGGACCTTCTTCTGGGTTGCTAGGTAACGAACATTTATATTAGGATTTCATCCATATTGTTTTTTCTTTATTCCTTTGTGTAGGTCACCTTTTTGTTTGTGTGTGTTAATTTAAAAATTTTCGTATACTGTACCAAATAAATGTTTTTCTTTCTTTTTTTCATATTTACCCATATGAGAAATTTTCAAAATGTTAAATTATTAGTTATTTACCTAACGGTGCCAACAACGGAGTTGCCACATTTAAAAATTCCCTAATTTTTTAGTAAAGGGTAATTTCCTATTTTAGTCTTTAAATTAAAAAATATCTTTTTCATTTCCAATTTTTTTTTAGAATTGTCATAGAGGTACCTTAGAGGAGTTACGGGGTTTTTTGTAACACATAGTATATCTAATTTTATTTATATTCTCCATTTAAACTCAAACGATTTGTATTCACAGTAATTATTTTCCCGGGTCTTATTTGCGTTTTTTTTAAGCTATTGCATAGCTTTTAAAGCGGGCTTTGAGCGCGGCGACCGAATCAAGAAGTTCCGTAACGAAAATATAACCTAACACCCCCCACTCCACCTACCATGTAGCTCGGCCGAGCGTTCGCTTAACGTGTATGTATATGGTACGACTATACGAAGCTCGCACGATGCAATAGCTTTACCGCGGCAGTCCCCGAGTGTCACACGTTTTTTTTTATCTTACCATGTTTCATTTTTAATTTTTTCTTCTTTTTTATTTCTCCAGGTAGTTTTGAAGAATCAGCTCTCCAAGGTAGGCTCGAGGCGGTGGCCACAGTGGCAGGGTTTACTGCAGAGTTGGGTGCATCAGGAGCGTTCTGTCCACCGCACAGGAAACTACCTGTTACTGTGTTCTTTTATGCACCGGGTGGCACTAACGCGCCTTACATGGTGAGTAATTATAAGCTCCCTAACTTAATACAATACAGTCAATCTATGTATGTTTATCTATTCATATAAAATTCTTTGTCCTGACTGACTGACAGATCAGCCTAAACCGCTGATCGTAGAGACCTGAAAGTTGGAGGATGTTCTTTGTATGACGTAGGCATCCGATAAAAATTTCCGAAATTCTACCCCTTAGCGAAAAAGGGCGGCAAAGTTTGTATGGGACGACGTGATTCCTAGGTCCATTTTCGTCTTCTACGCGGACGAAGTCGCGGGCAAAAGCTAGTTTATACTAATATTATAAAGAGGCGAAATTTGATTGTTTGTTTGTTTAAATTGAAACTCCTAGGCCGATTTTAATAAAACTTGGTATGAGGATAAATTGATTATTGAAAACGTAGGCTCCTTTTTATCCCGATAATTGCACGGGATCGGAAGTTACGCGGGTGAAATCGCGGATCCCTATAATAGAAAATTTACAATATATATCTTGTTTCGTCCCCCCAGGGCCACATCAACCTAGGAGCGCACGGATACCGCGTATCCCGCTCGGGCACCATCCAAGTATCCTTGTTCAACCCTCACGGAACCCTCGTCAAGATGTTCGTGGTCCTCTACGACCTGACTCGCATGCCCCCGCTGGCGAGGACCTTCCTCAGGCAAAGGACCCTGTACATGCCGGCCGGGGCGGAGCCCCCGCAGGCGCATCACGTGCACAAGTGGCTGCGGTATTTGATACATTTGAGGTGAGAACAAACTACCAAAAACTACCAGTTTAGAGCAAAATCTACCATTTAAATGAACCTGTTAAATTTTTATTACTATGTTCTTTAAAATCTTATTCATTTCTACCAAAAGCTACCATTTCTACTGAATAGATTTTTTACTGATTTCTATCATTACTATTAATTCTATAATTTCATACCAAAGGCCACCATTTCTACTAATAACTACTAAATCTCACTAATTCTACTAATTTCTTCTACATTTTTACCATTTCTATTAAGTCCCACAATTTCTTACTAAGCCACCATTTCTATTAATTTCTCTAAAATTTAAATAATTCTACAATTTCTACCAAAAGCTACTATTTATTCTACATCCTACCATTTCTATTAGGTCCTACAATTTCTTAATAAGCCACCATTTCTACAAATTTCTCTAAAATCTAAATAATTCTACAATTTCTACCAAAAGCTACTATTTATTCTACATCCTACCATTTCTATTAGGTCCTACAATTTCTTAATAAGCCACCATTTCTACAAATTTCTCTAAAATCTAAATAATTCTACAATTTCTACCAAAAGCTACTATTTATTCTACATCCTACCATTTCTATTTAGTCCTACAATTGTTATTATAGGCCACCATTTCGGCTAATAACTACCAAACCTTACGTGTTCTACAATTTTTACCAAAAGCTACAATTTCTAGTACATCCTACCATTTAAAATAAATCCTACAATTTCTACCAAATCATACTTACTACCAAAATCTACCAATACCCTATATGCAGAGATGCCACAGTGGAATTCTTAAAGCGTGTTATCTTAAATTAAGTCAACACAATTCTAACGGATGTAGCTAATCCAGCCTCTTTGGTAGAAGGTACGCAAGAAGCGATGAGAAGCAGAGATCTTTGCTATAATTTTGTAGGTTTTTTTTACATATTGCTAAGTCACCGTTTGACCACACCTGCCTGATGGTAGGTGACGATCCGTGGATAGTGTGAGTTTTTTAGTATAGCAAACGTTACTATCACGTTAGTGTAAACTTAAAGCTTCGCATTACGTCCGCTAGGGGCTCTTTTTAACTTTCCATACAACTTTCACGTTTACGCTAACTTTTGCGTTTGCTATACGATAAAACTCACACTCCACCCACAGGTCTAAGATGTAACACGCGGTGTCTAGAAGATACCTGTTCACTCGCTACTTAAATACTTCCAAATTGTAACGTTAGATTAGAAGCTACATTCGTCCTTATATCCGTCTTTTTGTTTGTAACGAATAGGCTCCGAAACTACTTAACCTAGCTTAATTAACCTAGCTTAGCTTTCTCATCCTTTTTGTTATTTTTAATGTTTTGTGTGTTGTACAAATAAAGTGTTTATCTATCTATCTATCTAACCGATTTAGATGACACTTGGTATGAGGATACATTGATTAATTGGAAATAACATAGGCGACTTTTTATCCCGATATTCCCACGGGTTCGGGAGTTACGCGGATGGAACGCGAGCGCTGCTTGTCTATAATCTAGTTTTTCTTTCTTTCACAGATTTATGACATCAAAATCGGGTAAATTATACTTACACACGGACATACGTCTGATTGTATCGAGGAAGGCAGACCTGGACACAGCGACAGCTCATTCCGCACTATACCGACCCATCCAGGACAAAATCGACCAAAACGCCCAGAAAAGTGACCAAGTCGCCAAGAAAAGTGACCAAGTCGCCCAGAAAAGTGACCAAGTCGCCCATAAAAGTGACCAGATTGCGAAGAATTCTCAAAATCGATCTCCGAACAGAGTATTTGGTGGTTGCAGCGATCAAGATTCCGAATTTTTTGAAAATCAAACCGGGGTTCCGTATGAATTGAGGAGTTTCACATACGCTCCGGAGAACCCCAGATTTTCGCCGCGATAACTTAGTTTGTGCCTGTATTATGTAACGTTGTAATCTAAAGAAATATATTTTTTGGTTTTATATATAACTTTTTGGTTTCTTTTTTCACCCGAAATTTTCCAAAAAAATTGTGGCTTGATAGCATGATGCTAGACTACAGGGCTGGTCTTCAGGCCAATGGTCACCATGCCTGACTGCCAAGCACAGGGTTGCGGGTTTGATTCCCGCCTCAGATATGTATTTATGCTTAGATATTTGTCTGTGGTCTGGTTGTTTCTATGTATTATAAGTATATATTTACAAAAGAAAAGTATATAAGTAGTATATTCGTTGTCTAGCACCCATAACACAAGTCTAGTTACACTTAGCTTGGGGCTAGATGGCGATGGGTGGAATGTCCTGCAATATTTATATTTTCAATGAAGTAGAAGTGTTGGCGCCGCATAATGTCATATTTTTTTTATTCTAAATTTGAATTTCCCGCTATCTTATTTATTTGATATCTCCTCAAATTTACCGCTATTTGTAATTAATATTTAGCATTTTCATGCGCGTGGTTGACACATCTCCCGTCCTTTTCCTTTCCCCGCAACTTTAACTGGCGAGGCTGGGATGGCAACATACGCGAAATGAAGATCACTTCCGCCGCCGGCGCTGAGAGCGCTCTCGACTGGCGACCAACCGGAAGTTCAATTTTATATGTGTGAAAGAAAACATGGCGAACTTGCTAAAACTATAAACTCCAATTGGACAGTGAAAGTGGGTACCTCTGTGTTATTAATTTGTGTCTCGTGAACTTTGAATAAAGTAGTGAACGCAGCCCGCGCCCGCGGCGATCTCAAGCAACAGCATCAAGTAGCCTACCGACTGGGATCGCTTACCAGGTACCCTTTATTTCCTTTTCCCACTTGTGTCAACCCGCGTGTTAGTCTATCTATCTAGATATCCATGTACTTGTTACATTTAATAATTCTACTCCCATACAGTTCACTTCCCATCCCTTAAACATTTAAAAATTCTTCAGCGTCTATTTCCCGTATGGTAACGCGACAGCGCCATCAAATAGGATTTAAAATACTACGTAAGCGCCATACCAAGAAGCGTTGCTAGGTAGGAACGACACTTCACATCCCCACCAACAGATGGCGCCACTAAGCCGATCGTAGAAGTTTTTCTGAAGCTCATCTACAAGTTCCAACGTAACATCGTTGGTGGGCGGCCTACCGGGTATAACACCTACCCGGTGGAAGATCTTCCCTTTAGAGGTACACACACACCACCAACTACCTCCAAAGACTATTGAAAATGTTGAGTGCCATTTGTTCACACTGGGAACAAGTGGGAAATAATCACAGTCGTTAGGTGGGAACGATTGGAAACAGGGGCCTAACGCCCGAATACTGAAAAGCTACTTAATCTTAAGCGGCGTTGAAATTGATATTTAAGCGTAGGCTTCAATAGCAAGCATACACTTAACTTAAATTTAAACGCCACTTAAGATTAAGTAGCCTAGCTTTCAGTATTCGGGCGTAAGTCTGCTAATACAATTGTGTTTCAATAGACTCCATAGCGATTCTATTGCGATGTTATTAAAACTTTAGCAGAATACCAAATAACGTAACAATCTCGATAATATCAACAGAGTCTCGATATAATGACAATGGTAAATCCATTAATGCAAAATAGCAGAATAAGAAGTCCCCAGGTGAAATAATCAAGGATGTTGTTTTAAAAATCATTATTTATTTAATTCACTCATACTTAAATTACATCCATACTAAATAACTTACAAACATACTTATGGCTATATTTAAAAAAGAAAAACATAGCTTTTTACACATTTTCTAATAAACAGGTACCTATTCTATTAAAAGAAACTTAACTATTTGACGACTCTGTTACTTTGTTATTAGATTGGCCATAGAGAAACTAAGGTAGTTTCAAACCACTAAGTACTATAGATAGCGGGTTTATAGCTTCAGTTGTCTATGGTGAAAGGATTATTTTTTTAATTTCACCCGATCAGGGAAGGCAAAAACTGCTGAGTGTAATACAGCCTCGTCTTTACAAACTTATTCGATTTTTACTGGTCATAGACAGGTTTCAATTTTTTCTGGAACTCGTCCTTATTTAAAAAATCTATTTGATAGGTCCACCCCTTCGGTCCACCCTCTGTGGGTCCACCCGTTCCTGAGAAAATCGGTGGTGACACACGAACAACCAGATGGACAAGAGAGTGATCATATAAGGGTTCATTTTTTTACCTTTTGAAATACGGAACTCCAAAAATCATGAAAATCGATTTATAAACAATGAAATTACCCGAATAGCCATAAAATAATACAATCGAATTGAGAACCTTCTTTTTTAGATTCGGTGAAAAATTTGGTGATGTTGAACATGCCACCCGCCAAATTCAATTTTATTTTAGTTTTTTTGTAATGACTCAGTGATGTTATGTTAATTGTGGATTTATAATAGAAATTTCTCAACTACCACTATGCTAGTAACACCGAAAGTTTGCCTTACGTCCTACATTTGACTAAAACCTAACTAAGCACTTGTCTGGGAAGATGCAGCCTTTCTTGAGCTCTATACGGCGTGTTGTGGAGGTTTACATCCAGCTGGACATCAGTCTCTTCCTGCAAATATATGGTATATATTTCTAGCAATCTTATGTCACATATTGAAATCTGGATCCAATGAGAAACACATATCTCATTCTGAAAAAAATCAGTAGATCCATAACTTGAAATCTGGATCCAATGACAAAATATAATATATTATTTATCATCATACATTGATGTTTCAAATTGCACAAAAATCTTGCTTTAATCCAATACGTAGGCACCTACCGTGCGTGCCATTTTGTAAGGGGCACTGACTGCTTAACCTGCTGGTCATAGAGACATGGAAATTTGGTGTGCTCTTTGTGAAGTGTAGATAATAGGTATTCATCAAGAAAGGGTATTTCATAATTGTAGCCCTAAGTAGGAATGACTGACAAAGCCATGGGCAGAAGGGACAAAAACTCCTGGTCGCTTCGAAGTTTTAGTCGAAAAATCAACGATTTTTTTTTGTTTTTCTGAAACGATTAAAAATTTCTGGCTAGCTAAAGGCTGGTTAGCTAATAAGGTAGACAGGTAGGAACAGGGCTGCCTACTAAGCCGCACTCACCTCTGGATCCATACTCCTGGACCAGGGTCCCCAGCCATGGTCGTGCTCCTCCTCATGATCGTAGTGATGCTGGTGCTGCGCGTGCTCGTAGTATATCACCTGTAACAATAGAATAAAACAAAACATTATAAATTTCTGGGGCAACCGGTCTAAAATCGAATAAATGTTTTTCTTAAAAATGATCCAAAAAGAAATCGAAATGTAAAACGTGTTTAGAACATAATTTTACAATTTCTAAAACTTTTATTAAGCTTTTAAAATAACTGCATAAAATATGTAGTATATCTTTGCCTAAAAGGTACAAAATAAATATCGTAAAACATAATTTCCATGTGTAGGCAAAGCCCATTGACACGAACTAATATTATAAAGAGAAAAGGTAACGAATAGGCTCCGAAACTACTGAACCGATTCTGATGAAACTTGGTATGACATTGATTCATTGGGAGTAACATAGACTACTTTTTCTCCCGATATTCCCACGGGATCGGGAGTTACGCGGATGTAATCGCGTAGCGCTGCAAGTGAAATATAAAATAATTGATTGTTAGCGAAACCCCACAAAGAAAGACGACGTAAAATTATTTCGGTTTGAATTTGGCGGGCACCCGGTATGAAATAACTTTTAAAACAAACTACAAAGTAACCCCAGTGATCCTTTACAAACAGACAGAATAACTTTCACTATCTTACCGAGTCAGTGACCCGGATAAATTATAACTAAGTAACCAAGAAAGTAGTTATAGGTACCTAATACATTTCATATACCTACTTATTCTAATTAGCAGTCACTGAGCATGATTGTGCATTAATATCACCGAATTATTGAGGACGTATAGAGATGACGTCAATTGCCAGAAAAAACATCATCCAAATAGTAAAAAAATACATTCGACAAGGGTCAGTCAAATCTATACTAATATTATAAAGCTGAAGAGTTTGTTTGTTTGTTTGAACGCGCTAATCTCAGGTACTACTGGTTCGATTTGAAAAATTATTTTTGTGTTGGATAGGCCATTTATCGATGAAGGCTATAGGCTACTTTATTTTTATATTCTCACGGGATCGGGACTTACACGGGTGTAACCGCGGGGCGCAGCTAGTATCCAATACTTTGTCACAAAAATATCTGTTTTGCTGTAAAGTCTTACGTTAAATCGACAGAATTTTAATGGATGTAGCTAATCCAACCTCTCTGTTAGACTTTAGGGTAAAGACTAGAATGAGGTCCTTTCGCACCTTAAAGTTAAAAAAGGAGTTACAAATTATGACGTATTTATATTTTTTACGTATTTATAACGTTATACAGTGTATCAAAAAACACTGTATCTAATCCCTTTTATGTACTTGTTACCACGACATGACTAAGTTTTGTCTGACATTAAAAGAATTACTTATTTTTTTGAATTCAGGAAAAAATCGTAAATCACTAAAAATATAGGAATTTCGAAAATGTGGCAACACCATAATTGACATTGTCTTTATCCGCCCACATCTTTAACCCAATTCAGGACGTTATTGTGCATGGGAGATGTATTAGATGACCTATACGACCCTCTCGGCTTAGTCGACCGTGTCCAGAGGAAAGAACTCGACAATACGTCTGGAGATAACTAAGCCGCGGGTTTCATCACGATGTTTTCCTTCACCTAGAAAGTTTACGTACGTAACACACCGCCTCTCTAGTGTCCATCTGTGTCTGCATTTTAAAGACGTGTTGTTAACTTTCGTCAAAATCGATCGTGACACAAATTGTGAATTAATTTTGTTAAAATTCATGGAAACTTTTACTTTTAAACTGCGAGAGAAATTGGAACTTTAATGGACGTATGTTATACAATAAAGTTTTAACACAGAACACTTCAAACTAGAATGAGTACTAAACGCTATACCAATCTAGTCTCTAGTCTAGAATAAGTAAGTAAATTATTATTTATTGCGATTTAAATTGTGTTTTTTCGAAAATTTCGAAGATAAACTGAAAATAAAATTTAAAATAGTTAAAAAAATTGATAGGTATTATAAGTTACAAATTTCAAATTTTGTAAAATAAAATAAATATATACCCTTCTAAATATACATATTTACTAACGAAAAAATTTAGATTTTAGTTCGAGAAAATTATCATAATTTACTGATTTACATTTTCAACATGTGGCAACACTTTTATGCCATCGTAGCGGTTTTTAAGGTAAATATTAATGTTGTCACATATTGAAAATTCTCCGAACTATAAATAAAAAAAATAAATAAAAAAAACTATTTTGTTGGATAAGGTTACTCTTTAATACCAGAGTTTTCCTTACAAACTCTATAGCAAGTATCAAGTAATATTTACATGAAGTTTTGCATCAAAACAAAGAACCGCAGCAGTCACGATGACAAAATACGCAAACAATACTTCCAGTTTTCAAAGTAGGTAAATCAATACGCCTACTGCATAAATATGAACAACCTCATTCCCGGAAGTGAACCGGCGACCCTACGCGGCGGCATGCGGACTTTCTCTCACTGCGCCTTTACAGACCGGATTTTTGCCCTCAAACGGGGTTGGAAAGAGGTCAATTATTCTATGTAATTTACATAGTAACTATTATGTTAATTTAGTGTTTAAGTTATTACAAATTGATAAATATGCACGAGAAATATTAAAAAAACCGGCCAAGTGCGAGTTGGAGTAAAGCACGAAGGGCTCCGTGGTAGGAAAGTACATCAACTAATAAATTATACGCGACGAATTGAGAATTGAGAACCTCCTGCTTTTTAGAATTCCGCACCCATAGGGTAAAAACAGGACCCCATTACTAAGACTCCACTGTCCTCTGTCTGTCTGTCACCAGGCTGTATCTCATAAACCGTGATAGCTAGACAGTTAAATTTTTCACAGATGATGTATTTCTGTTGCCGCTATAACAATAAATACTAAAACAGAATTTAATGGTACGGAACGACTCGCACTTGGCAGGGTTTAAGCTATTGCACAGCTTTATCGCGGGTTTTGAGCGCGGCGACCGAATCAAGAAATTCCGTAACGAAAATAAAACCTAACACCCCCCACTCCGCCTACCATGTAGCTCGGCCGAGCGTTCGCTTAACATGTATGTATATGGTACGACTGTACGAAGCTCGCTCGATGCAATAGCTTTACCGCGGCAGTCCCGAGTGCCACAAGTTTTTTTTCCATGTGAAGTCGGTCAATAAAGTGATCCATTCGCGTCAATAGCAGTAGTAATGCGGGTACGCACGTTACGATGTAGGCTAATCTTTGACGTCTACTTACCCGATTGTAAAGGCCATATAATACGACTTGTTCACGCACTCGATCAAATACAACTTAAAATATTGACTATCTAGTATAAATTCACTCAGTGAAGTGTGTAACAAAACGTTAAGAAGAAAGGATACCGGTGCCCTCTTCATACAAAAACGTAGTCGACTGTTTCCTCCCTGAATAATGACAAAGTCAAAAATGTTTATTCCTTTCTTACTTAGACACGTCTTAAAAAAAAAACTAAGTTAGGATGTGTGCCTTCGGAACGCACCCACCAATGAGAAGAAGGCACAAGAAACTCATGGAGTTTTTTTTTCATGTGATCACGCTCACAAAGGTCAATATTACAAATATTTGAAAGTATTATTTGAAATGGAGCAACTAAAGTCACGTCCATGGGTTGTTATCATTAAGGTAAGACGAAGTATCATAGTACGCCTTACTGCCCAATTTATGCTTTATAAAAGTTTTGAACCTGTTAATGGACATATCATATACATCTTTAGGTAATTTATTATAATAGAGCGCACATGTATTATTAAACGACCGGTTTATTTTCCGGAGCCCTAAAGCAAATATTTCTGTGCTATAAAACCTATAACTGCCATGACTATGCCCCTATGTTTTGGTTTTTTCATTTTCTTATTATCATAGAAATTAAGATTTAAAAAAGCTTCCCAGTATCTAGAATGTATCTTTAGATCTTTGAGTAGATGTTCATGCGGTGAAAACATCCTATCCTACTAATATTGTAAATGTGAAAGTTTGTGTGTATGTTTGTTACTCCTTCACGCAAAAACTACTGAACCGATTGCGTTGAAACTCGGTATGCAGATAGTTGGAGACCTGAAAAACATATAGGCTACTTTTTATACTTATATTCTCACGGGATCGGACTTACGCTGGTGAAAGCGCGGGGCACAGCTAATGATAGCATAAAATTTTCTCGATAGTTTTTTTTTTAAATATGGATTTTCTAAAATTATCTTACGGTATATCGTAATAACTAGCAACAAGAAACTTTCTTGCCTATAAATAAAAAAATCTCATGTCGCGGTGTTAGTTGCCAAACACCACCAAAATTTGTATGAAATTTTTAGGGTATATTCGTTAGGTCTGAAAATCAAATTCTCAGACCATACCCAAAAACCAAAAAAAATATAGAGATTATTCTATTTTTTTTCCTTAACGTTTGCCGGGACAGCTAGTGTTATTATAAATAGAGTAGCTTTTTCCCGCGACTTAAAAGTCGGAAATGGACCAAGTTATCGCGTTGTCCCACACAAACTTTGCCCCCCCCCCTTTTCATCCCCTTAGAGGTAGAATTTCGGAAAATCCTTTCTTATCAGATGCCTACGTCATACAAAGAACACACCCTCCAAGTTTCAGGTCTCTACGATCAGCGGTTTAGGCTGTGCGTTGATCCGTCAGTCAGTCAGTCAGTAGTTCAGGACAAAGCATTTTATATATATAGACTAGTTTCTGATACGGTATTCTGTCAATCATTTACGTTTCTAATTTATGAATTATCAATTTTCGTTACTTCTTCTTCTCGTATAGTGGTGTGGCTCATCTATTGTTAGAGTTTTCAGATCGCCCTAAGCCCTGTAACTTGACCTAACGACTGCTACTAGAGGTAGCAACCGGGACCAACGGCTTAACGTGCCTTCTGAAGCACGGAGGGGCTCACGACAACACATTTTTGACACACTACTAATTTTCGCTGTGGTAGCGGTATGTACTTCCAATATACAAGCCGAATGTCGAATGATTCCAACATTTCCAACTGATTAAAATAAATTTTAACTTTGCCGTAACTGATTTTAATAAGCAATTATTCATAGTTAGTATAATAAGTGTATTAAATGAAATGATAAGTCATCCCATACAATTTCTAAGCAGCTCGTTTTCTAATACGGTAAAAATCATCGTCTTTCAACCAATCTCCAAACTAATAAGTATTATTATAATTTCCATTACCTACTATGAAATGAAATTTGTTTTTTATACAGGGTTATTGGTGATTATAATATTAGCAAGCGGTCGAGGGCAATTTCTGTGCACCTAAATAAATAAATAATATTCCAGGACATTCTACACATCGCCATCTAGCCCCAAGCTATGTAACAAGACTTGTGTTATTTGTGTTAAACAACTCATTTACTACTTATATACTTTTCGTTTGTAAATATATACTTATACTTATAGACACAACAAGACCACAGACAAATATCTAAGCATAAATACTTGTCAAAAGCGGGAATCGAACCCGCAACCCTGTGTTTGGCAGTCCGGTATGGTGACCATTGTGCCAACTGGGTCGTTAAACAAACAACTTTGTTCCAAGACTTTTGGAAGTTCGAACATGTTTAGAAAAATTTTGAGGTTATGTAAATTCGAGAATCAGCAGATCTAAGAGAAAAGACATTCAGGCTTAGAACAGTAAATAAACTTTAAAAAATAAGTAAATTAGTGTATTTATTATTATGTTTTTATTGGCTTTGCATCTTACTTAATTTCCTAAGTTTGAACACCCTACTTTTCACCTTCCTCAACTTCTTGTCGATCCAAAGGTTGCCAGGAAGAAATTACTTTTAGCGATAAGGCCGCCCTTTGTAACACTTAGACTAAAGCTTTGTTTTGTTAATTTGAAATTGGTGTTTACAATAAAGAATTTATCTACTTATCTATCTAAAATTGGTATAAATAAGGTTAATGACCTCTCCGCGTAATGAACAGCTGATTTTCAGGTAAACAACCTCAAAATTTTCAAAAAAATGTTAAAATTTCCAAAAGTCATAGAACAAAAGTTGTTTGTTTAGGTGCACAGAAGTGGCCCTCAACCGCTTGCGTAGATAGTCACCAATAACCCTGTATACATGTCATTTATCCCATATACCTACTAACTATACCTATTCTTAATGTTATTCAGGACGCTGTAATGTGTGGTACATTATGCGTCATAAGTACACTACCAGTTTGCTACAATAATACTATAAACAATTGTTTATAGTATTATTGAAGACCCAGTTGGCACAATGGTCACCATGCCGGACTGCCAAACACAGGGTTGCGGGTTCGATTCCCGCCTCAGACATGTATTTATGCTTAGATATTTGTCTGTTTCTATATTATTATAAGTATATATTTACAAAAGAAAAGTATATAAGTAGTATATGAGTTGCCTAGCACCCACAACACAAGTGTAGTTACTTAGCTTAGGGCTAGATGGCGATGTGTGGAATATTGTGCAATATTTATTTATTGAACTTACGACCTTCTTCTAATAGTCGTTACACACAAACATAAATACTTGAATTAAAAGTACTCAGTGTGATTATTATATTCAACATGTTAGCTATGTATTTACTTGTGTGAGTGGTATAAGCCGGCACCCGCTACACCAACCGACCGACGTGGGTTCGATCCACATGTTACGTTGTTATAATGTTTAAATAGTGCTGCACAGGATTGTAAACGTTACGGTGGCGGTGCACTTTTGAGCGTCGATTGTACATGTACTGGATAGAATATACTATGTCCGGCACCTATACTGCCCTCTCAGCTTAGTCGACCGTGTCCAGAGGAAAGAACTCCTTAATACGTCTGGATGCAAGCTGATTTTACTTACGATGTTTTTCGCGCTGCGTGAGAGCAATGTCAGCTATGCATCAATAGAGTTTTCTTACAAAAAAAATAATTAATATTGCTTTTATGCAGCGCGAAAAACATCGTAAATAAAACCCGCTTGTCTCAAGATTTATTAAATAGATTTTTCCTTTGAACATAGTCGACTAAGCTGAGAGGATGGTATAGGAGCTAAACACATGTCCCAGACACTACAGCGTATTAAAAAGCATGGATTCAAGAATCTGTATAATAAATTATCTAGATTAGCTGTAAAGGCCAATCCTACTAATATTATAAATGTGAAAGTTTGTGTGTGTATTTTTTACTCCTTTACTCAAAATCTACTGGACCTATTGCGATGGAACTCGGTATATAGATAGCTGGAGACCTGGATTAACACATAGGCTAAGTTTTATCCCGATATTCCCACGGGATCTGGACTTACGCGGGCGAAACCGAGGGGCGCAGCAAGTATTATTATATGAGGGTACATATCTGTCTGTCTGTATGTATAGGTTAGCCACGTCCGGTCAACGTGACCTCACCAGGAACTGGTTATTTCCTTAAACCACTCTCACGCAGTGAAAGTCGGGGGAAATTTGTAGTGACACAACTCTGCTTTACTTGGTTAGGCTCCATCACTACATAGTATAAAACAAAGTCGCTTCCCGCTGTCTGTCCCTATGTATGCTTAGATCTTTAAAACTACGCAACGGATTTTGATGCGGTTTTTTTTAAATAGAGTGAAGTAAAGAGAGTGAAGAAGGTTTAAATAAATAAAAAACATATAAATAAATATTGCAGGACATTCCACACATCGCCATCTAGCCCCAAGTTAAGTAACTACACTTGTGTTATGGGTACTAGACAACGGATATATTTTCCTTTTGTAAATATATACTTATAATACATAGAATCAACCAGACCACAGACAAATATCTAAGCATAAATACTTGTCTAAGACGGGAATCGAACCCGCAATCCTGTGTTTGGCAGTCCGGCATGGTGACCATTGTGCCAACTGGGTCAATGGGTGGTTTAAGTTTGCTCCCTGCGTAGGATTTAGCCCTTGACAATCAAGCGGTGGTAGGCCTTAGCCGGCTTCTACCACCTCCTGTACAAAGTCATGGTGTCAAGTGACACGTCACGTTCCATCATGTTGTCCAACCATGCCGTTCTCCTCCACCTCATCGTCGCTACACCATCAGGTGAGATGAGGTCTAATACAAGACCATTTTGCGTAAAATAGACCTCAGTATCTGGTATGAATTTCAACTTGCTAGTTCCACCCGTTCCTGAGAAAATCGGTGGTGACACACGGACAGACAGACGGACAAGAATTAATCTTAAACTCACCTTCTGAGGTTGTTGAGAATGCTTATTCTTCAGATCAATCCAGAGCCTTGCCAAGTTGATCGCCAAACCAAGCACTGCCACTATGAAAAATTTCACCTGAAACACAATAAAAAAAAATAAAAAACTTCTACTACTAATTCCAGAACTGCTACTCCCACATCAAAATTGCTAATAGCACACCAAAACTACTATTTACTATGTTGAGGCTTTACCCATTCGGGCAACACACGACTTCTTAGATACTTATTAATTTTTCTCCATTTTTGTTTTTATTATTCTGTGTCTATCTCTTATTGCTTCTTATTTATTTTATTTGTCTCATTAACTATCTCTATTTTTTTCTTATTTGTGTGTATACTCTGTCGTGTGTTTGTTTTAATAAATAATATTCTATTTTATTCCTTTAAGTATTACTAGCTTTTACTCCCGAATTTTCCAAAATCCTTTCTTAGCAGATATCTACGCCATAATAGCTATATATATATGCCAAATTTCAGCCCGATCCGTGTATTGGTTTAAGCTGTGAGTTGATATAACATTCAGTCAGTCAGGCAGGACTTCTTGAGGAATTTTGATGTCACCATCATCATCATCATCATATCAGCCCATACACATCCACTGCTGGATATAGGCCTCCCCCATAGGATGCCACAAACAGCGGTCCTGAGCCGCCTCCATCCACTGATTACCCACGACCGCTACAATGTCGTCGGTCCACCGGGCAGCTGGTCTCCCAACACTCCGTTGCATCGCGGTCGCCACTCGAGAACCTTTACTCCCCAGCGGTTGTCAGTTCTGCGAGCTATATGACCTGCCCATTGCCACTTCTGCTTAATAATCCTGAGAGCTATGTTGGTGACTTTGGTTCTTCGACGGATTTCCGTATTTAAGTTTTTATCATGTAGAGAAACTCCGAGCTTAGCTCTCTCCATAGCCCACTGACCGACTCTGAGCTTAAGAACGAGGCCTATAGTCAGCGACCACGTCTCGGATCCGTATGTCATTTTTTATGTAAATAACAATTTTATAATCCGACATTGTTCAATCTAGATTTGCTACTTTTACACTAAAACTGCTATAATTTCGTATTCTAGCTTTATTTACCTGTAATTTGAACGACAGAATCTGCAGTAAAGTTCCGATTTTGGCTTTAAGGACGGCTCCCAAAATCAAGAGTTTCAAAATGGCCTTCTTTTTCTTCTTCTTTTTGCCTCTCTGTTCTAAAAATTCAAATTATAATTTTATAAAACTGCAAAGTATAATCATTTTTAAAAGCATAATGACAAATATCTATTTTGTAATCAAAATCTACTTTTTACTCTACTGAATTCAACTAAAATAAAATAAAAAACTAATATACTGCTACTAGAAAAGTACAAAGTACAAAAATAAACTACTAAAATGCACACAAATGCAAATACAACTCAAAATGCAACATGCTTGTTCATGCTTGAAAACAATTAAATTATATTTTACCATTCTACCATCGCAGTGACTTTTATTCAATTACTTACAACTCATAAAATCATAAATTGATACCCGTGGATAATTTATGACACGCATAAACAGAAGTGGCCTTTCGAAAAATAGAAACATTTTAATCAACAGCTTCTGTTTATTAGACTCATTAAACTCTTTACAAAATGGCAAGACTAGAAATTTACACGCTTTTCAAATATCTTTCTTTCCAAAACCTACACTACGTCTAAGCGATGCTCTTAAAAAACGAGCCAGATAGCAAAACTACTTTATAAAATATTCCCGATACCGTGGGAATATCGGGATAAAAAGTAGCCTATGTTACTCCCAATGAATCAATGTATCCTCATACCAAGTTTCATCAAAATCGCTCCAGTAGTTTCGGAGCCAAACAAACAAAATAAAAATTCCTCTTTATAAGATTAGTATAGATATGGACTAGTCTTGTAGTTTTGTATAGAATTTGAAACGTAATACAAAATGCAACCATCACCTGCAAACGAACTCTTATCTTCGATTCCATTATCTTTATTCTCTCTCTCTAACGCATGCTCAGCAACCGCGTCTAACGCTTCCTCTCCGACCTTCCAAAGGTCAGCCATAACCCCCCTCCCTTGTCTAACTGACGTATCTACGTCACTGTTACTGCTAAGTTCACCAATACTGCTACTCTGGTCGCCAAAAGTGCTACGTTCACCAATACCGCTACTTTGGTCGCCAGAAGTGCGAAGTTCATCACCAAAACTGCTACCAATCATTCCAGAAGTGCTAACTTGTGCACCAGAACTGCTACCATCAATTCTATCACCTATAACCCAAGATTGTCTGCCGTTAGGGAAACTACGACCTTTTTCTTTATGCATCTTTCGTAAAGGCATCATCATGGGATGAATTAAATGGATTTTTGGCGGTTTTGGTTTTTTTTTCTTCATTTTTTTCTTGTCTCCACTTCCGGTGGAAATAGTTATGGAGTCTATACCACCGCTTTCATGGTGTTTCTTACTGGTTGATAGCGCTCTGTGAACAAAAAAATATATCTAAAAATTCCAAGCTGACTGACTCACACAGCAAACCGCTGGTTCTAGAAACATGAAATTTGAACGGTGTGTTCTTTGTGAAGTGTAGATCTATGGGTTTTTCGAAATTCCACCCCTATGAGGGTGAAAAAGCCGCAGGCAGACGCTATTTTTTTTTAATTGAAATATTTTGCGGACTATTACGCCGACTTCAAATATAAGGGATTAGGGCATGCAGAAAAAGACATGTCAAAATTGTAAAAACTCCTAAGTGGAATTTGAACCTATGACTTCAGTTTTTTAAATCAGCTCTTTTACAAACAGCCATGTGCCAAGTTTTATTTAAAAAAAACACTAGTTAGTTATTATCTTATTTAAAAAAAAAAAACACTGCGGAAATTGAAAATGCTACCTATAATGTAGCTTAAATATCCAATAACTAAGCTACTACGCCATTGAAAGTTGGTTTCGTAGCGGGAATCGAACCAGCTGCATCATTATACATGTTTACCGACTACGTTATGGCTGTTAAATAAAAACCGGCCAAGTGCGAGTCGCAACAAAGGGTTCCGTACCATTTTTTCTGTTTTAGTATTTGTTGTTATAGCGGCAACAGAAATACATCATCTGTGGAAAACAACTGTCTAGCTATAATGGTTCATGAGATACAGCCTGGTGACAGACAGACAGATTTTAGTTATAGGGTCCCGTTTTTACTCTTTCGGTGCGGATCCCTAAAAAGTAACTTTACATAACAGCAGGTTAATTATACTTTATCACACACGGGTAGAAAGTGAAATTTTACACCTTAATGTTAGATTTCTATTTGATCTGTGTTTATGATGAAATTGTTTTTTAAGAAAGAAAGCGGTAACTTCTGGACGGTAAAGGGCAAAATAAGGTAAAAAGGGCAACTAAATTTTTTTAAAACCTAGATATTAGTGACCAAATAACAAGAAAATAAACAAATAGATTGGTTATTCAGATTGACAATAAAGCAAATATTTGTGTAATAACTTTTCAAGTAGATTTCTCTATTTTTTTTACGATATATGTCGATTTAATTAAGGCGGCAAGTGACCCTTATTAAACTTATTATTACTAATCTATATATATCTATATATATAAAAATGAATTGCTGTTCGTTAGTCTCACTAAAACTCGAGAACGGCTGAACGGATTTATCTTATCTTAGTCTTGAAATCTTCGTGGAGGTCTAGGGAAGGTTTAAAAGGCGATTATTCCCACGGGATCGGGACTTACGCGGGTGAAACCGCGGGGCGCAGCTAGTCTATATATATAAAAGAAAGTCGTGTTAGTTACACCACTTATAACTCAAGAACGGCAGAACAGATTTGGGTGAAAATTGGTAGGGAGGTAGCTTAGAGCCAGGAGACGGACATAAGATACTTTTTATCCCAATATGCCCACGGGATCGGGACTTACGCGGGTGAAACCGCGGGATGCTGCTAGTAAGTAATAATAATAGGATAATAGGATAAGGTAATAACCTTATCCTTGTTACTTTTCCTATAAATTGACCGTTGCTTGCTCCATAGACTTTTGGGCCATACGTCATTTGTAATCCCGTCCCTAATGGTGTTTATAATTATTTATCACAGTTGCTCATAAAGTGGATCTTATTCAACCGCTTTTAGGCTCATAATCCAACGTATTACGCACGCGTGAGTTTTACCTTTATTTATTTATTACCCGTAAATTAAAATCGGTTTAGGAACTATTCGATTATCTATAAAATATTAAATTCATAGTCCCGACTGGCTGCAATGTAAACGCACAGCTCAAACCAATGAACCGTTTGGGCTATTTAAATAAATAATTACTGTAGGACATTCCACACATCGCCATCTAGCCCCAAGCTAAGTAACTACACTTGTGTTTTGGGTGCTATACAACTCATATACTACTTATATACTTTTCTTTTGTAAATAGGTATATACATAAAACACATAGAATCAACCAGACCACAGACAAATATCTAAGCATAAATACACGCCTGAGGCGGGAATGGAACCCGCAACCCTGTGTTTGGCAGTCCGGCATGGTGACCATTGTGCCAACTGGGTCGTCAACCCTTAAAAGATCACTCTCTTGTCCGTCTGTCCGTCTGTTTTTATACAACAAACACAATCAGTCTCTTTCCATACTAAAGACTTCAACGCGTTTCTTTTTACTAATTGTAATGTTTATATGTATGTTGCAGAGTTTAATTGAGTCCTTTTTACGTGAGATTATGTTTAGCACCCTCTCAGCTTAGTCGACCGTGTCTAAAGGAAAGAACTGGTCAATACGTCTGGAGACACCTAAGCCGCGGGTTTCATCACGATGTTTTCTACGCACCGTAAGAGCAACGTTAAAAGCGCCATAAATCGTAAGATAAATCTTAAATACCTACAAAATACGTAAATACCTACTCTAATTATATATTAATGTGTTCAAAACACAGGTATGTCTTAAAAACAAGTTGTTCGCTTTCACTTGAGGTCGAAATTTCACGAGATTGTGCTAATATGTGTAGAGTGTGTGCCGGATATGTTTGCCCGCATTCTCTGATGAGTTTCTTTAGAGTTCCTTACAATGTGTGGTGTTTACATTGTTTTTTTGTGTTAATTTTTGCCATCGCTATGCCAAAAGTAAAAGGACAGGTAGAGTCGAAAATAAACGCAATAAATCTGAATCATGATTAGGTTTTAAACAGATTTACAGAAAATTAAAAAATTAAAGGGGCAAGCACAAAAGATCCCAATGGGTCGAAGTGTGGCTGGCTATGTCAGCTCCCGATATATAGGATAAAAAAAAATTATATGGGTATCCCGGACCTTAATCTAAAAAATAAATTAATGTAAAATAAGGAATTTTCTTTATGTGTGAGAAATTACCCTAATTCAGGGTATTCTAAAAAAAATTACTACACTGTTATTTAACTAAGAAAAGTATTTTTATTTTACAAGATGGGTCATCGTTTGATCACTATCACACCTATCTGATCATAAAGTTTAGTAAAATAATTCTTTTAATTTCATGCAATTTTGTTTTAATACCAAATGACCTTTGCAGTTTGGCGGGAAATTAGTTTGCAAGAAAATGTATAGTTTTTTAAGTTCCATAAGTGTTTTTAAATTTAAAAAATGATTACAGTGTTTTGACAACGCATAACACAGTACCAAGTAGTTTCACCCATACTTCGTAACTTAATTTTGATGAATTATGTGAGCGTAGCAATCTGGCATGCACTCTAGAGTGAGTAATCATAACGCGAGTGACCAACATCAGTAAAAGTGAATGTCAAAGTCAAGAAGCACTCATCCCACTTAGCATCTGAATTGAAACAAAATCTGGTTATATCACGACACAGCCAAGCAAGATATTTGAATGCAAAATATAACTTGACACTGGCTAAATGCACTAGCCGTGCGAAGCTATAATTAATAGAAAAAAAAAAATATGCTGAGCTTTTATCGCACGCTTATTCATACAACCAAATTGCTATTTTCTTCCCGGTTTCTTTTTGCGTAATTACTTCTTAAGAAACAAGGCATCCTTCTTCCTGCCCTTATCCCAATTTATTTGGGGTCGGTGCAGTATGTCTTCTTCTTCTATTACTCTTATTAGTCGTCATCTCATCGTTAACATTCATCTCTCTCATGTCTTGTCTCATTCAGTCCATCCATCTTTTCTTAGGTCGTCCTCTTCCTCTCCATCCCTCTACATTCATACTCATCACTCTTTTACGTACATGCGTCTCTTCTTCTCATCACATGTCCATACCAACTCAAACGGTTCACTTTTACTTTTTCAGTAGCAAGGCTTGTAATCATTCCATTTTGAATCATTTAAAAGTTATAACATAATTTTACTTTTATTTTTAAACTAGCGACACGCCCCAGCTTCGCACGGCTATATTATGCATATAATATACACATAAACCTTCCTCTTTAATCACTCTATCGATTAAAAAAACCCGCATCAAAATCCATTCCGTAGTTTTAAAGATACATAGAGATAGACACCGGGAAGTGACTTTGTTTTATACTATATGTAGTGACTTGTACTATTATATATTCTGTTGTAGTGATAAGAAAACATATAAGAATACAAATTAATCAAGCGATTGATATCAATAACATAACATTTTGAATGTATGCCCTGGAGCGAAAATTCCATCAAAAATGTCATTGGTATCTTAAGGGCCGGTATAACCTGAAAAGCCCCTTTTCAAATGAAAAATTAAGTTACTTCCCCTACATCTACAACACAAATTTTTATTTAGATTATATCTTCAGATCTTTAAGCAATTTTTGCAGTGACCAATTGGGCTAACTGGGTCGATTGAGTCGTCGTCGCGATAACTCCAGGTTTGGCATGGCAACCGCGCCCAAATCACACTAGCCCAACGACTTAAACCTTAGAAAATCAAGGCATAGCTATCTAAAATAATATTTGGTCAACCCAAACAGAGATATTGTTTTAAGCTTTGTACGAGTATTATCTTTAAGTTTCCTGGGAAATATTAAATATAGTATTAGTAATTTTGTCTTTGTGCAATATATTCTATTTTAAAATTATAACAAAAAAGATAGTAGGCATACCGCTACAAAAACGTTTGATGGAGTGCGTATTCTTTATAGGTTTTTGAGAAGCCATCTTGGTTTTACTGAATTTAATAGTTAATTACTTAAAATGTATAATTACCTGGCAACACCATGATTGACCAGTTCAGCGATCGAAACCAGCGATTTCTCAACATCTTCTCCGATCTTCGATGGTTTTTCTTCAAGAGATCTTCCTGATGACGCCGCTTCTTCATCAGCTTCCTCTGGTGAAGAAATAAGAGACATTTTAAATAGAACTTTTTTAAAGCACTGAGTTTCTATGAAAAATCATAATTAATCCAAATAATAATGGCGAGGCAATACTTGAGCATATAGTAGTATTTAGTACATTGCGATACAAGTGTGGTAAATTGATCATTGCATAGAGGCGGTTTATGACGAGATGCAATGATCAATATCCACACGCGTATCGTACGACGTTTTTTATCACAGTTGCGAATAAAAGAAAAGACTTGTTAAAATAATAAAAAGTTAACAAAATCAGAAATACATCATCTGTGAAAACTTAAACTGTCTAGCTATCACTGTTCATGAGATACAGCCTGGTGACAGACAGACAGATGGACAGTGGAATAATAAATCTAATAAAAGGGACCAGTTTTGCCGTTTGTGTACGAAACCCTAAGAAAGGTATTCCCTTGATATTACAAAACAACTATAAAAAGTATAATAAAAGATGTTGTAAAATTCAAAATATTTGAAACGCGCAGTATCCACACGTAACTACAAAATAAAGAACATTAAAATTTATAATTTTGAAATACCTGTCTATTACTCTTTAGTTAGGCTTTCTAATGGATTTACATAAAATATATACAAAATTATACAGTCTAACCAAGCCCACCATTATTTTCACTTCATTTGGTTACACTTGCGCAATAAATAAATACTGCGTAAAAAAATCACAAAACTAAGTTAGGAATAGCCTTCGGAATGCGCCAACCAAGAAGGCACAAGAAACAAACCTTTGCAAGCCGACCTAAGTATGTTTTGTGCGTCAAAATAATTTAAATTTATAGTAAAAAATGGGAGTTCAAATTCTGAATTTGTACAATTAGTGATTTGTTAGCAGTTCGTTATACTGAAAAATACAAAACCCTCATGCTGTGTGACAGCTTATAAAGGTTTATTTTTTAGCATAAAAGCATGACTTCTCGACATTTAAATTAATGTAGAAAAATATTAACTATTAGATCATTGTAAGATGTATAAAAGAAACCTTTGCAATGAAATAAATGTTTGAAAACTTGCAAACCAGTAATTTTTCTCGAAGTTTTGAGCGCAAAAACATCATGTTTTGTAGAAATTCTTATTAACCTTAAGATAAATGAAATTTCACTTTTCATTCTCACGATTACTGTCAATCGACGCTTGCATAGAGAAAATATTGTCGAGATATATATTCAGAATATCTATATAGACCAGCAGCCCTCGAACGTTTTTTACAGGCTGAATCTTCGTGAGCAGGTTCAGTTCGACGAGACGCCCAAGTTTCTTCCACTGACAATTCTTGATAGAGGTAGCTAATGTAGTGCGCAGGTATAAAACATGTCGATTTCGTGGGGTGTTGAAATTGTCTAATAACAGTAAATTTATTATTTGAATATCGAGGTAATTGGATGATAAACTCGGAACAACAATTGTCCTACAAAATGGATGGTATGACTCTCCAGTCCTCCGATCCGAATGTGTCGAAATAATGAGGTCTTTAAAATGATTATTAACAAGTTGATTTTTTGTATGCAGCTTAGTAAATAATTGTACAATCAAATGGCCACATAGTCCTACAAATTTAGTGGTACGTTTTTCCAGTCCTACGCTTAGAAATTGTCCGGTAAATTCATAGGTAAAATAAAATACCTATGAATTTACCGGTTTCATACTCAAATTCTTAAAAGGAAAGGGTACCGGCGCTCTCTCCATACAGACTTAGTCGACTGTTTCCTCCCTGGATAATGATACTATAGCAAATATTTTTGTTGCATAAAACCTATAAAACAAAAAACATAGGGGCATGGCAGTTAAAAGTTTTATGCTAAAAAAATATTTGCTCTGGTGTCATTATCCAGGGAGAAAACAGTCGACTACGTTTGTATGGAGAGAGAGCCGTTACCCTTTCCTCTTAAACGATAAAATGTAAAGGCAAATATTGCGACCCTCTCTATGCAAGTACCCGGTGAAAGAGCACCATTGTTTTCCAATCGTGATGAGCTCAGGTTCATAGGTTGCTATTAGCAACAGACAGACAGTCATTTTCTAAGATATCTATCGGTTGAGTTTTCACTTTTTAATGGTTTTTTTATCGAATTATGGCTTGTTTATTCGAGAGGTGGTTTTGGCATGAGTATAAAACAAAGTAGCTTCCCACAAGGGTTGCCAACCATACTGTTAAAAACATATATTGTTTTTCACTGTTTCTTTTTTATCATAGTTGCTCATAAAGTGGATCTTATTAAACCGCTTTTAGGCTCATAATCCAACGTATTACGCACGCGTGCGTTATGCATTACCTGCACAAGTAGTGTAATAAGTTATCCTGATAAGTTAATCTTACTGCTAATTACATGTTATGTAGATGAAACATTCTTAATTTATCTGGGTTATACTGTTTTTGATGTGTAAAAAACGTTGGTACCAACAAAGAGTTTTTGAGCTAGCAAAAATGTCTGTAAAATTGGTTAACGAACGATAATTTTACGTGAAAACGTCTTAGAAAACGATTAAAAATATAGTTTTGTTTTTTTATACTCAAATATATATTTTTTCGTATAATTATATTCTGTTTTTAACCCCCGACGCAAAAACAAATGGAAAAAAACCCTTAAAAATATTGTATGTCTTGCCTGCCCTTTCGGGAGGATAATCAACAAAAACATTATTAAATTTTACAAAAGAAAAGTATATAGGTAGTAAATCCGTTGTCTAGCACCTACAAGTGTAGTTACTTAGCTTGGGGCTAGATGGCGATATGTGGAATGTCCTGTAATATTTATTAAATAATACTTGTTTGTTGCAAGTGGGTGTTCATAGTCGTGAATTAATTAATGATCTAAGCCCATAACGACTCTAAATAATTGAAGCTAAGCTTTCATAACGGAAGTATAATAATATAATGTCACTACCCACCTACTCACTGATGTTTTATCTCAGTAACATAATTTTCACAACAGTTTTCTAAAACGTGTTTAGTAATTTAACGCCATGATGTGGTGTACCGCTTCTAATAGATTACATAGGGTACTGCTATGACCTAGTGGTTAAATAGATCCGATTACAATCTGAGAGCCGTAAGATAATGAAAAATTAATTCAAATTAAAAATACTGAAAAATTGTTTTTAACGGTCACTTGCAAAACTATACTAATATCATAAAGCTGAAGAGTTTGGTTGTTTGTTTGTTTGAACGATTTAATCTCACTAGTTCGAATTATTTTTGTGTTGGATAGTCCTTACTATCGAGGAAGGCCATAGGCTACTTTTTCATTTTGATATTCCCATGGGATCGGAACTCCCATGCTCCCGTCCCGTGATTCACCCACGTTAGTGTAGAAAAAAACCGGTCAAGTGCGAGTCGGACTCGCGTACGAATGGTTCCGTACCAATATATTCTGTTTTTAGTATTTGTTGTTATAACGGCAATTCATAATCTGTAAAAAATTTCAACTGTCTAGCTAGAGACCTGGATTAACACATAGAAAGAAAGAAAATAATCATTTTTTTTGGACAAGCACACGACACAAGACAATCAAAATAGTAATAAGTAACCAAGCACTGACTATGAAAACACAAAAATAAAAAACGAAAAACATATAAAACAAAATAAATATAATAATAGTAAGAGTGATGATAATAACAAGTAACATACAAAGTTCTTTACTTACTTTTTACTGCCCTAATTTTATTTTACTTTATTGCAGGACATTCCACACATCGCCATCTAGCCCCAAGCTAAGTAACTAGACTTGTGTTATGGGTGCTAGACAACGGATATACTACTTATATACTTTTCTTTTGTAAATATATACTTATAATACATAGAAACAACCAGACCACAGACAAATATCTAAGCATAAATACTTGTCTGAGGCGGGAATCGAACCCGCAACCCTGTGTTTGGCAGTCCGGCATGGTGACCGTTGTGCCAACTGGGTCGTCAACTTTATCCTACTAATATTATAAATTTGAAAGTTTGCGTGTGCGTGTGTGTGTGTGTGTGTGTGTTTGTTACTCCTTCACGCAAAAACTACTGGACCGATTGCGATGAAACGGTATCTAGATAGCTGGAGACGTAGATTAACACATAGGCTACTTTTTATCCTGATATTCCCATAGGATTAGGACTGACGCGGGTGAAACCGCGAGGCGCAGATAGTTATTTATATTTTATGTACAGGTTTTGATTTAATTTGATTTTAATTTTTAAATCTAATTTCAAAATATGGATTTTGGTTGTCTGCATTATTTTATTTAAAAGAAATAAAAATAAGATCTATGGAGCCGTGTGCGTAAAAAAGGTACTTTTTATCCCAATACCCCCACGGGATCGGAACTTAAGAGGTTGAAACCGCGGGGTGTAATTAGTATTATATATTTTTTATCACAGTTGCTCATAAAGTGGATCTTATTCAACGGCTTTTAGGCTCATAATCCATCATATTATGCACGCGTGCGTTTTATATTTGTTAACTAGTGCTGTAAAGTTATCCCGAAAAGGTAGGTACCAAAGAGTTTATAACTAGCAAAAATGGTTGTCTCTAAAGTCGGTTTACGAACGAAAATTTTACGTGATAATCACTTAGAAAACGATTAAAAATTGAGTTGTTTATTTTTTGTTTTTTCTTTTATTAAATATATTGTTTTTCCGTACCATTGTATTTTGTTCTTAACCCCCGACGCAAAAACAAATAGAAAAATCCCTAAAAAATAATGTATGTCACACGAGGATGTATAGGTTGAAAGTCTTTAGCCTGGCCTTTCCGGAGCATAATTAACAAAAAAATATTGCCTTAAAAAAATGTAAACATAGAGATAACACAAATATTTTGTTAATTATTATTTTGTTTTCTTTTCAAGTCTTTTCTTTTATTCGCAACTGTGATAAAAAACGTCGTACGATATACGTGTGGAATTGATATTTGCATCTTGGCTTCATTAACACGCTCGCTGCCGCTCGCGCGTCATAAACCGCCTCTATGCAAAGATCAATTTACCACACTTATATCGTAATGTACTATAGTAGCTAGGATTGGCAGAATATGTAAGTACCTACTTAGATACTTATAAAAAGAAATTAAATTGTTAATTAAAGTTTGTTTAATTATAATTTGATTTAACTTTCATTTAATCTCTGATAATCCATGGATGTGAAAGTTTTTTATGAAACTAGCTTCTGTCTTCGACTTCGCCTGCATTTCGGAAAACCCTTTCTTACTGGATACTAACACTTCAGTCTTTAGAACCAGCGGTTTAAGCTGAGTCAGTCAGGACCATGTTAGGACTCTTAATTAAATATTTATAGAATCTACCTACTTTGACGACCCAGTTGGCACAATGGTCACCATGCCGGACTGCTAAACAGAGAGTTGCGGGTTCGATTCCCGCCTCAGACATGTATTTATGCTTAGATATTTGTCTGTGGTCTGGTTGTTTCTATGTATTATAAGTATATATTAAGTAGTATATCCGTTGTATAACACCCATAAAACAAGTCTAGTTACTTAGCTTGGGCTAGATGGCGATGTGTGGAATGTCCTGCAATTTATTTATTATTTTACTTATAAAGTGAGTGGTGTTAACCTAGTGTTTGATACCTCGACTTTCATTCCGAAGGTCGTGGGTTCGAATCCCGGCCGGCCGTGCACCAATGGATGCGCTATTAACATTGCTCATACGATGAAGGCAAAGCATCATAAGTTTAATTAAGTACTAGAAGCGCTCCGTGGTTGCACCCGTAACTCCCGATCCCGTAGGAATGTCGGGATAAAAAGTACCCTTTGTTACTGTCGATGAATCAATGTACCATCATACCAATTTTTATCTAAATTGGTTCAGTCGTTTCGGAGCCTATTTAATGCAAACAAACAATCAAACCTTTCCTCTTTATAATATTCGTATAGATATAAGTATTATATCCGTTATCTAGCACCCATAACACAAGTCTAGTTGCTTAGCTTGGGGCTAGGTGGCGCTGTGTAAAATGTCCAACAATGTTTTTTTATTTATATTAACTTTGAGTGAATAATAAAATTATAAGGTTTTAAAAGCATCGAATGTAGAACGGATATAGTTTAGTGGTTAATATTGTGCCTTTCATTTAATTATAATATAATTTTAATATAATTAATTACTATAATCTATATATATAAAAATGAATTGCTGTTCGTTAGTCTCACTAAAACTCGAGAACGGCTGAACGGATTTATCTTATCTTAGTCTTGAAATGTTCGTGGAGGTCTAGGGAAGGTTTAAAAGGCGAGAAAAAATCGAATAATTTCCGGGAAAACCCTAAAAACAGCCCTTTTCTATTTCCCATACAAACGTTTTCTAGAGTCAATTCCTACGGGATCGAGCCTTACGCGGGTGAAACCGCGGGGCGCAGCTAGTTTAATTATAAAAATTAGGTGTATTACCTTAATTTACGCAATTATAAATTATAATATTAATATTGCAGGACATTCCACACATCGCCATCTAGCCCCAAGCTAAGTAACTAGACTTGTATTATGGGTGCTAGACAACGGATCGTAGGACAACGGAAGTATTAATATTTGGTTTTTTAGTTCCGAGCCTAGTGTCAAAACACTAAATGCAATGTGCACCGCCCTCCCGCTCACTTGAAGAGGCATGCAATGAGGACAAGCAAAATTTTTATTTATTTTTAAAAAGTGCAATTTATTTGTTTAATGATTTAAGTAAAAAATATTAAAAAGTCCGAATAAGAAAAAACAATATGGGGGGTTTCAAGTAGCGAGTGAACAGGTATCTTCTAAGCGTGTTACATCTTAGACCGCATCCTCACCTACCATCAGGCAGGTGTGATAGTAGTCAAACGATGCATTGTCATAAAAAAAAACCTTAAAAAACCCTTACCTTGCCATTTCTTCCTCTCATTATTTACTTCCTGATCCCATCCATCCAGGATCTTCCCCGCCTTCTCCCTGGCACAGGTCCAGACCTCCTGGCTCCCCATACAGTCCAGGATCGACATGAAATTAGGAGCCACACTCTTGCCAAAACTCAATACATATTCGTAGGACTGTTCTAATAACGTAGCACTTTCTACTGTGGTAGAAAATAATAGGAAAAATGGTAGGATTTTTATGTAGTAGAAATACATTTTTTAATTTTTAGATAAACATTTGATCATGGAAACTTATTTTTTTATCGATTTGATATTTTATTTTTTCAACTAGAAAAATTGTCCTTTTTTTTCTTTTTATAATTGATTTAATCTCTTCAATTTATTTTCGTTTTTTTTTTGAGTTTATTTTATTATAAGCGTGCGTTCACACGGTCAACCGAGGTCGTACTGAGCGAGTTGCCTGGGTGTCTTCAATGAAATGCATTTAATATCTACTTTCTTTTTACCGGTTCTTAAAGAGAAGTTACTGTTTTTGAGATAAAGATGGTGTCATACTAAAGGGGCGGGGTTGGCTTAGTGGTTAATAACTCGACTTTCATTCAGAAGGGTAGACAATCACAGATCTCGCCCTGCAAGTTTTTCCTTGGGTGCTAAACGAGCACAAAATTTACGGATTTAGCCAGTCAAAATACAAAAAAAATATCCACTCTTTTGTATTTTTTTATTCTACACACCCAGTTTTTTTCGTATATTTAGAAAACTATGATGCCCTTAAGGCAGTACTTCCTCTTATTTGACCTCAATGTCCTTATCTCGATACCAAGATGCAAATTTTTCCGCTATCCTCCATTTCGAAAATCGAAAAAAAAAAAGAAAAAAGATTCACTCTAAGAAATATGGCTTATTCCCAAAGGTCCATTGTTCTATTAAAATTGTTCCAAATGGGTCCATTATACGATTAAATAAATTCCGAAGGTCATGGGTTCGAATCCGGCCGTGCATCAATGGAATTTACTTATGATTTTGCGCTAATTTAAGTGAAAGAAAACATCGTGATGAAACCCGCGGCTTAATTGTCTCCAGACGTATTGACGAGTTCTACCTTCTGGACACGGTCGACTAAGCTGAGAGGGTCGTATAGGAAAACACACCCTATGAAACCCGCGGCTTAATTGTCTCCAGACGTATTGACGTGTTCTCTCCTCTAGACACGGTCAACTAAGCTGAGAGGGTCGTATAGGAAAACACCCTATGAAACCCGCGGCTTAATTGTCTCCAGACGTATTGACGTGTTCTCTCCTCTGGACACGGTCGACTAAGCTGAGAGGGTCGTTTTATATAGGAACACATCGTGATGAAACCCGCGGCTTAGTTGTCTCCAGACGTATTGACGTGTTCTCTCCTCTGGACACGGTCGACTAAGCTGAGAGGGTATGGTGGGCAATGGGCATAGTCTACTCTATCTAAAACATGTCCCAGGCACTACAGCGCATTGAATAGCATGGACTGAAGTTGCTGTATAAATAATCTAGATATATGCTAAATCTTCTATACATATAAAATCCTTTGTCCTGACTGACTGACGGATCAACGCACAACCTAAACCGCTGATCGTAGAGACGTGAAACTTGGAGGGTGTGTTCTTTGTATGTATGAAGAAAGATTTTCTGAAATTCTACCCCTTTAGGGGGGGAAAAGAGGGGAAGTTTGTAACGTGATTCTTTGGCCCATTTTCAACTTCTATGCGGACGAAGTCGCAGGTAGTATTATTTTAAACAAATAAATTTATTTAATAGAAAACCAGTCTAGTTAAGTTTTTAGAGTGAAATTAGAAATTATGTCGTTTTATTGGAGTAAAATATGCGAATATCTTATTTTATTTACTTTTGATGCTCTAGTTACATATTAATAATATGAAATAGGCTTTTTATAACCCTGTAACGTGTGTGGGTTCGATTCCCGCATCGAAACAAATATTCAAGCACAGATATTTGTTTCTGGTATACGATATATGTATTAAAAAAAAAACAAAAGTAAGTATATAAGTATTTTATTCGTTGTCTGTTCACCATAACACAAGCTTTGGGCTAAAGGTGACATTTTTTGACATGTTTAAAATTCGCCTGATAAGATAATCAGAGCAATATTACAGTTATAGTATTGCCTCATATGCGGAGAAGGTACTGCTACACAGTTTTCAAAAGGCGTAATTTCTCGGTTAAAATGATCAACATACAATGACATTTTTTGTTGTCCTGTTGCAATTTAATAAGTATGAATCCCTTAAATTACAATAACATGTTATTTTATTGTTGTCAATCGCTTGAATAGTTTGTATTATAAGCTTTTATTACATGTTTTATTATAAACTAGCTGCGCCTCGCGGTTTCACCCGTGTAAGTCCCGATCCCGTGGGAATATCAAAATAAAAAGCCTATCGTCTTCCTCGATAAATAGACTATCTAACACAAAAATAATTATTTAATTCGAACCTGTAGTTCCTGAGATTAGCGCGTTCAAACAAACAAACAAACTCTTCAGCTTTATAATATTAGTATAGATATAGATTAGTATAGATAAGTTGAACATTTTGCCTTAAATATTTTAACTCGTTCGATCGTTGATGAGTAAACACGGTTACACGATTAAACATTTTTTTTAAAACTACCCACCATGTCTAAGTGCGTACAGTGTAAGAAAGTTGTTAATAAAAGATGTCCAGGACTGCAATGCAATAAATGTAATGTAATAGTGCATGAAAAAGCCGAATGTTCTGGTCTTACCAATAAACAGCTGAGCGCTATACGTGCGACAGAAAATCTGGAGTGGACATGCAATGACTGTGCGGTAAACAGGAGAAAAAGCTCTTTAGTGGCACCTGATGATGAGTACGAAGATGCAGATGATGATGTTTGTGAATCAAATAAAATTGTATCAATCAACTCCGATAAACTAATCACGGACATCACGAAGCACGTTGATCGTATCCTAAAGAGGGAGATGAATGAGGTAACTAAATCAGTTCAATTTTTGAGTGACAAAGTGGAGGAGTGCTTAGAGAATACGGAGGCGCTAAAAAAAATAATCAAAGATCTTGAAAAGAAGAATTTAGACCTTAAAAACAAAAATGTACACTTAGAAAATCGTATTAATTCACTCGAACAAAGAATGAATGAAACTGAGCAAAAAGCTATCAGCAATAAGGTTGAGGTAACAGGTATCCCACAAAAAGTAAACGAAAACCTTAAATCGTTAACAAAACACCTAGCAACGAAGTTATGTATGAGCGACGGTCAGGTGCAACAAATACGTCGACTGCAATCTCGTCAAGGCAAACCTGGTGTGATAGAATTAGATATGACTGATGGAGATACCAGCGCCAAATGGGTTGCGGCAGCCAGGGAGAAACGTCTGACGGTGGTGGATGTAGTAGCGGATGCGGAACCCATTATAGCGAACGACAAAGTATTTGTTAGAGAAGCCCTAACGTATCATAACAAAACTTTGTTATGGAAAGCTAAGCAAGAATTAAAGGAAAAATTCAAATACGTGTGGTGCAGAAATGGTAGGATTCTGATTCGCAAAGGGGATAAGGACAAGCCTGTTGTTATTCGATCGGAAGACGACATATATGACGTACTTAATAGTATATAAAGTAGGTAGATAATATTATAAAAAATACGTTAAAGGCTCTGGTGTTAAAAATGGCGGTACTAATTAATAATAACGTAGTTGAGATTGAAAACTGTCCTAGTTTAACCGATTTTTATAGCAGTATCCCTAAATCCCTAAATAGATTAACCTGTATTCACATTAACATTAGATCTATTATTAAAAATTTTGCTAAAGTTGAGTTAATTATGAATTGTTCCAAACAACAAATAGATGTACTTGTTTTAACGGAGGTGGGTATATCGGATAAAGTAAGTTCACTGTATAACATTCCTGGGTACGTTATGTACAAAGAGTTACGAAAACATCAAAAAGGAGGGGGTATAATTATGTATATCTTAAATAAACACAAATTTACAACTTTTTCTGTTACATCAATATCACTGGAATGTATTGCGGGTAAACTAACAACACAAAAAAACACTTCCGTAACTCTTTGTGCAATTTACAGACCACCGGCGAAATGTAAAAAATCTTTTGTACGTGAACTAAATAATATCCTTAGCTCTTATTCCACAGGCGACATGTTTGTATTAGGCGATGTAAATATCAATTTAAAAATATCTAGTAGCATTCGAAATGAGTACGTAGACACTATGTGCAGTAACGGGCTTGTGTGCGGGATCTTCGACTTTACAAGAATAGAAGAACGTAATAAAAAAATGACGAAAAGCTGTATAGATCACATATTTGTAAGATCCCGAACACTAGACGTTTACTGTGCAGCTCTCGGTACTGTACTGGCCGACCATCGACTCACAATAGTGAGCGCAAATTGTGCAGATTGCATACAGGATGTCCCAAAACAAAGCATCACTAGATATAATAAGATTTTATTAAATAGAGAATTTAATAAAATTGATTGGAAACCAATATATAATTTGAATTGTCCAAACGAGATATATTGTTTTATAAAAAAGACTATACAAAATTGTTATGAAATAGCGAAATATACGGTAATGTTAGGAAATTCAAAGAGAAGTAGAGAGGCTTGGATAGATAAAAAAGTTATGAATATGTGTGATAAAAGAGATAGGAAATTTATTGAGTTAAAAAAAGATAGCTATAATAAATTGTTACGTCTAGAATATAATAAATTAAGAAATAAAGTAAATAAATTAGTCATAAAATCAAGGAATAAATATTATAAACATTTTATAAATTTGAATAGAGGTGACCCAAAGAAAATGTGGCAAGTTTTGAATAGGTTATCGGGTAGAATTAAACAATCATTAGACGAAACCATTATGAAGGCCTTTAACAAGCATGTTTTGTACGACAATGAAAAAAAGATAGCTAATAAATTTGCTGAGGGTTTTGAAATAGCTGTTAAAAGTGTAATTCTAAATTGTAGTAAACCATTGTTAAAAAATGATAACTATCGTAACCAAGCCAATGTATCAATACTGTTAAGGAAACCACAGCCTAAGGCAATTTATAAGTTGTTACAGAATATTAAATGTAATAAAAGTCCAGGAATTGATGGGATTAGACCAATAGATATTAAGTCGTTGTCTGAGAAGCTAGTTGCTCCTATTATTCATTTGATAAATAAGAGCGTTAAAGAAGGGAACTATCCAAAAGAACTGAAATCTGGTGTCGTGAGACCCATACATAAAAAAGGGGATAAACTAGATTGTAGCAACTATCGGCCAATCACAATATTACCTATTATTGACAAGGTGGTTGAAAAGTTTATCGCTAATGAAATTCACGAGTTTTATACAAAAAATGAAATTTTATCTCCAAATCAGTTTGGATTCCAGAGACGTAAAAGTACTACACAGCTATTGTCTGTTTTTACTGATCATATAAATAATTGTCTAGATAAGAAACATCACGTGGTAGTTGTTTTTATAGACTATAGTCGAGCTTTTGATACACTCAGACATTGTACATTGGTTAGTAAGTTAGAAGATAACGGCATCCGTGGGCCTTTGCTCAAATGGTGTCAGAATTACTTACTAGAAAGAACATATAGGGTTAAAGTTGCAGGTGAATATAGCGACGAGGTTCATGTGGCAGATGGTACAGCGCAGGGTTCAGTATTAGGACCATTGCATTATATTTCATATGTTAATGAAATCAACCGATTAGTCACAAAGTGTAAAATTTTACAGTTTGCCGATGATACATGTCTTATTGCTAGTGATAGGAACATAGTAAATGCAATTAAAACACTACAGGAGGAATTTGATCTTATATGTAAATGGTCCCATGATGTCGGGCTGGTGTTAAATGCACAAAAAACCAAACTTATGCATATCCGTTCTAGTCACAATCGAACTATACAGCCTATTAAGTTAATTGTGCATAGGCATGACTGCCTTCATGCATTGAGTAGTGTGAATTGTATTTGTGAAGATATTGAACAGGTGCAGCAGTGTACATATTTGGGCTTGATTATTGACAACAGATTTTGTTGGAAACCCCATATAGAAGTGACGTGCGACAAACTGAGGGCGGTTATGGCCAACTTTAAAATAATAAAAAATAGAGTACCATACGGTATACGGCTGCAGTTGTACAATGCTCTGGTTGAAAGTATAATTGCATACGGTCTCAGTAGCTACGGGCGTACCTTTAAGTCATATGTAGTAGACATATATAACCTTCAGTTAAGAATATTGAAAATGATTGTCCCATATAAGGTAAAAGTCAAGTATAGTGATAATGAGTTAGGTATTTTTAAATACTGTAATGTTCTGCCAGTGCAGGAAAAGTTGAATCAATTCTTAATGATTGAAAACTATTTCAAATATAAAGATAATCGTATAAAACATAATAGGAATACAAAAAGAATTAGATGTCAACATTTAAAATTGATATGCGCAAGTAATTTTTATGGCAAACGAACGACAGCATATATGTTACCGAGACTAATCAATGAATTACCACTAGATGTTAAAAATAAAATTACGTATAATAATATTAAACATATACTTAAACAATATTTATTACGTAATATAGATGATAAAATAATATGTTAAATTATGTGGATCGTAGGTTCATAACAATTTTCTATTAATTAATTCGGTTAAGTTAATAGAAGCATCCTGTATTGCAAAGGCAAACTTTGTGCAGTTGTGCAGACTCATTGTGTCAAGCGGACCGGTTTGGTAGCTGTTGGTAGGCTCGACCAATGCGTGCGAGTGAGACGCACTGCTTGGATAGCGAAGACGACGATTGATGCATTGCTGAATTGATATTGTTATGAACTTACGAATATTGTGTGAATACCCACACGTTAAATCTTTTTTTTTGTGTTGTTTATGTTTAGTTAATATTAACAGTAGTTTACGTAATGTAGGTTTAGTTAGTAAGAGGATTGTGCAACTCTCACACAAACCAATTACTGGTTTAAGGGAGTGAAGATAATGTATGTTATGTTATTGTTTTTTTTTGGTAAATAAATAAAAAAAAAAAAAAAAAAAAAAACTGAGAGGTAAAAAATCAAGATATTTTAAGACAATTCAATATGAATAGAATAAAAATAATCTCGACTTTGACGAGGTTGGATTAGCTACACACGTCATAATTGAGTTAAGATGTTTCAGGAAATCCACTGCGGCCGCGACCCCGATACGGCCACGTCCACTACTAAGATCCTTGTCTATGAGTCTGTTAGTCTGTCGTATCTATTAGTCTATGGATTTGACAACAAAAGACGGCGGATACGTTCAATTTGATTTCAATTCAGTAGAATTTATTCAAAGAGTACTTTATACAGATACTAGCAGCGCCCCGCAGTTTCACCCGCGTGAGTCCCGATCCCGTGGGGATATCTGGATAAAAAGCCTATGTGTTAATCTAGGTCTCCAGCTATCTAGATACCGAGTTTCATCGCAATCGGTCTAGCAGTTTTTGCGTGAAGGAGTAACAAACATAAATACACACACACACACACGCAAACTTTCACATTTATAATATTAGTAGGAAGTAGGACTAGTTGCGTCCCATGTTTTTACTCGCGTTAGACTCGATCCTGTAGAATAATTAAAAAGTAGAAGCCGAGCGCATTCTAGTGGCGCGTGCGCACAAAATACAAGCCCCACAGTTTTTCGATAATAACTGAGTTTCTACTTGATAGATTTTGATGTAGAGCATACCAAGACATAGCCAGGAAATAGAGCTATCCAATAGTAAAAATCTGGTTACAATCGGTTCAGTAGATTTTTATTGCATAGGAAAACACAGTTGTGACAGTTGAGATTTTCATTTGAAAATCTTCCCAGCTTTTTTTACAGATGATCGTCATCGTTTGACCACCATCACACATAATATTATACCTGATGATAGAGCGATGTTAGCTTAGTGGTAGATACCTCGAGTTTCATTCTGAAGGTTGTGGGTTCGAATCCCGGCCGGCCGAGCACTAATGGAAATTATGTGCTCTAATTGACATTGCTTTTACGGTGAATGAAAACATCGTGATGAAACCCGCGGCTTAGTTGGCTCCAGAAGTATTGACAAGTTCTCTCCTTTGGAAATGGTCGACTAAGTTGAGAGGGTAGTAGGTGCTGGGCAAGCCTACTCCATCCTCACGCAAAAAGGACCAAATAAAAAGGGTCTAACTGCGGAAGACAGTCCGTTCAAGTACAAGTATTGTACCTGATGGAATTTGACGCTGCGGTCTAAGATGTAGCAGATTTTCACAAAAATAACTCCTGCGCAGGCGAAATCGCGGGCCAAAGCTAGTAAGCTATTATTATAAATCTATCCATTGATTTTCCATTGAACTTTGTGTGTTTTTTTAAGCGCAGTTTTTTAAATAATTTATTAGTTACCTTTATATAATGTATCTGTTTATAGAACTGGTTGGTTTAGTTATTTTTTTCTGCAACTTAAAACCGGTTTAATATTCTATGGCGATGTCGCGGTTAAAGTGTAAACATATAAACAAATCACTTTGCAGACAAAATTAAAAACATCCGGATTTAGACAGCTTCGTGCCAGTGGTTTTTTATTCAATGGGTCTGAGATTGAATAACTTATTTGAATATTCTAGCTCATTGTACTTGTACTTGAAAGGACTTTTTCCTGCCATTAGACCCTTTTTAATTGGGTCTTTTTTTGCGTGAGGATGGAGTAGGCTTTGCCCAGCACCTACTATCCTCTCAGCTTAGTCGAACATTTCCATAGGAGGGAATTTGTCAATACTTCTGGAGCCAACTAAGCCGCGGGTTTCATCACGATGTTTTCCTTTACCGTGTGAGCAGTGTCAATTAGCGTACATAAATTTATCTTAAGAAAAATACATGGTGCACGGCCGGCCGGGATTCGAACCCACGACCTTCAGAATGAAAGTCGAGGTATCTACCACTAAGCCGACACCGCTCCTTTCTGGCTCGTTTATGACAACATTGATCGAGTTTTTTTCTCGTTTCTTTTGGTAGTCCGGTTACCTAAGTTACCGGTAGTTACCGGACTGTTGAGACTTTTGTGTCAGTAGTTCGGTTACCGGATTGTTGAATCTTTATAGATTCAGTAGTTCAATTTAATGTTGTGTGCTGGCATATAGTGGGAAAACAGACGGAAGTAGAAGAAGATTTAGTTCCATTGGGACTATTTAAAAAAAGACAATTATTTAACATTGACAGCAACATAGCGTGGTTGAACCAGTCGGAGTGAGGTTATTCGAACTAAAGCTGTGACATTGAGTTGAGGCTGCCTGGATTAATGTTATTTTATCCATATCCTTTTTGGTTTAGCTATTTTTATAACACTCTTCAAATAAGGAGAAAATTTTTAATTGTGTAGGTACCTATATATGTTTAGGGTGTAAAAACGGGCTAAGACTTCACTATCTGTCCGTTCGTCTGTCTGTCACCAGGCTGTATCTCATGAACCGTGATAGCTAGACAGTTGAAATTTTCACAGATGATGTATTTCTGTTTTCGCTACAACAAATTCTAAAAACAGAAAAACTTAAATATTTAAGAGGGGCTTCCATACAAAATAGTACGGAACCCTTGATGGGCAAGTGAGCATCGCACTTGGCCGGTTTTCTTTTGTTATAAATTATAACAATAGCCTAGCTTGTATTGTACCCGCGACTTTGTTCGCAAAGGGGTTGAATTTTCTATATTCCCTTAGCGAATGCCTGCGTCATGACATCTATCTATATGATAAATAACCCGATCCGCCGTTGGTTTTTGGTGTACGTTGATAAATCAGTTACTCAGGACTTTTAATTTTAAGCGTATAGATTAGCTACACCCTGCGTAAGTTCGCGATAAAATGTAGCATATGTCCTTCTCCAAAATCTATCTTTACATTAAAATTCATCGAAATCGGTGCAGTAGTGTAGGCGTGCTAGATAGAGTGACTTTCGCATTTAGGGATTAAAATATAAATAAAATATTTTTTGTTAGTATGAATGAAAATACTCTAAAACTACTGATCCGATTTTGATGAAACTTAGTATGATGATACATTGATTCATTGACAGTAATATGGGCTACTTTTTATCCCGATATTCCCACATGATCAGGACTTTTATGGGTTTAACCGTGGGGCTCTGCAAGTACCTTATAAATATTTTTTAAACCCCCCAAAAAGAGGAATGTTATTTTGGTTTCTTCTGATTTTACCCTGATCTTTGTTGTTGCATGGCTGGAATTCGAACCCGCGACCTTCGTTATGTAAATTATAAAGAGGGCATGACTTGTATCGTTTGACTTTGGTAGGTCTTAAGAAACACAATAGTTGTGTCTGTGCAACTTCACTTACTTAATCTATATATTACTAATAATATAAAGAGGAAAGATTCGATTTAAAAAAATACCTTCAAATATTTGTAATATTGACCTTTGTGAGTGTGATCACATGAAAAAAACCCCATGAGTTCCTTGTGCCTTCTTCTCATTGGTGGGCGCATTCCGAAGGCACACATCCTAACTTAGTTTTTAAGATGTGATCTATGAACAAATGTATTAAGCATCAAATATAAAAAAAATGACTTTGATTTTGACTTTATTTACATTGAATATGCTCCGAAACTACTGGACCGATTTAGATGAAACTTGGTACTAGGATACATTTATTCATTACACACAGGCGATTTCATTCTCACGAGATCGGGACTTAGACAATCATTTTTAGAATAAATAAATATTGCAGGGCACACTTGTGTTATGGGTGCTAGACAACTCATATACTACTTATATACTTTTCTTTGTAAATATATACTTATAATACATAGAAACAACCAGACCACAGACAAATATCTTAGCATAAATACTTGCCTGAGGCGGGAATCGAATCCGCAACCCTGACTTTGGCAGTCGGTCGAAGAATGAAAACATTCCAAAAATTGTGATTTAAGAACTTTACGGAGGGTCTGCAATTATGTTGCCGAATGTACACAGACACATGGACCGTATTAAAAAATATATATATATATACTTAGACTTTAAGGAAACAAATTTTGATAACACCATTATCCCGCTAAGCTATCAAATATGGTGTTACCACATGTCGGAAATTCCTTAATTTTACTAAAAGAAATAATTTTCTGGAACATTAATTTTATATATTTATTTTATGTAGAATTGTACGTATTGATAACTTGTACGAATTGAGATATTGTACCGATTTTAGAATTGAACGAATTGCTCATTGTACGTACTGATAGTTTGTTTAAACTGAGAATTGTTCGAATTGCGATATTGTACTGATGGCGATGCTCCCGTTAAAGTAAAAGAATAAGTACAAGAACTTAAAACTTAATTTAAATTAAATATATATATATTCAAATTAATATGTTAATAATTATTTGTTGGGCAGCAGGAATCGAGTATTCACCGCGCCTAGGAATTCATAAAATAAATTGTAAATAAAAATATGAAATTAAATCCTACAACTTTAATAAACAATAATTATCATAAGTTATTAATCTCATACATAATCTTTATCTTATTTGAAAACTGATTAATCAAGTTTTTATTTGCAAAAAAATCACGTCCAATATGATATAAAAATTTTTGTTTATAGTAAAATCAGGTATATAGTTTTATTATTCCATAAAATCACGATACAAATTGGTTCAGCCGTTTGATTCACATCGGTGTTAGCTGCCGGCAATATAGCACGCATTGCGCTTTTAAAAATATAAACAACAATAAAAACAACAAAAAAGTGATGTGAAATAAGACATTATAAAAACTGAATGTGAATTAACGTTAATAACAAATAAATAAAGTGATAATTTAAATTTCAGAAATTGTAATGAAAATGTATAATTATTTGTGTTAAGGTTAAATTAGTTTTAAACGCATATTAAAAAGTACATGCTAATTTAATTTAAAATTCGCAAAGAAATGTCATCAAAATCTTTAGTTTTATTAGTGTTTTGATTTGTTTTTAAGTGTTTGTTATCATTGAAGTGTTAAAATAAAATGAAAATTGTATCTTAATTTTTAAATTCAGAACGTGACTTAAATTGGATAATTAATATCAATACTTTATTACATTTTACTTTTAATTAAATTGAATAATTCGTATCAAAATGCGTGAAATTAAAATATCAATCAGTGACGACGGTAGAGGCTGCATGTCCACTTTTAGACTGTACCTCAGGACATTGTTTCATATAGTTGGAGCTGGTATAACATATTTTGTGGGCCTTTACGGAGTGTATATTGCTCTAACAGTAACTGAGGAGCAATTGAAGAACGATTTCCTGAGGGATATGTATCGATTTACGCCATTCTTTTTCACCAATTGGAATTATGTAAGTATTTTTTTATATTTTGCTTCTTTCGGGCGTATTTATGTTTATCTTCTTGCATTGTGGGTTGATAAAGCCGGCAACACTTCGACCTAGTGGGATCTTTTGTGTTTACCCCTACGTTTGTTACTCTTTGACGAAGTGGTTGGTTAACGCGGTGATCCCACTATGAGGAAGAAACCTATATTCCTCCGGTTTAGGATAAGCATTCCCAAGGAGGCTCAAGCGCTTCGCAGCTAAGACGTCGCATTCACACAGGATGTGCTCCATAGTTTCCCTGACATAACCGGCTCTGCACTAATTATTTAAAGTTATCTTCATTTTAAAATCATGTCATTGGTTCCGTAATGCCCTGTCAAGGGTATTTAGGTTCGAAGATGTTGTTAAATTCTACTAGTTTTTTGAAAATATTGGAAAGCCAAAATGAGCTAAATCGGTCCAGCCGTTCTCAAGTTATGGCGTGACCAAGGGAAATAGGGATTCATTAGGGTAAAAACGGGACCCTTTTACTAAGACTTCACTGTCCGTCAGTCTGTCACCACTTACCAGGCTGTATCTCACGAACCGTAATAGCTAGAGGGTTGAAATTTTCACCGATGATGTATTTCTATTTTTGACGACCTAGTTGGCACAATGGTCACCATGCCGGACTGCCAAACACATGGTTCCGCTTCAGACATTTATTTATGCTTAGATATTTGTCTGTGGTCTGGTTGTTTCTATGTATTATAAGTATTTATTTATAAAAGAAAAGTATATAAGTAGTATATGAGTTGTCTAGCACCCATAACACAAGTGTAGTTACTTAGCTTGGGGCTAGATGGCGATGTGTGGAATGTCCTGCAATATTTATTTTTTTATTTCTGTTTTAAATACTTACCAATAACAAAATTGTAAAAAAACCCTTCGTACGCGAGTCCGACTCGCACTTGGCCGTTTCTACTATTTATATATAATAACCTATAATTGCAAAATTATATAACAAAGGTATAACCTTGACGCTTCTTATTTGCAAATCATAGTCAATGTTAACCACATACATACATATGTTGCACATTTTAACCGACTCTGAAAATAGGTGGAAGTTCTCAATTCGTCGCATATCTATACTTATATATTAATCTATACTTTTCACCCGCGGAAGTCCCGAACACAGTGCCATCTATTGGGTGTATTTGCAACCTAGATGTCAAACAATATTGAAGAATTTTATCAATGAATCAACGTACACCGCCATCTATGAGAACTTCATAAAACTGAACACTAAATAAACACTTGCTTAAGAAACCAGTAATTGATAAGTACATTTTATTCGTTTACATTCACGACATAAGCGAATAATTGAGATGATAACTATCCCAGTAAGTTAGACCAAAATACGGGTACATGTGAACATTTGATTGAAATCGGTTCAGTAGTTTTGGAGTTTATTAGCAACATACATCGTTACACAAGATTTTTATATATACAGATTATAAAGAGGTAATGTTGGTAACAAGTTTGTTTGAATGTTTGTATGTTGGGGGTAATCTCCTAAACCAATTTCAAAAATTCTTTCACCAATAGAAAGGTAAATTATTAGGGAATACCAAAGGCTATAACTTATTTATTAAAAAAATTAGGGATCCGTAAGATAATTGCAATATTGTGACCCAAGGTAGAAAACACAACAGTTTTTAGCGTGCGCTGTGAAACTATTGATTATAGAACAAAATAATGTATTACAAGTTTGTAGGGCTCCTATTGTCTACAATAAAGTCCGCGAGGCAATATTTTGTTGTACAAAACATAGGGGCATAGTCATGGCAGTTATAGGTTTTATGGCCCAAGAGAGCGCCGGTACCCTTTCACTTTAAACCTACAACATTATTTTGATCCATTATCAATAGTTTTCGCAGTTCATACCAAAAACTATTTTGGGTTTTCTACCTTGAATTACAATTATTGCAATTTTCTAACGGGTCCCTAATTTTAAAAAATATAGGTATTATAGAGTTTACAATAAAGTCCGCGAGGCAATATACCCACCTATACTAATATTATAAAGCTGAAGAGTCTGTTTGTTTGAACGCTCTAATCTCAGGAACTACTGGCTTGAATTGATAAATTATTTTTGTGTTGGATAGTCCATTTATCGAAGAAGGCTATAGGCTACTTTTCATTTTGATATTCCCACGGGATCGGGACTTACGCGAATACGCGCAGCTAGTCTATTATAATTAAGTCAAGTACCTAATACAGGAGATTAACTTTATCTAAGTGATGTTGAAAAATGTTGAAAGGAGTTGCGTGCCCGATTTTGACAAAAGCTAAAACTGCATCAATAGATTTTTTAAAGTTTTTACCCTAGCCAGGAATCGAACCTGTTAATCAATATTTTTGTATAAATGGATAGCGTTTGCTGATAGAGATCCATTCCTAAAAACAAACATAGTATGGCAAATTCCTTTAAGTTGACAAATGGTTTGTAGTTTAAAACATTCATCCTGTATATATTTTTATGTACCTATGTTCGTCGATTTCTCGAAGACGGTTGAACCGATTGAGATGATTCTTTTTTTGTTGAAAAGGAGATATCTTTGGAGTGGACTAATACATAATCGGTGAGGATCTGAAGAGGGTGTTCGGACTGATGAACAGAATTGCCTCATCGTGTAGCAAATTGCTTAGTTTTTAAGATCTACCAGCAGAATCGGAGCTTAAACTAACAGGTATTGATGGATGGATCACATTCTCATCACCAAACTTTTCAATAAGTCACGATTATTGGTTACAATTTGATGAGTTTAATTCTTTTATCAGGATTCTTTTTGCGTGATTTTTACGTGGTCGTGTTTTTCTAAAAAAATTGACGGCTTGGCACGAAATGTCCTTACAGCTAAATCTTTTAAAAATTGGCATTTAATTTTAGGTAGGTGATATAAATATTAACATTAGTTACATAATAAAACAAGTTTTTTGAATGCATTTATAATATTTTTCAAATATCTCATAATACAGCACGGTTCGACGAATTCTATGTATTTAGCCTCGAAAATTTAAATACTTGAAGGTATTTAGTGATTTTTTTAAAGATCCATTGTCTTAGATTAAATTATTCTAAGCTAAATACCTATGTAGGTAAGGCCAAATTCGTTGTGGACAAAAACACTATGGCTACTTTCGACGAATCGTAATGCGAATTGGATTTTAACTATTTTTGTGGGATTTTGTATTAAAACCGAATTCGCGTATGGTGTTTTTTTGCTATTAATTATGACTTCGCACGGCTTGTGCATTTAGCCAGTGTCAAGTTATATTTTGCATCAAATTATGACCCGATTTTTCATAAATCGGGCCCAAAGTGTTTCAAAACAGTCAAAGTCGTCATAGTCCGTCAAGTCAGGGGTTAATGGTGATACAAATCGAGATGGTCGTGACGGGTCGCCATCTTGAAGTTTCTATAGAATAAACCGATTAAATAAAAGGGAAAAAATAGCCCTGGGCCCAACAACATAATCTGAAGTCAGGCAGTTTAAGGTGAAAGGGCACCGGCGTTCTCTCCATACAAAAGTAGTCGACTGTTTTCTCCCTGGATAATGACTCTAAAGCAAATATTTTTGTTGCTTATAACTTAAAACTGCTATGACCATGCCCCTATGTTTCGTTTTGTTTTTGTTTTTTTAAATCTTAATTTATATGATAATTAGAAAAAGGAAAAAACCAAAACATAGGGGTATAGTCATGACAGTTACAGGTTTTATGGTCCAAAAATATTTGTGCTAATGTCATTATCCAGGGAGGAAACAGTCGACTACGTTTGTATGGATGGAAAGAGAGCCGGTAACCTTTCACCTTAAGTTCCATTTTTCTGTTTGATTGCCCGATTTCTGATGATTTTTGGTGCATATTTCTACTGTCTATGTGAATTCCACTAAATATGACGCAAAACAGACTAAATTCTTAAAATTTTAATCCGTAATCGTAACCTATTAAGGAGTTTTGTGATGAGAAGGTGGTTCCAGATGCTCCATCAATCAGTACCTAAGATTCTACTGGTAGATCTTGGAAACTGAGCATTTTTCTGCCCGCTCGAGGTGCAATTCTGTTCATCACTCCAACTTTTTCCAATCGTGTTTTTTTTTCATAAAATAGTAAAGTGTGAGGCAAACATTATTTAGATATTAATGAATTTATGTAGTAACAAACATACTAACACACAAACTTTCACGTTTGTGTGTTAGTATTCATAGTAATTATTTTCCCGGGTCATAATCGCGTATTTTTATTTTCATTTCTTTTACCTCGACGCGACGTTTCAACTATGGTACAATAGTCATGGTCGCGAAGACACACCGGGAGGTGTTAGTATGTTTGTAACTCCTTCATGCAAAAACTACTAGATAGCTAGAGACCTAGATTAACATATACTGAGGCAACTTTTTATTCCGAAATACACGGGATCGGGACCTACGCGGGTAAAACCGCAGGGTGCAGCCATTTTTTCAATAAATCTAAGGTCGAATCGTCCAAAATCATTCGATTTGAGAACTTATTTCGTTTTAAGTTGATTAGCTACATCCACGTAGTTTTTGCTAATCAAAATGATAGATTCTAGAATATTCTAAAATATCCTTTTACAACAGACGGACAGGAAGTATATACATACTACATTTTCATCATAGATGGATAGCCTCAAAAATTACTGAACCGATTTCAAAACGATTATGTAATGAAGAAGCTATCAATTTGTTCACGCAAGCCGTGTTTAGTTATGTGGAAAATTCAATGAAAAATCGAACAGCATTACATTTGACATTCGTGCATTGACTTTGACATTATTTTGCTAATAATATTGACCTTTATGTCTAAACTATATGATTTATACAACGCCAGTAACTTTGATCCATACAAAACCGGCCAAGCCAAAGTCATTTTTTTTTATTCCTTTGTATGCTTAATACATTCGTACACAGATCACATAGAAACGTCTTAAAAACTAAGTCAGTATGTGTGCTTTCGGAACGCGCCTACCAATGAGAAGAAGGCACAAGAAACTCATGGGGTTTTTTTTTCATGTGATCACGCTCACAAAGGTCAATATTACAAATATTTGAAAGTATTATTTGAAATGGAGCAACTAAAGTCACGTCCATGGGTTATTATCATTAAGGTAAGACGAAGTATCATAGTACACGCCTTACTGCACATATAAAAGTTTGGATCTGTTAATGGACATGTCATATACATCTTTAGGTAATTTATTATAATAGAGCGCACATGTACTATTAAACGACCTGTTTATTTTCCGGAGCCTATTACCGGGCACGGTCAGTCATCCTTATTTCTTAAGTTGAAATTATGAATATCGCTATTTTTAAGAAAAATATCAGGATTTTTGTGAACGTATAGCAAGTTTTCGTAGACATATTGTGTAGGTATAGAGCGTTAATATATTGATCTTATAAAAAATTTCTTTAAGTGATTCCCTGGTGCCCATTTTGTACATAGCTCGGATAGCTCTCTTTTGCAATATGAACGTCCAGTACCTATACGACCCTCTCGGCTTAGTTGACCGTGTCCAGAGGAAAGAACTCTTCAATACGTCTGGAGACAACTAAGCCGCGGGTTTATCACGATGTTAACCGCGCACCGTAAAAGCGGCGTGAACTATTATTTTGCAAAAACTGCATTTTTTGGTTTTACGTTTTCCTCAAAATTACATCAAAACCAGTTTTTTTTATGAGCCTGATTTTTCCGTAGGTTAGTTCATTCATTAATAAAATACTTTATGGTATAACGGTAAATAATTTTAATTCGATTTTTACGTACCTATATACCTTATAACAAACAGGTTAGATTCGCTACATCAATGTTTCTAATAATTATGACGTAGGTATTTATGACGTTGTATCCGCATTTGGTATGAGCAAGTGACTCCCTACTTCTTTGGAGTATTTTAAAAACTAAAAAGAATCATCAAAATCGATCAATAGGTACCTACGTGACCATGACAACGTCTATTATATTCCACGAATTAAAACCTACAACTTTTTCGGCTGTCAGTAAAAAAAAAACAGGAAAATTCTATAATTAATTTAACGTCATACTTTTTTAGGGTTCCGTACCCAAAGGGTAAAATGGACCCTATTACTAAGACTTCGCTGTCCGTCCGTCTGTCTGTCACCAGGCTGTATCTCATGAACTGTGATAGCTAGATAGTAGAAAATTTCACAGATGATGTATTTCTGTTGCCGCTATAACAACACACACTAAAAACAGAAAAAAGTAATTTCACAATTTTTAGGCAATTTTTTTTGTTAATTAATCTCCCAAAAGGGCAGGCAAAAAACTTTTAACCATACAGCCTCGTTCGACATACAATATTTTTAGGGTCTTTTGGGTTTGTTTTTGCGTCGAGGGTTAAAAACAGAATATAATGGTAAGGAACCCTTCGTGCGTTAGTCCGACTCGCACTTGCCCGGTTAAATTTTTTACAAACAAAAAGATTTTATTATTTATGATTTCAATTCGCGCGATCTTCACCGCAGAAATATTCCATTTTTTTTCTAAGCCACAAAAAGTTTGATGTTTATTTTTGTATTGTATTTTTATGGTGTTTATTAAGGAAATAAATTATTAAACTTTTTTAGTAAGAATCCAAAATATCAAGTTTTTCATCGTTTTTTTTGTAATCAGTGGAACAATAACATCATTTCTCAACTGCTTGAAACTAAAAGCTGCGGATTACTTTTTGCTTCAAGGTTGAAGTAAGAGACCGCTTTCAGCGATAAGGCGGTCGTAAGAAGGTCGTAAGTCCAATACGTGTTTATAGTATTTCATTAACTGGCACACAGATGGCGCCATATTGGAAATGTAGCAAACCGATAGGTGACTTATGACGCATACTGTACATGATTCTTAATGAATAAAAAAATGATTTTGAATTTTGTACATCGCGTTCCTGTTTTGTTCAAAGTTATCTATCTATTATTTCTTGCTTGAAACCTTTTTCTGTGCGTTGACATGGCCACGATATTTTTCCTTTTGACGTCACTATTCTGAGTATCCTAGAAGTATAATTTATATGGTATTCCCATGATTATAGGCTAGATATACATCTGTGGAAATTTACAATCACACCATTGTATTACGTGCAAAGACGTTCAATTTTATTATTAGAAGTAGACCGGACATCGTTAGCAAACTTTTGTATAGAAGTGTATTTACTATTACGAAAATTGAAAGAAAGAAAAGCATTTATTGAGTACAAAACAAGTTGGAACAAAACAACATGACTGTGAGATATGATCTCGAACGCATCTTTGATTTCATCTGTCAATGTCTAATGTGTCACTCTCTCTCTCTCCCCGGTCCGTCCAACCACTACATGTGCCTAGCATTAATAAACCACAATTAATAAATTTGCGAGTTTAATTTGAGATATAACATTGGCGACGAGGATGGGATTTAAAAAAATTAAATGATACAGAAAAAAAATATACAACTATTGATAAAGAAGCACTGGCTATCATATTCGGAATAACAAAATTCTACAATTATATATATGGACGTTACTTTGAATTAGAAACAGATAACGAAGCATTAGTAAGAATCTTTGGACCAACAAAAAGTATTCCGAAAATGGCAGCCAAAAGATTACAACACTATGCTATTTTTCTATCAGCGTTTAATTATAAGGTAAGACACATAAAAACTAATGTAAACCCAGCAGATTTTCTATCAAGAACAGCGACGGAAATAGGTAAAGAAAATCTAGAAGTAGAGATTAACACCCTATGTGCCAATGTAAATTGCAGTATAGCATGTTATACGAACGATTCTAAAATGGAAACTATTAATTGGAAAAACATTCGGGAAGAAGCCAGGAAAGATGTATTACTATCAAAAGTTCTTAGATACATGAGAGATGGTTGGCCAGGAAAAAAAGAAATAACAAAACAATTACAACCTTATTACAATCGTAGGAATGAAATGACTCTCGACAGAGAATGCTTACTTTGGGGTTATCGAATAATTATTCCAAGTACCCTTCAGAAGGCAATTCTGGATGAATTACATAAAACACATTTTGGAATCGTTCGTATGAAGGAGATAGGTAGGTCATATTTTTGGTGGCCCACTCTAGATACTGATATAGAAGAAGTAACAAAGAATTGTATAATTTGCTTACAAAATAGGACACCACCGGAGAAAACTCAAAAACCATGGCCACTGCCTCCCTCAGCTTGGTACAGAATTCATGCAGATTTTTTGGGACCATTTTATAATAAAATGTTCTTTGTAATAATTGATAGTTACTCGAAATGGCCAGAAGCTTATGAAATGGCAAATATAACAAGTAATCGTACAATTGAAATATTGAAAACTATTTTTGCCCGGTTCGGTTACCCCTCACACTTGGTAACAGATAATGGTCGAACTTTTACAAGTCAAGAATTCAAAGAATACTGTACTAGTAGTCAAATAAAACACACATTCACAGCGCCATACCACCCTGCGACCAATGGCGCTGCGGAAAGGTTTGTAGAGACGTTTAAACAAGCGATCACTAAAATAAAGGAAAGTGGATTTAGTTTGACAACGGCTGTGAATATGTTTTTATTTGACTATCGTAGCACACCTCAAAAGACCACGGGTGTGTCTCCTGCTAGACTCATGTTAGGTAGAGAGATACGGAATAGATTCAGTCTATGTCGCCCACCACCGTTGGTTGAAATAGTACAGGAGAGGATGGATAGGAGAGAGGAAGGTAACCGAAAGGTAAATTTCTTAGTAGGACAAAAAGTGATGGTTAGAGATTATAGGAAGGATGGCAAACCATGGGTTTTGGGCGTGATCATCGAGGAAAGCATACCGGGCGTGACTTATTTTGTGGATGTAGAAGGGTTAAAGTGGAAACGACATGTTAATCAAATGTTGACATGTTCTGATAAGTTAGAGTAAGCAATTTATTAAGTTTAGAAAATAAAACACTAGCATTAAGTTGAGTCACTGTATTAAGTTGGTAATATACTTAGAGTTGGTACAATTATGGGGGAGGAGAGTGTGAGATATGATCTCGAACGCATCTTTGATTTCATCTGTCAATGTCTAATGTGTCACTCTCTCTCTCTCCCCGGTCCGTCCAACCACTACATGTGCCTAGCATTAATAAACCACAATTAATAAATTTGCGAGTTTAATTTGAGATATAACAATGACAAAGAAAAAATTGTATTAAATATAGATGTTTCACATAAAAAAAACTGGTTATCTGTAAAGTCAGTTTACGGACGCTTGTTGATTGAAACACTTTGAACCTGATTCCTGAAAATCGGGCCATAATTTGATGCATAAAATAACTTGGTACTGCAGTGGTTGTTCGCACCTTGAGTGATTAGGTCGTGCATTCGTTAGCTGCGTATTCCCGCGTAAACAAATCGAGATTGCGATAAGGGCGGAGCTGATCGCTCGGTCGGTCACCGCCCTGTCAATGGATAATGAGTCTAACGTAGGTGTAGATACGACACAATTGAGCGAGAACAATAACGTAAATCAAAACGAGATGGATCTTATCGAGGATGAGACATCGGAATGCAGGGATCTAACACAATTATCTCAGGAAGTAGAAGGTAATACATCAAGAAAAAGTACTATGGAGACCGGAACTTTAGAGGAGGAATGGACTACAGTATCAAATATACGCAGAAATAAGAATAACCTAGAAAATTCCACAGAAAAAATACAAGTAGCTGTCACAGGTAGTGTTGCATTTCCGAAACAATTCACATTGGCTAGACTATTTAAAGAAAATAAGATAAGCGGTATTTCATCTTTAAAATATGTTCACCAATATAAAATGCTGATTACTTTTGAACAGGAGACTGACGCAAATAAGTTTATTCAGTGTGAGAAATTCACAGGTATGGGCTGGAGAAGTCAGAAGACTTCAGAAGTAGGAATCTCTTATGGAGTTATTAAGAATATTGAGCTCGCTCTTTCAGATGAAGACATATTAAATCACCTCACCTGTGACTTAAAAATTGTATCCGCTAAACGTTTAAATAAGAGAAACACCGAACAATCAACCAGTGTTGCAGATAATTGGATTAAAAGTGAAACAATTCGGATTGGATTTAAATCCTCCTCACCGCCCTCGCATGTTTATATATATAATATGAAAGTACGAATTGAAAGCTATATTTTCCCTGTAACCCAATGTTCCCGTTGCTGGAAATATGGTCATACCTTGAAAGTGTGCCCATTGAAAAGAGTAGTATGCCCAAAATGTAGTAAAAGCCATGAAAACTGTAATACCACCTCTTATAAGTGCGCAAACTGTAGTGAAAACCATATGGCATTACAAAAAATCTGCCCAGTATTCAAAAAAGAACGTCGGTTAAGAGAAATTATGTCAGAATTGAACTGTACATATAGAAAGGCTCTTTCATTATATGCTCCATCAGAGTCTAGGGCTCCTGGAGTGAACAAAAGGACGGCCAGTGTTACACAAAATACTCAAGAAGTTATTCATTCAACTTGCCCCTCCCCTATTATCCCCGCTTCGACTCCTAGGAAAAGAGTGTTAGCTGATCTGTTTAAAAATTCTACTGAAGAAAAACAGACACCTAGTGAAACAATTCACCGTAAAAAAGCGAAGAAGCACACACATGTTGTTCCAGTCGTTATCGAGTCAATGGAAGAAGAACAAAAAGGAGAAGAAGTATCGAATTAAATAGATTTTGACGAAGATTCTAGTGAAAAGCTGAACAATGCAAGAAAGAAATCAAAAGACGTGAGCTTTATTAGACTATTATTTAAACTCAAAAGTATCATAGCTAGCAAGGAGAATATTGTCAATAAAATCAAACAAATAGCATCATTATGTACAGATTGGATAGTATCATTTGTAAGCAACAATATGTCAGTTGTCTCACTCTTTGATTTATTTATTAATAATGGATAACATTGTCAATATTGACGTAAATATTGTCCAATGGAACTGCCGCAGTTTGAGACCGAAGTCATTACCATTTAAAGCTCTTTTATTTCAAGAAAAAGTTCATATAGCGGCTCTTAGCGAGACTTGGTTAGAACCTGATAGCATCTATAGAATATCTGGATATAACATCTTTAGGTTGGATAGATCGGACTCCTACGGTGGAGTAGCTATCGTAGTTCATTCATCCATCAGGGCAACATTATGTCAATCTCAAGTATCAAATAGAGAGATTCAATTGCTGCACATTAAGATTTCTAATTGTAGGTATATTGAAAACGTAATTGCTGTATATTGTACATCTGATACCTCAACCTCTCAAAATGATTGGGACGAGGTATTTTCATTAGCGAATAATAAAACTCTCGTTTTAGGAGACTTTAATGCTCATCACAACAGTTGGTCATGTAAAATGGATCAAAGGGGAAATCAATTATATGATTCCATGTTGGATCATTCTTTTTTCCATTTGAATGATGGCAGTCCTACTTTTTTTAAGATGATTAATAATAGATTATGTCAGTCATCTCCGGATATTTCTTTTGTGCCATCTGATATCGCTACCTTCGTTTCATGGAAGACTACAAATGAGACGCTGAATAGCGATCACTATGTATTATTAATGTCAATTAGAGTTCAATGTCCACGTCACATAATAAAAAAGAGAAATTTTAAAAAAGCAGATTGGAAAGCGTACAGTACATTATTAGAAAAATTTTATTCCTCTTATATTCCTCCTTTAAATTCTCAAAATTTCTATAACGACTTTGAGAAAGCATTACAGGAAGCGGCAGATCAGTATATTCCACGTGTATATATTCCACAGCATATCAGCAATAAGTTTACCCCAAAGCCGTACTGGAATGTAGATATCAAAAAAGCTGTAGCCGAAAGACGGTTGGCTCTAGCTGCCCTCCGAAGATGCCCTTCTCCAGAAAACTTTCAGTTACTAAAAGAAAAGATACAAATTGCTCAACGTTTAATCCGTAACGCAAGCTGCAAATCCTATCAAAATTTCTGTTCATCGGTCGAGGAAACTACAAATTCATCTGACATGTGGCGCAAAATGAAATGGATCAAAGGTCATAATATGAATTCAAATAGACCATCTATTGATAAAGAACAAGCCGAAAAACTATTAAGTACTAGCTGTTGCCCGCGACTTCGTTTGCGATGTGGTTTTGGGTTATTTAGAATACCTAGCATTTTTCTGCATAGATACAATTTATCATTCGGTGTAAGTTATAAAAACAAACATTCGTAATGAAAAGCACAGTGTTTACCCCGGATTTGTTTTGTTTACCCAAGGTGTGAAAGTCACTCATTTAGTCCCTCGAACTATTAGCGCCCTCGCTACGCTCGGGCGCCAAACTCCGTCTCGGGACTCAATGAGTGACTTTCACACCTTGGGTAACAATGTACTATTTTTGTTAATTTTTCACAAATAAAACATAATACACAACAATATGATAAGCTGAAACTAAGTCCAATTTCTATACGCACAAAACTTTCAACATACTTTGTCTTCCTAGTTATCTTTAGATTTTTGTAAATTAAAGAAAAAATAATTATCAACTACCTTTGTGTCTTGATTTATATTCTTCAATTAATAATATAAGAGGTTATTATAGTATTTATAACACCAACATCATGCAAATAATAATCTATTTTGGTGCAAATAATATTTTACATTGTTTTTATTATCAAATAATAATATTAATGATTAAAAAGAAAGGCAATTGGACAGAACAAATACTAATACTTAAAATAACGCGATGCACATTGAGATCCTTACATATTGATAGAAGGCATTACGCTGAACAAAAAATGCTTTCACACCAAACGTCTAAAGCGTCTCGGAAACGGGGTATTTGGAGGAACGTGATGTCCTATGAATCCAATTTTCTGAATTCTTGACCAAAATACCCAGTTTTTTTTATTAGGTAGTTGGCAGGGTTACGTAACATTGGGAAAAAAATGATTTTTACAAATGACTATTACCTGTATATTTTTTAACCCACATCAAAAAAGGTGGAGGTTCTCAATTCGTCACGTATATATATATATTTTTATGTATGTTCGCTGATTACTCGTAAACTCTTGGAGCGATTTGGATAATTCTTTTTTGTTTTTACTATCTAAGGTTTCCGCTACTTGAACTCATAATTCAAACTATAGCAGGAGAAAAGCGCGATAGAAGTGTAACATCGGAGGTCTTCGGTAAAGGAGATCGGTAATATTATGTAGTAGTACCTCTTTGTACTAACCTCATTTTCAGTTTCACGTAGGTAGTATTAAATGCAAACTATTTGGTTTTATGACAGCTGTCATCTTGAGCGGAGGCATGTACTGCACTCCTACCATGACTTTTTGAAGAACTCGAAAAAAAGAAACCCTTTTTCGATCACTCTTTTGTCCGTTTGTCTGTCGGTGTGTCACTACCGATATTCTCAGAGACGGGTGGACTTAGTAAGTTGATTTTTAGGAAGTTTCATAGTAAATACTCAATATAGTATGTTTAATCGAATACGTAAAAAACCCGTGGTAAGGGTACTGTTCCCTTCTGACGTTCGATTACGTTTTACCACGGAAAATATTTCGATTTCACATTTTTTTAATGTTTTTTTATCAAATATCTTAATTATTGTATTAAAGTTAAATTAAAACATAGCCTAAATGTTATTCTGATATATTCTGAACAAATTTGTGTGGACCTTGTTAAAATCTGTTCTGTAGTTTATGAGATTACCTGGTTCAAACAAACAAACAGACAGACAAACAGACAAACAGACAAAAATTCTAAAAACTACCCTATCGTGTTCAGCTAACGATTTTAAGGCGACCTGTGGATTTTTTTTCTCGATATCTTACAATTACAGATTTTTTGATGTCTACAGATTTATTATATGTATAGAGTATATCTCCAGATTATGCATGCCCTTCCCAACCTCCGATTAATTCACAAAATAATCAATTAGAAGCAATAATAACAATTTATGAACTAGAAAATTGTATTAAAAAGACAGACACCGCACCAGGTACCGATGAAATATCCTTTTCAATGATCAGACACTTACCCTACATTGCTAAAACTATACTAGTAACATTATACAACAAATTCTTGAGCGAAGGTTTTGTTCCTGCACAATGGCGGGATATCAAAGTTATCCCTATTCCTAAACCTAAACAATTTGATGCAGCTCAAGCCTATCGCCCCATCACGTTAATTTCCTGCTTGTGTAAAATTTTTCACAATATCCTAAATAAAAGATTAGAATGGTATTTTGAGAAAAACAGAATGTTTTCTAACAATATGACAGGTTTTCGAAAGTACAGATCATGTTTGGATAATCTTACGCAATTAATATTACATATTCAATCTGGATTAGCCAAAGATTTAAAAACTATAGCTTGCTTTATTGACATAGAAAATGCGTATAACACAATCGATGTATGTTGCTTGATTAGTAAGTTAGACCAACTAGGTGTGGGGTACAAAATATGTTTGTACCTTTGGTCCTATCTTAATCTCAGACAATTAAAAATAGATGTGGGTGACAACATTATTATGAGGAGAAGTACTAGTCAAGGTTTAGCTCAAGGGGACCCTCTGTCCCCACTCCTATTCAATGTGGCTACCTCACAAATATGTAATACAATCCAGAATGTAGAAATCTCTCAGTATGCGGATGATTTTGTTCTATACACTTCCCATAAAAATATAAATATTGCTCTTAGAGAATTAAAGACTGCTTGTCAAAATTTAAACTCACAGTTAAATGAATTAGGTTTGGCTATTTCGTCTACAAAAAGCAAATTATGTATTTTTAGAAAAGGTTGGACTGCATCTGCTCTCACTATTGAATTTAAAATCAATGACATTTCTGTTCCGATAGCTAAAGAAGTCAAATATCTCGGAGTATGGTTGGATACCTCATTGAGGTGGGGTAGACATATTAAAGAGACGGTAGAGAAGGTATCAAAATTAATAAACATCTTGAAAATTTTAGCAGGATCAGGCTGGGGAGTACACCAAAAGCATATTAGACGTCTATATATTAGTATGGTTCGTAGCAGAATCGATTATGCCAGTTTTCTTTATGGAAACAGTTGCGAAACACATTTGGAAAAGTTAGACAAGGTACAAAATCAGGCGCTACGAGTTATTGGAGGGTACATTCGGAGTACTCCAATCCATGTAATGGAAAACGAATTACACCTTACGCCGTTAAAATTTCGAAGACAATACTTGGGTAGCAAATATTGGCTTAAAGTGAAATCCCTCATGAATAATAAATCAATTGACGCTGTGAATGATTTAAAGTCAGATAGTGAGGCTAGATACTGGTCTATTAGAAAACTTCCACTTTTAGCAAGCATTCAATTAAATATAGACTCTGATTCTTTACACAAGGATGACCAGTTAGGAATGTTTTCACTAAACGTCTGGGTTAGTTACATTGGTACTTCTCAGGCGGTGAGAGATACAATTCCTACCATTAATCAACCTAAACGCACGTATGTCAACTATAATATACGCAACATCTGTGTTAATTATCTTAATGAACAATATGGAGGTTATTTTAAACTATTTACAGATGGTTCTAAAGATAACAATGATGGTGGTGGTGCAGCCTTTTTAGACCCTCAGAATTGTTGTAATACAAAGTTTAAGATTGATTCTAATATCTCTATTGAGATGATTGCTATTTTAGAAGCCTTATCGTACATCGACTCAATAAATTATAATAAATTTGTTATTCTAAGTGATTCTAGAAGCGCATTGCAACATTTGGCTCGATGCACCTCGCACGGGCGAGGTGATCCGATAGCCTTTCAGATATTACAATCAATTTTGAGTCTACAATTGGCCCACAAAGAAATAGTCTTACAGTGGATTCCCTCACATATAGATTTAAAAGAAAACGATGAGGTTGATTTATTGGCAAAGGAAGCGTTAGTGGATGGCATTCCAATAAGTATAAAACCTTTGGCTTCGGATTTTACTAAACTTATAAAAAAAAAAAAAAAAAAAAATCTTTATTGTAACACAAAAATTGTTTACATTTCAAGTTTTAGCCCTACCAGCTACTTTAGCGTAAGCTGTGTTATAGCCGGCAGTTCATTCCTTACAATAATTATACAAACATTTTAGGTTACAATAGTAACTAAGATAAGAACCGTACAGAAAAAAAAAACGTTACTTACTAGATACTTCCCTAACTTTAAATCAATCAAGTTTCCACATATAATAGGTATTCTGTGTCGTCATAACTCAACGAATCTAACCACATCTTGATTTTACCCTTGATTTGATGGTTACTAAGGTATCTAAATTTACATTTCATATCAAAAATATTATAAATCTTAGGTGCAAGAAAGTTGTATCTTTTTTTTGCATATTTACTACCTACTCTTGGAATATAGCATTGTGGACGTCTTACATTACTGTTAAGTGATAAAGGAACTTCCAATTTGTGATATTTACGCAAGCACTGATAGACAAAAATTTTACGGACTGATAGGACTTCACTAGGATAAAGAATCAATGTTTTACTATGTGGCAAGAATACTTTGATAGAAGATCAACTGAGAAAGGTATTTGGTTTCGAACTATCCAACCTAATATCCCAAAATTACCCTGGATCGATAGGGTCTTATTGAAGAGAGGTACGCTCGTTATGGCTTTAAGATTACGCTCTGGACACATCCCATCCAAAAAGTTCGGTTTTTTGATGAAAAAGATAACATCACCTAATTGTGAAGATTGCGATGTTGTGGAAGATGTCCAACATGTGTTGTTAGAATGTGTCCGCAATGAATCATTAAGATCAACACATTTTGGAAGTGCTTTGAATGGTAATGAGATCGGTTTCATTAACTCCGCTTTATCTGAACCAAATTCAGATAATGCCTTTATATTTTACAAATTAGCAGCAGTGGCGTTAGGTGTTAAGTTGTGATTGTTATTGTTTTGTCTTGTAACTAATAAGAGTGATGTGGTCGCCCAGCGACAAAACTCTTTAAATTAAATAAAAAAAAAAAAAATAAAAAAATAAAAAAAAAAAAAAAAAAACTTGGTACTGGCTATATGCACAACCCGTGCAAAGCCATAATTAGTAAAAATAAAATAAAAGTTGAAAATCAGCTGTTCCTTACATGGAGAGGTCATTAACCTTAATATGATGCTTATTTTTTTAACTTTTATCTACTGTTCTAAGTCTGAATGACATTTGTTTTTAAATATCAGCTGATTTTCAAACTTACATAACCTCAAAAGATTAAAAAGTTCGTATTTCTAAAAGTCTGTGAACGAAAGTTGTTTGTTTAGGTGCACAGAAGTGGTCCTCAACCGCTTGCTGATATGACTCCCAATAACCCTTCTGTATTTAAGAGCGGCGTTGGCTTAGTGGAAGATACCTCGACTTTCATTCTGAAGGTCGTAGGATCAAATCCCAGCCGGCCGTACACCGAAGGATTTTTCTTAAGAAAAATTTAAATGCGCCAATTGACATTTCTCTTACGGTGAAAGAAAACATCGTGATGAAACCCGGAGCTTAGTTGGCTCCAGAAGTATTGACAAAGTCTATCCTCTGGACACGGTCGACTAAGCTGAGAGGGTAATTAGGTGCTGGGCAAGACCATCCTCATTCAAAAAGGACTCAATTAAAAAGGGTCGTATACAAGTACAAGTACAACCCTATATAAAGGTTTTAGTATGAAAACAGTCATAGCGCCCTCTCTATATTTATGCTTAATCTCTTTGATTGCATGTAAACAATTATAACCTTACGAGTAACCGCAGGAAGTAAGTTATTACTTAAACCTGTTCACTTGCTAGTCTACACCATCACATGTCCTAGGTACTACACAGCGGGTTCGATTCCCGCCTTAAGAGGAAAGGGTACCGGGGGCTCTCTCCATACAAACGTAGTCGACTGTTTTCTCCCTGGATAATGACACTAGAGCAAATATTTTTGTTGCATAAAACTTATAACTGCCATGGGCATAGTCATGGCAGATGTCTTGGTTCTTTTTCATTTTCTAATGATCATAGAAATTAAGATTTAAAAAACCAAGACATAGGGGCATAGTCATGGCAGTTATAGGTTTTACCCGCAGGCCGCAAAATAAATATTTGTACAGAAATATTTGTTTAAGAGGAAAGAGTACCTATATATTTATTTATTTATTATTATTTACACAAGGAAAGTATATAAGTAGTATATGAGTTGTCTAGCACCCATAACACAAGTGTAGTTACTTAGCTTGGGGCTAGATGGCGGTGAGTGGAATGTCTAACGTTTTTAAAAAAACTCTTGCCTTATTTACTTGTGCTAATCCAAGCATTATGTATCTATATTTAGATATCTTTTTATAACTTGCCAAAAACAATAGGTTTTTTTTTGTTTTGATAATAAGTTAATTAAATTGCCAATTGGAGTTAATAACAGAGGTAATTGTATATGTCTTCCGTTTTTAGAGTTCCGTATTCGAAGGGTAAAAACGGTACCCTAATACTAAGACTTCATTGTCTGTCTGTCTGTCACCTGGCTGTATCTCATGAACCGTGATAGCTAGACAGTTGAAATTTTCACAGATGATGTATTTCTGTTGCCGCTATAACAAAAAACACTAAAAACAGAATATTACGGAACCCTTCGTGTGTGAGTCCGACTCGCACTTGGCCAGTTTTTTTGTTACTGAATGAAAACAACAGGTTTTTGTTTATAGAAGCGGGATCCTTCAATAACTGTCTAGCTATCACGGTTCATGAGATACAGCCTGGTGACAGACAGAGAGACGGACAGTGGAGTCTTAGTAAAAACGGGGCCTTTTTACTAAAACTTCACTGTCTGTCCGTCTGTTTTTTCCCCTTACTAGGTAAATAAAGTAATTAGGTACTAAGAACATAATCCAATATAAAGAAGTCATAGCAATGCAGTGCGTTAACCTTTAATGAATTAGGTTAATACCTTACTGGCGACCATGTACTTGTATACAGGCTGTTTTCCGCCATTAGACCCTTTTTAATTGAGTCCTTTTTGCGTGAGGATGGAGTAGGCTTGCCCAGCACCTTAAGCTTAGTAGACCATGTCCAGAGGAGAGAACTTGTTAATATTTCTGAAGCCAACTAAGCCGCGGGTTTCATCACGATGTTTTCCGTACACCGTAAGAGGAATGTCAATTAGCGCACATACATTTTTCTTAAGAAAAATACATTGGTGCACGGCCGGCCGGGATTCGAACCCACGACCTTCAGAATGAAAGTCGAGATATCTACCACTAAGCCAACACCGCTCTTTTTTACTGGCGACCTTTTGACGTGATAGAGTCGTATAAATCGATGAACACCGGCATTCACAAATAAGTGTGACGTCATGCATTACTTAACGTTATGCAAAATGGTAGTGTTAATGATGCAAAACGAGTTCTTATGACGTTTTTGTTTATATACAGTGTGAAACCGCGGAGCGCTGCTAGTAATACATAGAAACAACCAGACCAAAGACAATTATCTAATCATAAATACTTGTCTGAGGCGGGAATCGAACCCTGTGTTTGGCAGTCCGGCATGGTGACCATTATGCCAACTCGGTCGTCAATTATTTTATCTAATGACCTGTTTTTAAGTAGTGTTGCCTAGTTTTACGAAATATTAAATTTTAATAAATACATAAATAAATAAATATTTTATTACATTCCACACATCGCCATCTAGCCCCAAGCTAAGTAACTACACTTGTGTTATGGGTGCTAGACAACTCATATACTACTTATATACTTTTCTTTTTTAGTAAATATATGCTTATATAACATAGAAACAACCAGACCACAGACAAATATCTAAGCACAAATACTTGTCTGAGGCGGGAATCGAACCCGCAACCCTGTGTTTGGCAGTTCAGCATGGTGACCATTGTGCCAACTGGGTCGTCAAATTACTATTTATAAATTAATTAAGATGATATCCCTTATTATACGCAGGTACTGCACAATTTGTTTGTACCTTATTAAAATACAAAACCTTCATCTAGTGAGGCTTAAAATATGAGCTAATGACGACATTGGCTGTTTTCGTGAATTCAAACTAACTTGATGGATTTTTTTTATTTATATTTTATGTCCACGATAATAATTATTATTGTTTATTCGTGTATTTATGTGAACTCTAACAATAAATACATATATGATTGTGTGTTGGAATAATTTAACATTGATACTTCTTTATTAAGACGAGGTGGAAAGACCAGAAGCGCGATAGAGGTGTCTTAGAAACAGTTTTTGGGTATCAACAACTGAAATCCATAGATAGATAGATAGATAGATAGATAAATTCTTTATTGTAAACACCAATTTCAAATAACATTAAATAAAAACAAAGCTTAAGTCTAAGTGTTACAAAGGGCGGCCTTATCGCTCAAAGCGATCTCTTCCAGGCAACCTCTGGATGGACAAGAAGTTGAGGAAGGTGAAGGGTAGGGTGTTCAAACTAAGATGCAAATAACAACAAAAACATAATAATAAATACAAACTTAACTACATACTAATAATAATTATATATAAATATATATACATATATAAACATACATACATATCTTTACATAAATATATTAATATAATTACATAACAATGTACAAATAAATAGATAAAAAATAAAGATAAAATTATATACAATACCTTAATTAAAAATACATATTTTTCAATTTATTAAACAACGAATTAACGACAGCTGGCCCTCTGATCTTTTTCGGCAATAGCCAAAAAGTGATTATAGACGTTATTTTTAAATACCGCCAAAGATTTAGATTGTCTAATGGTGGCAGGCAAATCATTCCATAGTTCCACAGCCCTTGCAGAGAAAGAGTTTCCATAGAAAGTGGAAGATCGGACAGGAACATTAAGAACAAGTGCCTTAGAAGAACGAACAGGTTGAGATGGAGGATGTCGAAATTGAAAGCAAGATTTGAGATAGAATGATATTCCTACTGTCGTAAAGGTTAAGATATGCTTTGTATTGTCATACACTTCGATACACGATTAGAGTGATTGGCATTGATAGGAAAACATCGTGAAAATCTTAAAAAATCGTTGTTTTTTGAAAAATTTCAATATTACGGCGATTGTAAAGAAAAAACAAGTAAAAAATTAGTTGATTGAATCCTGCGTTACTTTTCGGAACTCCATATCTGTAATGGAAGTATTAATATTTAGTTTTTAGTTCCGAGCCTATTGCAAAACACTAAATGCAATGTGTACCGCCCTCCCGCTCACTTGAAGAGGCATGCAATGAGACCAAGCAAAAGTTAGTATTAGTGAGACCATTCATAAACCACGACACGTGTTTCGCGTCTACACGACGCATCATCAGGATTGGACCCCGACCGCGCTATATGGGCGACAAACGTTAGATACGACGTCGCTCTCCGAGATGTTGCCTCGCTGAACGCTGGAACAATGTTCATGCCTCTTCAAGTGGGCGGGAGGGCGGTGCACATTGCATTTAGTGTTTTGGCACTAGGCTCGGAACTAAAAACTAAATATTAATACTTCCAATAAGTAAAAAAATTATATTGTCGTAAACCTTACATCAAATCCCATAAGGTAGTACAGATGGTTTTTCACTGAAATAGATGTGTTTGTAAATCAATATCACTTTTAGACATTATCGCGGGTAAAATCGCGGGATGCAGCTAGTAAACTATAATAAAGTAGCCCCCCTGCGTCCTAAAAGGCCTCCATGCGAAGTTCCAGACGTGTAGCTCTTGTAGTTTATTAGATTTCTTGATGAGTCTGTTTCTCAGTTAATTTTCATACCTTTGTAAAATAATTTATGAATTATTATAATATGGTTGAAGTAATTGCTTACCTGATTTTTTAAATAACCATAATTTAACTTAAATATTAAGTTATGAAAAAATTGGATTTAAGTTTAACATTTGAGTTTGAATTAACAAGAAGCTTGGACGCATTTAAAAAAACTTAACTATTAAAACCGATTTTTTTTTAGTTAATTTAAAGAATTCGATAATTGCGCAAAAAAATCTAATTTAAAACATTTTTTTTTTCATTTTATTGTAAATATAAAAATGAAAGGAAAACTAAAAAACAACAGTCAAACAACAGATTTAAATACGAAATTGTTTTTCCATTTTTTTTCTTTTTTGTTCTCTTGTTTCGTCGTAAACAGTGGTTTTGAAATATTGGACGGATTTACTGATGAACAATTGAAAATAACTATCGTCTATACAGCGAAATTTTACTATCAAGGATTTTTTACTAATTGGAATTTTGTAAGTATTTTGTATTTTTTTAATAACAGTAAAAAAATCCGGCCAAGTGCGAGTCGGACGCCAGACTTGGACTCGGCATGAAGGGTTCCGTACCATGATGTATGGGATCCCTAATTACCTTTTTTTCAGTTTTTAGGATTTGTTGTTATAGCGGCAACAGAAATACATCATCTGTGAAAATTTCAACTGTCTAACTATCACGGTTCATGAGATACAGCCTGGTGACAGACAGACAGATGGGTAAAGATTTGGGATCCCGTTTTTACCATTTGGGTAAGTACGAAATCCTTAAAAATAATATTGTTACGGCAGGTGCCATAGTACCCATAGTCCCCCAGTATCCAGTCCACTACCATCCCATCACAATAGCTCAAGTAGTAGTTTTCTCCTGTAGTATATCAATAGTTCTATTCAAACCGGAGGTTGTCCTTGGCTGCATTTTATAGTGCAGACAGAGATAATCGCCGGTTTGATGTCCACATCATACTTTGCCATTAAACTTGTTATTGTAAAGGGCCTCTACGTGTTGGCTTTGGCCCCACGCATGGCCTTCCAAAGGTCCGGGACTCCATAGTCCTGTGATATAGGACATATTACTAATATTAATAAAATGAATTCAAGATAGGAAATAGAGTTTTTATATATTAAATGTATTTAGGAAATTTTTACTACTACAGTATTTAGTAATTTTTTTAGTGAAAAGCACTGTTCTTCAAATGTAGGTACTTAAGGTACCTTAAGAATTATTTCCATAATCAACAAAAGTACCTACTTTAATTTTTTTTACTTAAATAATCATTAAATTTGCTTAAATACCTACAAAAGGTCTTTGTTTTGAAAAATGAAAAAAACCATCATTCAGATTTGAAAAAACATAATGTGTAGACGCATTTTCAAAAAATTAATTATTTAATCATAATATAATATTATTATTTTTGGAAATTAACTAAAAATCATACAAAAACTTTAGGAATACTATTTCTCATAGATTTTTTTTGTTTCGTTTTCTTTTTTTATTTAAAATGGAAAGAAAACTCAAAAGCAACAGTCAAACAACAGTTTTGAATGCAAAATTGTTTTTCCATTGTTTTTCGTTTCTGTTTTCGTGTTTTGTTTCGCACAGTGGTTTTCAAATATTAAACGGATTTACTGAAGATCAATTGAAAATAGATTTTTTTTATACAGCAAAATATTATTATCAAAGTTTTCTAACTAATTGGAACTTGGTAAGTATTTTTTTGTCTAAATATGTTTAATACTCGTGATTTTACTTGTTTAAGACTCGATTTCGTAGGAATATCGGGATAAAAAGTAGCTTATTTCTTTTTCCAGGGTGCCAGCTATTTACATATCAAGTTTTATCGCAATCGGTTCAGTAGTTTTTGCGTGAAGAGGTAACAAACATACAATTTAACGTTGTTAAAATTCATAATTTTATTAGTAAGTTTTATTAATTATTATTGTTTTCTTAAAAAAAATTAAGTTCTCACCACAAAACGTGGGAATTAAAACAGGATGAGCGCGAAATTATTATTATTGTAAAATAGTGTAGATTAAAAAAAGCTATTTTCTTTGATTTGCCATACTATATTTGTTTTCAGAAATTAATCTCTATCAGCAACACTATCGATTGGTATAAAAATATAGGATATTTTTTTTTGCAAAATAAACAGGTTCGATTCCTGGTAGTGACTTTTTCAAAAATCTAATGATGCAGTTTTAATTTTTGTTAAAATCAGGCACGCAACTCCTTTCAACATTTTTCGCTATCTCTTATAGTTTAGAATATAGCCATGAAGGACCATGTAAAACAATTCACCGTGTATGTATATTTATTTCTGGTCTGGGTTTTCGTATGTTTAATTAAGTATATATTTGTATTCCCACCCACGACGACCCAGTTGGCACAATGGTCACCATGCCGGACTGCCAAACACAGGGTTGCGGGTTCGATTCCCGCCTCAGACAAGTATTTATGCTTAGATATTTGTCTGTAGTCTGGTTGTTCCTATGTATTATTAGTATATAGTTAGAAAAAGAAAAGTATATAAGTAGTATATGAGTTGTCTAGAACCCATAACACAAGTGTAGTTACTTAGCTTGGGGCTAGATGGCGATGTGTGGAATGTTTCTAATGGGTCCATGTAAAATACGGTGTTTTAAGTTTGACGTGTGTAATCTGTGTGTCCCGAACTGATGAACCGATTTTGATTTAGCAATATTTAATTACTATAACACAAGCCTAATTGCTTAGCTAGGACGCGCTGTGTGAAATGTCCTGCAATATAATATTTTATATAAATATTGAAATTTCGCGTGCACACTGTACTGACCTGATTTTTTTAAACTAATTTCAAACAAATTATTCTGTTAAAGGATGGTTAATGTATAAATTGTTTATATATAATAATACATAATTTAAATTTAATTTACCATTGTTATTTTGATTTTAAAAACCTTAATTATCTTTATCTTAGGTATGTCTTGCAAACAAAGAAAAACTTAATTAATAAATATTATCAAAACAGTAATAACTTAATGAAAATTAAAGAACTACGATTTAATATATCAGTTTTTTTACAAAAATGAAAAAGTTGGTTTTACATTGCGCTTACTAGGGCCGAAAATAGTCCTCAACTTATTTTCAAAAGTGTCATTAGATTTGTAGCGGATGGGAGCCAAAACACAAGTGTAGTTACTTAGCTTGAGGCTAGATGGCGATGTATGGAATGTTTCTAATGGGTCCATGTAAAATAAGGGTGTTTTAAGTTTGACGTGTGTAATCTGTGTGTCTGTCTGTGGCATTGTAGCTCCCAAACTGATGAACCGATTTTGATTTAGTTTTGTTTTATTATAGTACAAGTTTAAATGGTCATGTGGGCGTAGACCTTTACGTTCAATGTGCTTATTGCAGTGCATTGTTTTTTATTTTTACGCATCAAATTATGTTAGTTTGTCCTTGTCTTTAAGTATGGTTTATTTTTAAAACTTAAAGGTTTCTTCGTATACAGGGTTATTGATAGTATTATAAGAAAACAGTTGAGGGCTACTTTTGTGCAACAAAACAAACTTTTTTTCTTAGATTTTTACAGTAGGTATTTTGGAATCATACTGTACCAAGGGTTACTGAATGTTTTTTATAATCTGTGACAAAATAACAAGAAAATTAACAGTAGAATTGTGTTTTTTTTTAGATAAACAATAAAGCAAATATTTATCTATAATGACCATGTTTAAGTAATTAGTTTTTGTTATTTTTACGGTGGTTGCGGGCTACTTTTGTGCACCACAAACAATTTTTGTTTTACGATTTTTAGACTTTTGAACATTTTTCAAAAATTTAGAGGTTATTTTTACACGGATATGGTTGTCTCTATCACAGACAGGCCATTAATTAACATTTATACTTTATTTAATGTAATTTTTTTAAACTTTTGAATTCCCAAAATTTATCATACAAAAATAAATATCCAGTTATTTTCTCCCCTAATAGTTTATGTAATTAATTATTAAATAAACTATATAGCCTTGTGTTGTTTCATTTTTTATTTTTTTATAAATCACTTATATTTATTTGACAGAGTTGTACATTTTTTTAAATAATAAAACATGTGGCGCCTTATAAACAAGCGACTCAAGCGTTTGACATCAATAACATAAAATTTTGTTGCAATTTTTAAGGGACGAAAAGAAGTATGTCCCGAAAAATAAATTCCATCAAAGAAAAAGAAGAAGTTTTTTTTACCTTCAACAATTTAATATCTCTATATCGGTAAAAATCTCATTCAATTCAATACAATTATTTCAGATAATTATAATCCGTACAATACATCAATCAAAAATAAAATTAAAAAATTTAAAATAAAATAAAATTTAATGTCATCATAGTACCTATACGTAAAAGTCAACTAAATTCATTGGTATGACTGTGATCCTCAGATGCACTAAAGTAGCCCTCAACCGTTTTCGATCAACCAATAACCCTGTAGAAGTGAATGGAGAGCCATTGAACTTTGGGATTAAAAATATCATCCTGCTAATTTTAAAAGGTTTTGTTTAGGTTAAATAATTGTTTCATCTATTTCCTGTTGGCTGATAAAAAATGATGGCAAAACAATACTTGTGCTTATGCTAGATTTCTCAGTTTTTCTAGATTATGAATAGTATTTCGTGAACTAGATATGGAAAAAATATATTTAAGCATTTACAGGCATGCGTTTTTTTTTAATTTTTCATCGTCATTACACATATAGGAACTTCAAGAACCTAACCTCCTTGCAAACAAGTCAATTTTGTTCGAAGTTTTGCCATTATTCTTTGGTTTAGTCTGCCTTTAGCACCCTTTAGTTCTGATGACAGGTATCATTGTAAATTCAAGATGGCCGCCGTTACAAAATGGCGGATTACACTTTTTTCCCTGCTCTCTATCGATAGGTATGGGTTTCAAAGTGCACCGTGCAAAAATAACACTATGCCAAGCTCGCCTAAAAAAGGTTGATGTTTGAAATATAAGTGAGTCAGGACTTTAAAATATCAGCAGGAAGTAGCTTTAATAAAAATAACAGGTTACAAAAGACATGCCAAAACTAAAGCCCGCCTTGGCCATGACCATCCCAATACACTGACGTAAAAAAAACCGGTCAAGTTCAAAAGTTGTTTATAAAACTGCAAAATACCTCGACGAATATGCAAAATGGTCTCTAGAAGTATCAAAACTTTGTAAATAAATAAATAAAACACAGGGCCGTTTTATATTGCGTAGTACAAATGAAAATAATTTAAACGCCTGCTTTAAAAATAATAGCAAAATCTGTAAGTTTTGCTATCCATTTGTCTGTCTGTCACCAGGCTGTATCTCATGAACCGTGATAGCATAGCAGTTGAAATCTTCACAGATGATGTATTTCTGTTGCCTCTATAACAGTAAATACTTACTAAAAATAAAATATATAAGTGGTAGCGAACCCATCGTGTGCGAGGCCGACTCACACTTGGCCGTTTTATACATATCATAGGTCAACGTTTGACCACTATCACACCTGCCTGATGGTAGAATATGACGATGCGGTCTAAGATGTAAGACGCGGTGTCTAGAAGATACCTGTTCACTCGCTACTTGAAGACACACAACATTGTACACGTCAGGAAAGACAGACGCAGGCAACTGATTCCATTCCCTCGCTGTACGAATAAGGAATGACAACGCAAAACGCTTAGTGCGGACGTCTGGTATTTCCACCATAAATCCGTGCTGTATACTCAGTATCAGTTTGCCTGGTTGTACAAGTATGACGAAAGAATGGAAATGGCAAAATTAGGTGGTGGAATTCTGTTGCACATTCCCTGAAATGTATCCGATAGAAGCTTGCTACCTTGCGACGACAATATTCAAGACTCTGGGGCTCTATATTTGAATCGTTCGCCCCGCGTCGAGCGCTCGATTTCTACTGATATTCGTTCGACATCGGAAATTCGCTATTTTTTCAATCGCTCGATGGTAACGAGTGGTCTCCACCACTAGCCGGCGCCGACAAGCGAGTAGTAGAATAAACGTCGAACAATTATAGTCAAACATTCGGAAGCGATTTTTGAAAAATATTTATATCTTTGGGATTATTTCGGATGTTCGTCGGTAATTACCGGTTTTTGATTTTCTGTGTAAAACAAATAAAAAATTGACATTTCAAATTTCGACGACGAATAATTAAAAAATACAGAAAATTAGTGTCATGCGACTTGGAAGTCGAGCATGACTTGTAGGCGTATACGACGAAGCTATGTCACACGAGCGAATCAAAAATATAGCTACTGAAACCTTTTATAGGCAAGTAATCTAGCAATTTACTTGGTGCGTGTTGCTCTGATATTTTTATCAGGCGCCGATTATTTTTCAGAAAAGTCCCGGTTAGCTACGATTGCTTCTTTTAGGGTTCCGTGCCGAAAGGGTAAAAACGGGACCCTATTACTAATACTTTGCTGCCGTTCGTCTGTCCGTCCGTCTGTCTGTCCGTCTGTCTGTCACCAGGCTGTATCTCATGAACCATGATAGCTATAGAGTTGAATGATGTATTTTTTTAGTCTGAAGGCAGATTTTAGAATTATTTCGTTCGTAACTGAACTTTATAATTAGTTAAGAAAATTGAAATCTTTCCTCGTCGGTTACGAATTTACCCGTGACTTCTTCAACGTAGAAATTAAATTTTCCAAAAGATTTCCGTCCAACTTCTAAGCAGCGCCATCTAGCGACGCGAAGAAAAAGTCCGTACTTGGCATCAAACTAAAAAAAAAGAGTCCAGGTAACCTAAAAAAAGTAGTAGAACAATTATGTATAGTTTTTAAAATTCATGTCTGTTCGTCTGTCTGTTTGTTCATCTGTTACCTACTTATTTAGAATAAAAGTGACGATTGTTTTTTATAAGTAATGAAGTCGTTAATTTCGTTCATAATCAAGTATTTTTTGCGGAAATAACGGTGCATAGTGATTAATAGATTCATTGGACTTTGATCCTCGTTTGTAGACTCTGTAGTCTCAATACAATTAGTCGGGCGATAGTTTAGTTTCCGTAAAAAAAAGCCCATCCCCCTTATTCCAAAACAATCCCATCTATTAGCTATCATCATCATGACTGCGTTAGAGCTGTTCCGTACACTGCCCTGTTCACTAGAGAGGCTGATCTTTTCCTTATTATTGCATTGAAACAACTGGTATTCGCTGCCAGAAACATTCCTGAAGCGCTACAGTATCTAGGTAACCCTAGAACAGCTCTAAATGCATTATTAAAATAATTAATAAGTAAGTAATAAATAAGGGGGCATGAGTTTCTTATGCCTTCTTCTCATTGGTGGGCGCGTTCCGAAGGCACACATCCTATTTTACTTTTTCAGACGTTTCAATGTGACTTTGTACAAAATGTACCCAAATCAATTTAAATAATTACTTTGACTTTATGAATCGTGAGTAGGCTGACAGAAAATCTTAGGCCTGTATAGAGTTTTGCTTTGAACTTGGACTGAACTTGACTTCTACTAAGTTATGTTAAGTTAATATTTATTTATAAAAAGCCTAATGATTTGGGTTTAATTTACAGCTGTTAAAGTATTTAATTTCCTTTAGTCGCTGAGATAGAAAAGGGGTTTTAAAATTCTAGGCAATCTTTTGTTCTACGCATTTTGAAAATTCGATTTATTCAGGGTCCAAGGTAAAAAACGGAAAAACGGGACCCTATAACTAAGACTTCACTGTACTTCTGTCCGTCTGTCTGTCACAAGGCTGTATCTCATAAACATAGCTAGTCAGTTGAAATTTTTATTTGGATTTTGTATTTCTGTAGTCGCTATTACAACAAATACTACAAAAAACATATAAAAAAATGTAAGTGGAACTCCCATACAACATCGTAAGGAACGCGACTCGCACTTGGCCGGTTTTGTTTTGACAAATTTGAGGTTATGTTTTTTGGAACAGCTGTGTTTGGAAATAAAGACTATTACCCCCTTATTTTATAGCGAGGTTTAAGAATAGTCCGAGATTTGGATTTAAACCTTAGATTTACACACATATTTACTCGTTAACTATAGTCTAAACACTATCCCTATAGATTATTGCAGGACATTCCACACATCGCCATCTAGCCCCAAGCTAAGTAACTACACTTGTGTAATGGGTGCTAGACAACTCATATACTACATATACTTTTCTTTTGTAAATATATTCTGATAATACATAGAAACAACCAGACCACAGACAAATATCTAAGCATAAATACTTGTCTGAGGCAGGAATCGAACCCGCAACCCTTTAGCAGTCCAGCATGGTGACCATTGTGCCAACTGGGTCGTCAAATACAAATCAAATATTATAATATATTCAACTATAGTCTAAACACTGTCCCTATACATTATATAGACACTACGCTATCCTACTTCCTACTATATCTATGTGTGTGTATGTTTGTTACTCATTCACGCAAAAACTACTGGACCGATTGCGATGAAATTCGGTATCTAGATAGCTGGAGACCTGGATTGGCACATAGACTACTTTTTATCCCGATATTTCTACGGGATCGAGACTTACGCGGGTGAAACCGCGGGCCGCACCTAGTAGATTATATAGTCTAACTATCAATATAATATAATCTATAGGGATAGTGTTTAGACTATACTTGACGAGTAAATCTGTGTCTAAATCTAAGGTTTAACCCCACATCTCGGACTATTCTTAAACCTCGTTTCGGAATGAGGGAGTAAATAGTCCAGATTCAATAAACAAGACTTCAATGTCGGATTTTCGGTCAAGATTTTCGGGTTAATATAACCTTAAAATTTACGAATTTATTTTTTAACTTTTATAAGTCGTAGAACAAAAAATTGTTACCCTAGACGTCTAAAAACAACCCTCCTTTCGTATTAGAAACCCATTGTTTACTGGTCGGATTGAGAATTTAGCCTCCTTTTCTCAAAGTCGGTTAAAAATAGGAAATGCGGTAGGTAAGTAATTTACTCACGAATAATGTATACAAATATTAAATTATTCTCACAATGCGAATTTTATTTTAAAGAAAAAACCGGTCGGTTGTTAATGATTAAATCTTTTAAATTATTTATTCTTGCCTGGACCAGTTTTGATACTGTTTGAATTCTTAAAATAAAGTAGTTTGTATCGAGTCGCCGGCTCGATACTTCCTTCTTACTTTTAAAATAAATAAATGTTTAATTTCAAATAAATTTAATCGATAATAAAATAAAAAGTTAACAAATTCTAATAGTTTGAAATAAAAATAAATTGATAAAAGTTAACAATGAAATAAAGTTTTTATTTTACGCGAAATTAAAAGTAAATGGAAATTTAGAACATTTTAATTTAACCTAAATTAAACGATTTTGTCGTTCAAATTACTTTTTTTTTTCAAAAATATTTTATTTTAAATAAAATTGAAATGGAGAAAGACAACTGTGAAATAAAATTTACTTTCAAAGACATGGAGAAACAAAAAACAAATACATATTTATTAGTTTTAAAAACCATTTATCATTTGATTTCTTCAATTTTGTGGTGTTGTGTGCTTTTATATGGATTTTGGATTATGTATAATGCTTACGATTACGAAGAAGTTTTGATTAGGGATTTGAGGACTTTGTTTTATGGATTTGGTACGAATTGGAATTATGTAAGTATTTTTATTTTATTTAGTAAGGATTAATTTAATCTTATTTAGTAAGGATTAATTTAATCATGTCAGCTACCAAATGTCCACGGCTGAACATAGGGCTTCCTCTAAAAAGTTCCAGAGTGATCGGTCGTGCCCGATTAATTTAGGTTTGGTTAATTTAACTTTTAAGGTGAAAGGGTACCGGCGCTCTCTTCATACAAACGTAGTCGACTGTTTCCTCCCCGGATAATGACACTAGCACAAATATTTTAAGATATTTTTAGAATATTTTTAGACATATAACTGCCATGACTATGCCTCTATGTCTTGGTACTAATTGAAATTATTTTAGTACTAAGTACTTAGTTTTTGAAGTTATACTTCTTTAGGCGCGTTATGAAAAAATGACGAGATGCGCGCGCATCACTGTAACATAACAATCACATGTTAAGAATGCCCGCTCAACCTCTAATTTAATTTTTCAAATTTAATCCCATGAATATAATATTTTATTATAAATTGAGTAATGAATATTTCGATTCAACGAAGTTCACTTCATTTACTGTATTGACTACCCTTTTCCAGTTCTTTTATAATTTTTTTGTAATTAATTATTTGCATGCAATTAAAAATATATTTTTGAATAATGCCAAAGAAGTATGACTTCTCACGCGCACCCATTTTTTTTTTTAAATTATCCATTCATTTATTTTTTATCGATTTAACTTTTGGTGGGCTGGTCACATCACGTGTGCCGAATGCATGCGGAGATAGATGGGTAAACAAAGTCACCCAGTCCTTCAAGACTGTAGGCGTCTTCGAGGTAGATCCTCAAAGCGATGGCGATCTGGATGTATTTGACGGAGAGTGGCCAAAATTAGCTGGAGATCGGGACACGTGGAGAGAAACCAAAGTCAAAGTGATTTTTTAGAGTTCCGTACCTAAAAAGTAAAAAAGGAACCCTTATAAGATTACTTTCTTGTCCGTCTGTTTTTGTTCATTTGAATGCATAGGTACAGTTTGTACGAAGATCACATAAGAACGTCTAAAAACAAAATTGGTGGGCGCGTTCCGAAAGCACACATCCTGCTTTCGGAACGCGCCCACCAATAAAAAGAAGGCACAAGAAACTCATGGGAGTATTTTTTTCATGTGATCACGTTTATGAATCACGCTCACAAAAGTAAATATTACAATTTATTTGAAGGTATTATTTGAAACTAAAGTCTAAACTAAAGTCACGTTCATGGGTTGTTATCAACGTACGACGATGTATCATAGTAAGCCTTACAGCACAATTTATCTACTATATAAAAATAAGTCGGGTTTTCCTTCCTGACGCTATAACTCCAGAACGCACGAACCGATTTCCACGGTTTTGCATTCGTTGGAAAGGTCTTGGGCTTCGTGAGGTTTATAGCAAAGAAAATTCAGGAAAATCTGGTGGCGAAACGGAGTTCGCCGGGTTTGCTAGTGTTTTATAAAAGTTTTGAACCTGTTAATGGACATGTCATATACATCTTTAGGTAACTTATTATAATAGAGCACACATATTCTATTAAACGGCCTGTTTATTTTCCGGAGCCTACTACCGGGCACGGTCGGATCATCCTTATTTCTTAAGTTGTTTATGAATATCGCTATTTTAAATATCATGATTTTTTATGAACGTAGAGCAAGTTTTTCGTAAGTATACTTGTTTTGGTTTCGTGTGTGATGGATTTATTACCAACTAGCTGCGCCCCGCGGTTTCACCCGCGTAATAATTTTCTGCGCAACTTTCTTAATTTTTTATTTCATAAGAACCTTCTCCTGATAATAACAAACAGACCAAAAAAAGAATTGGCCAAAATGGTCCAGGCGTTGTTGAGTTATGCGCTTACCAACACATTTTGCGATTCATTTTTATATTATAGATTGGTAGTAATTTAATAATGATTAATTTATTATTGGTTAATTTAACTTTTGAAAAGTGTAGTCACATAAATACGTTGTTCTATGAATTTGGAACGAATTGTGTATTGAGTATGTAAGAAGTTATTTTGAAGTGATAACGTCTTATAAATCGATGAACATCGGCACTCACAAAAAAGTGTGACGTCATCACTCACGTTCCCGTCGTGCGTCATGTTTTTATAAAGTATTAATTTATTTTTATCTTTCTATTTTATCGGACATTTAGTATGGGAGCTTGGCATAGTGTTTTATTGCGTGGTTCATTTCGAGACCCATACGTATCCAGAGAGGGCATTACGGCGAACAAATAATGCCTTTACACCGAACCTCTTAAGCGTCTTGGAAACGGTATACTTATTTAAAGAAACGTAATTCGTTCAAAAACAGGGTTCAACAAATATCCCATTTCCGAGACGCTTTAGAGGTCCGGTGTGAAGGCATTATTTGTTCGCCGTAATATCCACTATTTATTGGTATGGGTCTCGAAATACACCGCGGCATTTTAAGTTACTTTGTCAAAATGTCTAAAGGTTTTAGGAATACCTTGTCGGAAAACCCCAAAGACAAAATACAAACAGGGTGTTTGTCACATTTCTTGGTGGTCAGTTGACGTCACCGTGACGCGAAAGGAAAAAAGAAAGATAATTCGTTTATTTATAACCATTAATAAAACATACACAACTTTGCAAAGCTTTGTCTCTATTGGTCTGTATAGAAATGAGCGAGATAAGAGATGGTGCGTATAAAGGTAATTTTAACTGCGAGATCAAAATTGGAGATTTTAAAATTCTACTGAATTTCTTTATATACTAGCTTTTGCCCGCGACTTCGTCCGTGTAGAAGTCGAAAACAGACCAAGTATTCACGTTGTCCCATACAAACTTTGCCTCCCTGTTTCACCCCCTAAGGGGTAGAATTTCGGAAAATCCTTCTTATCGGAAGTCTACATCATACAAAGAATACACCCTCCAAGTTTTAGGTCTCTACGATCAGCAGTTTAGGCTGCTCGTTGATTCGTCAGTCAGTCAGTCAGTAGTTCAGGACAAAGCATTTTATATGTATAGATAGTGTTGCTATTAGAGATCAATTCCTGGGAACAAACATGGTATGAAAAATGGAAGGATTTTCTCATTTTTGTAGTTTTCTGTATTTTTTGAACTATAAAAACAAAAGTTTTGTATAATGCATATTTTAATGCAATATTTTTTTAAAAAATACAATCTTATTACTGGTAATTAGAGTAGCTACAAATTGGCGTCTATTCGGATAGTTTCTCACTGTTCGGTATAGGGTCGAATATTGCATTTAAAAACTCAGTTTAAAAATAAATCAACAAATCTAATACTTGAAATCTATCAGTGGAAAATTATGACCCTATTAAGAGGAAGGGGTACAGGCGCTCTCTCCATACAAACGTAGTCGACTGTTTCCTTCCTGGATAATGACTAAAGAGCAAATATTTTTGTTGCATAAAACTTATATCTGCCATGACACGCCCCTATGTTTTATTTGTTTTGTCTATGATAATAAGAAAATGTAAAAACTAAGACACAGGGGCATAGTCATGGCGTTATAAGTTTTATGCAACAACAATATTTGTTCTAGTGTCATTATCCAGGGATGGAGAGAACGCCTGTACCCTTTCCTCTTAAAGCCCGATTATTAAGACTAAGAAGAAGAGCATTTGTTGATAGCAAACGATTGTGGACACCAAACCAACGTTTATCCTAGTCTGCGCTATAAAATGCAGTCAAGGACAACCTCCGGTTTGGATAGTTTTATTGATAATTAGTTTTACGTCCTGTATCACGGGGCTATGGAGCCCCGGACCTTTGAAAGGCATGCGTGGAGCCGAAGCCAACACGTAGAGGCCCTTTACAATAACAAGTTTAATAGCAAACAATGGGGTGGATTCTAAACCGGCGATTATCCCTGTCTACACTATAAAGTGCAACCAAGGACAACCTCCGGTTTGGATAAAACTATTGATAATCTACAGGACAAAACTACTTGAGCTATTGTGATGGGATGGTAGTGGACTAGATACTGGAGAACTTTGGATACTATGGCACCTGCCGTAACAATGTTCAATAAACACGTAAAAATGACTGGCGGAGACTCGCCAACTCTCAGACTGGGCCACCCTAATAAGCCGAGTAAATTACAGCAAGGGGGCAACAGGAACGTGAGTGGCTGAAGGATGGAGAGGCCTCACTGGATTTTAAGTCATCGCTGGTAGTCCAAGCGAGCGGTTTATTAGTTTTTATTATTATATTATATTATTGTTAAGAATAATACTTCTCACGGTATAATAACTATAGTGTAGATTAGGTACCTACCTGCTAATTGTCTTTAATAAAATTTAATAACGCAATTTTGGATTTAAATTGTTTCGCTAACTACGTAAATAAATTAATTTAAAATTAAATAGTGCTTATATTTAATTATTTTATTTTAAGGCCACGAGTGACGCCAATAAGGCTTACAAAAAATCTAGTAAGAAGCTTTGACCCGCTACATTGTATGCGTGGGAGTTAAATGTTAAACTATAGTCAGTTGCTCCATTTCAAATATTTGCCTTCGAATATTTGTATTAAATAATAAATAAATATTGCAGGACATTCCACACATCGCCATCTAGCCCCAAGCTAGTACCTAGACTTGTGTTATGGGTGCTAGACAACGGATATACTACTTATAATATATTTTTCTTTTGTAAATACATACTTATAATACATAGAAACAACCAGACCACAGATAATATCTAAGCATAAATATTTGTCTGAGGCAGGAATCGAACCCGCAACCCTGTGTTTGGCAGTCCGGCATGGTGACCATTGTGCCAACTGGGTGTCATTTGTATAGCTTTGAGCGATAAGGCCGCCCTTTATAACACTAAGACTTAAGTTTTGTTTTTTAAGTTTAATGTTATTTGAAATTAATGTTTACAATAATGAATTTATCTATATATCTTTATTTATCTAATATTGATCTTTGTGAGCATGATCACAAAAAAGCCCCCATGAGTTTCTTGTGCCTTCTTCTCATTGGTGGGCGCGTTTCGAAGGTACACATTCTAACTTAGTTTTTAAGACGTTTCTATGTCTGAATATGAATGATTTAAAATAAATTTTGAATTTAATTTTCCAAAAAAATTCTCAAAGGATGCCTACGCCATAATAGCTTTCTTGCCTAGTTTTTGTTTTTTTAATCTTCTACTCTAAAGCAAATTTTTAAACTACTAAATCCTTAATCATAAGGCGTTGCAAATTATCGTAAAAAGTGCAAAAAAATCCAAATCTGTGAGTATACTACTAAAAAATGTCATCAGAAATGAGTTACCAGCTGGAGGATAACTTTTGACTACTTTTTATCCCGATATTCCCACGGGATCGGAACTAACGAGGATCACATACCAATCAATAAATTGATGAAATTTTTTGAGACACGTTTAATTGCTTAAATTGCAACAAAATATTATGTCATTGATGTCTAGGTGCTACATGTTTTATTATTTACAAAAACCGGCCAAGTGCGAGTCGGACACGCGCACGAAGGGTTCCGTACCATTATATTTGTTGTTATAGCGGCAACAGAAATACATTACCTGTCAAAATGTCAACTGTCTAGCTTTCACGGTTCATGAGATACAGCCTGTTGACAGACAGACGGACGGACAGTGAAGTCTCAGTAATAGGGTCCCGTTTTTACCTTTTGGGTATGGAATCCTAAAAAAATCTAACCTTAACTAACAACTTTTTGGGTGATTTAAAAAAAAATTAGAAAAATAAATACAAGCCTGGTTTATAATGAATTAATTTCATAAAAAAACCCCGATATTCCCACGGTACCCCGATATTCCCACGGGATCGGAACTAACGCGAGTAAAACCCCAGGAAAGCAGCTAGTCTAAAAAAAACACGTGTCTATCAGGAAATGTCGGAAATGACAACTTAAAAAAACATCTTATTTAAATAAATAAATAATCCGAAATTATTTATTTCAATAAAACATGTAAATAAATATAAATATATAAATATATTATTTAGCAGGAAACAATGCTTCAAATTGTATTTATATCGTGTAGCAGACTTACAATTTAAAAATCGGCATATTGGCTAAATTAATAAAACTGAAATTTAAAAATTAATTACTAGTTTGAATTACGAATTAGTAGTTTGAACCAAATCACGTTGTCTCCCATACAAACTTTGCCCTCCTTCTTCACCCCTTATAGAATCTCGGAAAATCCTTTTTTTATCACAGTTGCTCATAAAGTGGATCTTATTCAACGGCTTTTAGGCTCATAATCCAACATATTATGCACGCGTGCGTTTTACATTGCCAACCTAGTGCTGTAAAGTTATCCCGATAGGTTAAATACGTATCTTACTGCTAATTACATACTGTTTTGATGTATAAAAAAGGTAGGTACCAAAGAGTTTTTAGCTAGCAAAAATGGTTGTCTCTAAAGTCGGTTTACGAACGAAAATTTTACGTGATAATGACTTAGAAAACGATTAAAAATTGAGTTGTTTATTTTTTGTTTTTTTTTCTTTACTTAAATATATTGTTTTTCCGTACCATTGTATTTTGTTATTAACCCCCGACGCAAAAACAAAAAGAAATAACCCTAAAAAATATTGTATGTCAGACAAGGCTGTATAGGTTAAAAGTCTTTAGCCTGGCCTTTTCGGAGCATAATTAACAAAAAATATTGCCTTAAAAAAATGTAAACATAGACTTATCACAATTATTTTGTTAATTATTATTTTGTTTTCTTTTCAAGTCTTTTCTTTTATTCGCAACTGTGATAAAAAACGTCGTACGATATACGTGTGGAATTGATATTTGCATCTTGGCTTCTTTAACACGCTCGCTACCGCTCGCGCGTCATAAACCGCCTCTATGCAAAGATCAATTTACCACACTTATATAGTAATGTACTATTAATCGGATGCCTACTTCATACAAAGAACACACCCTCTAAGTTTCAGGTATCTACGATCAGCAGTTCAGGCTGTGCGTTGATCCGTCAGTCAGTCAGTCAGTCATTCAGGACAAAGCATTTTATATGTATAGAAGAAGAAGAAGATAACTTTTAATTCGATTCAAACATAGCTAACTAATTCACCTTTTAAACAAAAGAATTAAAATCTAAATCGGTTCATCCTTTCGGGAGCTACGATGCCACAGACAGACACACACACACACACAGTCACACACAGAGAGATACGTCAAAATTATAACACCCCGTCGTTTTTGCGTCGGGGTGTTATAATTAAATAAATAATAAAATAAAAATTATTAAATTAAAGCATGTACCCCGTAATTTTAATAATTAAAGACTAAAATAAAATTAAGAATATTTATATAAAGGCAGTTGTAAAAAAATTAATTAATAAATCGACCAAAAATAAAAACCGATGTTTGAAATAGTAGTCCAAAATAAAATCCCAAAGTCATTGACCTGTAACTTCAAGAACCAGCTGTTTCTTCGACCTGCAGGTCAATGACCTATTTCAGGTATTGATTATAGGGTAAACACAAAGTGGCCAAATTCAATAATGTGACCAAATCACAATTCCATTATAATATTTGCATGCCAAACAAAGTTCTGGCTGTGGTTCTGGTCAAATAATATGTTAAACTTTAATATATTTTTGACGTGATAACGTCTAATAAATTGATGGAACACTTGCATACTTGCATTGACTAAAAAGTGTCACGGTAATATTGTGTGACATCATGTGTCCCGTTCCCGTTTTGTGATGTCATACGCCATGTTCCGGTAACATGACGCGTCCGTTCCCGTTAGGAAACAAGAGTATTTATTAATAATTTCGCTCATCTGGGCTTGTGTTATGGCGACGAGTGACGAATAGAAGACTTATATAAAGGAAAAGAAAGAAAAAAAGAGGGAAAAAACAATATACCGAAAGGAATAACAAAATAATTCTCAATTGTTTCACCGTTTTCTTATGACTTTATCACGTAAAATGATCGTCCGTAAACCGACTTTACAGACAACCATTGTTTTATTTTAAATATAACCACATTTCTTGCATTTATTTGCAATTCATTAATTCGGATCGGCCGACTGTTTAGTCCATCAGTCTATCTTGCCTAGGTATTAATCTTTAACATTTATAATATTAAATCATTCTTCCTAGCAATTGAAGGCCATATTCGCATATCCGTAGCACATTCCGTAGTGTTGATTGGACAAGTCGACGTCACGCGTCACGTTGAGAGATGTGCCCCGATGGTTTTGTGATCGGCGTAGTCGGCGTAATCGGCGAAATCGGCGCGGTAGGCGGAAATGAAAGTAACATGACATTTTTTTTGTTTTCTCTTTTTTTATGAAATTGACATAAACCAACGTGGTCTTGCGTTAGAGAAAAAAATACATAGTTACATACATACGGGTCAAAAACATAACCCTCCTTTTTGGCTTCGCCTTAGTCGGGTAAAAATGGTAGAAATGTGGAATTACTCTCAGACTGAGGAATAACTTAATCTTATGCCAATTTCATACAATGAAATTAGCATTTACAAAAAAATACAAAAAAATCTGTCGATTGGAGATATCGCTAATGGAAACTTATCTCGTCTAAGAGGACTGTACGGAGTTCGCCCATTTGTCGGTAAAACGCGCAATTTTGGAACTAGAACTTAAGATTACTTTTTTTAATCTCGCGCCGATAATACCGACAAAAAAAGCCGGCGGCGGCGGCGTGCCTAAAATTAAAAGCCGACCGGCGCACATCTCTAGTTGATACTAAACCATATAAAATTAAATAACTCCTTTCTGATCATATTACTGTCTGATTTTTTTTATTTGTCTTCGTTTTTTTAGGGTCCGTAAACTTAAAGACAAAAAAAACAATGTTTGTATGTAAAGTCGGTTTACGGACGATCATTTTACGTGATAACTTCAGAAAAACTTTCCTCTAAATATTTTTTTCTTTTTGTTATTTCTTTTTTTTCCCATTATATAAGTTTTCTATTCGTCATTCGTCACACCACAACACAAGCCCAGATGAGCGATATAATTATTAAATACTTTGTTTCCTAAGTAACCATGACGCGTCTGGTCATATTACCATGACGCATGACGTCACACAATATTGCAATACTTTCAAATATTTGTAATATTGACCTTTGTGAGCGTGATCACTTAAAAAAACCCCATGAGTTTCTTGTGCCTTCTTCTCATTGGTGGGCGCGTTCCGAAGGCACACATCCTAACTTAGTTTTTAAGACGACTTCAAGTGGTCTATGTACAATTGTATTAAGCATCCCAAGAAATATTTTTTTTTGATTTGATTTGATTGGCCGTGACACTTTTTTGCAGATGTTCCACTAATTTATTAGACGTTATCACGTCAAACAAAAAAGAGGAGATCACTCTCTTGTCTGTCTATCCGTGTGTCACCACCGATTTTCTCAGGAACGAGTGGCAAGTCCTATCAAGTTGGAATTCATACCAGATACTGAGGTCTATAGTCCCTATTGGGTGTATAAAAATCAAGGTCGTGGGTCAACACGATAAAATAACGTATTAAAAAAAGCTTTTATTATGTTCTTCTAATAAAAGAAAAAGAACTAAAAATTTTAAAATAATAATTTAAACCTGATCAGAAAAATATCATTATTAGGCATTTTTATTAAACCCTAAAACTTTACACCTTGTATTAAATCTTTGCGTTTTTATCACATATAGATTTTTTTATGAATTAAGGCGAGTTACCTTCATGATTTTTCTTTTGAAATCAACAAAAAGGTTTCGCCATCTTACATATTTTGGCAGAGTTTTTTTGTCTTTCTATGTGTCTGTGCTACATACACTTAAAGTTTTTAAATTTATTGTGGTCTTAATCAATGTGAGTGTGAGTTCGCTGACCCCGACAGATAACATTATGGTATCTTTTACTCTTACGAAAACTACCAAAATGGTAGCTTTTTCCACGCCCCGACAACATTAGCTACTGATAAAACAATAATGAGGGTATTCTTCTAATCAAAGGAATAGTCGCCTTAAAGAATCGGGAGATAGGCGTCTATTTTAAGTTAATTTTAAATAAATTTTAGGGTTAATTAAATACATTTAAAATTAAATTAATTTAGTGCGTTTTTTTAAAGTGATTTAGTTCAATTTAAACTAAGAATAGTGCCGTAGTAACTTCTTTATAATTTATTTTTCAAGAAAGTGTAAATTTTTGTAATTAAAAATTTAAATTAATTAGCGTAAAAAAGTACAAAAATGGATGCAATTTGGAAAGACTATAACATTTATTATAATATTTTATGTTTTTTAATAACGGAAAATGAGAAATTTTTCAAAAAAACCGACGCTAAATTGTACTGGACAACTGTTTTTCACATGTTTTCGGTTTGGCATCATAATCATATCAGTATTTTTGCCTCCAAAATTGAATTGAAAGAAAGTGAACATGTGCATTTGGATAATTTGTTCAAATATAAATTTGCTTATCTCACTGGGTGGAATTTCGTAAGTATTATTTAATTTATAAATATATGATTCAAAATCCTGACTGACTGACTGACTGCTACAACGCACAGCTCCAACAAATGGACGGATTTAAGTATTTGGCATAGCTGTTAAAACGTAGGACTTCACTAAGATTTTAGAAATCTTTATTTTTTTTTACAAAAAAGTTAACATGATTACCGATCAAACTTTTTTGTCCGATCTGTCCTACAAAGGGCACAAAACAGAGTGACAGATCGGAATAATACTTCCTTTTTTCGGTAGGTAACTACCAAAATAATATAAAAAAATCAATTAATTGTAGATTTTTATCGTCTGCAAAGTTTATGTTGAAATCCAAACGTCAAACTTCTTCATACAAAAATAGATTAGAGTAATAACTTTTGTATGAAGAAGTTTGACGATATACATCCTTTAAATTAAATGTTTAAAATAAAAAGATAAGATTTTCGCGATCTGCTATATTATGTACATGCATATATGCACACACTGTAGCTGCGTCTCGTAACGGTGTCGCGAGTTCAATAATTTTATCTCATCTAAAAATATGCGAACCGCGCTAAAAAGAAGTTTTCACTTCAAAAAAATCTTATATTGTTTTATTCTTTTGGTAAGTTTCGGGCTACCTACATATAAAGCGGTGTTGGCTTAGTGGTAGATACCTCGACTTTCATTCTGAAGGTCGTGGGTTCGAATCCCGGCCGGCCGTGCACCAATGCATTTTTCTAAAGAAATATTTATGTGCTCTAATTGACATTGCTCTTACGGTGAAGGAAAACATCGTGATGAAACCCGCGGCTTAGTTGGCTCCAGAAGTATTGACAAGTTCTCTCCTCTGGACGTGGTCGACTAAGCTGAGAGGGTAGTAGGTGCTGGGCAAGCCTACTCCATCCTCACGCAAAAAGGACCCAATTAAAAAGAGTCCAATGGGGGAAAACAGCCTGTATACAAGTACAAGTACATATAAAATACATCCCAATCTAGATGATACTTACAGCATCAGCAACTTTTATCCATGTTTTGGGTGTATCTAGTATGTACTAGATACACCCAAAAGGTAGGTCTAGATAATACATGTGTATTATCTAGACCTACCTAAGATGTATACAGGCTTTTCTTAACACACTGTATACCTGCTAGACAAGACTTATTATTTATATCTGACTCAATTAACATCAGGAGTTCACAATTAACTGATAATTATGTAATTAATTACATATTAGATAAATGGTAGGTAAGTACTATCATACAGGGTTATCGCTTATCAGGTACACGCAGAGAAATCGGACTCAACCAGAATTACAACACAGTGTAGTTAAATTATTTCACGACAATTTTAGTCTGAAATACTGTTTTCTTGTAATATCTACGATTTTATTTTAAACCTCACTAAATGTTTAATAAGGTACACTAGAAAAATATTTTAAATCAAAGGTACAATAATTTTGTATTTCAAACAATAATTCTTGCTTATAGTAGGAAATGATTTGTACTGTTTACTAGAATAAAATGTACAGTTGACCAAGTTAAGTGTTCTGATTAATGATCGTCATGTTAGTAATGCACTACGAAGTTGTCTGTACCCATAACAACATTATTTTAATTACTACAAGAATATATAATTATCCTTACTATTTTTTTGTTTCAGAATGTAACTAAAACAAGTTGTTTTTGTAACAAAATATTTAATTTGTCATAGATAAATATCATGTTCATATAACTGAACACGGTGTTCTTTTATTTATACAAAAACGACTTGGTAATGTAAGAGTTTAGTCTAGTTAAATAATTAGATTTATGTGTACCTACTACTTTTTTTAGTTTTATGAGTCGCAACTAGATGGCGCCAGTAGTAAATTTAGATCGCGCTATCGTTGTGTTTTATCAATTTACCTTGGTCGAGACGACAATTTTGTTTTGTATCGAGAGTGCGTACGAATTACGGACTCCGCATTTAAAGCTATATGTGTGTTTACTCCACTATAGCTATAAGTGCTGCATTTGTCGTAGAGCGTACAGACGCGTAGTCTAAGAGACAATGCAGTCTAACTATAATATCCGTTTTTGCTGTCTAGGATTATTATAATTGATTTTTACATCAAACACAATTATTGTAGAGTGTCTATAAACTCTACAATAATTACTGTAATGGGAACTAGAATATATTATATACTACAAAAAAATCTAGTAAACGTAACTAGATTTTTTCCGTGTATACTAGTAGTGTGTACAATAATTTCTAGTTGGTCCTGAATATAATATATTTGGTAAAGACAACTAGTGGGTACTGCTGTCACGGATCCAAACAGAAGTTCTCGTTGCATTTACGAGATTTCTCGTACGTCTTACAACATTTTTCTCTGTGTGTATAGCTGCGCTCCGCGGTTTTATAAAGAAAGTAAGAAAGAAAAACATTTATTTGGTGCAGGCACACGGCAACATTAAAATTAAACACACACAAAGAAATAGGTAACATTATACAACGAAGAAAGAAACATACACTAAACCTAAAAATATTTAAGAAGCCATGTGCTGCCCCAAATGGGTCGACTTTAGCTGTAAGCCACAGACAAGCGTAACTTGGCTGCAGCGCTGGTCTTCCGGCCAAATCCGCTGCCGTCGTGCGTCGTCATATGCTCCCACAAACACACAATAAAACGATAAATAAATAAAATAGCAAAATAATTATAAACGGTAAAAAGGAAAGAAAATAGAATAAATGTTTTATTTGTATAAAACATAAACTGAGTTATAAATAGCCTAGACAAGAAGAGGAACTGCCCGCAATAAGATAAAGAAAAAAAAATATAAATAAGACGAAACGTCACTGTCATTTGGATTTGACATTACCCACACACGTAACTCCCGATCCCGTGGGAATATCGGGACAAAAGTAGCATATAACACTCCCAATGAATTAATATATCCTCATACCAAGTTTTATCAAAATCGGTCCAGTAATTTCGGAGTATATGTCTATATTCGCGCGGGTTTTACACACACTAAATTTAGTTACCGAGCAAGTCGACGTACTGGAAGAGAATAGAATAGAATAGAATATGGGGGATTGGGGGATCCTGTAATGATAGATGAAATTTTTCTAATAAATAAAAAAATAATTAAATAAATATTATAAGTATATAGAAGAAAGCGGTTGAGAGCTATTTCTGTGCACCAAAATGAACATTTGAAACAACTTTTTTTAAGCTATTGCATAGCTTTTATCGCGGGCTTGAGTGCGGTGACCGAAAAAAGAAATTTCGTAACGAAAATAAAACCTGACACCCCCCCACTTCGCCTACCATGTAGCTCGGCCAAGCGTTCGCTTTTTTTATATTTTGATTTTTGTTGACCTGAAATCAACACATTTTTTTTAATATAGGTCAGCCAGACATAAAATAGTCGATAAAACTTTAAAAATAAGTATTTTCTTAAGGTTAATGACCTCTTCGTGTAATTAAGAGCCTCCATGCCAGTCCTGGTTAGCGGCACACGTTCCTTAGATCACCAAATAATTTGTTGTTTTTTTTTTTAAGTATTTTTCCTTTTTTTTGTATATTGTTTTTCCTCTTTTATAAAATCAGCTGTTAGAATAGAATAGGACAATATTTTGTTCTATTCTATTCTAACAGCTGATTTTTTGGTTTTTTCCTGGAATTTTCAGAAAAAAAATTAAATTTACAAAATTCGTAGAACATATTTTGTTTATTGAATTGCACGGTATGATTCCTTTTGTGCAACCGCTTAATATAATCACCAATAGCCCTGTATAGACATGATAAATTAGTGTCAGGGAGAAATAAAGTCCGATTGTCTTACGAGATAACTAGTTCCATGATGTTTTGATAGGTGGCAACACCGTCTAGGTTTAGGGTATTTGCCCCAAGGATTTTTTGGTACTGAGACCAGCCCTCACTCATAATAATGGTAACTTTTACTGATAAATCACTACATAAAACAAAGTCGCTTCCCGCTGTATAGTGACAGCCCTATGCATGTTTAGATCTTTAAAACTACGCAACGGATTTTCATGCGGTTTTCTTTAATAGATAGAGTGATTCAAGAGGAAGGTTTTGGTATATAAAACAGCTACCACGCGTACGAAGTCGCGGGAAACAGCTAGTACATTATAATTTTTGACAGATGTATAAAAAGAGAATATAGCGAATTTAACCTCTTCGTTATAAGATAAGTCTATAGAAGTTTGAGAATAATTTTTTATCACAGTTGCTTATAAAGTGGATCTTATTCAACCGCTTTTAGGCTCACAATCCAACGTATTACACACGCGTGCGTTATGCATTACCTCGACGCTACTAGTGTGTTATAAGTTATCCTGATAAGTTTAATTGGTATCTTACTGCTAATTACAAAGTCAAAGTCAAAAATCTTTATTCCTTTCAATGCTTAATACCTAGGTATAAGATCACATAGACACGTCTTAAAAACTAAGTTAGGATGTGTGCCTTCGGAACGCGCCCACCAATGAGAAGAAGGCACAAGAAACTCATGGGGTTTTTTTTTTCATGTGATCACGCTCACAAAGGTCAATATTACAATTATTTGAAAGTATTATTTGAAATAGAGCAATTAAAGTCACGTCCAAGGGTTGTTATCATTAAGGTAAGACGAAGTATCATAGTACGCCTTACTGCACAATTTATGCTTTATAAAAGTTTTGAACCTGTTAATGGACATATCATATACATCTTTAGGTAATTTATTATAATAGAGCGCACATGTATTATTAAACGACCTGTTTATTTTCCGGAGCCTACTACCGGGCACGGTCAGTTCATCCTTATTTCTTAAGTTGAAATTATGAATATCGCTATTTTTACGAAAAATATCAGGATTTTTGTGAACGTATAGCAAGTTTTCGTAGATATATTGTGAATAGAGCGTTAATATATTGATCTCCTTAAATTTTTCCCTAAGTGATTCCCTGGGGCCCATCCTGTAGATAGCTCGGACAGCTCTCTTTTGCAAAATGAAAATAGCATCAATATCTGCAGCACACCCCCACAGTAGGATGCCGTACGACATAACACTGTGGAAGTAGCTGAAATAGACTAGGCGAGCAGTCTCAATATCCGTATATTCGCGAATTTTCTTAACGGCGTAAGCGGCAGAACTAAGTCTATTGGACAATGCTTCCACATGCGGGCCCCACTGAAGCTTAGGATCTAAAGTTATACCTAGAAAGACAGCCTTACTGACTAATTCAACTTCCTCATCATTAATTTTTACAACAGTTTTGACTTGTTTTACATTTGGAAGTGTGAACCGAATTAATTTAGTTTTGGATCCATTCAGTAATAAATTATTGGAATTGAACCAATCAACTATTCTAGAGAGAGCATTGTTCACATCGTCAACGTTCGACTGACGCCTTTTAACCTTGAACACCAAGGAGGTGTCATCTGCGAACAACACTATCCCATGGTTGTCCCTTACAAGGTAAGGTAAGTCATTTATATAAACTAAGAACAGGAAAGGTCCTAATATGGATCCTTGAGGAACCCCCATTTCTATCGCAGATCCGGGGGATCGTTTTCCGTTAACATCAACACTCTGGACTCTACCGCTCAGATAAGAAGAGATAAGATCCAGGGCGCTGTCCCTAATACCGCAGTGGTGTAGCTTCATGATCAATGTATTATGTTGAACGCAATCAAATGCCTTGGATAAGTCACAGAATATGCCATACGCATCATGCGACTCCTCCCAAGCATCAAATATGTTTTTAATTAACGCTATACCCGCATCAGTGGTCGAGCGCCCCTTACTAAAGCCGAACTGTTTATTATGTAAGATATTATTATCATGAAAATGTTTAAGTAGTTGCTTTAAAATAAGTTTTTCAAAAAATTTACTAAGCGTAGGTAGTACTGATATTGGTCTAAAATTGGAGGGGTCTGAGGTACTACCGGATTTAAACAGTGGAATTACTTTACTCAATTTCATTAAATCAGGAAACACACCACAATCTATACATCTATTAAATACAATGACAAGTTCCGGTATAAGCAGTTCGATAACTGATTTAACAATCGGAACGGAGATCCCCCATAGATCTTTAGTTTTTTTAAGATTTATTTGCTTAAGCACTACAATAATGTCATGATTTTTAACATATTGGAATTTAAATATTTTATTACAATTCGGTACATTGGTTTTTAATAAACCTTCTGCAATGGGGGTAGAAGAGTTTAAAGCCTTCGTCAAAGTAATAGCTACATTGCTGAAAAAATTCTCAAATTCATTAGCGGTATCTTGATCATTATTAGTTATATTTCCATTAATATTTAATTTAAACTCGGTGTTTTTGGCTACATGTTAGGTAGGTGAAACATTCTTAATTTAACTGGGTTATACTGTTTTGATGTATAAAAAAGGTAGGTACCAACAAAGAGATTTTAAGCCAGCTAAATGGTTGTCTGTAAAATCGGTTTACGAACGATAATTTTACGTGATAACGTCTTAGAAAACGATGAAAAATGGAGTTTTGTTTTTTTTTTACTTAATTTTGTTTTCCGTATTTCCGTATTTCATTATATTCTGTTTTTAACCGACGCCGACGTAAAATCAAATGGAAAAAGACCTTAAAAAAATGATATGTCAGTCAAGGCTGTATAGGTTAAAAGTCTTTAGCCTGAGTATAATTTACAAAAAAATATTGCCCCCAAAAAATTATTAAAAAATATTTATAACTTTTTACTATTTTAACAGCCTTTGCTTTTATTCGCAACTGTGATAAAAAAAAAACTTCGTACGATACGCGGGTGTCATTGCATCTCGGCATTTTGAACATGTTCGCTTTCATAGACTGCCTTCATTTTTCTTGCAATGATCAATTTACCACACTTATATCGTAATGTACTTATTATTAATTTGAATATTATGTATGCCCAGTGTGGTGAACTGTTGTCACCAATTTAAGCATTATCATCAGCTCATGTACGTACACAGATTGACAATAAATGATATCTATTTCTAATAGGTTAGATTAACTACATTTGTTTCACGGACTCACTGCGGCTGCGTCCCCCATTTTTACCAAATACTTTAAAGGTAATCAAACTACGCAGTAAATGTCCAGACAATGAAATCGGGACGGCTACCACGTGCAATAGAAACACGTGATTACAATTTCCAAACAAAAATTCCCTTTACTTATCTGACCCCAAAATAAATGTACACTATTATCAAACTAATATACAGTTGAAGACAGTCAATCGGGGTCGTTATAATATGTTTCAAATGAGGTGGACCCTTTTGGGTCAGAACGCGACTCCTCTTTTATGGTTTTCTTTCTTTTTAATGTCACATTTTTGTTTTTGTGTATATTTTTCTTTGTTATGTTAATTTCTTAATTCCTGTGTTTGTCGTGTGTTTGCACTCAATAAACGCTTTTCTTTCTTTCTTTCTAACTTTAGATTTTTTTTGCAAAATATTAAATTTCAAAATGCTGAAAGAAAAAAGTGTTGAAAAGTCCATTGAAAAGTTACATTTAACTTTAACCTGACCCCCCCCCTTGATATACAAACACCCCCCCCCCCTTGATAAAAAAACCTTGATATATAAAAAATAAAATTGCGTCCTCTGACAAATGCACGCTAAACCCAAAAAATGTATAATTTCAATGTACTATGAAGTCCATTGAAATTATACATTTTTGTAGGATTTCTAAACGGAAGTGGACATCCACTTCCATTTAGAAATCCTACATTGCACTTGGCCCGATACGCACTTGGCCGATTTTATTTTCTTTAACTTACCTTTACCACCCTTCACTACTGCTCTTAGCGACAAAATGGCGGAAATAAAATGAAATAATTATTGATGACAGTCGCCTGTCCAGCGTGCTTGTACTATGGAGGTCACTGCAAAGGAACCTGTGTATATTTTACACTAATCTGCAAGCAAATAAACGAGGAAAAAGAATTAATTTTGTAATCTAAGTGATAATAATGCAAATTAATCATATTCAATATAATATATTTGACTTTGACTTTGAATTTCAACATCAAGGTGGTTTGTGACGCTAATTAGCAAATGTTTGTTGCCGAAACGAAGAAATCTTAATTAACTGCATCAAAGTACATTGCGATACAAGTGTGGTAAATTGATCATTGCAACGCGAGCGTGTCAAAACGCCGAGATGCTATGAACAATAAGCCACACGCGTATCGTACGACGTTTTTTATCACAGTTACGAATAAAAGAAAAGACTAGTTAAAATAATAAAAAAATTAACAAAATATTTGTGTATGTTTACTATTTTTTTGGCAATATTTTTGTTAATTATACTCAAAGACAAAAGACTTTTAACTTGTACAGCCTCGTCTGACATACTTATATACTTTTCTTTTGTATATAAATGTAAATGTGTTTTATTTTCTTTTGTATTATGCTTATAACACATAGAAAAAAACAGACGAATATCTAAGCATAAATACATGTCTGAGACGGAATCGAACCCGTAACCCTATGTTTGGCAGTCCGGCATGGTGACCATTGTGCCAACTGAATCGTCGCGAAGTAATTTGTTTAATCTATCTATATATATAAAAGGGAAAATCACTGACTCACTCACTCATCACGAAATCTTAGAAACTGCAAGTGCTAGGAGTCTCAAACTTTGCGTGGGGGTTCCTTTTACGACGTAGGTGCTCACTAAGACGGGATTTTGCGAAATTCAACCCCTAAGGGGGGCAAATGGGGGTGGAAGTTTGTATGAAGGTTTGATTTTTTTTAAAGGTAGAAACTTGGAAATTAGAATTATATCTTCTTATCGTAAATAAATGATGACGTGTTTCAGGGATTTTCAATATTCCTATTTTAAGGAGGGGAAATGGGGGGTGAAATTTTGTATGAAGGTTTGAATTTTTTTAAAGGTAGAAACTTAAAAATTAGAATGATATCTTCTTATCGTAAATAAATGATGACGTATTTCAGGGATTTTCAATTTTCCTATTTAAGGGAGGGGAAATGGGGGGTGAAAGTTTGTATGAAGGTTTGATTTTTTTTTTAAGGTAGAAACATGAAAATTCGACTTATATCTTCTTATAGTAAATAAATGATGACGTGTTTCAGGGATTTTCAATTTTCCTATTTTAATTCCTACTAATATTATAAATGTGAAAGTTTGTGTGTGTGTGTGTGTGTATGTTTGTTACTCCTTCACGCAAAAACTACTGGACCGATTGCTTTGAAACTCGGTATGTAGATAGCTGGATACCTAGATTAACGTATAGGCTACTATATTCCCACGGGATCGGGACCCACGGGATTACTCCTTTACGCAAAAACTACCGGACCGATTGTGATGAAACTATGTAAGTAGATAGCTGGAGACTTGAATAAGCACATAGGCTACTTTTTATCCCGATATTCCCACGGGATCGGGACTTACGGGATCAGGACTAAAGATGTATTTTGAAAGGTTGCAGTGAGGGGGGAAGCGGACAGGGTGTAGGGGGAGGGAGAAAGGGAGGGGAGGAAATAGGGAGGGGAAGAAGGAGGAGGCGGGAGAAAATAAGAAGTGGATGAAAACGGAGAGAGGAAGAAATGGGGAGGGGAAGGGGGGGGGGCAGGAAAGAGGGAGGGGAGAAAAGTGGGTGTGCAGGAAGGGGGGGGAGAAACCTAACCTAACCTACTCCATCCGTAACGGTTCTGTGTCAAAAAAACATTCAGGATCTCTCTGAAGTCCTAAAAATCTAACAAACTGAAGAGTTTGTTTGTTTGAATGCGCTAATCTCAGGAACTACTTTTTCGAATTGTAATTTTTTTTTTGTGTTGGATGGTCCATTAATCGCGTAAGGCTTTAGGCTATATAACATAATGCTGCGACCAATAGTAGCGAAGAATCAGTGAGAAATGTGGGAAAAAAAGGGGAAAATTATTTATCTTTGAGGGCTTCTGTTTTTTGTTTGAACGCGCTGATCTCAGGAACTGCTAGATCGAATTGAAAAATATAAGCTACATTTTATCCCGATATTACCACGGAATCGAGACTTACGCGGGTGAAACCGCGGGGCGCAGCTAGTTTTTCATATATTAGGTATTTTATTTGTAGGCATCTCGGAAACGACGTCACCTTACGTCCCTAATGAATTGCACTGAAGTGTAAAAGTAGATTGATTATACAACATTGTCTATTTGCGTGTAGACAACCGGAACACGTGTACAAATGTACAAGTCAACAAACTGCATTATCATCACACTATATTGATAACATTCAACTTATTTAGGTACTTACTTACTTACCTATTTTTATTTGAATGCATTTTTGGTCAAATATAAATATGCATTTCAGTCAAATATAAACGCATCACCTACCTACCCAGATAACTTGTAATTAGCAGTAAGACACGTATTTAACTTATCGGGATAACTATATAGCACTAGTTGGTAATGTAAAACGCACGCGTGCATAATACGTTGGATTATAAGCCTAAAACCCGTTTAATAAGATCCACTTTATGAGCAACTGTGATCAAAATGTACGATACGCGTGTGGCTTATAGTTCATAGCATCTCGGGGCTTGGACGCGCGAGCGTGCAATGATTAATTTACCACACTTGTATCGCAATGTTCTATTAGTCAAATATAAATGCACCCAATTGTTTTGGTCTTTTTTTGGTGATGACGGTTGATATAATGATGTTTTTGATGATGATGATGATGATGAAATGGTGATCGTATTTGTCCTAAATTAAAAAAAAAACTTGAGAGGTGTCAAGGGACACCCGGATGGAAAAAAGTCCCTCTCGATTAATTAGTGAAGGAATTGTAATTTTTTTTTTTTTAAGTTATAATAATATTTTTTTTATTATTAACAAATATAATGTTATATAAACTTAATCAGTAGGCTCAATTTTCGTAATAATTGGCTTGTGGTAACTGTAGTAGGAAACATATGTTTGGGATTCTATTTTATTTAAATGTCTTGAAAAAACTGCATCAATGGTAGTATTATATTTTGTTGTTGATTCTGCTGGATTATTGTTAATTCTTAAGGGTGTAGATTGTTGGCCTGAGATCTCGATTTCGAGCGACCGCAGCGCCAAAGTTTAATGTAACATCCGACGGGGCGGATGAATGACCTAGAGAGCGCGATTTTCAAAATGTTTTGCAACAAACGTTCCACGTTGAGAAATTGTTATTGAACTTGAATATTTACAGCATAACAATAACGTTGAATTTTTGGAAACTAGCTGTTGATTCTTTTTAATAGATTGTTGAGACACAATTTTTATGTTTTTCTATCATTTGACATCTGACTGATTCCAACTATTTATTTATTTGTAATTTCACTACCAAAATTTATTCTAATTCGTAAAATATTCATTCAATAAAATAATTGCAAATTCAGTAGGAAGTGTGTTTATCTCTACGCAAGGAAATGTGCCTATTGCGTAAACTCAAATACTTACTTTTTGTTTACGATCACCTCGTCGATATCTAAAAAAAAATCCTAGGGTTTAAAAAAAAATGTCAATAAATGAAACACAAGTATAAAAATGATTTATTTACTACACAATAACAAATATGAGTCGCCATTACTCGCTATCTCAAAAGCGTGCTAGGGTTGTACAAAAATTAGTAAATAATTCATTTATTTACTAATTTTAACAGAAGTTTGTAAATTATTAATATACTAATTAAAAGTATGTAATTAAACAATAACGAAATATGAGTTCAAAATTCTAATGGTTTTTCATTCGATTACGGATCAAGTTCTGATTTCTGCTAATTTGATGATAAAATCAATGGCTATCACAAAACCTATCAGAATGAAAACGTTACCAGCTGCCCGATTCACGTAAGTAATAAAAACCGTAGCGCAGTGACGTCACTTCGTTTTTTGCAAATTTAGCCCTTTTAACCGACTTAAAAAAAGGAGAATCCTCAATTCGCTGTATTTTTTAACCAATTTTTATGATTCTTTACACCAGGTAACTCAGAAATTGTATAGTAATTGAGCTATTGGAAGATTTATGACAATCCAAGACTAGATAAGTAAGTGCGTTTAAAACAGAAAACCAAAAGGCGATTTCTAAGTTCCTAAGTTAAAACGACTTTTGGACTGGCGTGTTTACGTGAATCGACTGGCTGGGTAGTTAAGTTACCTGTATCTTTCAAAATCATTAGGCGTTCTTCTCTTTCATAACACGTAAAGCTCTTTCTTTCCTCTCTTTCATAGCCTCTATGATACTGGGCGCGTCACGAATGGGCATGCTTCGTGACTGCCGAGGATCAACTAATTCTGGAAGTAGGCAATCGTAATAAAACCTAACTAATTTCATCTCCATTTTCTCCTCCCAAAATTTGTCGTCCTTTTCTATAATATAAACTTTCATAGGTACAGTAGCACCAAACCAGATGCCAAGCATGCAAACGTTTCTTTTAGTAATATGTACCTGTCCCTGAATTTGGAAATACCAGTTATGATTTTTATTTATGACATAACCCTTGGAAGCCTTGTCCTTAACCCAAAAGGTATGTTTGGCCATTGCTTCATCAAGAGTCATGCCAGCTAAAGAATGTGGGCACTTAATTTCAATTAAACCGTTTGCATAAATGCCATCTGGTGTAGTACCAAGAAATTCATATTGATCGTCGACGAACAAACCGCAACCTTGTATACTAATATTCTCTTGAATTTCTAACTGTTTAATTGCGGTTTCTTCGTTTTCGATACCGTACCGTACAGCAGGCAAACTGGAGATATTACTACCATAAACGATTTTACGAACAAGAACAGCACAACTTGTGCTCTCTCGTTTTTTACAAACTTCCCCGAACGATGATGAGGTTAGTAATTTTCTCCTTGTACTCATCCACTCAGAACTACTTCTTTGCAAATGGGTCGACCTTTCAAGCTCCTCTCTTTCAGCACAAGACAACTTTAAATCGGCTAAAAAAGATGACTTGGCTTTCTCATATAATTCTGGACTCAGATCAGGTTTTTCGCAGTTTGGTCCATAGTGAGCGTCTTTCGATACAGCGCTGTGGCTCTTTTTCAATCTTAATTTAGGTTTAGCAATTAAACGGATTTTACGATTACAATTTTCCACTTTCGCGATCAAAGGATTAGGACTAGATTTAAATATTACTTCATGAGTTTTACTATGAATCGATCCTGTATTAAAAGACACAACAGCAGCTGCGCATCGGCCCGCATAAGAACCACGGGAAGAATAATTTACACGCTTACCCCCTACTAATTTGGCAATCACTGCGTTAAAACTTTCAACTATATTACTTGTACAATTATGAATTAAACTTCTAGAATGATATGACAGTCTTTTACTTAAAATGTGTACCGCGTCCATTAATCCGCATCCAACAATTGCTGGAAGCAACCCAACAGGTTCTATTCGACGAGTATCAGGTCTACAGAAATACTCCTTGCAATATTGGTGATTACCAAATACGTGTTGTGGACCATTTAGGATATCTTCACTAAGATTTTTTATTTTTTCTTCGAGTGACTGATTTTGATCGCCCCAATATTTAATAGCGCATTTTACACCCGTTCTTAAACGCAAATACCTTTCTTTTAGGAATTTCCGCAATTCGCAAGGATACTTAGTGTCTTTCGACAGTTTCTCCAAGCTATTGCAGTAGTTTCGTAAAAGATGATTTTTGCATTCAATTTTCTCTACTGTTAAATTACCGTACGGTCGCGAATCTAATATTTTTTTATAAGTACTGGAATCGCCGTCTGCTACAAATTTATTATAAATTACACCGTGATCAACAATGGAACGTTTAAACCCCTCAACTATTATGGTCGATTCCATACCGGTAGATGATCCCGAATAATTCTTGAAACAACGGTGTTCCGAGGGCTGACTGTCGTTCTTTGCGGCTCGTGCACAAACTACGCAGTATTTATTTTTAACTCCAAAAAACAATACTTTATTAGTTTTAATGCCAATTATCGCAGCTGCGCCGGACAAGGCGGAAAAATTCTTACCATAAGATCTCTTGCTCCAACAACCGTCAACAGCAACAGATATTAATGGTGTACCATTTTTATCAACACTACCTATAGACACTGCGTACTCCGCTTCTTCCTTGACAGCTTCTGCCATGGAATGTGCTGCTGTCTTTTCCCACCAATCGCAAACCGTATTATTAATTTCATTGTATAATGAAGGTGACATGATTGGTAGGGCTACTGCGGCAGTTAATGTTTTTAACTGATAGTAGCTCCCACCAGATGATATGATACCAGATACAATTTGATGATTCACTTCCATTCTATCTTCTTTCTTTTCAATCAAACACACAGTAAATTTCATACTACACATACTACATTTCATGATGAGTTTTGAGTCTAGACCAACTTTTACTTCACCTATTATACTGAGGTAACTTAACTTACAATCCATTGGACCGTGGTCCCCTATGGCCTGAAGAGCTTTAAAAAAAAAAGAAACGTCTACAACTCTACGCCCAACTTCCATTTCATCCACCTTTCCCTCTTGGTCGTTTTCAATAACTAGTTCCTGTAAAGAAAGATAATGGCTTGATTTTTTTTATAAAAAATAATTAAAAATTTAAAAAAATGCAAAAGAATTAATACAATATTAGGTTCCTGATGAATAGAAATTATAGTTTCTTTACGCATTAGGTATTGTTTTTTTATGACGTCACCTATTTGAACGTAAATTTTCTTTTGAGAAAGTAATTGAGAAGTATTTCGGTACTAAGGTGTTTGTCTCTCGATGAAAATAATAAATATTGCAAGAAAAAATCTATAGGTAGGTATTGAGATTTTGTCTTCGCCCATCACTAACTAAGTAGTTTATTTATTTATGTAACAAGTCTACAAGAATTACGTATAACAACTTACCTCTATACAGCGCGTAGCATTGTTGCTCAGAGTCTCGGCCCCAAGGTTTTCTTTATTTTCAATACTGGAAATATTATTCATCAATATTATCCACTTTTTATTTATTTTGTACAACCCTAAGCCAGACGCTAGGCGCCTCGCGTCTGTTTGGCGGGTATGTCGACAAAGTTGCGCTGTCGCCTACCTACTTCCACAATTTGACATATACCTACATGTTATTGTAGGTATATGTCTGAATCGGGCGATCTAAATCATATGACATATTCTATTAGCTTTGTAATGTACCCTGTTCAAATGCGATAATAAATAAGTAGGGAGGAACTTACATTTTATTCCGAGATCTTTTGGCTTTCATATTTTTATAATGCGTACAAAACTTTCTTTTCCCTGGCATGACACTCAAATTCAATCAGTCCTGCGAAAAAAATAGCCTATGTTACTCAGTGATAATGTAGCTTTCGAATGATAAAAGAATTATTAAAATCGGTCCAGTACTTTTTGAGTTTATTCGTTACATACAAAAATCCAAATCTTTCCTCTTTATAATACCTATTAGTGTAGATATTGTATTTTTTACGATTTATATCTAGTTCCATCATGGTTTTCTTTCAGACATTCATTATATCGATACTTTCTACTAACTGAAAATAAATTAATTATAAAAATGTTATACTTACAGTTTTTTACAAAAAACACAAATACACAATACGTAATTCTGCTGTCTGCAGCCGACAAGCGTGGTGTCGCGTTCACTTACAGAAAGGAACTGCCGCTGTTGACCACCGAGATTGCACGAATGAAACGAACGTTTTATCCCATACATTTGTGTATGAAAAATTTACCTTAAAATATATCTAGATTTTAGGGCTTTAAAAGAGGAAGTCTTTGTTTGTAAAGGTATAAAAAAAAGTATACAGCTATACTTATTGGTTTCTTCAGTGTTCAAAAACTGTTTCTTTTTATCAATTTGTGTTGATTTATGGGGTTAAATCTGAAAAATACGAAGTCATGTTTTTGCATTTTTACTCAATTTTGTGCGTTTGTTGACGTTTATTATAAAACAACTATTAGGTTTAAGAGTTTAATTTAAGCATGAACATACTTATTGGTCTTTGATTGTAATATATACAAATTATCATTGATATCAATCATATGTAAATAGGTTAAATATGAAAAATCGTAACACTCTTTTCGGTGATTTTCACGATCTACACCCTTAAATCAAATTCTTCCTCTAGAAACTGTAGCAATGGTTTTGATTTTTCATTACTGAAGTTGATGTTAAAATCACCGGCTAAAATGAGTGGAACTTTATCTAAATTAAAATTAATTAAATTATTAATTACGTAAACAGAGTAGGTAGGTAGTCGGTGGTGCGGGCGGCGCGGCGCGTGGCTCGGGACCCGATCACGGCCGACGAAGGAAAGCGGTTGCGCTCGCCTTATGAGTGAAAGAGTACAAGATATTAGCCTCTTTCCTATCTACGCGTCCGCGATAGCTTAATGAAATTTAGTAGTGTGGGTATAAGAGAGAGAGAGACAGACAGAGAAACATGCGACGCCGCACAGCTTACAATACCTTACTATAGCAAAAAGTGTCGTGATAACTTTTCGTAAAAAAAAATTCCGTCCAGCCCCGTCACAACGCGCGATAAGGAACTTCGTTCCAAAAAAACATTATGGCACCGGGAAATCTTGAATCATAGAATGAACAATCTACAAATATACCTACTAATATTGTTGTATTTAAAGAAATGTATTCAGTTCAGTTCAGTTTGTTTGGCATCTTCATTACAAGCCGGTTTCTTTTACGGGCTAGATGGTGCTTTGTGAAATGTCGTACAATATTCTAAGGAGTGTAGATCATTTCCGGCCCAGATTCGTTGCTCGTAATATACAGTTCAGTGGACGTTGACCTTTTATTCACCTTTCTGTTTAAAGATAAATGAAATATGTATACGAAGGTAAACTCTTGACAGCAAATATTATAAACTTGACTGTTTTATTATAAACTGTCTTATCTTAACTTAATTACTTGATTATTGCTAAATATTATGTTGACCTCTGTGGCGAACCACCCCGCGACGCAGAAGGTTGCCGGTTCGATTCTCGCCTCAAACAAATATGTAAAGATATTTGTTTCTAAGTCTTAGGCTTACATCAAATTATCACTCCAAAAAGATCCTTACCTTTTACACTTACTTAAGACTAATTTGGAATTACTACCTTTTAAATAAAATAAAGAAAATAAAAATTATAAAAAAGTGCGCGGAAAGAAAATAAAATATAAAAAAACCTAAAAGAAAAACAAGTGTAGTCTATCTATTAGGTATAGAACCGGGAAATCCCGGTACCAAAAATCCCGGGATTTTTGGATTAAAAACCTAAGAACCGGGATTTTCGGGACTTCTCGATACCCAAATGTTGAGTTTCTACTATCTACCTACTATTGAATAACTGATACCGAGGAAATATTTATTATTTTATTTTTTTTTCATTTTTTTTTTGTTTTTCTTATTTAGGCGAGAAATACAAAAACCCTTTCCTTGCATTCGGGTAAAAATAATCATCGAAATCTGATCTTATGAGGCGGACATGTTCAGTAGGTTTTTGCTGCAGTTTTTACCCCTATTTTGGGGGCAAAAACGTCCCAAAAATCCAGACAATTTTTTTATGAATTCATAAAACCTGTAAGTCCACTAAGTTTCGTCCAGTTCTGTTATAAAATACGACCTGTTGAGGTGTACCAACTTAAGCAGAGACGCTTCTCTCGATCGGTCATATTTTTATTTAATGTTCAATCGCCTTGATCCATCATTTTACTTTAATGTTCATAACACCTCTTTTTCCATCGACAGTCGGGTAAAATCATACGATGGACAGACATGTGTTATCTTTAGGTCAATATATTGTATAATAATATAATTATAATGTTCTCATTAGTTCGTCTGTCTATCAATGTACCTCGGCAGACAGCTGGCACGTGATCGACTGAACTATACAATGTGTTAAGATAACCTGGTTATTGCCCAGGCAACATTAAATTTAGCTAAATTGTAATTATTTCGCTAAATTAATTATTGCCTGGCCAACAGCGATGCCAGTATTGGCACCATTAAGAGAATTATCCAGGGAGGAAACAGTCGACTACGTTTGCATGGAGAGAGCGCCGGTACCCTTTCCTCTTAAGATAACCTGGTTATTGACCAGGCAATATTTTTAGCTAAATTATAATTATTTAGCTAAATTAAAATTATTTAATTTTATAATTATTTAGCTAAATTATAATTATTTAGCTAAATTATAATTATTTAGCTAAATTATAATTATTTAGCTAAATTATAATTATTTAGCTAATTTAAATGTTGATTGGCCATTAAAGGTCAATGTGCAGGTCTTAGGGCACATTTGAAAAGATGCTCCATATACCTACTTCAGTCGGTTCATTGGACTTATTCACGATATACCCTATTCGTGAAATAACCTGTTCGGTGACGACCCAGTTGGCACAATGGTCACCAAGCCGGACTGTCAAACCCAGGGTTGCTGTTTCGATTCTCGCCTCAGACATGTATATATGTACAGAGATCTGTCTGTGGTCTGGTTGTTTCTATGTATTATAAGTATACAGGGTTATTGGTAATTATACTAGCAAGCTGTTGGGGGCTGCTTCTGTGCACCTAAATAAACAACTTTTTTTTTCTATTAATTATGGCTTCGCACGGCTTGTGCACTTAGCCAGTGTTAAGTTATATTTTGCATCAAATTATGACCCGATTTTTCATAAATCGGGCCTAACGTGTTTCAAAAAAGTCAAAGTCGTCATAGTCCGTCAAGTCAGGGGCTATAGTAAAACGGTGGCAAGTTTACCATAACCTTAACAGGAGATTTGGAGACAACGAGAAAACTTCATGTTTGACACAGATTTTTACTTTTACTACACCTGTGCATTTTCACAGAACTAAATTGAACATTCCACCAGAATTATACAATTCAACTCGGGTTACAACTAAGTTTCATCAAAATAAAACTGCCGCACGACATGTTGTTAACTCGTTCCCGCCAAAACTCCATAAACAACTTTTGTTCACAGACTTTTGGAAATTCGAAAACTTTTTAGGATTCCGTACCTCAAAAGATAAAAACATAACCTTTTACCGTAATCGGGTAAAAAAGGAACCCTTGTGAGATCACTCTCTTGTCCGTTCATCATGAGATACAAATTGGTGACAGACAGACCATAGCTAACCAGGAGCCCAACCGCGCTTATTGCGTCGGCTTCAAGCCGACGTCGATATCCCAACCCGCGCTTCACAATGGGCGGAATTTTGAGCCTGCCTTTCATAAAAAGTTTGAAAAATTAGGTTGTTTTTTCGTGTGTTTTAAGTATGCAGAATTTTTGGGAACATCAAACCATTGAAAAATAAATGATTCCGGTTGTTATTTAAAAAAAATAACAAAGTCATATTTTGTGGTGTTTTAAAAAAATAACATAACCAGAATTACTTATTTTTGAATGTTTTGATTTCCCCGACAATCCTGCATACTTAAAACACACGAATAAGACAACTTAATTTTTCAAAAATCCTATTTAAGGCGCGCTCAAAATTCCGCCCAGTGTGGGGCGCGGGTCAGCATAAGCCGACGCGTTGGTTTGAAGCGGACGCACTTATCGCGGTAGGGCCCCAGATAGCTAAACAATTGATTTTTCATATTTTTTTTACTAATAATTTAATTATTTCATTGTCGACAGATGTTTCAAACGATATTCCTATCGATATCTCTCCTCTACGATGTGTTGGAATGGCTGGACAAACATCATACGGAGTTCGGGAAGAAGCTGCAATATTACAGGGACATTATGTTCAATGGGATGGTCGTTCCCTTTACTATGGCAAGTATTTACCGCTTAATATATATTTATTTTACATAATACATCATTATAAATAGAAAAGGACATACATATTTAATATTATCTGCCAAACACAGGGTTGCGGGTTCGATTCCCACCTCAGACAAGTATTTATGCTTAGATATTTGTCTGTGGTCTGGTTGTTTCTATGTATTATAAGTATGTATTTACAAAAGAAAAGTATATAAGTAGTATATCCGTTGCCTAGCACCCATAACACAAGTCTAGTTACTTACCTTGGGGTAGATGGCGATGTGTGGAATGTCCTGCAATATTTATTTATTTTATTAAAAAATAGACCAGTTAGTCAAATAACCCGCCCCTTATCGTACCCGGCGTAAAGGTTCCCATAATGCTAGAATCATAGAAGCATACCTCTAAATTACTATTATAGGGTTATAAGAGTTCCAAACCCAAGGGGTAAAAAAAATATTTTTTAAAATCGGACCAGGCGTTTTCGAGTAATCAGCAAATATACCAAAAAATATACGCGACGAATTGAGAACCTCCTGCTTTTTTGAAGTCGGTTAAAAACGTAAACCCTTTTCTGTAAGACTCCACTGTCCGTCTGTCTGTCACCAGGCTGTATCTAAGGAACCGTGATAGCTAGACAGTTGAAATTTTCACAGATGATGTATTTCTGTTGCCGCTGTAACAACAAATACTAAAAACAGAATATAATAATACGGAACCCTTCGTGCTCAAGCCGACTCGTACTTGGCCGGTTTTGGAAATTACACAGGGTTATTGGTAATTATACTAGCAAGCCGTTGGCTACGTCTGTGCACCTAAAAATCCAACTTTTGTTCTACGAAATTCGAACATTTTTTTATTTACTGTGTTCTTAGTCTGAATGACAACTATTTTTCGAATTAACCTCAAAATATATTTTTTCCAAATTTCCAAAAGTCGTAGTACAAAAGTTGTTTGTTACTGTGCACAGAAGTAGCCCTTAATAGCTTGCTAGTATAATTACCAATAAACCTGTATAAGAAAACAATCGAGGGTTGTTTCTGTGCATCTTTAACAAACTTTTGTTCTACGATTTTTGGAAAATTTTCAAGTTATGTTAATTCGAAAATCAGCTGATTTTTGAAATTCAGTCATTAAGTGAAGAACTGTTTATAAAACTTAAAAAACTCGGTATTAAAATTTCAGATTAATGACCTCTTCGTGTAAATAACAGCTGATTTTCATTTGAACGAGCAAATATTTAGAAACCTTTTTGTGACTACAAATGATGTCAACCCTTTCATCAAACAAAGTAGATTTTACATACCTATATTTTTTACCATTCCAGTTTATCTCCTCAATGTTCTGGATAGTCTACCTGATAGACCGCGAGCTGGTCTTCCCAGAGGTCTACGATCAGATAGTACCATGGTGGTTCAACCACTGCGTGCACACAAACATCGCTATAGTTGTGCTGATTGAAACCATACTACAGTCTAGAAGAAATCCGACAAATAAGAAATTAGAATTGTCTCTAGTGGGGCTGATTGGTGTTGTTTATGCGATTGTGTAAGTATCTTATATAGCTATTAGTGTAACAAAAGATCTTTATTTGCATCTAAGACCCGTATTCTAAGTCGTGACTTATTCAGTAATCTCTGACTAAGACTAGATTTAAATCTAAATGACGTCATTTGAGAAACGTCACATAAATCTAAACTTATGTAAGTATTTTTGTATTCCAGAACGTAACTTGGTTATCAATCTAGACTCAAGTATAGATTTCGACTTACGTAAAAACTGTCATTACCTGACATAAGTCAATTTTCATTGTATTTATTTTCTTTGTGTATTTTCGACTATTTAAATGTAAAAATGTCGATTTATTCAATTTTAGTCGGAAAAGCTTCTAGCAAAAGTACACAGGCTTCAACAAAAAGTCGAGCGAAGGTGAGAAAAATAAGGTGGGAAATGAAATATCCTATCCCACCGAATTATGTGAACCTGAAGCAGAAGCTCCCACTAGGACATGATCTGCAGTGGTCTGCGTGGAAGGCAGTCAGGGCCCAAATAGGTTGCTGCACATTGGACGACATTTACGGGGCCACTCTCAACATAGGTATATATGGGACGCGCAAGATCCACATAAAGTACACAATGGAAGTCAATATATTCAAGATGAGCTTACGATTAAAGCAAGAAACAATAAAAAATGTGAACAATGTATAAATTATGAATGAAATAAATGTAAACTTGTATGCAATATAATATTTATTTTTATTATAAAACATCTCTTTAGGCAAGTACCAAGCTTCAAACAAATTAAACCATAAAAACACAACAAAATCATAAACACATTGAAGCTAATAACAATAACATCGCAGACAAATCTTCTGGTGGTAGAGATATCCTGGAGATACATTCCTGCTTCCAGCTCCCTGTAGGCCAACTGGATCTTGAATTCGCAGTTTGTATTATGCCAGATCTCTATTTGTAATGTGGCATCTCGCTCTTCTGCTCCACATTCTGTACTCTGGTGCTCATTGAAGACTTGCAGACATTTTTAACCAAAATTGGATTCTATTCTTGATCAATTTGTAGAAAATTACACAAGTAGACGTGATAATTTCGTATTGTTTTTCTCCATTGATAGTCCGTTTCCTTAGCTCTTTTTACGGTTCAAGTTTCTTTCCGCGAGATGGCGGAAAGCATGAAACTAGGCATGCATGTAGCTTTGACATAGATAATAAGATATATGTGTAGAAACAAGTCGTTTGGCGATTGTTTCCCCCCCCCCCCCTTTCCTCCCCATTTGTGTGCTGAGTTATTTTTAATTTTTTTATTAAAATGGTTAAAGCTATAACCAAAATGTCGGGAGCATCGCCATTCGTTCAAATTCTGAATTTGTACAATTAGTGACTTGTTAGCAGTTCGTTCAAATTTTTCAATGAGGAATATGATCTTCATCAAATTCACTACAATAATTGTCTTAAAAGTATGTTGATAAGACTTGTAATTTTCTTAAATATGCTTACTATTCTTCCAATTAGGCCAGTAGAAACTGATACAAAAAAGGTTAACATCGGAAAAGCGCATGTAATGTTATTAGACCCTCCAAGAGTAGTTTATACTTGAGTATGCATCTTTGAATACCTGGTACTACGAAATTCTGACACGTGTTTTAGTTTTTTTGGGAAAAACTACACCTTGGAAGCGTTTTTCAGATATCTTTATTTTGGGTGTTTGTATATTGCTAGTCAAATTCATTCCCTAGCACGTTTTTTTAAAGAAATATAATTATTATTCAGAACAATGTTTTAATCATTTGCCAAAATTCAATTTTAAATAATAGTAAACTATTTCTTTGTTTCTGAGAAAACTGTCAATCCTGCTGCTAGCACCTCTTTAGAATCAAATTAAAGGTAATTTTATTATCCATACATGTATTTTCTATGACTTTTCTTCTGGGACCATTACTTCCGCCGGTACATGCCTTGGAAGATGATTCAGGTATAAACTATTACCTATCGGAGGGTCCAACAACATAATAATATTATTAAAAAAATACATGCGCTTGTTCAATGTTCACATACTATTTGTTTCTAATTCGACATCTTGTTATCGTAGACTTGGCGAGCTAACGCCCCGTACTATAACTGGTTTGATTGACTGGTAGAATGACATGACATAAAATGACATTGATGCCAAACATTTCGTTCCAATTTACGAAATAGGTTTATAATAATAATCGGAAATAGTAATGCAATATTATTAATATTTTTGAAGCTTACAACAAAAATATGTCTAATTTTAAATTATTTATGCATTTTTGTTTAAATTCGTCAATATTTTTACTTTTCTGATTTGTTTTGTGTCTAATACCAATTATAATTTTTTTTGACAAGTTTGCGTAAAACGGAATAGTTTTATCAAATACAATAAAACCTCATATTAAACAGACTTGAACCATAGAGGTACCTAAGACACGTCTAGGATGAATTAGACCATAGTTCGACTCAAGATGCGTTCTAGAATAAGACGACGACTTAGTTCACAATCTGAACTTAAAACTCGATTTACGTAAATCTAGTTTTAAGTCATGTTTTAGAATACGGGCCTAAGAGTACTGTTTTTGGCACAAGATAAACTATACTGCAGTCCAGAAGGGATGTGATCAATCAGAAACTGGAATTGATTCTAGTGGGGCTGATTGGCGTTGTTTATGTGGTTATGTTGGTATCTTAAACAGCTATTAGTGTTATAATAGATCTTCAATTAGTATCATAAGAGTAGTGTTTTCGGCACCAGATAAACTATACTGCAGGTTAGAAGAGATGTGATCAATCAAAAACTGGAATTGATTCTAGTGGGGCTGATTGGCGTCGTTTATGCGATTATGTTAGTATCTTAAACAACTATTAGTGTCATAAGAGTACTGTTTTTGGCACAAGATAAACTATACTGCAGGCTAGAAGAAATGATTGACTGTACTCTTTTACATCCAAAGAAACAGGTTCTAAAGAAGTCATAATGAAACTATTTTTACGGATATAATCGCGTTTATTTTAGTTTGTTTTGTAATAAATATCTGACGTTTCGAGAACTTAGTACTTAAATAGTTTAAGCACGGTTTAAGTATGAGTTCAAGTAGCAAAAACGTTAGAAAATTCTGAAGAAGAGTTAATTACTTATTTTTGCTGCTCTATATTAGCTGTTTTAAAATTGTCTGTAATTTTCGGTATATAAAATAATTATTGAAGTGAAAACTTCTTTAGCGGCGTTGAGCACTTTTTCTGTAATGGGTATAAAATCTTAAACTCGCGTCAGGACACGTGACCTGATCGATAAAGCGTAAGACGGATGGACAGTAGACAGCTATACCCTCTCTACGGCGCCGTGCGCGGGGTTGTAACACGGCCGCTCGCATTCATTTATGCGTTGAACTCGAATGACTCGAGGTCACGCGCACAGCGGGCACAGCTGATACCGCGCGCGTGTGTGCGTGGAACGAGCTCGCGGCTATGTCAGTGTGGGTGAGCGCTTGGGCATGCATTGCATTTCTGTAACTTCAAATGCGTAATTTGTTAAGAAAATTTAAAAATTTTGGTAATGTTTGTTTGGAAGAAAATTTTGTGTTAACGCTTAGAATTCGATTTTGCAAAAAAGTTGAAAAAAAAATGGACACTTTGACCTTCAATATCTCCAGAACCTGTGGTTTCCCAGGTATTGTCTAGAAGAAAAAAATGATCCCAATGATTGGCAGAATATGTAGTTTTCGTTTTCGTTAAGGGTCTTTTTACACCCTTTAGATACATATGAACTTACATAGTATAAATGTAATATTTGTAATATGTTTATACTTTATAGCATTAACCTATATTTTCATAACATCACAATAAGCACATGTGCGGTGTAGGTTTACCAAACAAATAATTTCGAATGAAAATAAATGAAATAAAATGATAATAAATAATCTCCGTTTTTCAGAGAGAGAAAAGAAAAAAAAAATATGGATGAAAGTTGATTTTTCGGAGAGATAAACTTTTTAATGTAAAATAATTGTAATAGTTTTAAAGTGTTAAATTTTTAATGTAATATAAATTGTCATGTTTGTGTACGATAGCGCAATAAATGAATATTGTATTCTACCACATAAATGATAGTACTTTTATACTGATAAAGCAATTGGTGCAAAATTATTCCCTAACCATTCCAAAATATCAAACATGCTCAATGTTAATAATCAAGTTTTCACTTCTGCCGGCACTCCCGGAGTGCAACCCGTTTTTTATATATGTATTTTATGATTGTGGATATTCCATGATTTAATTTCATACTCTTAGACAACGCATAGGTGTAAAAGATATTGTTAGTATGCTGTTTAGATGTATAACTGATGGCCAACTTATACAGCTAATTGCGTTATATGAGTATAAACCACTTTTCTGTTATAATGTTTAAGAGAAATGACAAATTGTAGAGCCAATAAAGTGATATTTGCTGTTCAAATTGTCAAAAATCAATAATAAGTAAGCCACTTATTATTTACCTCTTATTTAAATTTTATAAAGCGGATTAAGTATGAGGGAAATGACAATTTATACAGCCATTATATAGCTATTATACAGCAATTTATACAGCACTATATCAGCGTCAAATTATGCTTATTTATCTATACTAATATTATAAAGCTGAAGAATTTGTTTGTTTGAACGCGCTAATCTCAGGAACTATTGGTTCGAATAAAAAATTATTTTTGTGTTGGATAGTCCATTTATCGAGGAAGGCTATAGGCTGCTTTTCATTTTGATATTCCCACGGGATCGGGACTTATGCGGGTAAAACCGCGGAGCTCAGCTAGTCTAATATATAATTTTTTTAAAACTGATTATGTATGACAATGGTAATTAATACAGCCAATAGCATTATATCAGTGTCTAAATTTGCTTATTTACCACCTTTCCAGTTACTACACGATCTACTTCCTGACCAAGCGGTGGCTGTATGCCGTATTCGGGATCATGACCTGGTGGCAGGTCTGTCTGTACCAGCTCCTCATCTGGGGGTCTACCTTCGCCTTCTACTACATCCAGTTCCCGATTAACAGGATCTTCCATAGAGAGGAGTCGGTTGAGTTGGAGACGAGTGGGGGAGAGAAAAATGGTAAGTTATAAAATGCTAAATTTTTTTTTAGATGGATTCGATCAGGGTTTCGACGCATAAGATCTAAAACGCGAAAGGCCCTTAAACTCAAGAAGCCAAAAACGCATTTGGTCAAATTTTTATAACACATTATACCAAAAACGCATTCAGCGGCAATGGAGTAAACTTTAACAAAATCTTTTTTTAGTAAGTAAAAAGTTTAATGTGAAAAATATCCCGAAAAATCAAAATCATTTTGAACTGCAGTACCTATATGTACTCGCCGCCGTCGGTCAATGAACCACCATTAGTATTAAGAAACAAAATTAATTTCAGTTAAATTTATTTCATTTTTATTTCTTGTATTTCAGATAAAAGGGAGTTCCAGTAAATTAATTGTTAAGCAAAATTAACTATTTTAAGTAGGGATATTGAATCTTTTTTTCTGCCATTTAAATTAAAGATCTACTACATTTCAATTTGATACTCAAAATGTTATATGACACCAAAAACAAGTTTATTTAAAACACAAAAATTGTATAAAATTGAACATAAATTATTAAAAAACATAATTTTCACGAGACATCGAGTTGAACAAAACAAAAGACAGAAAACATGGAAAATATTCCATTTTAGCTATGATGTAGTTTAAAATCCTAAATTATTAAAGTTGCCTACCCTTTCCAAATCTCCTATTAAGGTTATGGTAAACTTGCCACCGCTTTACTATAGCCCTTGACTTGACGGACTATGACGACGTTGACTGTTTTGAAACACTTTAGGCCTGATTTATGAAAAACTGGGTCATAATTTGATGCAAAATATAACTGGCTAAATGCACAAACCGTGCGAAGCCATAATTAATAGAAAAAAAAAGTTGCCTACCGGGCTAAGTCGTAGCAATGCGGACTTGTCCGTGTTCCGATACGTAGCCCGGTGCAGTTACAGAAGAAGGCCGGGTCTGTTGCTCCACTGCAGTCTTCCTACCTTCACTCGCGTCCCTCGAAGGCCCCCGTCTATTTGGTGGTGTTTGAGTGACGAGCGTATAGGTATCTTCTAGACACCGCGTGCTACATCTTACACCTCATCGTCACTTACCATATAACTATTTATAATATAAAAAAAACTTGAAAGGTGTCAAGGGACACCCGGATGGAACGAAGTTTCTTTCGATTAATTAGTGAAGGAATTTTAATAAAATCAAAAAGTGTCGTTATAATTTTTGGTCTTAATTATTTCCGTCTAGCCCCCTTTCGCAACGCGCCATAAGGAACTTAATTCCAAAAAGTGGCATTCGGGGACTGCCGCGGTAAAGCTATTGCATCGTGCGAGCTTCGTACAGTCGTACCATATACATACACGTTAAGCGAACGCTCGGCCGAGCTACATGGTTTTATTTTCGTTACGGAATTTCTTGATTCGGTCGCCGCGCTCAAAGCCCGCGATAAAAGCTATGCAATAGCTTAAAAAGAAGTTATATAAAAAGCAATATTTACTATGTTTTTCGTTTTTATTTTGTGAAGCTCGATATTTCAATGCTATTTTAAGCACATTGGTAGTTAAAGGCGGTCGTAGCCGCGTGAGTGTAATATATTGCGCCTCCCGATCCCGTGGGAATATCAAATAATAAGTTATTTACAATGAATCAATGTATCCTCATACCAAGTTTCATCTGAATCGGTCCAGTAGTTTCGGAGTCCATTCATTACAAACATATAAGAAAAACTTCTTTCCTCTTTATTGTGAAAGAAAACAAAAAATCATGGTAAATCCCGTTTTAAAACCTGCACATAAATTGTTTCAAATTGAATGTAATTAGATAAAAATTGAACAAAAATTGAATAAATCATTTCGTTTTTAATTTATATAATTTCGGCGTTTCAGTATAATGTCATTTATTTATTGGTAATATTTGTATTATTTAATTTAAGGAATATAAAGGTTTTACAATTAATAAAATAATTAGTTTTTTAATTGTAGGTAATTTTAAATTTAGTTTTAAGGAAATTGTGTACCTAGATTTTTCAAAATACCTAATTTTGTAAAAAATAAAGAAATTGTGATAGATCTTTTGTAGTTTATTTTTTCAGTTAACTCAGCTATTATTATGAAAAGTTTTATCGACATCGGACAAAGGACAAGTCGTATAAAATCGTGTACAGGAAGTAAATTATGTGACGTAAATAAATTACACCCTTTAGCACACACATGACTACAAGTACTCCACTGCAGCTGCGAAGAACTAGGAAACTATTCTGTCAAATCAAAAAAAAAATGTAAAAATTAAAACAGAGGTGGCCAATTCTACTGGGAGATCTGTTCTATCGAGGTGCAATTCTGTTCATCAAGATCCTCATCAGATCCTCAATAAACTTTTATAGGACTACTTCTGAGTTATACTCATTTCAACACAAAAATAATCATCTCAATCGGTTGAGCAGTCTTCGAGTAATCGGTGATCATACATAAAAAATAACTAGGAAACTTCAAAAAAGTAGGAGCTTTTCTTTGAAGTCTGTAAAAAAAGGTAATTTTGATTTCACATTTTTTTATTATTTCCATATAAAAATGTTTTACAATAATCATTTTACAATATAGTACATTTTTTTTATAAACTTATCTTAATAATTTCTATCTAGTGATTGCATTTTTTATTTAAATAAATTGAATAAAAAAATAGTTGTAAAGGTAACGATTTAAAGAAAAGTAACTAAGGGTAACTTATTTAGCTAAAAAAAAAACTTTGACTTACCAAAGGTTTTTCATATGAAAACTTTTTTAGATAAAGTTTTTTTTAACTAACCCTTTTAAAAGTAATCAACTAAAAAAGTAGCTAAAAAGTGGCAGTGATATTAAAGAGATTTTTTTTACAAGAAAAATTGACTAAAATAAATTTTGTTCTTAATTTTTAAATAATTTTACGAAAACCTATAAGATATATTTTTACAATTTTCTTTTTTAGATTCAACCGAACTTTTGTTCATTAATTGATTAAAAATCATTTTCAAATTCTATTATTGTTCCAAAATGTTCAAAGTTTATCAAAAGTTATTCCATAACTGTAATGAATATTAAAAAAATCATTCCAAAACTATTAATCAGCACTCCAAACAGTTAAAAATAATTCCAAAACAGTTCAACACATTCCAAAAGTCGGAAAATATACGCCTACAGGTTTTCATATCAATATAAATCGAAATAATCACAATAAAGAGCTAAATTAGTATTAATCGCTATTTTGGAATGAGGTTTGGCTATAATGCTAATTAGCCAACTATACTATTGGCTATATTACTATTTATTAGGCTGTTTTGCTAACTCAGTGTTTGAGCTTATTGGTAGAAAAGGAAGTAGAATAGTAAGGAAGTTGCATGCCGGGATTTTAGTGAAGGAAGTGGTAATAGTAGGGTAGGAAGTAGCCTAATAGTATAGTGGTATAGAAAGTAGGATGATGGAATAGTAGGGTAGGAAGTTTGAAGAGGGGATAGTAGGGTAGGAAGTTTGGAGATGGGATAGTAGGGTAGGAAGTTTGGTGATGAGATAGTAGGTTAGGCAGTAGGATATTTGGGTAGGCAGTATGATGATGGGATAGTAGGGTAGGAAGTGGAATAGTGGCATTAGCGATGTAAGAAACTGGATTTGTAGGATTTCATTACATTGCTTAGATGCATATTTTTATTTGTACTAGGATAGGAGTAGAGGACGTAAAATAGCAGGATAGGAAATATATAGCACAGTAAGATGTAACCTCATTTCAAAACAACGACATCTAGTTTAGAAACACTAAAACAATTCACCAAAAGCCCGGTACAATTGTCTCGGATACCTATTCAAATCTTCTTGGTAAATCCTTTGTGGTTGCAAATAATATGACGTAGGAGTTCTTATACTTACAGCTGGGGTCGGTTGCCTTTTTCTTATTTGAAAATTATTCAATTCAGACGCTGCGAATTGTGGCTCTTGGTAATTTGTGTTCAAATTACGGTATCTAGCAAATGTGTAGTCCCTATCTGGAACTGAAAAGCCTGCTGGTACTCTGGTTACAGGGAATTTAGGCGCTAAAGCTTCATTTAAATGGATATCGTAGTCATTGTCTATTGAATCAGCGAGATTTTGTTTGATGGATATATTTTCTGGCAAAGGTTTGCCTGTGGCTGTATATGGTTTTGAGATTTCAGGTCTGGGTTGAATTTCTTTTGGTATATAGTTTAGTGGTTTGGGTTGGTAGTTTTGCGGCTTAGGTTGGTAGTTGTCTACTGGTTTTGGGTTCAAATATGGTTTTACATAGTCTCCTGGTGATAGAGTTGATTCTAATTTGTCTTTTATTGCTTGATAATTATCATTGTAGACTCTAAGTACTTTTGTTGCTAGAACTTTGGCCTTTTTGTCGCTTGTTTCTTCAAAAATTGGTAAATCTGGTCTGAATTTTGGATAAGATGCAGGGGTGTAGGGTTTTAAAGTGGTAAATGGTTTAGGGGTAGTGAATTTAGTTGTAGGTGGTTTTGTTGTGGTTGTAGTCGTTCTTGTAGTAGTTTCTGCTTCGGCAGTAGTAGTATCTTTCTTTTTATCGTAATCTATGTCTTCTTCATCATAATATTCGTATTCTTCTTCAATTTTTGCTTCTGTTGTCGATGGAGTAGTGACAAGTGTTGTTGGTTCAGTAGTAGCTTCTGTTGTTGTTGTAGTTGTAGTAGCTTTAGTTGTTGTAGTAGGAGGCTCGGTTGTTGTCGTTGTTGTTAAAGTAGTAGTTGTTCTAGTAGTAGTTGTTGTTGGTCTAGAAGTAGTGGGGTTAGTTAAAGGTGCAGTAGTAGTAGTGGAAGTGAAGTATTTCGGGGTGGTATTTATAGGAGCTGTGACGTCCCTACCGGCCACAGGTTGCAACCCTCTTGGCAAGTAAGGGCTACCACCCCTAGACGGTAAAAAAGGACGTTTAACAACCCTTACTCCCATCCTCACACCTTTAACTTTACTTTCTATATCTTCTTTCGGATTTTGTCTTCTTCTATCATGCATTGGACGATCATCCTGTTCATAATCGTAGTAATAATCGTTGTTTTTAGGTGTTTTAACTTCCTTAGGCTTATAATAATCATCATCATAATCAATTGGTCGTTTGTTCACGTGTGGTCTGGTAGGTTTGAACTTTTCTCTTTCAATTGGTTCCTGTTTTGGCCTTTGCTGTACAGTGCTGGTCTTTCCTGATGAAGATGGCTTACTTATATCCTCTTCCTCATCATACTCATCGTAATAATCATCTGTTATTTTCGGAGGTGCCTTTGGTTGTGTAACCGGTACATATCCATATTTTTCTTTTTCGTTTGCTGGGACTGGTCTTTTAATTTTCGGTGGGATTCTAGGTTGGCTGAAAATACCATGGCCATTTGGTTTGACAAGACCTGGTGCTACTGTTGTTGTGGTCTCCCGTTTTTCAACTCTGTCATCTTCATAGTTTCTTTCTCTGAATGGTCTAGGCCGATCGTCTCTATACGGCCTGTCTTCATATCGTCTGCCTTTAGATTGATAACCTGGTCGTTCTTTTTCTGGTCTTTCTCTTTCTGGTCTTTCTCTTTCTTCATCTCTGTATGGTCTTCGGTCGTCTTTAGGTCTTTCCGTTCTGGAATTGTCACGCGGTCTGTATTCATCCTTGTTATTTCTAGATTCTTCACGTGGTTTGATTTCATCGCGAGGCCTGATTTCATCGCGCGGCCTGATTTCATCTCGGGGTTTTATTTCGTCTCGAGGTCTTATCTCATCACGAGGTCTGATTTCATCTCTAGGCCTAATCTCATCACGAGATCTTATTTCATCCCTAGCTGGCTTGATTTCATCACGAGGCCTGATTTCATCTCGAGGTCTGATTTCATCTCGAGGCCTGATTTCATCTCGAGGTCTAATTTCATCTCTAGATGCTACATCATCTCTATCTCTAACCCTACTTTCATCAGGACCTGTCGCATCAGGTCTATCATCTCTAGGTCTATACTCCTTCCTCGGTCTAAAATCTGGTCTTTTAGGCCTGACTTCTTCTTCTTGAGGTTCCTCTTCTTCCTCGTCCCTTGGGCGCGGTCTTCTAGGACGGAAGCCTGGTCTTCTGTCTTCATCGTCGTCGTATGGTCTTCGACGGTTTGGTCTTCTGTCGCGCGGTGTCGCTGGTCTGCGGCGTTCATACCTGAAAAAAAAGAGATATCTGTTACGAACTTTTAGTTCTCAAAACTTAGCTAACTGCAAAAATGTGTGACAGTCTCAATATTATGATTAACAAAAACTTTCATCTAAATATTTGTTGTTAAAACAATAAAAAATATTAATTTATAAGCCTTAAAACAATGAAATATTAGTATCTTGACAAGAACAAATATTTTGACAAAAGTAATTGTTCATATAAAGTGTAATTAAAATTTGTTTTTATAGTTACCTTTCATCTTCATAATCATCCATCGGTCGTTTCTTAGCCCCCGGTCTGCCGAGCGGTCGCGGCCGTGGTCGGCGTCTATAGTCACTGAAACATTAGATATTATAGTTGCATTACTAGATGGCGCTGCCATGCAAGTTGTCATCGTAGTAACATATCGTTACTGTGTTTCTTTTACTCTTTTACGCTCTAATCTTGGAGACAATGCTTCGGGAGGGAGTCGCCGACGACGACGGCTTGGTTTTATTTTAGAATAAGATGTGTGTGTAGGTTTTAGTTTTAAATATTAGTTTTCTGTTTATTTTGTTTAAATTACTTGTAATTGTTCATGTTATAAAACATCGTGATCGCGTTAGAACTGCTAGTTCTGTAATTATACTTATATTAATTTACCTAACGTTTCGATCGGGTTGCACCGACCAAGGTCGCGGGAAGACTAGAGAACTGAGAGCGGTTAAAAAATGCCGTACCGGCTGTATAATAGTACATTACGATATAATTGTGGTAAATTGATCTTTGTATAGAGGCGGTTTATGACGCGCGAGCGATAGCGAGCGTGTTAAGAAGCCAAGATGCAAAGATCAATTCCACACGTATATCGTACGACGTTTTTTATCACATTTGCGAATAAAAGAAAAGAAAATAATTAATAACAAAATATTTGGGGATAAGTCTGTTTACAATTATTCAGGCAATTTTTTCAGGCAATATTTTTTTGTTAATTATACTCCCGAAAGGCCAGGCAAAAGACTTTTAACCTATATAGCCTCGTCTGACATACAATATTTTTTAGGGTTTTTTCCATTTGTCGGGGGTTAAAACAGAATATAATGGTACGGAAAAAACTTATTTAAATAAAGAAAAAACAACACTAAATTTTTAATCATTTTTAAGACGTTATCACATAAAATTATCGTTCGTAAACCGACTTTATAGACAACATTTATTGCTGGAGTAAAACCTCTTCTTTTGCTTGTACCTACTTACCTACCTTATTTTATCCACTAAAACAGTATAACCCAGATAAATTAAGAATGTTTCATCTACCTAACATGTAATTAGCAGTAAGATACCAATTTAACTTATCAGGATAACTTAAACACACTAGTAGCGTCGAGATAATGCATAACGCACGCGTATGTAATACGTTGGATTATGAGCCTAAAAGCCGTTGAATAGGATCCACTTTATGTGCAACTGTGTTAAAAAATGAATAATCATTATCGCTTAAAAATGAGGCCAAGAAGCATTTGTAACTGATCGCATTATAGAGTTAATATTACAAAACTAAGTACAATGTTGTCATCATAGTAACTTACCGTTCGTCGTAATCGTAATCGTCTCTCCCGTAGTAATCTTCTTCGTAGTAGTCGTAGTAGGGGCGGCGGCGGTGCGGGCGCGCGGGGCGAGTTGTTGTCGTCGTAGTAGTGGTTGTGGTGGGAGGAGGGGGTGGGGGGGCTGACGTTGTCGCTTTGTAGAGGGCTTCGTTCCTGGTAACGTTAAAGATAGTTTATAAGTAGGTAAGCAAATGGAGTAATTGCAATGAACTGGTAGTGTGATGGTAAATATTTCGTAGGTATTACAGGCAAAACCTATTTGCTAAGACCTAACGTAACAATAAAATGAAAAACATAAATCATAGCCTGCTAGATTTTTGTAGACCAATCAACTTATATAAAATCATCAGGCACCAATACATGTCTGATTTGTTGAGACTTTCAAAATAAAAACCGAATTTTTTTACAAGAATTTCAATTGTCCATATTCAAATCACTTTATTCCCTTGGGAGTTTCATACAACATTATCTCCCTTGGGAATAAATTAAAGGTATTATTTTATTACCTGCTGAAATAATTAGGTGAGTTCTTGCAGTCGACTTCGGAGACGAAGTGGCAGATGAACGTCTTCTGATCGAAGGCGGTGTAGTTCGCGCAGAGGAAGTCATATCGAGTACCGAACAGGCAGTGGTGGTAGACCTGGAAAAACACAAGTATAAATAAATAAATATTGCAGGACATTCCACACATCACCATCTAGCCCCAAGCTAAGTAACTACACTTGTGTTATGGGTGCTACACAACTCATATACTACATAAATTTCTTTTCTTTCATAAATAACCAGACCACAGACAAATATCTATGCATAAATACATGTCTGAGGCGGGAATTGAACCCGCAATCCTGTATTTGGCAGTCCGGCATAGTCCGCCATTGTGCCAACGGGTCGTTATGTCATTGACACGAATATTGTGATGATTCACAGAAGAAATTCGCAAGTAACACGGGTTTTGTACATGATAAGAGTAGCCTCGACCGATTTGCGAAGATGATTTTGTACTTGGTGTAGTACTATTAAAGTTATTGATTAAATATATTTTTTACAAATGTTAAGTCATCGTTTAACCACTATCACACCTGCCTGATGGTGGGTGACGATCCAGCCTAAGATATAGAGAAAAAAGAAAGAAGAATTTTTTTTACTAAAAGTTACCTATTCACTTGCGACTTGAAGACCCCCCTAAACAAAAACAAACTTGAGAGGTGTCAAGGGACACCTGGATGGAACGAAGTTTCTTTCGATTAATTAGTGAAGGAATCGTAATAAAATCAAAAAGTGTAAAATTTTTGGTCTTAATTTTTTCCGTCCAGCCCCCTTCCGCAACGCGCCATAAGGAACTTCGTTCCAAAAAAGCAGGTAAGGTAGGGTAGGGTAGGCACAACTGTGTAGCTAATAATGTAAAATAATCAGGTACAAACCGTTTAACTAATGGTGTAGTATAGTTGATTTTAGCACATGGGGTAGTACTAGAATAAGATATAGCTAAAGGGGTAGTACTAAAAGATGTTTTTTTTAATAAGTGTTACCTGGCACTTATGTGAGACTGGTATAGTAGTCGATTTTAGCACCTGGAGTAGTACTAGAAAAAGTTATAGCTAAAAAGGTTGTACCCGATTGCGTCACACAAAGGAGGGTAATGTGTTTATTTATAAGAATTACGTGGCACTTATGTTGAACTGGTGAATAAACCCGTCACGCAGCCCATCGCATTTAAAGTCCATTATCTCTGGCTTAGGCACTGTCTCATAGAACGGGTATTCCCTAAGGCTGTACCCGTTAAGCTCCCGGGGTAGGCGGGAGACTACTTATTAAACTAATGAGGCAGATTTAGGTACAAACAGTTTAGCTAATAAAGTATAATCAGGTACTACTCGTTTAACTAATAGTTTATCAGTCGATTTGAAGAAATGAGGTAGTATTACGAAAGTTAGCAAATAGGGTAGTACGAAAAAGGCTTTTTAATAAGAATTACCTGGCACTTATGTGGAACTGATTAGCTCACCACAGTAGCCGATTTAAGCACGTGGTGTAGTACTACAAAAGTTAGCAAATAGGGTAGTACTAAAAATAAAGTACCTAGCTGGCAATTGTGTGGAACTGATTAACTAATGGTGTAGTAGTCAATTTTAGTACATGAGGTAGTACTACAAATGTTAAGCAAATGGGGTAGTACTAATTACCTGGCACTTGTGTGGGACTGATGCATAAAACCCGTCATGCAGCCCATCGCACTTAAAGTCCATCGTCTCTGGTTTAGGCACTGCCTCGTAGAACGGGTATTCACTAAGGTTGTACCCGTTTAGCTCCCGGGGTAGGTTCGGATCGAGTACATAGTCTATTTGAGGTATTCCGGTGTATTTTGATGTCGTGTTTGGTTCAGCACCTTCGGCTGTGATTTCCGGCTGAAATAAATAAGGAAAATTGTTATAAGTATTATCAGGTAATAAGGGCTGACATAAATAGTACGAGGGTAATAAGGGCGACCTACCTTCTTAATTAAAATTAAATTGGGAAAACTATTATGTAAGTGCTTATAAGGTACCTGCGGGTAATAAGAGCCACCTTCCACCCTAATTAAAAATGACATATTTCGTGAAATTTGGAAACCTATTTAAGAACAGGTTATTTGATATTGCGTTATTGTCAATTTGAAAAACAATTTTTCATTACTCATACTCCGAAAGTAGGTCTAAAGATGCCTGAAGAGCGTGTAGAAAGAAAAACTTTCAGCCCTAGGGAAAATCGCTTTCACTGACAGCTTTCATGTCAAATTATGGCTTCGCGCGGCTTGTGCAATGTGCGTGTAGCCAGTATCAGTATCATTACGCATTAGGAACTTAAAAAACCTAACCTCCTTGCTTTAGGTAACACCAAAGAATAACAATTATGGCTTCACACGACTCATGCATACTGCCAGAGGTAGTATGGAGTCTCTCATTCACTCTCGTTATTATGAAGAATTTAATGTATTATTCGTAATGAAAAGCACAGTGTTTACCTCGGGTAAAAGACTCATTAAGTCCCTCGAACTATTAGCGCCCTCGCTACGCTCGGGTGCCAAACTCCGTCTCGGGACTCAATGAGTGACTTTCACACCTAGGGTAACAATGTACTATTTATTTTTTGTTATTTTGTCACTACTATCAAGGTTTTCAAAAAAACCTTTAAGTGGCCCTTATTACCCGAAATTGCATTACTTATATTACTTTTAAGAGGGTCAATAAACAAATAAATAAACATACGAATGTTTCAAAGATTTTTTATTATTTAAAGTACATAGCCTGCACTGGGCTATCTGAAAACTGGTTTTAAGGAAAAATGTGTCTTTAAAAATTGCAACTGAGACGTGACCCGAACTCGCATCCCTTGAATACCGTGCAGGCCATTTTCTTTTTATGTATTCACACACTTATAGAACACTAGCAGCGCCCCGCGGTTTCACCCCCGTAACTCCTGATCCCGTGGGAATTTCGGGATAAAAAGTAGCCTATAGCCTTCCTCGATAAATGGACTATCCAACACAAAAAGATTTTTTCAATTCGAACCATTAGTTCTTGAGATTAGCGCGTTCAAACAAACAAACAAACAAACTCTTCAGCTTTATAATATTAGTATAGATAATATAGATAATACACACCGCGTAATTAGAGTCAAGCCTACGTATTATTGTAACTGCTGAATTGAAGATCAAAAAAGAGAGGTGTCAAGGGACACCCGGATAGAACGAAGTTTCTTTCGATTAATTACTGAAGGAGTTGTAATAAAATCTAAAAGTGTCGTTACAACTTTTGGTCTTAATTTTTTCCGTCTAGCCTCCTTTCGCAACGCGCCATAAGGAACTTCGTTCCGATAAAACTATAAAAATTAAAAAAATTATTGTGATCAGAAAAATCAATGTAGTATAGGAATAAGGTGTAAAAACTTAGTAAACGCACGTGAACTGTATTGAATGTTCGAGTCTTGTCTCAGTTGCAATTTTTGAACGCATTTTTTCTTTAAAGATATATTAATGTTTGTTTATTGGTTCTCTCTTCACGGTCAGGCGACTGCACCGATTTTGTTGAAAATCGACATAGTGGTTTAGGGGATGGAGGACATAGGATCTTTTGGTTCTTGAAATTTCTGCAGGATCGGGACTTATGCGGGTGAACGCCAGGGCCTATACGAAAAGAAATAGCTCTTTTCTCACATAGTGAATGTAGGAAAAGATAATACGAACGCGCATAAATAAAGTAATAGGAAATGAAATGTAAACCACCTTGGACCACCCACTTGACTTACATCTACGTATAACATACATGTTAAGAGGATCACATATAACACTTATTTAATGGAACAAATTGTAAGGTACAGTCGGAATACCAATTAGCTGAACCCGACGTGACCTAGATTTGTCGCACACTTGTAAGGTTGTAAAGTAATGTTACCTGATTCTTTAAACAATCCTACTAATATTATAAATGTGATAGTTTGTGGGTGTGTGTGTGTATGTTTGTAACTCCTTCACGCTAAAACGTCTAAACCGATTGCAATGAAATTCAGTGTAGATAACTGGAGGCTCGGAGTAACATATAGGTTACTTTTAATTCCGATATTCCCACGGAATCGGGACTTATTTAGGTGAAACCGTGGGGCGCAGCTAGTATTATATATGTGAAAGTTTGTGTGTGTATATGTTTTTTATTCCTTCACGCTAAAACTACTAAACCGATTGTAATGAAATTCGGTATGTAGATAGCTGGACGCCTGGATTATCATATAGGCTACTTTTTATCTCGATATACTTTTTATCTCTCTTTGCAATACAATATACAAAAAATAACAAAATAGGTAAAAACTATATATTGACAGATGTACGAATGAGCTCTGGGTCACGTGGGGTTCAGCTAATTAGTATTCCGACTGTACATGTTGGTAATAAGGGCCACTAGACGATTTTTTTTAAAACCTTGATATTAGTTATGAAAAAACAAGAAATTAACAAATGAATCGTTTTTGAGTTGACAATAAAGCAAATATTTATCATTTGACATGTTTTTAAGTAGTTTTGCCTATTTTTACGGAATATTTAGTTTTTAATTACGAGGAAAGGGTACCGGCGCTCTCTCCATACAAACGTAGTCGACTGTTTTCTCCCTGGATAATGACACTAGAGCAAATATTTTTCTTGCATAAAACTTATAACTGCGATGACCATGCCCCTATATTTCATTTTTGTTTTTTAATCTTATCTTTTACGATAATTAAAAAATGAAAAAAACCAAGACATAGAGGCATAGTCATGGCAGTTATAAGTCCAACAAAAATATTTGCTCTTGTGTCATTATCCAGGGAGGAAACAGTCGACTACGTTTGTATGGAGAGAGCGCCGGTACCCTTTCCTCTTAAGGGTAGGTGGCCCTTATTCCCGCAGGTAGTTTATTCTCTTTTTTATACATATATTTTGATTAAACTATGATTTTATTACAATTTTACTTTAAAATTAAGCTCAAAATCTATAAATATTGATGTGGATTATCAAAATTGAATTGACCTTTACAAAAGCGGTGTTTCTTTGCTTTATAACATAGGTATAATATAAATCAAAATGCTTAGTTAATTTTGATGAAACTTTCCATTCGTGTTACGTATGTATAGTCTGATACCAATAAATCAAGAGACTAATGAAATAATATTGGATTGGTTATAAAACCATACAGACATACTTTATTTATTTATTAGACATACGATAAAAAAATAAATAGACAAACTTTATTCTCTTTCTAGCTGATCACATAAAAAAAACCCATGAGTTTCTTGTGCCTTCTTCTCATTGGTGGGCGCGTTCCGAAGGCACACATCCTAACTTAGTTTTTAAGCATCCAAAGAAATAAAAAATTTTGAGTTTTGAGTTTGAGTTTGCTGCGCCCCGCGGTTTCACCCCGTAAGTCCCGATCCCGTGACTATCAAAATAAAAACTAGCCTAAAGCCTTCCTCGATAAATGGACGATCCAATGTAAAAATATTTTTTTCAATTCAAACCAGTAGTTCATGAGATTAGCGCGTCCAAACAAACAAACAAACTCTTCAGCTTTATAATACAAGTATAGATTAGTATAGATCATACGGTGGATAAGAAAAACACTGTGAACCCTCTTAAGAACGATTGGTACTTATAAAATATAAAGATATATTTTTGATAGATATATGCCCACCTGCTGGATCTTCTACCCCAGCTGCTGTTTCCACTGCCCACCTTTTTTATCCTCTGCCAACAATTATTCCACTGTGGAAACAGCAGCTGGGGTAGAAGATCCAGCAGGTGGGCAGAAATTACAGCACGTGGGGGCAGGGGATACAGCAAGCGGGCAAAGGATACAGATGGTGCGTAGAGGATACAGCAGTTGGGAGCAGACAACAATGAATCGTCTTTGGCAACTTGCTGTGAATCTTAGTAATTTGGCAGGCCCTTTAGTTATGGACTGAGAATAAAAAATCCTCATAACCATACTTATTAAATAACTAGTTGGGAAATAAGAAAAATCTATCGTCTTTGACAACTGGTTCAGTAGCAAGAATGTTAGTTCTTTGGCAACTGGTTGTGAATCTCACTTGCCAATGTAGCCAGAGGGGAGGATACAGCAGGCGGACAACGTATCCAGGGTAGAGGATACAACACGTGGGGCATAAGATACAGTAGTTGCACCAAGGAGACAGTGTCATTACCTGTGTCCCATCTTCAGGCGCGGTGGGTTCCTCATCAGGAGTAGCGGTGGTGGTGGAAGTCCTCGAGAAGATCAACGAGGTTGCTTTCAGAGATGATGCTGTGTGGAGCTCGGTGGATAGGATTACTATGATACCTGGAAATATTGGAGACATTTCGTGGTTAGAAATATCTAGCACATATATTTAAACGAGCAATTTTTGTAATGTTTTAAACTATTTATTAGGTTTCTTTTACATAAATAGGAATACATCATTATAAATAGAAAAAGACATACATTATATAACGTAACACACAAATAAATGAAGTGACCAGTTAGTCAAATAACCCGCCCCTTATCGTACCCGGCGTAAAGGTTCCCATAATGCTAGAAGCATTACCACGCTGAATGGCGATGGCTAACCTCTGCGCCAGAAACGAGCCGGAGCGGGAGTCACCCCCCTTCCCCCTAATCCTATCGCCCAACTAACCAGGATCTCGGAAACGGCTCCAACGATTTTCATAAAATTTAGTATGCGGAGGGTTTTCGGCTCAAGGAATCGATTTATCAAGATTCCAGGTCCGAGAAAAGCTCGGTTCCCAAGAAATAGGCATTTGAAAAATGACCGCCATATGACCGATGAGGCAACGCTGGGTAAAAAGTAAAAAAAACTATTTCAACTTAAACGTTACTTATATAATGGAAGTTATTGGTAAAAAATGGATGTCATTGACTGACAAAGTTAAAACTGCCGCTCTAAAAGTTGTAGGTTTCGAACTTTATCTGAGTTTTATTGTGAAATATTGGATTTTGTTTAGAAATTAATCAATAAACTAATTTAAAGAAACAGAGCAAAGCTCGACCTTCGTACTTCGTATTATGTGCGTTAATTAATATTGCTCTTACGGTTCTAACTTATTAGTTCCATTATCCATCGATAGATGGCATTACTTGTGCCATAATATACGTAATTTCCGCAAATAATGACATAACTTTTGACGTGATAACGTCTAATAAATTGATGGAACACCTGCATTCACAAAAAAGATGACGTCATTGTGACGTTCCGGTTGACATGACATCGCACAACACGCAGTTAAATAATAATATCGCTCATCTGGGCTCGTGTTATGGTCACGAGTGACGAATATGTATGATATATGAAAGAAAAAAAGAAAAGGAAAAACCATTTTTCATAGGTTTTTTTAATAACGTTACCGGAACGTTTATATGTATAATACATGCATAATATAGCCATGCGAAGCCGGGGTAGATCGCTAGTTTCATACAATGTTAAGTTATTACTTTTACAAAAATCTCTAAAAATATCTTTTCTTTTTTTACGTTTTTAAGATTCTTGTACGGCAACTTCCTCCTTTTATGCGATCGGTTAATGACTTCTAAAGTCAATAAACTATTTTTTTAAGTTCATTGTCTCATATTTACAGTTAGAATAATAATTTGTTAAAACATTGATAAAGTTACGAATTGATTTGATTTTAAAACAGTTATTAACTTTTGTGTGTGTTTAATGGTGTTTTAAGATGTTTTTCATCCGGCAATCTTTGGGGTATTAAGCTAATAATAATAATAATAAAAAAATGGCGAGTCTTAGCCTGCCACTTTTACATGTTTGTTGAACATTGTTACGGCAGATGCCATAGTACCCATAGTTCCCCAGTATCCAGTCCAATACCAGTCTATACTAATATTATAAAGCTGAAGAGTTTGTTTGTTTGTTTGAACGCGCTAATCTCAGGAACTACTGGTTCGAATTGTAAAATTATTTTTGTGTTGGATAGGCCATTTATTGAGGAAGGCTATAGGCCACTTTTTATCCCGATATTCCCACGGGATCGGGAGTTACGCGGATGAAACCGCGGAGCGCTGCTAGTTAAAAATAAAAGTACACGCTTTTATTTATAAAAAAATCTGTATGTGATAAAATCTCAAAAATTTAATACAATGAGTAAAGTTTTAGTTTTTCTTAGCAAGTTTAAATTATTATTTTTACCCGAATACGGCGAAGCCAAAAGGGATGGTTATGTTTTTGATAAAATTTTTAGTTCTTTTTATTTTATTAACAAGAACAAAAAATAAAAGTTTGTTTTAAACGTTTTTTTATTATATTTTATTTTATTCTTTTTAGCGCATTTAAATAAAAGCCTTTTTTTAAACATTTTTTATTTTAATTTTTTATTCGTCCTCCATTAGTGTCTGGGACAGAACATTTGGGTGATCCTGTCCTTGTAAGCTTTCATGTATTTCCTCTCTCACTGTAGGCATAGGATGATTATTGGGGTGAATCAGGTACCCCTCGATATCTGATTTTTAACCGACTTCAAAACATACATAAAATATATACGCGACGAATTGAGAAACCTACTCCTTTTTTAACCGACTTTAACCAAAAGGAGGAGGCCTTTTGGTTAAAGTCGGTTAAAAAAGGAGTAGGTTCTCAATTCGTTTGTATGTATAATATTTTATATGTAATTTATATAACATTTTAGTTTATTTCTGTATATATTTATAAACTTTTTAGTTTTTTCTTTGTAATTTATTTTTGTTGATTTTTTACTTCATTTTTGGAGTCGGTTTTTAAATTCTTAAATTTAGTTTTTTACTTTTTATAAATTTCGCAGTAACAAGATGTCGATCAAACAAGTCTCGCAGTAAGGTATTTACGCAGTAAAATCCTTCGCAGTTTTTCTATGTAAGTAACATCGTAGTAACAATACGTCGATTGGATAAGGCGTCGTATAGAGATATCGATGAAAAGTGTTCGAAGAAACAAAATTCGATGAAAGGGTTTTCGCAGTGACGTAAGTATCCCGTTTGTTAGCTCTTTACGCAATAATTACTGAACCGATTGCGATGAAACTTGGCATGTTGGTAGATAGTTGTATCGGGGAAGTTTTGACGTATTACCGATTTTGAACAGGATGGACCGATTTTGATTTAGTTTTTTTAGCTACACTAATTATTCATGAAGAAATTTTGGTTTTCTTTTTTTTTGATGAATGGGTTCCGAAACCTTTTCTTCACACGTGCCAAAACTACTATACCGATTACCATGAAACTTGGTATAATAATACATTGATTAAATGGAAAATAGGTTACTTTTCATTCCGATATTCTTATGGGATCGGGAGTTATCAGGGTGAACGCAACTACTTAAACATTTTCATGATAATAATATCTTACATAATAAACAGTTCGGCTTTAGTAAGGGGCGCTCGACCACTGATGCGGGTATAGCGTTAATTAAAAACATATTTGATGCTTGGGAGGAGTCGCATGATGCGTATGGCATATTCTGTGACTTATCCAAGGCATTTGATTGCGTTCAACATAATACATTGATCATGAAGCTACACCACTACGGTATTAGGGACAGCGCCCTGGATCTTATCTCTTCTTATCTGAGCGGTAGAGTCCAGAGTGTTTATGTTAACGGAAAACGATCCCCCGGATCTGCGATAGCAATGGGGGTTCCTCAAGGATCCATATTAGGACCTTTCCTGTTCTTAGTTTATATAAATGACTTACCTTACCTTGTAAGGGACAACCATGGGATAGTGTTGTTCGCAGATGACACCTCCTTGGTGTTCAAGGTTAAAAGGCGTCAGTCGAACGTTGACGATGTGAACAATGCTCTCTCTAGAATAGTTGATTGGTTCAATTCCAATAATTTATTACTGAATGGATCCAAAACTAAATTAATTCGGTTCACACTTCCAAATATAAAACAAGTCAAAACTGTTGTAAAAATTAATGATGAGGAAGTTGAATTAGTCAGTAAGGCTGTCTTTCTAGGTATAACTTTAGATCCTAAGCTTCAGTGGGGCCCGCATGTGGAAGCATTGTCCAATAGACTTAGTTCTGCCGCTTACGCCGTTAAGAAAATTCGCGAATATACGGATATTGAGACTGCTCGCCTAGTCTATTTCAGCTACTTCCACAGTGTCATGTCGTACGGCATCCTACTGTGGGGGTGTGCTGCGGATATTGATGCTATTTTCATTTTGCAAAAGAGAGCTGTCCGAGCTATCTACAGGATGGGCCCCAGGGAATCACTTAGGGAAAAATTTAAAAAGATCAATATATTAACGCTCTATTCACAATATATCTGCGAAAACTTGCTATACGTTCACAAAAATCCTGATATTTTTCGTAAAAATAGCGATATTCATAATTTCAACTTAAGAAATAAGGATGAACTGACCGTGCCCGGTAGTAGGCTCCGGAAAATAAACAGGTCGTTTAATAATACATGTGCGCTCTATTATAATAAATTACCTAAAGATGTATATGATATGTCCATTAACAGGTTCAAAACTTTTATAAAGCATAAATTGTGCAGTAAGGCGTACTATGATACTTCGTCTTACCTTAATGATAACAACCCTTGGACGTGACTTTAATTGCTCTATTTCAAATAATACTTTCAAATAATTGTAATATTGACCTTTGTGAGCGTGATCACATGAAAAAAAAAACCCCATGAGTTTCTTGTGCCTTCTTCTCATTGGTGGGCGCGTTCCGAAGGCACACATCCTAACTTAGTTTTTAAGACGTGTCTATGTGATCTTATACCTAGGTATTAAGCATTGAAAGGAATAAAGATTTTTGACTTTGACTTTGACTTTGAACAAGTTTTTACTTTAATTTCTGGGTGGGTTTTTTCTTTTTTGGCGTAGTTTTAATTATTTTAGTTTATTATTGTTATTTTTAGTTTTTCATGTTGTGTAATTTGATTTGATGAATTTATTGACATATTAAAAAATTGTTAAGGCACTCTTCCAGTACGTGTGTAGGTATTCACATTACGTTAGCCCCCGCTCTCAAAAACTAACTGTTATATTTGATCGATATGCAAAACATTTTAGCATTATTATCCACAAATATAGTTCCTAGAGGTCAAAACCTATCATTTAATTAATTTTTAGAAATAAACGTTAACTATTTTTTAAAAAACCCGATAAACGATCTAATCATGCTCTGTTTTCTAACATTTTTTTTATCGAACGAAGTTGTTCATATCATGTTTTCAACCACAATAAACAAAAATATGGTAATTAAACTACAATATCCATTTACATCCAATTAACAAAAAAAGAGTATTTGATTACTTAAAGTTGCTTAAAACAAAGGTCGATTTTGGTAGCTTTATTAGCACCTGCCCTTAATAAAAAAGGCATCCTGAACCAACTAATTATTCTCTACAGTCTATTGTATTATTTCTTGCTTCAAAAGACCATTTTCTGTGTATTTTCTGAGTATGAATTATAACATTTTGACTACTTATTAAGTTGTCAACTCGTGATCATTAAAATCATGACATTTCGTATAACATAAACACCTAAACCCGTTCTAAAATCCTTGACATTATTGTAATGAAGATTGCTCGAGAGACAGGTCTCGTATTCTGCTCATCTTTATTCTAGAATTATACTAGATTAAGATTTATACGCGGAATCGATCTAGATTCCAAAAGTCAAAATTATAAAGTCAAAAAATTTTATTTACCAATTTTTGTGAATACTGAGTCTTTGGTTCATCACTTTACGTTAAGTAATTCGATTTCATCCATACTTCTATACCTATACTACTTAATATACTAATCTATATATTTTATCTATATTTGTCTACAGTTCCTAATATTATAAAAAGTAAAGATTTTTGTTTATTTATAACAAATTTTTCTTTTTCGTTACACTCTTGACTGAGCGGTCGTGATCATCATGAAGTAGAGGGGGTAGATGTTGCGCGCTTCACGACTGCTCTGATTTATAGCAAATAACCTCCGAAACTATTTACTTGACCGATTTTGATGCAACTTGCTAGGAGGACACATTGATTCATTGAGAGTAACATAGTTTACTTTTTATCCCGATATTCCCACGGGATCGAGAATTACGCGGGTGAAACCGCGGAGCGCTGCTAGTGAAACACATTTTTGGAAAATTATACAAATATGCAAAAACGATGCGCACGTCCCGGGTGAGGTTTGGGACAGAGCTAATGCCATAAAAATTGAAAAAAAAAATGCAACAAGAAATTTAATTCCCCAAAAAAAATCAAATAGCATAGCGTTGATCAGAATCATAAAGTCAACCACAAGCGGTGAGGTTTGCATATACGAGCCTGTAACCCTGTATATCTATAAATAAAATATTAAATTATGCAATATATCTCACAAAGCGCCATCTCTTTTTTAAAAATGGCGGATCACAGCGTATGTCAGCCTCTATACAAAAAAGTTCAAATCTCTTAGAAAAATCCTTGACTTTTACCGATTTTAACCTATTTAGAATGTATAATCGATTGAAACTATATCGATCTTCGACGAATGATATAATAAAATCGATTTATGATCGAATAAAAACAAGGTTGGTAATAAAAAAAATACATAAATTTTATAGAGACGTCACAGTTTAAATAAATAGGACATTCCACACAGCGCCATCTAGCTTCCAAGCTAAGCAATAAGCCTTATGTTATGGTGTCCAGATAAAGGATATAATATCATATAACTTTACTTTTTTAATATATTATATTATGCCACATCTCAGTTGCTCATAAAGTTGACCATACAAACTCCTGAATTTTGAGTAAATTAAACATCAAAAATCGAAAAATAAAGGTTGCACTCCGGGAGTGCCGGCAGAAGTGAAAACTTATATAAAAAAAACTTTAAACTTAAAACTAAAAATATAATAAAATTTAAACTTATAAACAACCACAAAATATAACATGCAGATATGCACACACTGTAGCTGCGTCTCGTAACGGTGTCTCAAGTTCAAAGATTTTATCTCATCTAATAATATGCGGCCCGCGCTAAAATAAGTTTTTACATCAAAAAGGAAGATTTTTAATAATTGTAGAAAAAAAAGATGTTTTTCCTTCGTTGGAACACATAATAAATATAAAAACTCCTCAGAATATAAATAAAAAAATTAACTTACAAAATAAACTGATTCCCAGCCATCTGTGCCGTGATCTCTTCATGGTGCCAGGTTTACCTGAAAAAAAAAAGAATAAAAAAATTTAAAAAAAATTAAAGGTCGCCCAATCATAGTTATCATAGTATATCTTATCTATACATATAAAATTATTTGTCCTGACTGACTGACGGATCAACGCACAGCCTAAACCGCTGATCGTAGAGACCTGAGACTTGGAGAGTGTGTTTTTTTTATGAAGTAGGCATCCGATAAGAAAAGATTTGAATAGGGATGAAAAAAAGGGGCAAAATTTCTATGGTTCGTAAAAACCAATCCTATTAGATCCATTTTCGATTACAACGCGGACGAAGTCGCGGGTATAAGCTAGTTTTAATTAAAACTTACAAGGATTAAATACAAATCGTATTATTCATGTAATTATAGCCCTTATTACAATTACATAAGGCGGTAAACGGATATGAGAAAGTGTAATTCCGTTCCTAGTATGTAATTCGTGAGACCTTGCTTTGTTCTCTCTTGGGTTAGGGATGGGACTGTATCGATAGGGAATGTCGATAGTTTTATCGATAAATTCTTATTGTAATAATGTGTGTGTCTCCTCGCGACCATAACTATTGTAACAAAGTCGAAACGTCGAGGTAAGAGAAATAAAAATACGCGATTATGACCAGGGAAAATAATTACTATGAATACAAATAGTGTGATTTAAAAGTTTATGGGTGCAGCTAGTGTAATATAAACTGAATCAGTAGGCTCAATTTTAGTAACTGCTTTCTATGAGAGAGAGAGAGAGAGAGAGACAGAGAAATATATAGGTGAAAATTCAAGAAAATCTGGTGGCGAAACGGAGTTCGCCGGGTTTGCTAGTCTGGTATAAAAATTGATTATTTTTTCGCAAAATCAACAGGATCGGTTCCTGGCTAGGGAAATGAATTTTATCGATAAAACGAAACGATCGACAACATCCCCATCACTACACCACATAGAGAGACAAAACAATACGGCTTTACATTCATGGGTGTGTTTCCTTGGATTGCGTGATCATATTCTCTTTATTGGACATACAGACATGATAATAAGGCCTTTAAGGTTCTTATTATATGTGTTTGTTTCAAATTACGTTGCTTTTTTGGTGTTATTGGGTTTTAGCCTTGCGTGGGAGTTGGATTTAGTGTTATTCCATGGTTATGGTAGCTATTTGATGGCTTCTGTGGCACGTCGAGCGAACGTCCGCTTGGGACGTAGGAGTTTGCGGGTTCACCTACGTAACTCCCCATCCTGCGGGACTATCGAAATAAATAGTAGCCTATAGCCTTCCTCGATAAATGGACTATCTAACACAAAAATTAATTTTTCAATTCGAACCAGTAGTAAGTACCTACTCTGATTAGCGCGTTCAAACAAACAAACAAACTCTTCAGCTTTATAATATATGTATTGTATAGGTATACCTAACTGCAAAAAAGTATGTATTCTATCCGTTATGTAGCCACCATAACACAAGCCTAGTTGCTTAGCTTGGGGCTAGATGGCCCTTATTACCCGCATTACGCTTTTACCCATTTTTTTAACGATAAGAAAAAAAGATTACCCTTTCCATTTAATCCCACTTATTTAACTTTATCCTTTTATCAAAAAGATAAAGTACTCCTGTTGATTAAAACATCAATAGTAGTAATAAATAAATAAATATTGCAGGACATTCCACACATCGCCATCTAGCCCCAAGCTAAGTAACTACACTTGTGTTATGGGTGCTAGACAACTCTCTTTTGTAAATATATACTTATAATACATAGAAACAACCAGACCACAGACAAATATCTATGCATAAAAACATGTCTGAGGTGGGAATCGAATCCGCAAACCAGTGTTTATAAAAAAAAATCTTATAGAATTTAGAAAGGTATCAATGTTATGAATTAGTTAAACCAAAAATAAAATACATGGGATTAAAAAGCCCTACCCTTTAGTAGGCGTTTTGTTTTTTTTTGCGAATTCGCCAGTCCAGAGTATGGGATGAGAAAAATTCTGCCAGCAGAGAAGATATAAATTAATAGTTCATCAACTGTGTCAAGAGATGGCGCTACGTGGAAGTGTAGTACACAATGTTTCAACGTTATAGTGAAAAGTAAACAGACATATAAGTAAATAATGTAGTATGCGGAAATGTTTACTGGCCTACTGGTAAATTGCATTCGTTTAATTGTATCGATAAATATCGTGAATGCTGCAAGGTAAGCGACCGCACTGGGAGTCGGTTTTGCAATGCTTGCTAAATGTTATCGGAGTTTTCTTTACATTATTTTTATTATGATGACCCAGTTGGCACAATGGTCACCATGCCGGACTGCTAAACATAGGGTTGCTGGTTCGATTCCCGCCTCAGACATTTATTTATGTTTAAATATTTGCCGGTGGTCTGGGTGTTTCTTTATGTTATAAGTATATATTCACAAAAGAAAAGTGTATAAGTAGTATATGAGTTGTCTAGCACCCATAACACAAGTGTAGTTACTTAGCTTGGGGCTAGGTGGCGATGTGTGGAATGTTCTGTAATATATTTTTCTATTTTATTTTATTTAATGGAACACAACAGAATACAGTTAACTATATAAGAAGTACTTAAGATAAATATAACTAATAATTTTAAGCTAGACTATAACCTAAAATATGTGTACTCAGCATGGTTATTTCTTGTTAAGCAAGTAAACATACATATTATACTTAACAAGGAACAAGCTTTTTTTAAAATCTATTTTTATTTTTTTACTAGCTGCGCCCCGCGGTTTCACCCGCGTAAGTCCCGATCCCGTGGGCATATTGGGATAAAAAGTATCCTATGTCCGTCTCCTGGCTCTAAGCTACCGCCCTACCAATTTTCACCCAAATCTGTTCTGCCGTTCTTGAGTTATAAGTGGTGTAACTAACACGACTTTCTTTTATATATATATATATAGATATAGATTAGTCGGCCCTATAGTCGGAGGTCCCTTTAAGGACGACCTTCATCAATCTGTTTAATGGATGAAAAGTATTTTATATCAAACTTGCAGCGTTTTGCGGTTTCACCCACGCCCACGTAAGACCCGATCCCGTTGGAATATCAAACGGAAAGGTAGCCTTTAGCCTCCCTTGATAAATGGACTATTCAACACAAAAAAGAGTTTTAACGGTAGTTCCTGAGATTAGCGCGTTCAAACAAACAAAAAAAGTCTTAAGCTATTATAATATTAGTACAGATAAATATCTGCTAATTATCCTACTAATATTATAAATGCGAAAGTTTGTGTGTGTGTATGTGTGTGTGTGTGTGTTACTCCTTCACGCTAAAAATACTAGACCGATTGCGATGAAACTCGGTATCTAGATAGCTGGAGACCTAGATTAACACATAGGCTACTTTTTATCCCGATATTCCCACGGGATCGAGACTTACGCGGGTATAACCGCGGGGCGCAGCTAGTTTTCATATAAACTTAACAATATCCCCAATGAAATTGATAGTATTTCGTGAACTAGATGTTGAAAAAAGATATAAGCATTTAAAGTCACGTGTTTTTCATTATCTTCATCAGTATCTGACGCCATTACACATATAGGAACTTCAAGAATCTAACCTTCTTCAGAAAGGTCTCTGGAAAATCTAATTTCTACGCGGTCGAAGTCACGTGCAAAAGCTAGTTGTCACAATGTACTTAATTTTAATATGCCAGACCCGTCGCCACTTATAAGGATTAAGTAACGCATTACCCTCCTTTTGTGGAAGTCGGTAACATGGTAACCCACAAGGGAGTTGGGTCATGAACTAGCCTAGTTACCTTGAACCGATTTCTATACGATTTTATGAAATAAAAGATTAAATTGGGGAAGATTTAACGAGAAGAATTTTTTGCAAAATATTTTTTTTGATTAAAAAATTATGTGGGCTAATTGACATTGCTCTTAAGGTGAAAGAAAACATCGTGATGAAACCCACGACTTAGTTGACTCCAGGCGTATTGACTAGTTATTTCCTTTAGACACGGTCAACTAAGCTGCTGAACATAGTCTACTCAATCTAGAACATGCCCCAGGCACTACAGAGCCCTGAATATCTATACTAATATTATAAAGGTAAAGAGTTTGTTTTTTTGAACGCGCTAATCTCAGGAAATACTCGTTCGAATTGAAAATATATTTTTGTGTTGGATAGTCCATTTATCGAGGAAGGCTATAAGAGTACTTTGTATTTTGATATTCCCACGGGATCGGGACTTACGCGGGTGAAACCACGGAGCGCAGCTAGTCATAGATAATTCTTCTAGATTACTAAATAAAGGCTAAATTATTATCAGACAGACGTTCTGTCGATTTCTACTTTTGCAACAATGTAAATAGGTCAATGTACGAAACCGAATCACGTCTGTCTGTCTATATGTACCTACGTCACGTTATGTAACTGTATATTTGTTACTTGACACCAATTATTTGGTACCAATACTATACCATATGTTGTTTAGTCTATTGTTTGTTGGTTAACTAAATAATTAGTCAATAAAGGTCAAAGTTGACTTTTTGACTTTAATTGACTTTAAAAATAATAATTTATTGTTAGTCTTTTGTTTGGTTGTCGAACTAAATAATCATAATCGTAATTTGTAGATATTTAAAAATCCTAAAGTTTGTTTATTTGTTTGTTTATTTCCTCTTTACGGTCAAACGATTTGACAGATTTGAATGAAAATCGGCTTATTGGTACCTAGCTTAGGGAATGGAGAACGACAGAGGTTGACTTGTACGGGTTGTTTTCCGCTATTAGATCCTTTTTAATTGGGTCTTTTTTGTGTGAGGATGGAGTAGGCTTGCCCAGCACCTACTACCCTCTCAGCCTAGTCGACCATTTCCAGAGGAGAGAACTTGTCAATACTTCTGAAGGCAACTAAGCCGCGGGTTTAATCACGATGTTTTAATTCACCGTAAGAGCAATGCCAATTAGCGCACATACACTTTTCTTAAAAAAATGCATTGGCCGGGATTCGAACCCACGACATTCAGATTGAAAGTCGAGGTATCTATCACTAAGCCAACACCGTTCTTAACGAAATAGGACACTTTGATCCTGAAGTTCCCGAGGGATCGGGACCCAGCTAGTTGTTAAACAAAGGTGAGATTTGACTTTTTGAGTTTAATTTAAAGTTAATAATTTCATCATATCAGCCCATACACGTCCACTGCTGGACATAGGCCTCCCCCAAACGACGCCACAAACAGCGGTCCTGAGCCGCCTCCATCCACCGACTACCCACGACCGCTACAATGTCGTCGGTCCACCGGGCAGCTGGTCTCCCAACACTCCGTTCAGCGTTGCATCGCGGCCGCCACTCGAGAACCTTTACTCCCCAGCGGTTGTCAGTTCTGCGAGCTATATGACCTGCCCATTGCCACTTCAGCTTCCTAATCCTGAGAGGTATGTCGGTGACTTTGGTAAGTCAATAATTTACTGTTGGTCTATTGTTTGTTGCCAAACTAAATAATTAGTAGGTAAATAAATATCAGATTTGACTTTTTGACTTTAGCTTATTTTAAAATTCGTAATTTTCTTTTACATATGTAGTCAAAAGACGTGGTCCATGTCAATTTAATTTGTTGTGATTTTATTTATGTAATTTAATTTTATAATTGATTATGGTTCCAGGGACTTTATTACTAAGATTTCACTGTTAGTCTATCTCTCTGTCTGTCTGTCACCAGGCTGTATCTCATAAACCGTGATAGCTAGACTGTTGACATTTTCACTGATGTATTTCTGTTGCCGCTGTAACAACAAATACTAAAAACTTTTTAATTTCAAACGTCTTTAACTTGGATGAGAAATTTATTGAGAAGAGTAGGTCACTTGTCAATATAGAAAATGTGTGTGTGTTTGTGTGTGTGTAATACTTTAAGTGACACAAAAACACAACAACTTTATTAGTAACTAGCTGCACCCCGCGATTTCACCCGCGTAGTAAATTTCTTCATGACATTTTTTTTTTCATAAGAATCTTCTCTTGGCAATAACAAACAGAATGAAAAAGAATTAGTGAAATTGGTTTAGCTGTTCTCGAGATTTGAGCTTAGCAACACATTTACGCGATTCATTTTTATATTATAGAAGATGATAATATACTCAAAATACTTATGATTATTAAATAAATTAAATAGGTAATTTTTTTATCGCTTTTGGTTTAAAACTGATTTCCGGATAAATATAACCTCAAAAATTTGTATTAGAATAAATAAATAATAAATATAGCAGGACATTCAACACATCGCCATCTAGCCCCAAGCTAAGTAACTACACTTGTGTAATGGGTACTAGACAACTCATAAACTACTTATATACTTTCCTTTTGTTTACATTTATATTTATAATACATAGAAACAACCAGATCACAGACAAATATCTAAGCATTAATACTTGTTTGAGGCGGGAATCGAACCCGCAACCCTGTGAATAAAAGTTGATTGTTAATATGCACAGAAATAGCGATCAACCGCTTTCTTGTATAATTACTAAAATAATCCTGTATTGTAATACTTACTTACTTGTACTTGTATACAAGCTGTTTTCCGCCATTGGACCCTTTTTAATTGGGTCCTTTTTTGCGTAAGGATGGAGTAGGCTTGCCCAGCACCTACTACCCTCTCAGAGTCGACCATGTCCAGAGGAGAGAACTTGTCAATACTTCTGGAGGCAACTAAACCGCGGGTTTCATCACGATGTTTTCCTTCACCGTCAGAGCAATGTCAATTAGCGCACATAAATTTTTCTTAAGAAAAATACATTGGTGCACGGCCCGCCGGGATTCGAACCCACGACCTTCAGAATGAAAGTCGAGGTATCTACCACTAAGCCAACACCGCTCTAAATTAATCGATGAGTGTTTACTGGCCACTGGCCATTATCCACTGGCCACTGGCCACTGGCCACTAAGTGAGCAGGTCATCATTTCCTCGACACGAACTACATGTATAGAGGCGAGTGGATGCAACCAGGAATGCGATGCACAACCAGTGAAAGTGGTCACTAGAGTGGAACGATGCAAGCAAGTGCTGCGCGGGCGCACGCGGCTTCTCTGTTTGTCTATCTTAACATTTACACCTTTGGAATAGAATAGAATCTTATATCTTTAAATGAGCAATTCTTGTATAATATATAATTGGAATCTCGGAATCGGCTCCAACGATTTTCATGAAATTTGTATATAGGGGGTTTCGGGGGCGATAAATCGATCTAGCTAGGAATCATTTTTAGAAAATGTCATTTTATTAGTGTTTTATCGAAACTTACTTTTATCTGAAAAATATGACTCTTCCATCTATTGGTGAACTACTAATACTATTTTTTGTGAGCAATAAAGTTATTCCAGCAGATGGAGTTGTTAAGTAACACGAAGTCAATGAGTGTTTGCTTTGAGGTTAGACTAAGTAAAAAAAAAAAATACCGAGCAAAGCTCGGTCATCGTATTATTTATTTGCAACAAAATAAGAGACCACAAAGTCTTAAAAACTATTTACTAACAATTGTTGCAAAACGGACCCCAACTCAGCGAAATACTAGTCTTTCCACTAGCGCTGGTCTTCCGTTGAGGCTGTTCCGGTGACGTCAGTAACAGACGGTACGCGTACGTCAAACTATACTACAATTACAAGTAAATGAGACTACTCTACTTAGATATACGACACATCATTTTAACATTACCAAGAAAAATTAAAAATAAATAATCCTACTAATATTTTAAATGTGAAAGTTTGTGTGTATGTTTGTTACTCCTTCACGCTAAAACGACTGGACCGATTGCGATGAAACTCGGTATGTAGGTAGCTGTGGACCTGGATTAACACATAGGCTTTTTTTTATCCCGATATTCCTACGGGATCGGGACTTACGCGGGTGAAACTGTGGGGCGCAGCTAGTACTAATATACATATATAAAAACACAGCTAAGTGAAATAAATAACATAAAAATATAAATAAAAAGAAATTGCTAAAGCACACTGGTATCAAGGACTAGCATTTGGTATATTTATATGTGGTTTTTCTCTGACAACATTTGTTGGTATTCCTTAATAGGTCGTGTTTTACAATCTGCCCCCTTAGGCAAGACTGCTTTCTATTAGCGATATCGCTAATCGATAGATTTAATTGTATGAAATTTATATAAATCATTGTATAAAATTGGCATAAGATGATACTTATTTATTTAATTTTATTCTCTAACGCAAGACTACGCGACTTTTCGTTGGCTTTTGTTAATTTCATGAAAAAATTATCAAAAATAAGTCTGTCGATTAGCGATATCGCTAATAGAAATCAAACTTGTCTGAGGGGGCTGGACGAAAGTTGATGGTATGTTGAGGTAAAACAGGTATTATATAGTCTTTATAGTAACTGACTACTTTATAGTAACTGTTTTGTATTGTGTGTTTTTAGGGTTCCGTACTTCAAAAGGTAAAAAAGGAACCCTTATAAGATCACTTTCTTGTCCGTCTGTCCGTGTGTCACCACCGATTTTCTCAGGAACAGGTGGACCTAGTTGATTTTGCGAATGCGAAGAATGCGCTCTGTGGCTAATATTTACCCTGATTTTTTCTCAGAATCGACACCGCGGGGTATAGCTAGTCTATACATATAAAATGCTTTGTCCTGAACTACTGACTGACTGACGGATCAACGCACAGCCTAAACCGCTGATCGTAGAGGCCTGAAACTTGGAGGGTGTGTTCTTTGTATGACGTAGGCATCGGATAAGAAAGGATTTTCCGAAATTTTACTCTTAAGGGGGTGAAAAACGGGGGTAAAGTTTGTATGGGACAACGTGATTCCTTAGTCCATTTTCGACTTGTACGCGGACGAAGTCGCGGGCTAGTGATAATATAAATATCAGCTACAAGACGATCAAAACTGATTTGATTGAAACTGAACGTATTCTTAACTTATGGACTTCCAAAGCGATCGGTCGCATGCTTTCTGTGATAGCCTTCTTTAAGGGGTAGTACACCTCCAATTTGAAAATTTCATATAACGTCCTTAAAAAAATCCTAACAGCTTTTTTCTTTCGTTAAGTTTTGGAACGAAGTTCCTTATCACGCGTTGCGAAAGGGGCTTAGACGAAAAAAATTAAGACCAAAAGTTGTAACGATACTTTTTGAGTTTATTACAATTCCTTCACTAATTTATCGAAAGAAACTTCGTTCCATCCGAGTGTCCCTTGACACCTTTTTTTTCTAAGAAACATAAGCAGCCCCTGTGAAAAGTTCCACATTTCTTGACCTAGTAGTTTAAGAAAGGGTACCGGCTCTCTCTCCATACAAACGTAGTCGACTGTTTTCTCCCTGGATAATGACACTAGAGTAATTTTTGCAGCATAAAACTTATAACTGCCATGACCATGGCCCTATGTTTTTTTTTGTATTTTAAATCTTAATTTCTATCATAATTAGAAAATGAAAAAAACTAAAACACAGGGGCATAGTCATGGCAGTTATAGGTTATAAGGCTCAAAAATATTTGTGCTAGTGTCATCCAGGGAGGAAACAGTCGACTACGTTTGTATGGAGAGAGCGCCGGAAACCTTTCACCTTAAAGATGTGGTTTAAAGGCTGTGTTTTTATCAGTCAGATTTTATAAAAAAATTAAACAAAACAAAATTATAATATTCAGTTAAATATATAAAAAGAAGTTATAAAATTTACATACTTAATTTGAATAATTTTATTTTAATCCGATTAATTTAAACGTTGAAATGGCTAAAAATATATTTTTAGTCAAAGTTTTATGTATTTTTGTTTTCGTCTCACATAACAGTATGATGTCATTTATTAAAAATGTTTCTTCTTTAGCTAACAGACCACAAGAAACGTATCTGTATGCTAAAGGACAACACCCGTAATTGGCTTTTCGAAGAACAAAGTGTGTTTAATGTAAATTTAGTTTAATAAATAAATAAATAAATATTGCAGGACATTCCACACATCGCCATCTAGCCATTAATAACTACACTTGTGTTATGGGTGCTAGACAACGGATATACTGCTTATATACTTTTCTTTCGTAAATATAATACATAGAAACAATCAGACCACAGACAAATATCTACGCATAAATACTTGTCTGAGACGGGAATCGAACCTGCAACCCTGGGTTTGACAGTCCGTGACACTCCAATATTTTAGTATTATGATCCTTGCTGTTTTAGTTATTTCTTCTAAATGATAATTACGTTATAAAAATATTTCGATCCAACTGGCACAATGCCGGACTGCCAAACACAGGGTTGCGGATTCGATTCCCGCCTCAAACAAGTATTTATGCTTAGATATTTTTCTGTGATCTGGTTGTTTATATGTATTACTAGCTGCGCCCCGCGGTTTGACCCGCGTAAGTCCCGATCCCGTAGGAATATCGGGATAAAAAGTAGCTTATGTGTTAATCCAGCTATCTAGATACTGAGTTTCATCGTAATCGGTCCAATAGTTTTAGCGTGAAGGAGTAACAAATATACACACACACACAAACTTTCACATTTATAATATTAGTAGGATAAGTATATTTACAAAAGAAAAGTATATAAGTAGAATATCTGTTGTCTAGCACCCATAACACAAGTGTAGTTACTTAGCTTGGTGCTAGATGGCGATGTGTTTAAAATAAGAACAAAAGAAAAATGTATGGGTTGAAGCCACCTCTCTTAAGGAAGTGGACATTATCCTTTAAGCCCCATCTGTCCATTGGTTTGTGCATATCAGTGAGGACTTTTATATGAATAGAATGCATATAGATAAGTTAGTAATATTTTAAGTACGATTATCTTTAAACTAAAATGTTGTCGGACTATAAGTCGGTCGACAAAAAGTCCGTAGTTTAAAGCAACATATTATAACATTGGAGGTATATTCAGGAGACGTAAGTTGAATACAAAATCAACAGACAACAAAAGATTTTAAACAAAAACATTATAAAAACATTGATTTCTATGGAAATTGGATATCAATAAAAATGTTGATGACCTCTGGCTAAAGGGGTTTGCACACGGTCAAGTTTTATGGAAAGCAAGCTGCTGTGTCAAGCAGGGTAATTCAGGTACCTGCGGGTTATAAGGGCCACCAAAAGGTTTTTTAAAAACCTTGATATTAGTGACAAAATTGCAAGAAAGTAAACAAATCATTGTTTAGGGAATCACTTAGAGAAAAATTTAAAGAGATAAATATATTAACGATCTATTCACAATATATTTACGAAAACTTGCTATACGTTCACAAAAATCCTGAAATTTTTCGTAAAAATAGCGATATTCATAATTTCAACTTAAGAAATAAGGAGGAACTGACCGTGCCCGGTAGTAGGCTCCGGAAAATAAACAGGTCGTTTAATAGTACATGTGCGCTCTATTATAATTAATTACCTAAAGATGTATATGTATGACATGTCCATTAACAGGTTCAAAACTTTTATAAAGCATAAATTGTGCAGTAAGGCGTACTATGATACTTCGTCTTACCTTAATGATAACAACCCTTGGACGTGACTTTAGTTGCTCCATTTCAAATAATACTTTCAAATATTTGTAATATTGACCTTTGTGAGCGTGATCACTTAAAAAAAAAACCCCATGAGTTTCTTGTGCCTTCTTCTCATTGGTGGGCGCGTTCCGAAGGCACACATCCTAACTTAGTTTTTAAGACGATTTCAAGTGGTCTATATACAATTGTATTAAGCATACCAAGAAATATTTTTTTTTGATTTGATTTGATTTGATTTTATCAGATTGACAATAAAGTAAATATTTATCTAATGATCTGTTTTTAAGTAGTTTTCTTTATTTTTACGAAATATTTAGTTCTTGATTAAGGTGGTAGGTGGCCCTTATTACCCGCAGGTACCTTAATATATCTCGAAATTATTGATATCTGTATATTTTTTATGAAGTCGGTTTACGGACGATTATTTTACGCGATAACGTCATAATTAAACGACGATAAATTGATTTCTTTTTTGTTTTTCCTATGTTTTTATTCTATTTTTCCTTTATATAAGTCTTCTATTCGTCACTCGTCACCATAACACGAGCCCATATGGGCTCGTGTTTAGTATTTCTCTAGTATTTAGTATTACTCTGTTTCCTTAGCTACCATGACGCATGACGTCACACAATATTATCGTGACACTTTTTTTGTAAATGCATTTGTTCATCAATTTAATAGACCTTATTACGTCAAAAATAACAAGTTTTTAAACCATCAAATAAATTACAAATAAGTAGCAAAACAAACGAAACGCATGACGAATTGATGAATCAATTACAAACAGATTAACAATCATTTTAGTGTTACGTAACGAAATAATTGCAATATTTGAAGCTATGGGCCTGTTCAAAAATGCAATGTTGACTGTTGTGTAAGCTAGAGCGTTTCCATTGTACAAGAACTACATAGATGATAATAATAATAAGGGACACCTGCGGGTAACAAGGGTCACCTGCGGGTATTAAGGGCCTCCTGCAGGTAGTAAGGGCCACCTGCGGGTAATAAGTTTAAACTACAATACTACAAAAAATTAAAAAAATGTTAAAACTAACTTCAAATTGTACCTACTTACCTTTGATTTCCTTTACTTAAAATTGTAAAATGTGTTAGTATTATTAAACTTAAAGCTAATTTAAGTGCATTGTTGTGCATAATACGGACGACAGCAAAGAGGGGACTCCTCTAATACAAGTTCTATGAACTTAACAGAGAAGCTCCCACACCTTGTGTTTTTGTCAATTTATGTTATGAATAAAAAAATTGAATTCTTTTTTTTTAAATTTGAGTACGGTCCACTTGCGGGTAATAAGGGCTAACTGCGGGTAATACGAGCCACCTGTCACCTTAGTAAACTAAATATTTCGTGAAAATAGGGAAAAGAACTTAAAAATAGGTCTTTAGATAAATATTTACTTTATAGTCAATCTGAAAAATTTAATTCATTTAATTTCCCTTAGCCGATTTCTTATACAGGGATATTGGTAACTATATTAGCAAGCGTTTCAGGGTCACTTCTGTGCACCTAAACAAACAATTTTTGTTCTAAGACTTTTGGAAATTCGAAATATTTTTTGAAAATTTTGAGGTTAGGTTTACCTAAAATCAGCTGTTCCTTACACGGAGGGTGTCATTAACCTTAAGATTATATTTATTTTTTAAGTTTTATCTACTGTTCTAAGTCTTAATGACCTTTGTTTTAAAAAATCAGCAGATTTTTTTAATTTACTTTAACTCAAAATTTTCTAAAAAATATTCGAAATTCCAAAAGCCTTACAACAAAAGTTGTTTGTTTAGGTGATAAATAATAAATAAATATTGCAAGACATTACACACATCGCCATCTAGCCTCAAGCTAAATAACTAGACTTGTGTTATGGGTGCTAGACAATTCATATACTACTTAGATACTTTTCTTTTGTAAATATATAGGTACTTATAATAAATAGAAACAACCAGACCACAGACAAATATCTAAGCATACATTTTTGTCTGAGGCGGGAAGCAAACCCTGTGTTTGGCAGTCCGGCATGGTGACCATTGACCAAGAATTGACCCTCAACCGCTTGCTAGTATAGTTACCAATAATCCTGTATCATAAAAATATGCGCTGCTATTTATTATTCTGTGGCGAAATCAAATATTACAAAAAACTGCAAAGAATATGCTAGAATATTTAAAAACCTGTATTAATTTGTCCAGTGATAATAAATGATTTAAAACTTTAAATTACTTGTTAACCTTGACAGTTGAATTGTTGACTATCTAAACAGTAATTAAATACAATATTTTTAACTAATTATTTATTGTCTATCCGGTTTTGTAATGACAGATTTTTGATGCAATTTGTTGTTAAAAAATCTGGTTGGGTATGTTAATGGTCGATTTATAATTTACTTTTTAAATTAACTATTGCTATTTAATTAAAAAAAAGGTTTTCTGTAAAGTCTGTTTACGGACGATAAATTTTACTTGATAACGTCTTATGAAAACGATGAAAAATAGTTTTTATTTTGTTTTTCTTTTAAGATATTTATTCCTCTTTTTTTTCTTTTTTATAAATATTTTTTCTTTTATGCGACGCGTCATGGTCATGTTACCATGACGCATGGCGGCATACAACGGGCACGGGATGCAAACATGACGTCATACGAAACGTGACGCGTCATGGTACCGGAACATGAAACTTTTTTGTGAACTCAGGTGGTCCATCAATTTATTAGACGTTACCACGTCAAAAAATTTAACGTGTCGCGGGACACGCGTTTGGAACGAAGCCCCTTTACCTTTTTTTCATACATGTTTGGGGGATAACCTAACTTAGTTTTTAAAAGGTTTCTATGTTGATCTATGCATCCAAAAGTATAAAAAAATTGACTTTTGACTTTGAATTAATTAAAATATATGGGAAATTATTTTTTGTTCAAGTCGTATGCAATAATATCAGATAAGTTTTTAATTTTGGTTACTAGATGGCGGCACAAGTTAAATTAAATCGCAAATATAAAAGTATATATTTTCTCTTGAGGCTTTTCGTTCCCCATTTTCGTAACGCGTTACATTTTTTCTCAAATAAGTCCCCGTTATGTTATTGCAAATGGAAACGCGCCCTTAGTGTCAACATAAAAGAGTTCAACTTCATTCGAAATTAATTTCATAGCAGAATTAATTTGTCAAGTCGGTTTTTGTAATTAATTTAGTTTCTCAATTCAATTTAGTGATGAGGAAAGGTTTTAATAATTAAGCTAGTGGTTCTGGGAGTAAACCTTGAGGAGTTTTGTGATGAGAAGGTGGTTCTAAGTGCTACCTAGTAGTTAAGGTGAAAGGGTACCGGCGCTCTCTCCATACAAACGTAGTCGACTGTTTCCTCCTTGGATAATGACACTGGCACAAATATTTTGTGCCATAAAACCTATAACTGCCATGACTATGCACCTATGTCTTGGTTTTTTAATTTTGTAATTATCATAGAAATTAAGATTTAAAAATAAAAACAAAACATAGGGGCATGGTCATGGCAGTTATAAGTTTTATGCAACACATATATTTGCTCTAGCGTCATTATCAATGGAGAGAGCGCCAGTACCCTTTCCTCTTAAGTTTAGACCATTAAGATGTAACAAAAAACTTCCGCATTACCAAAGTTCTTAAACCAATAATTATCAGACACAATAAAACACGAGAACAACCGCTATTTTCCAATGATATTCACACCCAAAATGCCACCGGAAATGCATCGCAGACCGCAATTAGACACGCATTGTTTAAGACATTACATAACTTTATTAAAGTCGGTCAACACGGTCCGATCGACTACTTGTTATTGTATGTAATCTGATATGTCTGACTGAGCTTATATGTACTACTGGAGGTGACTAGATGACGAAAAAGTGATGAATGCAGCAATGAACTTAACGCAGATTTATTTTTTTGACGTCGTTGCTCGGTGTGAACCACAATACCTAGAGGGATGAACCGAACAGAACGTTTTGTGAATATAAATAGTGAAAGTGACGATATGCGAATAGGACGAACTGCAAATGGGACTATGTGAATTGGTTTAGTGCTTCGTAATTAGTTCAGGAAAAAAACTAGTAGGTTTATTACTGATGCAGTCACTAGTGGTTAAACGTCACAACTCTCATCTTACGTCAAATCGACGGGATTCTGATGAATGTAGCTAATCCAACCTCTTTGTTAGAAGGTACGCAAGGAGGAAAGCGAATATAAACTTATGCACCAACAAAAATGGAGGCTCTTCGTTGAGTTTTTAAAAAGTTATTATTTTACTGGTAGTTTATGCTATTATTGGTACGAAGTTTCCTATCGCGGTTTGGCTAGGGACGTAGCCGAGGAAAAATGTAGCGCGTTACGAAAACGTATAACGAAAAACCAACCACAAATATATGAAAAATACAATAATTTTCTATAAAGTCGGTTTACGGACGATAATTTTACGTGATAACGTCATAAGAACTCTTTTGTATTGTTGACATTGCCGTTTTGCATACTTTTATACGTTGCTATGGTTACCTTGTCAATAACGGAAATGTGACATGACGTCAAACTTTTAGTGAGTTCAGGTGTCAATCGATTTATAAGACGTTATCACGTCAAGAAGAAAAGTAAAGGGGTTTTAAAAGCCTGTCCTGTGACACGTTTTTTTTTAAGTCTAATCAAGCAGGATTGTAAAGTCCTCCTTGTGTTGTAAACATTCATATTAGGTATAGTAATTTTATTATTCTAGGCCAAGTCTACACTTTTGTTGCTGGCCCTACAGCAAAATCAATAGCGTTCGTATACTTTTTCTCCGTCTTGTCATCTTCCCTGTTATGTAAGTGACTCAGTGCTTATTATACTATATGATATGTTACTTATTTACAGTATTTTGAATTTCAAAACAAGTGTATTTTTTGTATCTGCATGTTTTTATTGCATGTTTTTGTACACAGAGTAAATAACTAAGAAATAACTTGACAATTGTATATTTTTTGTTTAATATTTGGTATCCTCTTAACATAAATACGTAACTCGAATAAATAAGTACCTTTACGACTTAAGAGGAAAGGGTACCGAGCGCTCTCTCCATACAAACGTAGTCGACTGTTTCCTCCCTGGATAATGACACATGAGCAAATATTTTTGTGCCATAAAACCTATACTTGCCATGACTAGGCCCCTATGTTTTGTTTTTTAAATCTTAATTTCTATGATAATTAGAAAATGAAAAAAGCATAGTCAAGCCAGTTATAAGTTTTATGTCACAAAAATATTTGTGCTAGTATCATTATCCAAGGAGGAAACAGTCGACTACGTTTGTATGGAGAGAGCGCCGTTACCCTTTCTTCCTAAGCTGCGCGCGCATCACTGTAACACTAAAATAACAGGTTGAAGCTGCCCGCAAAATAAATATCAGACGGACGTATAACTTCTCACGGCGTACTTAAATACACGCATGCATTTTTTTCAGGGTTCCGTACCCAATGGTTAAAAACGGGACCCTTTTACCAAGACTCCACTGTCCGTCCGACTATCACCAGACTAAATGTAGTGTAATGTAAGATATTGTATTTGTAAATATTATATTTTCTTCGTGTTAAACTCGTATTGTGCACATAAAAAGGGAAGACGCTGGCTTTTAAAACACAAGTTTTCTTAGTTTAAGAGTCAGAGTTCCACCTACTGAGACTGTAAGTTTAACAATAAAGATATTATTGTATTATAAATCTCAAGTTTACCAACATCGCTAACAGATGTCGTTAGTAAATTTAAGTATTTCTCTAGATCGCGCTATCGTTGTGTTTCCAACGAATGTAGTAGTCGGACACCGACGTCATTACCTTCAGACAGACGGACGCGTTATAAGGGTATCCTTTACTCTTGTAATATTTTTTTGTAACACAAAGCTCGACCCAGCTTTGTGTTTTATATAATACTAGCTACGCCCTGCGATTTCACCCGCGTAAGTCTCGATCCCGTGGGAATATCGGGATGATGTATTTCTGTTGCCGCTATAACAACAAATACTAAAAACAGAAATCCTTCGAACGCGGCGACTCGCGCTTGGCCGGTTTTTATTTTTATTTCACATCCTAGACCATATAGGTGTACTTGTACTTGTATACAGGCTGTTTTCCGCCATTGGATCCTTTTTAATTCAGTCCTTTTTGCGTGAGGATGGAGTAGGCTTGCCCAGCACCACTACCCTCTCAGCTTAGTCAACCATGTCCAGAGGAGAGAACTTGTCAATACTTCTGGAGCCAACTAAGCCGCGGGTTTCATCACGATGTTTTCCTTCGCCGTAAGAGTAATGTCAATTAGCGCACATAAATTTTCTTAAGAAAATTAGGTATATTGGTGCACGGCCGGATTCGAACCCACTACCTTCAGAATGAAAGTCGAGGTATCTACCACTAAGCCAACACCGCTCTAGGTGTATTAAAAAACGAGTTTTATACACTAAAAATAAAGATAAAAATATGACGTGCATTGAATTAAAATGTCGCTGGATACAAAAGGTCAACTGGCCTTAAAGACATAAGCATACTTCACAACTCGCATGTGGATTTTTATTTTAAACTTCCTACCTAGTAAGTACTAACAAAGGAATGAAAGGGTACCGGCGCTCTCTCCATACAAACGTAGTCGACTGTTTCCTCCCTGGATAATGACACTGCAAATATTTTTGTTGCATAAAACTTATAACTGCCATCACATTGGTTTTTTTCATTTTCTAATTTTCATAGAAATTAAGATTTAAAAAAAACCAAAACATAGGGGCATGGTCATGGCAGTTATAAGTTTTATGCAACAAAAATATTTGTTCTAGTGTCATTATCCAGGGAGGAAACAGTCGACTACGTTTGTATGGAGAGAGCCCCCGGTACTCTTCCCTCTGAAGCAAGTAACATAGCTTTCAATTAAATTTTGACGTGATAACTTTTTTAAAATAAAAAGTGACTCGATAAATGGACTATTCAACACAAAAATATTTTTTCAATTTGGACCAGTAGTTCCTGAGATTAGCGCGTTCAAACAAACAAACTCTTTAGCTTCAGTAAAGATGAACACCGTACTGCACTCACAAAAAAGCGTGACCTCATCGCGTTCCGCTCACGTTAGCGTTATTGAACGTTGTCGTCCGTAAAGCGACTTTATTTGATGAAATTTTCGTACCTGTTTTCATGCCTTAAATTTAAATAAAATTTTATGCTATTAATGTCAATCGATTGAATTTTTTTAACAATAATTATTGTAGGACATGACAAGCCCCAAGCTAAGAAAGTAGGCTTGTGTTATGGTCGCCAGACAACGGATAAAATACTTTTATACTTTTCTTTTGTACATATTTTACTTAATATATATACATACACCCCACCAGAGACAAATATCTGTACATAAATACATATATACGGTAGGAATCGAACCGGCAACCTCCTGCGTCGCAGGCGGTTGTTCGCCTGACACGCCACATAAATCGACAAACAAATAGAAATTAAAGTAAAAAAGCATATTTATGTAATTTTTTGCTATCTCTTATACTAAAAAAATAAAACATACAATCGCATTGAGAACCTCCTCCTCTTTTCGAAGTCGGTTAAAAATGGCCAAGAAGTCCTATTTAATAATTCACACTGTATATTTACCCCTTGAAAGCCTAGTCTATTCTATTCACCCTGTATATACCTAACAAAATACCCATACAAATATCGCAATATTTCATGTTCCATTGCAAGAGTGACCTCATACTTATATAACACGCTTGCTGTTTAAAATTGACATCTATCACCGTTGTCATAGGGTCTACAATTGCATAGCAATGAAGCTAGGTCAATGTAATGCCTCGGTAGACAAATCTATTTGCTATCTTACTTGCAATCTTAGATTAATCTTAGATTACGTAGTTACTGTGATAAACATTAAAAAATCTTTTCTCCTCTTATATTAAAATTTTTTAATTTTTTTTTTGTGTAATCTATAAATTCAACAATATCAATCCATTTTCTATCTCTATATAACTATTTGATTTAAATATGGGAGCATCGCCATCCGTTCAAATTCTGAATTTGTACAATTAGTGATTTGTTAGCAGTTCGTTCAAAATTGTGTATAGTAAACTAGCTGCGCCCCGCGGTTTCACCCGCGTAAGTCCCGATCCCGTGGGCATATCGGGATAAAAAGTATCTTATGTCCGTCTCCTGGCTCTAAGCTACCTCCCTACCAATTTTCACCCAAATCTGTTCTGTCGTTCTTGAGTTATAAGTGGTGTAACTAACACGACTTTCTTTTATATATATATAGATTATCAATTCGTAACAAATGTAACATAAGATGCTTCATCTATCATATTGGTACAATTTATTAATTTGTACAAATTAGCGATTTATTAGCAGTTCGTTCAAAGGTTTATGTTTCTAGAACCTGGGTGACAAAGTTTTGATCGGTATTTTTTTATCTTTTTGAGTAAATCGTGTTTTTTGGAAATTATATTATCTTGACACTGGCAATATCCAAGTCGTTTCAAAACTTTAGAAGAAACTCCGTTGCCATAACAACGCGACAGTACATAAAACCCTCGTTACCATAGTAACTATTATAAATAACAACAAACGATATAAATAAATAAATATTCCAAGACATTCCACACATCGCCATCTACCTCCAAGCTAATTAACTACACTTGTGTTATGGGTGCTAGACAACTCATATACTACTTATACACTTTTCTTTTGTAAATATATACTTATAATACATAGAAACAACCAGACCACAAACAAATATCTAAGCATAAATACATGTCTGAGGCGGGAATGGAACCCGCAACCCTGTGTTTGGCAGTCCGGTATGGTATGTGAATGGCTTAATTTTAATTCAATTTGATCCATTCAGACTAAGTAGAAGAAGATTGACGGTAGGCGGAATCTTGGCCTATCAGTGATGTCAAAACGCGTAAAGTTGTAAAAGAATCAAGATGAGATACTTGTACTTGTATACAGGCTGTTTTCCGCCATTGTACCCTTTTTAATTGGGTCCTTTTTGCGTGAGGATGGAGTAGGCTTGCCCAGCACCTACTACCCTCTCAGTTTAGTCGACTGTCTCCAGAGGAGAGCACTCGTCAATACTTCTGGAGCCAACTAAGCCGCGGGTTTCATCACGATGTTTTCCTTCGCCGTAAGAGCAATGTCAATTAGCGCACATTAATACATTGGTGCTCGGCCGGCCGGCATTCAAACCCACGACCTTCAGAATGAAAGTCGAGGTATCTACCACTAAGCCAACACTGCTCTCCAAGATGAGGTAACAGGGTAGCTAATCCATCTCTGACATCGATTGGCTGCAGTTGACAATAACTAAATACCTACTTTCATTTCAATTTATCGCTTTGCTTGTGTTAGGAAATATATTTCATAGTCGTTACTCATTATTTACACAATTTTTAAGGTTCCGTCACAAAGGGGTAAAAACGATCATACTGAGACTTCACTGTCCGTCTGTATGCACGAGCAAAATTTAATAAAACCAGCCAAGTGCGAGTCGGATTCACGCACCAAGGGTTCCGTAGTAAATAAATAAATAGATATAGCAGGACATTCCACACATCGCCATCTAGCCCCAAGCTAAGTAACTACACTTGTGTTATGGGTGCTAGACAACTCATATACTACATAAATATACTTTTCTTTTGTAAATACATACTTATAATATATAGAAACAACACAGACAAATATCTAAGCATAAATACATGTCTGAGGCGGGAATCGAACCCGCAACCCTGTGTTTGGCAGTCCGGCATGGTGATCATTGTGCCAACTGGGTCGTCGTAGGAAAGTACATGAACATATAAATTATACACGACGAATTGAGAACCTCCTGCTTTTTAGAGTTCAGTACCCATAGGGTAAAAACTGCACCCTATTATTAAGACTCCACTGTCCGTCTGTCTGTCACCAGGCTGTATCTCATGAACCGTGATAGCTAGACAGTTGACATTTTGACAGGTTATGTATTTCTGTTGCCGCTATAACAACAAATTATACTAAAAACAAAAATGTGGGGTTACCATGCCGGCCGTGCGTTAATCGCTATTATGCTATTACATTATCAATTGGTATAAAAATATAAGCGATTATTTTTGCAAAATTAACAGATTCATTCTTAGCTTTGCTACCTGATAACTTACAAGCCACTTTAAGTCTGAACTTCAAACAAACAAACTCTTCAGCTTTATAATATTAGTATCGATGTGCAATGAAGTTCAGACTTAGTTTTGTTAAGATTTGCGGAAACAGCCCCGTAAAACTAAACAAAACTAAGTCTGAACTTCATTGCACATATATACTAATATTATAAAGCTGAAGAGTTTTTTTGTTTGAACGCGCTAATCCCAGGAACTACTGGTTCGAATTGAAAAAGTTAAAAAAACCAGTTGAAGTTTTGACTAAAGACAGAAAAAAATGTGGGGCTTCTTTTATAACATGGTACGGAACCCTCGATACAGCCTGATGATAGACAGACGGACAGTGGAGTCTTAGTCTTAGGGTTCTGATTCTACTTTTTGGGTACGGAATCCGAAGAATCAAGAAGTTTTTTGTCCCCAATCAAAAATAGCAGTCCTTTTATTCAAATATGACAGAGTTAGTCCTTTTTTTTAATTTTGTTTAATCGAATCTGTCAATCGTAGTTAAAGTATAATTTCAGTGATTTATATATTAGTATTTATTGAATAAAAATTAATAATTTCTTGTGAATTTTACAAGTTAAAATTTTTCGTTTTTCGTAATGAATTTTACTATATTTTTTTAAGTCAATTAGTGATGATAAAATATAGGAAGTTAGGTGTCTGATCTAATATTTCGTAGACTCAAATAACTCCCCGGCGAGGTTTCGTTAAAAAAAGAAAAAACAAAATTTTTTACTTACCAAAATCCCACAGCGTATAAAAGAGTTCAAATATATTTCACTGCACTATTTAAAAAAAAAATGTTCACATCACAACACTGGAATTTTTTTATCCAAAATAATAGTCGTAATAATAAAATAGTATGTAAATTGCCACCGCGTAAAGAGCAAATTTAAAATAAAGGTAGAAAAAATCCTTGACGAAATTCCAGACTATTTGGGTTACCCCGTTTGGCTTTTGTACAGTCGATCCTTGCATTTACATAATCGGGACACCTGAAACAATAAAAAAAAACATGTAAAAAATTCTGAAAGACGTGACCAAAAACTCTGAAAGTCTAAACTCATGGTCACCCTAATTTTTAAGAACCATAGGAAATATTCTGCAAAATAGTCTAATAAATATTGCAGGACATTTCACACAGCGCCATCTGGACCACTAGGCTTGTATTATGGTGACCATACCACCAGCATAGAATACGTACATACAAGAACAAATACTTATATGTAATTTTCTTAGTAAATTAAAAAAACTTTAAAAAAAAGCACAATAAATAAAAAGTAGCCTTGATAAACTTAAAATAATAACATCATTTTTTTAATAAAGGGTATATTTTAAAGAAAAAAAAACTGGAATAAGTAAGTAAATTACCTACATAATTTTTACTATTTTTCAGATATAAAATAAAATAAATTTGATTAAGATCCAACAATAAATTTGAATACCAATTACAATATGATTTTTTTGATTCTATAATTTCGCAAAAGATAACATAGGTTATCTTTTGCAATAAAAACTAATACATATATTTTTTTTTTTAAATACCTGCTTCTTAACTCTTGGTCCAAGAACAAGCGACCGGTTGCGCGCGCGCCTCCGACTACAGTAACCATGATTTCAACATTAGAATGTACAAGGTCATAACTTTGTACTGAAGACATTTAATATAAAAAATAGAGAGAACATTGATTTTTATGAGTAGTTTAATTTAAGCAACAATTTATCGCTTTTTTTTAAAGTACTAATGTATCTTCTAAATAATTGTTACTAGCTGTTTCCCGCGACTTCGTACGCGTGGTAGTTTTGTTTTTTGTGCCAAAACCATCCTCTTAAATCACTTTATCTATTAAAAAAAACCGCATCAAAATCCGTTACGTAGTTTTAAAGATCTAAGCATGCATAAGGACAGACAGCGGGAAGCAACTTCGTTTCATACTATGTAGTGATCTTGACCTTTGTGAGCATGACCACTAAAAAGTCCCCATGAGTTTCTTGCGCCTTCATCCTAACTTAGTTTTTAAGACGTTTCAATGTGATGTGATGTTGTGTAATTTTGATAACATTCAGTCAAAATATCGGTAAAGATTTCATCTCCAAGTCCATCTCAGCACTTTTGAGAAAAACAAAACACATTCGTTACAATCAACAATGTTAGTTGTAAGCGACAGGTATTTCTGGCGCGTTGCGTTTGGCAGCAAAAGTAGCCTTAAGGCGCTCCTTCAGTACCGTGTGTAGGTACGAGTATTCACATTACCTTAGCCCGCGCTCTCAAAGACGTAGCGTGCTGCGTGCTAACTGTTATATTTGATCGATATGCAAAACATTTTAGCATCTTTATGCACAAATATAGTTCCTAGAGGTCAAAACCTATCATTTGATTCATTTTTAGAAACAAACGTTAACTATTTTTGAATAAAACCCGATAAACGATCTAATAATTTTCAGTTTTCTAACATTTTTTTATCGAACGAAGTTGTTCATATCATGTTTTCAACCACAATAAACAAAAATATGGTTATTAAACTACAATATCTATTTATATCCAAATAACAAAAAAAGAGTATTTGATTACTTAGAGTTGCTTAAAACAAAGGTCGATTTTGGTAGCTTTGGTAGCCTTAAGCCGTTTTTTTATTATTTTAGTTAGATTTATGCTAAGAATAATGTTTAGAATGTTCTCTCTATACTAATATAAATTAAATATCTATGTATTTGTGGTCATTGTAAAAACTTGTTTTGTAGTTACTAAGTATTTAATATAATTTGTTAATATCTTTCGTTTGGTTAAAATTTTTGTTAAAGGTTACGGGAAAATAGCTTTTTAGTTTTTTTTAGTTACATCTGTATATATAAAAATCTTGTGTCACGATGTATGTTGCCAATAAACTCCAAAACTACTGAACCGATTTCAATCAAATGTTCACATGTACCCGTATTTTGGTCTAACTTACTGGATAGGATAGTTATCATCTCAATTATTCGCTTATGTCGTGAATGTAAACGAATAAAATGCATCAATTAATGGTTTCTTAAGCAAGTGTTTATTTACTGTTTAGTTTTATGAAGTTCTCATAGATGGCGGTGTACGTTGATTCATCGATAAAATTCTTCAATATTGTTTGACATCTGGGTTGCAAATACACCCAATAGATGGCGCTGTGTTCGGGACTAACGCGGGTGAAATCGCGGGGCGCAGCTAGGTTTTTAATATTTTTTTTAAATATCGTCCGAATACTGGGCATGTGTTAATTTATTAGAAAAAAAATTATGATAGTTGGATAGAAAATCTCATTCAACAATTAAATTAAATTAAACAACACATTATTTATATAATTAAAGCAAACAATTTAACTTTTTTAACGTCTAGTAAATTGATGGAACACTTGCATTTACAAAAAAGTGTCACGGTAATATTGTGTGACGTCATTGTCACGTTCCCTTTGTGTTACGGCATTGTCACGTTCCGGTGACGTCATTTCAACAATGACGTCACACAGCACGCAGCAATATAAAACAGACACGAGACGTGGCACGCGTCTTGTGTTTGTTTTTAACCCCTGACGCAAAAACGACGGTGTGTTATAAGTTGGACGTGTCTGTCTCTGTGTGTGTGTGTCTGTCTGTCTGTCTGTGGCATCGTAGCTCCCGAACGGGTGAACCGATTTTGATTTAGTTTTTTTTTGTAAGTATATTTTTTAATAATAATATCGCTCATCTGGACTTGTGTTATGGTGACGAGTGACGAATAGAAGACTTAATCGGTTTCTTATGACGTTATCACGTAAAAGTTTCGTCCGTAAACCGACTTCACAGACAACCATTTTTATTAGTTTGGAATATACGAATTTTCTAGATTTTTTTTGAATATTTTAAAAGTCGGAAATGTTATTAGGAAAAATTTGTTAAAATCAACTTTTTTTAGGGTTCCGTACCCAAAAGGTAAAGACGGGACCCTATTACTAAGACTCCGCTGTCTGTCTGTCTGTCTGTCACCAGGCTGTATCTCATGAACCGTGATAGCTAGACAGTTGTTTTCCACAGATGATGTATTTCTGTTGCCGCTATAACAACAAATACTAAAAACAGAAAATAATGGTACGGAACCCACAGTGCGCGAGTCCGACTCGCACTTGGCCGGTTTATCTATACATATAAAATGCTTTGTTCTGAACTACTGACTGACTGACTGACGGATCAACGCACAGCCTAAACCGCTGATCGTAAATACTTGTTTGGATTGTGTGTTCTTTGCATGACGTACGCACCGGATAAGACAGGATTTTTCGAAATTCCAGCCCTAAGAGGGTGAAAAGGGGGGGGCAAAGTTTGTATGGGACAACGTGATTCCTTGGTCCAATCTTCTTCAAATTTTATATAAACATTCTTTAACAGAATTGATGGAATACGTGTTTCGTATTTTTTTGAAATTCATCCCCTAGCGGGGTTAAAAAGGGGAAAGACGTTATTTTCGGGGTGGTTTTTTCATTTTCGACGTGTACGCGGACGAAGTCGCCGGCAAAAGCTAGTTTTTAATAAAAACCCCTTTCATTACTTCATTAATTTAAATTGTCGCAAGAATCGATGACGTCACATGCCATATTTGAAAGCTCACTCAATGAAGGTTATGTATTTTTACAAAATACTAAAATTTAGGTTACTTTAAACATCTAGAGGTTATACAAATATTAATTACGCAGTGGGTAACGAACCCCTGACCCTAGCTGCGCTACAGAGAATGTAAATATGTTTAAATAACCAAATCGTGCAGGCAATCGCAATAAAATCAATGAAAATTTCACGTTTCATAATCATGTCGGTACATACGTAAACTACGCCCCGCGGTTTTACTCGCGTTAGTGAAAAATCGGTGTATTCCACTTCCGGTGGCGTAGCGTGGATCCTGTCACCCGGGGCGGAGTCCTAATTTGCTGCCCGTTTGATGTGACAAAAATAAAAAGGTTGATATGGATGAGAAAAAACGTAACGATATGAAAAAATTGAGCGAAAAATAATTATTTCAAACTACCTACCTCTTTGAATTTTTGAATCCTAAATTTTTTATGCAACCCATTTGCAATATATTTATTGGCCTATTTAATTTGATATAATATACTTTTCATCCATTAAACAGATCGATGAAGGTCGTTCTTAAAGGGAACTGGATATGATTAGTATTTTTGGAACGAAGTTCCTTATCGCGCGTTCCGAAAGGGGGCTAGACGGAAAAAATTAAGACGAAAAGTTGTAACGACACTTTTTGCTATAGTTGTAAACCGTGCGGCGTGCGCGTGTTTCTCTGTCTGTCTCCCTCTCTCATAGAAAGCAATTACTAAAATTGAGCCTACTGATTAAGTTTATATAACATTTTATTTGTTAATTTAAAAAATATATTATTATAACTTAAGTTTTTTCTCTTTTATACAGGATAGTAAGTTATTTTATAAGAAGGCGGTTGAAAAATACCTGAACAATTAAATTATGTTTTTCGACTTTTAAAAATTCGAACATTTTTTCGAAAATATTAAGGCAATATTTACCCGATCAGCTGTTACTTACACGGAGAAGTCATTGACCTTACGATTATACATATTTTTTAAGTTTTATCTACTGTTCTAATTCCGAATGACCATTACTAAAAGCATCAGTTGATTCGTTCTTCTCATTGGTGGGCGCGTTCCGAAGGCACACATCCTAACTTAGTTTTTAAGACGTTTCCACGTGATCTTGTACCTAGGTATTAAGTTACCAAAAGGAATAAAAAAATTTGATTTTGATTTGATTTGATCAAACCACAAAAAAGTCTCAAAAAATGGTTGTGAGAAGTAGCCCTCAACCGCTTTCATATATGATTCCCAATAACCCTGTATATAGAGACATACAGACAGAGATACATATTACATATATATAACTTCCTAAGGAAGTAAATGTTTAATTAATAAGGAAAGGTGATTTTTTTCTAATAAGGAACTATTACTGCTGTAGGTATGTATGAAGCAATGTTTAATGGGTTAAGCTTGAATAAACTGTTATAATTCTAATAATGTATGCTATATTATACATTTGTGGGTATTTTAAGACGAAAAGGGATTGTTCTAGAAGTCTACACTTTTGTTCTACCACTTTTGATCAGCTGTTTTTGGACTTAGAGGTAATTGAACGTAAGGCTTTATTGAGTTTTGATTACTATTTTCATAGTACATTGCGATACAAGTGTGGTAAATTGATCATTGCATAGAGGCGGTTTATGACGAGCGAGAGGAATGCGAGTGCGTTTATAAAGCCGAGATGGAATGATCAAACCACACATATATCGTACGACGTTTTTTATCACAGTTGCAAATAAAAGAAAAAACTTGAAATAATAAATAGTTAACAAAATATTTGTGTTATTTTTTAGGCAATATTTTTTTGTTGATTATACTCCCGAAAAGGCAGGCAAAAGACTTTTAACCTATACAACCTCGTCTGACATACAATATTTTTTACCAGCAATCCCGTGTTTGTTTGGCTGTCCGGCAGTGACAACACGTTTACTGGTGAACATATAGGCCTTCTCGAAAGACTTCCAGAGCGATTGGTCGCATGCCCATCATTCATGTCTGCATTTTAAAAAACCGGTAAAGTGTGAGTTGGACTAACTTACGAAATGTTTTGTACCGTAGTGTATGGAAACCCACTTTTTTCTTTTTTTAGTATTTGTTATTATAGCGGCAACAGAAATACATCATCAGTGAAAATTTCAACTGTCTAGCTATCACGGTTCATGAGATACAGCCTGGTGACAAACGGACAGACAGATTTATTCTTTGTGGATGGAACCCTAAAAATCTGCTGTTTTTCGGAGTAAGAGGTCATTGACCTCAATGACTTACAATTTAAAGAATTTAATCTCTTTTGTCTTAAAACGAGTAGAGTTTTCTTAGACAGTATAAATATTAATTATAGCATCACTTCCCGCTTTCACCCGCAGTAACTCCCGATCCCGTGGGAATATCGGGATAAAAAGTACGCTATGTTACTGTCAATTAATTAATGTATCTTCATACCAAGTTTCATCGAAATCTGTCAAGTAATTTCGGAGCCTATTCAATTCAAACAAACTATTAAATCTTTCTTTATATTAGTACTAGCTTTTGGCTTGGACCAAGGAATTACGTTGTCTCATACAAACTTTCCCCCCTTTTTCATCCTCATAGGGGTAGAATTTCGGAAAATCCTTTCTTATCGGATGCCTACTTAATACAAAGAACACACCCTCCAAGTTTCAGGTCTCTACGATCAGCGGTTTAGGCTGTGCGTTGATCCGTCAGTCAGTCAGGCAGGACAAAGTATATGTAAAGAAGATAGAAAATAAACACAAATTGTAAACTCCTCGTGTTATGTTCATTTGTCCATTTCCACCGCCCACGTCTTCATGCACCATTTATGAACATTGTTATATCATTTTTAATTTCATATAATAACGAATTGTGTAATTTTATTGCCATAAAAATGGTTTGACTTTCATATGCGATTTGTTAGAAAGAACTTCGCTAAATTCACTCTTTTTTTTACGATTCCGTACCTCAAAAAGTAAAAAGGAACCCTTATAAGATAAATAAATAAATATTGCAGGACATTCCACATATCGCCATCTAGCCCTAAGCTAAGTAACTGCACTTGTGTTATGGGTGCTAGGCAACTCATATACTACTTATATACTTTTCTTTTGTAAATACTTATAATACATAGAAACAACCAGACCACAGACAAATATTTAAGTATAAATACTTGTCTGAGGCGGGAATCGAACCCGCAACCCTGTGTTTGGCAATCTGGCATGGTGACCATTGTGCCAACTGGGTCGTCAAAAGATTTTTATTCTAAGTAATCTAGCTTGTCCGCGTGACACCACCATTTTTTTTAGGTAATCTAAGGAAGAGAAGACCAAAAATGCGTACTTGACAGCTAATAAAAAAAAACGAGTATCTGGAACTTAGAAAAAGTAGTAGAAAAACATTAATATTTAAAGTTTGTGTGTGTATGCGTATGTATGTTTGTTACTCCTTCACGCAAAAACCACTGGACCGATTGCGATGAAACTCGGTATCTAGATAGCTGGAGACGTAGATTAACACATAGGCTACTTTTATCCTACGGGTTCCCACGGGTACCGGACTTGCGAGGGTGAAACCGCGGGGCGCAGCTAGTGATTTATAAAAAATACATTAATTTTCTTGGTCTTATACATAGGCTAATAAATAAATACATTACCCTCCTATACGTCGCTCAGTCGGGCAAAAGAAAGATTTCAGTTTTATTTCAGCTATAAAAAGCTAATATAATAAAACAAATCTAAATTAAAAGCAGGAAAGATAAAAAGTTATTCTCACTTTCATATTGTTCATAACAAAACAATGGAACAATAAAATAATGATAGACTTTTATAGAAAATTGTCCAGCAATTATGTGATCGTCTTAAGTGATGGTTGGAGGTCAATGTACTGCTTTAAGAGTATCAAATACTGATCACATTTTATTATAGAACTAGCTTTTGTCCGCGACTTTGTCCGCGTAGAAGTCGAAAATAGACCAAGTAATCACGTTGTCCCATACAAACTTTGCCCCCCTTTTTCACCCCCCTAAGGGGTAAAATTTCGGAAAATACTTTCATAACGGATGCCTACGTTACACTAAGAACACACCCTCCAAGTTTCAGGTCTCTACGATCAGCGGTTTAGGCTGTGCGTTGATCCGTCAGTCAGTCATTCAGGACAAAGAATTTTATATGTAGGTATAGATTTTTGTTTCGGGCATATTTGCAACAAAATGTATGGAGGATAGATTTATGATTTTTTGTTTGTAACGAATAGGCTCCGAAACTACTGGACCGATTTTGATGAAACTTGGTATCAGGGTACATTGATTCATTGATAATAACATAAGCTAATCTGTATCCCGATTATCCCACGGGATTGAGACTTACGCGAGTAAAACCGCAGGACTCAGCCAGTCTAGTATTTCGGGAGTATATTTTAAATAAATAAATAAACTAAATTAACTGCTTTTGTACTAAGTCTTTATATTTTTAAGTAGGTATGTATTTATTAAAGGAAAATCTTATCTATCAGTCATCTGGTCACCATAACACGAGCCTAGTTGTTTAGCTCGGAACTAGATGGCGCTGTTTGCGATATTAATTTATAATTAGATACGTTTGTAGAAATCACAGTAACCCAATCTCTAATTGGTCTAGAAAAGTGACAACTGAGAAATGGGCCAATCGCGTGAGTTGTTACTTTTACTGGGCCAATCGAACCGTGTCCTTTGGTGTTGTGAAATCGTAATCGATTCTTGCGCTTGCGCATATGGCATAATATAGTTAGTTAAATATGTGTGTAATGCCGTAGACGTACAATAGATAGCTATAGCTAACAACGCCCATGTACTTATGTATGCATACGGGCTTTTTTCCGCAACTAGACTCTTTTTAATTGGGTCCTTTCTGCGTGAGGATGGAGTAGGCTTGCCCAGCACCTACTACCCCCACAGCTTAGTCGACCATGTCCAGAGGAGAGAACTTGTCAATACTTCTGGAGCCAACTAAGCCTTCACGATGTTTTCCTTCACCGTAAGAGCAATGTCAATTAGCACACATAAAATTTTCTTAAGAAAAATACATTGGTGCACGGCCGGCTGGGATTCGAACCCACGACCTTCAGAATGAAAGTCGGGGTATCTACCACTAAGCCAACACCGCTCTTAACAACGCCTATACAAAATAGCGTACGTGTTTAGTAACGCTATCTGTTAAGACACAAATGTAACTAAATATTGTAACTAATTACTAAATAAATCATTTATTTATTATCTAATGAAACCTACAAACAAAATAGTAATATTTATCGGCGCAATTATGATTATTGACCTAAACTTTGATTGGTAAAACTAATTTTCATCTAGAATTCATGAAATTATTGATTATTCAAAACAATATTGTTGTTTTGAATGTTTGTTTACAAATAAAATAAATTAAATACCTTATCAAATAAACCGCCCCGCGACACTCCTGGCACAAAAATTGAGAGAATGCAAGCGGAAATACGAGTAGTATCGCAATAATAGTATTGTACTACAAACTACAAACTTGGAGTCTTTAAGGCTAGGTACTAATAAAGCTACCAAAATCGACCTTTGTTTTAAGCAACTCTAGGTAATCAAATACTCTTTTTTTGTTATTTGGATATAAATGGATATTGTAGTTTAATAACCATATTTTTGTTTATTGTGGTTGAAAACATGATATGAACAACTTCGTTCGATAAAAAAATGTTAGAAAACAGAGAATTATTAGATCGTTAATCGGGTTTTATTCAAAAATAGTTAACGTTTGTTTCTATATATAAATAATAGTTAACGTCTAGGAACTATATTTGTGGATGTTAATGTTGTGATTGTTAATGCTAAAATGTTTTGAATATCGATCAAATATAACAGTTAGCACGCAGCACGCTACGTCTTTGAGAGCGCGGGCTAAGGTAATGTGAATACCTACACACGGTACTGGAAGAGCGCCTTAAGTGTAGAGTGAATAGGTACCTTCTAGACGAGCATGCCAAATCTTCGGCCTCATCTTTGCTTCCCATCAGGTGAGATGAGGTCAAATGCAAGACTATTTTATGTTAACAATTTTTTTTTAAATAATTCACATGGCTTTGTAATAAAGAATTTAAGAAGTTTAAGATACTTTTACGTTGCGATTTTTCTCAGTAAGAATATATTTAATTAGGGGGACCGATAAGCTTGAAAAAAATCTAACACTGTTTGACCGTCAATCGTGAAATAAATCTTGAAGGGGAGACCGTTTACCGCAGGGGGACCGTTATTAGGACGGTCAATCGTGAACCTTAATATCACCATTAATATTTTTAAACTGAATAATATTTGTGGTCAAATAACACAAAAATAATCATCTTAAGAGGTTTGCCGTTTGAGTCATCGGTGAATATACTTACGTTAAAAAAAACTGTAAATTGAGAACCTGCTCCTCTTTTTAGGTTGGTTAATAACTTTTTGTAAAGTATTGGGTATAAAATCCATCTAGATGTAAGAGTTATAAAGAAACTGTGTAAAAAGCTTTAGCATTATCTAGAAATATATATATATAATGATTCTGCGTGAAAGGGAACGTAATACGTAATGTTCCAGAGATGAATGTATGATAGGAGATTGATTAGATTGATAGGATGCTAAAGAAAGTGTAAGGGACGATTGAAACGTTTTTGAATGCGTATGATTCTTAATGTGTGAGCGAGATGACGATAGCATGAGTGAAAGAGAAAGAAGGTTGGTAAGGCGTGAATGAGAGGCAAGATAGGAAAACAGTGTAAGGAGAAAGGGAGAAAGAGGATAGATTAAGAATTAGAGAATTAGGACGACGAAAATTGTAAAGAAGGCTCGGCAGACGATTTGGAAATTAAAGATTTAAAATAAAGACGAATATCAACATCAATACGGAGTTATTAATACGCCCCCATATACATTTCTTGATAATTTATTTTATGTTTATGACTAGCAGCGCTCCGCGGTTTCACCCCCGTAACTCCTGATCCCGTGGGAATTTCGGGATAAAAAGTAGCCTATAGCCTTCCTCGATAAATGGACTATACAACACAAAAAGATTTTTCAATTCGAACCAGTAGTTCCTGAGATTAGCGCGTTCAAACAAACAAACAAACAAACTCTTCAGCTTTATAATATTAGTATAGATATCAGTCTTTGGCCTTTATTTGTCTATGCTAATGCCTACATATTGGTTTTCACACATAGGTATATAAAATATTATGTATATGCTTAGTCTTTGTAGTTTTAGGTGGAACGTTATGAAATCTCGGAATTGAAATCTCGAAATCTGTTTTTCGAAGTATTAAGAGGAAGGGGTACCGGGGACTCTCTCCATACAAACGTATTCGATTGTTTCCTCCCTGGATGAATGACACTAGAGCAAATATTTTTGTTGCATAAAACTTATAACTGCCATGACCATGCCCCGATGTTTTTTTTTTGTTTTTTAAATCTTAATTTCTATGATACATAGAAAATGAAAAAAATTAAAACATTGGGGCATAGTCATGACAGTTATAGGTTTTATGGCATAAAAATATTTGCCAGTGTCATTATCCAGGGAGGAAACAGCCGACTACGTTTGTATGGAGAGAGTACCGGTACCCTTTCACCTTAAAATCTATACAGAATGTTTTTTAAGAAAATGAGCTATTTCCTTTAATTGGGTCGGTACCCACTGGTCCCCAGAAATACGTACCCTGTGACCACTCGTCCCCTAAAATTATGAAGATCCCATTCGTCCCCTGATCTATTATTAATGTGCCTTCTGGTCCCCAGAAATTCAAACCCTGTGCCCACTCGTCCCCTCAAATTTTTGAAGTACCCATCCTAATCTATTATTTATATACCTAGCGGTCTCCTGAAATTCGTCCCAATTTTTGCCGTAGTATGTTTGTTTTCAGGAATTGATCTCTATCAGCAACACTATTGATTAACACAAACATCAGTAAATATATTTTTGAACAATTAACAGGTTCGATTCCTGGCTAGGGTAATGACTTTCCAAAAATCTAATGTATCAGTTTTAGTTTCTGTCAAAATCAGGCACGAGACTTCTTTTAGCATTTTTCGCTATCTCTTACAGTTTAGGATATAAATCCATATTAAAAATTTAACTGGTATTATTATTGGACCGATTGCGATGAAACTCGTTACGTAGATAGCTTAAGATTTATAAGGATTTACACATAAGCTACTTTTTATATACGATATTCCCGGAACTACACGGGAAACCACGGAACGAACCTAGTGTAGAATAAAAAATAATAAATAAATAATCTTCTATATAAATAAAAATGAATTGTTGTTCGTTAGTCTGATTAAAACTCGAGAACGGCTGAACGGATTTATCTTATCTTAGTCTTGAAATGTTCGTGGAGGTCTAGGGAAGGTTTAAAAGGCGAGAAAAAATCGAATAACCGATATTCCCACGGGATCGGGACAAACGCGGGTGAAACCGCGGGGCGCAGCTAGTTATAAAATATAAGCAAATTGAAAAAAACTTACATATGTTTTACTTTAAGGCCGCCCTTTGTAACACTTAGACTTAAGCTTTGATTTTTTTTATTAATGTTATTTGAAATTGGTGTTTACAATAAAGAATTTATCTCTCTATCTATCTATCTTTATTAATTTGAATTGCCGCACGAAAACAGTAAATGGTGTCATCTTTGAAGGCTCACTAGATGAAGGTTTTGTATTTTTTTCCGGTAAAATGTACTGCAAACACTTCAACCACTAATTTATTAACACAAATAAAAAAACCGGCAAAGTGTGAGGCGTAATCGCGGACGAAAGGTTCCGTACCATGATTTTCTGTTTTTAGTAATTTGTTGTTATAGCGGCAACAGAAATACATAATCTGTGAAAAGAATATTTAAAAAAAAATCTTGTTTGCAAGGAGGTTAGGTTCTTGAAGTTCCTATATGTGTAATGGTGTCAGATGCTGATGAAGATATTGAAAAACACTTTTTCCACATCTAGTTCATGAAATACTATCAATTGACGACCCAGTTGGCACAATGGTCACCATGCCGGACTGCCAAACACAGGGTTGCGGGTTCGATTCCCGCCTCAGACTATTTATGGTTAGATATTTGCCTGTGGTCTGGTTGTTTCTATGTATTATCAGCAGCTATAAGTATATATTTAGAAAAGAAAAGTATATTAGTAGTATATGAGTTGTCTAACAGCCATAACACAAGTGTAGTTACTTAGCTTGGGGCTAGATGGCGATGTGTGGAATGTCCTGCAATATTAATTAATTAATTTAATTATAATCTAGAAAAACTTAGAATTTTATCATGTTTTTTCTATTTGTGTATATGGTCAAGTATTACCATGCCATAATTATTTCAACTGCCTAGCTATCACCGTTCATGAGATACAGCCTGGTGACAGACAGACGGACAGTGGAATCTTAGTACAAGAGTCCCGTTTTTACCTTTCGTATACGGAACCCTACCAGCATGTGTGTTAAACAAACACACCATCTCTTTAAAGTCGGCTAAATATTACGTAATCTTAATAAAGGTTGTCGCATTGATAATTGCTTAAAATGTTACGGGTAAAGTGTGAAGTGATTTCAAGGTGTGTTTGTAAAATGGCTGGGTTTGTCTGTATGTCAGTGTGTCGGGAAATGTCAGGGGCTATAACTTAGTCTTCCGGTTTTATCTAATACCTAGATTTTTTGAGGTGAGAACGTTTATTAAATTGATGTATTAAAAGTGTCTATTCCGGGTAACAGACACCGTCATGTTCCGGTACCATGACGGCGTCACGGTAAACGTCACGCGTCTCGTATTTGTTTTATATTGTTTAATAATAATATCGCTCATCTGTGCTTGTGTTATGGTGACAAGTGACGAATATAAAACTTATATAAGTAAAGGAAAACAAAATCTTAATTTTTCATCGTTTTCTTATGACATGTAAAATTATCGTCCGTAAGCCGACTTTACAGACGACCATTTTTTAACCAACTTCGAACAAGGAGGTTCTCAATTTACATGGTTTTAGTAGGTAATAAAACATTTAATTTCGGGAAATGTCATACTATACTTAGTCTTCCGGTTTTAGTCTATTACCTAGATTTTTTAACCAACTTCGAATAAGGAGGTTGTCAAAATACATGTTTTAATAATAAAACATTTAATTTCGGTAAATGTCAGGGGCTATAGTTAATAAGTGTTCCAGTTTTTAGTGTTTTCTAATTCCTAGTTTTTACCCACTTCGAATAAGGAGGTTCAAAATTTCGATGTTTTTACATTAAATAAAAATATTAGGTACTTTGCGGGTAATAAGGACCACCTGCCACCTTAATTAAACACTAAAAATTTCTTAAAAACAGGTCATTAGATAAATATTTGTTTTATTGTCAATCTACAAAAAAAATTGTTTATTTTCGTGTTAAGAGGAAAGGGTACCAGGTGCTCTCTCCATACAAACGTAGTCGACTGTTTTCTCCCTGGATAATGACACTAGAGTAAATATTTTTATGCTATAAAACTTATAACTGCCATGACCATGCCCCTATGTTTTTTTTTTTTACTTTTTTGTTTTTCAAATCTTAATTTCTATGATAATTAGATATTGAAAAAAAAAAACAAAATATAGGGGCATATTCATGGCAGTTATAGGTTTTATGGCACAAAAATATTTGTGCTAGTGTCAATATCCAGGGAGGAAGCAGTCGACTACGTTTGTATGTAGAGAGCGCCGGTACCCTTACACCTTAATTTGTCACTAATATTAAGGTTTTTAAATTTTTTTTGGGTACGGAACAATAAAAAAAATGTAACTTGAACCTGGCTATAAGCACACGTCGCGCGAAGCCATTTGTAAGTAAAATAATAATAACTAGGAACATAAGTAAAGCAATTATTCATATAACTTAACCAAGTTAATGTCCTAAGTGAAAGTCTAGACCAATTTACAAGACCTGTCTTTTCCTGTATTCAAAATAAAACTGGATACCCAAGTTAATTGGTTTCTGTGGTAACCATTTGAAAATTCATTAGAAAAAAAAAACAAAAAAAGGTATTATAAGGTACTTGCGGGTAATAAGGGCCTCTAAAAGTTTTGCAAAAACTTTGATATAAGTGACGAAATATAAACTATTTTTTAATATTGTCAATCCAGCAAATATTTATCTAATGACCTGTTTTTAAGTACTTTTTCCTATTTTTAACCCCCGACGCAGAATCGACGGGGTGTTATAAGTTTGACGTGTCTGTGTGTGTGTGTTTGTGTGTGTGTCTGTCAGTGGCATCGTAGCTCCCGAACGGATAAACCGATTAAAAAAAAAATTTGTAAGTGTCATTATCCAGGGCAAAACCAGTCGACTACGTTTGTATGGAGAGAGACCCGGTACCCTTTCCTCTTAACACGAAAATAAACAAATTAATTGCTTTTTTGTAGATTGACAATAAAGCAAATATTTATCTCATGACCTATTTTTAAGATTTTTTCTTATTTTTACGTAATATTTAGTTTTTAATTAAGGCTGGTGGCCCTTATTACCCGCCTTATTAGTTAGTTTAATGTTTTTTATTTACTTACCTTTTATTTTTATTTGGATGCTGATGTATATTTTATTCAAAGATCACATAAATAAATAATAAATAAATATTGCAGGACATTCCACACATCGCCATCTAGCCCCAAGCTAAGTAACTAGACTTGTGTTATGGGTGCTAGGCAACTCATATACTACTTATATACTTTTCTTTTGTAAATATATACTTATAATACATAGAAACAACCAGACCACAGACAAATATCTAAGCATAAATACTTGTCTGAGGCAGGAATCGAACCCGCAACCCTGTGCTTGGCAGTCGGGCATGGCGACCATTGTGCCAACTGGGTCGTCAAGAAATGTAGAAACGTCTTAAAAACTAAGTTAGGATGTGTGCCTTCGGAACGCGCCCACCAATGAGAAGAAGGCACAAGAAACTCATGGGGTTGTTACTAGCAACACCTCGCGGTTTCACCCGCGCAACTCCCGATCCCGTGAGAATATCGGGATAAAAAGTAGCTTAAAAGTCTAAGTAGCAAAACGTCAAACAAAGCGAAAAGTCAAGCGAGCAATAGGTCTTGTTAGCTAATTACCCATACAGTAAAACATCTAACTATCAAGTGGTCTATTTAACAAAAGTTTCAATAAAATCGGTCCAGTAGTTCGGAGCCTATTCGTTACAAACAAAAAAACGTGTGACACTCTGTAAAGCTATTGCATCGTGCGAGCTTCGTACAGTCGTACCATATACATCGGCCGAGCTACATGGTAGGCGGAGTGGGGGGTGTTAGGTTTTATTTTCGTTACGGAATTTCTTGATTCGGTCACCGCGCTCACAGCCCGCGATAAAAGCTATGCAATAGCTTAAAAAATATAAAAATATTTCCCTGTTTATAATATCAGTGATAGATTAATCTTATATATAAAAATGAATTGCTGTTCGTTAGTCTCACTAAAACTCGAGAACGGCTGAACGGATTTATCTTATCTTAGTCTTGAAATGTTCGTAGAGGTCTAGGGAAGGTTTAAAAGGTGAGAAAAAATCGAACGGCATCGGGACTTACGCGGGTGAAACCGCGGGGCGCAGCTAGTTATAAATAAATAATAATAAATAAATATTACAGGACATTCCACACATCGCCATCTAGCCCCAAGTTAAGTAACTAGACTTGTGTTATGGGTGCTAGGCAACGGATATACTACATAAATACTTTTCTTTTCTAAATATATACCTATAATACATAGAAACAACCAGACCACAGACAAATATCTAAGCATAAATACATGTCTGAGGCAGGAATCGAACCCGCAACCCTGTGTTTGGCAGTCCGGCGTGGTGACCATTGTGCCAACTGGGTCGTCAATTAATTATGTATTAGTAACCATGACAACCGGTGTACCTACTATAGTACACGTATAGCACAGTAACCATAGCAACCAGTTACAATTAAATATTAGAATTTACTTCAATCGTTATTTAAGTAGACTTTCACTAACGTTACGCAAAACTAAAGCAAGCCACGCATTGTACAGTACCCCGACATTGCGCTCTGTGAATTTTAAAATATTACACTGCCGCATTCTATCTATTGTAAACATATTTTAAATAAGAATAAATAATAAATGTTTTATTTCATAGAACAAGTCACTACGGCTAATTACAGAAATGAGCTAAAAATTAATCTTATATCTCTCGTATATATATATATATATATATATATATATATATATAATTGGAATCTCGGAATCGGCTCCAACGATTTTCATGAAATTTGGTATATAGGGGGTTTCGGGGGCGATAAATCGATCTAGGAATCATTTTTAGAAAATGTCATTTTATTCGTGTTTTATTGAAACTTACTTTTTTAACAAACTGAAAAATATGACTCTTCCTGACATCTATTGGCGAACTACTAATACTATTTTTTGTGAGCAATAAAGTTATTCCAGTAGATGGCGTTGTTAAGTAACACGAAGTCAATGAGTGTTTGCTTTGAGGTTAGACTAAGTAAAAAAAAAAAATAACGAGCAAAGCTCGGTCATCCAGGTACTATAATTAAATCAAGTTTTAAATCACAATTCGCAGCGTCAGATTTAGCATCTACCCTCCGTACTAGTTTTCACTGTATGACGGTCAGGTATGATTCCTCTTCCGAGATCGCAGAAAGTTATCCACCTACCCCCAAATTGCCAACCGGCAAATAAACACTATTTTTAACCGACTTCAAAAAAAGGAATAGGTTCTCAATTCGTCGCGATATTTTTTTTAAAATGTATGTTCCCCGATTACTCAGACACGCTTAGACCGATTTGGAAAATTCTTTTTTTGATTGAAAGGAGATAACTCACAGATGGTCCTATAAAAATTGGATGAAGATCTGATGAGGATCTTTGGAGTGATGAACAGAATTGCACCTTAAGAGTGCAGCAAATTGTTCGGTTTTCGATTTCCACAAATAGAATTGGGCCGATAAATGGAATATCTGAAACCACCTTCTCATCAGAAAACTCTTCAAATGGGTACGATTACATTTTACAATTGGAAGAATTTGGTCAAATTTAGTCGCCGGACTGGGTTTGTATGAATGTTGATAGAGAAAACCATGTTTCCTATATACCTCTCAACATTCAATTCAACCCAGTCCGACTTCCAAGTATGTTTAAGTTATCTGCTGTCTTAGTGACCTGAAATGGATTATTTTTCACTTTTTAGTTTTGGCACGAAATTCCGTTGCGACCCCTTTTGCAACGGATTTTCGGACGGTAGACGGCTAGACGGAAAAAATTAAGACTAAAAGTTGGAACGAAACTTTTTGATTTTATTACAATTCCTTCACTAATGAATCGAAAGAAACTTCGTTCCATCCGGGTCTCCCTTGAGACCTCTCAAGTTTTTTTATTTTATTTTTGTTTTCAGGTTCTTTTTAGATTTTTTTTTTTCAAGTTTTTTGAAGTAGGTTTTTAAATTGTAATATGTTTTTTTATTTATCCATTTTTGGATTTTAGGGTTCCGTACCGAAGGCAGTGCTACGTCAACCAGAGGTAGATACATCTTTGCTGTATAAACTTGACCAAATAGCAAGAATGAACTGACCGTGCCCGGTAGTAGGCTCCGGAAAATAAACAGGTCGTTTAATAGTACATGTGCGCTCTATTATAATAAATTACCCAAAGATGTATATGACATGTCCATTACCAGGTTCAAAACTTTTATAAAGCATAAATTGTGCAGTAAGGCGTACTATGATACTTCGTCTTACCTAAATGATAACAACCCATGGACGTGACTTTAGTTGCTCCATTTCAAATAATACTTTCAAATATTTGTAATATTGACCTTTGTGAGAGACATCACATGAAAAAAACCCCATGAGTTTCTTGTGCCTTCTTCTCATTGGTAGGCGCGTTCCGAAGGCACACATCCTAACTTAGTTTTTAAGACGTTTTCAAGTGGTCTATATACAATTGTATTAAGCATCCAAAGGAAAAAAAAATTTACTTTGACTTTGAACACGAAAGTAAGGCAATTGACTCATTATCCCTCGGGTGTTATCGCATAATGTATGAAGACATGTCAAATTATTGTTTCACAATAAAGTGATGCGAAGTTCGGAGATAACCACCCTATAACTGTTCCAGACGACCCAGTTGGCACAATGGTCACCATGCCGGACTGCCAAACACAGGGTTGCGGGTTCGATTCCCGCCTCAGACATGTTTTTATGCTTAGATATTTGTCTGTCAGTCATAAGTTTTATGCAACAAAAATATTTGCTCTAGTGTCATTATCCAGGGTAGAAACAGTCGACTACGTTTGTATGGAGAGAGCGCCGGTACCCTTTCCTCTTAAACATAATTTCCCAACTAATAAATTCTATATTAAGCTACAAAACTTTCCTAAAAGGCCTATGAAAGTTGTAAATGTGTTTCTCGAGACGAGCCTAAGATGTTGATTATTGTGCCAATTCTTCATCAATGTATCGTTCTCTTAGTCTATACAATTATCAAAACCGGTGAGGCATTTTCGTTCTAAGCTCAAAAAGTTAAAGGTCACATACTCATCATTAAGACGAAAACATAATTAAACCACAGACAAGCAAAAAATCATAGATTCGAAGAAGATTTTAATCGAACAATTTTCCTGTTAGTTTTTTCTATAGAAAAGACATCAACGCGCCAAGCCCCGAGGTGGCAAAGCGTTTCAAGATAAGTCTATTAAGTAAGCGTTTTCACCCGCGTTACTCCCGATCCCGTAGGAATATCGGGATAAAAAGTAGCCTATAACACTCCCAATGAATCAATGTATCGTCACACCACGTTTCATCAAAATCGGTCCAGTAGTTTCGGAGCCTATTCAATGCAAACAACCAATCAAATCTTTCCTCTATATAATATTGAGTATAGATATGTTTATGAATTCTGTTTTTATAGGAAACTAACTGCGCCTCGCGGTTTCACCCGCATAAGTCCCGAGCTTGTGGGAATATCAAAATAACAACTAGCCTATAGCCTTCCTTGATAAATGAACTATCCAATACAAAAATGTTTTTTCGATTCGAACTCGTAGTTCCTGAGATTAGCGCGTTCAAACAAACAAACAAACTCTTCAGCTTTATAATATTACTAGCAGCGCTCCGCAGTTTCACCCGCGTAACTCCCGACCCTGTGGGGATATCAAAATAAAAAGTAGCATATAGCCTTCCTCAATAAATGGACTATCCAATACAAAAACAATTTTTCAATTCGAACTCGTCGTTCCTGAGATTAGCGCGTTCAAACAAACAAACAAACTCTTCAGCTTTATAACATTACTAGCTGCACCCCGCGGTTTCACCCGCGTAAGTCCCGACCCTGTGGAAATATCAAAATAAAAAGAAGTCTATAGCCTTCCTCGATAAATGGACTATCCAACACAAAAAAAAATTAATTCGGACCATTCGTTCCTGAGATTAGCGCGTTCAAACAAACAAACTCTTCAGCTAATATTAATATAGATTGGAAAATGGAAAAGTCCAAATGGGAAGTGTGCCCAAAAAGATGGCGTTGCTTATCCGTTGTCCGAAGTTGGAGTCAGACTTTTGGTCACCCGTAGCTAAACCTAGTCATTTTAATATAATATAGATCAGTGGTTCCCAGACTTTTTGTTTCATAGACCACTTTTTAATTTTTTCCGGATCCAGTGGACCCCCTGCACATTACTACTAATTTCTAAATCTCGAACAAAAAAAAGTGAAGATTAGATCTATCCATGGAAACTTGCGTTGCAACTGAGTTTCAGCGACGAATTAACTGTTTTCTATAGGTCAAAAATGATAGGAGATAATTGTCTTATTGAGAAGGTTAATTTAGGTATCATATTATTTAAAATAACATGCCAACATTTTAGTTCTTCACTATCGAAACCAAATTAATTTTCATGCACCCCTGCTTACGATTATAGACCCCAATTTTATGTCATGTCGAACGTAGATCCCATCGACTCTCCCGTGGTGGACCCCTGGGGGTCCATCTGGCCCACTTTGGGAATTACTGGTATAGATTAATAACGCTTTCAAAGAGACAAAAACACGGGGAAAACGGCCGGGCTCAGCAAGTATAAGTTACGTAAGCTAGTGCAATACTTGAGTAGGTATAGTGGCGAAACTCAACTACGGTAACCCAAGGTCGTCTGCTTCGTAATGTCTACCGGTTCAATTATAATTAATTGAAAACTTATACTTACCTATCGTGTCGTCGGTTCGAATCCCGACCGTACACAGAAAAAAAAGTGTGGCACTTTGGGACTGCCGCGGTAAAGCTATTGCATCGTGCGAGCTTTGTACAGTCGTACCATATACATATACGTTACGCGAACGCTCGACCGAGCTATATGGTAGGTGGAGTAAAATAAAACCTAACACCCCCTGTGTTAGGTTTTATTTTCGGTACGGAATTTCTTGATTCGGTCGCCGAGCTCAAAGTCCGCGATAAAAGCTATGCATTAGCTTATAAGGTTTAAGACGAGGTAGTAAGACCAGAAGCGCGATAGAGGTATCTTCACCCGCATAACTCGGGATCCCGTGGGAATATCGGGATAAAAAGTAGCCTCTGTTATTTTTAATGAATAAATATATCCTCATACCAAGTTTGATCAAAATCGGTCAAGTAGTTTCGGAGTCTATTCGTTACAAACAAAAACATAAAAATATCTTTGTAAACAACAGTTAGTCGTAAGAATGTATTTTCACCTTTCCTCCTATATTCGCAAAATATTTTACAATAAAAACCTTACGGAACCTCTTTTTAAAACGGTAAAGTGCACTTGACCATTATTAAACATGTTCAAAAGGAGGTCGGACATATCATGCAACCTTATTGTTTTTATTGCAACGTTGGTTTTGGTAACATAACAGTACTTGACAACCAGCTTTAAACGAAATACAACAGAAGAAATTTACGTTGACTATAGAGTTGAATATTTCAAAATTATTTCTTACTAGCAGCCCCGCGGTTTCCCCGCGTAAGTCCCGATATAAAAAATCCTATGTGTTAATCCAGATTTTGAGCTATCTACATACCGAGTTTCATCGCAATCGGTCCAGTAGTTTTTGCGTGAAGGAGTAACAAACATACACACACACAAACTTTCACATTTATAATATTAGTAGGATATTATCGTTGGAATTAATAATTATGGCAAGGCATTATGGCAAGGCAGGCAAGAGGAAAGGGTACCGGCGCTCTCTCCATACAAACGTAGTCGACTGTTTCCTTCCTGGATAATGACACTAGCACAAATATTTTTGTGCCATACAGCCTATAACTGTCATGACTTTGCCCAACATCACATGTATTTTCGAATTCCCAAATGTAGTAAAACAAAAATTGTTTTTTAACGGCTTGCTAGAATAATTACCAATAACCCTGTATACAGAAGAGTACTTGTTTTTGAGTTAGTTCCAAATCAGAGTACCCTCTCAGCTTAGTCGACCATGTCCAGAGGAAAGAACTGGTCAATACATGGAGCCAACTAAGCCGCGGGTTTCATCACGATGTTTTCCGCGCACCGTAAGAGCAATGTCAATTAGCGCACATACATTTTTCGTAAGAATTTTTTTTGCCGGTTTTGAACCCGGGACCTTCAGAATGAAGTCGAGATGTCTACCACTAGACCAACACCCTTCTATAAGTAAGTATTAAGTTACTTTTAGGTAGGTAACGAACCATATTTTGTAACACATTTATGGGCAAAAACAGGTATATTTTCTCAAATGTAAAGATTATGTTGCTATAAGCAAGTTTAACTAGTTGCTTTAAGACTAGATTAGTTGGTCAACCTACAAGTGAACTAAAGCTTCATTTTTTTTTAATTTTCGGCTTATCTTGGAATACTGTGTGTGACGACCCAGTTGGCACAATGGTCACCACGCCGGACTGCCAAACTCAGGGTTGCGGGTTCGATTTCCGCCTCAGGCAAGTATTTATGCTTAGATATTTGTCTGTGGTCTGGTTGTTTATATGTATTATAAGTATATATTTACAAAAGAAAAGTATTTAAGTAATATATCCGTTGTCTAGCACCCATAACACAAGTCTAGTTACTTAACTTGGGGCTAGATGGCGACGACGTGTGGAATGTCCTGTAATATTTATTTATTTATTTATCCTGTAAAAAAAATTCCCCCAAAAAAATTCAAATAATTAGGGATTTTTGTTTTTAAGTTTGAAAAGTATCCGCGATTTACCCAGAGTTTTAGGGAATTATCAAATTGTGAAAACACCACAAGGAAAGTGTAGACCTGAATTTAAATGAAAAGACTTTCATAAAAAGGCCTAAAATACTGTGAGGTATCCCCAGACGATGTGTCAAATAGAGTGAAGGAGGTAGAAGACCAGAAAGACAGAATCCACCATTTGATGAGATTATTAAGAGGAGAGAGAGAAAGAGTGACTACCACTATCGATCGTCTTGCTAAAGACCCGCTGCCCAGAGTGGTGTTGCCACATCTTAAAAAATCCTTAGATTTTTAGTAAACAAGGAAAATTTTCCTAAACCTTAAATAGGATAATTATATTATTTTCGGGCAAAAAATATGTTTTTTATCACAGTTGCTCATAAAGTGGATCTTATTCAACGGCTTTTAGGCTCATAATCAAACATATTATGCACGCGCGCGATTTAGATTTGTTAACTAGTGCTGTAAAGTTATCCCGATAAGTTAAATACGTATCTTACTGCTAATTACATGTTAGGTAGGTGAAACATTCTTAATTTATCTGGGTTATACTGTTTTGATGTATAAAAAAGGTAGATACCAAAGAGTTTTTTAGCTAGCAAAAATGGTTGTCTCTAAAGTCGTTACAACAATATTAGTATTTCCTTTATCTTTATTTTTTAATCTTCTTATTTCACTAACCATCAATTTTCGTCAAAGAAAAAATGTCACATATAAAGTTAATCATATTTGTTAATCGAAATAGATTCATTTTTATATTTATTATGTGATTTGAATGCAAGAATTTTGTTATTTCGATCGTTGTTACCCAATCGTGACGGCTGAACTGATTTGCATGTGTTTTGATGCATAGATAGATTAATTTTTAAGAATGTAGTCGAACTTATGACCTTATGTTTATAGATGTTCTTCCATTCATTGATTTAAAGAATAAATTTTCGAAATTTTTACAACGGGCTTGTAACATTCTGGCATAGTAAACTATCATCCACGTTCTTATTTTTTGCTTGGCCGCTTTTCAAAAGTATGGCAGTGAATAGATAAATACAAACAACAAATAAATAAATTTAAATAAATATTGTAGGATATTCCACACATCGCCATCTAGCCCCAAGCTAAATAACTAGACTTGTATTATGGGTGCTAACAACGGATATACTACTTATATACTTTTCTTTTGTAAATATATACTTATAATACATAGAAACAACCAGACCACAGACAAATATCTAAGCATAAATACTTGCCTGAGGCGGGAATCGAACCCGCAACCCTGTGTTTGGCAGGCCGGCATGGTGACCATTGTGCCAACTGAGTCGTCAATTGGCCGTCTACATTATTCCATTTGCGCTGGGATAGTCCATTTATCGAAGAAGGATATATGTTATTTTTCATTTTAATATTCCCACGGAATCGGGACTTACGCGGGTGAAACCGTGGAGCGCAGCTAGTGTATAATAAGTAAATAACATTTTTACTTTTAAAGTTATTTAATACATAATAATATTACCATGCTTTTTACTTTTGAACTCGATATTGCTTCAATTGCACAATAAAAAGTGGTAAAATAAACAACCGCGTCAGCCCTAGGTAGGTATATGGGTCCTTTTTGCCGTTCTTCCATCACGGAACCCTAATTATGTTTTTTTATTATGCAAAATCCCGGAAAATGTTTCCAATGAAAGAAAGAGACAGCAATACGTACCTTTCTCTATCATTCGCATGAAACTACAGGGTCATTAAACTATAGCGCTTTGTTCAACTTCAAACGATAGTCGCTTGATTCGATCGGAATCGATTTCATTCGTTTTTTAATCGATTATTGGTATCGATACTTTGATTAGTATGACCTTATTGTTAGAAGGTTGTGGGTTCGATTCTTGAAAAAGTGAATAAAGTTCAGAACGTCACACTTTTCGATGAAATAATAAATTTTATAAGGAAAATTAATAATTCAAGGTTTAAAAATATTTTTAGGCTAATAATGAACTTCTACTGTACGATTACAACTAAAATGGATAGGGCTATTCAAAAAATATACAATTTAAAAAATAGTAAATTATGTAATAATTCCGTTCCACGATTATCCGTATAAATTCGGATTCCGTAAGAATATCGGGATTAAAAGTATTCTATAACCTTTTCCATACTATAGACTATTCCTGCAAATTTTCATCCAAATCGGCTGAGCCGTTTGAACGTAAAGAGAAAACAAACAAATAAACTTTCCCATTTACTATTTTGGTGCACCAAACTATGTTGTGATTTATCCAAAAACGGGAAACTACTGAACTGATTTTAGTAAAATTTTGTTGAAAGATAAGTCACATTCTTAAGACAAACCTACATTACTTTTTATACCGATATATCGGGACTAAAATATGTAAAACCAAGGGAGATTGTTTGAATAAAACTTTGAAAGTTTTAATTTAAGTACAAGGCTATTCCTTTCCATTTTATTATTAAGTAATAAAAACTTCCTTACTACGATTTTAAACCCCCAAAAACGAACTACTAAAACAACAAACAACAAAAACAGAAGCGGTACCCTAAAAAATGTTACGAAAATACTATTACGCAATTTGGCATAATCTCACAAACGAACGTAGCCTTAAAAGAAACACAAAAAAAGAAGAAAAATAACAACTGTCAGAACTTTACCCGCCAATTTTCCTGTCAGAGTAAACGTCACAGCACTTTTTTTTTCTGGAATGCAACTTTTTGGGCAACAGATGGCCGGGTAATTGAGACACTTTATTTTTTTTAAATGTTTTTTTTTTCTCTGCGGTTCGAACGCGGTCGCGGCCGGGCAGGTACTGAGGCAGCCGCTTTTGCTATGAAATGGTGACAGTTGAGTAAAGGTGTGCACATAATGGAGTGGAGAAATAAGACACACAGCACCATCTAACTAGAAACTAAAAAACTAGGGTAGTATTATGAGGCCACGTCTAATAAATTGATGGAACACTTGCATTCACAAAAAAGTGTCACGGTAATATTGTGTGACGTTATGCGTCATAGTAATATGACCAGACACGTCATGGTAACTTCGGAAACAGAGTAGGCTTGTGTTATGGTGATGAGTGACGAATAAAAGACTATTTTTACTAAGGAATAAAAATAGAAAGGAAAAAAAGCAGAAAAAAGAAAAACAGAATAAAAAAGAAATTAATATCCATATATAAAGGAATAACAGAAAATATTCATTGTTACTTAAAATTATCGTCCGTAAACCGAATTTACAGACAACCATTTAATTTGTTTTTTTTTTTGTTTTTTTTTTGTGAATACCTATAATTAATTACCTACATAAACAGTTAACAACTTGGCACCTTCGGCGCAAAGGGTTGTAGGTTCTATTCCCACCTTACTAGCTTCTTCTTATTTAAGAGTCCAATGTGCAGGTATTAGAGCACAATTGGCATTGGAGTAGGTGCACCTGCTTTACTTAAATATATTTTTTCCGTATCATTATATTCTGTTTTAACCCCCAATGCAAAAACAAATGGAAAAAACCCTAAAAAAATATAATGTCAGACGAGGCTGTATAAGTAAAAAGTCTTTTGCCTGCCTTTTCGGGAGTATAATTAAAAAAAATATTGCCTAAAAAAACACTCAAAAAATATTTACTTTTTTCTGTTTTTAAACACAAATGTTAAGTTAACTTTTTATTATTTTAACAAGTCTTTTCTTTTATTCGCAACTGTGATAAAAAAAACGTCGTCAGATACGCGTGTGGATATTGATCATGGCATCGAAGCATTTTGAACACGATCGCGTTCCGCTCGCGCTTCATAGACCGCCTCTATGCGATGATCAATTTACCACACTTTTATCGAAATCTATCTATATATATAAAAGGGAAAATCACTGACTCACTCATCACGAAATCTCAGAAACTACAAGTGCTAGGAGTCTCAAATTTTGCATCCTTTTATGACGTAGGTGCTCACTAAGACGGGATTTTGCGAAATTCAACCCCTAAGGGGGCAAATGGGGGGTGAAAGTTTGTATGAAGGTTTGATTTTTTTAAAGGTTCTACCTTTTTTCTAACTTGAAAATTAGAATGATATCTTCTTATCGTAAATAAATGATGACGTGTTTCAGGGATTTTCAATTTACTATTATTTATTAATTCCCCTCCATCGTAAACACACCTTTACCACATTATGCCACACACACACTGCAACTAGTATACCAACATACTCGCGAATGCATCGTCACTACAAATAATAGTGTAAACCTGTTTCTAGCTGTCTGTAACACTGTGCTATAGGTGGCGCCACTGTTTCGCAATCTTTACTAAACTTGCAGCTTTAAGCTCTCCGCTTATGGTACTGTATAATTACTTTTTGTACAGCGTGTGACGAAAACCCTAAGGCCTCTTAGGTACATAAAGGTATATACGGTTCTTACTAAAAAAAATGATTTTTAACCCTAATTTACCCCATAGTTTTGGTGTATTAAATATGTATTTTGTGTTTGTTCTTGTAAACACGCGCTACGAGCATGAGCTGTGTGGCTACCATTCATCCCGAATTTTCCACAGGATCCACAGGGCCATAGGACCCGCTTGGCGTTCTGCTAGTATTGTACAATATGTTCCAACGAGGGGTTTCTAATACGATGGGGGGTTGAAAACGTCTAGTGGAACAATTTTTATTCTACGATTTTTGAATACTTAAAGAATTTTTTTTTTCGTAAATTTTGAGACATATATTTATTGGGAAACAGATATTTTATAGACCATTAATGCTTAAAATAGTAGTCCAAACTCCAACAAATAAGACTCCAAGGTCAGTGACATGTTATTCTAAATAACAGCTGATTTTCGTTTAAACATGTACCCCCTTATTCCAAAACGAGATTTAAGAATAATCCGAGATGTGGATTTAAACCTTAGATTTAGATTTACTCATGAACTATACTCTAAACACTATCCCTATATAATCTACAAGAATAGTGTTCATCTATAGGGATAGTGTTTAGACTTATAGTTCACGAGTAAATCTGCGTCTAAATCTAAGGTTTAAATCCACATCTCGAACTTTCCTTAAGGCGCTCTTCCAGTACCGTGTGTAGGTATTCACATTACCTTAGCCCCTGCTCTCAAAAACGTAGCGTGCTGCGTGCTAACTGTTATATTTGATCGATATGCAAAACATTTTAGCATTATTATCCACAAATATAGTTCCTAGAGGTCAAAACCTATCATTTGATTCATTTTTAGAAACAAAAGTTAACTATTTTTAAATAAAACCCGATAAACGATCCAATAATTCTCTGTTTTCTAACATTTTTTTTATCGAACGAAGTTGTTCATATCATGTTTTCAACCACAATAAACAAAAATATGGTTATTAAACTACAATATCCATTTATATCCAAATAACAAAAGACGAGTATTTGATTACTTAGAGTTGCTTTAAAACAAAGGTAGATTTTGGTAGCTTTATTAGCACCTGCCCTTAAACCTCGTTTTGGAATAAGGGGGTTATGTTCGAATTTTTAAAAGTTTTTAAAAACATTCTCTTATAATTCTGTAACAACCCCTGTTTGTATTAGAGAAAACCTGCGTTGGAACACATTGTATAAGCTACGAATGACAACTTCCTCTCTTATTGAAGTCAGTTAAATTAAACGCTAAATATTATTGACGTTATTATTTAATCATAATAAAAAAATAGTAAGAAAGTAAAACTAATTTACGCTAATGAATGATTATGGCAAATCATAGTTGTATATTATATTTAGTTAAAAATAGTACTATTTAATTGTTTAAAATTATATTTAGTTACAAAAATTCAGATCAACATACAATTCATTTGTCTAATTTTTTTTAAAGTGACTTAGAAAATAAATAAATATAACAATTTTATCTAAATACATTTTTTGCTTACTTAAATAAAATAAAAATAATTAAATTCATAGTTAGTAATTGTCAAATGTCAGTCTGATTGGAACTTCCATTCGTTTTTGTCTCCTCAACTCCGCCAATAGTGCTCTTTTCTGCGACTGGTAAACTTTCGCCAAGTGGTCTTTCGTCGACTGGCACATTTTTACTAACTGGCATCTTTTGGTCAACTTCAACTGTACTTATTTCGGTAACTAGCCTATTTTCGCCGACCAGTCTATTTTCGCCGACCAGTCTGTTTCCGTCAAATGGTTCGTTATCATTTACTGATTGGTTATCGTCATGTGGGATTTTTTTGTCAATTATCGGACCATTTATGCCAAGTGCTACACTTATTTCATATGGCATTTTCTCGTCATATGTCTCATTGATAAAATATGGATTATTTTGGTCAGCTAATATATTGGTTGGAAGTGGGATGACACTTTGGGCTAAAGGATCGATTTTGTTGGGCAATTTTGGTCTTTTAATTGGTCTATTTTTTTGTTTTTTGACAAGTACACCACTTTTATTTATTATTATTTTTCCATCAGGTGATCTGTCTCCAATATTTAGTTTTTTTATGTCAAACAATATTTTTTCGTCAAATGGTCTGTTTTCGTCAAATGGGCTATTTTCGTCAGTTAGTCTATTTCTGTCAAGTGGTAGTTTTATATGATAGTCATACCTACTTTCTTTGCCCCATAATCTTCGTTTGTCATAAATTCTGTAATATAATAAATAAAATAAATAAGAAATAAAGTAAGAAGAAAAAAAATACAACAAAACTAAATAATTTGATACATAGATAGGGTATAAAAAGAGAGTCTTAAAAAAATAGAAGTAAAAAGTGCAATTATTCAAGGATAAATTGATTTTTATTTTTCGAAATAAACTTTTTTATAATTATTTAATACTATGTATTTAAACCTATTATTCAATCTATATTCTTCTATATAATAAAAATGAAAAAGACTCATAAAAAGTCTCCGATACTACGAGAACTACAAGTTTGAAATATCGCAGAATGGTTTCTTTTTAGGACGAAGGCGAGCACTGTGTTTTCAAAAATTCGACCTTTATAGGGATAAAGAAGGGTACTTAATATTCATACAAATATTCTAATTAACTAGATAAGTTCGTAATTTACAAATTAAACTTATTTTTAAATGGTAACTTGTACTTGAAAATCAAAATTTCAAAGATTTTGTTTAAAACAAATCACAATATTAAAATGTTAATAATTAAAACTAAATTATGACTAAAAACTCAATTATACTTTACTAATGTACTTATGAGTAAATAAAAAAACTGTATCATTATAGTCTGTTTTTAGTATTTGTTGTAAGCAAAAAAAAAATATTTTCCATAGAAGAGAATAATTCCTTGGTTTTAGTAAAGTTCTTGAAAATACTAAGCAGTATTCTTAATTTAAGGAAACCTATTGCTTATAAGCAGTATTCTCAATTACAGAAAACCTATTGCGTTTAAGCAGTATTCTCAATTAAAGAAAACCTATTGCTTATAAGCAGTATTCTCAATTACAGAAAACCTATTGCGTTTAAGCAGTATTCTCAATTAAAGCAAAACCTATTGCTTTTAAGCAGTATTCTTAATTAAAGAAAACCTATTGCTTTTAAGCAGTATTCTCAATTAAAGAAAAACCTATTGCTTTTAAGCAGTATTCTTAATTAAAGAAAACCTATTGCTTTTAAGCAGTATTCTCAATTAAAGAAACCCTATTGCATTTAAGCAGTATTCTCAATTAAAGGAAACCTATTGCTTTTAAGCAGTATTCTCAATTAAAGAAAAACCTATTGCTTTTAAGCAGTATTCTTAATTAAAGAAAACCTATTGCTTTTAAGCAGTATTCTCAATTAAAGAAAACCTATTGCTTTTAAGCAGTATTCTCAATTAAAGCAAAACCTATTGCTTTTAAGCAGTATTCTCAATTAAAGCAAAACCTATTGCTTTTAAGCAGTATTCTTAATTAAAGAAAACCTATTGCTTTTAAGCAGTATTCTCAATTAAAGAAAAACCTATTGCTTTTAAGCAGTATTCTCAATTAAAGCAAAACCTATTGCATTTTTTTTACTAAAACCAAGATTTTTTTCATATAAAGGAAGAGGACTATGTCTTGTTTTAAAAAACCTTTTTTTCTTAATGTGCTAAATAGAAACTGTTGTTGATAGATTAGAATGAAACATATTTAGAAATAGTGTTAGGAATTAGGTAAAATGACCTATGTAAGTTTAGAATAAGTATAAAGGTACAAAAGTAGCAAAATTAAGAAAAATAATATTATAACATAGGTTAGTACGAGGGGCGGCTGATAAGTCTTCAACTTCACATGTAAGCTTAACCAGGGAGCCGGCGCGGGCGGCGGAGTTAAATCCATACAGAATACATAGTAAATATGGTTTAATTTAAATTTGTGAATGCTCATAAATTTAATACGGATTTAAACAGTGTATTTTAACGTTTCCTATCGTAGTTTTTTTCTGCTGAACCGATTTCGATTAAATTTGTTATCGCATGACAAATTTTCTGTATTTTTAAATCGTTCGTCGTCGGAAATTTGAAATATATTTTTTTTCGTTTTTTATGCATACAATTGTAAACCGGTTATTACCGATAACCATTCGAAATAATAACAAAAGATGAAAATATGTTTCAATGATCGTTTCCCAATGTTTGACTATGATTGCTTGTATTGTAGTGGTGGAGACTACTTGTTACGATTGAGCGATTCAAAGATAGCAAATTTTCTAATTAACTAGATACGATGTCGAACGAACATCTGTAGAAAAAAAGCACCCGACACGGGGCGAACGATTTAAAAATAGAGCCCCTGTCATACGCGGGCTTTACCGCAGGTTGGTGTTAGTTATATCTACGAGACCGAAGGACTTATCAGTCGCCCCTTTAATAATGTTAGAATGAACTACTTTTTCCCATTTATATAGTTTCCAGCTTCGTCTTTGTATAAATCCTCATTTATTCCGTAAAAAGCCGCCGCGTTTGGACAGTCCACCTAGAAGGAAGGAACAAAAAGTTTAACAATTATAAAAAAGCGGCCAAGTGCGAGTTGGACTCGCGGACGAAGGGTACCGTACGATGTTGTATGGGAGACCTATTTTTTTCTGTTTTGGTATTTGCATTAGTGTTAGTAACGGAATATGGGAACTTGTCTTAAGGTGAAAGGGTACCGGCGCTCTCTCCATACAAACGTAGTCGACTGTTTTCTCCCTGGATAATGACACTACCACAAATATTTTTGTGCCACATCACCTATAACTGCCATGACTATGCCCCTATGTTTTGGAAATTAAGATTTAAAAAACAAAAAAGAAAAAAAAAACAAACAAGTATAGTCATGGCAGTTATAAGATTTATGCATAAAACAAATTTGCTCTAGGTTCATAGGGTGTCATTATCCAGGGAGAAAACAGTCGACTACGTTTGTATGGAAAGAGCCCCCGATTTCCTCTTAAAAGCATTTCGTCTTACTCTCAGGTACCCGAGTTTATAGAATGAATATTCCGGGGGAACAGTACCTTGTAAAAATAATCACAAACTCTCGTTCTCTGATTGAAGACTGTCCCTGGGGCGCAGATGAAGGAATATTTCTCGTTGCCGCCTATGCCGGGAACGCACCAATGCCAAACCTAGGACAAAAAGAAAAAAATAGGGTAAATACGGGAGAGATGGCCCTGACACATTTCCACGAAGTTATTAAAATACGCACAAATGTAACTTTAATTAAATTTCTTCCCAAAACTGAATAGTAATCAGTCTTTCATACCCATGTATGCAAAAGAATAATAGCAAAACTTCTAACAAATTACTTATTTGCAAGGAGTTTAGGTTCTTGAAGTTCCTATACGTGTAATGGCGTCAGATACTGATGAAGATAATGAAAAACACGTGAGTTTAAATGCTTATATCTTTTTTGCGATGTGCTATTAATTTAATTGTAATCTAGAAAAACGGATAATTTTTTCATATTTTTTGTATTTGTGTAGCCATCATTATTTCAATGGGAAACCGGGAAGTGGGTCTTTAATTGCAAGATTTGATGACAGACATCTGGACAGCTGCAACTAATTAAAAGCTTGTAAATAATAAGTACCTATAACTTTTTTTGAATAACCACCTGATAGTTATTTTGAAGCAAATTATGAAGTTAGATTTTGCTCTATTAAAAATGTTAGGCGTAGAGCTTAAAAAAGAAAACGAAATAAGAGCCTACGTTTTGAGGCACTTATGATTTCTATGGACTGACTGTTTTGTTCAAGCACTTGAAAGTTATTTGAAAGCAAATTTTCACAGTATAAATTGCTCTGATAAAAATGGTAGGCATAAAGCGTATTTATTATATACTGATCACCTCTGTGGCACAATGAGACGAAAAAGGTTGCAGGTTTGATTCGCGCCATCGGACAAATATTTGTGTTTCGAAATTCATTTCTGTAATAATTTTTTGCTGTCTGGATGTTACAAAAAACATGTTTACGTACTTATACCTAAACATGTTTTTTGTAACATCCAGATATTCGATCCATTGTCAGGTTACCACAATACAAGCCTAGTGTGGCGCAGTGTGAAATATTTATATTTTACAATATTTACTATTGACTTGTTACATCAATAAGTTTTGTAAAAGCACCTGACAATTATTTCAAAGCAGATCTTCACATTTGAAATTGCTCTAATAAAAATTGTAGGCAAAAGGCGCTAATAATGACGGCAAGACAATACTTATGCATATTGATACACAAATAGAAAATGTATTATAAATTCTCCGTTTCTAGATTACAGTGAAATGTATAGTATTTAGTGACTAGGTGTGGAAAAAAATATTTATTTTAAATGCGTAAATCTTTTTTCCACTTTTTCAGTCACGTGTTTTTCATTTTCTTCATCAGCATCTGACGCCATTACACATATAGGAACTTCAAGAAACTAACCTCCTTGCAAACAATTAATTTTTGTTCGAAGTTTTACCATTATTCTTTTCACTCTTTTGTAGGGATAGATATAATTTTCAAGGAATATTTAAAGGTTTTTTATGACACCATATCGTCAGTTTTCAGTACTTACTTGGCACCTAGCCTCCGGATCCGCGTAATACCCTGGTATTTTATCATCACAAGTAAATGATAGACCGAGAGGTACTTCCGTGTAAATTGGATAATCTTCATCAGGGACATAGCTTTCTAGTTGCTGGAACAAAATACAATCACACATAAAATAGGTAAAATCCAACTAGTATTACGATTCTGCTTCGATTTGTCAAAAGTTGCCATTTTAGACCGGCAGATCTTCAAAAAATCAACACCATGTTTGTAAGTGAAGCTTGAGCGTGCAGCCGTTATGCAGCCAAATTATTAATTTTACATGACTTTTTAAATACTTGTATCAAGCTCCAATTATTTCCTTGTCATGTCAAATAATAATTATCTTGTCAAATTATAATTATAAATGTCTTATAACTATGTGTCAAAGGTAATTATTACAGTCAATTAACTTAATAATTAAGTATTTTTTTAATTAGATTTTATTGTTGGTTAATTAAGTTATTATAATTATTCTATTCTTCCTACTATCTATACTTATTATTTATACTTCATTATATAGGATAAAACAAAGTCACTTCTCGCTGTCTATCCCTATGTATCTTAAATCTTTAAAACTACGCAACGGATTTTGATGCGGTTTTTTCAATAGATAGAATCCTCTTGAATCACTCAAGAGGAAGGTTTTGGCAAATAAAACAAAACTACAGCTAGTATATTATAAAAGAAATAAGGACTCATCGAGAAAACTCTGAAACTATTGGAGCTACGAGTCTGAAACTTTAAATTAGGGTTCCGCATCATTTTAATATTTTATACTCACAGCTAAGGTTCTGTCTACAAAGTAAAGAATAATGAAGATAAGTCCGACTAAGCTACATTTGAAGCTGCATATCCTATGGTGAGACATCTTGTGGAATGCTGGACCGATTTCGATGGAACTCCAACCTGAAACGAAAGGAAAATTCTTTATTTCACGTGTAAATTAAACTTGAAGTTATAATAATAAATATTTATTGATCAAAATTTTTACAGTACTCTTAAAATTGAGTAAGTAGAGGTGGGTGGCATCTTAAAGAAAATTTTTTGCCATAGCTATCTTCTTTCGTCATACAACCAGACAAACTGATAGTCAAAGTCAAAGTCAAATTTTCTTTATTCATTTGGATGCTTATGTATAATTATACAAAGATCACATTGAAAAACTAAGTTAGGATGTGTGCCTTCGGAACGCGCCCACCAATGAGAAGAAGGCACAAGAAACTCATGGGGTTTTTATTTATGGGATGCTAATTCATGGTGGAAATATCAGAAGTCCACACTAAGTGTTTTGCTTCGTCATTCCTTATTCATACTGCATGGGAATGGAATCAGTTGCCTGCGTCCTGTCTTTCCTGACGTGTTACATCTTAGACCGCATCGTCACCTACCATCGGGCAGGTGTGATAGTGGTCAAACATCGACCTACCATTTGTACAGAAGATTTTTCATTTCTAATTTCATTTTTAATGCTAGGTCACTATCACTTGACGAATGGCATAGGAGACGATCTAAGACGTAACACGCGGTGTCTAGAAGATACCTGTTCACTCGCTACTTGAAGACACACAACATTGTACACGTCACTATCACACCTGCCTGATGGTAGGTGACGATGCGGTCTAAGATGTAACACGCGGTGTCTAGAAGATACCTGTTCACTCGCTACTTGAAGACACACAACATTGTACACGTCACTATCACACCTGCCTGATGGTAGGTGACGAAGCAAATTAGTGCGGGTATTTTTAAAAGCTTTTATTTACAAAATTCTTGGTCAATATTTTAAATTCCCTAGAGAAAAATACAAGAGCTATAATATTAACGAAAACATTACAAAACATAGGTCATTTTAGAATGGTTTGGATTCACTCTGAATCTGTTTTGCTCAACTCCGTGAGAAATGATGGTATCACTTGGTGTTGCAAGGTTAATTTGAAACAGTTATTTTCGGAAATTATAGGTTTTTTGAACATACCGATAGTTGACTATACGGCGTATTAAAAGAGGAAATTTTATTTTTATTTTTGTGAGCCCATCTATACTTTCTTGACGTGATAACGTCTTAAAAATCGATAGACACCGTTGCACTCACAAAAAAGTGTCACGTTCTGTTGACATAGTAGGATAGCAACGTATTTTCATCAATGTTTTCTTATGACGTTTTCACATAAAATTATCGCCCGTAAACCGACTTTACAGACAAATGGATTTTTATTTTTGTAACCGACTTCGAAAAAAGGAGGAGATTCTCAATTCGGTATGTATTTTGTTATGGATGTTCGCGCATATCTTATTTGTTTTGTTTGTAACGAATAGCCTCCGAAACTACTTGACCGATTTTGATGAAACTTGGTATGAGGATACATTGATTAATTCAGAGTAACATAGGCTACTTTTCATCTCGATATTCCCACGGGATCAAACTGCTAGTATGGGTAAATCTACAATATGTCTTTACTAAGAAAAACCCATCTGAATATTTTCCAATATGCTTAATCTTTTAAAATCGGAAGGTATTTGTATTTTACTTGTATACGAGCTGTTTACCACCCTCTCAGCTTAGTTGACCGTATTCAAAGGAAATAACTCGTCACATCTGGAGCCAACTAAGCCACGATGATCACGATGTTTTCCTTTACCGTAAGAGCAATGTCAATTAGCACACATATATTTTTCAAAAGAAAAATCCATCGGTGCATTGCCGGCTGGGATTTGAACCCACGACCTTCGGAATGAAAGTCGAGGTATCTACCACTAGGCCAGCACCGCTCTTCTTTCACTGTTCTTAAGAGGTTTAAGAACAGTGAAAGGACAGGTTTCAAAATATTTATAAGCAAATTTTGTTGCATAAATTAATTAAAAACACAATGCAATTTGCAATTTTCAAGAAATTGTGTTGATAATTATTTAATTTAAATTAAGAGTCTGATATTTGTCAATGTGAGTAATCATCTCTCTCTATCTCTTTCTCTCTCTGTAGTCGGCCCCTCATGACTGATGATCGTGGTCATCAGTGGGTCTGCATCTGGAACGGATGACCTATCTCCAGCGACTCCTATTCATTGCCTCCATAACGATTTTGTGGAACTTGTCGGTTGAATTGTGTTTGATTTGGTCCATCCATCATCTCTAATCAATTACAATTATTAAGTATCCAACCTGCCCCTGGTACTGGCTGTGTTTTTCTTTAAAATTACCAAGTTAGGAATCAAAATGTTTATTATTTTGTAAATCGCGATTGAATTACATAATTATCCAACTACTAGCAGTGAAATGTTAACCAGAGGTAGATACGTTGTACCAAATGAATCAGACAACACTTACACGTATTAAAATATTTCCAAAATAATATACGTTTAATACAAAAAAATAATAGTTTTCCGTGGCCTATACTCGCAAAAACTATGAGAATAGGCCGACTTTCGGTACAAAGATCTCAATAACTAGAAGATTCCAAAAAATAAAAAATGTACTACTATAAAATAGATATATTTATCATTAATTCGTATAAAAAAGATACGACAAAATTATTTACAATTACTTCATAAACCACAAAAATAGATCATCAATCTTCCACCATGTTTTGCTAACTCACGTAATGCTTATTTTTAACCCCCGACGCAAAAACGACGGGGTGTTATAAGTTTGACGTGTCTGTGTGTGTGTGTGTGCGTGCGTGTCTGTCTGTGGCATCGTAGCTCCCGAACGGATGAACCGATTTCAATTTAGTTTTTTTTTGCTTGAAAGGTGAATCATTCATAGAAATAGGGTTGACTTTATTTGTCTTTGTCTAAGTTCAATGTATAAAGTAACGACCATTTTGAATGAAAATTCAGTCAGTATATGTCGTGACGATGATGTCACGAAACCCTAAATAAATGTAAATAAAAAAAATGTAAATAAAAAACAATGGCAACATTGCACCGGAAGTGAGACAAAGAGGAAATAATGTCTATGATGGTAAGTAAAATTAGTATGGCGGCGAAATATCCATCTTGATAAAGTATTTGTGTTTGTAGTGCAATTAAATTAAAGTGTTCTTCTGGAAAGATCAATTTGGAGGAATTAAGCTAAGTATACACAATTAGGTAATAGTTACAAATAAAATTAAATAGTGAAAGAACATCTATAATAAAAACTTAAAGGTTATAAGTTCGGTTTTTGGTATCAAAGTAACAGAAATAATGTTCATGAGTATGAGGGTAAAACTAATAAGTGAAACTAATAAATAAGTAAAACTGGATGCAATCCTTGGTACAGAGATTGCATAATTTAACAACCTGGCCTACGTGGATATCTTCTCTGAAATGGTAGAAGATATAATTAAAACTGGATGCAATCCTTGGTGCAGGGATTGCATAATTAAAACTGGCAAAAGTGGATATCTTCTCTGAAATGGTAGAAGATATAATTAAAACTGGATGCAATCCTTGGTACAGGGATTGCATAATTAAAACTGGCAAAAGTGGATATCATCTCTGAAATGGTAGATGATATAATTAAATAAAACTGGATGCAATCTCTGGTACATGGATTGCATAATTTAACAACCTGGCCTACGTGGATATCTTCTCTGAAATGGTAGAAGATATAATTAAAACTGGATGCAATCCTTGGTGCAGGGATTGCATAATTAAAACTGGCAAAAGTGGATATCATCTCTGAAATGGTAGATGATATAATTAAATAAAACTGGATGCAATCTCTGGTACATGGATTGCATAATTTAACAACCTGGCTTACGTGGAAACCTCCTCCGAAAAGGTAGAAGGTTTAAATAAATAAAGAAAGTTAAAGGAGTAAAATAAGATAAAACTAAAATTACAAACTGAATAAAGTATTGAGTACTATGAGAATTGAAATAAAGATAAGTGGAAGTAAGAAAGGCAAATACAATAGAAAAATAAGGATGGTAAGAGAGAGAGTGGACCTGAAATAAGTAATAGAGTATGATGAGAGTATGCAAGTTAAAGAAAGGAGAAGTCTCGTTAGATTTGTAGGCAGGTAGGTATACTTAGTGACACTGAGGTGTTAATTATTTCCGTATCTCTACAGGTGGTGGACGTGAGCATTGACAGATTTGATATTTAACTATAACCAGACGCCGCATACTTCATGAGGCGAATACTAGGAGATTGGGAAGGTAATCAAACTCTAATTAACATCGTTAGACTTAACGACATGGTGGAGACGCTGGGATATTTTAAATCCTAGGTAAATGGTTGGAGTTTGATTGCGTTCAAAAGCATCCTTATTAATTTCTCGTTTTGTGTACATACTTGCCTTTACCTGACATAACCTTACAAATAAGTTGGGAAAAGTTGGGAGAATAGTAGAAATTTAGGGAAACTTAAACAGGAAATGAAGTAGTCAAAAAAGTTTAATTAATGGTATTTGTTTGTAGAAATCACTTTTACCTCATAATCAATGATAAAAACCTTAAAAATTAATAATGTCCTATTTAATTAATTGATAAATAAAAGGAATCACTATTGAAACAACTAAAATTTATTAAAAGACTTGAATCGACCTAGTTTGACAGGAGTTGGACCCGCCATTTTCCTTAAGTTGGCATTACGGTCCGTTTCAGTGTTACCGAGCAATTATGAACACAATAAATTTGAGGATTTTTTCTCGTGTTGAATTAGATCGCAATACCAAATTTATAATTGAAAACGCTGTTAAAGTTCTATTTAAGGATAATAAATTTAGATATACATAGTAGACACGAGCGTGCGAACCTTTTAACTGAAAAAATGGAAGAGAAAACGAATAAATAAAATAAATAACAGTCAGTAAAATTACTGAATTAAATAATTTACCAGTTCGATCAGGGTAACACTTTGTATAAAACTTTTCTTGTAGAAATCGTTTCTTTCGTTCTCCATTATTTATAGTAAAAAAGTTTGGAAAAAGTTAAGTAATTTGTATTAGTTGGTGGAAAGAATTGTGCTAAAGTGAACTTGGGTAAGTCGAATTCATTTACCTATGAGAATTGTTTATAGGTGTATCTACCATCACGAATCATACAAAAATATCATGGCTTCGACTATCAAAACGTTAGTATCATTCACCACCATCTCGTGGTACAATTTTAAAATAAAAAATAGTTATAAATTGGTTTCGTTGTACCAAAGTATTAATCATACTTGTTGAAAGTTGATCAATAACATTCCTTGCATAAAAAAAAAACACCTAACTAAAACCAGATTTTGATATTAAACATACAAATAAGTGAGGCGGGAAACTGAAGCCTTCTGCGCTGGGTTACATTCACGAGGTATTTGTTACTTACTTGTTCTATGCAATAAACTATACTTTAGAAATCAATGAATGAGAAAACAAAGAAATTAATGTATACTTACCTATCAATTCCAAAAATAAAATAAAGTTTAAAAGTCTAGCTCAAGGGTCTTCAACTCGCGGCCCGCCATCATATTCGTGCTGCCCTCAAAGGCTTGAAGAAATATTTATCTATTTAATTTGAATTTACATGTGATACATCTCATTAAAAATCCCCAAGAACAAAAATCTAGTCTTTAAACTTGTAAGTGATTATTCAAAATTTCGTCTAGCTAGGTTGCAAAATACGACTTGTAGACAAGTACCTGCTGGACAACGCATCTAGGTACAAACATACTGACACACGGAAGACATTTTTAGCCAGACTTGAAGCAGTTACTATTCAGTCGCTCGGTCAGTAATAATTGTTAAGGTGGTAGGTATGTTTAGGTGCAACAAGGCGGCCCTTCGACAGACATGGAGTAGATTATCGGGCCTTGAGTTAAAAAAAAAAAAAAAAAAAGGGTCGAACACCCCTGGTACTTATTTAGTTTGAAGCGTGTGATGGTCAGTGGCTAATTTGTCAACAATAATATGTGATAAATATTGTTAAAACAAACAAGTAAACATTTGTTTTTGTTAAACTGTTTGGTAACATAAGCCGGTTTGAGTTCTTATAAAAAATAATTTAATTTGAGTTTTCACAGTATGTAAAGACATACTGTGAAAACTTAAATTACCTGCTGGTTGGACAATCGGACTCTAGATTTCTAAAATTCACTTTTTCTGAATTAAGGAGTTATAAAATCTTGGAAGTGGATTCATTACTAATAAGAATGCTTAAAACAAAACATATCAACCCCATACAGGGTTAAAGGCTCATACATGCTAAGGTTTCATCATTCCGAGAAATATTTATATGTCCATCTGTCTCATTTAAGTATAATTAATTGAGCCCTTCAGTTTCTCACCTTAGACATGATATAGACATGATATCATATGGATCTTAATATAACCGTTTACAATTAGATGTTTAATTTTTAACATATTATAAAAAATATAAATACATTTTTAAAGATTATACTACATAATAGAAAACAAAGTCGCTTCCCGATGTCTGTCTGTCCCTATTAGATCTTTAAAACTTCACAACAGATTTGGATGTTTTTAATAGTGATTTAAGAGGAAGGTTTTTCTTTAATAAGTGAATAAATTAAATCACATATTCACATTTAAAAAAAAATAACCATGGTAAATTTATTAATCACTAGCTGCGCCCCGCGGTTTCATCCGCGTTTGTCCCGATCCCGTGGGAATATCGGTTATTCGAATTTTTCTCGCCTTTTAAACCTTCCCTAGACCTCCACGAACATTTCAAGACTAAGATAAGATAAATCCGTTCAGCCGTTCTCGAGTTTTAATCAGACTAACGAACAACAATTCATTTTTATTTATATAGATAGATAAATAATAATCTAACTAACTCATTAGATTCAAATGAATGAACAGTTGGAATTTTGACTGATTTTCACTAAGTATTGCAAAAGTCGCAAATGTTTATTAGAAAACCCTTAAAGTTATCATTCCCAATTAATTAAAAAAATATACATTTTTCTTCATTAATTTAAATTGTGCTCTGAAAACAGTCTGTCATCATTCATGGTAATATGTGAAATTACCTTTCCTTGCGCCTTTCGCGCGTTTTTGGGTTTAGGGTTCCGTACCTCAAAGGGTAAAAAGAAGAAGGGAACCTTAAAGATCACTTTCTTGTCCGTTTGTTTTCTCTAGGACCTAGGAAAATGAAAAATCGTGACGTCATACGAAGGTCAGTCATGACCGCCCGCATTTCGTTTCTTTTAGTCAGCAGATAAAATATTGCAAATTTCCTTTGTGAAAATAAAATATTTACAATACATTCGAATAGGAAATAAATATTGTTGAGTGATTGTAAACCTATTAGCTTCCATTTTCAACATATTGCATATTTTATCGGTAGCACAGTCATGTAGAGGTAGGTAGCCAGTTCCGATAGTCCGACCAGTAAATTAGGACCAAATTATTAAGGTTTATTTTCTCAAATAAATTTAGTCTAGGACATTTTTTGGAATTTGCTTTCATTCTTATTTCAGAAAATGGATGAAAGTCTGTTGGCCATTGTAAGATTAGGCGTAAAACGGGGTGAGGAATTATATAAAAGGCTCGAGGCAGTCCGTGATGGCTCTCCGGCAGAGATTGAATTGGTTACTGCAAAACTAGAAGTAGTACTAAATAAAATAAAAGAAGACTTATTAAATTACATGAAATGTACAAAAGACCCAGATGTAGAGGAAATATCAACAATTACAACCTTCCAATTATCGGCTACTGAATTAATATGCGAAGCAAAATTGAACAAAAATTTAAATAAGATTGAAAAGCAAACTAAACCAGGGAAACTTCCAGAACTGAGATTGCCTGAGTTCGAGGGTGAGGTGCTACAGTGGCACCAATTTTGGGACCAATTCAAATCAAACATAGATGATAGAGCAATAGACGATGTAGATAAATTGTTATATTTAAAATCGTGCCTCAAAGGTCAAGCTAGGCAAGTAATTGAAGGTCTAGCTACTACAAATAGTAATTACATGATCGCAGTCAAAACCCTACAAGATCGATATGGTAAAAGAGACAAAGTGGTTGATGCTCATTACTCAGCTTTAAATAAAATTAAACCGGCAAATAACTGTATCGAGGATTATCGTCGAGTATTAAACGAAATAGAGAGAAACTTGCAAATTCTGACTTCTTTAGGTGAAAATACCACTCTGAACTATTTAAGATTTTTAATATTTGAGAAATTTCCTGAAGATTTAATATATGAAGTAAAGCTGAAACTTAAAGATAATTCTATAAACGAAATTAGACAAACTTTAGAAGAAATAATAGCCGCTAGAGAAGAGGCATGCCAATCTACTCCTGTAACAGACAATATGGAGAGTTATACGACACAAACTTTGTATACTCAATCAACATACAATAATAAAAGAAAATTTAGTGACAATGGTTCTATGGGCTCAACAATGAACAAAAGAAGAAAATGTTCCTTTTGTAATGACTCACATTACAACGATGAATGCCAAAAATATCCTACTCGAAAACAACGATTGGATAGGTTAAAGGGTAAGTGCTATAAATGTTTCTCAGAAACCCATATGAGAAGAAACTGCCAAGCCAAACGTCGTTGTTACCATTGCAAAAACTATGATCATAACAGTGCTTTATGTCCTGTGAAATTTGAATTTGGGGAAATGCCTGTAGAATCAACAAAACACACAAAGTAGTTCCATATAAGTGAGGATCCACATAATGTTAAAACATCACAATCCTTCAAATGGCTTGTATAAAGATAAATTATAATTATATCAAGTTAAAGAAAACAACAAGTTAAAGAAATGTAGAGCTTTATTAAACTCTGAAAGTCAAAGAAGTTATATTACACAGAAATTAAGGAATTATTTAACAATTAAAGAAACAAATAACCTATTGATAAATACATTTGGATTGGTAACACCTCAAGAAATTAAAAATAAAATAGTTATGTTTAAAGTATGTAGCTGTTATAGATTAAATCAAAGAAAGAAGATTTTTAACAATAGTAGCTAATTAAGCCCATCGACAACTCACAGTATAGAACTTAATATAACAAGAGTAGAAGTTAACGAAAAATATCCCTTAACTATGGGAGACGATGAATCACTTCTAGGTAAAAGTTAAATGGGACAACCCATTAACAAAAGATATAATTAAGGATGGGAATACACAAAAAAAAATGTGAAGTATATTCAAAATTTAACAATTAACGAGATAACGTTTGACGAGATTTCTATGAATCTAAGAGATTGGACCTCAAATTCAAACCAACTAATGAAGGAAATTGAAGATTGCTATAACCAAGAGATAGTAAAGGTATTAGGTTTAGATTGGAAAGTTAACCAAGATACACTGCATCTTAGATTTAAAGTAAATGATGCACAACCTAAAACTAAGCGAGATATGTTAAGAATCATAGCATCAGTCTATGACCCATGTGGCCTAGCAGCTCCTTGGACTCTACCAGCCAAATTATTAATACAACAACTTTGGAGAGATAAAGTAAAATGGGACACACCATTAACAGAAGATATAACTAAAGAATGGGAAAACATCAAAGAAAATCTGAATTATATTCGAAATTTAACAATTAACAGATATTACTTTAAAAACCTACCAGCCAAGACGTGTCAGATACACTGTTTTACAGACGCTTCCATAAAAGCATATGCTGCTGTTATATGCATTTTAAAGGAACACAGAACTCGAAGCTTTGTTATAGGAAAGTCGCGTTAAACTCAGGCAAACACAATATATCGATTCCTCGTCTAGAACTCCTCGGAGTACTTATCAGCAGTAGATTAATTAAATTTGTCTCGCGATTCCTGAAATTTAAAGTAATAAAACAAGTATTATGGGCAGATAGTCGGATAGTGATTGACTGGTGTAACTCGGATAAAGTAGTACCCCCATTTGTTGCAAGAAGGCTGGGTGAAATTAAGAAGAACAAAGAACTGATTATACGATACGTCCCCTTAAAAATGAATCCACAGCAGATGTAGCCACACGTATAGAAAGTGTCTCAGATGAGAACATGTCTGGATTACCGGTCCAGAATTTCTCTCAAAGGACCCCAGTAAATGGCCAGCATTTACAAATGAACCGTCATCTGTTCCAGTGGGTGAGGGTCTATCGAATGAGACTGATATAACTACATTACGTACAATTAGAAGAATTAAATCCGAATATTTCAAGAAGGAACTAATCAACGACGAACCAAGGTGTATTTAAAGATATTGATGGAATACTGATATTTAAGGGTCGTCTTACTAACACCGGTTGGCCCTAAAATAAGCGTTTTCCGATCTTAATCCCGAAAATTTGATAGGGATTGTCAAACAATGTATGCAAAAAATTAATAAACATAAGGTAAACACTTACTAACATACAGCCAATTATATACAGTAACAAAGGAGATAGAAGCTGTAGTCAATTCGAGACCACTCACGTATGTGGATGCTAAAATGTCCCCATATTATGAAACTCGCTGATTTTTTAACTATAACATATGGTATAGATGAGAAAAACCCAAACCATATGGTACATCAATAAGAGCTAATCTAATTGCTGGTTCTAAGAAAGGACTCACAATTCTCATAGAGTTTAAAGAAATGTTTATTAATCGGTACTTGACAAGTCTCCGAAAGGAACCAAAAGCATATAATTTAATACCAACCGAAAGGATAAATCGTACAGAAAAAATAAAATAAAAATAAAGTAAAAATAGAGAAGATTGGAAGATAGGAAAAATAACATCATCACTACGCAGTACAGACGACGCTCCCAGAGTAGCGAAGGTCAAAGTAGGTGAAAAAGAATTCATCCGTTCTATAGTGCAACTTTATCCTCTTGAGATAGAAGACACCGAGAAGGACGCGGAAATCCCAACAAATAAGGAATCAGAGAACATAGAATCTTTTCGAACACCAGGAAACGAAGAAAGTATTCAGAATGGCCATGAAGAGTTGCAAACCATAAAGCCCTTAGAAATTCAAAATGAGATGCCTTGGAAAAAAAAAAATGAGCCTGAACTAAGACCCAAACGAACGGCGTCCACAAGAGCCCTAGAGAAAATAAAGCAGTAGACCCGCAGCCTATTTACACTATTCTAACCTCACATCGCGGCCCGGGGGAGTGTCGTGACGATGATGTCACGAAACCCTAAATAAATGTAAATAAAAAAAATGTAAATAAAAAACAATGGCAACATTGCACCGGAAGTGAGACAAAGAGGAAATAATGTCTATGATGGTAAGTAAAATTAGTATGGCGGCGAAATATCCATCTTGATAAAGTATTTGTGTTTGTAGTGCAATTAAATTAAAGTGTTCTTCTGGAAAGATCAATTTGGAGGAATTAAGCTAAGTATACACAATTAGGTAATAGTTACAAATAAAATTAAATAGTGAAAGAACATCTATAATAAAAACTTAAAGGTTATAAGTTCGGTTTTTGGTATCAAAGTAACAGAAATAATGTTCATGAGTATGAGGGTAAAACTAATAAGTGAAACTAATAAATAAGTAAAACTGGATGCAATCCTTGGTACAGAGATTGCATAATTTAACAACCTGGCCTACGTGGATATCTTCTCTGAAATGGTAGAAGATATAATTAAAACTGGATGCAATCCTTGGTGCAGGGATTGCATAATTAAAACTGGCAAAAGTGGATATCTTCTCTGAAATGGTAGAAGATATAATTAAAACTGGATGCAATCCTTGGTACAGGGATTGCATAATTAAAACTGGCAAAAGTGGATATCATCTCTGAAATGGTAGATGATATAATTAAATAAAACTGGATGCAATCTCTGGTACATGGATTGCATAATTTAACAACCTGGCCTACGTGGATATCTTCTCTGAAATGGTAGAAGATATAATTAAAACTGGATGCAATCCTTGGTGCAGGGATTGCATAATTAAAACTGGCAAAAGTGGATATCATCTCTGAAATGGTAGATGATATAATTAAATAAAACTGGATGCAATCTCTGGTACATGGATTGCATAATTTAACAACCTGGCTTACGTGGAAACCTCCTCCGAAAAGGTAGAAGGTTTAAATAAATAAAGAAAGTTAAAGGAGTAAAATAAGATAAAACTAAAATTACAAACTGAATAAAGTATTGAGTACTATGAGAATTGAAATAAAGATAAGTGGAAGTAAGAAAGGCAAATACAATAGAAAAATAAGGATGGTAAGAGAGAGAGTGGACCTGAAATAAGTAATAGAGTATGATGAGAGTATGCAAGTTAAAGAAAGGAGAAGTCTCGTTAGATTTGTAGGCAGGTAGGTATACTTAGTGACACTGAGGTGTTAATTATTTCCGTATCTCTACAGGTGGTGGACGTGAGCATTGACAGATTTGATATTTAACTATAACCAGACGCCGCATACTTCATGAGGCGAATACTAGGAGATTGGGAAGGTAATCAAACTCTAATTAACATCGTTAGACTTAACGACAGTATAGATACTTCAGGAACGAGTTAACAACATGTCGTGCTGCAGTTTTATTTTCATGAAACTTAGTTGTAACCCGTGTTGAATTGTATAATTCTGGTGGAATGTTATTCAATTTAGTTCTGTGAAAGTGCACAAGTGTAGTGAAAGTAAAAATCTGTGTCAAACATGAAGTTTTCTCGTTGCCTCCAAATCTCCTATTAAGGTTAAGGTAAATTTGCCACCGCTTTACTATAGCCACGGACTTGACGGACTATGACGACTTTGACTGTTTTGAAACGCTTTAGGCCCGATTTATGAAAAATCGAATCAAAATTTGATGCAAAATATAACTTGACACTGGCTAAATGCACAAGCCATGCGAAGCCATAATTAATAGAAAAAAAAATGCGTCCTCCAGTTTGGTGCCTTCGGATATCGACGAAGACACGCATTCTTATTATTGTGTCACAATAAAGAAATGCGAAGTTTGGAACCACTCTATTAGTATTAGATCTCATTGACTGCTACATTCTTTATTAAGCTTTTAAAAATGGTAAATTCCATAGTCATTAGCAGAAGCTAGTAAATATAGGTATCTGAAGACAATTAAGGTCAGGTGCTTATAAAGCTACCAAAATCGACCTTTGTTTTAAGCAACTCAAAGTAATCAAATACTCTTTTTTGTTATTTGGATATAAATGGATATTGTAGTTTAATAACCATATTTTTGTTTATTGTGGTTTAAAACATGATATGAACAACTTCGTTCAATAAAAAAAATGTTAGAAAACAGAGAATTATTAGATAGTTTATCGGGTTTTATTCAAAAATAGTTAAATGAATCAAATGATAGGTTTTGACCTCTATATTTGTGGATAATAATGCTAAAATGTTTTGCATATCGATCAAATATAACAGTTAGCACGCAGCACGCAGCACGCTACGTTTTTGAGAGCGGGGGCTAAGGTAATGTATGGGCCTACACACGGTACAGCGCCTTAAGCCGTGGGTTTTAATACGATGTTTTCCACGCACCGCGGCGGTCGTTAGAAAAGTCCATTGTGTGGCCTGCTTTCCAGGAACCTCCAGGAAAACACCAGGAATATCTGACAGCTATTTTTTTTATTTTTATGTCGTTTCCACTTCCACTTCGTTTCATAAAACCATTCTCTTCGCGAGCTAGCTCAGAATGCCGCCATTTGCCAAGTGTTCGCCATTTTACATTTCAACCGGAAAGACGTCACCAGTTTGATTTGATTGATAATAATAGCAAACTGAATGAAATAGCTTCTTATTATTTTAAATAATCGTGAAATTAATGGCTAAAATATAAAACGATTTTAGTAATATTTTTAGAAAATTATATGAACGTTACAATTGGTGCACGACCAGCAGGATTCGAACCCGCGAACTTTTTAATGAATGTCAAAGTTTCTACCAATAGTCTTTCCAACGATATGAAAATCTTGCTAACTTTGTCATAACCGTTCCCACGAACACTCTAACGTAGGAAATTCACTCCGATTCAATGTATGGTTTTTGTTTTACTTCCACCTTTTTGTTTGTCTGCATGTTTGATTATTAGAATAGATTTTAGAACAATTCGATGCCTATAGATAATTTACGTCATATTGACTCGCGGTTCTATGTGTTTGTAAATAGGTATGTATATAAATATATTTATATTCTAAATGATTTAAACAGCGCCAGGAACTTTAATCCATGCGATTCAGGGCGCTGTAGTGCCTGGGACATGTGGATAGCCAATATCCAGCACCTATACCACCCTCTGAACTTAGTCGACCGTGTCCAGAGGTAATAGATCGTCAATACTTCTGGAGCCAACTAAGCCGCGGGTTTCATCACGATGTTTTCCTATACGACCCTCTCGGCTTAGTCGACCGTGTCCAGAGGAAATAAATCGTCACTACTTCTGGAGCCAACTAAGCCGCGGGTTTCATCACGATGTTTTCCTTCACCGTAAGAGCGATGTCAATTAGCGCACATATTTTTTTCTTAAGAAAAATCCATTGGTGCACGGCCGGCCCGGATTCGAACCCACAACCTTCAGAATGAAACTCGAGGTATCTACCACTGAGCCAACACCGCTCTTGTGTATGGAGTAGCCAATGTAAAATGTCCGTGTTTGGGGGTCCGGAACCACCCCCTTCCCCCCCCCCCCCCATTCATATCCATCTTACTTGTCCAACAGAAAAAATTACATGCACTGCGCCGATTGTAGAAAACGACTGCAAAAACTTCTCATAATTTTTAGCCACACTCCCAGTATCCATCGCAACCCCTAAAAGATCTTTCTCTACCTTAAAGAGGTTACCCAAGAAATAAAATGGGCGATGAAAGACTTACTGGTTTGGCTTTATCATTAAAGCCAGACGCACGTACGTACACCGAGATTTGGCGGTGCAACTTGATTCTGAACAAGTTAATAATCAGTTAAAAAAATACTAAATTTATGGTATAATTTTAAGACAAAAAGTCGAAATCAGACATTTCGACCAATGTGAAAATCAATGGTAACGATTCGTTATATTTATTATAATTTACCTAACAAAAACTTTTCACATGCCAATACATTTGCATAATGCTGAATGTCCATAGGTAATTGTAAGTAGGTATAATATAGATACCTACCTACTACCTACTGGATACAATTGGTTTTTATTCAATTGTATGTGTAATTAAAGAATTGATTGTTTCTCATGACCAATCAATATTGAATTAAACCAAGAGACAAATAATATACTTAGCATACAAGTGGTGAGGGCTGATATTTCTTTCAAGCTAAGCCGATAAAACCATGATAACACGTAACCCTCCCTTTTGTCTTTGCCGTAGTCGGGTAAAAATAAATAGAAATAAAATTGTTTTTTAACCGACTTCAAAAAAAGATAGATTTACATTCTTTGTTTGTACGAAAGTCAAAATTCTTTATTCCTTTGGATGCTTAATACGTATGTACAAATTTCACATAGAAATGTCTTAAAAAGTTAGGATGTGTGCCTTCGGAACGCGCCCACCAATGAGAAGAAGGCACAAGAAACTTATGGGGGGTTTTCTCATGTAATCACAAAGGTCAATATTACAAATATTATTTGAAATGGAGCAACTAAAGTCACGTCCATGGGTTGTTATCATTACGGTAAGACGAAGTATCATAGTACGCCTTAATGCACAATTTATGCTTTATAAAAGTTTTGAACCTGTTAATGGACATGGCATATACATCTTTAGGTAATTTATTATAATAGACCACACATGTATTATTAAACGACCCGAAATATTTTCCGGAGCCTACTACCGGGCACGGTCAGTTCATTCTTATATCTTAAAGTTGAAATTATGAATATCGCTTTTTTTACGAAAAATATCGGGATTTTTGTGAACGTATAGCAAGTTTTCGTAGATATATTGTGAATAGAATACCATTTAAGTTTACCTAATTTACAGTTTTGATGGAAATTGTTCCTGTTGTCTATACCTGTTTTTGTCCCTTAAATTGCAATGAATGTTATGTTATTGATGTCAATCACTTGAAAGTTTGTATTCTAGGCGCCACATGTTTAATTAATTAAAAAAAAAAATTGTAATTTTTATTATTAAAAAATACTAGCGGAACAAATTCAGTCTTCTTTAATCCTTTAGAGATCGAATTTCTAAAAATTCTTTGTTAATCAGCTCTCCTTCGTCGCGTAGTTTCAGATATTATTTTGAATCTAAAGAAACCTTGAAATCTGACAATATTAAAGGAAGAAAAGAGCTTCTTTTTGTTTAATCCATCAACTGGGCGACAGAAGGCGTTGCTTCGAAAAATAACCGTGAGATGTACGCTACCTAGTTGAGAGTAATTATGCGGTCTTAACCCTCCTAATCGGTAATAGTAATTGCTCAACAAAACAAATAGGAAGTAATTCTTAACCACAAGAACTGAATGTATGTCAGTATGTTTCATATATCACATTACTATGATACACTAGCTACTGTCTGTGGTTACACTTGCGTAGCTCTCGATCTCGTTATACTTTTATTTTACAAGTCTTGCATTGACGACCCAGTTGGCACAATGGTCACAATGCCGGACTGCAAAACTCAGATTTGCGATTTCGATTCCCGCCTGAGTCAAGTATTTATGCTTAGATATTTGTCTGTGGTCTGGTTGTTTCTGTGTATTATAAGTATATATTTACAAAAGAAATAAGTAGGATATGAGTTGTCTAGCACCCATAACACAAGTGTAGTTACTTAGCTTGGGGCTAGATGGCGATGTGTGGAATGTCTTGCAATATTTATTTGTTATTTATTTGGCCTCATCTCACCTGATGGTGTAGCGACGATGAGGTGGAGGAGAACGGCATGGTTGGACAACATGATGGAACGTGACGTGTCACTTGACACCATGACTTTTTCAGGGGGGGTGGTAGAAGTCGGCAATTGTTTTTTGATTGTTTATTCCTTTAGCACCACCCGAGGGTCACGTGTAGGACATCAAGGGCTAAATCTTACAGACGCGAGCAAATCTGAACCCCAAAGTTGTATCAGCTAATCTGAACCCCTAAAGTTGTATAAGCAAATCTGAACCCCCAAAGTTGTATAAGCAAATCTGAACCCCCAAAGTTGTATAAGCAAATCTGAACCCCCAAAGTTGTATAAGCAAATCTGAACCCCCAAAGTTGTATAAGCAAATCTGAACCCCCAAAGTTGTATAAGCAAATCTGAACCCTCAAAGTTGTATAAATATTGGCTTTTATTATCTAATCTATATGATTTATTCATCGCCATCAACTTTTATCCATGCTAATCAGGGCGCTGTAGTGCGGACATGTATTATATGGAGTAGACTATGTCCAACTATAGCACCCTCTCAGCTTAGTCGACCGTGTACTGTACTTAAATGGGCTGTTTTCCTCAATTGACCCACCCACCCAGTTGGCACCATGGTCACCATGCCGGACTGCCAAACACAGGGTTGCGGGTTCGATTCCCGCCTCAGACAAGTATTTATGCTTAGATATTTGTCTGTGGTCTGGTTGTTTCTATGTATTATAAGTATATATTAAAAAAAAGTATATAAGTAGTATATCCGTTATCTAGCCACCCATAACACAAGTCTAGTTACTTAGCTTGGGGCTAGATGGAATGTCCTGAAATATTTATTTATTTATGTATTTATTAGACCCTTTTTAATTGGGTCTTTTTTGCATGAGAATGGAGTAGGCTTGCCCAGCACCTACTACCCTCTCAGCCTAGTCGACAGTGTCCAAAGGATCTCATCAATACGTCTGGAGACAACTAAGCGCCGCGTTTCATCTCGAATTCCGCGCACCGTAAGAGATGTCAATTAGCGCACACAATTTTACAAATACAAAAAATCTCATTTTCGTTCCGAACACACGTACTAACTTAGTTTTTAAGACGATTCCAAGTGGCCAATTGTTTTTGAGAAAACTGACAATATGACTTTATGCAATTATTTTGGATTTAAATTAATGACGGCTGCGACTCAGAAGGTTACAAGTTCAATTCCCGCCGTGTGGATCTAATATTTACATTTGTAAGATCTACATTTTTCTGGACATAGCAGCGCCCCGCGGTTTTACCCGCGTAACTTCCGATCCCGTAAGAATACCGGGATAAAAATTAGCCAATATGAATTCCAATGAATCAATGTATAGTCATGCTAAGTTTCATCAACATCGGTCCAGTAGTTTCGGCGCCTTTTCGTCACAAACAAATAAAAAATATTTCCTTTTGATAAAATTAGAATCAAAACTCTAGTGCGTGAAACTTTCCTACTTCCTAATTTCCTTCGAATACTATTAATTGTGAATGTATATAAATGATATATTTACGTGTCTATTTAGTACATGATAAAATAATTTACTTTAATTATGTTTTTTTTTAAATTATGGCCTGACACGACTTGTGCATGCAGCCAATGCAAGTCAGGCCATTTTATATCAATAAAAAATTAGTTTCAAGAAAATGTGTGTCATAGATCTTCTGTGTCGCGGCCACATTCTGTTCTACACTTCCAAGCAACGCCATCTATTGACATAATTGATGAAATGCACCCGTCAGTACTGTCCAGGGTTTGGGTAGTGATGTGAGCCAGGAAGTTTTGCAATTTGCAAATAAGAACGATAAACGTCGAAAATCAATATAATCGACAAAAGATTAATGGTCTCAATCGATTGTGATTTCTTCGATTAATCAGTGAAGATATGTACCTAAGAAAATGATTTTTTTTTAATATTTAAAAACTGATTTCAAAAAAAAGGTAAAGAACGTCAACCCAATAGTTTATACTCTACCCGATACAAATTTAGAAAAATATTTATATAAGTAAATTTGTTCATTTAATTTGATTTAGGTTAATTTTACGATATTTAATCTATATATATAAAAGAAAGTCGTGTTAGTTACACCACTTATAACTCAAGAACGACAAAACAGATTTGGGTGAAAATTGGTAGGGAGGTAGCTTAGAGCCAGGAGACGGACATAGGATACTTTTTATCCCAATATGCCCACGGGATCGGGACTTACGCGGGTGAAACCGCGGGGCGCAGCTAGTTTTATATAAATGTATAAATATTATTTATTCTATAAACAGGGTTATTGGTAATTAAACTAGCAAGCCGTTGAGGGCTACTTCTGTGCACCTAAACAAACAACTTTTGTTCCACGACTTTAGGAAATTCGAAAAAAATATGAAAATTTTGAAGTTATGTAAATTCGAAAATCAGCAGATTTTTTAAAACAAAGGTCATTCAGACTAAGAACAGTAGATAAAACTTAAAATGTAAGTAAAATTTTAAGGTTAATGACCTCTCCGGGAACAGCTGATTTTCAGGTAAACCTATACTCAAAATTTTCAAAAAAATGTTGGAATTTCCAAAAGTCATAGAACTAAAGTTGTTTGTTTAGGTGCACAGAAGTAGCCCTTAAAGGCTTGCTACAATATTTACCAATAACCCTCTATATTATATTTAAGTAAGTAATTTAGTCTTTAATGATTTTTAATAATTAATTACTTTTATTTAAAAAAAAAAAATGTAAATATTTCAAATTATTTTTACCTTGAAATTCCGAACATTAATAAATAGGTATAAAATATAGGTACATACCTAAATGACAAACAAACACACACACAGTTCTAGTGTAGCCAAAGTAAACGAGTGACTGAAACCGGTACGCAGGCGTTATGCACTTTTATACGGAACGATAATATGTTGTGGATAAGACAGGACGCAACGAGGTTTTATTGGAAGTTATTTGTAAATTAAAGAAGATATTTTTAATTTAAAAATCGATGAACACCTGCATTCACAAAAAAGTGTGACGTCATGCGTCATGTTCCGATGACATGACGTTAAAGCACGCAGCTAATAATAATATCACTCAGCTGTGCTTGTGTTATGGTGACGAGTGACGAGACTAATAGAAATCCAAATCTTTGGCTGTTTTTAAAGCCAATGTGTTGTACCTACGCATTACCTTGCTCTTGCTGAAGCTTGTAAATCGAACAAATAGCTGTCCTATTATTTATTTGTACGTATATTTAGGTGTATATTTGTATGTATATATATATTTATGTGTGTATGTTTAGGTGCGTATTTATTTTTACTGAATGTTATGTATTTTATTATTATTATTTAGAATATTTTATTTTCTATGTATGTTAATATTTATTTTATTCTTCTCCTTATATTCCTATCACGTTATGATCAACTCACCCATCCCCTTCTTTAATTCTTGTCCATCCAAAGGTTGCCTGGAAGAGATCGCTTTTAGCGATAAGGCCGCCCATTGTGCCATATTGTTAGGTTTAATATTGTTTTTGTAACAGGTTTTTTTGTTAGAATTAAGGTTTAATGTGGTACAATAAAGAGTTTATCTATCTATCTATCTATAGAAGACAATATATAAAGTCGGTTTACAGACGATAATTTTACGTGATAACATCATAAGAAAACTTTGTTCCTTTATATTTCTTTTTTCCTTTATTTTTCTTTTATATAAGTCTTCTATTCGTCACTCGTCACCATAACACAAGTCTAGTCACGCACCCACGCTCGTCAAGCTTGTAGTAGTGTACTTATCACAGAGCGTTGTATGAAACCTTACAATCAGGTCCTTGTTTAATCATGTGGCAACAGCAACGATAATACGTTGCTATTGTTACCTTGTCAATAACATGACGCCTTCCCGGAACATGACGCACGACGTCTTCTTTTTTGTGAATGCAGGTGTTCCAACAATTTCATAGATGGTATCACATCAACAACGATGTTATATAATAAACTTTTTAATCTTCATTAATTAAGTATGAAAGTTAAAAAGTTTATTTATAGGAATGTCCATACTAAGTGATCATGTTTCCCACGGAGCGCGCCGCGCTGCGCCCGCGCCGGTCACCGCAATACCTAAACAATATAACATGTTTTTTTACCCGACTGCAGTAACTTTAGGTACCTAGACCTACTTCTTGTGAGGGGTGTCATGTGTTTTACAAACATATTGTTAACATGTCAATTTAAATTTGTTGATTGTCATTGTTTAAAAAATACAAGCTGCGCCTGCGGTTTCACTCGCTTGAGAAATTTAGGGTCCTATGCCTTTCTCCATCCCCAGACTACCACGATGCCGATGTTCATCCAATTCGGTCCAGTCTTTTGACCGTGAAGAGCTATAAACAAACAAACTAATTTATAATATTTTTTAGGATAAAGAGAGAAAAAAAAGCAGTGAATTCAGCGTTTAGAAAAAAGGTTCGTCCTCAGTAGAGCAAGAAGCCTTTTATTTTTCATCCAATTGATTTTTCTTACAGAAAATTTATATGCACCATTTAAGAGGAAAGGGTACCGAGGGCTCTCTCCATACAAACGTAGTCGACTGTTTCCTCCCTGGATAATGATAGTAGAGCAAATATTTTTGTTACATAAAACTTATAACTGCCATGACCATACCCCAAAACCCGCGGCTTAGTTGTCTCCAGACGTACTAGCAAGTTCTTTCTTTTGGACACGGTCGACTAAGCTGAGAGGGTGGTATGCTGGACATACTCTGCTCCATCTTCAAGGCAACAGGACCCAACGAAAGAGGTCTACGTTCACACGGTCAAGTTATCTAGTGAAGGGTCATACAGTCTTTGACATTTAGAATGCTCCAAATTGTAAGGTCAATCGTAATTAATGTAAACAAACAAACAGAGAGAGGATTTCTTGTGGCTATATATCTTATATCTATATCTTCCATAGTATAAAAAAATAAAAATAAAATCCTCTCCTAATCCTATCCTACTAATATTATAAATGTGAAAGTTTGTGTGTGCGTGTGTGTGTGTGTGTGTGTGTGTGTTTGTTACTCCTTCACGCAAAAATCACTGGATCGATTGCGATGAAACTCGGTATCTAGATAGCTGGAGACCTGGATTAACACATAGGCTACTTTTTATCACGATATTCCCACGGGATCGGGACTTACGCGGGTGAAACCGCGGGGCGCAGCTAGTAAAATATAAAGAACTAAAAAATTTAAAATAATAATTTAAACTTTATAAGAAAAATTAAAACTTTACACGTTTATTTTTATTCTTTTTCTTTATTTTTTTATTTTTATTTTTTAGGTATGGCAACACAACATTTCAGCTAGTTTAGAATAAAAACATAGATCAAAAAAATTTAACGCAATGAACTGAGAACTTTCTCCTTTCTTTTAAAGTCGATTAAGATAAGCTTATTTTCGAACCACAAAAATTTCGAAAAATTGTTTCTGATTTCCAAAAGTCGTACAACAAAAGTTGATTGTTAAGATCCACAACCGCTCCACAATCGCATAACCTCAACCGCTTTCTTTTATAATTTTCAAAAACCCCTGTGGATCAACAATTACCCATCCTAAATTTAATTTGTCTTAACGGTTGCTTAACCCACAAGATCGGAAATAACAAGTATTATGTAATCAATATGATCAAAATCAGATTGCAACGTTGATAGAACAATAAATCTTTGTTAAACTATCATTAAATATTGGAATAGATAATTGTGGAAAAATATTAGCTACATCAATTTTTAGTTATATTAGTTTCACCCCGCGGTTTCATCTTGGCCCAGTTGGCACAATGCTCACCATGCCGGACTGCCAAACACAGGGTTGCGGGTTCGATTCCCGCCTCAAACATGTATTTATGCTTAGATATTTGTCTGTGGTCTGGTTGTTTCTATGTATTATAAGTATATATTTACAAAAGAAAAGTATATAAGTTGTCTAGCACCCATAACACAAGTGTAGTTACTTAGCTTGGGGCTAGATGGCAATGTGTGGAATGTCCTGCAGTATATATTTATTATTATTATAAAGATAGCTGTTATGATGTAGGCATCCGCTAAGAAATGATTTTGAAAAATTCAAGCATTAAGCAGACGAAGATTTCTATACTAATATTATAAAGAGAAAAGATTTGATTGTTTGTTAATTCGAATTGTATAGGCTCTGAAACTACTGGACCGATTTTGATGAAACTTGGTATGAGGATACATTGATTCGTTGGGAGTGACATAGGCTAATTTTTATCCCGTTATTTTTACTGGATCGGGATTTACGCGAGTGAAACCGCGGAGCGCTGCTAGTTCATTGATAATTAAATAAATAAATATTGCAGGAAATTCTACACATCGCCATCTAGCCCCAAGCTAAGTAACTAGACTTGTATTATGGGTGCCAGACAACGGATATACTACATAAATACTTTTCTTTTGTAAATATATAGGTACTTATAATACATAGAAACAACCAGACCACAGACAAATATCTAAGTATAAATACTTGTCTGAGGCGGGAATCGAACCCGCAACCCTGTGTTTGGCAGTCCGGCATGGTGACCACTGTGCCAACTGGGTCGTCAGAATTTAGTTATTAATGCAGTTTTTATGTACATATTTTAATAAAAAAATTACTACGACCTTCCTAGAAAATACAGCTATCTCAACCAAACCAAATTCGTATCGGTTCAGTAGTTTTTAATTAAAAACAAAAAGACAGACAAACAGATTTTTTTTCTAAAAATTATAAAAAATTTGCCTCAAGCATTTCATAATTGAAACTGTACAGAGTCGTGAAAGGTTAATAAGTCGCGAAAACCTTTGAAAACACAAATGTAAAAGTTGTCAAAAATGTGTGACCGGATGAGCAACAATATGTATAATATTACAAGGTCGCTTACTGCTTGTAGCTTACACAAACTGGTCAGTTCCCACAGCTTTAAGATGATCGAATACGACGACTATATTACTTGATACTTTGACCGCAAAGTTTTCCTCCTGCCTGCCGTGTCCGGGGCGGACCACGTCCGTGCTGGACGTTTGTATTTGATGACCCAGTTGGTACAATGGTCACCATGCCGGACTGCCAAGCACAGGGTTGCAGGTTCGATTCCCGCCACAGACAAGTATTTATACTTAGATATTTGTCTGTGCTCTGGTTGTTTCTATGTATTATAAGTATATATTTACAAAAGAAAAGTATATAAGTAGTATATCCGTTGTAACACAAGTCTAGTTACTTAGCTTAGGGCTAGATGGCGATGTGTGGTATGTTCTGCTATATTTATTTATTTTATTTATTTATTTATTACACTGGGTTATCAGCCGCCGAAGGGACGGGGCGGATCCATGGAGTAGACGGGTGTCGTCCGGGCATGGTTCATGCACTGTGTTACATATAAATTGCTCCATACAGAATGTATGTAATGTTTCAAATCCGAGCCCTGTCCGGGCCACGTTGATAGCACGGCCCAGTCTAATGAGAATCGTCCTTTAGCCCTTAATGTGATCTCAAGTGAGCCTCTAAAGACAACGAGGTCCTGACATTTACTAAAAGGACTTGGCAGTTTTTTTTTGTGCATTGCACTTTGAAACCGACTTATCGATAAAAGGCATTACTACGAATAAATAATGCCTCCACACTAAACCTCTAAAGCGTCATGGAAACGGAATATTTGAAGAAACATGGTGTCCTATAATTTTCCAAAAGGGCCTGGTGCACTTTGAAACCGATACCTATCGATAGACAGCATAAAGACAAGCAAATAATGTTTCAGACCTTGCTTTTCACTGCTTACTTTCAATGTCCTGTTTCCGAGACGCTTTAAAGTTAGTGTGCAGGGATTATTTGTTGGCTGTAATGCCCTCCATACAAAGGTATGGGTTTCAAAGTGCACCGCGGTATTTTAAGTGACTATACCAGTTGTGTCCAAAGGTTTTTGAGCAAATAGTGGTACATCGTTTGCTATCAACAAACACTAAAAAACTTAGTTTTCATTCATCATAACTAATTGATGAATTTTAAGCAATAAATATGTTGATTTTTAGTCGATTTATTGTTAAAGTATTTTTTGGTGAGATATTATGCGATTTGTTCCATGATTCAACATTCGGCCGAAAAAGCGGTAGCGCCATTTAAAAATAAGGATATTTTTCTTATGACTATTTTTGTTTATGTGTAACAGTCTATTATTACTACAATAAATCGGGGGTCTATCGAATAATATACTCTTTTGACCAAATATAAAAACGAGTAAAAAATTCAAGTACCAAAACAATAGAATCGTTGTAATAAAAGTACAATAATTAGGCGATTGCGCGAGAAGTTCAGATTACCTACTTTGTCTTACAAATATAGCATATTACAACAACTAACTAGCATCGACACGCGGTTACACTCGCTTATTTACCAGGCCTGGTTCACTTCTCCGGCCGAACCTATAAATTTAAAATGCTTTGTTTTTTCTACTGTATTCTCTGAATTTCTGTCTTTTATTTTCTGTATTTTTATGTTCTTATGTTTGTTTGTCAACGTCTCATATCTAGTCTAAATATTAATTTTTGTCATTTGCTTATCTTTATATATATAAAAATTTCGTGTCACGTGTTTGTCCGCGATGGACTCCTAAGCTACCGAACCGATTTTTAATTTGATTTGCACACCGTGTGCAATTCGACCCAACTTGAAAGATAGGATAGCTTACATTTCAATTTATAGTCGCAAATTCACACGGGATCGGGAGTTACGCGGGTGAAACCGCGGAGCGCTGCTAGTCCAAATAAATGTTTTTCATTCTTGTTTCTTTCTTTGTCCTTAATGACTGACTGATAACGCACAGCCTAAACCGCTGATGGTAGAGACTTGAAACTTGGAAGGTTTGTTCTTTGTATGACGTAGGCATCCGATAAAAAAGGAGTTTCCGAAATTCTACCCCTTAGGGAGTGAAAAAGGGGGGCAAACTTTGTATGGGACAACGTGATTCCTTGGTCCAATCTACTTCAAATTTTGCATAAACATTCTTCAACAGAATTGATGGAAGACGGACGTGTTTCGTATTTTATTTAAATTCATCCCCTAACCGGGTTTAAAGGGATATACTTACATATATTTTTGTTTTTTTTTTTTTTCATTTTCATAATATCATAGAAATTAAGATTTAAAAAACAAAAAAATACATAAGGCATGGTCATGCCAGTTATAAGTTTTATGCAAATTAAAAATATTTACTCTAGTGTCATTATCCAGGGAGGAAACAGTAGACGTTTGTATGGAGAGAGCCCCCGGTACCTTTCCTCCTAAGTTTAAGACGTACAGAGTTCCTACGTGAATACTAGTGAATAGCCAACAAACTAACAGACAAACTTTCACATATAATATTAGTAGCTGTAGATAAATGAAATTAGTGTGAATAATGTATAAGTACCCACATTTTGTTACAAACATTCTTTGAACTTTAATCTGATCATTTTGTACAAATTATGGGTTAATTTAGGCCAGTTTGTGGGTCAATTCGGGCCAAACGTTACTCTATGTCAAAATATCATTTTTTGGACATGAAACGGTTGTTAATTAAACCGGCCAAGTGCGAGTTCTATAAAAATATTGAATGTCAGACGAGGCTGTAAAGGATAAAAGTCTTTTGCCTGCCCTTTTGGGAGTATAATTACAAAAAATATATTGCCTAAAAGAAATAGTAAACATGAAAATGAGTTTTGGCGGGAACGAGTTAACAACATGTCGTGCTGCAGTTTTATTTTCATGAAACTTAGTTGTAACCCGAGTTGAATTGTATAATTCTGGTGGAATGTTATTCAATTTAGTTCTGTGAAAGTGCACAAGTGTAGTGAAAGTAAAAATCAGTGTAAAACATGAAGTTTTCTCGTTACCTCCAAATCTCCTAATATAAGGTTATAGTAAACTTGCCACCGCTTTACTATAGCCCCTGACTTGACGGACTATGACGATTTTGACTGTTTTGAAACACTTTAGGCCCGATTTATAAAAAATCGGGTCATAATTTGATGCAAAATATAACTTGACAATGGCTAAATGCACAAGCCATGCGAAGCCATAATTAATAAAAAAAACCCCTAAAATTCTTAACAGAAATACATCATCTGTGAAAATTACAACTGTCTAGCTATCACGGTTCATGATGTCCGTCCGTCTGACAGCCTGGTGACAGACAGACGGACAGTGGAGTCTTAGTAATAGGGTCCCGTTTTTTCCCTTTGGGTACGGAACCTTAATAGAGACTAACGCATGTAAAACCGTGGGCCGCAGCTAGAGCTAATATTAAAAAGAAAATAAAATCAGTGAATCAAAATAAAGCACAATTAATCCAACAATTGATTGAAATCCACTTAAAACTAATAGCAATAATTATAATCGAGTTAACTTCACGTGCTTGTATTTTTTAATTACAATGATTGTAATAACTGTCACATGTTTGTCTGTATGTTTTTTACGTGATAACTACGCATTTATGTGGGTATTTACTGATTTAGTGACAATATTCGGGAAGTAAATAGGAGAATCAGCCCCCTTAGACAAGATTGCTTTCTATTAGCGATGTCGCCAATCGATAGATTTAATTGTGTGAAATTTACATGAAGCATTGTTTAAAATTAGCATAGGATGGAACTTATCCACCATTTTTTTTCTCTAACGCAAGACTACGTGACTTTTCGTTGACTCGGTCAATTTCATACAAAAAAATAAAAATAAAAGTCTGTCGATTGGCGATATCGCTAATAGAAAGCCATCTTGGGGGCAGGGCTTGATATTAGTGACAAAATAATAATAAACAAATGAATTGTTTTTCAGATTGACAATAAAACAAATAAGTACATGTCTATGTATCCCTATTTTTACTAAAACAGGTCATTGGATAAATATTTGCTTTATTTTCAATCTGAAAAACAGTATAATAATAAGTATTTTCATTTAGTATTGTCTAGGGGTTTCGCGACTTACATAAACTCGTAATTAAATTATTTCAGTTTTTTAAATAAAAGTTAAAATAATACGATTATATTCGTTAAATTAATTTAATTATGAACAATTAATTTGTTTATGTTTTTGTTAGTGCGTCACTAATATCAAAGTTTTTCAAATTGAATAACGCCTGATAAAAAATTATGAGCAACAAAATACTGTAGGTAGGCATGAAATTTGCTAATATGATTTTGTCAGGCGGTTTTTATTTGTTAGAATTTTATATAAAAATAGTATTCATTACAACTGATTGTTTATAATATTTGATAATTTTGTAAATTTTATAGCTTTTATTAACAAAGTAACATATTATTTGAAGCCATTATTGCTTCAATTTCAAGGTAAGTTTGCGAGATGCGTGTGAGTTTGTATCATAATGAAACATTTCACAATCAAACTTTCACTCTTACTTAATGCTTCATTTAACGTTTTGTTAATCTTCAGCAGCAGATTCCTAGATGTGGTACTTGCATACGGGCTGTTTTTCACAACTAGCCCTCTTTAATTGGGTCCTTTGTGCGTGATATACTACCCAGTACACTCTCAGCTTAGTCGACCTTACCCAGAGGATTCATCTTAACGTCTGGAGACAACTAAGCCGCGGGTTTCATCATGATGTTTGACTTCACCGTAAGAGCAATGTCAATTAGCGCACATAAATGTTTGAAAAATCCAGGGTTTTGAACCAGCTACCTTCGGACTGAAATACGAAGTATCTAGCATTAGGCCAACATCGTAATCTGTCTATCAGTTACCAAGGGTTGAAATAGGATTTTTTGAAATAGGATTTTTTTTAAATAGGGCTTTAAAAAATGGTTAATTCTCACTACTGAAATTATTTTAACCACAAAACACAAGGATGAATCGTCATATATTTTCTTGGTGTCAAAAAAAAGCCTCTAAGAGCAATTAATACGCAAAACCGAGGGCATAAACTATTGACTTAATTTATGTGAGAAATAATGGAAATGTCAACTTAACCTTTAAAGTCAAGGGTGAAATGGTTCACTTAACACAAGGGGATGTTATACAGTGTGTATAGATAACCCTGTTATGTCTCTTAGGTGGGTACAATCAGGCATCAAAATGACGATCTGTGTGGTACGGCCTGTGACGCAGGAGGTCGTGGATTCGATTCCCACCTCAAATAAATATTTATTTACTGGTCTGGGTGTCTGTATGTAAATACTATGTACACTAATATAATAAAGAATTTTTTTTTAATAAGCGACACATTTTGCGATTCATTTTTATATTATAAGATAAAGAACCTTGAACCTTGGATGCATTCGACGCAGAGTGGTCAAAATTAGCTGAAGATGACACATGGAGGGAAATGGGGGAGGCCTTTACCCAGCAGTGGGACACAACAGGCCAATAAAAAGGGATATTATAAGTTTACTGTAGAAAAGTATAAAGAAACGGATTCGGCTGAACCGAATCGTATAGAACTCTTCTAAATGGAATATATCTCAATTTAAGGTTTGCATTCACAGTTTGGCGTCGCGTGCTCTGAACCGTGGCGGTCGGGTAAGTGGGTAATGCGTTTTGCACTACCGGTCTGCTTCCGATGTAGCTCTGGTTATATTTTTAAATAAAACATACCTATACACGTTTTAAGCGAACGCTCGGCCGAGCTACATGGTAGGCGGAGTGGGGGGTGTTAGGTTTTATTTTCGTTACGGAATTTCTTGATTCGGTCGCTGCGCTCAAAGCCCGCGATAAAAGCTATGCAATAGCTTAAAAAAATAAAAATACTTAAGCAGGTAGGTATATGGATATTTTGCATAAAAATAGAGTTATTTTAATTCAAAATTTACCCAAATTTACTGAAAATTTAAGGTATTTTCAAGCTGTGGCAACGCCTTTATTGCCAACGAGCCCTATGGTAAACCCCTGAAAATCCCTGAAACACGTCATCATAGTTTAAAAAAATTAATAGTTTATAAAAATGAAACCTTCATACAAACTTCCACCCCCCATTTGCCCCTCTTAGGGGTTGAATTTCGCAAAATCCCGTCTTAGTGAGCACCTACGTCATAAAAGGAACCCCCATGCAAAATTTGAGACTGCTAGCACTTGTAGTTTCTGGGATTTCGTCGTGATGAGTGAGTCAGTGATTTTCCCTATTATATATATAGATTATTTTTAAGACTTGACGTCCGTCCGTCTGACCGTCTGTCTGTCAGAGACAGACAGACGGTCGTTAGTGACGAAAATAAAACCTAACCCACTCCGCCTATTTATTTTTACTTCTCTACTGCGGCTGTGATCGCGTGCAGGGTATAGTGTCATTACCCAAAATTCCCTAATCTCTGACAGACAGACAGACGGACAGTGAAGTCTTAGTAATAGGGTTCCGTTTTTACCATTCGCGTACGGAACCCCTAAAAAACTACATTTAAGGGCAGGTGCTAAAGCTACCAAAATCGACCTTTGTTTTAAGCAACTCTAAGTAATCAAATACTCTATTTTTGTTATTTGGATATAAATAGATATTGTAGTTTAATAACCATATTTTTGTTTATTGTGGTTGAAAACATGATATGAACAACTTCGTTCGATATAAAAAATGTTAGAAAACAGAGAATTATTAGATCGTTTATCGGGTTTTATTAAAATAGTTAACGTTTGTTTCTAAAAATGAATCAAATGATAGGTTTTGACCTCTAGGAACTATATTTTGCATATCGATCAAATATAACAGTTAGCACGCAGCACGCTACGTCTTTGAGAGCGCGGGCTAAGGTAATGTGAATACCTACACACGGTACTGGAAGAGCGCCTTAAATGGAACGATTGATAAGTTTTCTTGTCTATCGCCCACGGAACACTGAAATGTCTACCAAAACCAAGAAATCTATATATATTCTCGTGTCGCGGTGTTGCCAAACTCCACCTAAACGGCTGAACCGATTTGTATGAATTTTTGTGTATATTCGTTAGGTCTGAGAATCGAATAATATCTATTTTTTTCCCTTTTGCAACGAAGTTCCTTATCGCGCGTTGTGAAAGGGGGCTAGACGGAAAAAATTAAGACCAAAAGTTGTAACGACACTTTTTGCTATAGTTGTAAGCCGTGCAGCGTGCGCGTGTTTCTCTGTCTGTCTCTCTCTCTCTCTCTCTCATAGAATTCAAGCCAGTTTACTAAAATTGAGCCTACTGATTAAGTTTATTGGAACGAAGTTCATTATGGCACGTTGCGAAAGGGGGCTAGACGAAAAAAATTAAGACCAAAAGTTGTAACGACCCTTTTTGATTTTATTACAATTCCTTCACTAATTAATTGAAAGAAACTTCATTCCATCCGGGTGTCCCTTGTTTTACATTATATTAGTTAATACTAAAAAAACTTTTATTATAACTTAAATAAAACTTAATTCTATTACAATTCCTTCAGTAATTAATCGAAAGGAACTTCGTTCCATCCGGGTGTTCCTTGACACCTCTCAAGTTTTTTTTCTGTAAATGGCAAGACAACGTTTGTCGGGACAGCTAGTTTTAATATTTTGAATTAATAAATTAAAAATATTCCCAAGTAGAGCATACTTCACTCCGTCACGCATCAAGTGTATCGTACAATATGAACACACACACAGGTGTGTCACACACATGCGTAGCGGATACAGGATGTGCTGGTTGGGGTGGTCGAGCTATACTTTACACACAGGAGTTCACAACATTTTTTGTCTCGAGCCATCCTAGATGGCTTGATCTCATGCCACTAAAAATAAGGTCTCATGCCTCCACAGAAAAAAAAATTTACTTATATTATAAACTAGCTGCGCCCCGCGGTTTCACCCGCGTAAGTCCCGATCCCGTGGGCATATTGGGATAAAAAGTATTTTATGTCCGTCTCCTGGCTCTAAGCTACCTCCCTACCAATTTTCACCCAAATCTGTTCTGCCGTTCTTGAGTTATAAGTGGTGTAACTAACACGACTTTCTTTTATATATATAAACTAGCTGCGCCCCGCGGTTTCACTTGCGTAATCATTTTCTGCGCAACTTTCTTAATATTTTCTTTCATAAAAACCTTCTCTTGACAATATCAAAGACAACAAAAAAGAATTGGCCAAATTGGTCCAGGCGTTGTTGAGTTATGCTCTTACCAACACATTTTGCGATTCATTTTTATATTATAAGATATATCTTTCAAGCAAAAACTACTGAACCGATTGCGTTGAAACTCGGTATGTGGGATAGCAGAAGTCCTGAATTAACACATAGGCTACTTTTTAGTACAATATTTAATCGGGATCAGGACCTACGCGGGTGAAACCGCAGGGCGCAATGAGTTAAATTAATAACTAAATGCACCCAGTGGTTTCTTGATTTTAAAAAGTTAAAGCAAAGACAAAAAAGTATAAAGAGAAAAGTATACTATAAGTAGTATTTCCGTTGTCTAGCACCCATATCACAAGTCTAGTTACTTAGCTTGGGGCTAGATGGCGACTGGAATGTCGCCATCTAGCCCCAAGAATGTGTGTGGAATGTCTTGCAATATTTATTTATTTAAGAACCTTCTCCTGACGATTACAAACACAACAAAAAATATTACATTAAAAATTTAACACTTTAAAACTATAGCTGTCTACTCTCCATCCGTCTTACGCTTTTTCGATCAGGTCACATGTCCTGACGCGAGTTTAAGATTTTATACCCATTACAGAAAAAGTGCTCAACGCCGCTAAAGAAGTTTTCACTTCAATAATTAGCGAAATTGGTCAAGCCGTTCACACGTCAATTTTATACAGATTAGAAAGATAGTAGGATAGTATTAAGTAAGATAGGTGAGAATAAACTATAATCAAAAAAACTTGAGAGGTGTCAAGGGACACCCGGATGAAACGAAGTTCTTTTCGATTAATTAGTGAAGGAATTGTAATAAAAAAATGTTTTTTGAGTTATAATATTTTTTTTATTATTAACAAATATAATGTAATATAAACTTAATCAGTAGGCTCAATTTTAGAAAACTGACTTGCTTTCTATGAGAGCGAGAGAGAGAGAGAAACACGCGCACGCCGCACGACTTACAACTATAGCAAAAAGTGACGTTACAACTTTTGGTCTTAATTTTTTCCGTCTAGCCCCCTTTCGGAACGCGCGATAAGAAACTTCATTCCAAAAAAATACATACAACCAAATTGAGAACCTCCTCCTTTTTTCAAGTCGGTAAAAATATTTATAAAATAATAAAAAAAATGCTGCAAAAAGCAAAAAACACTAAAAACAGACAACCAGAGACCAATTTTTTTAATAAAAAAAAAAAACAAATCAACCTGTACATACTCACATATTGTTATCACTTCTTCTTTCTATTGTACAACGAATCTACAAACTTATCTAACTCCTTACAAAACTTAACTACGATCTTATCTCCTTAAAATAAGGTTCAAATTCGATTGAACTGATAGTAAATAAACTTTGTATTTATAACTTATCAAACTATAATCTGAAGTTAGGTTTATTCTTACACCTTTGTAATAAGGTTCAAAATTGATAGAACGAAGTGTTAGTTTAAGTTTGTATTGGATCGTACGCGGCCATTTTGTCTGGAGCTCCTTTAGCGCCTTCCATTCAAAGAAAATGTATGAAATTGAATTAACTAGTGTTAGATACAGGGTTTGCTTGTGTTTTTTTAACCAACTTCAAAGAGTAGGTAATATATATTTTGAATATTATAAAGCTGAAGAGTTTGTTTGTTTGTTTGAATATGCTAATCTCAGGCACTACTGGTTCGAATTGAAAAAATATTTTTGTGTTGGATAGTCCATTTATCGAGGAAGGCTATAGGCTATTTTATATTTCGATATTCCCACGGGATCGGGACGGGGCGCTGCTAGTTTTTTTTATATCCATGACGACCTTTGTGACGCAACGACTGGCGTACAGCCGCCTGGGACGTAGAAGGTGCGGGTTCGATTCTTGCCTAAGACAAATTAATTAACAGTATTAATTTTATAACTAGCTCCGCTAAAATGATTTTCCTATTTCCGTAGGTAGGTAATAAGTAGGTAACTACCCTTTTAGGGTAGAAATAGGAAAATTCAAAATACCCTTTTAGGGTAGAATGAGGTCGGATTTACAAAAAAAAATTCTCTAAGAACTTAGTTATTTTTGATAAATTGTTTTTGGTTTTTGTAAATTTAAGACCAAAAGGAACCCCCATACGAAGTTTCAGACTTGTAGCTCGCGTAGTTTCAGAAATTTTTGATTAATCTTTTCTTTTCAGGGTTCCGTTTCACAGCGCTATAGCAACAAATACTAACAACAGAAAATAATAACTATAATAATGGTACGGAACCCTTCCGACTCGCACTTGGCCGGGTTTTATATAAAAGTAAATGGAAGATAAGTAATAAGTATTTATATACAAACGTCCGTTATCTGGCTACCTTTGCGAAAGGGACACTTCGCGAAAGGGACATTTTGCGAATGAGACATTGTGCGAAAGGGACATTCTGCGAAAGGGACATTTTGCGATAGGGACATTTTGCGAAAGGGACATTCTGCGACGAAGCCCATAACACAAGCCTAGTTGCTTAGTATGGGACAACATGGAACTGTGTGCAATGTCCTGCAATATTTAAAAAAGCTGTAAGTCCCGATCCCGTGGAAAAATCGAGATAAAAATAACCTACATTTAATTCCAATGGATCCAGCTACCTACAACGTTTCATCGTAATCGGTTCAGTAGTTTTTTCAATAAACAAACAGATATCCTTCATCAATATTATTAGTAGATAGGTCTTTATGAAGCGGTCGTTACACATTACTGATTTTGAAAACTGCGTTAGTATTCATACGAGGAACTTAGTTGTGAACGGACGTGTGTACCGGACGGCTTACAATTCTGTGTTTGACTGTGTTTTATTGTGTGTTATGGATTAAAACCTGTGTGTTTTGCTTTGGTAAGTCTAAATATATTTGATTTTAATTAATATATACGAAAAAAATTGAATTTGAAATTTGATTTGATTACTTTTTTAAACTTCAAAATAGTTCTTCATAGAACGGAGTGATAGATATCTCGATTTTTATTCTAAAGGTAGTAGGTTCGAATCCCGGTAGGCATAAATTGATTTTTCTTATGAAAATGCGCTAATTGACATTGTTCTTACGGTGAAGGAAAACATTGTGGTGAAACTCGCGGCTTAGTCGTCTCTAAACGTATTGACGGGTTCTTTCCTCTGGACACGGTCGACTAAGCTGTGAGGATCGTATAGGAAAACATCGTGATGAAATCCGCGGCTTAATTGTCTCCAGACGTATTGACAAGTTATCTCCTCTGGACACGGTCGACTAAGCCGAGAGGGTGGTATAGGTGCTGGACTAGTCTACTCCATCTAATACGTATCCCAGGCACTACAGTGAGTTCCTGTCGCTATATTAATCATTTAGATTAGAAAGGTTTGATAAGGAATAAAGTTTTAGAATGTTTTAAGAGTGTTGGCGGGAAATTTATCTATAAATATACTTAGTGACGTTATCTATACTTACTAATATTATAAAGAGGAAAGATTTAATGGTTTGTTTAAATTGAACAGGCTCCGAAACTACTGGACCGATTTTGATGAAACTTGGTTTAGGGATACATTGATTCATTGACAGTAACATAGGCTTACTTTTTATCCCGATATTCCCACGGGATCGGGAGTTACGCGGGTGAAACTGCGGAGCGCTGCTAGTAATAAAGGAAGAGATGATATTAACTGTGTACTTGGAAGCAAAAAAAAAAGATTCCAAGTGATTTAAATATATATAGTGGAACAAAAATGTATGGTTTTTTAAATTCTGTTTGTTTGTTTGTTTCACTGTTATACAAAATAAAAACTGCTAAATCAATAGAAATCTGGTTTTCACTATTGGATAGTGTAACGCATTACCACTTATTTGCGTCGCGCAGTTGGGTAAAATCATAACAATTTGCTGCACTCTCGAGGTGCAATTCTGTTCATCACTTCGAATATCCTTATCAGATCCTCATCAAATTTTTATGGACCCACCCCTGAAGTACCTTCTTTCTAACACAAAAAGAATCATCCTAATCAGTTGAGCCGTCTTCGAGTGAACAGACGTTAAAAAATTGCGAAGAAATGAGATTTTTGAGAACCTCCTTCTTTTTTAAAGTCTGTTAAACATGTGACTTTTTCTTAAAAGACCTTCAACATTTTTAGACCGAATTTCACGTGAAAAAATTACCCAAAAAATGGCAAATTAATTGTGGGGAAATACCGCGGTTTGGACTTAGTATCTGAAAAAAATATATATTATCAGTATGTAATCATTTTGAAAAACATAATAATTTAGTAGATCCTTATTTATCTTTATTATATTTATAATAGCTTTTGCCCGCGACTTAGTCCGCGTAGAAGTCGAAAATAGACCAAGAAATCACGTCGTCCCAAACAAACTTTGCCCCCCTCCCTTTTTTTAACCCCCTAAGGGGTAGAATTTTGGAAAATCCTTTCTTATCAGATGCCTACGTCATACAAAGAACACACCCTCCAAGTTTCAGGTCTCTACGATCAGCGGTTTAGTCTGTGCGTCGATCCGTCAGTCAGTCAGCATAAAGCATTTTATATGAACCTATATATTAAGAGGAAAGGTTACCGGTGCTCTCTCCATACAAACGTAGTCGACTGTTTCCTTCCTGGATAATGACACTGGCACAAATATTTTTGTTGCATAAAACCTATTTTTTCATTTTCTAATTAACATAGACAGTAAGAGTTAAAAAAAAAAAAAAACAAAATATGTAAACATGTAAATATAAAAAAATAATTTGTGAAGGAATTGTAATAAAATCAAAATGTGTCGTTACAACTTTTGGTCTTAATTTTTTCCGTATAGCCCCTTTTCGCAACGCGCGATAAGGAACTTCGTTCCAATAAGACATAGGGGCATGCTCATGGCAATTATGAGTTTTATGCTTTAAAAATATTAGCTCTATAGTGTCATTACCCAGGGAGGAAACAGTCGACCACGTTTGTATGGAGAGAGCACCGATGCCCTTTCCTCATAAAAATGTTAGTTAAAGGCACCAGATATTTTGCGATTAGCATCACCTACGGCCTTAAGAATCTATTGTAAAAACGTGTCCTAAAAGAATCTGACAGCATGTTTTCACAACGACCAATACATATCAGTGATAAGCCGTGATAAGCGTTATCTATCGCACTGATAACGTGCGATAACGTCGCGACTTTACCTCTAGGATTTTACAAAACAACGCTCGTCTTTTGTAGACGACCTCTATGGCTCGATTGTGTGGAAGGTTGCGCGTTCGATTCCCGAATCAAAGAAATATTTATCATTACATAGTATAAAACAAAGTCGCTTCCCGCCGTCTGTCCCTATGTATGCTTAGATCTTTAAAACTACGCAACGGATTTTGATGCGGTTTTTAAAAATAGATAGAATGATTCAAGAGGAAAGTCTATATGTATAATACATGTATAATATAGCCGTGCGAAGCCGGGGTTTGCCACTAGTTAGCTTAGCTACCCTAAAATAATACAAGAAACAGAGAGAAAGGGTCAGGCTAAAAACCAGCGCTGTGCAGCTGCGTCTCACAGGATATGCTGAACGCAGGCTCCTTTTGTCATACATAATATTAGTTTATTTACTGAATAAAAATTGTAATTGTATGGCAATAAACGATTATTTATTTTTTATCTTTGTACATATAAAATGCTTTGTCCTGAATTACCGACAGACGGATCAACGCACAGCCTAAACCGCTGATCGTAGAGACCTGAAACTTGGAGGGTGTGTTCTTTGTATGACGTGGCCATCCGATAAGAAAGGATTTTCCGAAATTCTACCCCTTGGGGGATGAAAAAGGGGGGCAAAGTTTGTATGGTTGTCCCACGTGATTTCTTGGTTTACTTTTAACTTCTGCGCGGACGAAGTCGCGGGCAAAAGCTAGTTTAATTATAAAATAAAAAATCAAGTTGTTAATTGCAAAGATGACGTCACAGTAGTATAGTAAACAAATATGGCCGACTTTTCTCAAACAAGTGATTCATAATGAAACAGCTGTTGAATTCGTTAGAACAGGTGCGCGTGCGCATTTTGGAAAATAACAGGTGATTTTTAGAAAAGGGGAACTTTGAAAACATTTTACGATTTCTGTGGAGTAGTGGGGTTTGCGGGTTCGATTAATGTATTAAATAAAAAAGAGAGGACAAAAAACCTGTACTAAGAAAACTTAAAAAATGAGTCCAGTCAAAAATTTTTTTACCGACAACTTACTTACATACGAACAGTGCAAGTTTAATAAATATAATAAGTGCGTAAAAACGAAAATTAAATAAAAACTGAAAAGAAAAAAACAAGTGCAGGACTCGAACCTACTATTGAATAACTGAGACCGTGGCAATAATTTCGTGATCGACACACAATTAAAACGAATAATAAATTCAAAAGCATAAAACATAACGAAAAGAATAGTGTTTTAATAATTTTAAACGCATGATTATTTTAAAACTAGCTGCGGCCCGCGGTTTCACCTGCGTAAATCCCGATCCCGTGGGAATATCGAAAAAAATATCCTATGTCCGTCTTCTGATTGTAAGCTACCTCCCTACCAATTTTCAGCCAAATCGGTTTAGCCGTTCCCGAGTTATAAGTGGTGTAACTAACACGACTTTCTTTTATATATATAGATTTATGTTAGTAGTGAACTCGCACTTTTTTTTTAAATAAAAACGTGCTCGTTAGCTCTTTGTGTCTTTGTCTCTTTCTAAACGTGAGGCTATTTCACATTAAAATTACTTATTTATTCATAACTAGCTGCGCCCCGCGGATTCGCCCGCGTAAGTCGTAATCCCTTGGGAATGTCGAGATAAAAAGTAGCCTATGTGTTAATCTAGGTCTCCAGCTATCTAGATACCGAGTTTCATCGCAATCGGTCCAGTCGTTTTAGCGTGAAGGAGTAACAAAGATACACACACACACAATCTTTCACATTTATAATATTAGTAGGATTGTGTTATTACTTTTAAGATTTTAGGTTAGTAGTGAACTCGCACGAATTTTTTAAATACGTGACGCGGGTTAGGTCTTGAATTATTATTATTTAGGCTATTTCGTGTCATTTTACTTTTTGCCTTTTAAATTTATTATTTTTATTCTATATTCTATTACAGGAATGGATTCAACATTTTTCAGTGCGAAGAGGTGAAAAATAAACAAAATGGCGGAAAACGAAGGTCCTGTCACTGTCAGTGACTTACCTATGTCATTTCAAGTGAGTTTTTTTTTTATAAATTAACTAGATAGAGTTTTGGCGGGAACGAGTTAACAACATGTCGTGCTGCAGTTTTATTTTCATGAAACTTAGTTGTAACCCGAGTTGAATTGTATAATTCTTGTGGAATGTTATTCAATTTTGTTATGTGAAAGTGCACAAGTGTAGTGAAAATAAAAATCAGTGTCAAACATGAAGTTTTCTCGTTGCCTCCAAATCTCCCATTAAGGTTATGGTAAACTTGCCACCGCTTTACTATAGCCACTGACTTGACGGACTATGACGACTTTGACTGTTTTGAAACACTTTAGGCCCGATTTATGAAAATTCGGGTCATAATTTGATGCACAATAGCCATAATTAATAAAATAAAAAAAAACTAGATATATAGATAGATGGTTAAACTCATTGTTGTACCACATTAAACCTTAATTCTAACATAAACTCCTGTTACAAAAACAATATTAAACCTAACAATATGACACAATAATCGGCCTTATCGCTAAAAGCGATCTCTTCCAGGAAACCTTTGCTAGCTCTCCCGGTAAACGTTGTTTTGCCATATAACACAAAAGGCAAAGAAATCATACATATCGGTTCAGCCATTTAGGTGGAGTTTGGCACGATTGACATCAATATTTATACGATACAACTAACGTCACTCAATTGTTTTGCCTTCCCGGAACCTCTCCATTAAAACTTGAACTTTATGGTATGGTATTAAATTTCAAATTGACTTTTAAGTATTATTACGAATTGTTTGTATGGGAATTGGGAGTATAGAAAAAAAATATTTTTTAGACATTTTCAGGCAATTTTTAGAATTTTTCTCTCCGTGAGTACCATCATCGAGGAATATTCTAAAAAAAGAATTAGCGAAATTGGTTCAGCCGTTCTCGAGATTTGCGCTTAGGAACACTTCAGCGATTCATTTTTATATTATACAAGATTAAAATATCATAGAACTATTCACACAGCGCCATCTAGCCCCAAGCTAAGCAACTAGACTTGTGTTATGGTGGCCAGACAATGGATAGAATACTTTAAAATCTTTTATAAATATATTATTATACTTAATATACATAAATAAATACTTGTTTAATACGGGAATCGAACTCACAACCTTCGGGCAGGTGTTTCTTTACCATGCTACAGAGGTCGTCAAAATAAATTCATATAGTTAGGCAAAATACATGTAACTATACAATGTGTTTTAGCGAAGGGGTTTTAATACGAAAGGGGGTTGTTCTAGACGTCTAGGCAAAAAACTTTTGTTCTACGACTTTTGGATATTCGAATTTTTTTTTCGATATACGCCATAAGAATCAGCGTGCAGAAGCTAGTGCGTTACATCATAATCACTACATAGTATAAAACAAAGTCGCTTACCGCTGTCTGTCCCTTTGTATGCTGAGATCTTTAAAACTACGCAACGGATTTTGTTGCAGTTTTTAATAGATATAGTGATTCAAGAGGAAGGTTTATATGTAATATATACATGCATAATATAGCCGTGCGAAGCCGGAGCGGGTCGCTAGTCTATACATATAAAATACTTTGTCCTGACTGACTGACGGATCAACGCACAGCCTAAACCGCTGATCGTAGAGACCTGAAACTTGGAGGGTGTGTTCTTTATTTATGACGTAGGCATCCGATAAGAATTTCCGAAATTTTACCCCTGAGGGGGTCAAAAAGGGGGGAAAAGTTTGTATGGAACAACGTGATTCCTTGGTTAATTTTCGACTTCTAGTCGCGGGCAAAAGCTAGTTTAATACATAAATCGAACCTGCAACCCCACTGCTCCACAGAAATCGTAATATTTTTTCGAAGTTCCCCTTTTCTAAAAATCACCTGTTTTTTTTCCAAAATGCGCTGATCGTAGAGACCTGAAACTTGGAGGGTGTGTTTTTTTATATGACGTAGGCATCCGATAAGAAAGGATTTTGAAAAATTCAACTACTACGCGGACAAAGTCGCGGGAAAAAAGCTAGTAATGTTATAAATAAGATGATTCACACAGAAATATTCACGTAAGGTCTAATTTTCACTACAATACAGTTAAAATCATGTAGAATATTTAGAGCGCGTCGCACTTTGCCAACCGGATGTAAGTCTTTGTTATATAAAATTAATGTACCTATGTGTGATTAAATCATTGTTAGAAAATAGGTTTTATTACAAAGGATTTTACAAATACCGAATGTAACTAGCTGCGCGCTGCGGTTTTACCGGTGTCTCTTTCAAAAGTGACATCGACTTATTAGAAATACAGAATAAACAATGTGTTTCAGCGAAGAGGTTTTAATACGAAAGGGGGTTGTTCTAGACGTCTAGGCGAACAACTTTTGGAAATCAAATCATGCGATACCTACGCACTTGATACAAAGCTTTGGAAGTTTGTGAAGGAGAAAGTATTATATAGATTGTGCGCATTCATTTGTAGACATAAATACGCATAAATGTTTTCTCCTTTTTTATATTAATGAAGTAGGTACCTACTTCATTAATAATAAGTACCTGGATGACCGAGCTTTGCTCGGTATTTTTATTTTTTTTTTACTTAGTCTAACCTCAAAGCAAACACTCATTGATTTCGTGTTACTTAACAACGCCATCTGCTGGAATAACTTTAATGCTCACTAAAAATAGTATTAGTAGTTCGCCAATAGATGTCAGGAAGAGTCATATTTCATGAAAATCGTTGGAGCCGATTCCGAGATTCCAATTATATATATATACAATATATATATATATACAATATATATACACAAATATATATACAAGAATTGCTCATTTAAAGATATAAGATATATGTGTCGAAAATATATGTCGAAAATAGTTCTAATCGTATTTTTATTTAGACTTAAAATTGGATTGAGTTTCGAACATAAAAGGTACTTACTTAATTTAAACCAAAAGCACTAAGGAGTTCGAGTCGAAGGAAAATAAAATAACTTTCTACCCCTTTTTAACCCCGTTAGGGGATGAATTTCAATAAAATACAAAACACATCTTCCACTAATTCTGTTAAAGTATATTTATGCAAAATTTTAAGTATATTGGACCAAGGAATCATGTTATCTCATACAAACTTAGCCCCTTTTTTACCCCCTTAGGGGTAGAATTTCGGAAAATCCTTTCTTTTCGGATACCCACGTCATTCAAAGAACACACTCTCTACGATCAGCGGTTTAGGCTGTGCGTTGATCCGTCAGTCAGTCAGTCATTCAGGACAAAGCATTTTATATGTATAGATTGTTATAATCAACAACAAATCTTATAGACTGTTTGCCATATTATAAGTTACAATTTAAAAACATATAAATAATATCAATGTTTCATTATAACTATGAATTATGTCAGTCGATTTCAGGCCCGTCAGTACGCATTCGTTTTGGTGAAAATTCTAGAGCCGAGTTTTGAGTAGGTGACTCACACTATAAATGTAGTCATTAACTCGTACTATCATATCAGTGATAGCAATAAAGATACATTCTAAAGGTTAATTTATTTGACATTGATGCCATTCTAGTGAGAGAACGCTCAAATTTAATTGAGTTACTTGATCCATTTTACTAATGACCAAAAATGTAACCTTTTTTTATATTTAGCGAAGGGGTTTTAATTCGAAAGGGGGTTGTTCTAGACGTCTAGGCGAACAACTATTGGAAATTCGAACATTTCGTTCGAAGTTTTTGTATGAAACAGCTGATTTTAAAGTAAAAAATCCCTCAGAATAATCGAAAAAAAAGTTCGTATTTCCAAAAGTCGTAGAACAAAAGTTGTTCGCCTAGACGTCTAAAACAACCCCCTTTCGTATTAAAACACATTGTATTTTTAAGGAAGATTAGTTTCTCTTACGGTTTTTTGTTTCACGTTTTCGTAACGCGAAGTATTTGTATTATCGATTGGTACAAAAATAGGCGATTTCTTCTTTTGCAAAATTAACAGGTGCGATCCTTGGCTTTGCTACCTGATAACTCTCCAAGCCACTATGATCTGAACTTCATAATTACACATCGTTCATAACTATGGGAGGCATGCGCTAAGAAATTCTCAGCTTTTATAAAATCACAAAAATTCGGTGGGATCTTAATCTATTTAGAAATGTCTAAGGCTTGATTCGAACCCGTATTACAATACGTACACAGTGACCTTGCTATGTTTGTGCAATTAATGACAACATCGTCACGGTCCAACGCATGCGCATCAATATTGTTGATAACGAATAATGTCTTGTACGGTCGGCTGCATAATTGCAGACCCGCCGTAGAGCTCCAAAACGGCTGTTATAAGAATGTATTCAACACTAGCAACATTCTAGACACCTGATTTAGGTGAAGTTTAAAGCCTTTTAACTCATCAATGTATCAAATAAAAATTATTCGAATGAAAACATGCCAATAATAGTAATTTTAGAACTCTACCGGGGGCTACAATTATGCAGCCGACTGTACTTGTTTAAGTAAATTGATAACATATTTTACTAGACAGTCATAATTTTATTATTATTCAAAGGAAGACATTTTTTTCAGTGGTGACTTAATCTATATATCTATACTAATACTAGCTTTTGCCCGCGACTTCGTCCGCGTAGACTTCGAAAATGGTACTGTGACACCGTTAGGGGATGAATTTCAATAAACTACAAAACACGTGTTCCATCAATTCTGTTAAAGAATGTGTTTACAAAATTTGAAGTAAATTTGCCCTTTGCCCCCCTTTTTTACCCCCTTAGGGGTGGAATTTCGGGAAATCCTTATCGGATGCCTACGTCACACAAAAAACACGTCTCCAAGTTCCAGGTCTCTACGACCAGCAGCTTAGGCTGTGCGTTAATCCGTCAGTCAGTCAGTCAGTCATTCAGGACAAAGCAGTTTATATGTATAGAAGATTATAAACCGAAGAATTTGTTGGTTTGTCGAATTGAAAAAATATTTTTGTGTTGGGTAGTCCATTTGTCGAGGAAGGCTATTTTATATTTCGATATTCCCACGGGATCGGGAGTTACACAGGTAAAACCGCGGGGCGCTGCTAGTTTATAATATTAGTGTAGATTAGCTAATAGCTACATAGAAACACCCAGATTAAAAACAAAGATTTATACATAAATAAATGTTTGAGTCAGGAATTGAACCCGCAACATTCTATGCCGTAGACGCCCGCCGCGCTACAAAGGTATTCAATATCTGTTCAATATATTTTTGCACTAGCTGCGCCCCGCGGTTTCACCCGCACAAGTCCCGATCCCGTGTTAATTTTGGGATAAAAAGTAGCCTATATGTTAATCTAGACCTCCAGCAATCTACATACCGAATTTCATCGCAATCGGTCCAGTAGTTTTAGCGTGAAGGAGTAACAAACATACACACACACACACACACGCACACAAACTTTCACATTTATAATATTAGTAGGATTAAAATGTTTTGTTTAATTTTTCCAGGTGAAATATCTTGGACAAAGCGATGCTAGAGGATTATGGGGTATCAAACACACGAGGAAACCAGTAGACCTGATGGTTGCAGCAGCTAAGGCACTACCACCAGGTAAGGAAATTCACAACCTACCATTAAGGGCAGGTGCTAATAAAGCTACCAAAATCGACCTTTGTTTAAAGCAACTCTAAGTAATCAAATACTCTATTTTTGTTATTTGGATATAAATGGATATTGTAGTTTAATAACCATATTTTTGTTTATTGTGGTTGAAAACATGATATGAACAACTTCGTTCGATAAAAAAAAATGTTAGAAAACAGAGAATTATTAGATCGTTTATCGGGGTTTATTTAAAAATTGTCAACGTTTGTTTCTAAAAATGAATCAAATGATAGGTTTTGACCTCTAGGAACTATATTTGTGGATAATAATGCTAAAATGTTTTGCATATCGATCAAATATAACAGTTAGCACGCAGCACGCTACGTCTTTGAGAGCGCGGGCTAAGGTAATGTGAATACCTACACGGTACCGGAAGAGCGCCTTAAAGCTGAATCAGTTATTTTCCATCCAAAGGTTGCCTGGAAGAGATCGCTTTCAGCGATAAGGCCTCCCATTTGTGCAACTTATACTTTCTAGCTATTACTTTACTTTGTGTGTATAGTGTTCTGTTTCTTACTGTGTTGTACGAATAAAGTTATCTATCTAAGCCACAGTAAGGTTGCTGCTTGAAGACCAGCGCAGTAGCTGAATTTACATATAGTAAATCAATTTGATTTAAAGTTTGTGGTTAGATGTTTTTATTCATTTGGGATCATAGATTTTGTACGAGATCACATAGAAACGTCTTAAAAACTAAGTTAGGATGTATGCCTTCAGAACTCGTCCACCAATGAGAAGAAGGCACAAGAAACTCATGGGGTTTTTTTTCATGTGTTCACACTCACAAAGGCCAATATTATAAATATTTGAAGGTATTATTTGAAATGGAGCAATTCAAGTGACATCCATTAGTATCATTAAAGATACTACGAAGTATCATAGTATGTCGCCGCCGCACAATTTATGCTCTATTTTTTTTTCTTTTTTACTATATTAATTATTATCGTATTTTCAACGACCCAGTTGGCACAATGGTCACCATGCCGGACTGCCAAACACAGGGTTGCGGGTTCGATTCTATATGTTAATCCAGGTCTCTAGCTATCTAGATACCGAGTTTCATCGCGATCGGTTCAGTAGTTTTTGCGTGAAGGAGTAACAAACATACACACACACACAAACTTCCACACAGTAGGATAAAATATCCGTTGTCTAGCACCCATAACACAAGTGTAGTTACTTAGCTTGGGGCTAGATGGCGATGTGTGGAATGTCCTGTTATATTTATTTATTATTTATATGTTTTTCAGGTCAAATCTTACCGATAGTAAAATTGACGATCACAGTAGACGGCGTACATTTTGAGACTATCAACATTGGTACGAAGAGGGACGAGTTTGAGCACACGGCTGTCTTCTTTAACATTGAGTCTATTTCATATGGTGTACAAGATTTGGTTTATACTAGGTGAGATATTTTGTATTTTTAACTTAACTCACACGACTGTTTGAGGTTTTTTTTTTTTAAATTAAAAATTAAAATTCGACGCAACTCGCACGATTGTTTTAGTTATTTCGTGCGAGTTGCATAATCAATTTAAAAATCGAATTTTGACTCAACTTGCACGATTTTTTTAGATTTTTCATGCGAGTTGCGTAACTACTTTAAAAAATAAACTTTTAAAAATTAATTTAGTTAAATATAAAGTTCTAAACTCGCACGATCGTTTTAAGTTTTTTCAATACGTTTTATATTTATTTATTTGTCCTATATTACGGGGCTATGGAGTCCCGGACCTTTGGAAAGCATGCATAGAGCCGAAGCACACACGTTAAGGCTCTTTTCAATAACAAAGTTTAATATCAAAGTATCTTGTGAACACCAAACCAGCGATTATCCCTGTCTACACTATAATAATACATTGCGATACAAGTGTGGTAAATTTATCATTGCTCATAGGCGGCTTATGACGCGTGAGCGGAACGCGAGTAAGTTTATAGAGCGCCGAGATGGAATGATCAAACCACACGTGTATCGTACGACGTTTTTTTATCACAGTTGCGAATAAAAGAAAAGACTATAAAAAAATCGTTAAGGTCAATTATTTATTATTATTTTGTTATTTTTCAGGGTATTCTCCATGATAATAGTAAAGGACAACGCAGACGTCAAAGGCCTGAATCCATTTGAGTGCCACGCCTTTGTATGTGAATCTAGGTGAGTCAATTTGAGTGCCACGCCTTTGTATGTGAATCTAGGTGAGTCAATTTGAGTGCCACGCCTTTGTATGTGAATCTAGGTGAGTAATTTTTGCCTTACCGTGTTATTCCCGATCCCGTGGGAATACCGGGATAAGAAGCAGCTTATTTATTATTCCAGGGATCTAGCTATCTACATATCAAGTTTCGTTGTAATCGGTTCAGTAGTTTTTGCGTGAAGGAATAACAAACATACACTAACATTCAAATATTTATTTGGATGCTAAAGTTTTTTAATTTAGTTGGAAAAAATAGGAAAAAAATATGAAAAAATAACGGATCCTATTAAGATTTTTAGATTGTCGGTCTTTCTGTTTTTTTCTTTAGGAGCTTCTTAAGTAAAAACAAATCTTAACTCGCACGTTTTGATCATATCAAACATCGTACGAGTCCCTACCTAACTCTGTTTTGTTTATTCTAAAATTATAGTCCAAGCCAAATAATAAAAATACAGAAACAATACGAAATATACCTATTTCCTCCAATGTTAAATGCTTAGCATTAATTAGAAGCCACAAAGGTGCCAAAACAATGTTTTAGCCGAGACCCACGTACAATTATGGTGGCTAGTGAATAATACAAAACAAATACATTGATTTTTTATAGATCCGTAGGTTTGAAATAAAACTGATAATACTTTTAGAAACAAAATAATTTTTCATTTTCTAATTATCATAGAAATTAAGATTTAATAAACAAAAAAAATACAAAACATAGGGGCATAGTCGTGGCAGTTATAAGTTTTATGCAATACTAGCTGCGCCCCGCGGTTTCATCCGCATAAGTCGCGATCCCGTGGGAATTTCGGGATAAAAAGTACCCTATGTGTTAATCTAGGTCTCCAGCTATCTAGATACCGAGTTTCATCGCAATCGGTCCAGTAGTTTTTGCGTGAAGGAGTAACAAACACACACACACACACGCACACACAAACTTTCACATTTATAATATTAGTAGGAGTAGGATTTGTGCTAGTGTCATTATTCAGGGAGGAAACAGTCGACTACGTTTGTATGGAGAGAGTGCCGGTACCCTTTCACCTTATCACTTATATTTTGTATTTTTACACATTGTATTTTATGTATATCAATGAATTGCTGGTTCAATTCCTGCCTCAGACAAGTATTTATGTTCAGATATTTGTCTGTGGTCTGGTTGTTTCTATGTATTATAAGTATATATTTACAAAATAAAAGTATATAAGTAGTATATGAGTTGTCTAGCACCCATAACACAAGTGTAGTTACTTAGCTTGGGACTAGATGGCGATGTGTGGAATGTACAGCTATATTTATTATTATTATATTATTATAATTTTCGCGATATGTGTTTGTTCACAATCGATTGAGTCATCCAAGATTAGAAATATCTAATCTCGAGATGAAATGTCGAATATTATCACAAAATGATGAAATCATATTTTATCTGGATTTTTCTCACGTTTTTTTGTCGTAATATTTTAGATATTAGATTTGTTTAAGTTTGACCTAGTTTTATAAATAAGTTCTTGACAGATAAATATTAAATACTAGTCACGCTCCACGGTTTGACCCGCGTAACTCCCGATCCCGTGAGAATATCGAGATAAAAAGTAGCCTATATTACTTCTAATTAATCAATGTATCCACATACAAAGTTTCATCAAAATCGGTCCAGTAGTTTTGGAGCTTATTCCAAACAATTAAATCTTTCCTCTTAATAATATTAAGTAAGATTGTGCTATTTTAGTATTAAGAAACTCGCACGAAATTAATCATACTAAATGATTTTGACAATTTATTTTAAATTTTGATAAATTTTGACGACCCAATTGGCACAATGGTCACCATTTCGGACTGCTGAACACAGGGTTGCGAATTCGATTTCCGCCTCAGACAAGTATTTATGCTTAGATATTTTTCTGTGGTCTGGTTGTTTCTATGTATATATTTACAAAATAAAGTAGTATATGAGTTGTCTAGCACCCATATCACGAGTCTAGTTACTTAGATTGGGGCTAGGTGGCGATGTGTGGAATGTCCTGCAATATTTATTCTTATTTATATAATTTAGCTAAGTCAAGATATTAATTCTAATAATACTTTTATTTGGCTTATTCCCAGAGGCCCACAACTCTTTCAAACTTTGCTTCCCAATAGGTCTACGACATTTAAAAATATATAATACTAGCAAACCCGGCGAAGTCCGTTTCGCCACCAGATTTTCCTGAGTTTTCTTTGCTATAAACCTCACGGAGCCCGAGACCTTTTCAACGAATGCAAAACCGTGGAAATCGGTTCGTGTGTTCTGGAGTTGTAGCGTCAGGAAGGAAAACCCGACTTATTTTTATATATTAGATTTCCTTTCTCAACGGGTCCATGAAATTATTTGGCACCATGGGCAATAAAGGTTTCGATGAGATGAGATAAATATTAGTTTTTTCATGAAATAAAAGACAAGGAATAGTAAATCAGAACTCTCTTCCTAGATTACAAAAATTAATAATGAACGTTAATTTCATAATAACATCTTATATATATAAAAGAAAGTCGTGTTAGTTACACCACTTATAACTCAAGAACGGCAGAACAGATTTGGGTGAAAATTGGTAGGGAGGTAGCTTAGAGCCAGGAGACGGACATAAGATACTTTTTATCCCAATATGCCCACGGGATCGGGATTTACGCGGGTGAAACCGCGGGGCGCAACTAGTCTATATCTATAAAAATCAATGCCACTTTTCGTTGTAATTTTATAACTCAAGAACAGGCTCACCTATCCAAACCAAATGTTTTAGCTTTGTTCGGACTATTTAGTAGATGGTTTCTGTGAAGTTTGCACAAAATCGGTCGAGCGGTTCTTCATTTATCACATTTTTTCACTTCATACGTAGCGAAGCACGTCCTGGGCTGCTTCTTTGCTATATAAATGTTTTGTGATTTCAGAAATGCAGCTAGAAGATTGACATATTCCTTAGCAGCTGCTTTCCAAGATTATTCTAGAAGAGTTAAAGAAACGCAGGCTTCACCAGGTCAGTTATACCAACCAATAAATAAAATTGAAATGATTAACATAAAAAATCACGTGGTCTGTGTTTTGACAACCTCTAAAAAGTTTCATTCGTGCGAGTTGCAGAACGAGCGCGAACGAGTTGTGTGCGAGTTTTGTCAAATGAGTGTTGTGCATAACTCTTATCGGAGCATGAATTTAATTATTGATAAGTATGTATCTGTGTTTTGATTTGTTTTCTGTTGTTGTGCCTTATAATAAATACCAATATTAAGGCTGCTTATGCTGCCAAAATCAACACGCCAGGAATACCTGTCGCTTACAACTAACATTGTTGATTGTAACGAATGTGTTTAGTTTTTCTTAAAAGTGCTGAGATGGAAGGTGAAAAATTACCCATATTTTGGGGTAATTTGAGACAAAAATTCCTTGGCATTTCATAGCTAGACTAGTTTTAATTCTTAATTTTAGGATAGCTTCAAAACTATAGAGAATTTTTGGCTCAAAGTCACACCAAAATGTCGGTAAAAATCTCATCTACAATTCCATCTCAGGACTTTTGAGAAAAACAAAACACATTTGTAACAATCAACAATGTTCCCCAACGAAGGCGACCGTTGCCGGTAGTAACTATTTAGTAGGCTGTGTACCAAGGTCATTGGCGTATGGACCACGCTTAATACCCAATGTTAATAGTAATTATTCCAGCTCGGCTAGTTACGGAACGGATTTTTACAGTTTTTTAACTCGCGCCATTTGATTTGTTTCGTTCGTATCAGTTGCTGGATTTACCAAGTGATTATAACTTTAAGTAATTCATTCAGCTAAGTTCTTCGACCATACCTCTATGGCTCAGTTACGTTTAGAATTTTGCCGTTTCTCGCACGATTAAGTTTCGTTCGTGCGAGTTACCGAACTATCCAATGCTTATTGCTTATTATTATTTTTCAGAGAATATAGAAGAGAGACCACCGAGTATGAAGAAACGGTTCGCAATCGATCTTCGAACGCCAGAAGAAATTGAAGCTGACTTGGAAACGGAAGCGTGATACTAAAGATAAAGTAGCTTATTTCCGCTGATCCCGTTGAAATATTGGGATAATAAATAGCTTATATGTAAGTCCAGGATTCTTACTATCTTTGAACCGAGTTTCATCGCAATTGGTTCAGTAGTTTTTGCGTGAAGGGGTAATAAACTTTTACATAAATTAAGAGGAAAGGGTATTGGGGGCTCTCTCCATACAAACGTAGTCGACTGTTTTCTCCTTTGAAAAATGACACTAGCACAAATATTTTTGTGCCATAAAACCTATAACTACCATGACTATGCTTTTTTATCATAGAAATTAAGATATAAAAAATAAAAAAAAATGGTCATGGCATTGTATGAAGAGAGCGCCGCTACCCTTTCACCTTAAGTAAGTGGTTGTGGCGAAGGAGTCCATACAACCCGTCCGATATTTGTTGCTGCTTTGGATGTATTTAAAAAATAAAAATATATTAGGTACCTGCGAGTAATAAGGGCGACCTGCCACCTTAATTAAAAACTATTTTTTTCGTAAAAATAGAGAAAACTATTCAAAAAAAATTCATTTGATAAATATTTGCTTTATTGTCAAATTGAAAAACAATTCATTTGTCTTGTTATTTTGTCACTGACTACCTTTTGCCCGCGACTTCGTCCGCGTAAAAGTCGAAAATGAACCAAGGAATCACGTTGTCCCATACAAACTCCCCCCCCCTTTTTCACCCCTTCAGGGGTGGAATTTCGGAAAATAAATAAATAAATATTACAGGACATTCCACACATCGCCATCTAGCCCCAAGTTAAGTAACTACACTTGTGTTATGGGTGCTAGACAACTCATATACTACTTATATACTTTTCTCTTGTAAATATATACTTATAAAACATGGAAACAACCAGACCATAGACAAATATCTATGCATAAATACTTGTCTGAAACGGAAATCCTTTCATATCCGATGCCTACGTCGTACAAAGAACACACCCTTCAAGTTTCAGGTATCTACGATCAGCGGTTTAGGCTGTGCGTTGATCCGTCAGTCAGTCAGGACAAAGCATTTTATATGTATAAAATATCAAGGTTTCGTAAAAAACCTTTTTGTGGCTCTTATTACGCGCAAGTGCGGTAGGCATTAGTATAAAAATAGTTCTTAGGATATGTCATATTTTTGTACATATAATGCATAATACCTATGTGTTAAATATTTTTCTCTTTAAAAAATTATTAGATAATATTAGATTCTAATATATTTTGTTTTTACCTTATTAGTAGTTTAGTATTTATATTTATTACAATTTCTTTTATTTATTTCGCTTTTCCAAAAAATATACAATGTGTCCGCGAAGGGTTCCTAATACGAAAAGGGGATTGTTTTAGACGTCTAGTCTAGGCGAACAACTTTTGGAAATTCAATTTTTTTTTCTTTAATGGTGAGAAAATTTTTACTCAATTAGTTTTTTTTACAAAAACTACGAAAAATAAATGGATGCGTGTACTTATGTACGCACGTGAGAAGTTATACGTCCGTATGTCCATCCTTCCGTCCGTCCGCCTGTACGTCCGTCCGTCTGAGATTTATTTTGCGGGCAGCTTTAACATGTTGCTTTAGTGTTACATGATGCGCACGTATCTTAAAATTTCACTCTCCCAGCTTCGACATGTTTAACTTTTGTGTTACGCAGCTTCAACCTGTGACCTTTGTTTTACAGATGCGCGCGCATCTTAATATTTTATTATCATAATTTTTTTAAAACGTTCCTAAAGAAGTATAACTTTAAAAAGTTCGAATATCCAAAGGTTGTAGAACAAAAGTTCTTTGCCTAAACGTTTTGAAGAACCTCCTTTTTTATTAGAAACCCTTCATCTAAACACATTGTATTTTTGTTTGTACCTAGTTTAATTTGTTTATATTTATTACAGAATGTTTTTTATTTCGCTTTTTCAAAACATACCTACTTATTACCTTTTAGAGATAAGTTAGTTAATAATTATTTTTGAAATAAAAGAAATGTGATTTCATGAGATTAACTAAAATATTCTTTTAACCTTTTTTTCTAGTGTAAGGCTTCGCACGATTAGTGCAATAAAGCCACTGCACTAGGCAATTGTAATGCGAAAATTATAAATTATTCTAGTTATGTCAGTTTAGTCATCACAACACCAGCGTAGTTGCTAAGCTTGCGGCTAGATGGCGCTGTGTAAAGCGCCCTATAATATTTTAATATTATTAGCTACATAATAAATTAATAAATATTGCAGGACATTTAACCCCAGGGTAAGTAACTACACTTGTGTTATGGGTGCTAGACAACTCATATACTACTTATATACTGTTTCTTTTTTAAATATATACTTATAATACATAGAAACTACCAGACAGCAGACAAATATCTAAGCATAAATACTAGTCTGAGACGGGAATCGAACCCGCAACCCTGTGTTTGGTCGCATGATGACCATTGTGCCAACTGGGTCGTCATAATGAAACTCAACAGTCCAAAAAATACTTTATTAAAGCAAAACCATTTATTCATCATTCTCAATCTCGTTCAATATCTTCATTAGGAAAACGAACTCATTCACCGTTCTTCCTACTTCTTTATCATTCTTTTTTATATATCTCACGTAGTCTTTTTCGAGACCGTTCTTAGCGCTGTCCTCTATGAGTTCTAGAACTCGGTTCGCCGCCATGTGTAGTAGAACTTGTAGAGTTCTATTCCTAGTTCTATTAATGTAGAGTTCTTTTAGGTTCTTGTACCAACGTTGGTGGTTGTATTTTGTAATGCTTGCGATTTCTTTTACGGCTGTATGTAACTGAAAACAAAATAATAAAAATACTATGACCGTAAAAAGCTTAAAACAAGCAAAAAAAACTATGAAAAAAAACCAACAAAAAGAAAAAAATAACCCCTAAATTATGACCCTACGTAAGTAGTACATCTGAATCATTTTGATTAAATACTGTCGCGTCGGGGGACCGCTCTCACACACCCACACTGACAAACACCCCGTCGTTTTTGCATCGGGGGTTAAAAATAGTACAAAAAGAATTATTGAAATTGGTTCATAAACAACGAATACCCAATAATAAAAAAAAATTCTCTTTACTTTAAGAATATTGCTCTCATTTTCCCAGAGTTTAAGTTTTTTAATATGGGAACATCAATATTTATCTACTTACAGAATTTTTTTCAGTAATGGTATTGTCGTTAAAATTTAATATTTCAGTAAAGTTTAATATTTAAGTTTTTTTCGTCACACACTGTTTATACAATCGAATTGAGAACTTCCATCGTTTTTTGAAGTCGGTCTAATAAGGTTATAATATAATCTATAAATACAATGTGTTTTTACTAGGGTATTTTAGAACAAAAGAAGTTGTTCTAGACGTCTGGGCGATCAACTTTTGTTCTACACAACTTTTTTAAAATATATTTTTCGATGATATTAAGGTTGTTTACTAAAAAATCAGCTGTTTATTAGAGTTAGAAGTCATTGACCTTTGGGAATGGTTTATTTATTGAGTATCGAATACTATTTGAAACATTAACGACGACCCAGTTGGCACAATGGTCACCGAACTGCCAAACACAGGGTTGCGGGTTCGATTCCCGCCTCAGACAAGTATTTATGCTTAGATATTTGTCTGTGGTCTGGTTGTTTCTATGTATTATAAGTATATATTTACAAAAGAAAAGTATATAAGTAGTATATCAGTTGTCTAGCACCCATAATACAAGTCTAGTTACTTAGCTTGGGGCTAGATGGCGATGTGTGGAATGTCCTGCAGTATTTATTTATTTATTTAATGGTCTTTATTTCCAAAAAGCTGATTTTCCTCTAAACATAATTTCAAAATTTTCCAAAAAAAAACACAGCTAACTTAATTAGATAAAACAACCTCTAACTTGATTAGAGGTTGTTTTACCTTTTATTTGTTTGATTAGTTTCAACTTTCCAGTAAGTATACAAAACCTCAAAATATTCTAAGAAAAAATGGTTGTTTGTAAAGTCGGTTTACGGACGATAATTTTACGTGATAACGTCATAAGAACTCTTTTGTATCCTTGACATTACCGTTTTGCATACTTCAATACGTTGCTATGGTCACTTGTCAATAACGTTTCTATGGTTACTTGTCAATAACGCATGACGTCACACTTTTTTTGAGAGTGTTGTTCACCAATTTTAAGACGTTATCACGTCAATAAGTTCGAAATTTCAAAATTCGTAGAACATTGAACATCGAAAGTTGTTCGCCTAGACGTCTAGAACACCCCCCTTCTACATTAGAAACCCCTAGTTAAAACACATTTTTTTTTTTTTTTTCTTTTATTATGGCTTCGCACGTGTGCATTTAGCCAGTGTCAAGTTATATTTTGCATCAAATTATGACCCGATTTTTCATAAATTGGGCCTAAAGTGTTTCAATACAGTCAAAGTCGTCATAGTCCGTCAAGTCAGGGGTTATAGTAAAGCGGTGGCAAGTTTACCATAACCTTACTAGGAGATTTGGAGGCAACGTGAAAACTGCATGTTTGACACTGATTTTTACTTTCACTACACTTGTGCACTTTCACAGAACTAAATTGAATAACATTCCACCAGCATTATACAATTCAACTCGGGTTACATCTAAGTTTCATGAAAATAAAACTGCAGCACGACATGTTGTTAACTCGTTCCCGCCAAAAACCTAAAACACATTGTATATTACTTACCTCGTACAAAGAATTTAGTAATTCATCTAAAAATTGAGTAAATGTTTCCACATCTTTTTTCGTCACTCTATACATATTTTTTTTGGTTTCGGTCGATTGTATATACAGCCACACTTTATCAATCAATTCTTTTGTTTTTACGACTTTTCTTTTCGTAGGCTTTCCTGGAAAAAAAAAAAAAACAGTCAAATAGGCTGTCAGGGCATAATAAAGGCCACAGACCAAAAGATTTATTAATAACCTTGATTTACAGGCTATTTTTTTTATGTGCGCCTTCAGGTCTATATCCTAAACTATAAGATATAGCGAAAAATACTAAAAGGAGTAACGTGTCAGATTTTGATTAAACTAAAACTGCATCATTAGATTTTTGGAAAATTCATTACCCTAGCCAGGAATCGAACCTGTTGATTTTGCAAAGAAATAATCATCCTATATATTTTTAGACCAATAGATAGTGTTACTGTCAGTTAAATTCTTGGAAACAAAAATCGTATGGCAAATTATTTATTATTGATTATTTTTTTGCAAAATCAACGGGTTCGATTTCTGGCAAGGGTATGTATGTATGTATGGAAAAAAGCCCGTATGCATACGGGCTTTTTTCCGCAACTAGACTTTTTTTTTAATTGGGTCCTTTTTTGCATGAGGATGGAGTAGGCTTGCCCAGCACCTACTACCCTCTCAGCTTAGTCGAACATGTCCAGAGGAGAGAACTTGTCAATATTTCTGGAGCCAACTAAGCCGCGGGTTTCATCACGATGTTTTCCTTTACCGTAAGAGCAATGTCAATTAGCGCACATAAATTTTTCTTAAGAAAAATGCATTGGTGCACGGCCGGCTGGGATTCGAACCCACGACCTTCAGAATGAAAGTCGGGGTATCTACTACTAAGTCAACACCGCTCTTCTGACAAGGGTAATGAATTTTTCATAAATCTAATGATGCTGTTTTAGTTTTTGTCAAAATCGGGCACGCAACTCCTTTTAGCATTTTACGCTATCTCTTATAGCTAAGGTTATAGCTCTGAAGGCCCGCGTAAACAAAACATTCTGTATATTAATGATTAAACACCAAGAAAATAAACGAATGAATTGTTTTTCAGATTGATACTAAAGCAAATATTAAACGAATGACCTGTTTTTAATTAGTTTTCCGTACTTTTATGAAATATTTAGGTTTTAATTATGGCAGGTAGCTTATTACCCGCAGGTCTCCAGACGAAAGAGACCCGGCGCTCTCTGCTTACAAACGTAGTCGACTGTTTCCTCCCTGGATAATAACACTAGCACAAATATTTTTGGGCCATAAAACCTATAACTTCCATGACTATGCCAAAAAAACCAAGACGTAGCTTGGTTTTTTTTTCATTTTCTAATTATTATAGAAAGTAAGACATGAGAGAGATGAATGTTGACGATGAGATGACGACTAATAGGAGTGAATGGAAGAAGAAGACATACTGTGCCGACCTCAAATAAATTGGAATAAGGGCAGGAAGATGATGATGATGAATTATTATAGAAAGTAAGAGTTATAAACAAAACAAAATATATATAACTAGCTGTGCCCCGCGGTTTCACCTGCGTAAGTCCCGATCCCGTGGGAATATCGAAAAAAATATCCTATGTCTGTCTTCTGATTGTAAGCTACCTCCCCACCAATTTTCAGCCAAATCGGTTTAGCCGTTCCCGAGTTATAAATGGTGTAACTAACACGACTTTCTTTTATATATATAGATAAATAAGACAAAGGGGCATAGTCATGGCAGTTATAGGTTTTATGGCACAATAATATTTGTGCTAGTGTTATTATCCAGGGAGAAAACAGTCGACTACGTTTGTTTGGAGAGAGCGCCTTTACCCTTTCACCTTAACTTACTACTCCGTCCGACTGGACGATTCAAATATTCAACTTACCTCTAGGTGAATTCATCCCCAATGCCTCGTGATACTGATTCATTATACTTGCTTGTTTAAATATATGTATTATATATTTTAAAAGTTCCAAATCTGATGGGTTTATGTATTTTTTACGTAGTACCAGTTGTCTGAAATGTAGGTTGAAAAAGCGCTTAATTCTATCCTTACAAACCTTATTTTTTTTTAAAACTAGTTTCAAAGAAAATAAGGTAAGACTAATTATTTATAATAATATAAAGTTTAAGAAGAGTGTTTTGAATTGCTATTGCATAGCTTTTATCGCGGGCTTTGAGTGTGGCGACTGAATCAAGAAATTCCGTAACGAAAATAAAACCTAACACCCCCCACCCCGCCTACCATGTAGCCCGGCCAAACGATAGCTTAACGTGTATGTATATGGTACGACTGTACGAAGCTCGCACGATGCAATAGCTTTACCGCGGCAGTCTCCGAGTGCCACACGTTTTTTATTTATTGGTTCATAAAAATCGAAAATGCTTTTTTAATGCATAAGAAGGCATGCGTGGAGCCGAAGCCAACACGTAGAAGTCCCTTATAATAACAACGTTCAATAGCAAAATGATGTGGACACAAACCGGCGATTATCTGTCTGCACTATAAAATGCAGTCAAGGACAACCTCCAGTTTGGATAGAACTATTGATAAACTACAGAAGAAAACTACTGGGGCTATTGTTATGGGATGGTAGTGGATACTAAGAAACTATGGATACTAATGCATCTGCTGTAACAATGTCCAACAAACACGTAAAAATGGCAGTAAAAACTCGCCAACTGTCAGACTGGGCCACACTAATCAGCTGAGTAAGTTATAGCAAGGGGATAACAGAAACGGGAAAGGATGAAAAGGCCTCACTGCATTTCACATGATTTTCTACACTAATAAAATAAAAAGAAAAGAATTGAGGGTTTTTTGTATCGAATAGGCTCCGAAACAACTAAACCGATTTTGATGAAACTTAGTAGAAGGATACTGTGGCGGACAACATTCCTGTGTGTCAGCACATTGCGTCATACTCTATAGCGACCACAGAAATACGTGACTTTATCATATCTTATGAATATCACGTGTAGACGTGATAGTTTGTAAATCAGATGCGCTACCTACTGTTACCCTTTCCTATCTAGATATCTGTGTAGTATATATAAGCTATAATATGTTATACGGGGTCAGGTTATTACTAGGAGAATAAATCCTACCGTCGAAATGGACGACTAGTTTCATTACTCTATCTGGGTACCCCACAGATACCTTAATTCATTAGTAATACTAATAACATAGGCTTTTAAGCATACTTTTTATGCCAATATTCGGGAAACTGCGGAGCACGACTAATGTTGTTTTACTCCCTAGTGTAGCAATATATTGTGGACTTAAACTTACGATAGCTCCAGAACTTTCAATATAGCCCCTTGTATATTAACTGTAGTAACCAACCAATCATATTGTTCTAAACCTTCACTGTCTGTCTGTATCATATCATTAAGAACATCAACAAACACATCCAGATTTCTATCTTTAACTCCAGATCTTGTGATATTCATTTGAAGTAGCTTATTCATAGTTGGTATCGTGTCTACATCATTTGTCATATCTAAAATTTTCCTTATCTTCTCATAATCAGGTTTCTTTTCTTTTTTTTCTCTTCCTATATATTTCTTTTTCTTCGGTTTTAAGTATGAAGGATCAATAACGTATATTTTATAGTCATTATTGAATATTTGTTGTATGTCTTTTAATAAAGGTATATTTGTTTGTTTTATTTCATCAGTTTTTGAGTTATCGTTTATTCGGTTGATGTAATAATCGAGATTAAAGCTAGAATCGTCATAAATCAGTTTTTGTCGTTTATCCTTTTCCCTTTCTAATATAGCTTCGAATTGAGCTCTGAGAGTGGGTTTATTTGTCGTTTCATTTGAAGAAGATACTTCTACAGATGTATAAGTTCGATTTTCAGGTATATAACCGAATTTTTTATTAGAATACATCATAATTCTAATTTCTCGTATCGAACTTTTAATATTTTGCTCTTCACTTAATTCTTTTTTCATTTTTTTATCTTTACTTCTACTAATATCAGGGTCTACGTAATCGGAAATTAATTTAATAGGATAATTAACATCGGCATGTTTGACAATGTATTTGTCTTTGTGTTCAGAGTCTTCTGAGTAACCGACTTTGAAGTTCCTATTATTAGCTTCGTCATCGAAAAAGTAATCGGTTTGGAAGGAATCTGAAATCAATAAAATATTTAAGATTCCTTCAAATGTAACGAACTCAATGCTGAAAATGCGGTGGCTTGCAGTGGCCAACCTGGAAGTCCCTAAATCGCCTGCGGACCCAGGTTGGCCGCTGCAAAGAGAACATGGCAAGGTCCGGATCGGACACTCTGTGTGAATGTGGGAGGCCCACCCAAACGATGGCGCACTTGACGGCTTGCTCTCTCTGCCCTGTTAGCTGCTCTGCAGACGACCTCAACAGGGCAACAGATAATGCGATTGCCGTGGCTAAGTTTTGGGCGGGAGTGCTTTGATCAGGGTGTATTGCATTTGGCCGCCGTTGACACGAAAAAGAAGATGCTGAAAAATGCTGAAAAAATCGGGGTATTTCCACTATTTCCCAAATGCTATTCTTAGAAAGCATTCTAGTTAACACATTTTGGGGATAGTACAATTTTTACCACCCATTATCCCCTAAATTGGCTTGATTATGAATTTGGGGAATGATGCCAAGCCAAACTACCTCAAAAAATCCTACATTATTTTTTAAAATGCAAGGTTAATGATAATTATGAAAGCGGTCGAGGACTACTTCCTTTAACTTTTGTTCTATGACTTTTGGAAGTTCGAAATTTTTGTTGAATTTGAAAGCAAGTTTTTCTTAGGAAAAATGTATTTGATCTAATTGATTTGCTTTAACGATGATTAATCCTGCGGCTTAGTTGGCTGAAGACGTACTGACAAGTTCTTTCCCATTTCTAATATTAGTAGAATTCTTACTTATCCTTTGGTCCTGGGTTTTAATTTTTTTAACTCCAAGATCTTCTTGATTGGGTCCCAAGTTGTTATGAGCGTTGTAGTACGCATTATTCGGTGAATAATTATAAATAGGATAGTAATATGGCTGTTCCTTATTTGTTATATCGTCTATAACCAATGTTTTTTCTTTTGCTGTAAGTTTATATTGATTCGGGGTATTAATATTAATTTATGAAATCCACATCACCTTAAAAACTATACAGCACCCAGTTGGCACAATGGTCACCATGCCGGACTGCGAAACATAGGGTTGCGGGTTCGATTCCCGCCTCACATAAGTATTTTTGCTTAGATATTTGTCTGTGGTCTGGTTGTTTCTATGTATTATAAAATTATGTACAAAAGAAAAGTATATAAGTAGTATATCCGTTGTCTAGCACCCATAACACAAGTCTGGTTACTTAGCTTGGGTCTAGATGGCGATGTGTGGCATGTCCTGCAATATTTATTTATAGTTATACATAGAAAACCTAATATAGTTACAAAACTGACATAGCTCAAAATGTTGCGGTGCACTTTGAGAATGATACCAATCGAGAGAGGGCATTACTGTTAAAAAAATAATGCCTTCACACTAAACCTCTAGAGCAATTTGGAAACGGGATATTCAAAAGAAACGCATTGTTACTAAGTATTTTCAAAAGCGCGTAGTTCACTTTAAGACTGAAACCTATCGATATTTATAAATATCGCTATATATTTATAAATATCCCTAACGCTAGTTAAAAAATACTTACGGATTTCGTAAACTTTATGCTCTTTTATTTTTATTGGGTTAGATTTTATTCCTGTGAATTTTCCATTGGCCTTTACTTTGTTTCTCTCAATAATATCTCTAAGCACTTGAATAATATTACTATCTACTTCTTTTGTATGTTTTACTTCAGTTTTTGTATTAAATGTTGCCGTCAGAGGTATCAATGGGGTTAAAACTTCAATTATTTGAGTAGTCACTTCAAAATCTGATTCCATATATTTAGTATCTCTTTGATTAAACGTTTTTACATGATACATTTTAGGTTCAACTAAATCATCATATCTTTTAATATTACCAAGGCCAGATTTGACAGATTCCTTTATATTTTCTTCTGTTTTATCCTTTATTATAGATTCTGGATTAACTTCAGCTGCTATGTCTATGTTTTCTACATTTGGAAAAACATTTACGGCATTTTTATTCAAATTATGTTCGTTAGGTTTGACTTGAATAGTTTTCGAGTCAACATCAATGTTTGATTTTAGTGTAGTTTGTACATCGATGAATAAATTATTGTTTGTAATATTAGTATCGGTTGTATTAATTTTGAAATTCCCAGAATCACCAATATTCAAATTGTTAGTTTTAAAACTAGATACCTCAATTCCACTATCATTTATGTCTTTGTGACTTTCAATTTTGTCTGACACGTCATTTACATCTCTTTTAACGTTTTCTTTAGTTTCAAGTTCGCTTTTAACTGTTGCCGTTTCTACGGTAACTGCTTCCTGTTTTTCTGTAGTAGCATATGTGACCTCTTCTGTCGTAGGTACAGTACTTGTTTCGCGGCTAGTTTCTTCCATATTCTTAACTGTATCTTCACGTAATACTTGAACTGGTATATCTAAAAAAGTCATATTGCGTAATGCTTCTTTTACTTGTTCTGTTGTGATGACTGTTTCACTGTCATGTTTTTCTGCACTTAGATTGTCACCTTCAATTGGTTCATTTTCTTTTTTAATTTCATCATTTATATTTTGAGATGATCTTCTGTGTAAAGACGACTCATTTTCATCTGTCTTTGATGTCAATTCAGCATTTGAATCAATTAGCAAACTTTGATTGGTTTCAGTGTGAGCTGTACTTATTTTTGTTTCGTCAGCATCATTAAAATTAGAAGTATTATTTTTTACTTTTTCAACACTGTCTTGATGTTCTGTTATTGGTATTTTAGTCTCTTCAGATACTTTATCAGTAGATATTGTTTGTACATCATCGTTATTAGCCTCTGGTTCTAGTTGAGGGTCGTTATCTTTTGATTTTACCTTAAAACTTTTAATTTGAATATCTTTTTCGTCTGATTTACTACTGGGATCTTTGATAATTTGTGTTTCTACATCACTATGTACAACACCATTATCCTTGAAATCACTATTTTCATCGAAACTTCCATTATTATCTCTTCTAGTACGAGATCTTTTAGTTAGATCAATGTCCTTTCTATTCTCATCCAATGGTTTTACACTTAGATCTTCTGTGTCATTAAGATTACGTTTTCTGAGGTTAGCTTCTTCTTCTTTTAATATTTTTTTAACGAATTCATCGTGTACATCAAGCTCATCTTTAGTTACATCCAGTTTTTTTTGTTTAACAGGGTTAGATTCTACTTCCTCAAGAATTCTTCGAGCAATGCTCTCTAGGAATTGTTCTTTTTCTCTTTCCGGTAATAAATCTATGTATTTAGTATCTTCAGTCGCTTTTGCTGTTGTCATAAAAATCAATATAAAAAATATTATCATTTTTTCGCCTATAACATGTTAAATTCGAACTGAAATGTGTAATGGACATTTTTTAATTAAATTTCATATTTTCATATTCGTAATTGAAATTGAGCGTTACAGAATTGATTCGTTCCTCTGATAATTTTAATCAGTAACTTGATTTGATTCTTTTGTAATTTTGCGTCTTACAATCATTAATTGACGTTTGAAAGATTTCAAAGTTAGATTCCCATCATAAATTAACTTTGCCAACTGCCAAATGTAGATAATTGAAAACTGGCCAAGTGCGAGTCGGAATAAAGGGTTCCGTACCACAGTTGTTAGTTTTTGTTGTTATATCGGCAACATAAATACATCATCTGTGATTTTAACTGTCTAGCTATCACGGTTCATAAGATACAGCCTGGTGACAGACAGACGGACGGACGGACAGTGGAGTCTTAATGATAGGGTCCCGCGTTTACCTTTTGTGTATGGCATCATAAAAATCTAGACGTACAGAAGGCTATTGACTGTGTGACTTAACTGTCATTGTAAAATTCGAAAAGTAATAATTATAACTTTTAAAGTATGTCACAAATGTAATTAGGCAAAATAATAACTAATATTTCTATCAACCTTTTTTTTTTAAATGCATGGCCTGCACTTGAAAACACTTTATGGATTCATTGGTAAGCGCGCTTGAACGGTATTCAAGGGATGCGAGTTCGAGTCTCGTCTCTGTTGAAATTTTGAAGACGCATATTTCCTTAAAAAATTTTTTTTTTTTTTTTATTAAATTACAAATTTTAAGTTCTGGGTTACGTGGGGTTCAGCTAATTGGTATTCCGACTGTACCTAATATACGTGATGAACGGTGAACCTTCACCTTTTCGAAGTCGGTTAAAAATAAAATCGCGTCGTATCAAAATGCTCTAAATATATAATAGGTTGTTTTTTATAGACAAGAAAACTCGAAGACTTGGTTATGATAAAAATATTTAATAATCAAACATTTAATTAATTAATAAAATCGGTATGGAATATACTATGGCGCCTGTAACAATGTTCAATTAACACGTACAAATGACAGGCGGAGACTCGCCAACTCATACTGGGCCATCCAGCACCCTAATTAGCCGAGTAAATTACAGCAAGGGGGCAACAGGAACGTGAGTGGCTGAAGGATGGAGAGGCCTCACTGGATTTTAAGTCATCGCCGGTAGTCCAAGCGAGCGGGCCAACTCATCACTGACGTTCAGCATCCATCCTTCGAGCATTTCTCCTCTCGCGACTCCACTTTGGACAGCCGGTGAAGGCAAGCCAGAGGCGGGGGACCGCTTCCTCGTCAATATTCACTCCGACCAGCCAACTAAGGCAAGCCGGAGACGAGGAATGGTGATGGTGGCTTCTCCCTGGACCACTCAGGACCACGGAGTCGCTACTCCCCGACACCTCGCCTCAAGGTGCCCTGCAGGCTTATTATTATTATGAGATCAGGAAACACACTGTAGCAAATACAACCTTATTCTTGATGCATTCTTTTCAATTCATCTTGTACGTCTACAATTTTTATTCTGACGTAATCTTTTATATTAAATACTTCAGGTGCTTTCGTACTTTCTATTTCTATTTTAGAGCTCGCAAGTTCATTATTCGGTCCTTCAGTACTTTCTACTTTATTATCTGTATTTAATGGAGTTTTTTTCTCTGCAAGTTTTTTTTTGACGAATTCGAGAAACCCTGGGTCTTTAATTAAATATTTTTGTATATTTTGAATATTATGTGTTTTAGAAACCTTTTGCTTTGCAGGTTTTTGTTCAATGTGTTCAAGATTCTTAGATGCTTTCTCAGCTTCTTGATTATCTGTTTTTAATTGAGTTTTATTCTCTGCAAGTCTTTGTTTTACGTATTCAAGCAAACCACCCATAGTTTGCTCATTTAAATATTTTTCGGATTGAGCTGTTTCCTCTGCATTTTTTTGTTTAACGTTATTCTTTAAAGAGTCAAAGGATTCATAATTCACTTTTCCATTTAGTTCTTGTCCAACTTTTCCCTCTGCAACTTGTTGTTTATCACTAATAGGCTCTGTCCCACTTCCATATTGATTGTGTGTTCTGAATCCAATTTCTTCCTCTGCAAGCTTTTTTTTAATGTATTCATTCCATATAACGCCCTGAGCCCTATAATAAGCTGCTTTACCATTTTCTTCTTCACCTTCAGTTCCGTGTCTAGCAATTATTTCTGCAAGTTTTTCTTCAACGTATTCACGATCAGGGCCAAAGTTATTATAAGTTAGTACCCTTTTTTCTTTTTTACTGCTTTTTTTCTGTGAGTCTTTTGTCTCTGCAAGTTTTTGGTTGACATATTCATTCCATTTAGAGGCAATATCATCAAATGCTCTTCTAGCTATACTGTCTGAAACTGTATCTCTTCGATCTATACTGTCTGGAACCGTATCTTTTCGAGTTTTGCTATCTGGAACTCTATCTTTTCGATCTATACTGTCTGGAACTATATCTTTTCGAGCTTTACTGTCTGGAACTGTATCTTTTTGATCTATACTGTCTGGGACTGTATCTTTTTGAGCGTTACTGTCTGGGACTGTATCTTTTTGAGCTTTACTGCCTGGAACTGTATCTTTTCGAGCTATACTGTCAGGAATTGTCACTTTTTCTTTCAATAAATCTGTGTGATTGGTTTCTTCTTTCGCCTTTGTTGTAACCGTAGAAATCAGTATGAAAAATATTATCATTTCATCTACGATATTTTTATAACGAACAGAAATGTGAAATGAACATTTTAATTGAATTTCGGTTTCGCTTCATTGAGCTTTACATTAATAATTCATTATATCGCTTAGTTTAATTAGTAATTTCCAAGAGGCTTGGAGACATATTTCTGTCTTTTGCCGAGGGGCCTTAGATTTTTATGAAAATATATCAAAATTATTAGTTTTATCTTCAGGTGACCAAAAGGCTGACTGCATCCTACATCATTACCATCCTAAGAGGCATTGCAGCCAGCCTTTTGAGCACCCTGCCTAGGGAAACTTATTTAGATATCTAAGATTAATATTTTTTCTATTTAATTTATTAACTTTGTAATGTTTGTAACTCTACTGTCACTAAAGTTATTAAAAATGGGTGCGTAAATATGTACGCGCGTGAGAAGTTATGCGTCCGCCTGTCTCTCTGTCCGTCCGTCCGTCCATCTGATGTTTATTTTGAGGGTAGCTTCAACCTGTTACTTTTGTGTTAAGCAGCTTCAATCTGTTACTTTTGTGTTATGCAGCTTCAACCTGTTACTATTGTGTTACACAGCTTCAACCTGTGACTTTTGTGTTTTGCAGCTTCAATCTGTTACTTTTGTGTTACACAGCTTCAACCTGTGACTTTTGTGTCACGCAGCTTCAACCCGTTACTATTGTGTTACGCAGCTTCAACCTGTTACTTTTGTGTTACGCAGCTTCCACCTGTTACTTTTGTGTTAGAGTGATGAGCACACATAAAATGTGACTCATATTTTTTCATAACGCGCCTATAGAAGTATAACTTAAAAATAATATACAGATTATTCCTTATTTCCATGTTATTACATTATTTTTATTAATTTCTATGTTATTATAGACAAATAATAAAACTAAGGAATAAAAAAAACAATAAAAAATATTCTGTTGGTATTAGTTTATTTTTCTCTATTTACATTAATCTTACAACTTACATAATTATTATGTGCATAAATCCGTTTTCTTTGAGAATATCGGTAAAAAGAAGCCTACATTTTTATGTTTATTTTCACCAAAATCGGTCCAGTAACTTCAACTAACATACAAAAAATAAACATTACCTTGTAAAATATTAGTGTAGACTTATAAAACATTAAATTCTAAACATAACCACGAAATCTGGAAGAATCTTTTCTACGCAAACTCTGTTCCATAATCAACCTATCGTCATCAATTATAATTTTGTCTTTATTAATAAGGTCAGAAGGTTCAAATTCACTTGGCATGTCAATAATTGGAAAGATATTCTCAACATTTTCGTTTTGGACCCCAAAATCTTCGACTTTATCTTGCATTTCTTGGTTGACTATATTCGATAATAGTGATTCGTATATGTAATTTTGTTTGTTGGGCTGCGGACGTCGTCTTATAGGTTTATTTTGGTTTGATTGTGTGTTTGTATCGTTGCTTGCTGTGTTGTTAGGTATTTTTCCTATTTCATTGTTCATGTAGAAGTACATTGGGGATTCTTCGCAGGGAATTGAGTCTATCGGTCTGGTGCAGACTAGGACCTCCTGTTGGAAGAAAAATGGTTTGATGTGAGATTTTAACCTTTTTGGAACTAAATATAGTCAATAATGGGTGATTCAAACAGCAAAATAAGATTTAAAATCGGTTAGAAGAGTCATTTGTACAAACCAAATGATTAATCTGACGTCAAAATATACTTCATAATTTGTAATAGATATTACTAATCATATACCTATGTGTTTTAAAATTTATTGCAATTAAAACAAGACTTTTTATTCTCTACTGCGGCAGCATCCCTAATTTATTTGCTGTCACTTTTTAGGCCATTCCGTATACAGTGGGCGAACAATGACGACGTTTGTGGCGCAGTGGGCTGACACACGCCTGTGACGCAAAAGGGGTTTGATTCCCGCCTCAAATAAATATTTATGTATAGATATTTGTTTCAGTTCTTTGTATTTCTATATGTATATTAGGTATATGTTTACGAAAGATAGGTATAAGTATTCTATCCATGTCTTGCCACCATAACACAAGCCTAGTTGCTTAGCATATCAGTCTTCTTATGTTTGTTTGTCTCTCTACTTTTCTAAAATGTTTTGTGTTGAATAATTGTGAAAAAAAAAATGATTTTCTATTCTAATTTCAGCTTGGGGTTAGATGGCGCTGTGTCAAGTGTCCTACAATATTTATTTATGATAATTAGTTTTAAAGGTATTACCTGATTAAAAATAGTCTCATTAGGGCAAATGAAACTCCATCTATATGTGACGTTTCTACCAGAGGAGGACTGCGATGGCAGACACACGTGGAAGATCTGGCAGTCGTTGTCGACGTCGGCGTAGTAGCCGTAGGTGCGATTCTCACAACTGAGGGTAACGGGTTCGATGTCATTAATTTATTTTAAAGAAATTAGTAAATTATAAAACATTTAAGATCGGTTTCAATAAGATCTAATGCCAATGAAATTAAATGGGACCACTTTTGAAAGGGGTTGCGAAAAAGGAATCGTCTAAACCGATTCAAAAACAAAAAACAAAACTTGAGAGGTGTCAAGGGACACCCGGATGGAACGAAGTTACTTTCGATTAATTAGTGAAGGAATTGTAATAAAATCAAAAAGTGTCGTTACAACTTTTGGTCTTATTTTTTTCCGTCTAGCCCCCTTTCGTTTTTTTAAATATTATAAACATGCAAATTAAGAACTGTCTTTTAAAATTAAAATAACGTAGATTTTTTCAAACAACTGAATAGAAGGATACCTAACTCATAGAAATTTAAAAACATATTATATATAAGGGAGAAACCAACCTGAAAGTGTCAGTAATGTTTTCTCTGATGGACGAAGCATTCGCGGGTAGATTTAAAGAGTCTGCTGCCGATGTCTGGTTTGCCATTTCCTGAAATTAAAAATATTACAATTATTTAGTTTTAAAAGCTTAGAAACTAACAAAAGTATCTACAGTGAAACAAAAACCCCAGAAAATTATGAAAAAAATAAGAGAATTTATTTTTGCATGAAAATAAAAACATAAGATCTGAAAAAATATTATTGACCTGTATTTAAGTAGTTTCCCTGTTTTACGAATTATTTAGTCAAAAAAAAGGTGGCATGTCTTATCTATTCTAATAAACATTTGTTATCTATTTTAAATTTATTTCCCCCGCAGATTAACAGTTTGACCCCCGCGGGGGTAATTACCCCCAGATTTGGAACCATAGGAAATACTTACTCTCAACATTTTAAACATGATATTACTCTGTACTTCTATTTCCACGTCATCAGCATTTATATTTATACTTATACAAATAATTAGTATAATAATACTTTGTTTACACTTCATTTTGTTTTTATTAGTTTACTGTTTTTCACTGTTAAAAAGCACTTTAATAATCACGAATTTGAAAAATAATTTAAAAATAATAAAACGTACATTAATTTATCTAAATATAAATTTTAAATTATTGTAGATTTAATTTAAAAAAATAATTCACGCAAATTATTGACAACCTCTGTGTTTTTTTGTTTAAAATCAGTTATTATAATTAACTAATGTAAGCCACTGGATTTGTTCGCTAAATAAGTAGGAATGCGAAAATTTTCATCACATTTGTGTCTTTTATAAACGCAAGGAACGGTCGCAGAAACATCGGAGAATTCGCAATGAGGATTTAGGTACGGACAGCAAAAAAAATGCAAATTATTTTTCTCTTTTTTTAATAATTACTAGGTAATTAGGTACCTGTAAAAGGTCTCTTTTTTTCTTTTTCAAAATGTAAGCCCTAACATTAGAATTTACTAAAACATTTTATAAATTTTTGAAAAGAATTTACTAAAAAGAAAAAACTAAAACGATTCCCCCCCTCCCCCTCCTCCCTCTTCAGTAGAGAAACCTTATTACCATATAAGCTACGAGGATAAAATCCCACAGAGTCAAAATAACTTACAAAACTAAAGTATATCACTACTATTTGCAGTATCTATCTATTTGCAACAAACTCAGTTGCTTAGTTTAGGGCTAGAATTTACTATGTGTCAAATTACTTAATTTATTTCTTTCTTTCAGATATAAGATTTAAAAATAAACTAGATTCACCAAAAGTATGTAAATTACCAATGTAGGTACGATTGGCTGCATAATTGCAGACCCACCGTAGAGCTACAAAACGGCTGTTATAAGAATGTTTTCAACACAAGCAAGATTTTTGGTCACCTGCTTTAGTTGAAGTTTAAAGTCTTCTAACTAGTGAATTTATCAAAAAAAAATATTAGAATAAAATCATGCCACTAATTGTTATTTTTGAACTCTACCAGGGGCTGCAATTATGCAGCCGACTGTACATACTTTTTTAAATGTAAGTACCTATTTAAACTGTACCTATTTATTGATAAAACAAGTTAGTTACAAAATATCCCACAAAATAAAGAGAACAAATTTTACCCCTTCAGAGGTTCTTCAGAAAATCTTTCTTCCTCGTAGCTACGTAGTAGACTCGTAGCATTTTTACTACAGCTAAGGAAGGCTCGAATCTAATGACATTTTTTTATTTTAACAACTTGTTCTGCGACTCGTACCTCGATAGATGTTTGGCTCAGAATCTAAACATGACCAGACTAATGTATTTAAAAAAAATACAACTTATAGTACATACTTATGAAAAAGTATACCGTTTGTGATCAATCGACGCGCCTGCGCGTAACGACACTTCATTACAGACGTACCACACCTACATTACAATATTAGATATCTATAGATTCTTGGGAACTGTTATGAAGTGACTCATTTTGGTTATATTTTTTGGAACGAAGTTCCTTATGGCGCGTTGCGAAAGGAGGCTAGACGGAAAAATTAAGATCAAAAGTTGTAACGACACTTTTTGATTTTATTACAATTCTTTCACTAATTAATCGAAAGTTCTTCGTTCCATCCGGGTGTCCCTTGACACCTCTCAAGTTTTTTTTTTACTCATAAATAGTCCGGGCATATACATTTATGTCTATGATATATATGTTATATCTCTATACAGGATGAATTTTTGTCGTGTTTGAAGGGTGAAATATAGCCCTGAAGGCCCAGGAATAGTTTAGGACCTGAATTATGAGTGCTATTTACGAAAAATGCTGAACGGAACTCCTTTCAGAATTTTTCGCTATCTGTAAAACTATAAAACTGGATTATTAGATTTTTGAAAAAGTAATTACCAGGAATCGAACCTGTTGCTTTTGCAAAAAATAATCATTCTAAATCCTTATAGTTACCAATTGATAGTGTTTCTGATAGAGATTAATTCCTGGAAACAAACATAGTACCTATGTCAAATCAAAGGAAATAGCATATTTTTGAGTAAGTGTTTTAGGGGTTCTAAAATGAAACTAATATGTTGTCTGTTTACGAATCTGTCCAGTTGCTACTGAACCCATTTATAATACTTATATTATTTTTTCATTGTGAGTTAAAATGGTGTTAATTCTTTCAAATTCGACCTTAAACTCCTCTAGGTCAAGTACCAACATGAGTCAAAAATATGGGTTACCAGAAAAACCCTAAAACCGTCGGACAATAAATTTTACATAACGGTAGGGTTACCGTCATGTCCTACAAAAATCGGACAATACGTGACGTGAATTCGAAATGACCACGAACTTGGTAAAAAGACGGTTCTTTTTGCTAATTTAATTTTAATTTTCTATGTGAGAACTGGACTAGCTTAAGTCTGTCGATTTGATTTTTAGTGTCTTTAAATGTTTGTTTTCTTAGGTCATCAATAATTTTGACTTCGAACTTTTCGATAGCCCTCTTGTTAACCTTTTTCGCATTTAAAATATCACGCACAATTTTTGAGGCCTACTTTTTTCAGCAAATGGCAGATACGACTGTGCATTTCTCTATGCTGAGCATCTTGCCAGAATGCAGCGACGTTTTTTATTTCTTATTCATCCAAATTGCATTTGCTGTAAATTCTCTTCCTGGTCCATTTCAGGAATTCCTCGAGGACTATTTTCAGGATAAGGTTGAGAGAATGGATTGAATCACTGAGGAATTCATAGAATCGAGGTAACATTTAATTATGGAAATGGAAATTAAGAGTCCATTCAGTCGATGAGCCCTAACTCGGAAAACATTTTAAAGTTAAATAATTTTCAGAAGAAATAGAAAATGGAAAAAGGAGGTCTACTTTTAAACACGCAAAACCCGAGAAATGGTCCGTAAGACAAAAAAGTTTGAGTATCTTTGACTCGGAGGGTGCAAAATGAAACAGGTTAAATAATTTCATAAGAGGTTGATTTATTTTTAATTGTTGGGTAGGTACTTACTCTATTTCAAAATATGTTATACAAGGTATTTTTTCTTATTAAAATTTGTAATGGCTTTGCACCATTGTACATAAGGTATAGCCGGAGTTAATTAAATAATGATATTATCTAAGTTTAATAGTTTAGCCCAAATGGGAATTTATGTGTGAAAAGTGTAGGTAAATATTATTATTTTTGGAACAATTTCACAAATATATAATTGTAATTATTTTCTACCAAAATAATCGACACACTTTCAACTGACAACCCTAGAACCCATAAAATCGACAAAGATCAAGCCAGTTTCGGGCATATCGATAACATCTGTGCAACAAAAGTACCTATTTTATATGCATACAAAGTTACAGATTGCAATTCAAATTCGTCACGTGTGGCGAATACTAATGACATCGTAGACGATGCCATTGACCTTAGTTTACATAATCTTGCTAGTTTTCTATTGATTTGTTTCCACTGTTTATACAACTAAGTTATTTTTCAGATCAATAACCAAAACAAAAAAAATATTTTCCTTTTTTGTAATTTCTCTTTTTTTTTGTTTCATTTATATCTATTTTTTTCATTTATATAAGTCTTCTATTTGTCACTCGTCACCATAACACAAGCCCAAATGAGCGATATTATCATTAAACAATATAAAACAAACATGAGACGCATGCCGCATCTTGTGTTTGTTTTATAATACTGCGTGCTGTGTGACGTCATTGATGACATGACGTTACCGGAACGTGACAATGACGTCACACAATGGGAACGTGACAATGACGTCAACTTTTTTGTTAATGCAGTTGTTCAATCAATTTACTAGACGTTACCACGTCAAAAAACCATTTGAAATTAAAAATGCTATATCTTATCTTATATCTTTAAATGAGCAATTCTTGTATATATAAATCTCGGAATCGGATCCAACGATTTTCATGAAATTTCGTATATAGGGGGGGGGCGAAAAATCGATCTAGCTAGGAATCATTTTAAGAAAATGTCATTTTATTAATGTTTTATCGAAACTTACTTTTTTTTATCTGAAAAATATGACTCTTCCTGACATCTGACGACCCAGTTGGCACAATGGTCACCATGCCGGACTGCCAAAAACAGGGTTGCGGGTTCGATTCCCGCCTCAGTCAAGTAGGTATTTATGCTTAGATATTTGTCTGTGGTCTGGTTGTTTCTATGTATTATAAGTATATATGTATTTACAAAAAAAAAGTATATAAGTAGTATATCCGTTATCTACCATTCATAACACAAGTCTAGTTACTTAGCTTGGGGCTAGTTGGCGATGTGTGGAATGTCCTGAAATATTTATTTATTTATTTATCTATTGGCGAACTACTAATACTATTTTTTGTGAGCAATAAAGTTATTCCAGCAGATGGCGTTGTTAAGTAACGTAAGTAACGAAGTCAATACGTGTTTGCTTTGAGGTTAGACAAAGTAAAAAAAAATATATATACCGAGCAAAGCTCGGTCATCCAGGTACTAACTTATTAACGGCTGAACAGATTTTCATAAAACATAAAGCTAAGAATAATCGGAAAACATTCAGCTTTAAGGTAAAAAATGAATTAAAATCTGTTCATTCGTTTTGGAACTACGACGCCATGAATACGGACTGACAGGCAAGCAGACTTCAGGAGCACACTTGTAACACCCCTTTGCATTGTCTGGGGCTAAAAATAATTATTCATATTTTTACGACGAATTGAGAACTTCTTCCTTTTTTGAAGTTAGTTAAAAACAGGATGCAATGGAAACAATATGTTTTAAAATCAAATCACGACCACAAACATCTGGATGATAGTTATTTTAAATATTACAAATATCTAAGAGACAAGCTGTTAGATTTATGTGCGAAGGAGAAGTAACAAGGAAATGGAGAAAACAAAGTATTACCTACTTAGTTTTAAATTATTTCTGAAGTACTGGCCTATTGGAAGACTTGTAATCTGAAAATCGTTGGTTTTATATATAATATATAGATTAATAGCATAAAAAAACATTCTGAAAATGGTCACAACTCTAAAACCAATTTTCATGAAACATAATTATAGACGCTAATTAAACATTCAGCCTTCAAATAAAAAAATAATTGGTTGTCTGTAAAGTCGGTTTACGGTCGATAATTTTACGTGATAACGTCATAAGAAAATGATAAAAAATTGAAAAATCCCCATGAGGTTCTTGTGCCTTCTTCTCATAGGTGGGCGCGTTCCGAAGGCACACATCCTCACTTAATTTTTAAGACGCTTCAAAGTGATTATATTTTTTATTATTTTTCATCGTATTTTTATGACGTTATTATGTAAAATTATCGTCCGTAAGCCGACTTTACGGACAACCATTTGTTTTTTTATTTGAAGGCTGAATGTTTATTTAGCGTCTATAATTATGTTTCATGAAAATTGATTTAGTCGTTTCAGAGTTGTGACCATTTTCAGAATGTTTTTTTATGCTGTTATTTACTGCATTGCAGATTGTTTAAAGATAGACAGAAGATAGATTAACTTGTAACATCGATGTATCCGCATTCTTTACGCTCCTTAGCTGGAATTCTGAGTAAATACATGTGTACATTCTTGTATGCATTTTGTAATAAATTAATAATAATATAATTATAAATAAGATAGGTAATCGCTTCTGACCTTATTGGCATTTTAAAAGTATGGTAAGTAGGTACTTTTCTGTTATTTTAGCTTAACTGGAAGTTCCACCCTTGGAAAACAAGTGTTATTAAACTTTACCTAACAATGTAAAATTGAACAAAAAAAGTTTAATTTTCCCGCCAATTTGTTTTTCTACCACTTGTTTTTTTTTTTTTATTATGGCTTCGCACGTGTGCATTTAGCCAATGTCAAGTTATATTTTGCATCAAATTATGACCCGATTTTTCATAAATCGGGCCTAAAGTGTTTCTATACAGTCAAAGTCGTCATAGTCCGTCAAGTCAGGGGCTATAGTAAAGCGGTGGCAAGTTTACCATAACCTTAATAGGAGATTTGGAGGCAACGAGAAAACTGCATGTTTGACACTGATTTTTACTTTCACTACACTTGTGCACTTTCACAGAACTAAATTGAATAACATTCCACCAGAATTATACAATTCAACTCGGGTTACATCTAAGTTTCATGAAAATAAAACTGCAGCACGACATGTTGTTAACTCGTTCCCGCCCACCACTTGTTTTTTTTTCTGTATCCAGTCAGCTCTGTGACCGAACTATTGGCCCCGGATTTACGGATTTGCCAGTTTCAAGTTCTGTACTTTTTTTCTTATTGGAAAGTTTTGAAGAATCATAGTAGAAATTAAATTAATGCATGGCAGCACTAAAGCGTTATGTCAAGCAAACGTCAAACGCCACCAAAACGTCAAAATGGACGTCAATTCCTGAAAAAATACGTAAACTTTCGAATAAATTATCAAAATATTCAATTATTATTTGATTTTCACATGATTTACTGTGATAAACAACAATGTCTGAGTCTGAGACGCAACACTGCCGCCTTTGTGCCGAGCCAACTAAAGAATCCAATCTAATATCACCAGAAGAAGACGTCGCTGTGACTTCGAAAATTGTGACCAAAATGTTGTGGATAAACATTGACGTCTCTACACCTGATAACTTTCCGAATTCAATATGTTTCTCTTGTTTTGACTCCCTGGAGCGTACATATAGATTCCTGCAGACAGTGAGAACTGCACAGGCGAAATTACACGAGATTTACAAGCAAGAAGATGTAACGAAAGTGAGTGAAAATGCAGCTAAGCCTGTAAACCAAGACTGGGAAGCCTTCGAGGAAAAGCCTGAAGTAAAATGCGAGGTTGAAGTACAAGCAGCACAAGAAATACAGGTACATTATGCTTGTTAATTTTAACAAATTCCACCTCGCGGTTTTGCCCACTTACGTCCTCATTCCGCAGGAATATCTGGATAATAAATAGCCTAAGAGTTATCACAGATTTCCAGCAATGTCTATTCTAAATTTCATCCAAATTACACAATCAATTTTATTGTAAAAGAGAACAACTTTCTTTAACATGACAAAACATCACTACATATTAAAAAAAACAAAGCTCCTCCTATTGCCATTTAAGTATGCTAAACTTATGATTTCCAACAATGAACAGAGCAATATATGAGAAAAGGTACAAATTACAATTAAATTGGGTATGATTTATATAGGTTTAATGTCAATTGGCTGAAATACATCAGAAAAATTAAAGTTTATTATACTCTGCTGCCTGTGTGAGGCAAGGCCGAGTTGCTAATTAATTATAACTGTTATTATTTCTCATTCACAGGTAGATACTTCCTTGTTAGAATGTATAAGTGACATTAAAAACGAACCATCAAGCTTCGACGACAGAGACCATGACTTTGACGATTTTAAAACTAGTGAAGACGATGATACTCCATTATTATCCGTTCTGAAGCGGAAAAAGAAGAAAAAAGTCAAGTTCGAAGCTGACAATGTTATCGCCGAAGACCTGACTCCGTTGATACCATTTCCGACTGTATCCTGGGAGGAGTATACTTGGAGATGTGGCACCTGTGATGCACTCTTCCAAAACCTACAAGGTCTAAGGCTTCATTCACTGCAAATACATACACTCTGCTGCGTTTTCAAGTGCAATGAATGTTCGAAAAATATTCCTAATTACAGACTCTTCATTAAACATGTAAGGGAACATAAAAAACTGTTACGATATTGCTGCGAATTCTGCAATAAAAGATTTGATCGAAGTTCTATATTGAAAAAACATTATCGGGCCCATAAGATCGAGTTTCAACTAATGTGTGAGAACTGTGGATCGATATTCGAATCACAGGAACAATTAATGGACCATATTACACTATATTCCAAAGGATACAAACGTAGATCGGAACGGCTTACAGATTTAAAATGTGACATCTGCGATAAAGAATTTAAATCACGAAGTAATCTGCACCAGCATAAGTTGTTACACACTGAACGGAGCCGAGATTTCTCATGCCATAAATGTGGAAAAATGTTCTTTACCAAAGGCACGTTAAGTACTCATATGATGACACATGAAGATGTGAAGCCTTACAAATGTGAACACTGTTCACTGTCGTTCCGAGCCCGAGGGAATTTACAATCACATTTGAGCCTCCACTCGGGAGCTAAGCCATTCGTCTGCGAACAGTGCGGTAAAAGTTTTCGAGTTAAACGGTTGTTAAAATCTCACTACATCGTTCATACAGATTTGATGCCCTTCGTTTGTGAATATTGTAATAAGACTTTCCGATTTAAGACTCGTTTGAACTTACATTTGAGACAGCATACGGGGGCGAAGCCCTACACGTGCTTATACTGCCAACGGGACTTTACAAATGGTTCTAATTTTAAAAAACACATGAAACGAAGACACAATGTTGATACATCAAGAAAAAAGTTTGTTGAAATCGTCGAACAAGAAAACGATGGTGATGAAGTTATTTTGGGAAATTCTTGAGTTTCAAACTGCTGGATAGTTTTTGATTAGGTTTGTGTATATTTTTGTAAATGGCACCATAGACAATCAATGGTATATAGAAAAACATCGCCCATACAACAAAGCGTACGTGCATTTTAGTAACGCCATCTATTACAAATCTAATAAAAGTTTTAAAACTGAGTCACGCAGATGGCGCTGTAATAAAGAATTAAAGAGCCATAAGGCTATTTTTACTAATGGAACCAATTTATCACAGTTTAAAAGTAATATTTTACTGTTTTTAACAGAACTCAATATATTTTTTTAATAAAAATGAAACATTTCATTTAAAAAAAATGTCGGAACGCCATCTAATGGTTTTTTTATAGAATAGAATAGCATATTGTTTATTTGCAACATAACAAAAATTACAAAGTTAAAGCTTTTTTTGTTTATGACCAACAATCTATATACCATTGTTCGTCTATGATATCCAATAAGTAAATTCCACTCCACGGCGAGGTTTCGTTGGATTTAGCGAAACGGAAAGATTGCACGCTTGACTTCCACGTGAGGTAGGTCTACAAGGCATTGGGTACCTAGGTGACACTAATCTATACTAATACTAGCTGCGCCCCGCGGTTTCACCCGCGTAAGTCCCAATCCCGTGAGAATATCGGGATAAAAAGTAGCCTATATGTTAATCCAAGTCTCCAGCTATCTAGATACCGAGTTTCATCGCAATCGGTCCAGTATTTTTGCGTGAAGAAGTAACAAACAAACATACACACAAACTTTCACATTTATAATAGTAGGATAGGATTATAAAGCTGAAAAGTTTGTTTGTTTGAACGCGCTAATTCAGGGGTTCGAATTGAAAAATGCTTCTTGTGTTGGATAGTCCATTTATCGAGGAAGGCCTTAGGCTACTTTTCATTTTGATATTCCCACGGGATCGGGACTTACGCGGGTGAAACCGCGGAGCGCAGCTAGTCTATACTATCTATACTTTTTATATTATAAAGCTGAAGAGTTTGTTTGTTTGTTTGAACGCGCTAATCTCAGGAACTACTGGCTCGAATTGAAAAAATCTTTTTGCGTTGGATAGTCCATTTATTGAGGAAGGCTTTAGGCTATATACCATCACGCTGCGACCAATACGAGCGAAGAATCAGTGGGAAATGTGGAAACAATCGGGGAAAATTATTCATCTCTGAGGGCTTCCGTTTTTGTTTGAACGCGCTGATCTCAGCAACTGCTAGATCGAATTGAAAAATGTAGGTTACTTTTTATCCCGATATTTCCACGGGATCGGGACTTACGCGGGTGAAACCGCGGGGCGCAGCTAGTCGCAAGATAAAAGTAAAAAATGTTGGCGATTGACGTCACCCATCTCTATTTAATTAAATTATGCTAGACTATTATATATTTTATGTAAATAACTACATTATAGTAAATATAAATATTTTACTATGAATTCTATATACTTAGAATTGTTTCATTTCATTCCCGAAAAAAACGATGCGACACAGATAGTTGGGTTCGATTCCCACTTCAAATAAATATTTATTTATAGATATTTAATTTTATTTCTGATCTGGGTACTTATCTGATTAAATATACATAAAAAGTAGCCAATGTGTTAATCCAGGTCTCCAGCTATCTACATACCGAGTTTCATCGCAATCAGTCCAGTAGTTTTAGCGTGAAGGAGTAACAAACATACACACACACACAAACTTTCACATTTATAATATTACCAGTAACGCCATCTATTGAGTAGCTATGTAAACTACAGCAACCAAAAGTAGGTAACACAGCAACAGACTCTTAACAAACTCATTTTTCACAAACCTTTTCCCTCTTTAAAATAGGAAAAATGAATATCCTTGAAACACGTCATCATTTATTTACGATAAGAAGATATAATTCTAATTTTAAAGTTTCTACCTTTAAAAAAATCAAACCTTCATACAAACTTCCACCCTCCATTTGCCCCCCTTAGGGGTTGAATTTCGCAAAATCCCGTCTTAGTAAGCACCTACGTCGTAAAAGGAACCCCCATGCAAAATTTGAGACTCCTAGCACTTGTAGTTTCTGAGATTTCGTGATGAGTGAGTGAGTCAATGATTTTCCCTTTTATATATATATATAGAAGATTTACAAAATAAATAATTTTTAAGTATTCTATCCCTTGTCTGGTCACCATAACACAAGCCTGGTTGCTTAGCTTGGCGCTAGATGGTGCTGTGTACAATGTCTTATAATATTGTGACGACCCAGTTGGCACAATGGTCACCATGCCGGACTGCACAGGGATACTGGTTCGATTCCCGCCTCAGACATGTATTTGTACTTTGATATTTGTCTGTTGTTGATGAAATATATTTACAAAAGAAAAGTATATAAGTAGAATATAAGTTGTCTAGCACCCATAACACAAGTGTAGTTACTTAGCTTGGGGCTAGATGGCGATGTGTGGAATGTCCAGCAATATTTCTTTATTTATTATTTTAAATATGTAACCATTTGCGAATAGGAAGAAATGGGATCAAATGGCTGTAAATCAACTCTTTAGAAACAGCCACCTACACTATTATTTTACTAAACAAAGACATTTAATGTTACAAACTAGAGGTAACAACTTTTTAAACAAATCAAATTTTCAAGAAAAATAGGTGTTTTATCAAAAAAAGTTATATTAAAAAATAAATTGGTTTCGTGTAATGAACGATGGTATGGCAATACTAGAAAATATACTCAAATAGAAAAAATGATTAGATTCTTCGTTTATTAGATTACAATTAAATTGATAGTATTTCGTGAACTAGATGTGGAAAATAGATAAAGGCATTTGAAGTCACGTGTATTTTTTTATCCGGTCAGCTCTGTAAACGTGGTTTTCATTATCTTCATCAGCATCTGACGCCATCACACATATAGGGACTTCAAGAACCTAACCTCTTTGCAAACAAGTAATTTTTATTTGAAGTTTTGACATTATTTTTACAAACAAAACTGTACTTTTGTACGCGCGAGAGAAGCTATACTTCTAGAATATAAACGTCCGTCCGTCTGTCTGTCTGTCTGTCTGTCCGTCCGTCCGTCTGATATTGATTTTGCGGGCAGCTTCAACCTGTTACTTTAGTGTAACAGTAATATGCGCGCGTCTCAAAATTTCACTCTCGCAGCTTCGACCTGTTTTACTTTTGTGTTACGCAGCATCAACCTGTGACTTTTGCGTTACAGTGATGCGCGTGCACAGAAATTTCACTTTTTCATAACGCGCCTAAAGAAGCATAACATCAAAAAGATCACATAATATTATAAAGACGTCATCTCTAATCATTGTGTATTGAATATCTTTCTACCTAAACCATAATCTCAAAAGACAATACATGTTTTTCGGAGCGTAACCTCGACTCGAGTTACCATTGTTCAGTGACAATCTAGAAACAAAGATAGCGGTGGAAAATGGCGCCAACCTGTGCCCCGATGTGTAACAAAATTAAGTAGGTATAGTACACTTAGTGCGGGTTTTTTCGTATAGCAAACGTACCTATATACGCCGCGCGGCGAAAGATGACCTCTGCGGTAAGTGGAGGGGTATGCGCAGAAATCGATATTTTTATGAAAATTGAGTTCTGCGCATACCCCTTTTACTTTCCACCAGAGGTCATCATTCGCCGCGCGGACTATACTACGTTAAAAAACCGGTCAAGTGCCAGCCGGACTCACGCACGAAGGGTTCCGTACCATGTTGAATCGAAACCCCACTTATTTTTTCTGTTTTTAGTATTTGTTGTTATATCGGCAACAGAAATCCATGATCTGTGAAAATTTCAACTGTCTAGCTATCACGGTACATGAGGCTGTAGCCTGGTGATAGACGGACGGACAGACAGACAGCGGAGTTTTAGTAATAGGGTCCCGTTTTTACCCTTTGGGTACGACTACAAAGTCTAAAAATCGAGAATATGTTAAGGAAAATTGATAGGCGCCCCTAGCGGACATAATGCGAAGCTTTTTCTCTACAATTGTTTTCGTTTTACAATGGTGATGGGTGATACATTTGCTACCTATATGAAAAAAATCACACTACGGGCTCAGAAACCTTAATTACCAGATTTTTATTTTGTTTAATAAAATAGGTAAAACAAGTAAGAAACTACTGGACCGATTTTGATGACACTTGGTATAAGGAACCCTTCCTTTTGCTTCGCTGTAGTCGGGTAAATATATATATATATATATATTATATTTATATATATTAAATAAAACACAAAGCTGGGTCGAGCTTTGTGTTACAAAAAATATTACAAGAGTAAAGGATACCCTTATAACGCGTCCGTCTGTCTGAAGGTAATGACGTCGGTGTCCGACTACTACATTCGTTGGAAACACAACGATAGCGCGATCTAGAGAAATACTTAAATTTACTAACGACATCTGTTAGCGATGTTGGTAAACTTGAATAAGAGACTGTTTGCGACCAACCCTTTAATAAAATGTTAAAAAATGTGCTAGGCGCCAGACGAGAAAAAAGAGTGAACTACGGTATAAAAAAAATACTGTTGTCTGTGAAGTCGGTTTACGGACGATAATTTTACGTGATAACGTCTTAGGAAATTGATGAAAAAATAAGATTTTATTTTTTGTGTTTCCCCGTATATACATATATATTTGTTTACTTTATACTTAAGTCTTCTATTCCTTACTCGTCACCATAACACACGCCTAGTCCACAGTCACTCCCTACTTAAGATCAAATTATTAACACTTTATTATTATTATTTAACAATATAAAACAAACACGAGACGCGTGACGTTTACCGGAACATGACGGCGTCATATTACCATTACGCATCACATTTTTATGTAAATGCAGGTGTTCATCAATTTTTATAGACGTTATTATCAGTCAAAAATGCGAAATCACTTTTACATCACTGCGTAAGCCAGCCTTTGTTAATGAAGTTTCAAACATCACAACTAGATGGCGCCACCAAAAAAACGTCTCCCGGCTAAATCGCGCTATCGTTGTGTTTTCAACTTTTGTAGTAGTCTAGTACATATTTGAGAAAATTATACAGACAGATTATTCATTCGTCTAGTTATTACTCATGAGAAATTTTTTGAAGACACAGCTTGATTTAAGTTTTGTGTTTTAAAAACTTGATATGATCTATAATTTACCCGCATTATTTTCTACGCAAATTTCTTTATTTTCTTTCATAATTATTAATTTTCTTTTCAAAGAATTAGCGAAATCGGTTCAGTTGTTCTCGAAATTTGCGCTTAGCAACACATTCAGCGATTCATTTTTTTTATATTACCTATACTAATATTATAAAGCTGAAGAGTTTGATTGTTTGAACGTGCTAATCTCAGAAATTACTGGTTCGAATTGAAATTTTATTTTTTATCACAGTTATTTGCTCATAAAGTGGATCTTATTCAACAGCTTTTAGGCTCGTAATCCAACATATTAGATATGCACGCGTGCGTTTTACATTGCCAACCTAGTGCTGTAAAGTTATCCCGATAGGTTAAATACGTATCTTACTGCTAATTACAAACTGTTTTGATGTATAAAAAAGGTAGGTACCAAAGAGTTTTTAGCTAGCAAAAATGGTTGTCTCTAAAGTCGGTTTACGAACGAAAATTTTACGTGATAATGACTTAGAAAACGATTAAAAATTGAGTTGTTTATTTTTTGTTTTTTCTTTACTTAAATATTGTTTTTCCGTACCATTGTATTTTGTTCTTAACCCCCGACGCAAAAACAAATAGAAAAAACCCTAAAAAATATTGTATGACAGACGAGGCTGTATAGGTTAAAAGTCTTTAGCTTGGCCTTTCCGGAGCATAATTATCAAAAAAATATTGCCTTAAAAAAATGTAAACATAGACTTATCACAAATATTTTGTTAATTATTATTTTGTTTTCTTTTCAAGTCTTTTCTTTTATTCACAACTGTGATAAAAAACGTCGTACGATATACGTGTGGAATTGATCTATGCATCTTGGCGTCTTTAACACGCTCGCTGCCGCTCGCGCGTCATAAACTATTTGTGTTGGATAGTCCATTTACTTTTCATTATGATACTTCCACGGGATCGGGACTTAAGCGGGTGAAACCGCGGGGCGCAGCTAGTAGAGGAATTACGTGCATATTGAAATATAATTTTTAGATTTTCTGTATCCATTTAGCAACTAAGTATAAGGATGTAAAAATAAAGGATTATCTATTACATATAAAATTATTTTCAGATTCAGATTCAGATTATTTATTTGCCAAAAATACAGTACAGCATACAGCAGATCTTAAAAAATAAATAATGTCCTTGTATTTTTGCTCAGAATGCATGCAAAATATTAGTACGTGGTTTAAAATTAGTTACAGTTCAATTACAAATCATAGTCAGTTTAATCAAAATATCAAATTAGTTTACTATTCAAAATGTAGATAATATTAAAATGTATTTGTCTTGAATGACTGACTGACTGACGGATCAAAGCACAGCCTAAACCTCTGATAGTAGAAACCTGAAACTTGGAGGGTGTGTTCTTTGTGTGACGTAGACATCCGATAATAAAAGGATTTTCCGAAATTCTACCCTTTAAGCAGTGAAAAAGGGGGGCAAAGTTTGTATGGGACAACGTGATTACTTGGTCCATTTTCGACTTCTACGCGGACGAAGTCTCGGGCAAAAGCTAGTATCCGGATAAACGGACATCAACGCGGATAGACCACACGGTCGGATAAGAAAAATAAAAGCTATATGCTATATGAAAGTCTCTCGATTTCCGAAATTTTCAATTTTTTTTAAACAACGCTTTTCTCTGTGCTTTTTGGTGCTATGACTGCAAATGAAGGATTTATTCCAATCTATTTTTTGGATAAAAATATGCTATCGAATGCAAATTATATTATTTTTGCGACACAAGCAACGTTTTTTTAACTAAGTATTAATTATTATGATTTGATAATCATTTTCAATTTTAAAATAATAACGAGTTAAAATAACTAAGAATTTTCGTTTTAAAATAATACGAAAATGTCGGTCAAGATTCCTATAATTTTTTTGCTATATTTTTTTTTATTTACCTATAATTTTATCATAAAGAAGCTATACCCAAAATATCTATAAAAAACTTGAGACGTGTCAAGGGACACCCGGATGGAGCGAAGTTTCTTTCGATTACATAATTAGGGAAGGATTTGTAATAAACTCAAAAAGTGTCGTTACAACTTATTGTCTTAATTTTTTCCGTCTAGCCCCCTTTCGCAACGCGCCATAAGGAACTACATTCCAATAAAACTAAGTAGGTAGGTACTCTAGATATCCCACATATACAATTCATTTGATAAGTAAGTTAAGTTGCTTATTTAGATTTAAAAACCACCTTTCTTAAAGTAGGTCAAAGAAAAATCAAACAAAAATAAGTGGATCATCTAAATAAGTTGACACAGCTTCAAAGAAAGGACGCGGTACCGCACCCATGCATGCCCGTGTTCAACAAACCGTGTATAAAACAATGCGACGATACTCAGTAGACGACAAGGCACTATGAAGAACACTCCCCTTGCCTAAAATCTACAATAAATAAACTAAGAAAAACGTCACTGTCAAAAAATACCGCCAAAATTCGCGAACGGAAAATGTTTATTAATTTCGTCACAAAAAATGTAAAATAAAACTTGATCATGTATAATAAATAATTATTTTTAATTTTCATGTGTTAAATTTTACCTATTTGGGGAAATAATTTAATAAATTTGTTATTAAACGTTTTAATTAGATGTTGACCAGAAATTGATTGTTTTTTTTTGAAAATGAATATCGGAAAAGGTGCAATTGTGTATGCTGCCATTTTTTTGGTGCATCATGTATGCAGCCAGGAATATTTCAGAATGGTAAGTGAAATAGGGCTACCAAGTATGAAAGCAATTGCGAGAAACTAAATTGAAATGATCTGTTACAATCCAGCAAACTTTTCAAGTCAGTTTGTAATTGTAGCGTATTGACTAGCAGCGGTCCATGGACTCACCCGCGTAAATACCTTCAGAATATGTGGATAAATTCCTGAGAATTCAATGTATCCTCATACCAAGTTTCACCAAAATCGGTCCAGTAGTTTCGAAGCTATGACAAACAAACAAATATTTCCTTTTTATATCTTAAAGATTATCAATCACATACAATGTCTTTTAGTCCTACTTTTGGCCATCGAACCGGTAAAAAATAATATTATTGAATGTCGCTTAAAAATCGCTCGGGCCTACGCCTATGTTTTCACACGATATTCCCACATGATCGGGAGTTACGCGAATGAAACCGTTGGGCGCGGTAATTGTCATCCATCACCCAATGAAAGCGATCGCAACTGACGTAAAAAGTTTTTTTTTGTCAATTGCTTTCGTCTATAGTAGGTATCCTAACTTTCTAATACTAATTGAAGAAAAACTTAGCAAGAAAACTCAGACAGACCTATCTGATTTCATCAAAACCCATCAATGCGTAGCGCGAATGATTTCTTTGGAACTGATTCTAGAAATGAAACATTAATTAGGAAGTTTCTCTAATATCCCCAAGGAATTTCGAAAAATCGAATCAATAAGAAACACCCAGTTTAGAGTTATTGTACCCAAAGGGTAAAAACGAGATCTTTTTACTGAGACTCCGCTGTCCGTCCCTTCATCTGTCTGTATCCAGGCTGTATCTCATAAACCTTAATAGCTGAATGGAACAGAATATTTTTGAAACATGGAATATCCCATTTCCGAGACGCTTTAGAGGTTCGGTGTGAAGGCATTATTTGTTCACCGTAATGACCAGAAACAATATATCTTGCAAATAATTGTTCGTTGGCGGGAATTGAAACAGCAACTTTACGGGTCGCAGGGTGTCCACTGCTGGACTTGATTCTCCCCCCACCCCCCTTTCCCAAATCAAGTGAAACAATTAATTAGTACCGCTTCGTTGACATGACAGACAAACAATAGACATTATTCACTTTCTATATTGGATACAGTGTTGGTTTCTATTTAGATAGGTACTTATTTGAGGCCTATAAATGTATTTTTTTCTTTGGTTACTCATTATAAAATAGTGTAAATCGGTGGATTGAGCAAAGCGTGATTTTGGCGGAAATCAAAAAGTTTTTTTCACGGAACTTTACTGGATAGTATTCCACCAGAATTACACTATTCAATTCAGTTTACTACTAAGTTTCATGTAAATAAAACTGCAGCTCGACATGTTGTTGGCTCGCGATTTTTCCGTCAGGTTTTAAGTTTGTTAACATTATTCAGTTGGCTAAACTTAATTTAAAGAAGATTATTCTAGTCGAGAGCAATTTGGATTGTCATGCAAACTTGAGCATGCATGAAGGTTGAACGTAAAACCCGACCTCTTTTTGTTGCCAATTATTTCAAGCCATTACAAAAAAAAAGAAAATTGCTGCCTCTTTAGTGACAATTCTAAATTTGAATCGTGAAAAAAACATTAACCCACATAATAATAAAACTGAGTATGTTGACGAATTTAATCGCGTTTATTTTGTTTTATAGTTTTAACAAATGAAAAAAAATCGCTATATCTCAGAAATCACTATTAAACTAACTCATACTATTTGTTTTAAAGGAGAGTGGCAATTTGGTACCCGTTCTGCCCCCTTAGACAAGATTGCTTTCTATTAGCGATATCGCCAATCGACACACTTTTTTTTGTATTTTTTTTGTATGAAATTGACACAAGCCAACGAAAGGTCACGCAATCTTGCGTAGGAGAAAAAAAAATGGTGGATAAGTTCATCTTATGCAAATTTTATACAATGCTTCATGTCAATTTCATACAATTAAATCTATCGATTGGCGACATCGCTAATAGAAAGCAATCTTGTCTAAGGGGGCTGGACCTTGATGATAATTGTTTATAAGCGATTGTATTATTATCGCGGGCTTTGAGCTCGGCGACCGAATCAAGAAATTCCGTAACGAAAATAAAACCAAACCCACCCCCCCCCCCCCCCACTCCGCCAACCAGTATTTATTAGAGTAAGTACATACTTTAAAAAACATGAAAAGGCAAGATTTTCAAACAAAATACTGTTATTTATGCAACTGAGTGTCATTAAGGAGTACTAAAACACGAATTTTGGTTTAGTATCACTTTGTGTTTCATAATAAATTATGTAAAGTTGCATTCGAGACTGCATTTAAGACCATATTATACTTCTTTGCGTGTTTGGGGGCGTCCATAAATTACGTGAGGTGTTTTTTTTACTTTTCTGCATGATGAGATGTCGTGAGATTTTATTTAACCCCCTCCCCCATCCCCCAATCTCATGTGAGATTTTCCAAAGTGTGGGCGACTAGTAAGACTAATAATCAATATTGCCGAGTATTGCTGTAATAAAAATTTTGCTGTAATAAAATTTGCTGCATTTGTTGCAATATTGCTGTAATAAAAATTTAACAATAGAATACTTAAATAGTGACTACTGTGATTAAAAAAAAGAATACCTACTCTAATTCAGTCCATGGAGAATCAAGAGAGACTATTGAGGTCCATTTGATTTTTAACACGCTTTTTATTAATATCATCTGCTCCTTCAACTTCGTTCTGGTCTAGCTACTCTAAGCCGGAAAAATGAATCAGAAAAAAAATTGTGTTATATTTGCCGAGACCCCCTCTCTCTCCAACGTAAGATTAGATGAGATTTGACTCGACCCCCTCCCCTCCTTAAACATCTCACGTAATTTATGGACGCTATACGTCAAAAAACTAAGATGCAACATCTTTTACAAAGGTTAAAATGGCACGTGTCCACATATAGGTACTTATATAAATGACTGGAGGCCATCTTGATATCATTATTAACGGTGGTAAGTCATTTAATTCTAAGGATTTCCCGTCATTTTGTTATTTAATCATTTTACTTTGGATTTTCTTTGTTCGTTATATAATAGAAACTTGACCTTCATTTCAAAATTATTTATAAGTTAGAACACATAACCCTCCCGCGTCGCGCTGTCGGATAAAAATATCTATACATATAAAAGGCTTTGTCCTGAACGACTGACTGATGGATCAACGCACAGCCTAAACCGCTGATCGTAGAGACTGTAAACTTGGAGGGTGTGTTCTTTGTATGACGTAGGCATCGGATAAGAAAGGATTTCCAAAACTCTACTCCTAAGGGGGTGAAAAAGGGGGGCAAAGTTTGTATGGGACAACGTGATTCTTTGGTCCAATCTACTTCAAATTTTGCATAAATATCGTTTCGACTTCTACATGGACGAAGTCGCGGGCAAGAGTTAGTCTATAATATAAAAATGAATCGCTGAAGTGTTCCTAAGCGCAAATCTCGAGAACGGCTGAACCGATTTCGCTAATTCTTTTTTTAGAATATTCCATAAGGTATGAGAGGATGGTTCTTACGGAGAGAACAATTTCAAAAATTGCCTGAAAAAGTCTAAAAACAACATTTTTCTATATTCTCCCATACAATTTTTCTATAAAATAAACGTGCTGTTCCTAAAAGTATAACTTGAGAGCGGCTGAACCGATTTCGCTAATTCATTTTTAGAATATTCCCTGAAGTACGAGGACGGTTCTTACGGAGAGATCTTTTTTAATTGCCTGGAAAAGTCTAAAAACAACACTTCTCTATACTCCCAATTCCCATACAAACAATTCGTAATGATATTTAAAAGTCAATCTGAACTTTAATACTATATTATAAAGTTCAAGATTTAGTGGAGAGGTTACGGGAAGGCAAAACAATTGAGTGACGTTAGTATCGTATAAATATTGATGTCAATCGTGTCGCGGTGTTAGTTGCCAAACTTCACCTAAACCTAGTTTTTTTATAAAAGTATTTGTACAATGCGTGCACCCACGCAGAGAAATCGGAGCCAACCAGAAGTACAAAACAGTGTAGTTAAATTATTTCACGACAATTTTAGTCTGAAATACTGTTTTCTTGTATCCTCTACGATTTTATTTTAAACCTCACTAAATGTTTAATAAGGTACACTAGAAAAATATTTTAAATCACAGGTACAATAATTTTGTATTTCAAACAATCATTCTTGCTTATAATAGGAAATGATTTGTATTCTTTACTAGAATAAAATGTACAGTTGACCAAGTTAAGTGTTCTGATTAATGATCGTCATGTTAGTAATGCACTACGAAGTTGTCTGTACCCAAAACAACATTATTTTAATTACCACAAGAATATATGATTATCCTTACTATTTTGTTTGTTTCTAAAAATAACTAAACAAAGTTCTTTTTGTAACAAAATAATTAAGTTGTCATAGATAAATATCATGTTCATGTTATTGAACACTGTGTTCTTTTATTTATACAAATGACGATTTGTTAATGCAAGAGGTTAGTCTAGTTAAACAATTAGATTTATGTGTACCTTCAAATTTTTTTAGTTTTATGAATCACAACTAGATGGCGCCATTAGTAATTTTAGATCGCGCTATCGTTGTGTTTTATCAAGTTACCTTGGTCGAGACGACAATTTTGTTTGGTATCGAGAGTGCGTGCGGATTATGGACTCCGCACTTAAAGCTATATGTGAGTTTACTCCACAATAGCCATAAGTGCTGCATTTCTCGTAGAGCGTACAGACGCGTAGTCTACGAGAAAATGTAGTCTAACTTTAATATCCCTTTTTGCTGTCTAGGATTACTATATTTGATTTTTTACATCAAACGCAACGATTGTAGAGCGATCAAATATTATTAGTTAAACTGTACAATAATTACTGTAATGGGAACTAGAATATTTAGTTACATTTACAAGAACCTAGTAAACGTAACTAGATTTTTTCTTCGTGTATACTAGTAGCCTAGTAGTGTGTACAATAATTTCTAGTTGGTCCAGAATAAAAAACATTTGGTAAAGACGACTACTGGGTACTGCTGTCACGGATCCAATCAGAAATTCTCGTTGCACTTACGAGATTTCTCGTACGTCTTACAACATTTTTCTCTGTGTGCCAATGTATTTTTCTTAAGAAAAATTTATGTGCGCTAATTGACATTGCTCTTACGGTGAAGGAAAACATCGTGATGAAACCCGCGGCTTAGTTGGCTCCAGAAGTATTGACAAGTTCTCTACTCTGGACATGGTCGACTAAGCTGAGAGGGTAGTAGGTGCTGGGCAAGCCTACTCCATCCTCACGCAAAAAGGACCCAATTAAAAAGGGTCCAATGGCGGAAAACAGCCTGTCTACAAGTACAAGTACAAAAGTATTTGTGCTTTTGAAAATCCTAAGGACACTCCTAGGGAATTAAAGAATTTGAATTTGGTTTTTTAAGCTTTTAGTACACATTTGTCCTTACCACTTTACTGGGGATAGCAAAAATACTTTTTAATCCATTAAATTTTTTTTATCTGCCAAAATATTACGTGCATTTTTGTCTTTATTAATTTTTTTTTCTATTATACAGGGTAGCAACACGAATGCAATGGAAGCGGCGCAGTTCCTACGAGAATATGATAGGGAGGCATCTAGCATGTGCTATAGGTATGATTTTATAATGATTGTAAATTATGACATTTTTTTCCGAAGGGGCAGCCAAAGGGCTTAAGCTTATGGAGCTTTTGGAGTCAATGGAGCTTACTTTCGCAGCACTTGTACACTATCACAGAACTAAATTGAATAATATTCTACCAGAAAGCAAAAAAATAAAACTGCAGCACGACGGTTCACGCTTAACGACTTCCCTAACGGATTCCCTTCTCTCTCACGCTCATCGTCCCCCCTGGACTAGGGGAGACGATAAGCTCTAATTTAAAATAAGATCAGAAGGTCTCGCGGCCCCCCATGCTCTTCCAGGGGAGGCGTTAAGTTTCATAAAACTTATAACTGCCACCCCCCTATGTTTGTTTCTTTTTTGTTTTTAAATCTTAATTTCTATGATAATTAGAAAATGAAAAAAAAAACCAAAACATAGGGGCATAGTCATGGCAGTTATAGGTTTTATGCAACAAAAATATTTGCTCGAATGCCATTATCCAGGGAGGAAACAGTCGACCACGTTTGTATGGATAGAGCGCCGTTACCCTTTCCTCTTAATATCTTAAATTATGGCTAGATGGCGCTGTGTGGAATGTTTTACAAATTTTATTATTATTTATTATTTTCTATTCCAGAGTAACAATGTCACAATGGAAGTTCGTCACAAACATAACGGAGTACAATCGACGGCGTATGGTTGAGGAACTGGCTCTCAGCTCCAAGTTCGAGCGTCTGTCCTGGAGGAAGGCAGCTGTCTTCGATGGTAGCAGACTGTCCGATCCTCAAGGGAGGAGGCAGTTGATGAAGGTGGTGCAGAGCAGCCGCGCTGCTTTGCCTGATGATAAGTTTAACGAGGTAAATGGGACAAAAATGGTAATCTGTAAAGTTGGTTAACGGACGATAATTTTACGTGATAACGTCATAAGAAAACGAAGAAAAAAATTGATATTTTTTGTTATTCCCTAATTTTTTTTTCTATTTTGTCCATTTTTTTCTTTCTTTTTCCTTTTTTTTCTTTTATATAAGTCTTCTATTTGTCAGTCTTTTATTCGTCACTCGTCACCATAACACAAGCCCAGATAAGCGATATTATTATTATTAAATACTCTTGTTTCTTAGCGGGCACAGATAATAATAAGCCCGCAGGGCACCTTGAGGCGAGGTGACGGGGAGTAATAACCCCGCGGTCCCGAGTTCTCCAGGGGGAAGTCACCGTTCCTCACCTCCGGCTTGCCTTAGTTGGTTGGTCGGAGTGAAACCTGACGAGGAAGCGGTCCCCCGGCTCTGGCTTGCCTTCACCGGCTGTCCAGAGTGGAGGCGCAATAGCAGAAATGCTCGAAGGATGGATGCTGAACGTCAGTGATGAGTTGGCCCGCTCGCTTGGACTACCAGCGATGACTTAAAATCCAGTGAGGCCTCTCCATCCTTCAGCCACTCACGTTCCTGTTGCCCCCAATTTTCACAGATTATGTGTTTCATTTCGATCATCTTATCTATACATATAAAATTCTTTGTCCTGACTGACTGATGATGATGATGGTTCTAAAATTCAAACCCTACGCGGACGAAGTGACGGGCAAAATCTAGTGTTTCTATAAATATCAAAGTTGGTATTATGCGTAGTTTGACTTATTTTGCGTAAGTGGTTTTTTTGCGAGTTAGGCATTTGCGTAAAGGTGGCGTTTTGCGTAGTTGGTTTTATGCGTCTATAACAGATACTATAGTATTTTCTAAGGTTTTCGCGATTTGAACTCATAATTATAATTATACTAGCTGCGCCCCGCGATTTAACCCGCGTAAGTCCCGATCACAGCGCCATCTATTGGGTGTATTTGCAACCTAGATGTCAAACAATAATCAAATTTTTTATCGATGAATCAACGTACACCGCCATCTATGAGAACTTCATAAAACTAAACAGTAAATAAACACTTGCTTAAGAAACCATTAATTGATACATTTTATTCGTTTTACATTCACGACATAAGCGAATAATTGAGATGATAACTATCCTATCCAGTAAGTTAGACCAAAATACGGGTACATGTGAACATTTGATTGAAATCGGTTCAGTAGTTTTGGAGTTTATTGGCAACATACATCGTGACAAGATTTTTATATACAGATTTGAACGGATATATTCACGTTTTTTTATTTTTGGTTTAAGCCTGACGTTTCGAGAACTTTTCAGATCCCATGATCACAGGCAGACTGAAATAAAAAAAAACGCGAATATATCCGAATATAATTATAATTATGAACAAACTAGCTGCGCCCCGCGGTTTCACCCGCGCAAGTCCGAGTCTCGTAGGAATATCGGAATAATAAGTAGCTTATTTGTAGGCTCTCTAGATACCTGCATATCTACTTTCATCACAATTCGTATAGTAGTTTTTGTGTTTAGCAATGCCAGTATTAAAGGAAGGCGGTGTCGATGGAAAACGCTGTTACGTCACGTCAAGGGAACGTGAGGTCTCGTGGGGAAGCGAGGTCTTGGGAAAACGATGTCCTGGAAAATTAAAATCGTGGAAAATGAAGTTTCGGAGAGCGAAGTTAAGGAAACTAATACTATTGTATTTTTCAGCTCCATCAGTTAATATCAGAAATGAAAGAGATCTACAATTCGGCCAAGATCTGCCCCTACGGTCAGAAGCCGTACGACCCTCACATCCCCCGGTTACCATTCCAACCGGAATATTCGACCTACCCTCAAGAATATCAACTGTCTAACGAACCGTACCAGCACTACCAACCTTATACCGAATCACAGGTATGTTACTATTTTTTTTTACATTTAATTTTTAAATTAAAATTCAATTAATATATAAAATTGCAATATCGCAATTTTCTTTCTATCCTCCAATTTTTTTTAGCTGCCGATTTATTGTAGGTTTATATTGGTAAAATGTATTTTTTATCACAATTGCTCATAAAATAGATCTTATTAAACCGCTTTTAGGCTATTCATCGAACGTATTATACACGCGTGCGTTTTACATTACCATAATGCACTAGTGCTGTAAAGTTATCCCGATACTGTTTTGATGTGTAAAAAAGGTAGGTACCAACAAATAGTTTTTAAACCAGCAAAAACAGTTCGAATTTTAAAAAGACTTGAAGCAAATAGCATTATAATAAACTGGTCTTTAAAAAAATTGATTGCAGCCTTATGCCTCTATACGTCGACAGATTCTTTAGCAGATGATTTCTGCAGATGCATCTGTATACCAATGTGTAGAGGGGGCATTAAACACAAACAAGTCTTTTATTTTACCCGCAACTGTGATAAAAAACATCGTACGATACGCGTGTGGATTATTGATCATTGCATCTCGGCTCTTAAATCTCTCTCTATGCAATGATCAATTTGCCACACTTGTATCGTAATGTACTATTTTCTGATTCAGGAGAATTCATACTGCGATATGCAATTAGATCCGGAAATATCTCGTATTTTGGCACATTCTCGTATTGAAAGCGAACTGCTTTATGTATGGAAGAGTTACCGGGATAAAACCGGTCCGAAATTGAAGAACCGATTCATGAGATACGTCCAGCTGGCCAATCAAGCTGCTGTTGCTACTGGTAAGCTACTTTTAGGATTCCGTTAAGATCAAAAAGGAATCCTTTTTAAGAAGAAATAGTACTGGGGGCTCTCTCCATACAAACGTAGTCGACTGTTTCCTCCCTGGATAATGACACTAGAGCAAATATTTTTGTTGCATAAAACTTATAACTGCCATGACCATATGTTTTGTTTTTTTTTTCTTTTTGTTTTTTAAATCTTAATTTCTGTAATGATTAGAAAATGAAAAAAACCAAAACATAGGGGCATAATCATGGCAGTTATAGGTTTTATGGCACAAAAATATTTGTGCTAGTGTCATTATCCAGGGAAGAAACAGTCGACTACGTTTGTATGGAGAGAGCGCCGGTACCCTTTCACCTTAAGATCACTCTCTTGTCCGTCTGCCTGCTTTTGCTATCACTGATTTTCTCAGGAACGGGTAGTGAACGGGATACTGAAGTCTATAGTCCCTATTAGGTCTTTAAAAATCAAGGTCCTGGGTCAACACGATAAAAAAATGGGCAAATTTACATTTTCGCAAAAACTTGTCAGTACCAAAATTTACCTTAAATTTAAACTTATTTTATATTTCGGAATTTTTCCTTTACTTGTGCTGTACGACCTTGCTTTAACCCAAAATTGACAATTCCAGGTCAACTGGAAGTACCCTATAGGTTTTGGGTCGAAAACCTATATGGTAGTTTTGGGTCGAAAACCTATATGGTAGTTTTGGGTCGAAAACCTATATGGTAGTTTTGGGTCGAAAACCTATATGGTAGTTTTGGGTCTAAAACCTATATGGTAGTTTTGGGTCTAAAACCTATATGGTAGTTTTGGGTCGAAAACCTATATGGTAGTTTTGGGTCGAAAACCTATATGGTAGTTTTGGGTCTAAAACCTATATGGTAGTTTTGGGTCTAAAACCTATATGGTAGTTTTGGGTCGAAAACCTATATGGTAGTTTTGGGTCGAAAACCTATATGGTAGTTTTGGGTCGAAAACCTATATGGTAGTTTTGGGTCTAAAACCTATATGGTAGTTCCCGTTGACCTAGAATCATAAAATGACAAAAAGCAAGGTATAAAGGAAAAAATACAAAAAATAAAAAAGTTTAAATTAGGGACTATAGACCTCAGTATCTGGTATGAATTTTAACTTGCTAGGTCCACCCATTCCTAAGAAAATCGATGGTGACACACAGACAGACAAACAGACAAAAAAGTAATCTTATAAAATAATAAAAGGTTTAAATTTAAAATTAATTAAATTAAAAACTCTATATATACAGAATACATATATTAATTGAATCAATTTAACTTGAGACAGACAAACAGACAAAAAGTAATCTTATAAAATAATAAAAGGTTTAAAATTAAGGGGGGTCTCTATACATATAAAATACATACATTAATTGAATCAATTTAACTTGACCCTTACATTGTATGGGCGCCCAAACGAAAAAGGAGTCGAGTTAAATTGGTATCACCATTTCCAGGTTACAGAGACGCTGGTGACCAAATGCGAGCATCCTACGAAGACCCATCGTTCAGGGCTAGCGTTGAAGAAATATACAATCAAATAGTTCCTCTCTATAAACAATTATTTACATATGTACGAAGAAAGTTGGTCCAGCGGTATGGGGAGACCACTGTCAGGAGTGATGGACCAATACCAGCCCATTTGTTAGGTAAGATAAAAAAAAATGCAGAACATTCCACACATCGCCATCTAGCCGCAAGCTAAGTAACTACACTTGTGTTATGGGTGCTAGACAACTCATATACTACTTATATACTTTTCTTTTGTAAATATATACTTATAATACATAGAAACAACCAGACCACAGACAAATATCTAAGCATAAATACTTGTTTGAAAAGTGGAATAGAACCCGCAACCCTGTGTTTGGCAGTTCGGTATGGTCACCATTTTGTACCGACTGGGTTATCAAGATAAAATGGTGTAAGGTTGTACTATTATATATTCTGTGCCTAAGTTTGTACGAAAATTGGGCATTGTCCTTTTAGAACATTTTTAAATCCCGCAAAAACGCGGCGAGGTGCTAAAAATTTGACGTGCCTGTCTGTGGCATCGTAGCTCACGAACGGCTGAATCGATTTTGATTATTTTGTTTGAAAGGTGAATTAATGGAGTGTTCTTAGCTACTTTTTTTAAAGAAAAGCCAGTGTCATCTAACGAGATAAATTTGACAGCTGTCAGTTGAAATCGATTCTCCCTAGGGCTACAAAGTACTACTTTCAACCCGCTCTTCAGGCAACTTCAGACCTACTTTCCGAGTAAAAGTAATGAACAATATTTTTTTATCACAGTTGCTCATAAAGTGGATCTTATTAACGGCTTTTAGGCTCGTAATGTAAAACGCATCGTTGGCAATGTAAAACGCACGCGTGCATAATATGTTGGAATATTATGCACGCGTGCGTTTTACATTGCCAACCTAGTGCTGTATAGTTATCCCGATAGGTTAAATACGTATCTTGCTGCTAATTACATACTGATTTGATGTATAAAAAAGGTAGGTACCAAATAGTTTTTTAGCTAGCAAAAATGGTTGTCTCTAAAGTCGGTTTACGAACAAAAATTTTACGTGATAATGACTTAGAAAACGTTTAAAAATTGTGTTGTTTATTTTTTGTTTTTTCTTTACTTAAATATATTGTTTTTCCGTACCATTGTATTTTGTTCTTAACCCCCGACGCAAAAACAAATAGAAAAAACCCTAAAAAATATTGTATATCAGACAAGGCTGTATAGGTTAAAAGTCTTTAGCCTGGCCTTTTCGGAGCCTAATTAACAAAAAATATTGCCTTAAAAAAAGCAAACATAGACTTATCACAAATATTTTGTTAATTATTATTTTGTTTTCTTTTCAAGTCTTTTCTTTTATTTGCAACTGTGATAAAAAACGTCGTACGATATACGTGTGGAATTGATATTTGCATCATGGCTTCTTTAACACGCTCGCTGCCGCTCGCGCGTCATAAACCGCCTCTATGCAAAGATCAATTTACCACACTTATATCGTAATGTACTATTTAATTATCATTAATGTCCTCATATAAGATTATGGCTTCGCACGGCTTACCCATACTGCCAATATTATCACTTTGTCTTGGAGTCCGAATCGAACTTGACCGGTTTTTTTTTTCAGGTAACATGTGGGCACAGAACTGGAAATCCATAATGGATCTGGTCATGCCATTTCCACAATCACCCAACGTGGATGTCACCGCCGAGATGCTGAGGCAGGGGTTCACACCTTTGAGGTAGTTACTTAAACTGTTAACTAAGCTATTTTGACGTGATTGGCTAGATTGACGCGAATTACTAGTTATATTAGTTTGATTGGCTTAAAGTAATTGACTAGGTTGACACGACTACCTGTATTGATAGAATTGGCTAGATTGATGAGTATGGCTGTATCAACTCGATTCACTAGCTGTGTTGATGTGATTGACCAAATTTACATGATTGGCTAAATTTACGTGATTTACTTTACTAGCTGTATTAATCGGATTGGCTTTATTGACGCGATTGACTAGCTATATCGATCTGAATGGCCAGATTGACGGCTAGCTATATTGACGGGATTGGCTACATTGACGAGATTCAAGAGAATGACTGTATTGATCAAATTGGCAATATTAACGGAATTGGCTAGATTTACGTGTACGTACCCTGCCATTGACTAGCTATATTGATTAATTGGGTAGATTGACGCGATGGACTAGCTATATTGACGGAATTGGCTAGATTCACATGATTGACTACATTGAGGCGATTTACTGATGTATAATTTGGATTAACTAAATTGACATGATAGGCTAGATTGACGTGATAGGCCAGATTGACAAAGTTGGCTAGATTGACTGAAATGTTCGCAGAATGTTCCAAATGGCTGAAGAGTTCTACACGTCAATGGGTTTGAAGCCAGTCCCACCGGAGTTCTGGCGCGGCTCGATGTTGGCGAGGCCGGCGCAGCGCAGCGTGCAGTGCACGGCTAGCGCCTGGGACTTCTGCAATCGGATCGACTATAGGTAATGTAGTTATCATAACACAAAAGCAGCCTCATCTATAAAATGTGTTTCAGCTAAGGGGTTTTAATACGAAAGGGGGTTATTCTAGACGTCTAGGCAAACAACTTTTGTACTACGACTTATGGAAAATCGAACTTTTTTTATTCGATGATTCTGAGGGAATTTTTACTTGATAATCAGTTGTTTCATACAAAAATTTCGAACGAAATATTCAAATTTCCAAAAGTCGTAGAACAAGAGTTGTAGAACAACCCCCTTTTGTATTATCTAACCCCTTAGCTGAAACACATTGTATACAGGGTGTAACATGTGGGGTGGATCATGGGTTTATAGGGGGTGGGGGATGTCTGTAAACACTCGCAGAACACATAGGGTATTCTGCGATATTAAGTGGTTCAAAAGTTATTGAACTTTAGTGTAATTTTAGTCGAAATCAGATTTCAGATTTCAGAAATGCCTGAACTTCGCAATTACAGCCAAACTATCAGGTCTGCGATTCTGACTTTTTTTGAATTCAAGAGTGGACCTTTTGTACCCCTACACCAATCAGAGTCTTATTCTTATAAAACTCCAAATAAAACCATTAAAGTAATTGTTTTCAAAATATAATGTTTAAATTGCTTATCTTTGCATGGTTCTAAAAACAAATCACAGATATTTTTTTCTGTAACCTATCTTAAAAACTACCTACTCGCCATGAAGAGTACACCCTGAAAGATTCATTTGGCTAAAACTAGGGCATCATGTTGAAAAATGTATTTGGTAGAAAATGTGACTATCAAGTATATTTTTCAACATGATGCCCTAGTTCTAGCCGAATGAAACTTTCAGGGTTCATTCTTCCCTGAAAGTTTTAATCAGGGAAGAAGTTCAGGCTGAAATCAGATTTTGACTAAAATTTCACTTTTTCACAATATACAGGGTTATTGGTTTCCAATCCAAAACCATGCAGGCGGTTATTCTCCACATTAATACGAATAACTTTTGTTCTACGAATTCTTTAAATTTTTGTCTAATACAATTATAACAAAATAATGTTCTATTCTATAAATATTGTAAGATCTGTAGTAAATGGAACGCGCGCACTGCGCCCGCGCCGACTGCGCCCTCGTTTGCTCTTTGCCGCACAGACCTAGAAAATGGCCAGACAGTACTAAAATACTTAAATATTTTAAAGGTTTTAACACAAGTTGAATAAAAGTTATTCATTTTCATGTGGGAAAATTACCCCCTGCATATATTTATTTAAATTGTCATTACCAGGATAAAGCAGTGTACAGAAGTGACGATGCAGGACCTGATATCAACCCACCACGAGATGGCTCACATACAGTACTACTTACAATATGCTGAACAACCGCAACTCTTTAGAGATGGACCTAATCCAGGTAATTTATGGAATTTTAGGGTTCCGTACACAAAGGGTAAAAACGAGACCCTTTTATTACGGAACGTTAGATAGATAGATAAACACTTTATTGCACCATAAAAACAGAACGCAAAATTATATGCTAAAAGAAAATTGATATTTAGTACCTAACAATATGGCACAATGGGCGGCCTTATCGCTAAAATCTCTCCCAGGCAACCTTTGGATGGACAAGAATTAAGAAAGGGGATGGGTGGGTTGTTTATAACGCTCCTGCTGATCAAAGTTTCTGGTTAAACTAGTTTGTCCAAAAAGAAAAAAAATCGTCGTAGTCAAACTGTCTAATTAGTTTGTTGCGACCCAGTTGGCACAATGGTCACCATGCCGGACAGCCGAACACAGGGTTGCGGGTTCGATTCCCGCCTCAGACATGTATTTATGCTTAGATATTTGTCTGTGGTCTGGTTGTTTCTATATATTATAAGTATATATTTAGAAAAGAAAATTAAATAAGTAGTATATAAGTTGTCTAGCACCCATAACACAAGTGTAGTTACTTAGCTTGGGGCTAGATGGCGATGTGTGGAATGTCCAAAATATTTATTTACTAAGACTCTACTGTCCGTCTGTATGTCACCAGGCTGTATCTCATGAACCGTGATAGCTAGACTGTCAAGTTATCACGGTTTTTTATTTTATCAATATCAACATTTTAAAACACTATTGTTTGTATTCCAGCGTTCCACGAGGCTGTAGCAAATGCTGCTACACTATCTGTCTACAACCTACCTCACTTACAAAGGGTAGGACTGTATCAAAACAAGTAAGTATACAATGTGTTTCAGCTAGGGTAATATAATCCGAAAGCGGGTTGTTCTAGTAGGTAAGTAAATATACTTAGCCAAAAAACTTGAGAGGTGTCAAGGGACACCCGGATGGAACGAAATTCCTTTCGATTAATTAGTGAAGGAATTGTAATAAAATCAAAAAGGGTCGTTACAACTTTTGGTTTTAATTTTTTCCGTCTAGCTTCCTTTCGCAACGCGCGATAAGAAACTTCGTTCCAAAAAGAATGACCTAAATGTAGCTAAGTTATGTGAACCCAAGAGGGTATAGTATAAGAAATTCCTAAAAAATAAATAATTCATTCCATACATAAAATGCTTTAAACGCTTTTCTTAATGTCTTAATTACGAACGGAAAAAAAACACTTTACATATTATTTTATTTATAGGAGCCATGATCCTTATGAAGTAAGCATGAATTTCCTGATGAGCATGGCGCTAGAGAAGGTGGCCTACCTACCCTTCGCTTTTATGGTGGATCAGGTAATGTTGGAGTAGCTGATTTTCGGGTAAACATAACCTCAAAATTGGAACGATTTCGATGAAACTTGGTGTGAGGGTACATTGATTCAATGACAGTAACATGGGCTACTTTATGTCCCGATATTCCCACGGGATCGGGACTTACGCTTGATGAGTGCTTTATAAAAGTTTTGAACCTGGTAATGGACATGTCATATACATCTTTAGGTAATTTAGTATAATAGAGCACACATGTTCTATTAAACTGTATTTTTTTTTTCTATAAATTATGGCTTCGCACGGCTTGTGCATTTAGCCAGTGTCAAGTTATATTTTGCATCAAATTATGTCCTGATATTTTATAAATCGAGCCTAAAGTGTTTCAAAACATTCAAAGTCCGCCAAGTCAGGGGCTATAGTAAAGCGGTGGCAAGTTTACCCTTAATAGGAGATTTGGAGGCAACGAGATTACTTCATGTTTGACACTGATTTTTACTTTCACTACACTTATGCACTTTCACAAAACTAAATTGAATAACATTCCACCAGAATTATACAATTCAACTCGGGTTACAAAACTAAGTTTCATGAAAATAAAACTGCAGCACGACATGTTGTTAACTCGTTCCCGCCAAAACTCCAATTAAGGGCAGGTGCTAATAAAGCTACCAAAATCGACCTTTGTTTTAAGCAACTCTAAGTAATCAAATACTCGTCTTTTGTTATTTGGATATAAATGGATATTGTAGTTTAATAACCATATTTTTGTTTATTGTGGTTGAAAACATGATATGAACAACTTCGTTCGATAAAAAAAATTTAAGAAAACAGAGAATTATTAGATCGTTTATCGGGTTTTATTCAAAAATACTTAACGTTTGTTTCTAAAAATGAATCAAATGATAGGTTTTGACCTCTAGGAACTATATTTGTGGATAATAATGCTAAAATGTTTTGCATATCGATCAAATATAACAGTTAGCACGCAGCACGCTACGTTTTTGAGAGCGCGGGCTAAGGTAATGTGAATACCTACACACGGTACTGGAAGAGCGCCTTAAACTGTATATTATGTTTCAGTGGCGTTGGTCCGTATTCGAAGAAGGTGTCACCAGTATGAACAACCGTTGGTGGAAGATGAAGCTTCGCTACCAGGGTGTTATACCTCCTCTACCACGGTCCGAGGCTGACTTCGACCCGGGGTCTAAGTACCATGTCATTTCGGACCAAGTCAGTATACAGGGTGTTTTGATTAGGGTGATGTAATGTGTATGGGGAGCATCACTTTTCGCATAAACTATCCTACTAATATTATAAATGTAAAAGTTTGTGTGCGTGTGTGTGTGTGTGTGTGTTTGTTACTCTTTCACGCTAAAACCACTGTACTGATTGCGATGAAACTCGGTATGTGGATAGCTGGAGAACTGGATTAACATATAGGCTACTTTTTATCCCGATATTCCCACGGGATCGGACTTACGCGGGTGAAACCGCGGGGCGCAGCTAGTAGTGTCATAAATTCGCAAGGCTTATAGGTTTTAGCATAATTTAATTTAAGAATTACTACATTTGACTTAAATTACTTTGGCATAAATTTATTTTCCTTAATTATTTTTGACGAGATAACGTCTAATAAATTGATAGAACGCCTGCATTTACAAAAAAAGTGTTAAGTGTTATGCGTCATGGTACCGGAACATGACGGCGTCATGGTAAACGTTACGTATGTCGCGTTTGTTCAATTATAATATCGCTCACCTGGGCTTGTGTTATGGTGACGAGACGAATAAAGGACTTATATAAAGGAAAAACAAAAAAAATCTCAATTTTTCATCGTTTTCATAAGACATTACTTAAAATTATCGTCCGTAAACCGACTTTACAGACAACCATTTTTGGAACGAAGTTCCTTATCGCGCGTTGCGAAAGGGGGCTAGACGGAAAAAAATAAGACTAAAAGTTGTAACGACACTTTTTGATTTCATTACAATTCCTTCACTAATTAATCGAAAGAAACTTCGTTCCACCCGGGTGTCCCTTTTTAAACAAAAGGAGGAGGTTCTCAATTCGTCGCGTATATATTTTTTATCTTTTTTATGTATGTTCGCCGATTACTCGAAAACGTCACGACCGATTTGGAAAATTCTTTTGTTGATTGAAAGGGGATAACTCATTCAAGTTTTGTTTCCAGGAATATATAAAATACTTCTTAGCGACAGTGTTGGAGTTCCAAATATTTGACCAAGTGTGTTCTGTGTCCGGTCACGTGGGACACTTGCACGAATGTGACTTCTATAGAAGCAGGGATGCGGGCCGATTACTCAGGTAAGAAAACACGGTAAAATCTAAACATATAAAATTATTTGTCCTGAATCACTGACTGACTGACAGATCAACACACAGCCTAAACCGCTGATTGTAGAGACCTGAAACTTGGAGAGTGTGTTCTTTGTATGACGTAGGCATCCGATAAGAAATGATTTTCCGAAATTCTACCGCTACGGGGGTGAAAAAGGGGGGCAAAGTTTGTATGGGATAACGTGATTACTTGGTCTATTTTCGACTTCTACGCGGACGAAGTCGCGGGCAAAAGCTAGTCTTTAACTAAGAGGAAAGGTTACCGGCACTCTCTCCATACAGACGTAGTTGACTGTTTCCTCCCTGGATAAAGACACTGACTGCCATAACCATCCCTCTATGTTTTGTTTTTTAATCTTAATTTCTATGATAATTAGAAAATGAAAAACCAAAACATAGGGGCATAGTCATGACAGTTATAGGTTTTATGGCACAAAAATATTTGTGCTAGTGTCATTATCCAGGGAGGAAACAGTCGACTACGTTTGTATGGAGAGAGTGCCGGTACCCTTTCTTCTTAAGAATTAAAAAACCACCGATTTTTATCCCCTATAACTTTCAGACGGCTGAATCGATTTTGATCAAACATAGCTAAGAACACTCCCGACCAGTGGTGTAGCGTGGGTCACTGTCGCCCGGGGGCGGAGTCATTACTTGCTGCCCTTTTGACGTCATAGAAATAATAATGTTGGCAATATGCCGCCCGTTTTGACGTCATAAAAATAATAACGTTGGTCCCCTTTTGACTCCCATCGCTACGCTACTGCTCCCGACCACCGACTAATTCACCTCTCAAACTTGGGTCAGCCGTTCGGGAGCTACGATGCCATATTTTGGATGGTTATCTTTTGTCTATGGTAACACGAACAAAATGCAGCAGAACGTGAGTATTTATTAAAATATTGTAATATTTCAGTGAAATAATGCAAGTCGGTGCATCCAAACCGGCTTCAGATATAATCAGATCCATGACTAGAGGGAAAACTAACAGGATCTCACCTGAATCACTCGTCAAGTAAGTATCTCATTACGTTTTATTTTTCGTTATTTATCTTTTGAAAATAATTTAAATTCATACGACATTACCAAAAAATATATTTTATCACAGTTGCTCATAAAGTGGATCTTATTAAACCGCTTTTAGGCTCATAATCCAACGTATTACGCACGCGTACGTTATGCATTACCAACTAGTGCTATAAAGTTATATAAGTAACAAAGAGTTTTTACACCAGCAAAAATGGTTGTCTATAAAATCGGTTTATGAACGATAATTTTACGTGATAACGTCCTAAAAATGTAAAAAATTAACAAGTCTTTTCTTTTATTCGCAACTGTGATAAAAAAATGTCGTACAATACGCTTGTGGCTAATTATAATTGCTTCTCGGCTTTTTTAAACGCGCTCGCGTTCCGCTCGCGCGTCATAAACCACCTCTATGTAATGATCGATTTACCACACTTGTATCGCAATGTACTTAAACAACATTTTCACAAGACTAATTTTCGGAGATGTGGCAACACTATTATTTAAATATCATAAAATCCAAAAAAAACTAAAAAAATAGTTCACAGAATTATTACAGCCAAATCATCATACTTTACCCCCGTTTAATATTTTGCCCAACCCGAAAAAGATTCCTTTAAATTAGAAAATTAGGCAATGTATTGCACCGGAATTAAAATGATATTAAATTTTAATGTACTAGGTTATCTAATTTTTCAATTTAGACTTAGGCAAAGTGAGGTGTGTGTGGGTTATATGTGCGCGACAGTACTTAGTCGACTAAAGACGTGCGGGAGCGGGACAGAGCGCGGCTAGAGACGTGTGTGCGGAACAGAGAGCGATAATGTGAGCAACTGACCCTCCCTTCACTGCTATCCCCCCCCCGCGCCAAACAGACCTAGAAATTGAGTACTGCGCATACCCCTTCCATTTTCCGCTTAGGGTCATGATTCGTTGTTCGACCTATAACTAACGGCTTAAGAGGTTTTTGTAACACATGGTATAATTTAAGATTTTGCTTACATTGCAATACTTCAAACTTCTAATGTCTAGCAAAAAGACGTTATCTGTACATATAAAATCCTTTGTCCTGACTGACTGACGGATCAACGCACAGCCTAAACCGCTGATCATAGAGAACTGAAACTTGGAGGGTGTGTTCTTTGTATGACGTAGGCATCCGATAAGAAAGGATTTATCAAATTTTACTCCTAAGGGGGTGAAAGGGGGCAAAGTTTGTATGGGACAACGTGATTCCTTGGTTCATTTTCAACTTCTACGCGGACAAATTCGCGGGAAAAGCTAGTCATGCATAAAACTATTGTCCGTAAACCGACTTTAGAGACAACCATTTTTGCTAGCTTAAAAACTCTTTGGTACCTACCTTTTTTAAACATCAAAACAGTATAACCCAGATAAATTAAGAATGTTTCATCTACCTAATGAGATTAGCAGTAAGATACCAATTTAACTTATCAGGATAACTTATAACACACTAGTGGCGTCGAGGTAATGCATAACGCACGCATAAGTGTGTAATACGTTAGATTATGAGCCTAAAAGCGGTTGAATAAGATCCACTTTATGAGCAACTGTGATAAAAATTGTATTTATTTGTAACATTCCCAGATACTTCCGTCCCCTAGAGCTATGGCTCCGCGTCCAGAACAGAGATGAATCTCTCATCGGTTGGAACTCCAACTATCACGACATAGCGTTGTTCGCATCACAACGCGGCAGCACAGCATCTATCAAATCTATCTCAAATGTCTTCATTGTAATATGTACTTGTATTCATTATGTTTTTGTTCAATAAAAATATTGTTTTAAGTTTATAGCTTTTATTTCATAGGTATGGTCTCCAAAACTGCTATTTTAAGAATGTTTTCAACTCAAGCAACTTTCTATAGTCTTGCTCGAGTTCAAGTTTAGTCTTTCAACTTGTGAATTTATTAGATTTTGACATAATAACGAATAGAAGACTTTATAGGAAAACTAGCAGCGCTGCGCGGTTTTACCCGCGTAACTCCCGATCCCGTGGGAATATCGGGATAAAAAGTAGCCTAAAGCCTTCCTCGATAAATGGCACATCCAACACAAAACGAATTTTTCAATTCGAACCAGTAGTTCCTGAGATTAGCGCGTTCAAAAAAACAAACAAACTCTTCAGCTTTATAATATTAGTATAGATAGTATAGATGAAAAAGACAAAATATTTAAAAAATAATTAGGAAAAAGACAAGATACAAAAATTGAGAAAAAACAGACAAATTAAAAAAATAAATATAATAAGGAATAACAATTGTGTTTTTTAATTTTTCATCGTTATCTTATGATGTTATCACGTAAAAGTATCGTCGGTAAACCGACAACCATTTTTTTAAATTTGGGGCTGGAGTAGATTATGCCCAGCACCTATACCACTCTCTCAGCTTAGTCGACCGTGTCCAGGGGAAAAAACTCATCAATACGTCTGGAGATAACTAAGCCGCGGGTTTCATCACGACGTTTTCCTTCACCGTAAGAGCAATGTCAATTAGCGCACATTTTCTTAAGAAAATCCATTAGTGCACGGCCGGGATTCGAACACTCACGCACTATGGGTTCCGTACCATAATATTCTGTTTTTAGTATTTGTTGTTATAGCGGCAACAGAAATACATAATCTATGACTGTTTAAACTGTCAAAAAATTAAAAATTTCAACTGTCTAGTTATCACGGTTCATTGGATACAGCCTGGTGACAGACAGACGGACAGTGGAGTCTTAGTAAAAGGGTCCCGTTCTTAACAGTTGGTTACGGAACCCTAAAAAATATAGTATGGTATGAGAACCTATTCCATTTTTAAAGTCGGTTAAATATGAAAAACAAGAAATTAAAGCATATTTACAAAACACTTTTTAACATTCAACTTTATTTTATTATGAGAAGAGATGAGAGAGAAGAGAGAATTTAATTTTGTTTCTAATATATTTCCCGATCAAATTAAAAATTTTGTTTTTATCTTGCCTCATAGTGTCTCTTTAGCGCAATTGGTAAAGAGGTAATAATCCACGGGAGATTTTTTAACATGCGTTTAATTAGGCAATCAGAATAGTAGTGGCACGGAAAAGTAAATTTACCCTACACTCTACTAGTAGTGCCAAAGAAAAGAAACGATTTTATTGGCGAAACCTTATAGTATAGGATCCCTTTAAGAACGACCTTCACTAAGATGAAAAATATTTTATATCAAATTCAATAGGTTAATAGTCGTTACGCACGCACCCCGAGCGGTTCGGACCGCGCCGCGGTGTGACTCGCCCAAGAGCTCGTTATGAATGAGTTCATTGGAATAGGTAGACTCAAAAATTTTAGTCCAGAATATGATTAACACTCTGCACTCCGCGGTTTTACCCACGCAAGTCCCGATCCCGTGGGAATATCGGGATTAAATAGCCTATATGTTAATCCAGGCCTCTAGCTATCTAATATACCGAATTTCATTGCAATCGGTTAAGTAGTTTTTGCGTGAAGGAGTAACAAACATATAGACTCACAAACTTTCACATTTATAATATTAGTGGATAGGATAACAATCAATTATTTGTATTTTGTTTTAAACATTTCACTGGTTTGGTTAATAGACCATACCATTCGAAAATATGTAGCATAAAGAATATGCTCGGCTTAAAGGGATCTTAGACTATTTCATGTCTACATTGCCTTTCAAATAATCTTCAGATTATTATTTGTTTTAGTATCTAACAGAACGTCGTGAAAGGCAAACGTTTTTTGAAAAAAAAATGTTACTCTATTTCATTCTAACAATTTTAATCCAAAACTCACTATGTAAAGATGGTAAAAATATGGTTAATTTTGAAAATATTTTGGAAAATAAAATGAGTGATTTAATTGTAGGGGTAGTTCAGTGTTTGGAAGGGTTTAATGATAGGTTCGTTGGGGGTAGCGAGTGGGCGGAAATTATTGGTTATAGAAATTTAAAACCGTTGGTGAATTATGAGACAGGTAAGCTTTTTTTTGGTTTATTTTGGTGACCTTAGTGGCGAGCTGCGACGCAGAAAGTTGCGGGTTCGATTCCCACCTTTTCTTAGTGCTCGTCTTCGTCCACGCGAAGTTTCAGAGTTTCAGAGAAGTCTTTTTCTTTTTAAGTTTTTATTTAAATTGCAATATATGTATGTATGTATGTATGTATGTATGTTTGTTCGGGTCAATTCTTGCAACTTAAAAAACAAAGCTACTTTACGAACGAAGTCGCGGGCATCAGCTAGTATTATAATAATGAAGAAAGATTTTTGTTTTAACGAACATGCTCCAAATCTACTGGACCGATTTTGATTAAACTTTGCATGAGGATACATTGATTCAATGACAGTGACATAGGCTACTCTTCATCCCGATATTCCCACGGGATCGGGAGTTACGCGGGCGAAATCGCGGAGCGCTGCTAGTAATAAAGAAAGAGAAGAGAAAAATTCAAAAATAAAGTGGAACTAAAATGTATGGTTTTTAAAATTTTGGAACGAAGTTCCTTATCGAGCGTTGCGAAAGGAGGCTAGACGGAAAAAATTAAGACCAAAAGTTGTAGCGACACCTTTTGAATTTATTACAAGTCCTTCACTAATTAATCGAAAGGAAATCCGTTCCATCCGAGTGTCCCTTGGAACCTCTCAAGTTTTTGTTTGTTTTCTCTGTTATACAAATAAAAACTACTAAATCAATTTGAAATCTGGTTTTCAAGAGGTATTGGATAGTTGGTATAATAAACGCATTACTACTTGTTTGCGTCGCGCAGTTGAGTAAAATCATATCAATTTCCTGCAAATTTCTAGATCGTGGTCTCAAGAAGATGTCTATGGCCATGATACCTCTCATCTTCCACGTCGGAGCCACGTCCACCTGGATGCTGTTGACTACCATCATGGCTGCTAAATCTGTTGCTATCGGACTGCTACTGCTCATCTTCAAGATTGCTGTTAGCTCTGCTAAGGTTAGTATTAGCTATTATGTTGTTAATTCAATTGATAATACACTTGAATTTTTCTTACTGTCTCTGTGTGTATCTAACGAAATTTGCGGGCCGATTCGGAAAAAAATAGGTATCACTGGTAGGTAAGAGTTCATATTTTTGCGCCGATTTGGTTAAAGAATGGGCTAAATTAGGATAAGCCGTAATTTAAGTACTTAATATAAACTCAAGAAAAAAATTAAAGGTCAGTTTTCGACAAAAAGTATCATCTCAATCGGTTGAGATATCTTTGAGTAAATATGGACAATATTTTTTTTTATAATATTAATGTACGTGACGAATTTAACTTCCTATTTTTTTAGTCGGTTAAAAATAGATAATAGATACCCCATGAGTTTCTTGTGCCTTCTTCTCATTGGTGGGCGCGTTCCGAAGGTACACATCCTAACTTAGTTTTTAAGACGTGTCCATGTGATCTAGCACCCAAAGGAATAAAGAATTTTAACTTTGACTTTGGCCAATCCATTGCCATTCCATTGCTAACAGAACAATTTTACAGGAAACACGATTGAACTAGTGTCGCCAGAACGTTTAGGTGACTTTTGTAACCGTTTAGGTGATTTTTAAGCCTGTCTGGTTACTTTTAGGTTACACTACTAAAAAGGTAACTTTTAAGTAACTTTTCGGAATTTAAAATTAATTATTAGTTTTTTACATAAAACTAACGTGAAACGGAATTCTCTTTACATATTTTTTTTTCATGACATTACATATTTTTTGAGATGACAGAATTTACTTCTCACTCAATTAATGTCAGCTTTAGTAACATGAAAATATGACAGTAATTGGAAAATTTTGCGAAAATAAAAAAAACGCTTTTCAAAAGTGGGTAATTAAAACTACCTATCTACAAATACCGTGAATGAACGTACCTTACTACAAAATGCAACTCTCAATGGGGAAAAAACTGAATCATTTTTGTAAGTTAACATCCAATTAACTATTAACATCCAATCAACTTTTAATAAATTTCACTAAAAAATATGAAAAGTTACTTTTTACACTAAAAGGTTACTTTTTTAAATATATATGTCAGGTAATTTTTGACAAGATCGTGCTGACAACACTGGATTCGACAGCTTTTAAATAACTGGCCTTCAAAGTCAATCATTTTTAAAGTTATAAGAACTTTGGTATTTAAAATGGAGCAATTAAATTCATGTCCATTAAAAAAAAGCTTAGGAACCACTGTGCTAGAGCAATCTTTTTTTAAAAAACAAAGGTTTACTGACACATACCTTTGTGAGTGCCTTTTTACTATCAATAGTGCCATCTGGTATTCAAAATAGTTTTTTTTTACTCATCAAGTTTAAGTTTTTTGCAAACGGATGTAATTTAAGTATTCTAGTATGTATTTTAACTGTCAAATTGTTTGATAAGTATACTTATGTATATTTTGGAGTATATTATTTCGATAGGTAATCAAATACTTGTGTCTCTAACCTAGATTGTGTTTGACTACCTATAAATTGATTTTAGGATATCTTTCACATTTATAATATTAGTAATATTATAAATGTGAAAGTTTGTGTGTGTTTGTTACTCCTTCACGCTAAAACTACTAAACCGATAGCAATGAAATTCGGTACGTAGATAGCTAGAAACCTGGATTAACATGTAGGCTACTTTTTATCTCGATATTCCCACGGGATTGGAACTTACGCGGGTGAAACCGCGAGGCGCAGCTAGTATGGAAATAAAATACATTTATTGGTATTTCTTAACGGATTCTTGCGAAAGTCTAGAACTATGCTGTTTTTCGTGAAACTTTCAAAATTAATTAAATAAATGAATATTGCAGGACATTCCACTCATCGCCATCTAACCCCAAGCTAAGTAACCAGACTATAGGTGCTAGACAACTCATATACTACTTATATACTTTTTTTTGTAGATATAAACCTTTAATACATAGAAACAACCAGACCATAGAGAAATATCTAAGTATAAATACTTGTCTGAGGCGAGAATCGAACCCGCAACCCTGAAAAATTAAAAATATTGAAAACAAAACAAAAAAAATATTGAAAACAAAATGTTAGATTATTATTAATTTTACTTTCCATACATTCTAAAATCTATTGATACATTTACTTCTTGCGGCAAACAATGTACAAGCAAAGTAGAAGGGGTACCTATGCGCAGAACTAAATCCTATCCTACTAATATTATAAATGTGAAAGTTTGTGTGTGTGTATGTTTGTTACTCCTTTACGCAAAAACTACTGGCAGCTAGTTTTTCATATAAATAACGAGTTGTCATACCCCTTCCACTCACCGCAGAGGTCATCATTCGCCGCGCGGAGTGTAGTATCTATACATATAAAATTCTTTGATCCTGACTGACTGACGGATCAACGCACAGCCTAAACTGCCGATCGTAGAGACCTGAAACTTGTAAGATGTGATCTTTGTATGACGTAGGCATTCGATAAGAAAGGATTTTCCGAAATTCTACTCCTAAGGGGTGAAAAGGGGGGGTAAAGTTTGTATGGGACAACGGGATTCCTTGGTCCGTTTTCGACTTCTACGCGGACGAAGTCGCGGGCAAAAGCTAGTATGCACATAAAATATTTGTCTTGAATGACAGACGGATCAACGCACAGCGTAAACCGCTGATCGTGGAGACCTGGAACTTGGAGGATGTGTTCTTTGTATGACACAGGCATTCGATAAGAAAGGATTTTCCGAAATTCTACCCCTTAGGGGATGAAAAAGGGGGGCAAAGTTTGTTTGGGACAACGTGATTCCTTGGTCCATTTTCGACTATTACGCGGACGTAATCGCGGGCAAACTAGTTACTTTTTTTTAAATTTATTTATCAATAAAAAGTTTACAATTTTTTTTAACTTAAATAACATTAAAAACCAAAGAGGTTTGTCTGTAAATGCACTCATAAGGCTATTTTAGGAAAAACAAAATAAATTAGCACAAACTTAAAAATAATTTTATGGAAGCTGTGAGAGACATTTCAAATGAGATTTTAAACTCTATATTGCGTGACGTTAATCATTTTGTAAAGTGTTTGTAAAATATGATACACATACCTACTTACTACTTGAGGCTGTCGACTGAGTTTGTGATTCGAATACAGGGTGAAATAGAAATATTATTTATTTGCATGAAGTAGGTTACAAAAAGATCTTATAAAATATCCTTACTTCGTCGAAAATTCGACATACAAATATATTAAAAGAAAATCTTCCATATATATAAAAATGAATTGCTGTTCGTTAGTCTCACTAAAACTCGAAAACGGCTGAACGGATTTATCTTATCTTAGTCTTGAAATGTTCGTGGAGGTCTAGGAAAGGTTTAAAAGGCGAGAAAAAATCGAATAATTTCCGGGAAAACCCTAAAAACAGCCCTTTTCTATTTCCCATACAAACGTTTTCTAGAGTAAATTCCTACGGGATCGGGACTTACGCGGGTGAAACTGCGGGGCGCAATTATTCAGAATATAAATAAGTAGAGTCACAGTCACTGTGAAATATTTTACATGGGCTGAAGGCCCATTCCTAAACTATAAAAGACACCGATGAATACTGACAGGAGTTGCGTGCCCGAAGTTGACAAAAACTAAAAGTTAGCCAGCCTAGTCATTGAACCTGGTCATTTTAATAAAAAACGTAGACTGACGTGGGGCGTTCATATTTAACTAAGCTTGATTTTTTTCTTTTTTAATGATTTTTCGACCGATTTTAAGTTGAAAATAATAAAACATGCTAGAATACAAACTATTTCAGCGATTGCTATCAATAACATAATATTTTGTTGCAATTTTTAAGGGATGAAAAGAGCTATGCACCGGAACGAAAATACCATTAAAAAAATGGTTGTCTGTAAAGTCGGTTTACGGACGATAATTTTACGTGATAACGTCATAAGAAAACGATGAAAAATTGTGTTTTTTTTATTAAGTATTCCTTTATATTTTTTTCTTTAAGTATAAAACTTTTTTATTCGTCACTCGTCACACCATAACACAAGCCCAGATGAGCGATATTATTAAATACTCTGATTCCTAAGTTACCATGTCGCGTCTGGTCATATTACCATGACGCATAACGTCACACAATGGGAACGTGACACTTTTTTGTGAACGCAGGTGTTCCAACAATTTATTAGACGTTATCACTTAAATACTTGTTTTTTGTTACAGGTAGCATCGTTTTTCACGCTTCTAAAAACGAAAGCTGCAAGCCATCATCATGAAACTTGGAATACCCATGGTAGGTATTTTTTACCCGACTACAGCAAACCCAAAAGGGAAAGTTATGTTTTTAACCCCCCGACTGAGTGTTATAATAAGTTTGACGTGTCTGTGTGTGTCTGTCTTTGGCATCGTATAAGTCCCGGATGGACCTATTTTGATGTTGTCTATTTTGTTTGAAAGATGGATTAGTCGGGAGTGTTCTTAGCTATGTTTGATCGAAATCGGTTCAGCCGTCTGATAAATTACTAGCTGTTGCCCGCCACTTCGTAATCGTGGTAGTTTAGTTTTATGTACCAAAACCTTCCTCTTGAATCAATCTATCTATAAAAAAAACCGCATCAAAATCCGTTGCATAGTTTTAAAGATCTAAGCATACATAGGGAAAGACAGCGGGAAGCGACTTTGTTTTATACTATGTAGTGAAGAGTTTTTTGTATTCAAATAATGTGTGCTAGAAGCAAATATCTATCTAAATGTTAGTAGAATAAGTTGACCAAGGAACCCGACTCATAAGAATCTATACATTTAAAATGCATTGTCCTGACTGACTGACAGATCACCGCACAGCCTAAACCGCTGATCGTAGAGACCTCAAAACTTGGAGGGTGTGTTCTTTGTATGACGTAGGTATCCGATAAGAAAGGATTCTCCGAAATTCTACCCCTTAGAAGATGAAAAATCGGGGCAAAGTTTGTATGGGAAAACGTGATTCTTTAGTCTAATCTACTAATTATACGCGGACGAGGCAGGCAAAAGCTAGTGGTTATATAAGATCATTTCCCATCTCGATCCCAAACCCCGAACAAAACCGCTGGGAACAAGAACCTCTACTTATATTATAAAGCTGTTGTTTGTTTGAACGCGCTAATCTCAGGAACTACTAGTTCGAATTGAAAAATTCTTTTTGTGTTGAATAGTCTATTTATCAAGGTAGGCTATAGAATACTTTTTATCCCGATATTCCAACAGGATCTTGAGTTACGCGTTTTAAACCGCAGGGCACAGCTACCTACACTATTATAATAAATAGGAAACATTTTTTGTTTGTAACGAATAGGTTCCGAAACTACTAGGCCGATTTTGATGAAACTTGGTATGAGGATACATTGATTCATGGTAATAACATAAAATACTTTTTATCCCGATATTCCCACGGGATCGGGAGTTACGTGGATGAAACCGCGGGTAGTTAGTAAATAAATATAAAACCTTGTTTTTGAATGATGGAAAGTAATTTTTAATTATTTCTTTGCAGGTGACGATAGAAGTTTAACTTATTTAGGTAAGATTTAACAATTTTTGGTTTTTTTTTGGAAATTTAAGTTGTTATTTTATCGAGCGAATTTTCTCTAATCGTGAATCGTTTAAAAATAGTATTTTGTGAAGATTTCTAAGGTACTATAGCAGCGCTCCGTGGTTTTATGGTTTTACCCGTGTAACTCCCGATCCCGTGGAAATATCGGGATAAAAAGTAGCCTATGTTATTTCCAATGAATTAATGTATCCTCATACCAAGTTTCATCAATATCGGTCCAGTAGTTTCGGAGCCTGAACATTACAAACATTTTTTTCCCTCTTTATTATATTTATAGATAAAAAAATATAATATTCTAAGGTGTATCAAATATGTAGTTACTTAATTAAAAAAATAACAAATATTTTTTTCTTTATTTATTTGGAGTCATGCCATTTTCATGAAACGACATTGAAACGTCTTAAAAACTAAGTTACGATTTTAATTTGTAGATTTCGTGTTAATAGTTAATGCTGCACCACGCGGTTTCCCTCGCGTATTTCAGAATTCAGGATCGGGCCTATGTATAATTCCAGGTCGCCAGCTAATTACATACCAAGTTTCACTGTAATCAGTTCAGTAGTTTTTGTATGAAAGAATAATAAACATACTCACAGAATATTCGTTTTTAAAAAAGGCCGCTTACAAAAACTAAAAAAATAAATAAATATTGCAGGACATTCCACACATCGCCATCTAGCTCCAAGCTAAGTTACTAGACTTGTGTTATGGGTGCCAGACAACTCATATACTACTTATATACTTTCCTTTTGTAAATATGTACTTATACTACATAAAAACAACCAGACCACAGATAAATATCTAAGCATAAATACTTGTCTGAGGCGGGAATCGAACCCGCAAACCTGTGTTTGGCAGTCCGGCATGGTGACCATAGTGCCAACTGGGTCGTCAAATCCATTGGAATAGTTTTATTTGACCGAAAAAAAGAGATGTTTTACGAAATTCACTGCGGCTGCGTCCCTGATACAGCTAATGATTATATTTTTATTTGATTTACAGAAATACCAAGTCATACATGGAAGTCTTATGGACCGGAATGGATACAAAGCGAACACTCTACAGGTAAAATATAAACTAATATTATAAAACTGAAGAGTTTGTTGCGAGAGCGGTGTTGGCCTAGTGGTAGATACCTCGACTTTCATTCTGAAGGTCGTGGGTTCGAATACCGGCCGGCAGTGCACCAATTTATTTTTCTATCTGCGCTAATTGACATTGCTCTTACGGTGAAGGAAAACATCGTGATGAAACCCGCGGCTTAGTTGGCTCCAGAAGTATTGACAAATTCTCCTCTGGACACGGTCGACTAAGCTGAGAGGGTAGTAGGTGCTGGGCAAGCCTACTCCATCCTCACGCAAAAAGGACCGAATTAAAAAGGGTCTGATTGCGGGAAACAACCCGTTCAAGTACAAGTACAAGAGATTGTTTGTTTGTTGGTTCGAATTGAAAAAATATTTTTGTGTTGGATAATCCATTTGTCGAGGAAGGCTACTTTTTATTTTGATATTCCTAGAGAATCGGGACTTACGCGGGTGAAACCGCGGAGCGCAGCTAGTAGTTACTTAATAGACATCATTGTATACAGCCCTATCTAGCCTTAAGCTAAGCAACTAGGCTAAAATGAAATAAATGAGAAAATACTGTGTGTAAAGAAACCCTGATAAAAAATATTCTATACAAAAAGAAGAAAAAAATGAAGTGAAAAATGTTTTTGGAAAGCTACCCTTATTTTTTACCAAGAGTTTGAGAAATTTTCAAAATCATAATGATTTTTATAATTTTACATTTATTAGAGTAAGCAATAATCTCGAACTTTAACACACAGCGCCGTCTTCAAAAGTCTAAAAAAATATTTTAGTGCCATGCATTTTTTAAGCTATCGCATCGCTTTTATCGCGGGCTTTGAGCGCGGCAAGCGAATCAAGAAATTCCGTAACGAAAATAAAACCTAACACCCCCCCCACTCTACCTACCATGTAGCTCGGCCGAGCGTTCGCTTAACGTGTATGTATATGGTACGACTGTACGAAGCTCGCACGATGCAATAGCTTCACCGCGGCAGTCCCCGAGTGCAATTTTTAAATAATTTTCAGTTGGGGAGTGCAGGTATAAAAGGGAATAAAGGATATATAACATACTGTTTACTTTTCTTATTAATTAAAGACTTTGAAACAAATATTTATTTGCAGTTCAAACAAATATTTTTGAAAGGCGGGGATCGAACCCGCTACGTCGCTGGCAGGTGTTCATTTACCGCAGCATAGTCGACATAATTAGTTTTGGCAATTAGACATAATTAGATCTTGGTTTTTAACCTAATTACACTTAATTAAATATTTTTTTAGTTTACTAATTACTAATTGGTTTTCAGACATTAATTAATAAAAAAGCAGTTATAATTAACAACAAATCATATTAAAAGTATGTGTATTTATGTATGTTTTTGCACTTAATAAGCATAATTTAGCTGGAACAATATTAAAGTTAGACTTTTGCAAAAAAAACCTAACCTAGTTAAAGATTAAAAAGTAAAATTTCAAGTGTTCTGTTTAAATCCCACATAACTCCTGATCCCGTGGGAATATTGGAATAAAAAGTAGCCTATGTTACTGTCAATTAATCAATGTATCCTCATACCAAATTTCATATAAATCGGTCCAGTAGTTTCGGAGCAAACAAACAAAAAAATCTTTTCTCTTTATAATATTAATATAGATTGTTTACGGGCTGTTTACCTTAACTAAACCTTTTTGTGTGAGGATGAAGAAGACTACGTCCAGCCCCTATACCACCCTCTCAGCTTAGTCGACCGCGTTCAGAGGAAAAAACTAGTCAATAAGTCTAGAGACTGGGACGTCTGCGATGTTTTCCGCGCATCGTAAGAGCAAGTCAACGGTGAAGGAAAACATCGTGATGAAACCCGCGTCTTAGTTGGCTCCAGAAGTATTGACAAGTTTCAGGTTAGGGGCTCCGATTTTCCGCACTCAGGCATAGGTCTGCCCATTGCGCGTGAAGTATTGACAAGTTCTCTCCTCTGGAAATGGTCGACTAAGCTCGTCATTTTAACTTTTTATTTCTTTTTTTAGGATACAAAAGTATAAAAGCGAACGAAATAACGCCATATGAAGAATCATCGTAGAAAACTTACAATGGCCCGGATTATGAAGACAGTTGCTTGGAAGAGATCGCTTCTTAGGCGATAAAGTCACCCTTTGGTGTCACTCTAAGATTATTTATTAAGAGGGAAGAGTACCGGGGGCTCTCTCCATACAAACGTAGTCGACTGTTTCCTTCCTAGATAATGACACTAAAGCTAATATTTTTGTTGCATAAAACTTATAACTGCCATGACCATGCTCCTATGTTTTGTTTTCTTTTTATTGTTTTTTTTTTAATCTTAATTTCTACGATAATTAGAAAATGCAAACACACACACACGCACGCACACACAAACTTTCATATTTATAATATTAGTAGGATGGATGTTCGCGCATATCTTATTTGTTTTTTTTTGTATTCAGTTAAAACAAGGTTTTCTTATAAACTATGACTTTGGAATTATAATAAAAATGCATTTACTAGTATATAAATAATTTTATTCAATTGTATAAAATAAATATATTTTGACATGAAATATGGACGGATTTTTCTTTAGATCGAACGCAGGATTCCACACAGCGCCACCTAGTCCCAAGGTAAGAAACTAGGCTTGTACTATGGTGATCAGATAACGGATAGAATATTTAAATACTTTTTATTGTAAATACATATAGAAACAAAGAGACCAATAATAAATATTAAAAAATGCAGGACATTCCACACATCGCCATCTAGCCCCAAGCTAAGTAACTACACTTGTGTTATGGGTGCTAGACAACTCATATACTACTTATATACTTTTCTTTTGTAAATATATACTTATAATACATAGAAACAACCAGAGCACAGACGAATATCTAAGCATAAACTTGTCTGAGGCGGGAATCGAACCGGCAACCGTGTGTTGGAAATATCTGTAAATATTTTTTTTATTTTGAGGCGGGAATCGAACCCACCATCATGCCACAGAGGTCGCCTTAGTTAATTTCATCCGCGTTCGTCCTTACATTTAAAAAAATATATAAAATACTGAATTAAGTCTTAATAAAATATGTCTTTAAAATATCACAAAATAAAAAATGAGATTCAAAGTAAGTACAATCATGCAACAAAAGTGCAGACCCACCGTAGAGCTAGGAAAAATCTAATTTTGTACTAAACACGAATTATTGTCTTTCAACTTTATAAGATAAATGTTATTAGAATAAAAACATTCCGATTAAAGTAGTTTTTGAACTCTCCGGTGGGTCTGTACTTTCGTTACCGACTGTACATAAAAATTAAAGCTTTTTTTAACAAAAATAAGTTGAAACTTAATAAAATAGAAATAAAATATTAAAAAAACTTAGGTTCTATTTTGTGACAATAATAAATGGCAGTGTTCAATTTTTTTTTAATACTTGAATTAGAAATAGAAGAAAGTGCGAGTCGGTCTCGCGCAAGGGTTCCGTACTAATTTGTATGTCCCAGTATTTTTTATCGTGGTAACGGAAATACATCATCTGTGAAAATTTCAACTGTCTAGCTATCACGGTACATGAGATACAGCCTGGTGACAGACAGACAGTAGAGTCTTAGTAATAGGGTCCCGTTTTTACCCTTTGGGAACGGAACCTTAAAAAATATACGCGACGAATTGAGAACCTCCTTTTTTTGAAGACGGTTAAAAGTGAGGAATAGATCGCGAAAGGTTTTATACAGAGTTATTTGATAATTATACTAACAAGCGGTTGAGGGTCACTTCTGTGCGCCTAAATAAACAACTTTTGTTCTATGACTTTTGGAAATTCGAACATTTTTTTGATGAGGTTAGTATATTCGAAAACCTTTAAACGCATCCTACTTCCTACTAATATTATAAATGTAAAAGTTTGTGTGTGCGTGTGTGTGTGTGTGTGTTTGTTACTCCTTCACGCTAAAACTTCTGGACCGATTACGATGAAACTAGTTATCTAGATAGCTGGAGACATGGATTAACACATAGGCTACTTAGTATCCCGATATTCCCACGGGATCGGGACTTACGCGGGTGAAACCGCGGGGCGCAGCTAGTTATAAACGTAAAAGTTTGTGTGTGTGTATGTTTGTTACTCCTTCACGCTAAAACTACTGAACCAATTGCAATGAAATTCGGTATGTAGATAGCTTGAGGCCAGGATTAACATATAGGCTTTTTATCCCGATATTCGGACTTACGCGGGTGAAACCGCGGGGCCCAGCTAGTAACACCATATACGCGAAACACCAACTTGGGGTTTTCTGGTGTTTTGTGGATTATTAGAAATAATAAATCAACAGATTTTTTAAAACAAAGGTCATTCAGACAGTAAAACTTAAAAATTAAGTATAATCTTAGGGTTAATGACCTCTCTGTGTATGGAACAGCTGATTTAGAGGCAAATCATTATTAACCTTAAAATTTTCCAAAAAATGTTCGAATTTCCAAAAGTCGTAGAACAAAAGTTGTTTGTTAAGGTGCACAGAAGTGGCCCTCAACCGCTTGCTAATAACATTCTTTAATTGGGACGCCTCCATTATAGGCCAAACAACGAATCATGGCCCCTGGCGGAAAGTGGAAAAGGTATGGGCAGAACTCAATTTTTAGGTCCGTTTGGCGGAGGGACAGGAGTGAAGGGAGGGTCAGTTGCTCACATTATCGCTCTCTGTTCCGCACACACGTCTCTTCCGCGCTCTGTCCCGCTCCCGCACGTCTTTAGTCGTCTAAGTACTGTCGCGCACATACAACCCACACACACCTCACTTTACCTAAGTCTAATACAATAATACATTAAAATCGGTTGATAAACAAAGAAGATATGCGCGCACATCCATAAAAAAAAGATAAAAAAAATACATACAACCGAATTAAGAACCTCCTCCTTTTTTTGAAGTCGGTTAAAAATTCAATATCATTTTAGTTCCGGTGCAATGTCTAATTTTATAATTTAAAGGAATGTTTTTCGGGTTGAGCAAAATATTAAACGATGGTAAAGTATGATGATTAGGCTGTAGTAATTCTGTGCGCGATTGTACATGCGCAAACCATTCCCAATTCCGCTGGGGGCCATCATTCGTTGGCCGACCTATACTAAATTAAACCTCAAACATCTCTCAAAGCGGCTAAATCAGTAAATTTCAAACAAACACCCAAAAATATACACAACGTAATCAATATAGAATCACTCACTAAACCCAAAACACTGTTACTCGAATACCTAAGCTTCTTCCTTGACAATCGCTTATCAACTGTCAACTTTCGCGGCCAACTGTCAAAGTTTTCGCGCACTTTCTGACACTGACTGGGGAACCATTTCCGAGGCGAATCGTTGGAGGTCTTAGCGACGATGCAGATGTCAAATTTGACGTTTTTCTTTTGCAATTCTCTTTTCGTTTCGTCGTCTAAGATAATTGTGAATGTACGTAAATTGTATGAGATTTGGTTGGATGATAAAATATTGTTTTTCTCATCTCTGATGTAAAGTAGGAAATCAGCGACATCTAGTGTCGACAATACGAACCAGTGGGTGTATATTGAAGATTGTGCGCTGAAAATATTAAAAAAGTTGAAATTAAAGTAAAAGCCTATTTTTTAGTCGGAGATCCCATTGAGAACGACCTTCATCAAGCTGTTTAATGGATGAAAAGTATTTTATATCAAATTAAATCCTATCCCACTTCCTACTAATATTATAAATGTGAAAGTTTGTGTGTGTGTGTGTTTGTTACTCCTTCACGCTAAAACCACTAAACCGATTGCAATGAAATTCGGCATGTAGATAGCTGGAGGCCTGGATTAACATATAGGCTACTTTTTATCCTAATATTCCCACGGGATCGAAACTTACGCGGGTGAAACCGCGGAGCGCAGCTAGTAGGTCAATATATGTGAGTGGTTGACCAAAAAGGGACCTGGAGGGATTGGAAACCGTTATTCATTTTTTTTTTTTTTTAATCTGTGGTCTTTTAGCTTTGTTTTGGTCTAACCAGAATATTATTAGGCGCCTTAGTTTCTATTTTATGAATTTTTTGTGAGCCAAGGTGTCGCTTACTTTCGCCCGCGCACGAGTCGAAACTTGTTTCTACACGAAACTTCAAACGCGATTTACTCGAAATCAATTATTTTCCCTTGAGGTCCCTTTTTGGTCAACCACTCACATATATATATTGCAAATTGTCTAAAAAAAATCAGTCCAGAATATGATTAACTAACAATTTAATTTTTGTGTTTTGTTTTCTAAACCTTTCTGGTTTGTTTGTGAGAAAAATTCCACTGGACTGGTTAATGAATTAAAGTTAAGTTAAAATAAAGATTATGTATTTAGTGTAGATTTGGAATAATACTTACTATTGGACATCCCTGAATGCAACATCAGGTTCGCTAATAAAATCAAATTCAGTGTTGCCATCTTCAATCCCACCATTTTCTACCTCAGTGTTGCCAGCACAATTAAGTCTATCTTCGTCTAGCTTCAGTAGGTTTTGATTGGCCAAGTTAATAGGTTCGGAACATGTTATGTTTTGGTATTTTTTATCTGTGTTTTGGATTGAACGTGGGAGATGGTTTATGTAGTGTTTTAACGGACGGGTTAGGCAGTCGCATTTTATGGGGTTACCTGTGAAGAAAAATATTTAAGAAAAAAATCATTAACAAGTAGAATCTATACAAATTTTATCGTTATTTATTGGTTTTGATCCGGCTCGAAGGACCAATTTTTGTGTAGGTTTCTTGTATTAATGTTGCAAGATAACGAAACTTATGTTAGTTTTATCCGAAGAACATATCAAAACGACACAAAACCAAAATGACTTAGTAGCAAAATGTCCTCAAGGTCAAAAACAATCTAAGTAGTAGCAAAACGTCCTATTATCGAAATGTAAGCAAAAAATAATATGTATTGCTTTATAAAAACATTTAATAACAAAAATGCTCTTCTATGGCTAAATATTAGAATCCATAAATATATTATTTATTTGTTTTGATCCGAATCGAAGGACCAATTTTTGAAATTTTTTATTAATATTGCACTATAATGCACACAACACTATCTAGCAGAAAAACTAGGCTTATATTATGGTGGCTACCGGATACAATACTTTTATACTATTATTTTTGTAAGTTAACTAAAAAGTATGTTTATCTTTGATAGTTTTAAAATATTATCCGGCTCGAAGGACCAAACAGGGTTAAAATCAATTTCTAATAAAAAAGACACAAAATTATATGATTTTCAAAAACTTACCTTCAAAATAAACTTCCAAGCCCTCACCCTTTATCTTCTTTACTAAAGTAACATCAAAATTGGTCAAGTCATTGTCCCTTACATCTAAAATCTTTAAGTATTTCGCTTTTGTGATTTCTTGCAGAGGTAAATTCGATAACGAATTATTTTGCAAATATATCTCTGTTATATTTTCTGGTAACTTTAATTTGGTTTCAGCTAAAAAAAAATTGTATATTTTTTTATAATAGACTAGTTACGCCCCGCGGTTTCACCCGCGTAAGTTCCGATGGGAATTTCAAGGTAAAAATTGTTGTCTGTAAAGTCTTTTTACGGACTATAATTTTACGTGATAACGTCATACGAAAACATTGATGGTAACCATAGCAACGATAATAGGTTGTTAGGAACGTGAGCGATGACGTCACGATTTTTTGTGAGTGCCGGTGTACATCGATTTATAAGACTTTATCACGTCAAAAAGTACATACCGAATTTCATCGTAATCGGTCCAGTAATTTTTACGTTCATAAAAAAGTTCACAGCCGGGATTCGAACCCACGACCTTCGGAATGAAAGTCGATGTATCTACCACTATGCCAACACTGGTTTCCGTTAGGTATTATGGATGTTGATCTTTATACTTACATGTTTTAGATATTAGGTCTTGTAGTTTATTATTTGATAGATCTATTACTTCTAGTGATGTTAGGTTTCCTAATACGTCTGAAATAAACCAAAACATAAAAAATATTAATTATATTTAAAAAGGTCTAAAATCTTACTATTTTTAGAAAAGAGGCCTAAAACCGCTTTTATTTTAGGCTTAATTATATATGGACAAAGACCTAAAATACTTACTATTCCATATAAAACTTACTATTGTTTATGAAAAAAGCCCACAAAATTACTATAAGTTTTAATAAAGACCTAAGAAACTTACTATTCCCCTAAAAACTTACTATCCTTTCCAGAAAAAGTCCCAAGAAACTGACTATTAACATACTCTTTAAACTTACTCCTTATGAAAAAGGTCTAAAAAACTTACTATTCCTTATTTCATTAATATCATTTCCAGCCACGTTGAGTTTCTTCAATGTTTTGGTTCCGAAAGTGACGTCATAAGTGAGAACCGGTATTTGATTGTAACTCAGATCAACTTCACGCAGCCTGTACGGTATCCAGGGGTTTGATGGGAACATTTTCTTTGTTAGAAAACCTATGGAATTGTGGCTCAGGTCTATCTGTAAGATAATCATAATTTTATTTCATTAAAAACCTGATCCCTAAAAAATCACTTTGTTATTTTTTTAAGATACCTTTACGCCGGGTACGATAAGGGGTGGGTTATTTGACTAACTGGTCACTTCAGTTTTTGTATTTATAACGTTTAAATATGTATGTCTTTTTATTTTATTCATTTACTATTTAGGTATTTTTAATTTGATCTATTTAAATTAAATAATAATCATCTTTGTTAATTAAATTCACTTTTACACTTTGGAATTCAGATTTCTGAAAACTAATTTCAGATTCCTTAAATCTGATTACCGATTACTAATCAGATTTTGGGAATCTGCGTTCAGTAACATGAGTTTTTATCACTAACCAGCTGCGCCCCGCGGTTTCACCTGCGTAAGTCCCGATCCCGTGGGAATATCGAAAAAAATATCCTATGTCCGTCTTCTGATTGTAAGCTACCTCCCCACCAATTTTCAGCCAAATCGGTTTAGCCGTTCCCGAGTTATAAATGGTGTAACTAACACGACTTTCTTTTATATATATAGATTATTAAATCATTTATTTCAAAAATTACTTCATATACAAACAATACTACAATTAAAAACTTGAGAGGTGTCAAGGGACACGGAACGAAGAAAGACGAAGTGAAAATAACTGACTTGCTTTCTATGAGAGAGAGAGAGAGAGAGAGACACGCGCACGCCGCCCGGCTCACAACTATAGTAAAAAGTGTCGTTACAACTTTTAGTTTTAATTTTTTCCGTCTAGCCCCCTTTCGCAACGCGCGATAAGGAACTTCGTTCCAATTATATACATTAAAATTAGATAAATCAGTTTTCAGGGATTATAAATTAGTTATCATTTTTTTTGTGATCAGTTTTTGATGGTTATTAAGAATCGGTAATCAAATTAACTCACCATATCCAAAGACAATAAATCATCCAATAACCCATTAGTTTTGTTGTCTATCTTTTCTAAATAATTATGGGAAAGATCCAATCGTCTGAAACAGAATTAGTACTCTTATTATTCGGGTTAGTTGCGTTATTCCCTAGTTGCATTTTCCCCCGAAAAATAAACTTCAATATATGTAGTTGCGATTTTACCCGAAAAAATCCAATTTAATTACCGTTTTCCGTAGGGGGATCATTAGTCATGAACCTATTTTAAATGTCCTGTGTCCAAATTTATCCCCACTGGCCCCAACTTTCGAGGGGCAGTGGGGAATTAGGTAAGTGGTATCCCCACCCACATCCTTTATTCTCCACTTAGAAAAGTAGTAGTTTTTTTTTTTAAATTAAAAATAGACCATCGCTTGACCCCTATCTAAGATGTAACACGCGGTGTCTAGAAGATACCTGTTCACTCGCTACTTGAAGACACACAACATTGTACACGTCACTATCACACCTGCCTGATGGTAGGTGACGATGCGGTCTAAGATGTAACACGCGGTGTCTAGAAGATACCTGTTCACTCGCTACTTGAAGACACACAACATTGTACACGTCACTATCACACCTGCCTGATGGTAGGTGACGATGCGGTCTAAGATGTAACACGCGGTGTCTAGAAGATACCTGTTCACTCGCTACTTGAAGACACACAACATTGTACACGTCACTATCACACCTGCCTGATGGTAGGTGACGATGCGGTCTAAGATGTAACACGCGGTGTCTAGAAGATACCTGTTCACTCGCTACTTGAAGACACACAACATTGTACACGTCACTATCACACCTGCCTGATGGTAGGTGACGATGCGGTCTAAGATGTAACACGCGGTGTCTAGAAGATACCTGTTCACTCGCTACTTGAAGACACACAACATTGTACACGTCACTATCACACCTGCCTGGTGGTAGGTGACGATGCGGTCTAAGATGTAACACGCGGTGTCTAGAAGATACCTGTTCACTCGCTACTTGAAGACACACAACATTGTACACGTCACTATCACACCTGCCTGATGGTAGGTGACGATGCGGTCTAAGATGTAACACGCGGTGTCTAGAAGATACCTGTTCACTCGCTACTTGAAGACACACAACATTGTACACGTCACTATCACACCTGCCTGATGGTAGGTGACGATGCGGTCTAAGATGTAACACGCGGTGTCTAGAAGATACCTGTTCACTCGCTACTTGAAGACACACAACATTGTACACGTCACTATCACACCTGCCTGGTGGTAGGTGACGATGCGGTCTAAGATGTAACACGCGGTGTCTAGAAGATACCTGTTCACTCGCTACTTGAAGACATATTGTACACGTCAGGAAAGACAGACGCAGGCAACTGATTCCATTCCCTCGCTGTACGAATAAGGAATGACGAAGCAAAACACTTAGTGCGGGTGTCTGGGATTTCCACCATTAATCGGTGTGTCAAAGTAGGACTATTAGGGAAGTGGGGCAATTAGGGAAGCAGGACTATAAGGGAAGTGGAGCAACTAATCCTTTGAAAACTTGATTAGGTATACGTTCTATGCCGTTAGCTAAGTGATAGATTCTGCAGTTGTTGAAGACCGAGGAACGCTTGCTTCTCTATAGTGGTAATGTTGTTCATTGATAGGTCTAGACTGGGTTAGAGTAGTAGGAAAGTGGGACTGTTAGGGAAATGGGACTATTAGGGAAGTGGAAATATTAGGGACTTACCTTAAAGCAACCAATCCTTTGAAAACTTCATTAAATGCTTGCTTCTTTGGTGATGTGGTTCATTGATAGGTCTAGAGTGGATTAGAGTAGTTGGAAAATGGAACTGTTAGGGAAGTGGGACTATTAGGGAAGTGGAGCTATTAGGGACTTACCTTAAAGCAACCAATCCTTTGAAAACTTCATTAAATGCTTGCTTCTTTGGTGATGTTGTTCATTGATAGGTCTAGAGTGGGTTAGAGTAGTAAGAAAGTGGGGCTGTTAGGGAAGTGGGACTATTAGGGAAGTGGAACAATTAGGGACTTACCTTAAAGCAACTAATCCTTTGAAAACTTCATTAGGTATACGTTCTATGCCGTTAGCACTGAGTGATAGATTCTGCAGTTGTTGTAGACCGAGGAATGCATGCTTCTCTATTGTGGTGATATTGTTCATTGATAGGTCTAGAGTGAAGAGGGTGGGGAGGACTCCGAACGCTGACTTCCTTAGGGAGGTTAATTTGTTTTTCTGAAAATAAAAAAGGTGATGTCAGAGAATTCCTTTTTTGTTTTTTTTTTTTGTAAAATGATGTATTTTTAGGGCTCTATACTTCAAGAAAAAAGTACGGGATGTTTTTTATTAGGTTTCCGTACAAAAAAGGGTAAATATGGGACTCAATTACTAAGACTCCACTGTCTGTATGTTTGTCACCAGGCTGTATCTCATGAACCGTGATAGCTAGACAGTTGAAGTTTCAAAGATGATGTATTTCTGTTGCCGCTATAACAACAAATACTAAAACAGAATAGAATGGTAAGGAACCCATTGTGCGCGATTCCGACTTGCACTTGGCCGCTTTTTGAAGTGAAAACTTATTTAGCGGCGTTGAGCACTTTTTCTGTAATGGGTATAAAATCTTAAACTCGCGTCAGGACACGTGACCTGATCGAAAAAGCGTAAGACGGATGGAGAGTAGACAGCTATAGTTTTAAAGTGTTAAATTTTTAATGTAATATAAATTGTCATGTTTGTGTACGATAGCGCAATAAATGAATATTGTATTCTACCACATAAATGATAGTACTTTTATACTGATCAAGCAATTGGTGCAAAATTATTCCCTAACCATTCCAAAATATCAAACATGCTCAACGTTAATAATCAAGTTTTCACTTCTGCAATTTTTTGTTGTATAATGAAGTATATATATTTCCTGGTGCAAAGGCTGTCGATAGCGGTTCAGCGGGGTAACGCCGCTTGCATATTGTCCAGCTTTGCACCGGGAACGCTGGGGAGGGGTTTGTTCGAATAGGTTTAGTTTTAATTTTTAGATTTTATTTGTTTATATCTCGTATTTAGTTTGTAGTTAATTCGTTGTATTTGTATGTATTTTGATATTTTTGACCAATAAAATTTTTATCTTTAATATTATCTATTTATTTTTAAGGTTTTTAGGGCCCATAATGGTTTTCATTTGTTATGTTCTACTACTTTCACATAATTACAATAGATTATTTTTGAAGTGAAAACTTCTTTAGCGGCGTTGAGCACTTTTTCTGTAATGGGTATAAAATCTTAAACTCGCGTCAGGACTCGTGACCTGATCGAAAAAGCGTAAGACGGATGGAGAGTAGACAGCTATAGTTTTAAAGTGTTAAATTTTTAATGTAATATAAATTGTCATGTTTGTGTACGATAGCGCAATAAATGAATATTGTATTCTACCACATAAATGATAGTACTTTTATACTGATCAAGCAATTGGTGCAAAATTATTCCCTAACCATTCCAAAATATCAAACATGCTCAACGTTAATAATCAAGTTTTCACTTCTGCCGGCACTCCCGGAGTGCAATTTTTTTATTTAATTTTTCTCCAGGTACCTTTTTGTCCTCTCTTCCTTTATCTACTAATATTATAAAGAGGTAAAGTTTGTGAGGTTGTAGGGAGTTATATACAATGGACCGATTCGGATGAAATTTTGCAGAGAGATAGTTTGGGGGTAGCTGAATATTATTTAAAAAACTTGAGAGGTGTCAAGGGACATCCAGATGGAACGAAGAAAAACGAAACGAAAATAACTGGATTACTTTCTATGAGAGAGATAGAGACAGACAAAGAAACACGCGGACGCCGCACGGCTTACAACTATAGCAAAAAGTGTCGCTACAACTTTTGATCTTAATTTTTTCCGTCTAGCCTCCTTTTGCAACGCGCGATAAGGAACTTCGTTTCAAAACTTACCTGTAAATATAAATGTTGTAAACTCGTCAAAGTATTTAAATTTTCAGGCGGTTTTTCAAAATGATTGGAACTCAAATCCAATCTTTGTATAGACAGTAGGTTGGTAAAGGAATCCGACTGTAGCTCAAAAAGTTTATTTGACGATAGGTTTAGTGATAATAAAGCATTCATTTGTGGCCAAGTGTTGGGTTTGATTTCTGATATGTTATTGTTTGCTAGATTTAGGGAGCTGAAAAAAAATGAGAAAAAAATATTAACAAAAATAAATGTTTTTGCTAGGATTCGAACCTGGTTGGTAGGTTTGCGTCTGAAAACCATGGAAACGACATCCATTATAAAAAAAATGCAATAGTAACTATTTAAAGAGAAAGATAAAGTCCCGATCGCTCGGGAATATCGGGATAGAAAGTAGCCTATGTTACTCCCAAGGATTCAGTGTATCTTGATACCAAGTCTCATTAAAATCGGTCCAGTACTTTCAGAGCACCAACAAAAATCCAAAAAGCATCTCTCTCTTTATAATCTACTAGGTTTTGTCCGTGTGTTCATCCGCATAGGTAGGATCAATTATTATTCAAAATCCTTTCTTAGCGGATGCCTACGTCATAGCAGCTATCTGGTACAATCTGTCAGTCAGGACTTAGAATTTTATATTTATAAAAGTACCTACTAGCTTTTGCCCGCGACTTCGTCCGCGTAGAAGTCGAAAATGGTTCTAACAAGATTTATCACCCCAAAATCTTTCTAACCCATTTTAACCCCGTCATGAGATAAATTATAATAAAATACGAAATACGCCTTCCAGCAATTCTGTCAAAGAATGTTTATGCAAAATTTGCCCCCCTTTTTCATCCCCTGAGGGATAGAATTTCGGAAAATCCTTTCTTATCAGATGCTTACGTCATACAAAGAACACACCCTCTAAGTTTCAGATCTCTACGATCATCTGTTCAGGCTGTGCGTTGATCCATCAGTCAGTAAGGACAAAGTATTTTATTTAGATAGTTAAAAAACTTACCTCAAACTTCCAGGTATTTGAAAAAGATTCTCCAAATAATTATTTTCGAAATTCAATTCTCTACAGCTGGACAATTTGACCATACTTCCCTTAGAGACTGAACTCAATATGTTGTTAGACAAATCTAGTGATAGGAGAGTGTGGATGGTGCCGAAAGTTGACGGTTTTATTGTGGCTAGGGAGTTATGAGATAGGTACAGATATCTATAAAAAAAAATTTGGTTGCATTAGGTAAAAAATCAGGATGTTCTAAAGAATCAATATTAGTAGCTAGGGAGTGTGCGATGGGTCCAGATATCTAGAAAAAAATGTTGGTTGCATTGGGTAAAAATTTGGTTGTAATAAAGAATCAATATTAGGTTGCACTTTAGGTACAGGTACTAGGAAAAAATAAAAAAAAATTAGAAATAAATTGGGTTGCCTTAATCAATTTTGTTGTACTAAAGAATCAATTGGTAGCATTTATTAAAAATAGGTTGCATTGGATGAAAATAAGGTTGCTTGGGTAAAAAAAATTAGGCTGCACTGGGTTAAACCAATTTCGTTGTATTAAGATAGTAATTGGCATGCACAACATCAAAAAACATAATAAATAAGGTACCTGGTACATAATAAATAACTACAAGAAAATAAATAATGTTTTTCAGATTCACAATTAAGCAAATATTCATGTAATGACCTGTTATTATGTCGTTTTCCATATTTTTACAAAATATTTAGTTTTTAATTCAGTTGGCAAGTTTTTAATATTACTAGCTGACCCAACATACTTGATCAAATCGGTTTCACCCACGTAAGCCGCGTATATTGAGAAATATAAGCGGCTTACTTACTTATAAAAGTAGCATATGAAACTACGAATGAATTAATGTATCCTCATACCAAGTTTTATCACAATCGGTCCTACGGTCGCTTTAGAGCCTATGAAGAACAAACAATTAACAAAAATTAATTTTGTTGGTTCGGTTGGTATTGGTGCAGTAAAAGATGTACTTAGGTTTATTTGCTCGTTTTAGTAGCAAAGGAATAAAATTTATTCATAAAAATTAATTAATAAAAACCAAAATTAATTAAATAACCTATCTACTTGCATTTAACAAAAATTTAAGGTCTGAAGTCCCTAAAAAGTATGCCCAAAAAGCTGAAAAGATTTGGTTGCAATGGGTAAAATATATTTACTTTTACTTACCTCAAAGAAAACAGGTTCTGAAAGACAGCATTGAATATCTCTTCCAACTTATTATGTGAAATATCAACTGTGTGTAGTTCATAAAGTTTTGGAAATGCGTTCTTCGGTATTATTGTGATTTCATTGTATGAGGCATTTACTATGCGGACACCGGTCATGTTCTGGATGGGTATCTTTAATATAAACAGGTTTATCAGATTTATTGAGCGATGCTGGTAGATACCTCGACTTTTGACATTGCTCTAACGGTGCGCGGAAAACATCGTGTAGAAACCTGCGGCTTAGTAGTTTTCAGATATATTGACGAGCTCAAGGTCCCGAGGATCTGTCTCCTCGCGACTATGACTATTGTAACATCGTCGAAACGTCGAGGTAAGAGAAATAAAAAAAACGGGTTGCACTCCGGGAGTGAAAACTTGATTATTAACGTTGAGCATGTTTGATATTTTGGAATGGTTAGGGAATAATTTTGCACAGAAAAAGTGCTCAACGCCGCTAAAGAAGTTTTCACTTCAAAAAACGCGATTAAGACCCGGGAAAATAATTATTATGAATACAAATCGTGTGAGTTTAAAAAGCTTATTGACGAGTTCATTCCTCTGGACACGGTCGACTTAGCTAAGAAGGTAGTAGGTATAGGTGCTGGACATCTATCTAGTGGAAATCGGTCTAGTAGTTTCGAAGTATATTCGTAACAAACAAAAAAAATCTTCCTAGATAATTAGTCTGTGCGATTCAAAAAACATATTTTTCACAGTTTTTTCTAAGATTTTCGCGACATAAACTCATAATGAAACGGTATACTTGAATAAATTAAATAAATAAATATTTTTCAACTTACTTGACCAAAATCTGTAAAACCATTATAAGCGACATTCAATTCAAAAGCATAAGTATTCTCATCAAACGCCTCCTTGTTTATTGTTGTTAAATTATTATATCTTAAATCCAATATGGTCATGTTATTACAATTTTGAAAAGCTCCAACTTCAATAGTAGTTAGTTCGTTGTGTGATATGTTTACTGTTGCTAAGTATAAGTCTGTGAATGCTTGAGTTTCTATTAATTGGATTCTATTCTCTGCTAGGTTGAGCATCTGGAAGACGAACACATGAATACGTTAGTACAAAATGGTAAGTTCCACACACATAGTATCGTTTAACACTGAACTATAATTGAAATATCGTTTTTTGAATGCTAAAAGATATTTAAGAACTTTACAACTGCGATTTCTACATATAAACTTTGGGTAGCCCTAAAAAATCTAGGTTGCAAATGGTAAAAATGGTATTTTGTGGCTTTTAAAATCTGTTGAAGAGCTAGGGTACATAATATGCATAGTCTACGTAAAAAAAATTGGTTTTAATAAAAATGTAGGTTGGCGGCTTTAGTAAAAATATAGGTTGCAAGTTATAAAGATGGTTTTAGGTGGCTTCAAACATGTAGTATGTACTTACCTCTGCATATTTAACAGCTTGGAACATCTGATAGTCAATTTTAGTTAATTTATTCCTCGCTAGGTCTATTATACCTATTCTTGTGACTGAGGCGAAAGTTCCGCGACCAATGTCTGTTATTTGGTTGTCGTTCAGATGTAGCCGCCTGAAAGAGATAAATATTACTAGATTTCACTGTGTGTAAATACAAAATACACGCAGTGCCATCTTGTTAGCCTCTTAACTGGGAAGTGTACCCAGTTGTTAACGCGCGTTGTAACCCAGTAACCAGCGCGCGGTTATTTTTCCACGCAACGCCATCTGTGGCCCAGTTGATGAATTAGGAAACTAAGCAACTAGGCTTCTAATATGTGTCCCAGATACCGGATGGAATATTTATTTTTATGTTAATACATACATAATATACATAGAGAAACGCCCAGAATTAGAAACGTATACAATACAAATATTAATTTCACGGCAGAATTGTGTTCAGCCACTACACCACAGCCCCATATTTAATCGTCTATATTTACCTTAAAAACCTCATTCCTTTTAAGCTATTCGTGTCCAGTTTCTTCAATTTATTATGACCTAAATGTACCATTTTTAACACTGTATTTCTTGCAAACATACCTCTGAAAAAATAAATGAAAAAAATCTATACTATTGTACTATCTTTCACCAGTGAATCGTCCGTGTAGGGGCTGAATTTACCAAAACCTTTTATTATATAAGTTTTTGATGTAAAACATCTATAGCCGCACGTAAAACCGATTTCTGGCATGATGACGCAATGCCGTGTCGCGTCATTCGACGCGTCACCACGGCAATGCGTCGCCACGCTATATGATGAGAGAGATATATATATATACAGTCTATATGATTTTTCGTCTGTTTTAATGTACTTTATACATTGCCATAGGGTTTAAAGCTAGTAAGTAAAAAAGAGGTTACGTAAAATGTTACATTCTTTTTTCAAATAAATTTTGTATGGACTTAATTTTTTTATGGGGACTTAAAGAAAAGTACGTAATACGTACTTACCTAGGTATATCAGTTATAAGATTATGACTGGCGTTACACCACCCCATTCTTGTTAGATCGCCCATGTGACTACCGTCCAGTTTTGTTATGTTATTGTGACTGAAATATTAAAACAAATATTGCAGGTCATTTCACACAGCACACCTTCTCATCACAAAACACCTCAATGACCAGACCAGTAACATAATCAGTAGATCATCAAACTAATTTATAGACAGATAGTTTTCGCGATTTATAAAAGAATCGTAAAGAAATAAAATAAATAACTAACCTGACATCTAAAACTTCGACTTCTCGCAAACCTTTGAATTGATTCCTCTTAAGTGTTCCAAGGTTGTTGCCGTGGAGATCCAATGTTTTTAATTTACGTAAATTCTGTTAAAAATTACATTAAAAATTAATTATACCTAAATACATTCAATAAAGGTTTATTTTATTAGAATGTTTTACATTCTTTAACGATACGTCGCTGTGAAGTTTCTGTGTCCACGAGCTAATTTATTGATTTATTGGCTTGGTGTACCTAAGTGTACAAAAAATCCTAAAAGCCGTATCTGTTATTTATGTATTTTTGAAGCACTCGAGTTTCGTATAGGCATCCTAAAGTATAAGTAAAGTGAACACAAAACTCAAGTAATGTGAACCATTTCCTCCAAACTCCACGACGAGGTTTCGATAAAGATTGTAACTGGCTTTAACAAAACGATATGAAAGGAAATTTATGCAAAAAATATTTGACACTGGCAATTTGCAACAATCGTACGACACCAAAACAGGTTGCTTATTAAAAAAAATACCTGAAACGCCTCAATCGGTATATCACTAATAAGCCCATTGACAAGATGCAACCTTTCCAACCTGCCAGCTGCTTCGCTCCCAGCAAATATATCCTTGCTTAATTTGCTCATTTTGTGACCGTCTATCGATAACTTTGTTAGGTTACTTAAGATCTGAAAAGCAACAAATATTGGTTAGATTTTTAAGAAAATTATAATTAAGCTGGCAAGATTCGAATGATGGTGAGGATCAATGTACTTTATAAGTATTTTTGATGAATAGTATGCTTTTTTTGCAACGTGATTTTACTGGGTTTATTGAATGCAACTTTACTTCATTTTAGTGGTTTTATTGTATGCAACCAAATTTAATTTTAGTGTTTTTATCGTTTGCAACCTAATTTAATTTGAAGTGGAAACAAAAGTAAATCTTTAATATTTCATATAGAATAAAATAACAGAACCTTTCGTCCTTCGTCCAGAACCTTTTGGCTTCATAATATTTGAACCGTATATTTATCTGTCTCCTAAATTATTTGTACTTTAAGAATATAAAATCTAAAATAGGTATAGTGTAGGTAAAATATCGAGATCGGCATTTAATTGTGTGGTTTTATTTTGTGCAACCCAGCTTAATTTTAGTGGTTTTATTGTATGCAACCTCACTTTTTTTTAATAATTGTATTGTAACTCAATTTTGATAGTTTTATCGTATGTAACTTAACTTAATTTTAATGGGTATTATGCTTACTTACGTGCGGAAATCGGAGCCCCCAACCTATAATTCAATTGCGGTTGATAGGACACGTCCAATTAGCTTAATTTTAATAGTTTTATCGTTTGCAACCTAACTTAATTTTACCGGTTTTATCGTTTGCAACCTAATTTAACTTATTTTTATTGAATATACCTTAAAAGCCTCCTTAGGAAACTCCTCGATCTTCGTATTAGTAAAGTATAATTCCTGTAACGTTCTATTGACTCCGGCGAAAGCGTACGCGTCGATCGTCCGGATTGGTGTGTCGACTATGTCTAATACCCTTATTGTGGACCGGTGGAATAATGGCCCGAATAGGTGAGCTATAATTTGGAGGAAAAAAAGTACAGTATGGTTCATAAGTAAATTATCAGTTTGCTACAATAATACTATGAACAAGTATTGGACTTAGGGGGCGTCCATAAATTACGTAAGATGTTTAAGGGGGGGAGGGGGTCGAGTCAAATCTTACGTTGGAGAGAGGTCTCGGCAAATATCACACAATTTTTTTTATGATTGATTTTTCCGGCTTAGAATGGCTAGATCAGAACGAAGTTGAAGGAGCAGATGATTTTACTGAAAATCAAATGGACATCAATAGTCTCTCTTGACACCGCGCATGATTCTCCATGGACTGAAGTAGAGTAGATATTCTTTTTTTAATCACAGTAGTCACTATTTAAGTATTCTATTGTTAAATTTTTATTACACTTATAACTCTCGGCAATATTGATTATTATTAGTCTTACTAGTTGCCCACACTTTGAAAAATCTCACGTGAGATTGGGGGATGGGGGAGGGGGTTGAATAACATCTCACGACATCTCACCAGGGAGCAGGGAGGGACTGGGAATATTAAAAAAAAACACCTCACGTAATTTATGGACGCCCCCTTACGACCTTCTTCTAATAGACGTTACACACAAACATAAATACTTGAATTAAAAGTACTCAGTGTGATTATTATTTTCAACATGTTAGCTATGTGTTTAGTTGTGTGAGTGGTATAAGCCGGCACCCGCTACACCAACCGACGTGGGTTCCATCCACAGGTCACGTTGTTGTAATGTTCAAATAGTGCTGCACTGGATTGTAAACGTTACGATGGGCAGAGACTTTTGACCGTTGATTGTACAGTTGGAGTCATAATTGCAGACCTACCGTAGAGCTTTGAAACTGCTATTTTAAAATGTTTTCAATTTTCAAACTTTGACAACCCAGTTGGCACAATGGCCGGACGGCCAAACACAGGGTTGCGGGTTCGATTCCCGCCTCAGACAAGTATTTATGCTTAGATATTTATCTGTTGTCAGGTTGTTTCTATTTATTATAAGTATATATTTACAAAAGAAAGTATATGAGTAGTATATCCGATGTCTAGCACCCATAACACAAGTCTAGTTACTTAGACTCAGCCGTTTAGAGCTCTAAGGTGGGTCTGTAATTATGCAGCCGAGCATACTTTATTGAAAACATTTTACATACTAGACTCTTAAAGTAAATAAATAATTATGTATTTAATTTACTTAGATTTAATAAAGTAAATAAAAATATACAATAAGCTAAAATCGAAATGGGTAGCCTCTTGGTTGCCAGTAATAAAAATAATACTTACAAAAACTACATTCCTTAATGAGTAATTTTTCAATAGGGAACCCTAGCCCAGCTAGATTACCAATACCGACGCTCAACACTGCCAGCCCTGTATTCTCACAATTTATGTACAACCCTAGAAATTAAAAGAAAACAAGTTACAAAAAAAACAACAAAAATTAACTCAAAAAAATTACCTTATGTAATAAAATCTAGCAGCCAACATATTTAATTTTTATTTTTTCTTTAAATAAGTCTTCTATTCGTCACTTGTCACCATAACACAAGCCTAGTGACGCACACACGCGCGTCCAGCTTGTAGTAGTGTACTTATACACAGAACGTTGTATGAAACCTTACAATCTGGTCCTTGTTTAATACGTTTCCATGGTTACCTTGTCAATAACATGACGCGTTCCCGGAACATGACGCATGACGTTATCTTTTTCGTGAATGCAGGTGTTCCATCAATTTATTAGAAGTAATGACGTTAAAAAGGATTTTTGGAATTTTAACGTATAAAGGGGTGTGAAACCGCCGAGCGCTGCTTATGTTTTTTAAAGCCTTAATAGGAAAGGGTACCGGGCGCTCTCTCCATACAAACGAAGTCGACTGTTTTCTCCCTGGATATTGATACTAGAGCAAATATTTTTGTTGCATAAAACTTATAACTGCCATGACCATGCTCCTATGTTTTGTTTGTTAAACCTTAATTTCTATGATAAACCATAACATAAGGGCATAGACATGGCAGTTATAGGTTAATGGCACAAAAATATTTGTGCTAGTATCATTATCCAGGGAGGAAACAGTCGAATATGTTTGTATGGAGAGAGCACTGGTACCCTTTCCTCTTAAAGTTTTATTTTAAAGTTACCTGCATCGGTTCCATTGACACATGTGCAAGGGTAGAGTAGGAGGTTATCTTTAGGGCAGGGGTATTTAGGTCCTGGTGGTATATACTCCGGGCTTGATAACGGTAGAGTTGCCAGTAGTAAAATATAGAGCATTTTAGCGGGTGATTGATCTGGAAAATATTAAACAATATATGCATTACTAGCTTTGACCAAGGGATCACATTGTCCCATACAAACTTTGCCCCCCTTTGGAAAATCCTGTCTTATCCGTTGCCTACATCATGCAAAGTACACCCTCCAAGTTTCAGGTCTCTACAATCAGCGGTTTAGGCTGTGCGGTGATCCGTCAGTCAGTCATTCAGGACAAAGCATTTTATATGAATAGATTAGCTGAGCTCGAGCCTTTTTGTGGTGGAATTGTACCCAATATACACATCCGAGTTTAGGATTTAGTTTAAGGTATACTTAATTAAGTATTTTAGTTTATCTGTATGTTTTCTTTTTGTGTCATGAATAAAGTTATTTTTATTCTATTCTATATGAATAAATCTATATAAAAAAACGGGTTGCACTCCGAGAGTGCCGGCAAAAGTGAAAACTTGATTATTAACGTTGAGCATGTTTGATATTTTGGAATGGTTAGGGAATAATTTTGCACCAATTGCTTTATCAGTATAAAAGTACTATCATTTATGTGGTAGAATACAATATTCATTTATTGCGCTATCGTACACAAACATGACAATTTATATTACATTAAAAATTTAACACTTTAAAACTATTACAATTATTTTACATTAAAAAGTTTATCTCTCCGAAAAATCAACTTTCATCCATAATTTTTTTTTCTTTTCTTTCTCTGAAAAACGGAGATTATTTATTATCATTTTATTTCATTTATTTTCATTCGAAATTATTTGTTTGGTAAACCTACACCGCACATGTGCTTATTGTGATGTTATGAAAATATAGGTTAATGCTATAAAGTATAAACATATTACAAATATTACATTTATACTATGTAAGTTCATATGTATCTAAAGGGTGTAAAGAGACCCTTAACGAAAACGAAAACCACATATTCTGCCCATCATTGGGATCATTTTTTTCTTCTAGACAATACCTGGGAAACCACAGGTTCTGGAGATATTGAAGGTCAAAGTGTCCATTTTTTTTTCAACTTTTTTGCAAAATCGAATTCTAAGCGTTAACACAAAATTTTCTTCCAAACAAACATTACCAAAATTTTTAATTTTTCTTAACAAATTACGCATTTGAAGTTACAGAAATGCAATGCATGCCCAAGCGCTCACCCACACTGACATAGCCGCGAGCTCGTTCCACGCACACACGCGCGCGTTATCAGCTGTGCCCGCTGTGCGCGTGACCTCGAGTCATTCGAGTTCAACGCATAAATGAATGCGAGCGGCCGTGTTACAACCCCGCGCACGGCGCCGTAGAGAGGGGATAGCTGTCTACTCTCCATCCGTCTTACGCTTTTTCGATCAGGTCACGTGTCCTGACGCGAGTTTAAGATTTTATACCCATTACTGAAAAAGTGCTCAACGCCGCTAAAGAAGTTTTCACTTCAAAAATCACCTAAAATTATGATATCTACCTGTATATTTTTTTTACACGTATATTTAATTTTTTTTTTTGTCACATATCTAAGAAAACTTGGACTAATAAGACGAATCTAACGATACCTTAATTAAATCGTCGAGTGGTTTGGAAGATAGGCAAACATACAAAGAAAAAAACTCAAAAACATATTTTTTAAACTGGTATTTCGCTGTTTCTCTAGATTTTTATTCCCACGGTATAGGGAGTTATGCGGGTGAATCCGCGGGAGATGCTAGTTGACTATATATATCCAATAATATCCAACACATTGTCTTGTGACCATAACACAAGCCTAGTTGCTTAGGTGGCGCTACGTGCAAGTCCTAAAATATATTTTTAATTTTAGTATTTTTTAATAACCCTCACTATACATAAAAAGAAAATATTTGCAGGACATCGTACACAGCGCCATCTAGCCACAAGTTTAGCAACTAGGTTTTTGTTATGGTGGCCAGACAATTGATAGAATATTTAAATACTTTTCATTTATAATACATATACGTATTTTACATACAAATATACTCAGGCAGAAACAAATATCCTTTAAATCAATATTTATTAAAATTGGATTTAAAATTAAAAGGTTATTGTATATTGTTTTGTATAGTGCTTTGTAATGAATTAACTTTAAAACGACTGGACCGATTCTAATGAAACTTAGTATAATTACACATTGATTCATCGGGAGTAACTTATGCTACTTTTTATGCTCATATTTTTAAGGGGACCTACATGGGTGAAACCGAGCGCTACTGTTGTACCAAAAAAAATCAAACAATGACATAACTTGAAATATGAATCTTCAACTAAGCCTATAGTATATGTATTACTATCATAACAAACAAAGTATGTATTAATAGTTTGATCTATAAATGAAAGTTTAATAACAAAATATTCAAAGACGTCGCGCAAAAAATCAAGGTTCTCAGAAAAACAAGTTCCTTTTGTAAGTAAGCGAGACAATTTATAAGTAAAGGTCAAGTAACCTGTTTGCAAACAGCGTAACTTATGTTTAAGTACCAATAATTAAAAGTATCAATGACAAATCACTAAGCAATTATGCACAAAATCCATCGAATGGTTCTTAAAAAATGCATTTGAAAACTTTCTCTTTACATTTAGCCAGTATTCGATTACTTACCTGCCATAATTCGCAAGTTAAACGTCGATTAGCAAATCCTACAGTGGTTTAACAACTTATTGACGGTCTCACATAATAATTACGTGATAAAATCACGCAATAACTTTATTTAGCAACACTGTACAACCTCCCCGCTCATAGTCGAACACGGAACTAAAAAAACAATAAGGTTGTAGATTAAACCGGAAGTATAGTGAAAAGTTGCCATATTAATAAAATGACCATAAATAAAACGGGTTACTATATTGTACGACACTGTATTGTCCAACCCAATAATTACCAACACTTTATGTACAGCATATAATTGGCGTACCGTGCTAGAAATTATCATGTTGTACAATAGGGTGTCGTACAATATCATCCTGTGCATTATCATATCGTGTAAATATTGTACACCCCTCTAATGTACGACATGATAATTCTGATCACCGTTCTATTGGCTAAACGATATCTCTGCTCTTATTGGTCAGTTTGTACTATCCTCCACGGTCTTTGTCTATGCATTTGATGCTTTGTTTTAGGACAGTTTAGTAAGCAAGTAGCAGTATTTATTTTTGATGTTCAATTTTTTAGAGATTTATATATTTTTTTTCTTTAAACTGCTCTTAAGATTAATGTAACAGTTCAAAAATGAGTAGAGTTCGGATCTGGCACTCGCCGGCCGCTGCCGCGGCACCGCTCGCTTTGCTCGCTCGGCTCGTGCGTTGTGGTCGCAGTTCTAACCTAACCTAACCTATCCATGTCGGTTCTGTAACATTTAACTTAGAAATTAAGTTTGGGGTGGTACACTCACTCACACAAAAAATCACTCACTTCTCAAAATGACTTGACTGATGTTCGAATTAGTAACTAAACCATTCAAACGAGGCATGAGTTTGACATTCAGCGAGGTGTTGCTAATTATCGGGGTGTACAATATAGTGTCGGGAGTTTTGGCGGGAACGAGTTAACAACATGTCGTGCTGCAGTTTTATTTTCATGAAACTTAGATGTAACCCGAGTTGAATTGTATAATTCTGGTGGAATGTTATTCAATTTAGTTTTGTGTAAGTGCACAAGTGTAGTGAAAGTAAAAATCAGTGTCAAACATGCAGTTTTCTCGTTGCCTCCAAATCTCCTATTAAGGTTATGGTAAACTTGCCACCGCTTTACTATAGCCCCTGACTTGACGGACTATGACGACTTTGACTGTATTGAAACACTTTAGGCCCGATTTATGAAAAATCGGGTCAAAATTTGATGCAAAATATAACTTGACACTGGCTAAATGCACACGTGCGAAGCCATAATAAAAGAAAAAAAATATAGTGTCGCAATTATCACCCCGGACAAAAAATGTCCACCCTGATAATTACCGACACCTTATTGCACGGCCCGATAGTCATTGACACGGTGCTTACAATTATCCGGTCGTACATATAGGGGCGACCATTATAGTGCTGTTTTTATAGGTGTTGTGCATTATTGGCTCCCAATAAAACAAGCATTGATGAACAGAAAAATTGACAGACATCACAGCCGTCAAAATATTCTACCAAAATAGAGTTTCAAGATTTCTCTAGATTAACATTTATCTGATACGAAGAACTTTATAATTAAATTCCAAAATGCCTCCGAAAAGGAAGAAGAAGCCGATTTCAGAAAAATTCGCATGTGATCGAGTAGAGGGCGAAAGATTTCACGCTCCCACCGAAGAAGTTTTCAGATTTAACTGGTGGGAAGTATTTTGCTTCCCGTACATTTTATGTGCGCGATTATGGGACTGCTGTGTTTCATTATGCTCAGGGACGAACCAATGTCTCGTATATTGGATGATGATCCAATGGTTAGTTTGCAAAATAACCAAAATAACAACTCCAGACCCAATTATTTTCCCATATTACTTTTACATGTTCTGTCAGGTCATTATTCTTACGACGGTTTTTGTACTACTTTGGATCTGGATGGGAAAAACTATAATAATACCTTTCTTCCAAACATTTTACATTATGTTTTCTGAGGAAGAGAAGATTTATTCAAGGAATAAGACAAGACTGGCTTTCAGAAGATATTGCTTCCGAAAAGGAGAAATATTTGAAACTTCATTTAAAAATGAAGCCTTTGGGCAGAAAGCTAGTCCTTATTTCGGAGTTTTTGTAACTTTTTTAGAAGTTGTATTAACCGAAGTATTACAGCATTAAAGAATTTCAAAATCTTCGACAAAACTTGTGGATTTTATTGTTGCTAGCTGCACCCTACAGTTTCACAGCGCAAATTCTCATTCCATAGGAAGTAGGAATATCGGGATAAATGAAGCCTTTTTGTGATTCCACTTAGCTAAACCCATGAATGTAGAAAAAATGCTAGACCTACCATGGATTTATTGCAATTGGTTCAAATGGCCCCGTCACACACTCGGCGAGTGGCGTGGGAAGCGGCGAAAACAGAAGGCAGAGACGTAGTGTGGCAATATTATTCGCTATGCCGCAACGCCAGTTATGCTCCTCGTAACCCACCGCTCCCTATTTTGTCGGTTTTGTTAGCGCGAGTCAAAGGACTGGTAATATGAGTGCGAGTGGCTGGTCCATGGCTGGCTACATGTTCGCGTGGTCGCAGTCCGCATCGAGCGCTCACCAAAGAGTAACACGCAAGACGCACGCGTCGACTATCACTGAATAATCGATTGTCTATCGATAATTCATTAAAAACCTTTAGTATTGTTGCTCGGAAATAAAAACTATCGATAGTTTTTTTATTTGTTGCAACAATACTATCTGTAGTAATGCGTGGTATTGCCTCTTTTTGAGCTATAGATAGTATCAATACTATCGATAGGCCTATCGATAGTATATAGGCTTTTTCAGATGAAAAATATCGATAGTTCGGCAGCACTAAGGACAAGTGCGGAGCGGCACGATTCATTGCGCCTACTAATTGCGCGAGTAGAGCAGTGTGTGGGCAGAGAGGGCAACATTGCGGCAGAGCGAATAATTGCGCAATGAGCATAGCGTGGCGCGATAGTGGAGCCAATAGATTTGGCGAGAAGAGTTATCAAACTAACACCAACAAAACTTTAACATTCATCATTATAATAAGACAGTAAAAATATTTTTATTGTAATTTGAAAACCATTATACCTCATTAATACTTAAATGTTATCAAAAAAAGTCAGTAAACTCAGACCATGCAAAAAAGTAAATAAAATCAGCTTTAATGCAGTATGGTGCTAAATCAGACACATTACATGGCAACACTTTCATTTGACAGCGACATTGGTAGATTTCATTCATTGACAGATTGACAGTCAACCCCGAAAAATGGCGAAAAGTGTGTCTCTCATTCGGTAATCCTAATCTGGAATTCAAATAAAATACCTAAATATTAAACAGTGCACAAATAAAAATCACGAATAAACACTGTGACGGATTATTTCACTGCCATTATTTTCCTTGTACTGGTAAGTACTATTTTTGTTATAGAAAAAGTGAAATTCTTCAAACAAAAAAGGAAGTCCAATAATTCTGTGATTTATTCAATAAATTTAAATAATAAAGAGAGATCTTTTGTGATAAAAGGGTATTTATACCTGTATGTCATTCATCTGTTACTATATTTAACTCGGTGGTTGTATTATGCGGGCATAAAGTAGAATTTAAAGAAGTTAGGTCACGGACCATGATTGCGTGCTCTAAAGCGGTTTTACTATTCTTACAAAGAAATAATAGTGGAAATCCTACAAATTAACTGTTGAATATTCTCACGTAAGTTTTATTTGTATCATAAAGTCTTATTCATGTGCGTAAAGTTGGTAACTCTTTACAAAATGTAGTCAAGTTTAGAGATTTTTAAATGACCTCATTTACCCGTACTTTCTAATTAAACTAAGTAGGTAACTAGGTTCTGTTTGTGTAGGAGGGCTATTTTCAATCTATTTACGTACTTTAAAACTTTCACACTAAATAATTTCCCTGAAGATTTTCAATTTTAAAGTATCTACCTATACCTATACAAAAAGAGAAACAAAAATTATATTTCAATAGGTAAATAGGTTGCATCATTTCAAAACAATGAAATAAAAAAAACGTCTAGAATACTTGTTTTTTTATTTTAAAAGTAATTTTAATAATTTAGAAGTAGGTACCTACTTTGGAAAAAAAGGAAATCTTTAAAATTAAGATGGTGGCTATGCTAATAGAATCAAGATAATAATCTGTAACCAGACAATTAATATAAATAAAAATCTTAGAAGATAATGCTATCAATTTAGTACATGACACAAAAAAAAACTATAATCAAAATGTCTGTTTTTTGGGGTCAATTTCTTAATGATAACAGAACAAACATACTGCCCCACCTCTATTGGTAAAACCACAATCTTATAATAATAATTCTAACAAGGTAATATTATAAATCTGTTTTTTTTTTATTTGTTTGTATTATTTGTTTTTGTTCCCTCTTTATGGGTAACAACTGGACCAATTTGGATGAAAAGTGGTAATTTGAAGGATTTTTTGTCAGTAACTACTGACAAAATTGGTTCAGCGGAGACAAGACAACATTACAGACTTAGTTACTTTCGCATTTTATAATATTTGGCATACAAATAGCATCGGCAAAGAAAGCATTTTGGAAAATTCAGTAATGAGAAAAGAAAACAATAGACAGGCTAGATATTGTTATTGACTGGGTGTGTGAAAAGGAGAAGTTTGCCCAGTAGTGGGACAAAAACGGCTGATTATTGTAAGGCATGCTTGGAACCGAAGCCAACATGTAGAGGCCCTTTTTAAAATAACAAATTTAATATCAAAGTATGATGTGGACTTCAAACCTGCGATTATCCCTGTCTGCACTATAAAATGAGCCCAAAGCCTGGTTTAGATAGATCTAATAAACTACAGCAGAACTACTTAGGTTATTGTGATGGGATGGTAGTGGACTAGATACTGGGGAACTATGTATACTATGGCGCCTGCCGTAACAATGTCCAACAAACGCATAAAAATGTCTGGCAGAGACTCGCCAACTCTCAGACTGTTCCACCGTAATTTGCTGATTATTATTTAAGAGAGCGAAGTTGCTGGCAAAAGTTAGTTAGTATTTTTAACTGTATTTAAAAAACCGGCCAAGTGCGAGTCGGTTTCGCGTAATATTCTGTTTTAAGTATTTGTTGTAATAGAGGCAACAGAAATACATCATCAGTGAAAATTTCAACTGTCTAGCTATCACGGTACATGAGATACAGCCTGATGACAGGACAGATAGACAGTGGAGTCTTAGTAATAAATAAATAAATATTGCAGGACATTCCACACATCGCCATCTAGCCCCAAGCTAAGTAACTACACTTGTGTTATGGGTGCTAGACAACTCATATACTACTTATATATTTTTCTTTTGTAAATATATACTTATAATACATAGAAACAACCAGACCACAGAGCTAAGCATAAATACTTGTCTGAGGCGGGAATCGAACCCGGAACCCTGTGTTTGACAGTCCGGCATGGTGACCATTGTGCCAACTGGGTCGTCAAAGTGGGTCCAGTAATAGGGTCCCGTTTTTACTCTTTGTGTACGAAACCCTAAAAACTGGTGAGTAAAAACTTACCATAATGGAAAGTGACCTCGAAAGTGGATTTACAAGATTTTTTCTCCAATTTTAATATTTTGCATTTTGACTTCCTGTTGTGAAAGGTCATGGTTGGAACATTTCCTTAATTTCATTGGAGTTATTGTTTTTACTTAAGGATAACTTATAGTTAAGTACTAGACTAGCTGTGTCCCGCGATGTCACCTGCGTAAGTCTAAAAAATTGCCTACCTCCAAGGTCTCATCTATTTGAAAAAAAAAGCTATATAATAGATCTATGTATTTATTTTGACGACCCAGTTGGCACAATGGTCACCATGCCGGGCTGCCAAATCTAGGGTTGCGGGTTCGATTCTCGCGTCAGACAAGTATTTATGCTTACATATTTGTCTGTGGTCTGGTTGTTTCTATGTATTATAAGTATATATTTACAAAAGAAAAGTATATAAGTAGTAATATCCGTTGTCTAGCACCCATAACACAAGTGTAGTTACTTAGCTTGGGGCTAGATGGCGATGTGTGGAATGTCCTGCAATATTTATTTATTTATTATTTATGTCGCCGCTATAACAACAAATACTTAAAACATAATGGTACGGAACCCTTTGTGCACGAGTCCCGACTCGCACTTGGCCCGTTTTTTTATTTATAACGATAACCAGTAGTTAAATGTAGGTACAAATATAAATCTCTATAGATCTTTGTTAAAAAAACCTACGTCAATATGTAGCGTACTGCGACGCAAAATCGACGTCGAGAATCGAACCTGCGACCTTTTGCGTATTTCTTATGGTCAGTTGGTTTCTGTATACCTTAAACTAGCTGCGCCCAGCTTTTACACCCGCGTAAGTCCCGATCCCGTGGGAATATCAAAATGAAAAGAAGCCTAACGCCTTTCTCGATAAATGGACTATCCAACACTAAAATAACTTTTCGATTCGAATAGTAGTTCCTGAGATTAGCGCTTTCAAACTAACAAACAAACTCTTCAGCTTTATAATATTTGTATAAATAATATATTTTCAACAAAAGTGCAATATCCCGAATTATATAAAAACCGGCCAAGTAAGCGTCGTATTTGTTGTTATAGCGGCAACAAAAAATACATAATTTCAACTGTCTAGCTATAACGGTTCATGAGATACAGCCTGGTGACAGACAGACAGAAGGACGGACAGGTTAATTTTTTTTTAAACGCTTTAAAGTAATGCACTGCATAACTATGTGAATAAAGTTTTAGACCTGAAAATGCGCTGCGCGAGCACTTGCGCAGTTTCAGAGAAATCGCCCCTGCGCTGCAGGCCCCCGCGATGGAGCAATTTTTGAATAAAACCGCGCGAGCGGGAAAATAAGCGCGCTTAGCTAATACGGTCCCGTTTTTATTATTTAGTTACCGAACCCTAAAAAGGATGTAATTTTTTGTCGCTTACTATAACCATAACAATACAAATTCCTTTCAGGTACTCGAAATTATCCTCATAAAGTTCGCGCATACAAAAAAAAATTAATATATGCGCGTTGACGTATGTGGTTGCGACATACGCTTATGTAGTGATCGTCCAAGGCCATTTTACGTCGAATATGATAAAATCTGTGACTTAGTACCTACTTAGATATCAATGATGTAGTTTTCTTAGAGCCCCCGTAGATTTACGATTAAATAAGTAGGTAAAAACTGTAGGAAATTTCTTCATCTTGTCATTGGTGGGCGCATTCCGAAAGTTATTGCAAATTGTATGATTTTTTGTTTTCATTTAGAATTTTGACTATGTTATAAAGAAACAGCCTGACCAGAAACAAATATCTCTACATAAATACTTGTTTATGGGAATCGAACCCGTGACCTTCGGTTTCGCAGGCGAGTGTTCGCCCACTTCGCTACAGAGGTCTGAGGCTATTCGTTAAACTTTTCAACTCTCATCTTGCGTTAAGAATTTTTTATCACAGTTGCTCATAAAGTGGATCTTATTCAACCGCTTTTAGGCTCATAATCCAACGTATTACGCACGCGTACATTACCTTGACGCCACTAGTGTGTAAAAAGTTATCCTGATAAGTTCAATTGGTATCTTACTGCTAATTACATGTTAGGTAGATGAAACATTCTTAATTTATCTGGGTTATACTGTTTTGATGGATAAAAAAAGTAGGTACCAACAAAGAGTTTTTACTCCAGCAAAAATGGTTGTCTATAAAGTCTGTTTACAAACGACAATTTTACGTGTAACGTCTTAAAAAATGATGAAAAAATTGAGTTTTGGTTTTTTGTTTTTTATATATTTTTTTCCGTACCATTATACTCTGTTTTTATCCCCCGACGCAAAAACAAATGGAAAAACTCTAAAAATATTACCTATATGTCAGACTAGGCTGTATAGGTTAAAAGTCTTTTACCTGTCCTTTCGGAAGTATGATTAACAAAAAAAGCGTCTAAATAAATACTCAAATATTTTGTTAAATTTTTATTATTTCCAGTCTTTTCTTTTATTCGCAATAAAAACGTCGTACGATACACGTGTGGTCTGATCATTCCATCGCGGCTTGATAAACCGCCTCTATGCTATAATCAATTTACCACACTTGTATCGCAATGTACCATTTAATTAAAGATTGTACCTAATCTAACCGCTTTGTTCAAAGTTATCAAAAACTATCACGGTTAATGAATACAGCCTGGTGACAGACGGACGGACTGTAGGTAGAGTCTAAGTAATAGGGTCCCGTTTTTACCCCCTGGGTACGGAACCCTAAAAAAACGTACACTTATGAAATGTGTCCGAAATAGACACAGTCGTGTGAAAATTATGAAATATTGACATACAGGTCGAGGGAAACCCCATTTTAAAATTCTAGAGAACATATCAAGGTGGCCTTCAAATACTTCTCACACTACGACTTTAATATACCAACTGCGCCCCGCGGTTTCACCCGTGTTTATATCTCTATAAAAGTTATATTGACGACCCAGTTGGCACAATGGTCACCATGCCGGACTGCCAAACACAGGGTTGCAGGTTCGATTCCCGCCTCAGACATGTATTTACATTGATTTCTCACACACAATGTATAAAATAGTAACTGGAAACTACAAATTTTGACAGCCATTTTTACCCCTTAAGAGGTAATATTTTCTTAAGTCCTATCATTGTGCTCCCCTACGCCCTAAAAGGAACCCCATGCGAAGTTTCAGACTCGTGGCTCGCGTAGTTTCAGATATTTCTTGATGAGTCTTTATCTCTTTTATATAAATCGAAGATTAGCAGAGCTCCGCTGTTTTACTCGCGTAACTTTCGATCCCGTGGGAATATCGGGATAAAAATTAGCCCTAATAAATCAATTTGTCATCATACCAAGTTTCATCAAAACCGGTCCAATAGTTTCGGAGCCTATCCAATTCAAACAAACAATCAAATCTTTCCTCTTTTTAATATTAATAACTAGCGACCCGCTCCGGCTTCGCACGGCTATAGTATGCATGTATATATAAACCTTCCTCTTGAATCACTCTATCTATTTAAAGAAACCGCATCATAATCCGTTGCGTAGTTTTAAAGGTCTAAGCATACATAGGGACAGACAGCGGAAAGTGACTTTGTTTTATACTATGTAGTGATGAAGATGTACCTTCGTACTATTATAGTCAGAAGCACGTTTTAAAATATTGGTCAAAGTATAAAATAAATAATTGGGCAAATATTTAATCTTTATAGTGGTTATAGGATTATGGGCTTTAGTGTAGGGTTTTGGCAAGTTTTTGGTTTTAAGTTAATGGCAGATACTACTTTGCGTATTCTATTGTACTCCTTCTTCTTCTCGTATAGTGGCTCACCTATTGTTAGAGTTATCAGATCGCCTTAAGGTCTCTAACTTGACCTAACGACTGCTACTAGAGGTAGCAACCGGGACCAACAGTTTAACGTGCCTTCCGAAGCACGGAGGGACTCACGAATACACATTTTGCCACACTACTAATTGGCTACCCATCGAAGTAATGACCGCGCCAGGTGTCGCTTAACCCGCACGACCGTAAACGATCAGCGATATCATATTGTATAAATATTCTATTGTGCACTTAAATGTTCTCATTTATCCACAAAACGACCAATTTAGATACAATTTTCTGTAAAACGTTTGTGATTAATGGCAGTCGCATCTTAACTTAGTTTTTAAGACGCTTCAATTTGATCTCGTAAAAACTGTATGGTTCCAAATGAATAAAGAGTTTTAAGTTTTGATATGCCCCAGAACATAAATTCCATCAAAAACTACGGTTTCTCTTTAAAGTCTGTTTACGGACGATAATTTTACGTGATAACGTCACAAGAAAACAATAATGACGATAAGACGTTCCTATGGTTACCTTGTCAATAAAGGAACATGAGCGATGACGTCATACTTTTTGTGAATGCCGGTGTTTATCGATTTATAAGTCGTTATCACGTCAAAAAAGTAATTGGTATGTGATCCTCTATATTAAATCCTATAGAAAGGTGTCTCCTGTAACATTTATACGGAACCCTAAAAAATAGAAACAACCGAATTGAGAACCTCCTCTTTTTGAAGTCGGTTAAAATCAAGTTTAGTAGTGAAACTACACAGATGTGCTAGACAAGGTCGCACCTCGATTGAATGTTGATTCTACTTTCTAATTGTTTTCATAATGAATGGACTTTGGACAGATTTAAACTATATTATTTCTACGCATTTTTTTTGTAATGAAGTTCTCTATATCGCGAGGAATTTGGCCCAGAAAAAAAAGGTAACGCGTTACGAAAACACGTTACGAAAAGCTGTAGTAAAAGAAGAGAATGAAGAAGACCCATAACTAGTCTTCCATAATGAAAAAAAAATTAAGAAATCCATCAGGAGGTTTGGATGATAATATGATACTAATACTATAAAGCTGAAGAGTTTGTTTGTTTGTTTGAACGCGCTAATCTCAGGAACTACTGGTTCGAATTGAATTTTTTGTGTTGGATAGCGTCGAGGAAGGCTACAGGCTATTTTATATTTCTATATTCCCACGGGATCGGGAGTTACGCGGGTGAAGCCGCGTCGTTCTGTTAGTTTCAAACATACAAAGATAGGCGCGAAAAAATAACCCTTTCTTTGCAGTTGGGTAAATTAAAAATTTAATAAACTGCCGATACAAAACAATAAAATTAGTATGAACGTAAAAAGCCTACAAGCAAAAAAAAAGAAGAAAAATTATAAAAAGAAAAAGCCACAAATAGAACAAAAGAGGTAGGTATAAACGTGAAACCTTACAAAAAGAAAAAAAATAACCCCGAAATTATGACCCTACGTAAGCACACCTGAATGTCAAATCAAAATCGGTTCATCCGTTCGGGAGCTACGCACAGACACGTCAAACTTATAACACCCCGTCGTTTTTGCGTCGGGGGTTAAAAAGTACTTCGTTCTAAACGCGTGTCCCGCGACCCGTTATTTTTTTTGTAACGAACTATAGCTTTTGCCCGCGTTCGTCTGGTAAGAGTTGAATTTTCCAAAATCCTTAGCGGATGCCTGCGTTATAGCAGCTATTTCTACGCCAAATAAATTAAGTAGTTAGTTTAAAATCAAACATCAGCATCAGGTACAAGACCAACGACTTTTCGCTGCTTAAAATCAAACATACTTTTCATGGAAAAATAAAAATTTTCAGGACATTCCACACATCGCCATCTAAGCTTAACTAGTAACTAGACTTGTGTTATGGGTGCTAGACAACAGATATACTACTTATATATTTTTCTTTTGTAAATATGTACTTTTGTAATTTTAGCTCTCCATATTCTTTGTCAAAAATAAAAAATACAAGTGAAAGAATTACTTCGATACGTCAATTAGTTTCCGATTTATAGAAGTGAACGTGCGACGCGGACTCATACTCGATGCGTTACTAAGCGGAGCGTTATAAATTGACGTCACATGCGGTCACGTAAGTTTAACGCCTGTAAAATAAAAAAATAATGTATTTTTGACTATAACAAAACTAGTGTATTTGCATATACACAAGCTTTACTGTAACAAACTTTCAACCGGTTTAGCATACCTATTATCATGCTTAAAGAATGTTAACTAATTTTGAATATTAGCTCTCCATATTCTATGTCAAAAATAAAAATACAAGTGAAAGAATAACTTCGATACTTCAATTAGTTTCGGATTTATAGAAGTAAACTAAGCGGATCGTTATAAAATGACGTCACACGCGGTCACGTGGCTGTTCGCGGGACTCGATATTTATCGTAAATTCAAATCCCTGTAAAATCAAAACTTATAGGTATTTTTGACACCCTGTCGTTTTTGCATCGGGGGTTAAAACCTTTGTTATTTTATACTTTTTATACTTTTGTTATGCAAAAGAATTCATGCAAATGCGTCAAACGCAATTTGTTATATTCAATAGGTGTAGTGCAGTGCATTACATCACTTTGAAACGTCTAAAAAAATTAAGTTAGGATGCGTGCCTTCGGAACGCGCCCACCAATAAGAAGTAGGCACAAGAAACTCATGGGTTTTTTCTTTTTTGTGATCATGCTCACAAAGGTATGATGATAACTAATATTTTTGAAGTTAATTTCAAAATGGAGCAATCAAAGTTATGTCCATGGGTCCTTATCATTAAGGTACGACGAAGTATCATAGTACGACTAACCGCAAAATTTTTGCATTATAAAAAATTTAAACCTGTTAATGGACATGTCATATTAATCTTTAGGTAACTTATTATAATAGAGCACACATGTGCTATTAAACGACCTGTCTATTTTCCGGAGCCTACTACCGGGCACGGTCAGATGATTGAACCAAGATTGTGGACCAAGATAATCAATACTTACGCAAATACTCTTCGCTGAATAGCATCAAAGAATCGTATAATTTCCTGGAATATCTAAAAATAACAAATTGTGCGGTTCTGTTTAATTCGTCGTTCCGTATGTTGATGTTAACATTCTGCCATTGTATATTATTATATCTATCACCCGCGTAACTCCCGATCCCGTGGGGATATCGGGATAAAATGTAGCCAATGCTTCTTCTAATGAATCAATGCATCCTCATACCAAGTTACATCAAATTGGTTCCGTTGTTTTGGAGCCAATTCAATGCGAACAAACAATGAAATCTTTCCTCTAGACTTACAGTTCAAAGGAGTATTAATATGCTTACATTGTTGTCTTATTTTGGCTATAAATAGTCCTACAACTGACTTTGCTACTATACTGACTGACACTTGCAAGTAAGAGTGACTGTTTTGTATCAAAATACTTATATATACCAGTTGGCACAATGGTCACCATGCCGGACTGCCAAATACAGGGTGCTTAGATATTTGTCTGTGGTCGGGTGGTTTCTATGTATTATAGGTATATATTTACAAAAGAAAAGTATAAGTAGTATATCCGTTGTCTAGCACCCATAACACAAGTCTAGTTACTTAGCTTGGGGCTAGATGGCGATGTGTTTTTTTATTTTTATTATTTATTTATTATAAGGAGAAAAGATTGGATGGATCTCTAAAACTACTTGACCAATTTTGATGAAACTCTGTATAAGGATACAATGATTCATTACAGGTAATACTAGCAGCGCTCCGCGGTTTCACCCGCGTAACTCCGGATCCCATGAGAATATCGTGCCAAGTTTCATCTCAATCAGTCCAGTAGTTTCGAAGCCTTTTCGTTACAAATGAACAAATATATTTTTTCTTATTTCGATATTCCCAAGGGATCATGACTTTTGCGGGTGAAACCGCGAGGTGATGCTTTAATGAAATAGAAATAGAAAAACATTTATTCGCAACAAAAAGTTAAAGTGAGCTTATAAACTAAATAAACTAACTAACATAATGATACTAGCTTTTGCCCGCGACTTCGTCCGCGTAGAAGTCGAAAATGGACCAAGGAATCACGTTGTCCCATACAAACTTTCCCCCCCTTTTTCACCCCTTTAGGGGTGGAATTTAGGAAAATCCTTTCTTATCCGATGCCTACGTCATACAAAGAACACACCCTCCAAGTTTCAGGTCTCTGCGATCAGCGGTTTAGGCTGTGCGTTGATCCGTCAGTCAGTCAGTCAGTAGTTCAGGACAAAGCATTTTATATGTATAGATTATATTCAAATCAAAATATCTCTCTTGATTCCAGATATCAGCTGTACCACCAGCCAAATAACAGTACAATGCAGGTCTGGGGAGCACACGGTGAATTCTGCGCACGACATCAATGGGAAGTGATTGTTGCCACTCTCGCGTTACTGGCCTGCGCTACGAGCGTCGAACGAAACGGGGCGGGTAATAGATCAGAAAGATGCGCAGGTTGGGCCATGGCATGTCCTGGATTAGAAGCTGAATACCAAGCAGCAGATGCTGTCATCATGACTTTCGTTCGTTGCGCAGCTTTACTCTACGCATACTACCAAATCTCGAATCTCCACAAAATTGCCTCGAAATATTTACTCATAATCGCAGGGATGTTCTCAACTTTCGCAAGTTTTATCTTCACATCGGCTGTTGCTAGTATGTTCTGGAGTGAATTAGCCAGTATAAAAGACGCTCCGTTCTTGTTCTTACTGGTTGCTGATGTAGCTAGAGGTGCTAGAATGGCGAAAGCAGGTTGGTCTGCCGGAGAAGACCAGGAAAAGAGAGTCGGAAGAGCGTTAGCGTTGTTAGGACCAACAGCAACTTTAGATACGTTGTTGGCAGTGCTTTTGGTCGGAGTTGGTGCCTTGACTGGAGTTCCAAGATTAGAACACATGTGTACCTTTGCGTGCCTAGCTTTATTAGTAGATTATTTGGTCTTTGTGACTTTCTATCCAGCTTGTTTATCCTTGGTTGCTGATTTTGCGTCGGGTAGGAAAGATATGCAACCGGACAACCCGTTTTCGGAAGCAGATCTTAAGCCAAATCCGGTAGTGCAAAGAGTGAAGATGATAATGGCCGCTGGATTACTCTGTGTTCATTTGACGAGCAGGTGGCCTTGGAGTGATGATGGAAGCATTATTGAAGGACCTTCGGACAGCATGACACCGACAAAACACGATAATGTGTTGCTACATTCGTATGTTAAGTGGTTTTCAGTCAGTGCAGACTACATTGTCATAGCTACACTTCTCTTTGCTTTAATTATTAAGTTTGTATTCTTTGAAGAGCAAAGTAACTGGGTTATTGATATGAACGATATGAAAGTCAAAGAAGTTATGAGAAGTGATGTAGAAAAGACAAAACCGAAGTTTTTGGTTGGAGACGATTCGAATTCTGAGGTGTCCACTCAGACGGATGACACTTGTGACGATTTAGAGTGGCCTATATTATCTCCGAGTTCTTCAGCAGCTAAATTGAATGCAAAAAAACGGCCAATGGCTGAATGTCTAGAGATTTATAGGTCTGGAGCTGCTTGCACCGCTCTAAGTGACGAAGAAGTTATGATGTTGGTCGAGCAATCACACGTACCTTTACACAGCTTGGAAAAAGCTTTAGGAGATCCTCTAAGAGGCGTCAGACTGCGGCGTAAGATCGTCGCTTCGAGGTTCCATACCGATGAGGCTATTAAAAAACTTCCGTACCTGAATTATGACTACAGCAAAGTATTGAACGCTTGTTGCGAAAATGTAATAGGTTATATTGGTGTCCCGGTAGGATATGCTGGGCCGTTAGTCGTCGATGGGAAGCCCTATATGATCCCTATGGCCACAACTGAAGGTGCTTTAGTAGCATCGACAAATCGAGGAGCCAAAGCAATCGGAACTCGAGGTGTGGTCAGTGTAGTCGAAGATGTAGGCATGACCAGAGCTCCAGCAGTCAAATTTCCCAGCGTCGTCAGAGCGCATGAATGCAGGCAATGGTTGGACAATAAAGATAACTATGAGATGATTAAAGAAGCCTTTGATTCTACGTCCAGGTTCGCTAAACTCCAGGAAATTCATATTGGAGTTGATGGTGCTACTTTATACTTGCGATTCAGAGCGACTACCGGTGACGCGATGGGTATGAACATGGTCTCCAAAGGTGCTGAAAACGCTCTCAAACTCTTGAAAAACTACTTCCCTGACATGGAAGTTATTAGCCTCTCAGGGAACTATTGCTCAGATAAAAAAGCCGCTGCAATTAATTGGATTAAAGGGAGAGGGAAGCGAGTTGTTTGCGAGACGACAATTTCTGCTGATGCTCTCAGAAATGTCTTCAAAACTGACGCGCGAACTTTAGCTCGCTGCAATAAGATTAAGAACCTATCCGGATCAGCTTTAGCTGGATCTATAGGTGGGAATAATGCTCATTCTGCTAATATGGTAACAGCTATATTCATAGCTACAGGGCAAGATCCTGCCCAGAACGTCACAAGCAGTAATTGCTCGACAAGTATGGAGGCATGTGGGGAAAATGGGGAAGATTTATATGTGACATGTACCATGCCCAGTTTGGAAGTCGGCACAGTTGGGGGTGGGACTGTTTTAACAGGACAAGGAGCCTGTTTAGAGATCCTGGGCGTTAAAGGTGCAGGGGTGATACCCGCTGAGAATTCCGCGCGTTTAGCCGCTTTGATTTGCGCTACAGTTTTGGCGGGAGAATTGAGTCTGATGGCAGCACTGGTCAATTCCGACTTGGTGAAATCTCATATGAGGCATAATAGGTCGGCGATTAATGTATTACAGACGCTGAAGAACGAAACTGTCGGTAATTCAGTTTCGCTGAAAGTACCTACCTTATAACAGGATAATTTTTCTAACCACAATGTGGTTCTTATCATTATAGCGACCACGCTCGCCAATTTTTAACTGACCCAGTCCCTAAACGCTGATAATGATGTTTCTAAGCATCTGGACACATGCTAGTGGAAAGCATGCTTGAAAAGCATCCACCACTACATAGCTAGCATATTTTTAACTAGGACTCAGATGCTAATTTACTCATGTAAGAAACTTTTTGCTAACTCTTATCATTCGAAAAATAAATAGAGAAGGTCGGTTAAATAGTATAAAGAAGTAGTATTTTGCTTTTTAAGCTAAGAAGCATGTGTTATCCGGACACAAATAGCTTGACAGTGTCGCAAAAAAAATAATTGTGCTACCATTATTGCAAGAGATCCAAATTTTGTAAGGAACTTAGCAGACTTAAAAAACATAAATGGTTGTCTGTAAAATCGATTTACGGACGATAATTTTACGTCATACCGTCCTAAGAAAACAGTGATGGTAACCATAGCAACGATAATACGCTGCTATGGTTACCTTGTCAATAACATGAAGCGTTCCGGGAACATGACGCACGACAACGTTTTTGTGAATGTAAGTGTTTATCAATAGACGTTATCACGTCAATAAAGGAACAAAAGTAAGATTCTCATCATAAGCCGACAGAATTTGGACGGATGTAGCTAATCCAACCTCTTTTTAGAAGGACACTTTCCATTCGTTTCTAGATCTGACATTAATAAGTATTAACTTATTCGTAATGTATTAGTGCTATCATTTAAAACCAGAGACAATTTTGGATCAATATCACTTTATTACCATTAAGAATAGAATAGGAACCCAAAGGGAAAAGTGGGACCCTACCACTAAGACTTTGCTGTCCCTCCGTCTGTCACCAGGCTGTATCATAAGAACCATGATAGCTAGAGATTAGAAATTGTTACAGATGATGTATTTCTGTTGCCGCTATGACAACAAATACTAAAAACAGAAAAAAGTTTTGACCAAAAACCATTTTTTTCGGCAGTATGTTTTTTGTTACCTAATTATACTCCCAAAAGGGCAGGCAAAATACTTTAACCTATACAGCCCCGTCTGACATACAATTTTTTTTTTATATTTTGCTCGATATTGTGTCGACGTAGTGGTACGGAACCCTTCCGCGAGTCCGACTCGCACTTGGCTGGTTTTATTTAATTAACTGTGTATATAAGCTGATGATAATCCTATAATTAGATACAACAGTTCACCACACGGGCCATAAAATATTTAAGAAATTAAAAGTATACTTTCACTACTAAAATAGTTTAATTACAGCGTAATTCATTTCAAAGAATTATTAAATAATTCAGATTAAATAAATTTATTGCCTATTTAACATTAATTTAAACATAATATAGCTGCGCCCCGCGATTTCACCTGCGTAAGTCCCGAACACAGCGCCATCTATTGGGTTTATTTGCAACCTGGATGTCAAACAATATTGAAGAATTTTATCGATGAATCAACGTACACCGCCATCTATGAGAACTTCATAAAACTAAACAGTAAATAAACACTTGCTTAAGAAACCATTAATTGATACATTTTATTCGTTTACATTCACGACATAAGCTAATAATTGAGATGATAACTATCCTATCCAGTAAGTTTGACCAAAATACGGGTACATGTGAACATTTGATTGAAATCGGTTCAGTAGTTTTGGAGTTTATTGGCAACATACATCGTGACACAAGATTTTTATATATACAGATTAAGCGCTTTACATAGTAGAATTGTCTGTTAGTTTTCGATACCACGCCTAGATTTACGAGAAATTCTATCTCTTGTAAGTACTCAAATAAATAAGATAAAAATATTTTATTAACTGATAAAAGGTAGCTATCAGATGGTTATGAATCTCTTCTCTCGAATTTCTATATCTAAGAACTTAGGGTTGTAACATTCTGGCATAGTAAACTCTGCCATTTTATCTTATTTTAGTTGCGGTACCTTGCAATTTATGGCAAGGCTATATGATTATTTTCAAGAGCCTATAATTATGAACATAATACGGAACATATTCCAGTTATGTCACCATTGATAGCCCTAATTATATAGATAATTTCACGGAAAGAACTATTAAAAAAGAAAAGGTTTTCCCGCTTACTAGAGATTCTCAGGACATCATACAAACAATAAATGCCATGTGACAAAATCTCCTAAAAGGTCGAGTCTCCGGAGGGTTTTCTGCTGCTAGGCTTGTATCTGCGAATTCTTCGGTTACGCTTCTTATTGATCATTCATTTGTAATAGACCAATCGTTTACTTTTTTTTTCTTATATTTTGACTTTGCAAGTGTGTCAAATAATCTTAAGGTATGAATTTTATATTGATTTAGCATGTACTTATTAAGAACTTAATTGTCTCTGGTTTTAAAATACCTAAGTATATTATTTACTTGTACCTGCACAAATAACATTAGATATTATGTAGTTTCTCAAAGAAATAAAACAAATGTATTTTAATTTATGTACAGTTACTGTTACGATTCGTGAGCAAAGTCGATACCTGTTGTCTATGATCTATGAGCCAAAAAGACTACAAAAATCACTTGAAACGTCCGACAAATCGACCGAGGCTCTCACGTCTCTTCACAAGAACTATATGTTTATCGAAAAGGGTGTTCTGGCATAGTAAACGGGCAGCCATTTTTTCAGTTGCCCGGCCATACTTCATACCATTGGCAATGTATAGAGGATTTAAATACAAACGAACAAATGCCATGTAACAAATTCTTGTAAAATGTCAGGTAATCTGGATAAGTAGCAAATAAAAAATCTTCTTAAATGTATTTTTTAACATCAAATAACAGACAAACCTGTCATTTTACGAAATTTTGTTAAATAGTGTTTGTTATTTGTACTAATGACCATTCTTTAAAAAAAAAGATTGAAGCGACTATTATGCCAGTCTCCACACTTTTATGTCACTACCCCTTTGTTTTGTTTTTGTGTGTATTAAAAAAACTGGTGTTTTTAGCGTAGACATCAATTTAATATTTAATCATTATTTAGATATTGCTTTTGAAGTGTTGTATGTTATAAAACTAAACAGTTTATATGTAATTATAAATTATATTTATTAGATGGCCTAAGAATAATGTTGTTGATTTTCTATGAGATAGATATTTACAGACAATAATTTGGTTTTATTTTTCTTCAAAAAATTACCTTAAGTGGATTTTTATAGTAATTTAGCTGTCCCGGCAAATATTGTTTTGCTATTTACAAAAAAAAACTACTAAAGGAAACAAAATAACAAATAGATAGTAGCCGATGCTCAGACCTACTTCTTCTATTTTTTATACATATAAAACTCTTTGTCCTGAACGATTAACTGACGGATCAACGCACAGCCTAAACCGCTGATCGCAGAGACCTGAAACTTGGAGGGTGTGTTCTTTGTATGACGTAAGCATCCGATAAGAAAGGTTTTTCCTAAATTCTACCCCTTAGGGGGTGAAAAAGGGGGGCAAAATATTTTTATGGGACAACGCGATTACTTAGTTATTTTCGACTTCTACGCGGACGAAGTCGCGGGCAAAAGCTAGTATGCCTATAAAATGTCATAAAAATGGTTACTAACACTGTGACACGAGAATTTTATATATTAGATAGGTCAGCGTTTGAGCAATATCATCACTCGATAATAAGGTTAATATAATTTTCTAAAAATATTACTAAAATTGTTTTTTTTTTAAGCCATTGATTTTACGATTATGTAAAAGAATAAGAAGCTATTTCAATCGGTTTGCTATTTTTTTCAATCAAATCAAACTGGTGACGTCTTTCCGGTTGAAATCTATAATGGCGGATACTTGGCAAATGGCGGCATTCTCAGCTTGCTCGCGACGAGAACGGTTGTATGAAACGAAGTGGAAGTGGAAACGACTTATAGAAATAAATAAAATAGCTTTCAGATATTCCTGTTATTTTTCCTGGAGACTAAGATGTCGCACGCGGTGTCTAGAAGATACATAATACCTACAAATAACCTACTTTTAGCACTGAGTATGTGAACACCCCAAATAGTAATTTATAATATTCTCCTAATCGATTAAATAAATAAAAATGTAGGCAGGACGTTCCACACATCGCCATCTAGCCCCAAGCTAAGTAACTACACTTGTGTAATGGGTACTAGACAACGGATATACTACTTAAATACTTTTCTTTTATATATTTCCAAAAGTCGTACAAAAGTTGTTTGCTAAGGGGCACAAAAGTAGCCCTCAACGGCTTGCTAGTATAATTACCAAGTACCTGGATGACCGAGCTTTGCTCGGTATTTTTTATTTTTTTTTACTTAGTCTAACCTCAAAGCAAACACTCATTGACTTCGTGTTACTTAACAACGCCATCTGCTGGAATAACTTTATTGCTCACAAAAAATAGTATTAGTAGTTCGCCAATAGATGTCAGGAAGAGTCATATTTTTCAGATAAAAAAAAAGTAAGTTTCGATAAAACACGAATAAAATGACATTTTCTAAAAATGATTCCTAGCTAGATAGATTTATCGCCCCCGAAACCCCCTATATACCAAATTTCATGAAAATCGTTGGAGCCGATTCCGAGATTCCAATTATATACTCGTTTATATATATACAAGAATTGCTCATTTAAAGATATAAGATAACCCTGTATACTTATAAAACATAGAAACAACCAGACCACAGACAAATATCTAAGCATAAATACATGTCTGAGGCGGGAATCGAACCCACAATCCTGTTTGGTAGTCCGGCATGGTGACTATTGTGCCAACTGGGTCGTCAATTAACTTTTCATTACTTATACTCCGAAAGTAGGTTTAAAGGTGCCTGAAGAGCGTGTAGAAAGAAAAACCTTCAGCCCTTGGGAGAATCGCATTCAATGACAGCTGTCATGTCAAATTATGGCTTCGCACGACGTGTGCAATGTGCTTGTAGCCAGTATCAGTATCATTACGCATTAGGAACTTCAAAAACCTAATCTCCTTGCTTTGCAAAACACTACATAATGTATAACCTCTTTGGTCTCAACCTTGTAAGAGGATCAGGTAGTATGGAGTCTCTTATTCACTCTCGGTATTATGAAGAATTTTATGTATTATTCGTAATGAAAAGCAGTGTTTACCTCGGGTAAAAGACTAATTAAGTCCCTCGAACTATTAGCGCCCTCGCTACGCTCGGGCGCCAAACTCCGTCTCGGGACTCAATGAGTGACTTTTACACCTAGGGTAACAATGTACTATAAAGCACAAACTGCGCCCTGCGGTTTCATCCGCGAAGACAAACATTTAAAAACTTTCCCCGGACTCCCAGAAATATTTCCAAAACCAAAATTAGCGTTTTAGTATATGAGGTTTTATAATAATAAACCATGGATTTTTAAAAACATTTTTATTCATAAAAAAACAACCAAACATTTCAAATTCGAATACAAATAAATATTTGACACATCGCCATCTGGCCCCATAGCAACTACACTTGTGTTATGGTAACCAGACAACGGATATAATACTTATACTATACATCTCGAATACTTTTCCTTTTGTAAGTCCACACTTATAATAGAAACAATATATTTGTTTGAGACGGGAATCGAACCCGCAACCTTTGCAGGTGGTTCACAACCGCACCACAGAGGTCAACATATTTTAATTCGGATATTTTTACACAACACTACCTGCACCCCGCGGTTTCGCCCGCGTAAGGGGGCGTCCATAAATTACGTGAGATGTTTAAGGGGGGAGGGGGTCGAGTCGAATCTCATCTTATCTTACGTCGGAGAGAGGGGGGCTCTCAGCAAATATCACGCAATTTTTTTTCTGATTGATTTTTCCGGCTTAGAGTAGCTAGATCAGAACGAAGTTGAAGGAGCAGATAATTTTACTGAAAATCAAATGGACATCAATAGTCTCTCTTGACACCACGCATGATTCTCCATGGACTGAATTAGATAAGATATCCTTTTTTTTAATCACAGTAGTCACTATTTAAGTATTCTATTGTTACATTTTTATTACACTTATAACTCTCAGCAATATTGATTATTAGTCTTACTAGTCGCCCACACTTTGAATAATCTCACGTGAGATTGGGGGATGGGGGAGGCGGTTGAATAAAATCTCACGACATCTCACCAGGGGGGAAGGGAGGTACAGAAAATTAAAAAAAACACCTCACGTAATTTATAGACGCCCCCTAAGTTCAGGAAAAACCGCGTGCAGCTTCTAGCATTACCTAAATTCTTCATTAGATTAATTACTATGGAATGTTTCTTAAAATAATTATTGTCATTTACTTATTTAAACGAATCTTTAAGGATTTTTCTTATCCTGAGTCTTAATTTCGGATTTTCGCAATTTTCCCAAACAATGACTCTGAAATCGATATTTAACTGCAACTTTCGAACGTAATTTTTCCAACTACTTAAACTTTTATTAGGCTTTAAAACTATTCAAAAGAGTTAAGAGGTAAGCGTACCGGGGGCTCTCTCCATACAAACGTAGCCGACTGTTTTCTCCCTGGATAATGATACTAGAGCAAATATTTTTGTTGGCATAAAACTTATAAATATGTTCTAAAAAAAAAGATGTTGATTTCTAACTTGGAAATTTACTGTTAAAAAAAGTTGAGTTTGGCGAGCCTTTACTTCGACATCACCTTAACTGCACCACACGGTTTCACTCGCATATAAAAATCAATTAATCTTCTTTAAAAACATAATCACATTTTAATAATCGCATTATACCTACCTAATTTAAAAAAATTAAGAGAAAAGGGTACCGGGAGCTCTCTCCATACAAACGTTTTCTGTTTTCTCCCTGTATAATGACACAAGTACAAATATTTTTGTTGCCATAAAACTTATAACTGCCATGACCATGCCCCTATATTTTTTTTTGTTTTTTTTAAATCTCAATTTCCATGATAATTAGGCCATAGGCATGGCTGTTATAGGTTTTATGGCACAAAAATATTTGTGCTAGTGTCATTATCCATGGAGGAAACAGTCGCCTACGTTTATATTGAGAGAGCGCCGGTGCGCTTTCGCCTTAAGTAGACTTTTTTCTTACTAGTACTAATCTGAGTGAAAGATTGTCTTTGGTAAAGGCCGGAGACTGGAGAAAAAAAACAAAGACAATATTTCACGTGGACTAAAAAGAAAATATGATTGAAAAAAGCCTAAATCAAACAGCTACCAAATATATATAACTTTTGCATCTTACAAAGCGACAACGCAGAATCAAATGGGGAAATTAAATTAATTAAATAAATTATTAAATTAGTTCAATAGATAGGGCGCTCTATAACCACCACAATATCTGAAACCTCTAAAATGATCAGTGTTTCTCTACTTCTTCTTCTTCGTATCGATAGCACAAACCAAAGGGAGAATTGACGAAGTAAGGTCAGATCCGCCCACTCCAGTGTTGCATCTATCTATCTATACATATAAAATGCTTTGTCCTGAATGACTGACTGACTGACGGATCAACGCACAGCCTAAACCGCTGATCGTAGAGACCTGAAACTTGAAGGGTGTGTTCTTTATATGACGTAGGCATCCGATAAGAATTTCCGAAATTTTACCCCTAAGGGGGTCAAAAAGAGGGGCCAAAGTTTGTATGGGACAATGTGATTCTGTGGTCCAAACTGATTCAAATTTTCGACTTCTACGCGGACGAAGTCGCGGGCAAGAGCAAGTTATACATATAAATGTTCCTCTTGAATCACTCTATCTATTAAAAAAACAAATGGTTGCCTGTAAAGTCGGTTTACGGACGATAATTTTACGCGATAACGTCATAAGAAAACGATAAAAAAATCAGATTTTTTTTCTTTTTAAACCCACTGTTAGAGTTCTAAAATTACTTTAATTGGTATGTTTTCATTCTAATAATTTTTGTTTGATTAATTCATGACTTTAAACTTCAACTAAAGCCGGTGTCTAGAATCTTGCTTGTGTTGAAAATATTATTATAACAGACGTTTTGGAGCTCTACGGTGGGTCTGCAATTATGCAGCCGACCGTACAAGGCCCGGTCTAATGTAAATCATCCCTAATGGAGTCACTGGCGTTCAAAAGGTTATGCACACGTCGCTTGATAAGATGCAATTATCTATAACCTAACATCCTATACCTTTTAAAGTTCCTCCTTTAAGCTATCTCCTGGCTCGTCACTATCCTGGATCTCCTCCTCCACGTTATCAGGGAACTGTGTGTCCTCTTCGTCTTCCAAGTCCGGGATGTTTGGTGGGGCGAAGCCACCGAATCCGTACGGATCTGGACCATGGACCTGTTGGACAGAAAATAAATTATATTAAATAAATAAATATTGCAGGACATTCCACACATCGCCATCTAGCCCCAAGCTAAGTAACTACACTTGTGTTATGGGTGCTATACAACTCATATACTACTTATATACTTTTCTTTTGTAAATATATATTTACACATAGAAACAACCAGACCACAGACAAATATCTAAGCATAAATACTTGTCTGTGGCGGGAATCGAACCCGCAAAAATATTAGCAGCGCTACGTGGTTTAACTCCTGATCCCGGGGGAATATCGGGATAAAAAGTAGCCTATGTCATTCCCAATGAATCAATGTATCCTTATACTAAGTTTCATCAAAATCGGCCCAGTAGTTTCGGAGCCTATTTGTTACAAACAAGAAATCTTTCCTCTTTATAATATTAGTATAGATTGGTAGCAAGTAGAGTTGAGCAAGACGTATTATGCTAGTCACGTGATGATATGGATGCATTGGATAAAGACTGGCCAAATATAACCCAGGTGTTATGGGTGCTAGACAATGGATATACTACTTATATACTTTTCTTTTGTAAATATATACTTATAATACATAGAAACAACCAGACCACAGAGAAATATCTAAGCATAAATACTTGTCTGATATATTTTATTATTGTTTGTACATTCGTTCGTTCATTCGATTCTGGCGCCTATTCTAAATGGTAAACTTAGGTTAAGTAAAGCATTTGCTATCAAGTTTTGGTCAGGCGTTATTAGATAATACTTATGCTTCGATTTATTAAAAAAAAAACCAGGTAAAACGGCCACATTTGTTGACATGGTAGGTAACCATAGCAACGTATGCAAAATGGTAACGTCAACGAATGGTTTTGGAACGAAGTTCCTTATCGCGCGTTGCGATAGGGGGCTAGACGGAAAAAATTAAGACCAAAAGTTGTAACGACACTATTTGCTATAGTTGTAAGCCGTGCGGCGTGCGCGTGTTTCTCTCTCTCTCTCTCTCTCTCTCTCATAGAAAGCAATTGCTAAAATTATATTTGTTTATAGTAAAAAAAAAAATTTTTTATTACAACTCCTTCACTAATTAATCGAAAGAAACTTCGTTCCATCCGGATCTCCCTTGACACCTCTCAAGTTTTTTTTTCTTTTCTTTGGAACTAACCCACGAACCTTCGCCACGCAAGCATTAGCAATAAAGCCTTTGGACACTTAGGCATAGTAATAAAGTAATTTAAAAAAATGTTCGGACCCCTTTGTAAAAGAAATTGGAGCTTTTATTCTGCATTTTATGTAACAAACACAGTTATAGAGTGGTTATCCCTGGAACTTCAAATTCCTTTGTGACACAATAATTAGACGTGTCTTCATGCAATATCAATAAATAAATATTACAGGACATTCCACACATCGCCATCTAGCCTCAAGTTAAGTAACTAGACTTTTGTTATGGGTGCTGGACAACGGATATACTACATAAATGCTTTTCTTTTGTAAATATATACTTATAATATATAGAAACAACCAGACCACAGACAAATATCTAAGCATAAATATTTGTCTGAGGCGGTAATCGAACCCGCAACCCTGTGTGGTAACCATTGTGCCAAATGGGTGGTGGTCAAATATGCGATAACACGCGAGGGATTATGAGTCAATTGCCTTACTGTCGTGTGGTCAAGTTTATACACCAAAGATGTATCTATCTACCTCTGACATATCACTGATCAATCTATCAGCATATTTTTAAAAATCACCTACCTATTCCTAATAATAGGAGAGCTAGTACCAATTTTTGGGTAGGTATTTGAGACAAGCTGAAAACTTGTCAACCTCTTCTATTATACCCCAATACGGAATCGCAATTGATTTGTAATTGAATTGCGTAATTGATTGATAAACTGTAAAAAATTAAGTATTTGTTTGTTAATCAAGTACCAGTTCATATTTTTTTATTATTCTGTCGGTAAGATCGAAAAATATTATTCATATTAAAATTTCATCATTTTATTAGTATGTAATTCGTACTTAAATATAATTTCCAAAAAACACAATTTATAAAAAAAAAAATACCGAGCAAAGCTCGGTCGTCCAGGTACTCTAAATTGATAAACGCTCTCTCTCACACTACAGCTTGCCTATAGCGCTACTCACTCGCACCTATCCATAATTTGTTAGATCACCTGGCAGGTAGAAAGTCCCACCAAACTGATCTGTCTTTTTTGAGAATATTTTTTTTTTAGTTATAAATAATACTCTATTAAAATTTCAAGCCTCAAATATATTTTTTATAATTTTTTGCAAAATAATTTTGCACGCGTCTGGCAATGTTAAAACCCCGACTAAATCGTCTGGCTTATTTTTTTTGTATTCATTAGACATTACACTGCAACATATAAAAACTGCATAATGCCTCAAACATATTTTTGGAAAACAAAATTAATATTTAAAAAAACTTAGGGGACCATTTAGCCCCGCTACTCAACAGCCAGGTTTGCGATTCCGTATTGGGGTATAATAGAAGAGGTATGTGACAAGTTTTCAGCTTGCCTCAAATACCTACCCAAAAATTGGTGCTAGCTCTCGGACTATAAATGCCAGTTAAACTAAAGGGACAGGTTTATAAAACCATCATTAGACCTGTCCTTTTGTATGGTAGTGAGGCGTGGCCGGTGCTTGAGCGACATAAGCAGGAGCTGCGTGTCACGGAGATGAAGATGTTGCGCTGGATGTGTGGAGTGACGCGAAAGGATCGCGTCAGGAACTCTCGCATCCGGGGCAGCCTTCATGTCCGAGACATTGCAGATAAATTGAATGCTGCCTACGCTGGTACGGTCACGTCTTGCGAAAACCGGCTAGTTACGTGGGGAACAAATGTCTTGCCATGGCGCCTCCGTCGGGTCGTGGCAGACTGGGTAGACCCAAGAAGTGCTGGCTTTACGTCGTAAAGGGTGATATGCGTGCAAATGGCCTTACTAACCAGGATGCTGAAGATCGTGCGAAGTGGAGGTGTAAAAGTAGGAAAGCGGACCCCGGGCTCCCGAGAGGGATGCAACCGGGAACATCGCGAGCCATGATGATGACCTACCTTGACATATTCCTGTTCCATTTCATTGGTCCACGTGGTGTCCTCATCGGTAGGTAACATCCAATCTTCACAGTATTTCGCGTGATTGAAGCAAATCTGGAATATACAAAACACATATACATATTATACATAAATATACAGTACCTTGATGACCGAGCTTTGCTCGGGATTTTTTTTTACTTAGTTTAACCTGAAAGCAAACACTCATTGACTTCGTGTTACAAAGCCATCTGCTGGAAAAACTTTATTGCTCATAAAAAATTGTATTAGTAGTTCGCCAATAGATGTCAGGAAGAGTCATATTTTTCAGATAAAAAAAAGTAAGTTTCGAAAAAATACGAATAAAATGACATTTTCTAAAAATGATTCCTAGCTATGATTTATTGCCCCCAAAACCCCCTATATACCAAATTTCATGAAAATCGTTGGAGCCGATTCCGAGATTCCAATTATATTTATATATCTTATATACAGGAATTGCTCATTTAAAGATATAAGATAATTTACAATTTTTTTTTCTTGGAGTTACTGCGATCAGTCTATAACAGACTTTAATCAGTATTGTTGCAAGTAGGGTGAGATTTAAGGCGCAGTGGCAATCGCCAATGCTTCCTCTACGTTTATACATGGTCCAGCCTTTTCAGTCTGCGTGTCTTGTTTGTGGTGTAAATTAGCTGCGCGGTTCCGACTCGCACTTGGCCGGGTTTTTTCTGCGTAGGAATAACACAAATATCCTTACCTCCTTCTCAGCATCAGGCATGATATCATCATGAGGTCTCTTCTTGTAAAGATCCGTGATCTCATCTTCGTTCTCTTCGAACATTCGCTCGCACTGAAATTACAACGAAAATAAAAATTAGCACAACCTAGGGAACTTCTACCCGACTACAACAAAGCGGGTTTTTACTTTTTATTGAATTATTCGACTAGGGGGTCTAGATAGGAAGTAGACCAGCTGCGGTAACCCTGGTGTCAAGGTTGGTAGGTTAGGACTCTAAGTCTAGCAGTGGATCCAGGTAGTCTAGACCGAGGACTAACTCTCTCTATCGCCAACAAGCGGTGTTGGCTAAGTGATAGATATACATCGACTTTCATTCATTTTAAGAAAAAAAGATGTGTGCTAATTGACATTGCTCTTACGGTGAAGGAAAATATCGTGATGAAACCCGCGGCTTAGTTGGCTCCAGAAGTATTGACAAGTTCTCTCCTCTGGAAATGGTCGACTAGGCTGAGAGGGTAGTAGGTGCTGGGCAAGCCTACTCCATCCTCACGCAAAAAAGACGCAATTAAAAAGGGTCTACTTGCGGGAAACAGCCCGCGTATAAGTACAAGTACTTAATATTTGCATGAAATAAAATTCAGATTCTCCACGTTCAACCACAAAAGCATGCAAATTTAAGGATTTCTAATGAAATTACATTATTACTAGCTAGCTACTAGCGCCCGTAATTCCCGATCCCGTGGGAATATCAAAATTAAAACTCATTTTGTAGCCTATAGCCTTCCTCGATAAATGGACTATCTACCACAAAAATAATTTTTCAATTCGAACCAGCAGTTCCTGAGATTAGCGCGTTCAAACAAACAAAGAAACTCTTCAGCTTTATAATATTATAGTATAGACGACAGATACTTACATAATATTCCAAACTCTTATTCAAATCGTCATCAGTAACGAACTTGATTTTGGAGAAGTCGGGGTTCATTCCACCTTCCTTGGTCATCAGCTGCATAATGGCCAGCTTGCCAGTCGCCTTGTAATACACGCGGACGTAATCGTCCATTTTCTTACCTGGAAACAACACAATAATAATAAATAAATATTGCAGGACATTCCACACATCGCCATCTAGCCCCAAGCTTAATAACTAGACTTGTGTTATGGGTGCTAGACAACTCATATACTACTTATATACTTTTCTTTTGTAAATATATACTTATAATACATAGAAACAACCAGACCACAGTCAAATATCTAAGCATAAATACATGTCTGAGGCGGGAATCGAACCCTCAACCCTGTGTTTGGCAGTTCAGCATGGTGACCAAGTTGTTATTTTGACAATTATTTGTTGAAAATAAATATTTTTATATGTGTAACATTTTTTCTGGGCTAACTTCCTGCCTGCTATTATGCGATAAGGAACTTCGTTCCAATACTATTAATCAATGCTTTAAAAAAAGGCTTGTGTTATGGGTGCCAGATAATGGATGGAATGCTTAATTACTATTATTTTGTAAATATACAGGGTGATTTATTCAGGACTAAACTAAAAGAGATAGCGAAAAAGGAAATTTGATTTGCCATACTCTATCAGCAAGACTATTGATTGGTATAAAAATATAGGTGATTATTGTTTGCAAAATCAACAGGTCCGATACCTGTATGGGAGACCTAGCGAGGTATTAAAAGATGTTTTGAGAGTACGTGTGTTTAATATGGTAGTTGCTTAAAGACTAGTGTAACAAAGGTGCGATACCGTGGTTGGTATCGCTAAGTAATATGAGATGTGTGTTTGTAGATATATATAATATGTATAGTAGTAGAGATGTACGTAGGTACTACACCTGGCTTGGGTAATGAGTTTTTAAAAATCTAATGATGCATAGTATTTTCTAAGGTTTTCGCGACTTGAACTCATAATTATAATTATATTTGCTCAGTCTGCCTGTGACCATGGGATCTGCATAGTTCCCGAAACGTTTTTTCTAAGTTTTAGTTTTTGTCAAAATCAGGCACTCAAGTCCTTTCAGCATTTTTCGCTATCTCTTATAGTCTATACTTATATTATAAAGCTGAAGAGTTTGTTTGTTTGTTTGAACGCGCTAATCTCAGGAACTACTGGTTCGAATTGAAAAATTCTTTTTCATTACTCATACTCCGAAAGTAGGTGTAAAGGTGCCTGAAGAGCGTGTAGGAAGAAAAACTTTCAGCCCTAGGGAGAATCGCTTTCACTGACAGCTGTCATGTCAAATTATGGCTTCGCACGACGTGTGCAATGTGCTTGTAGCCAGTATCAGTATCATTACGCATTAGGAACTTCAAAAACCTAACCTCCTTGCTTTGCAAAACACTACAAGGTTGAGACCAAAGAGGTTATACATTATATAACCTCTTTGGTCTCAACCTTGTAAGAGGATGTAGTATGGAGTCTCTCATTCACTCTCGTTATTAGGAAGAATTTGATGTATTATTCGTAATGAAAAGCACAGTGTTTACCTCGGGTAAAAGACTCATTAAGTCCCTCGAACTCCATCTCGGGAGTCAATGAGTGACTTTAACCCCTAGGGTAACAATGTACTATTTTGTGTTGGATAGTCCATTTATCGAGGAAGGCTATAGGCTACTTTTTATCCCGAAATTCCCACGGGATCAGGAGTTACGCGTGTGAAACTGCGGAGCGCTGCTAGTTTAAAAAAACCATCCTGTATTTTTCCTTATTATACATATAGAAGCACATATCTGTACATATTTATAAAAGATCACTATATCAATATTATATAGAGGAAAGATTTGATTGTTTGTTTGCATTGAATAGGATAAACCACTGGACCAATTTTGATGGAACTTGGTATGAGGATACCTTGATTCATTACTTTTGATCCTGATATTCCCACGGGATTGGGAGTTACGCAGGTAAAACAGCGGAGCGCTGCTAGTTAACTTACAAATGCCATCGATCATCTCGGAGATGTATACAGCAGATCTATGAGCTGGCAACTTCTCTTGCAACGTGTTACCGCTGGCATCCATTCTGAAGTTCCCCACCTGGAAACATTGTATTATATATTGTTGTTAGATACATAACATATTGGAATATATTGGACTAGCTTTTGCCCGTGACTTCGTCCGCAAAGAAGTCGAAAATGGACTAAGGAATCACCTTGTCCCACACAAACTTTGCCCCCCTTTTTCACCCCCGAAGGGATAGAATTTCGGAAAATCCTTTCTTATCGGATGCCTACGTCACACAAAAAACACACCCTCCAAATTTCTGGTCTCTACGATCAGCGGTTTAAGCTGTGCTTTGTTGTATAAAACTTATAACTGCCATGACCATGCCCCTATGTTTTGTTTCTACTTTTTATCCCCTAGGGATCGAGACTTTCGCGAGGGAAACCTCGAAGCGCAGCTAGTAAGTCGTAGGTTTTATTATTCCTACTACCCAAAGGCAAGAAACTACTACCTACATCAATTTGCATCAATGTACTAAAGTGAGAGAACAGATAGGTAATTACTCTAAAGGCATAACCCTTTCCTTGCGGTTGGGCAAAAAGGTTTAACAATTAGTTAAATGTTAATCGCTTTGAGACAATTTCAAAGTCTAAAATAATGTACTTACATCCACTTTTTTCCATTTATCTACACTTTTTATCGCTTCGTTAAGCTCCTCGAAGGTCGTACGGCATACTGTAATAAAAGGAAAATCCAAAATAAGCGGTGAAAATGTTAAAATAAATTAGTTTCAAACAAAATTAACTTACCGAGACACTTCAAATTTTTAGGATCAATTCTTGCTGAAACTACAGCGAAGAGAACTGTAAGAAATAGTAGAAAATATTCCAAACGCATGGTTTTAATTATTAAATTCCAATAATTCGCTAAATCAGTCCAATTCAAGTGAAAAATACGATAATAATTGTTGAAAATTCCAGCACACCACAAAATAAAGTTTATCTTTTTGACAACAACACGATCTCGTTTCCAATTGGTTGATTTGTAAAAAAATTATCTTAACTGATTGGCTACTGCTACTGTAACCCAGACAAAATGATAGACACTATCAAAATATATTCCTCAAAAGGAATTCTGTACTTTCTTGAAGGAGGGATTATACCGAAATATCATAACATTTGAGCACTTCTTCATAAAAAACAAACTAAATTTTCAAGATAATTACTGTGAAAATCTTGAAATTATATTTATGAATAATTGAAATGAAATAATAGTTTAAAATTACAGATAATTTTAATTTACGATCAATTAATGTATCATATGACTGAATGAAATAAAAACGTCATTCACATGTTTTAAATCACTGCCAATAGATGGCACTGCGAGTAGTTCAAGCCCTGAGAAATGATTGCTGAAAAACCATTGAATTTTTGATTGCGTCAAGATATTGTTGAAGTGCATTGACGGCGTCATTACAACAACTTCATCTTGTCAAATTGTTAAAATTGACACTATTCTGAGAGAACAATCAAACGAAAAACACAGTATAATTTTATTAATCGTTTTACAGTTTGATCAAAGAGAGTGCTGTGATTTATTATTCAAAAATTTCGGCGGTATAAATCCCTCGGTCGGCCATTCTCCGGTTTTCCGCCCGCCCGCGCTCCGGCCCCCCACCAATCAACGACCCAACCAAACCAAAACCAACAGTTCGCGTTCGGTATCTTTGCGCGTAGGACGTTTGTTTAACGTTATGTTTAATTTTTCTATGCACCTAATATTGTTCAGAAATCTTAAAATACCTTGAAAATAAGCGTTAATTCACCGAGAAGTGACGTTCCAGTGAGTTTTGTGAAGAATTATCAGCTCTCCAGCTAAAAATACAGGTGAGTGACTTGTTGTCAGATTGCGTCTTTCCCTATTCTCGTCTTTATCATCACTTTTGTGATAAATACAACAGCTTCTAGTAGTTAAATCCATTTAAAAACTAGTTAGAACGAGGAATTCGTTACCATATTGCATAGTGTTACTTCTCCATGTTTGTCCTATTTTCGTATTTAGATCCCATAATTAACGTGAGCGATGTTAAATTTTTATATAACGTCTTTAAAAGTTGTTATCAAGTGTATCGCGTCATGTGCATTGAGAAAATCCCAATTTCATAATGCCACCGCGCGCGCTCTCTACGACAAGGCGACTTGGCAACTCGCGATCCATTATTACTTGTAAAAAGTTGATTAGGCACCTTTCGTGTTATTATCTAAAACCGGCATTTCCCTTTGTTTTCCGTATAAAATCTCCCCTTTGTCCTTCGATAGGGAGCGCTGGGCGCGACGGGGTACAGGAATTTCAACTCTAGAAAAGTGGCATAATACATGGATGATATACATCGTTAGGTCGGTTAGCTCGCGCTCCGCGCCCGCCGCCGCCGTCCACTCGCGTCGTTTTCACAACGGTGTGTTCGTGCGTATCTACGTGGAGGACGTCAATGTGTTCGTGAGGTAGTTTGTTTATTATCCGAGCTCTTGTAATACAATTTCTATATCGATTGACGTAAGGGCTATATTCGCGTGTGAGTGGCTTGTCCTCGTCGCTGTTTGTCTATCGATCTTTGCAGTGGCCAATGGCACATGTCGGAGCGGTCCTGCGCGGCCGCGCCTCACTCTACTCTCGGTGAAAGCCGGGCGCTCGACGCTCGCCCGATAAGTACATGATATTACCATTTTGTACATCTACAATATTATCTTATCGTTTTCGAACGTATGCTCCCCTCTCACCCCGCTTCTCGCCTCCCCCCTGAGCCTACTAGATGACACATAGGTTTTTCGAAATGGGAAGCTGAGATATGCCTATAAATTGTTGAATGTTTTGTCGAGTCTGTTTGCCGTCCTCCGGCGTCACAGCGGGCGCGAGGGGAGGGAGCCAGAAATAGATGTGCGGATTGGAAACGTGCGACGTGGCAACGTCGCGCGCCCGGCTGTGCTCAGTGTCGGTTCAAAATGGCGTCTGTGCGTGATCGATACAGTGGTATTTTCGTTAAAAATGTCCGAATTTGTGATTTATTCGGTCGTGGGTGGGCCCCAGAGTTACCCTGGAACCTCGGGGGTTGACCTCCGCACCCGGCTCCAGCTCAAGGCCCGCTCAATTTATGTACGTATCCCAACCATATTGCGCCGACACTGTCCCCTACATACATAACTATATCGTTAGGGCACTATGCAATTGCGCTGATCTAGACATCTGCAATATAACCATACATCCATCTATTGATATTCTTCGAGCATTTGTGCCTATATCACATTTGCAGAGATTCTGTTCCGATATCTGACAATTTGTCACATATTACGTAACTATAGGTTGTTGTACTCTGTATGCCTAAAAGAGATGTAAAGCGGGTTAATTATGGTAAAGTTAGGCAACAGTTTATCTCATATCAGCTGATAGATGAAAAAATATGTATTCATTTGATGATCACATTATATCTGATATATTGAAACAAGATGGCGGCACAAGTTGTAAAATTAAGACGCAGTAAGCGCTCTGTGAATGTTGGCAACGTCGCACCTCTGGTAATTGCGAGTAGTCAAGTCACTTGTTCGATAAGAGGTTTCAAGGCTATACATTTGGTATCCTCCATTTATAACAATGGATAAATTTAATACGCATAGCAAAAAACAGTGTTTTAATAGCAGGGCTTACTTAATTTTTGTTTTGTTGGTATGATGTCAGATGAATTTTTGGTGTTTATGTTTATTATTTAGAATGAGGTCAGATTTTCGCGGTCCCTCAAACTTACGCGGACAAGCTCGTTCGTAAACAATCTACATAACTCACACATATAAATTCGGATTTGTAAGAATCTTATACACGCTCACATGGACGTAATGTTGTTTATAGTTAGCGATATCTACTTCTTTTAATATTATTATGTTGTTGGATGGAATATAAAGAAGGTGTCAAGGATAATGATTTGAAAATAACTTTAGCATTTAATTTTGTTTTGAGGTGTGTAGATAGTGAGCTACTCTGCTACAAAGTATAGTATGTTTTTGTTAGTGATAACGATATTATTGTGTTATCAGAAATACCTTCTTTCAACTATTTTATTTTGAAATTAAATAAACAAAACAATGAGTATATTATTATGGCATAAAATATGAATTTTTAACATGCAGTATTGTTCATCAGGAATTAATAATCTTGATAAGTGATAAATCTAAATTACAACAGAGATACATAGATACAATAATAATATAAATAAATAAATAATACAGATACAATCAATATCTCCATTGGCTGTAAGCGATCCTTCAGTCCGAATGTGCTAAAATCTCTTCTTTGTGAGAGTAGCTGTAGATCTCATCTGACCATATTTATTTAATTCCTACCAATATACCATTCATGCCAAATGAACCATCATTACCTACTATTTATGCTAAATGGTTGTTTATACAATTTATTTACATTTTGAGAGAGCTACAAAAATTATTTTGTTAGATTTTGCAAATCTTAAATTAGAATGATGAGGTGATGAATGATGAGACCCAAAGTTGAAGTAGCTGAGTTAAATTCAAATCTCTACTTAAACACTGATCAAAATGCATTTTTAAATATTATTTCATACAGCGCAAAACATCTAGACCCAAGCTAGACAACTGATATACTTTTCTTTTGTAAATATATACTTATAATACATAGAAACTGCCATACCTCAGACAAATGTCTAAGCATAAATATTTGTCTGAGGCGGGAATCGAACCCGCAACCCTGAGTATGGCAGTCCGGCATGGTGGCTAATGTGCCAACTAGGTCATCGAGATAGAATACATATGAACTTTTTTTTGTAAATATAAATACTTAATCTAAAACTGGTATCTAATTTTAAACCAAATAGAATTCATAAACCCAAAGTATTTGCTTAGATTAAAACAGGTTGTTAATTGTAGGTTATAATAATAAAGCTTTTGAGACTCAACTTTCAAAACCACCTATAACTTCATTAAAGTTATCCATTACTTATCCCTTGTTAACCTTATTCATGGTAACTAGGTTAGTAGTTCTAGTTAGCTCTTAGAATATTTAATTAGTGCTTAGTAGTGAAAGACTAGATAATGCTTGTTCGAATAAAAATTGCTTTTTCATTTTCTGTTCTAAACAAAATAGTTTTGTACCTACCATACTTCACCTTTGATCACTTGTTTTATTTGGCAAATTGTAAACAAAAAATAAATATTTGTCAAAAAATGTTGTTTGTTTATTTATTTAGACCAAGTTCATTAATGTAGGTATTCTTATATTCATTAAAACAATTAATCATATAATTGAGGCTAAATTATAGTTACAGTACCTACTATGAATTGATCACGGATGAAATTAATGCTGTTTGATCATGATTGGGTCAAGTCAAAACAAACTATCTGATTTTAGTTGAGAAACCAATAACGACGTCATAAAAGTCAGCTTTTGTAGCCACTTTCGTGTCGGTACCCCGCAGCCTTTCCAATATTATCATGCCCCTCTATAGGCATAACTAGTTTCTACGTTGTTGTCAAGGTAACTCGCTGTATATTATTGAAATACTTTGGTGTGTATAGTCTATCGCAGTACATATTTTCTGTGAGGGGTTTGCCAAACGCATATACACTAAATACAACACAAGATTTAAAGCGTATCATTGATTGCCTTCCTTTGTTTATGTTCTATAGTAGCACTAGATACGATGAGCGTTCCGTTCCCAATTGCAAGTGTTGTATAATTTTAGAGAAAGGAGATTTGTTTTGGTCCACCACCTCGGCGAAGGTTCGTGGCATTTCATGTCCGTTTCGCTAGGCATGACTCGGCGAGGTTGCCGCTCTGCTCCAGGCTCCGGGCTCGATTACGACTCAGCTTAGCGCGCGGTGGATGGAGGCGCTGCTAGCAGTCAGTCAGCCGCGCAGCTCGGTGCGCGACGTTTGTCTGTGGAGGGCTCCGCACGTCTCCCTCTAGCCCCTGCCCGGCTCTCCTTGCGAGTGCGATAGAGACAGATAGCTGACGAGAGTGAGAAGGTGCGATGACGATGTCGCAACCTCGCCCACCTGACCGTGTTGACGCCGCGCTCGAAAAAGTTGCGCCGTTGCGCTATTTGGAGGCGCACGAATGTGCTCGTGCGGACCGCGTCTTCTCGCATATAAATCACAATTTATTGTCTAAATCCAGTTTTTTGAGTTATATCCAGTGCGTTTTGAATAATAAAGAAGAATTGAACGTGTTTTCAACAGAGAATCAACGGTATGTTTAAATTTGAGTATGATTATAACGTTATCTGGGGCCAAGCACTATCTTTGTTGTATAGATAATGGAGTTAACATCTCGACTGCTCATGAAGTAGGTTAAAATCATTTCCCCTTCGAATAACATTGATTCACATTGACGACCAGTCAGTCGCGCGATGTAATTGTTGGTATTTAGTCGCCATTTTCTACGTCGGTGACGAATACCACCGCGCCGTCCTCGTTTCCTCGGCCCACGGTAAACCGGACTTTATCACTCTATTCACAAAGATTATTATCCTTAAGCGACTTTTAACATTTTCTTCAAATAAGAACCGCTCGCTATGATTCATTGTAGAAATAATAATAACATTTTTGTGAGTGAGTGTACCGTGAAAGAGTTGAGCTCGATGACGATCATTTCTGTTTGTACCTATGTAAACGTAAAATGGCGGGAATTCGTTCTCAACGTCGTCGTTGCATTCTGTGGGAGAATGGGCGCTGCCTGACGCCCTATTATGCACCTAGCTAGCCGGGCTGTTATCGATTTGTGTACGTTTTCCTCTATAAATAAGTAGCTACGAGTTTGTGTCATCGCCACTGTTGCCTCCGGACCGGTTTATGAACGAAACCTGTGTGGGTGCCGTGACCGGTGATTCGAAATTCCAATTAGGTATGAGTTTTGCTTCGAGAGTACCTGCCGCCGTGTTTGATTGCGTAATAAGTTTGTAAAAGTCACACTATTGCCTATTCGTACGCTAGGCGCTGTTGGTTCAGTCGCACGCTGACCGTAGAAAGTTATTTTAACGATATTACAAATAATAAGAATGTTCTGTTTAGTCTGAGCTTGCCCTAAGTTTTTTTTTAATTCGTGTAATGTAATTCCTTTATTGTTACATTTAAAATTGGATAAATTAAAATCCTACTTCAGACTGTGATCATGCTCACCCTACAAAAATTCAAGATATTTCCGGAAGTGACGTCACTCCCCCAACCCTAGCGCGCTTGATATTGATTTTCATCAATTTCGTCATTCATCCATCAAGCAAGCACCGAGCTATGTATCAAACTGAATCAAAAACCGTTCAAAAAAAAAAACAGACTTTCCGCTATTTGAATGAACAAAACAAAGAAAAAAGTACGCATTTCCGTTTTCGGATTTTTTGTTATTGTTTGGAAAAAGTCGGTGGCTGAGAATTTTTGAAAAGTTTCCTGTTTCTTGCTAATGAGTGTCGAAAGTTGTAAAAAATTTAAGTTTAGTTGCTGAAAGCGAATCTGCATCTGAAAATTTATGAAATTACACATTCACAAGGTCAAATATTATATATTTTCGCTATAGTTAGTTTCACATATCTACTGTTTATATAATGAAATTGCTCTGTTACCTAGAAAAACTTATTATTTACTGACGCACGTTTTTAAAAGTTTACATTATCCCTCTATTGAAACAATATAGCCAAAATAACACGTGCAGAGAAACCTAACCTATATTTTAGGAAAAGGCAAAAATAACCCGCAACTGATAATTACCATAAAACGTAGTGAAACGGCTTAATGTCTAATTTCACTGTTATTTTGCTATTGTATTTATACAAGAAATTCCTTAGAAGGATAGGCCATAAAATCCCAATTTTATTACCATGCAGAGGATTAAAAGTCGAAACTTTGTAACGTATTCATAAAATTTTTGCTTTAGGGAATTTGATTGTACTTCCCATTGTTTTACACGGAAACTATCTTTACACAAAGACATTATTCCTATTCATAGAGCGGGCATTAGGGTAATTTTCATACTAAAACTTCTATAGACAGCGATTTTGTTCTAGGAAGTACCAAATTTTGCAACAAAAGTTTGTTACTATTTTCAGGTCTAACTGTAGTAATATTCAAAGTCTCTGTCATTAAATTCTTGCAATGATGCATTGTCAGTTTCTAAGAGAGAGCTACAAAGCTAGATAGACAAAATAGAAAAGAAAATAAAGGCCTGGTAGAAATTTGAAACAATTTGATACACTCTTGAGGTGCAATAGTTTTCATCATTCCAGAGATCTTCGTATGGGACTACCTTTAAGGTGTTACACTCTTACCAACAAAACAAGAATCATAAGTTATGCCCAAATACTCTTAAAATAACCTTTAAAAAAATATTAGTACCAGCTGCGCGGCTGCTGTTTCACCAGTGGAAGTCCATCTCTTAAACTACCACTGCCGATTTTTATCTTAAGCGGTAAACAAACATAAATAAAAACATCAGATTTATACATACAATCGAATTGAGAACCTTTGAGAGAGAGAAAATTGAGAAAAAGGTACAAATAAGTAAATTAAGTAGCCGGTAATTGACATTTTATCAAAGAAATGCCTTATGCTAAACTTTAACCCAATCTGTCCATTGGTTTGAGCTGTGCGATATAAGTCAGGACTTTGAATTATAAGTAGATTTGTATTCTCTGTTGGCTGTTTTCATGAACTTGATGTTTGAGTGCCTATTTTGCGTCCGGGTGGGAGTTTAGTCACCTCCTGCCACTACCAAGCCATCCTAACTTCCCTAGGAAAGCCAAAAGACCCACAATGAGGCATCTTGTATTTGTATTTGTTGTCAGGATGTTTTCCACAACTTGACGACTGAGCGCCTATTTTGCGTCCGGGTAAACGTTAGTCTCCTCCTGTTACTCGAGCCATCCCAACTCCCCGATTATAAGTAGATGTTATAAGTAAGATCCTAATAGTGTTAATGTACTCGTTCCAGGTGAGGAGTGTGATGGGCAGCAGCTGAACTGCTTCCACCATGATGAAACGTACGGGAGTACCGCGTCTCGGGCCGGACGATGGCCAGATGCAGCAGCAGAATACTCAGCAGGTATGTCCTGATATAAGTCCACTTATACGTTAGCTTAAAAGGAGCAGTGTTGGTTTAGTGGTAGATACCTCGAGTTTCATTCTGAAGGTTGTAGGTTCAAATCGCGGCCGGCTGTGCACCGATAGTTTTTCTTATAAAAAAAAATATGTCCGCTAATTGGCATTGCTCTAACGATGAAGGAAAACGTGATTACACCCAACTTAGTTGGCTCCAGAAGTATTGACAAGGTCGTTCCTCTGGACATGGTCGACTAAGCTAAGAGGGTAGTAGGTGCTGGGCAAGCCTACTCCATCCTCACGCAAAAATGACCCAATTAAAAAGGGTCTGATTGCGGAAAACAGCCCATATACAAGTACAAGTAGTTGCCTCAAACCCTGCTACTGAAAATCAGTGTTTTGCATTTAATACATAACAGAGCACCACTCCAGCACACAACTCATCTCGAAATTTGATCTGTTTGACTATCTATCTATCTAACGATGAGGACTAGACGTTATGCTCCATTTCAAATATATCTTCAAAAATATTTGTTATCTTGACCTTTGTTAGCATATCACAAAAAAGAAAAAACACCCATGAGTTTCTTGTGCCTTCTTCTCACTGGTGGGCGCGTTCTCCGAAGGCACTCTCTTCTTCTTCATTTAGCTAAAATTAAGAAAAATACTGGTTTGCAAGGAGGTTAGGTTCTTGAAATGCTCGTGTGTGTAATGTATACTGATGCCGATAAAGAAAATGCAAAAAAACACGTGACTTGTACTTGTATATAGGCTGTTTTCCGCCATTGGACCCTTTTTAATTCGATCCTTTTTGCGTTAGGTATCAAACACGTGACATTAAATGCCTATTTTTTTCACATATAGTACACGAAATACTTTAAATTTTACTGTAATCTAAAAAAAAAAACGTGAATTTTACATATTTTATCATATTTTTACTAATTGTGTTTCTCAAATATTGTTTTGCTATCATTATTTTGCTCAATTTGTTTAAGGACAATGCCATGCAAGCCACTTTAAGTCTAATTAATGGTCAAAAATCAAGCAACAGCTATGTCTACAAACATTAAATACATATCCTTTTGAACAATTCTACCCCTTAGGGGGAACACCTTTAGATTTTTTTAAAACCATTTCTTATCGGATGCCTACGTCACACAAAGAACACAAGTTTCAGGTCTCTACAATCAGCGGTTTAGGCTGTGCGTTGATCCAGCAGTCAGTCAGGACAAAGCATTTTATATGTATAGAAGTTGTGTGTATGTTTGTTATTCCTTTACGCAAAGACTATTAAACCGATTGCAATGAAATTCGGTATGTAGATAGCTGTAGACCTGGATTACCATATAGGCTTTTATTATAGGATATTTTTATACTGATATTCTTAGCACGGCTAAATGAATATTATAGAGCTGAAGAGTTGGTTTTGAACGCGCTGATCTCAGGAATTACTGGAATTATAAAAAGTAGCCTATAGCCTTCCTCGATAAATGGACTATCCAACACAAAAAGATTTTTTCAATTCGAACCAGTAGTTGCTGAGATTAGCGCGTTTTAACAAACAAACAAACTCTTCAGCTTTATAATATTAGTATAGATATTCCTACGGGATCGGGTGAAACCGCGGAGCGTAGCTAGTAGTACCATAACCTTCATATAGAAGAGATGTGTCGATGCTCCGAGCGCACAAGTAGTAGGTACAACGCAAGGTTGGACAATAATGTATGCCGTAACTGGTCATGGTTTGATACCAGGCCAACTTTCAAACATATATTGCTTTGGATATGTTTTGTTAGTTTATCAAGGACGTGACCATTGCTTTGTCTTCCTTGGTAATGGATTTGATTCTTTTCTTAAGAGGAAAGGGTACCGGCGCTCTCTCCATGCAAACGTAGTCGACTGTTTCCTCCCTGAATGATACTGGCATAAATATTTTTGTTGCATAAAACCTGCCATGACTATGCCCCTATGTATGGGTTTTTTTTCGTTTTCTAATTATCATAGAAATTAAGAGTTAAAAAAAACAAAATTTAAATACAAAATAAGACAGGGCATGGTCATGGCAGTTATAAGTTTTATGCTACAAAAATATTTGCAATAGTGTCATTCTCATTATCCAGGGAGAAAAAATAGCCGACTACGTTTGTATGGAGAGAGCGCCGGTACCCTTTCCTTTTAAACTCATTTTCAAACTACTGGACTAGGATGAAATTCGGCATAGTGGTAGTTTAGGAGATGGAGGAGAACCTAAGATACTTTTGATCCAGAAATTCCCGCGGGACCGTGACTTACGCGGGTGAAACCGTGGGCCGCAGCTAGTCTATACATATAAAATGCTTTGTCCTGAATGACTGACTGACGGATCAAGGCACAGCCTAAACCGCTGATCGTAGAGACCTGAAACTAGGAGGGCGTGTTCTTTGTATGTCGTAGGCATCCGATAAGAAAGGATTTTCCGAAATTCTTCCCCTTGGGGGGTGAAAAAGTGGGGCCAAGTTTGTATGGGACGACGTGATTCCTTGGTCTAATCTACTTCAAATTGTGAATTAACATTCTTTAACAGAATTAATGGAAGACATTGTATTTTATTAAAATCATCCCCTAACAAAGGGGCAGAAAGTTATTTTGGGGATTTGGTTCGAAGTTGATATCAATACTCCTTAGTGCTGTTGATTTAAATTATATTTTATTTTGATACAAGATTGAAAACTCAATACGATTTTAAGTCAACAAAAAAATCGTATTGACATTTTCGACTTCTACGCGGACAAAGTCGCGGGCAATAGCTAGTCTGTGTATAAAATTATAAAGCTGAAGAGTTTGTTTGTATGTTTGTTTGTTTGAACGCGCTAATCTCAGGAACTACTGGTTCGAATTGAAAAAATATTTTTGTGTTGGATAGTCCATTTATCGAGGAAGGCCATGGGCTACTTTTTATCCTGATATTCCCATGGGATCGGGAGTTACGCGGGTGAAACTGCGAAGCGCTGCTAGTCTGTGTATTAAATTACAAACTGCACTCGCACATAAAAAGTTTAAGGTTATCGACACTTATCAATGTTATTGTGCACACACATACATACTTATTATTATGTTTATCTTCTATAGTTGTTTACTAGCAAACGCTATGTGTTTGAAATCGAGAACCTCCTTGTGTTCCTTACCCAAAGGGTAAATACGGGACGGTTTTACTAAGGTATTACTGTCTGTCTGGCAGTCCCCAGACTCGATCTCAAGTCTATACATATAAAATGCTTTGTCTCGAATGCCTGACTGACGGATCAACGCAAAGCCTAAACCACTGATCGTAGAGACCTGAAACTTGGAGGGTGTGTTCTTTGTATGACGTAGACATCCGATAAGAAAGGATTTTCCGAAATTCTACCCCTTAAGGGGTGAAAAAAGGGGTCAAAGTTTGAATTGGACAACGTGATTACTTGGTCTATTTTCGACTTCTACGCGGACGAAGTCGCGGGCAAAAGCTAGTACAAAATATAATACTAAGGAACCCTTCATGCGGGAGTCCGAATCGCACTTGGCTGGTTTTTTAGGGTTCAAAGGGTAAAAACGGGACCCTCGTTACTAAGACTCCACTGTCTGTAGTTTCGGAGCCTGTTCGTAACAAACAAAAAAAACGTGTGGATCTGGAGGACTGCCGCGGTAAAGCTATTGCATCGTGCGAGCTTCGTACAGTCGTACCATATACATACACGTTAAGCGAACGCTCGGCCGAGCTACATGGTAGGCGGAGTGGGGGGTGTTAGGTTTTATTTTCTTTACGGAATTTATTGATTCGGTCGCCCCGCTCAAAGCCCGCGATAAAAGCTATGCAATAGCTTAAAATAATTTCTCTTTATAAAATTTGTGCCAATTTTCCTTTACTAATATTCTAATGCGAAAGTAAAACCGCCATAAATAGGTCCTTGGAGAAGAGCATAGGTTACTTTTTATCCCGATCTCGGATAAAACGGGGGCAAAACCACAGCTAATCTACATCTGCACTAACATTATAAAGAAGAAAGATTTTTTGTTAATAGAGAATTGGCACCAAAACTACTGAATCAATTTTGATGAAACTCTATATGAGAAAACATTTATTCATTGTCAGTAACATAGGCTACTTTTTATCCCGATATTCCCACGGGATCGGGAGTTATACGGGTGATATCGCGCTTTTTTTAAACGCTGCTTTTATCAACATGACCGATATCTTTTCTATTATTAACTTATCATTAAATTGACAGGGTTTATCAGTGTGGTAATAATCGCGGTTTCAATCGATTTGTTTTTATTATTGTTTTGTTAATGGAAAATGTTTTTTATAAAGATTTGAGTTCCATGATAAAAAACTTAGTTCTATGAGTTTAGTAATTTTGCAATAGGACTCTAAGAAAAGACTCAAGACTCCAATTGTTTATTTTAGTCTTGCGAGCTCTGCCAATATGAGTCCAGTCCCTAGGACGAATATCGCTGGTCTTAAAGGACTCTATGTTTTTAGGGTTCTGGACCCAAAGGGTCATAACGGGACCCTATTACTAAGACTCCGCTGTGCGTCCGTCTGTCTGTCTGTCACCAGGCTGTATATCATAAACCATGACAGCTAGAGAGTTGAAAACAATATTTTTTTTGTGAATTTATACTCCCAACAGCGCAGGTAGAAGACTGTTAACCTATGCAGCCTTGTCTGAAATAAAATATTTTTTTAGGGTTTTTTGCATTTGTTTTTGCGTCGGGGGTTAAAAGGAAAGAGTTCCGGGAACTCTCTCCATACAAACGTAGTCGACTGTTTTCTTCCTGAATAATGACATTAGAGCAAATATTATTGTGGCATAAAACCTATTACTGACATGACCAATTGACCATAATCTTAATTTCTATGATAATTAGAAAAAAAAACAAAACATAGGGGCATAGTCATGGCAGTTATAGGTTTTATGGCACAAAAATATTTGCTCTAGTGTCTAGAGAAACAGTCGACTACGTTTGTATGGAGAGAGCGCCGGTACCCTTATATAATGGTACGGTACCCTTCGTGCGCGAGTCCAACTCGCACTTGGCCGGTTTTATACAAACCATATTTTTTAAAATTCTAACCTAGTAAAACATTAGCCTACAATTTTATCAATGTATTTGTAAATATTCAAGAATCACACCTCAATTTTTTCTTAAAAACAAACGTTGAGCCAACAGTGACTCAAGACTATCTATAAATAGCACTAACCACGCGCTTCGCAAATAGATTTTAAATTATCTAAATATATAAAGCATAGACTCATTTAACTTTGAAGCTACGAGTGTGAGACTTTGCCTTTTAAGAGGAAAGGGTACCGGCGCTCTCTCCATACAAACGTAGTCAACTGTTTACTCCCTGGATAATGACACTTGAGCAAATATTTTTGTTGCATAAAACTTATAACTGCCATGACCATGCCCCTATGTTTTTTTTTGTTTTTAAAATCTTAATTTCTATGATAATTAGAAAATGAAAAAACCAATACATAGGGACATAGTCATGGCAGGTTTTATGCAATAAAAATATTTGTGCTAGTGTCATTATCCAGGGAGGAAACAGTCGACTACGTTTGTATGAAGAGAGAGCCGGTACCCTTTCACCTTAAGACGCAAGGGAGTACTTAGAAAGGATTTTTTTTGGAAATTCGACACATTGGTCCACGGCCGGCCGGGATTCGAACCCACGACCTTCAGAATGAAAGTCGAGGTATCCGAGTCGAGCTACCACTGAGCCAACACCGCTCTTAGAGCGTACCTTTTCCGTAGTCGGCTTTAGTTTTTATTTATTACAGATAGATAAGTAACGTAATAACATAGTACTTGATTAAATGCACAATTAAGTTATTAAAAAGAAGTAAAATGAGTATTTTAACCAATTACTGAGTATTCAGTAATCTGAGTTGCGTATTCAGATTTCTTTGATTTGTTTTATATGGAAAAAACCTGATTATTGTCTTGTAAGCAAGCTAAGCGGTTTTCTACCTACCTGTTGGATAAAATTAATATTGGCACCCTAACAGCTTAGTCGACCGTGCCTAGAGTGTAAGAGTAAGAGCAATGCTAACAGCTTTCGTAAATTTCATAAGAAAAGTCCACCGATTGGATTCGAATCCACGACCTTCGGAATGAATTATCTACCACTAGGCCATAATTGAATACATTTTAAACAATTTACTGAATGCAAAGTAGAGGAGTATATAAGTATTGATTTCGTATGTTCTCTGTCAGCCTGGGAGCCATTTTACAAGCCTAGAAAGGTTGCCTGGAAGAAATCGCTTTCAGCGATAAGGCCGCCAATTTGTGCAACTTATACTTTCTAGCTATTACTTTACTTTGTGTGTATAGTGTTCTGTTTCTTCCTGTGTTGTACGAATAAAGTTATCTATCTATCAAGTTAGTTAGTATATATATATAGACAAATGCTAAATAGTATGTTTGTTTGTTTGTTACAGATCCAACAGCCAGGTGCATCCAATATGCACACATTGGCACAATCGGCCCAACCCCAAATACTTGGTAAGTTTTACATATCTATATATATAAAAGGGAAAATCACTGACTCACTCACTCACTCATCACGAAATCTCAGAAACTACAAGTGCTAGGAGTCTCAAATTTTGCATGGGGGTTCCTTTTATGACGTAAGTGCTCACTAAGACGGGATTTTGCGAAATTCAACCCCTAAGGGGAGCAAATGGGGGGTGGAAGTTTTGCATAATATAGCCGTGCGAAGCCGGGGCGGGTCGCTAGTATCTATTATAAAAGAAAGTCGCATGTCTGTCTGAACGCAAATCTATTTCAAATTGTTGATTTTTTACTTAGTTTTTGTACAAACTTACGGATTTACGTGTAGTTTGTATGGAATACTTAGGTCTATCCAAAATAAGCAAAGTAGATTTAAGCATTCTAAAAAGCTGGCAGGGATTATAATAATAAATGAGTCCTTCTAAAAATTGGTCATTACACTAATGAGGCATTATACGAATAAGTCTTTTGCAGAATGAGGTATTGTGAGAACTAGTCCTAAAATAAGCAATTCCGAGCACAGGTCCTTTTTTTCCTTACCTTACCTAAAAAGGTGAAAAAAGATCACTTTCTTGTCCGTCTGTCTGTCTTCGCCGTGTGCCAACGAATAGGTCCTGTATCTACAAACATTGTCTATCTGTTCAAATGTCAATATGTCTTGCAGGTTCATCAGCAATGATATCGGTAGGCGGAGGCGGTGGGTTCGGCCGGTCAAGTGCGGGCGGCCGTCCTGCAGCTCCGGCTGTCATCAACTATCTCAAGCCAGGAGCCGTGCAGTATGCACCGGCTAAGCCGCAGCCGGTCCCTTCAAGGATTAAGGTAAATGTTCACTTGTACTTGTTTACGGGCTGTTTTGCCGCCATTAGACCCTTTTTAATTGGGTCCTTTTTGAGTGAGGATGGAGTAGGCTTGCCCAGCACTTACTACCCTCCAGCTTAGTCGACCATTACCAGAGGAGAGAACTTGTCAATACTTCTGGAGTCAACTAAGTCGCGGGTTTCATCACGATGTTTTCCTTCACCGTAAGAGCAATGTCAATTAGCGCACATAATTTTTTCTTAAGAAAAATCCATTGGTGAACGGCCGGCCGGGATTCGAACCCACGACCTTCAGAATTAAAGTCGAGGTATCTACCACTAAGCCAACACCGCTCTAAAAGTTCACTTATTGGATAGTTGATTAGGTGTGGTTTGGTTATTGGCCCTTAGATGTTAGTTTTGATGTTTCATTTAGCCATTTGTTGTCTCATGACTTGAAGACTTATTTATTTATTTAGAAAACCTACAGCTTTACAGAAATAATAAGAAACAAGACGAGAGCCAATTATAGGTTTTCACGAGTAGAAATAGGATATAGATACAAAACAAGCGAGCCAAAACACAAATCATAATACAGCAGCTACTTCAAGTGTGTTCAGTCATTGGCCGCTTGGTTGCCATTTCTTTGGCCACTTTGAAGTACATTTTTACTCACGAACAGAAATCCTCAAGCATGTTCAGTAGTTTGCTGCTTATTGGCTATCGGTTTTGGTGTTTTAACCGTTTGGTTGGCTTATTTAAAGCAACATACATTGTCACTTGTGACTTGAAAACTTAAGTAAATACACTACGTTTTATACAAACAGAAATTCTCAGACCAGATTTTTTTTTAAATTAAATACGAATGATTCCATTAGAAAAGATCATAAACATATGAAAATAGCAAACCTACATATCATAGGGTCACAAAAATACAAAAACTAATATCTAATTTTTGTCTCTCTCCTTATAGCCCGGCCTAGCCCCCCTCCCCCCTCTATCCCGTCAGTCCCCCTCCCCGTGTCCCCTACCAACCCCCCCGCAGCAGTTCCAGCGGCTGAAGGTGGAAGACGCCCTCTCATACTTGGATCAAGTCAAGTTCAAGTTCAATACACAACCTCAAGTCTACAACGACTTCCTCGATATTATGAAGGAGTTTAAAAGTCAGACGTGAGTATAATTTATTTATTTTAGACTAGCTGCTCAGTGATCCAGCTATCTACTATCAAATTTCATCATAATCGGTCTAGCAGTGTCTAGGTGTTATGTAAGTTATAGATTTTATGCAACAAAAATATTTGTGCCAGTGTCATTATCCAGGGAGGAAACAGTCGGCTACGTTTGTATGGAGAAAGGGCCGGGTACCCTTTCCTCTTAAATATCGCACTTAATTTTTTCTTAAGAAAAATCCATTGGTGTTTATTCGGGATTCAAACCCACTACCTTTCGAAAGTCGAGGTATCTACCACTAGACCAACATCGCTTTATTGCACCCATTGTTTTACCATAATCCAAACTTAATAACACAAAAAGAAAAGATTGATTGTTTGCATTAAATAGGCTCCGAAACTACTGGACCGATTAAGATGAAACTTGGCATGAAGATACATTGATTCATTGGCAGTAACATAGACTATTTAATATCCCGATATTCCCACGGGATCGGGAGTTATGAGTGTAACCGCGATCTAATAATCATGTATTTTCTGTCTCCAGTATAGATACGCCGGGTGTAATAACTCGCGTATCGAACCTCTTCAAAGGCCATCCCGAGTTGATCGTTGGCTTCAATACCTTCCTGCCACCGGGGTATAAGATAGAAGTTCAGAGCGATGGACAGGTAAATATTAAATAAATAATATTTTCATATTTTATTCTCATTCATTTATTTTTCTACATATAATTTATTTACTTACAATTAAAACAAAATGAAAATTACAATTACAAAATTAAAATATACAAACAGAAAACTAAAATAAAATTACAAATAAAAGACATCCTCAAGGGCGTCTCCCCGAGGCATCGTTCCCAGAAGGCTGGCAACATTTCCCCTCTGAATGGCCAGACTGACCCTTTGAGCGAAAAAGCTACCAGCCCTCCGATCACCAGATCTCGACAAGACGCGCGCCGAGGTCCCTAAAAAAAGCAGAGGCTTCAGGACCCCAAGACCCCAAAGTCTCCACCCCTATCGGGACGAACATGAAACGATCCGCCAGCTCCAAATACTATTATATAATATTTATTTTTCTTAAATTTAGATTTTTATAAAAATAAACTGAATACATAAAACTTATAACTTATAAAATATTTTTTATCAAAGCGTTTAAACTTAACCTAAATAAAATGTAATTTACAAGTATAAAAATATTTTTTTGAACTTGTAAATTATATTTTATTTTTAAACATATTTATTATTATTATAATTTAAAAAAACTTGTTTGTCTAAGTATACTAATAATATAGAGAGTAATATTTGATAAGGGAAAATGCGTCTTTAAAATAAAAAACATTGATCTCAAAGTTTGTGAAGTATGACACTCAGCTAAACTACCTCTTTACAAAATGTCTTCCAAATCGGTCCCCTGGTTTTATGGTTTTAGTGATTAAACCACCTAAAACCTTACAAACTTTACCTTATTGTAATATCAGTATAGATCAATAATTTATTAAAGAAAAGGAAAATATTTATCACTACATAGTATAAAGCGCTTCCCGCTGTCTGTCTGTCCCTATATATGCGTAGATTTTTAAAACTACGCAACGGATTTTGATGCGGTTTTTTTATATATATAGGATTCAAGAGGAAGCTTTTAGTATATAAAACAAAACTACCACTCTTACGAAGTCGCGGGCAACAGCTTGTTATTTTATAAATGTTATATTGATTGATTATGTTTGTGGTTTAGGTGTCTGTATCGATGCCGTCTCCGACCGGGCTTGGCGGAGCGGGCGGAGTCCTGCTCGGTGTACATCACTCGCCGCAACAGCAGCAGCAGCTCGTCCATCTGTTACCAGTGCCACAGTACGTATACATACACTTTACATACAATCAATAAATGGGTATAATTATCTATCTATACATATAAAATGCTTTGTTCTGACTGACGGATCAAAGCACAGCCTAAACCGCTGATTGTAGAGACCTGAAACTTGGAGGGTGTGTTCTTTGTATGACGTATGCATCCGATAATGGGACTATATGACTCCTGGGTCCATTTTCGACTTTAACGCGGACAAAGTCGCGGGCAAAAGCTAGTCTATACATATAAAATGCTTTGTCCTGACTGACAAACTAATGCACAACTTAAACCGCTGATCGTAGAGACCTGAAACTTGGAGGGCGTGTTCTTTGTATGACGTAGGCATCCGATAAGAAAGATTTTCCGAAATTCTACCTCTTAGAGGGTGAAAAAGGGGGGCAGAGTTGGTATGGGACAATGTGAGTTCTTGGTTTAATTTCGACTTTACCGCGGACGAAATCGCGAGCAAAAGCTAGTTCTATGATAATTTCATACTATTGATCTTCTTTTGCCTGCACCTATACCAATTTATTTGTGGTCGGCGCAATACGTCTTCTTACGTTCTCTTCTATTAGTCGTCATCTCATCGTTTACATCCATCTCTCCTATATTGTGGAGAACGGGTAAATCTTTCGGACATTTATTTATTAATTGAAAATCAGAGTGACATTTAATCCCTGAGTCGGAATCGTCACCCCTGAAAACCTTTTAAACGATACCCTACTACATAATCGGACACTTTTGACAGCTGTAAATGTTCGATCGTCTTTTGTTTCCGTTTTAATTTTAAGCCATTTCCGGAATGAGACCATTAAAGAATAAGTCTTTATAGGAGTAGTTAGTCCTTTTCGTACTATGTAATTCTAGAACTCTTGTTTCCATTTACGGAATAGGACATTATAGTACTAATTGCAATACTTGTTGATAGGTCGTCACAGAACAGCGCTATAGTCCACAACCTCTCTGTGAGCGGCGGCGGTGGTGTGGGCGGTGTCGGCGCTACGGTCTCGACCACGCCGGCAAACACTCTCCATCAGATATCCCAGGCCCATCAGCAGATTGAAGCAGCTGCTATACATCATGCACCAGGTAAATACGGTGAAAAAACAGGGGCCCAACTCGCCGGGACGCCATGGCTATGTATCCAACTAATTCGTTTTAAAATGTACGGAAATTGTGGCAACGTCGCCAGTCTGGAAGCGTAGCCACGACTGACGATGTGCTTTGTGGAGACTGGATACTCTGGCGTAGCCACCGTAACCAGTACAGTGTATTCGTGTAAGCTGCGCCTCGCTTACTCTCTGTCCAACGAGGTCGCTAATATTTTTTAGGAAGGAAGCCCTTGTTTTTTTATAGACACTGGCTCTATTTGGCGGCCTAGGTTAGCCAAACGAGTAAACTAACTAAAAGTAGATTATTAGATTTTTCATCACCAGGAATCATCGATCCTGCAAAAAAAAAATCACCTATATTTTGGTACCAATCGTTGCTGATAGAGATCAATTTCTGGCAACAAACATAGTACTTATAGTAAATTGTGTCTAGGTGGTGGAGGCAGCGCGACGACACACGCGGCTGCGCCTACGGCGGGACAACCTGTCGAGTTCAACCATGCTATCGAATATGTCAACAAGATCAAGGTAACGACACTTCCATAGACGACTAGAAGGTTGCGGGTTCGATTCCAGCTGCCTAACTTATATCTATGTACAGATAGATAAAACATTGAAAATAAACTTGAACGTTCAAGCAATTTATTGTTGTGGTGATTTTTTATTTTATGTGGTAAAATTATGCATAACAAATTGATTTAATTTTTTTTATTGCAAGGTAAAACTATGTATAACAAATTGATTTAAAAATATTAATTATAGTGTAAAATTACGCATAGCAAAATGATTATATTTTTTAAATAATTAATTAATTATAGTGGTAGTTATTACTGAAATTTGCAAATAAAATGCATCTTTAAATTCGTCTTATCACTGCGGTGGTGTTTATTGGAAATGCATTTTTCCTTGAAAAACTTTCTTAATATATTAATTTTGAAAATTTTCTTAAAAAGAATAATAATTATTGATGTATTCTACATTTCCAAAGGGTTAAATGATGAAATTAATTACCGTTTGATTTCAACATGAAAATAACTAGCGGCTGCTCTTTTTGAGTTCTGATAACCCTTATTTATATAAGAAAATACATTATTATGGCAAAATTAGACAAGACTATTACCGAACTTCTGCCTGCGGCTTCTAACTTCCTATAGTTGCTAAGTTTTAGTGCTAGATGGCGCTGTGCACAACGACTTCTATACATAAAAATGCTTTGTCCTAAATGACTGACTGACCGACTGATGGATCAACGCACAGCATCCGCTTAAAGATCCAATTCTATCCCCTTAAAGATTCTCAATTCTCAATTCTATCCCCTTAAAGAAAAAGGGAGGCAAAGTTTGGATGGGACAATGTGATTCCTTGGTTCCAATCTACTTCAAATTTTGCATAAACATTCTTTCAACAACAAAAAAATTTAAAAAAACTAAAAATCCTATCAGAACCGTTTTTGACTCCTACACAGATGAAGCCGCAAGTAAATACTAGTCTATCTGTAATACTAACAAATCCCCCGACTTTCCTCACAGTCTCGTTTCTCCCGTCAACCGGACAAGTACAAGCGTTTCCTGGAGATACTGCACGCGTACCAACGCGGCCATCGCGATCTGAAGGAGCCACAAGCCAAGCAGCAGACCGAACAGGAGGTCTATTCACAGGTCAGTTTAAATTCAGATATGTAGATTTATAGGTGACCATTTAAATAGAGGTTATTTAGTAATAAATCGGCCAAGTGCGAGTCGCACTCGCGCACGAAGGTTTCCATACCATTATATTCTGTTTTTAACATCCGACGTAAAAACAAATGCCAAAAACCCTATAAAATATTGGATGTCGAGACGAGGCTGTATAGGTTAAAAGTCTTTTGCCTGCCCTTTTGGGAGTATAGTTAAGATTTTTTTTGTATAAAATGAACATAACCCATAATTCTTAAAAATATAGTAAAAAAAATACTAACATTTTTTCATGTTTAGAATTTCTTGTTATAGCGACAACAGAAATACATAATCTGTGAAAATTTCAACTGTCTAGCTATCACGGTTCATGAGATACAGCCTGGTGACCGACAGACGGACGGACAAACAGACAGTGAAATCTTAGTAATTTTTCTATTCTATTCTCATGATTCCAACTGAATAAAAACATTTTGACTTTGTTACATTTTATGACGTCACATCCGTCAAATCAACAGAATTCTGGCGGATGTTGCTAATCTAACCTCTTTGTCCATCTCTTTTGTTCAATCTAGGTCACTAAATCTGTAGTGAATTAAATTCTAAAACAATATTTTGGTACTAACTATAGTTGGTTTTATAATGATGAAATTAATTACCGTTTGATTCTAAATGAAAAAAACTAGCGGCTGCTCTTTTTGAGTTCTGATATTATACCAAAAAAAACTCCTATTTCTCGCAATTTTACTTCAAATATCTAAACGTGGTGAATATTGATCACAGGTGGCGAAATTGTTTGAAAATCAAGAGGATCTGTTGACTGAGTTTGGTCAATTTCTACCTGATGCTAAGGCGGTGACTAAGCCGCCAGAGACAGAGTCGCATTATGCCGTTGCCGCGCCACAGGTAAGAAAAAAAATATGGTTATGGACCATTTTCTTGCTTTAAAAAAAAATTCGCAAACGTGTGGTAAGGTTTTCATCAGTCTATGTATGTTTGTTTAATTTGTCTCCTTTATTCTCTCTGTCTTGTACGGTTTTTCGTAACGCGTTACATTTTTTTCTCTGTACCCTCGCTAAACCGCGATAAGCATTATATAAGACATTAACATTTCATAGCTATGGTCCATGGTTAAATCCGCGTAAGGCCCGATCCCGTGGGAATATTGGGATAAAAAGTAGCCTATGTTACTGTCAATGAATCAATGTATCCTCATAACAAGTTTTATTAAAATCGGTCCAGTAGTTTCAGAGCCTTATATCTATACATATAAAGCCTTATATCTTTGTCCTGAACTACTGACTGACTGACGGATCAACGCAAAGCCTAAACCGCTGATCGTAGATACCTGAAACTTGGAGGGTGTGTTCTTTGTGTGACGTAGGCATCTGATAAGAAAGGATTTTCCGAAATTCTACCCCTAAGGGGGTGAAAAAGGGGGGCAAAATTTGTATGGGACAGCGTGATTCCTTAGTGCATTTTCGACTTCTACGCAGACGAAGTCGCGGGCAAAAGCTAGTAATAAATATAAAATTCAAAGTCTTGACTGATATGTCAACGCACAGCTCAACCGTATGGATGGATCGCGCTAATAATTGACACATAGCTGTTGTTGCATCCGCTAAGAAGGGATTTTGGAGAATTACATACTAGACCGCTTTAGATGAAAATCGACAATTTGGTAGTTTAGGGGATGGAGAAGTACACAGAATACTTTTATCCCAAAATTCCCTCGGGATCGGGAGTTACGCGGATGAAACTGGTACCTAATACAGTTGAATATGTATAACAGCAGCAAGTGGGTCGTTCCCGCGAGCCGTCCCCGGAACGGGACCGGTTCCCCGCCACGTCGCCGCTACACGCCGTGCCCCTGCCGCATCATCAGCACCATCATCATGCACAGGTATATATAGATATATATAATAAATAATAATAATGTTGTTGCCAAATAAATCTACAAGAACACAATACTACAAAAAGAAGATAACTTATCATAAAGCGATTCTGCCGTAAAGCTAATCTATCCTAAAGCAAACAAAGGCTTGCAACTATCTCAAATTTATTCAAATACAAATTTATAATTAAACTAGCTGTCCCGGCAAAATTGTTTGGGCATATTATATGTTTGTCGATTCCCAGACCTAACGAATATACACAAAAAATTTGATACAAATCGGTTCAGCCGTTGGCAACTGACATCGTGACACGAGAATTTTACATATGTTGGGATTTATTAGTAACTATATTAGCTAGCGGTTGAGGGCCACTTCTGTGCGCCTAAACAAATAACTGTAGTTCATTGACTTTTGGAAATTCGAACATTTTTTTTTTGATAATGTTGAGGTTTCGAAAATCAGCAGAAAAAGGTTAATGACCTCCGTGTAAAGAACAGCTGATTTGAAGGCAAATATGACTTCAAAATTTTCAATAAGTTACCCTGTATTAGTATTTTATGAGTCGTCTCGTCGCCATATAACAAGCCCAGTTAGTTTGATACTAGATGGCGCTGTTTCCTATATAAAAGACAATGATGAGAACCGTGCGATGTGCAATCACAGACAACCCAATGGTGAACACACGCATGCTGCCTTCCTACTGACGTCACTATACCACATCCACATCCATAGCTACATATTATACCACATACTAATTACGTACGTCTGTTATCGTACAGATTCCGAAGCATTCTACTGTGGTGGCGTCTCCAGCGCCCCCTGTTGCTAATCAACATCATCATCTCAAGAGATCTCCCAGTTTCTCATCTACTAATCAGATTCGTAAGTATTTCTTAATCTATACATACAAAATGTTTTGTCCTGACTGATGGAGCAATGCACAGCCTAAACTGTTGATCGTAGAGACCTGAAACTTTGAGTGTGTGTTCTTTGTATGACGCAGGCATCCGATAAGAAAGGCTTTTTCCGAAATTCTACCGCTTAGGGGTGAAAGGGGGGGGGTAAATTTGTATGGGACAATGTGATCCTATTAGAACTACTTTTTGACTTTTACGCGGACGCAGTCATGGACAAAGCTAGTCTCTTCTATAATATGCTTTATCCTGACTGACTGACGGATCAACGCACAGCCTAAGCCGATGATCGTAGAGACCTGAAACTTAGAGGGTGTGTTCTTTGTATGACGTAGGCTTCCGCTAGGAAAGGATTTTGAAAAATTCAACCCATAAGCTAGTAATACTTTCATATTAATATGTGAAAGTTTGTGTTGTTACCTCAACCGCTTCTGTCTTTCATAGAAGCGGGATTGGGTTCAACAAATTTTTCTAACCATCATCATCCGAGTAATGGTCTGTGTTATTCCTAATGAATTAATGTATCTACATCCAAGTTTCATCAAAATCGGTTCAGTAGTTTCGGAGACTATTGGTACTAACAAAAAAATTTTTTCCTCTTTTTTAGACCAAATTCTCCTAACCAATAGCTCAGTAATAGAGATGGCATCAATTATATAAAGATAGTCCAATGTACAGGTGTTGAGACACATTGGAGCATTGCTGTAATACTATTTCCCTTTAGCGGTCGGCGCTCCGCCAGCGAAGAAGGCCCGCGGTTGGATCTCGCGCGACGTGTCATTCGCGGAAGCAGCTAAACTGGCAACACCGCACGATTTGAGCTTCTTTGATCGAGCAAGGCGAGCGTTACGTCATCATCATGTCTATGACAACTTTTTGAGGTGAGTCGAACATATTTCTAAGGAATATGATACATTTAGAATACTTATCTAAGGTTAGATTAGGTTAGAAAACATTAGTAATAAAGTAAGGTTAGATACGTGAAAACACTAGTTTTTTTTTAACTAGAATAAGATGATAATAAACTTAGGGTGGGATCATCTGCCCCGCCGCTCCGGTGCATACGCATTTCTCATCGTTAAAAAAAGGTTAGAAATGTGAAATATGGTTAAAAATATATGTTTCTTTGACAAAATGGGCTCAGAATAGGTTTTAACTGATAGTCAAACGTTATTAGAAACCCTGACCGTAATTCTCCCCCTCAGATGTCTACTCCTGTTCACGAACGAGATCATCTCATCATCGGAACTGCTGTCAGTGACCGCACCGTTCCTCTGCCGTCATCCTGAACTACAGAAGTGGCTGCAGGACTTCGTCGGGCCACCTTCTCCGCCACATACGCCTACGCACAACCAGAATACTGGTAAGTCTTTCTATAGCTACCATCTGTGCTAGTCTTGGGGAGATATTCCCCTGGATGATTCCCTCGAGGCTTTCTTGAAGGAAACTGGTGACAGATTCCCCTCAGATGATTCCTGTGAGGCTTCTTTAAAGGAAACTGGGTACAGATTCCCTGGATGATTCCCTCGAAGCTTCCTTGAAGAAAATTGGAGACAGATTCTCCCAGGATGATTCCCCCGAGGCTTCCTTAAAGGAAACCGATGAAAAATTAAATACAGAAAAGATAAATTCATAAAAAAGGCACACGACAAACAATCACAAGGCAAAAAGAACAGTTAAAAGTCACTTGAGTAAATAACAAACAAAGATAACTCTGGATGATTCCCTATTAAAATGCCTTGCCATGCAATTGAAATGAAAGACCACAGGCCTTGCAATTTGCACTAAGGATGGTCACCAAAGAGTATTTACTCTGTTTCCGACTCCGACATATATCGTTATCAACCCCTTGTTGCGGCGGGTGTCTTTGAAGATTGTACTCGTACTATGATAGTTTCAAAACCTAATAAAGAATATAGTGATTAGAAATTAAGTTCCTGATGCGTGTTTTACGAAATGTTTTTACATTTTAATTTCTAACTCGTTATTTTTACGCAAAATATCATTATTTTCGTAATTAGCGAGCATCTGGTACGAAATATGTACCCTTTAAAACCGATTTTAATGCATTCTTAGTCTTATTACGGGGATTTTAGTTTAGAAACGACGAATAATTTTAGTTATACCAAAATGTAGGAAAAGACTTGTAGACACACAAAACAACAATTTTACTTTCAAAATTTAATAATTGTACAAGCAAAATACATCTTGCTTTTTGGCTCAATATATTATTATGAGTTTTAAATATAAACGAAACACAAAAACGACTACCTTTTTTCACTTGAACTCCGAAATAAATGTTGTTATCCGTCTAAACCAATAACCGATTTTATCTAAAAAAATGAGGGTAATTGTCGATTCTTCATTAACGTTGCAACTTTAAATTCAGTTTGACACGAGAACATGATCGATAGACCGCGTAAATCTCGCGCTTAAATAATAAAATTATGAAATTGTGTGACTGAAATAGTAAACTATTGCCGCTATAAATAATTTTCGTTAAAAAATCTTCAATTAAATGTGAATTTCGTGTTAAAATACGATGTGTTGCTGTTACGATCGTTAAAAAAACGTTAATATTACTAATGGTTTTTAAAATTGATTTATTTCTGTGACTTCTTAAAACTTCGCGATAAATTTTTCGTATTTATTTTGGTAAATAATAATTAGGTACTGTCAGGGAAAAAAAATGAAAGTGGAAAAAGAAGAGAATATCGAAAAGCAATTGAAGATTGAAATGAAAAGACGCGGACGTCCGAAAAAAGGTGGTGAATACGAATAAAATAGTTGTAGTTTTGGCAGGAAAAAAAGCTATATTATTTTAATTTTTTTAAACCTAACTGCGCCCCGCGGATTAACACGCTTTAGTGTCTCTTTATAAGTAACTAGCTTAAGCCCACGACTTCGTCCGCGTAGACGTCGAAAATTGTACTTTTAACCAACCACCCCCAAAATAACTTTCTCCGCCTTTTTAACCCCGTTAGGGGATAAATTTCAATAAAATACGAAACGCGTCTTCTATCAATTCTGTTAAAGAATGTTTATGCAAAATTTGAAGTAGATTAGACCAAGGAATCACGTTGTCCCATACAAAATTTGCCCCCCTTTTTCACCCTCCAAGGGGAAGAATTTCGGAAAATCCTTTGTCAGTCAGGACAAGCCATTTTATATGTATAGACTAGCTTTTGCCCGCGACTTTGTCCGCGTTAAAGTCAAAAATGGACCCAGGAGTCATATAGTCCCATTATCGGATGCCTACGTCACACAAAGAATACACCCTCCAAGTTTTAGGTCTCTACGATCAGCGGTTTAGGCTGTGCGTTGATCCGTCAGTCAGTAATTCAGGACAAAGCATTTTATATGTATAGAAGATATGCATTACCTACATACACGGAATACATTATAGTTACTACGAACTCCAAACTTTAACACTCCTTTTTACCTCAAACTTCCAAACATCCATTTCTAATTTCTAAAAATAATTTTCAATTCGAACCAGTACTTCCTGAGATAAGCGCGTTCAAACAAACAAACTCTTGAGCTTTATAATAGTAAAGACTTGTATTTATTATAACCCCTACATTCGTCGTAACAGGCTTCAACTCGTACTGCGACAACGTATTCTCCCGCTCGCGGTCCCGTGAACGTGAACGTGAACGTGAACGCGAACGCGATCGTGAACGTGAACGCGACCGCTTCCCGTCACACTCGGCTACGAGGTACGAGAGCATCGGCCAGCCGAGGCACGATCGCAATGCTGAAACCACACCCGCTATGGATATCGGTAAGTTTTACTATGTACTACTTGTACTTGAAAGGGCTGTTTTCCGCAATTAGACCATTTTTAATTGGGTCTTTTTGCGTGAGGATGGAGTAGGCTTGCCCAGCACCTACTACCCTCTCAGCCTAGTCGACCATTTCTAGAGGAGTGAACTTGTTAATACTTCTGGAGCCAACTAAGCCGCGGGTTTCATCACGATGTTTTCCTTCACCGTAAGAGCAATGTCAAGTAGCACACGTACATTTTTCTTAAGAAAAATACATTGGTGCTTGTCGGCCGGGATTCGAACCCACGAACTTCAGAATGAAAGGCGAGGTATCTACCACTAAGCCAACACCGCTCTACTTTACTATGTATCTATATCTTTCTATATATCAAATTCTCGTGTCGCGGTGTTTGTTACCAAACTCCTCCGAAGCGGCTGAACCTTTTTTTTATGATTTTTAAGCTATTGCATAGCTTTTATCGCGGGCTTTGAGCGCGAAGAACGAATCAAGAAATTCCGTAACGAAAATAAAACCTAACACGGGGGGTGTTAGGTTTTATTTTCGTTACGGAATTTCTCTCTGCCTACCATGTAGCTCGGCCGAGCGTTCGCTTAACGTGTATGTATATGGTACGACTACGGAGCTAGGTGATAATTAGGGAATAACATTGGGCATAACTTATTTTCAAAAAATTAGGGACCCATAAGATAATTGCAATATTGTAACCCAAGGTAGTATCAGATAAATGTATAAAACTTAAATGTTTGATTCCAGATTTGACGACGTGCAAGCGCCTGGGCACGTCTTACTGTGCTCTACCGCGTGAGGCGGCAGCGAGGCGATGTTCCGGACGTACGCCACTATGTAAAGAGGTAATTGATGACGCTACACTGTAATACGACCCAGTTGGCACAATGGTCACCATGCCGGACTGTCAAACACAGGGTTGCGGGCTCGATTCCCGCCTCAGACAAGTATTTATGCTTAGATATTTGTCTGTGGTCTGGTTGTTTCTGTGTATTATAAGTATATATTTACAAAAGAAAAGTATATAAGTAGTATATGAGTTGTCTAGCACCCATAACACAAGTGTAGTTACTTAGCTTGGGGCTAGATGGCGATGTGTGGAATGTCCTGTAATATTTATTTATTTAATACACTGATCCCGTGGGCATATCGTGATAAAAAGTACCCGTATTCACAATCAACCCAATGATATTGCATAGTGCGCGCGAACGTAAAGAGCCGCAAATTATATACTGGAGTGCAGACAGCAGCACAAAATTGACCAATCCTAGGGCCGCATTTAGCGCAGTGCGTTCACTTATCCAAGAGCAACTCGAGTACTGTTTGTGAACACGGCCGTATGTCACTGTCAATAAATCAATGTAATCTCATACTAAGTGTCATCTAAATCGATCCAGTTCTTTTGGAGCCTATTCAAATAATAAAATATTTCCTCGTTATAATATTAGTATAGACAAAAACAAAATTATAAAATGCTTTAAAACCAAATAAAAAAATGATTGTCTGTAAAGTCTGGTTACGTACGATAATTTTGCGTGATAACGCCCGAAGATATCGTTGCTATGGTTACCTTGTCAATAACACTGACGTTCCCGTAACATGACTACGTTGCTATGGTTACCCATCATGTCAACAGAATGTGGGTGGAACGTGAGCGATTACGTCACACTTTTTTGTGAGTGCAGTTCATCGATTTATAAGACGTCTAAAACCACTAGGTCATTATTAATAAATATGTTTAATTTCAGGTATTAAATGATACGTGGGTATCGTTCCCGACTTGGAGCGAAGATTCTACTTTCGTCACGTCACGGAAGACTCAGTACGAAGAATATATCTACAGATGCGAAGACGAGAGATTTGAGGTAAACTTGCATTGCTATGTTTAGGTTTGAAAGGTGTGGAATGGATTTACTTTCTAGGGCCCGGTGTTTCAACCGAGTAAGGCCTGATCCTGTGGGAATATTGGGATAAAAAGTAGCCTGTTTTAATCCAGATCTACTTAACGAGTTTCATCGCAATCGGTTCTGTAGTTTTTGTGTGAAGGAGTTATAAACATACATACAAACGTACTTAAGTCAAAACTACCTAATATTTATATGCAAATAAATCTTACTGTCATTATGAGGTATTTAATGTTACTTTGTTCAGGTTTGAAGGGTTTGGGTGCTCGGTAATTAAGCGCCATATAAGGGTTAAATGATGAAATTAATTACCGTTTGATTTCCACATGAAAATAACTAGCGGCTGCTCTTTTTGAGTTCTGATAACCCTTATTTCTTTCTTAAAGCGTCCCTTTAGTCCCAATCCTTTTTGAATATAGGGATAAAAGTTATCCAGGTCTTCATCTATCTACATATCAAAGGATATGGAGACTGACACAGTAGTTGTCTTAATTTTTAAGTTTCCGTACCTAAAGGGCAATAACGGGACACTTTTACTAAGACTTCACTGTCTGTCTGTCACCAGGCTGTATCTCATGAACCGTGATAACTAGACAGTTGAAATTCTCACAGATGTATTTCTGTTGCTGCTATAATAAGAAATACTAAAAACAATATTATGGTACGAAACCCATCGTGCGCGAGTTTTATTATTATTTTTTAGTTGTATGTCAGAGATGTATTAAACAAATTGTTTCCCCTCTCTCTCAGCTGGACGTGGTAATAGAAACGAACGCTGCAACAATCCGCGTCCTCGAAGGTGTGCAGAAGAAGTTGTCCCGCATGTCTGGCGAGGAGGCAGCCCGGTACAGGCTGGACGAGTGCCTCGGGGGCTCCTCGCCGACCATACACCAGAGAGCCTTGAGGAGGATCTACGGTGATAAGGTGGTACGATACACATCATTCTCATATCATTCATTTTACCATTCATATAGATCATAAGGGGGGGGTGGATTTGAGTCACGAGCGTAGTATAGGCATCTTCTAGCCACGCTCACGCTGAATTCGATACACATTATACTCATGATGCCATCATTTAAATAATAAGGGGTTTGGGGGTCTTTGAGTCACAAGCAAATAGACATCTACTAGACACTCATGCTGAATTCGCAAATTTGTGTTGACCTAATAATTTTACTGGCGTCATTATGGTCTTTTCCATTTAAAGTGGCACAATACACATAATTCTCATATCATCCATTTCACCATTCATTTAGATAATAAGGGGGAGGGGGATTTGAAACACGAGCGTATAATAGGCATATTCTAGCTACTCACGCTGAATTGGCAAATTCGTGTTGGCCAGAAAGTTTACTGAAGGCTAATTCTCTTAAATTACATTGCAATATAATTCCGATTGCAAAAAATTCCCTCAAAGTAGCTCAAAATACCATCAAAGTCAGCTTTTTGAATAAATAAAGCTAATTTTTCTCGGGGGGATCCTCACCGACTATACACTAAAGAAAGAGCCTTGAGGAGGATCTACGGGGATAAGGTGGTACAATACTCATCATTGTCATATCATTTATTTCACCAGGGGGGGGGGGGGGGGTCTTTGAGTCACGAGCGTATAGGCATCTCCTAGCCACTCATGCTGAACTGGCAAATTTGTGTTAATCTGAAAATTTTACTGGCTTCATTCTAGTCTTCAGTTAAGATTTGTTTTTAATTGTTTCTGTCGATACACAATATCATGCGAGGCAGCTTGCATGATTAGTCAATGTATTTTCATACCAAGGTTCATAAAGAGCGGTCCAGTAGTTTTGGAGTCTAATCTATATATATAAAAATGAATTGCTGTTCGTTAGTCTCACTAAAACTCGAGAACGGCTGAACGGATTTATCTTATCTTAGTCTTGAAATGTTCGTGGAGGTCTAGGGAAGGTTTAAAAGGCGAGAAAAAATCGAATAATTTCCCTTAAAACCCTAAAAACAGCCCTTTTCTATTTCCCATACAAACGTTTTCTAGAGTCAATTCCTACGGGATCGGGACTTACGCGGGTGAAACCGCGGGGCGCAGCTAGTCGTTAATAAACAAAAAAATATTTTCTCTTTATAATATTAGAACATTTTGGCTCGCGTACGAAGGCTCCGTACCATGTTGTGTGTGAGCCCTACTTAAATATTATCAATTTTTTCTGTTTTTAGTATTTGTTGTTATAGCTGCAACAGAAATACATAATCTGTGAAAATTTCAACTGTCTAGCTTTCACGGTTCTTGAGATACAGCCTGGTGACAGACAGATGGACGGACAGTAAAGTCTTAATAATAGGGTCCCGTTTTCTTTGCTTACGGAACCCTATCCACCAATTCCACCGTTTTAAATGATCTAACTTCCTATATATTTGTTACAAAAACCTCCGACAAAACTGTAATACTAACGTTTGTCTGCAGGCTGTGGACATAATCGCCGGTCTGAAGAAGAATCCGGTTGTGGCCGTACCTGTGGTACTACGACGGCTTAAAGCTAAGGAAGAGGAATGGAGGGAGGCGCAGAAGGTAAATACTAGTTCAATATTATCTAAAATTTCATTTTTTTTAAATTTAATAACCAAGTTCTTTATCGCGGTTTGACGAGGGGATCTAGCCGAGAAAAAACGTTACGCGTTATGAAAACGTGAAACGAAAACTGTAAAAAATAACTGGAAAATGAAGGGTGCTGATACTTGTTTGGGACTTCGTTCCAAACGCGTGTTCTTACCTTTGTCAAAGCTATAACAAGATAGGTTTTATGTAATTCTTTTATCCATTAATGAGTTTCAAAAGAAGATTTTTATATTCTGTATTAGAAACTAGTTTTGAAAACAGAATTCATCTTAATTCGAAACCAGGTTTCCAAAAAAGAAAAATAATTCTATTAGGTATTTAAACTGGTTTCGAACCTTTGGTTTCTAAAACGGCCGATTTTTTTATCTATTATTGGAAAAATATTTACAATAATAGATAAAACACTTAAACTTAAAAAACTTAGTTTGAACACCCTACCCTTCACCTTCCTCAACTTCTTGTCCATCCAAAGGTTGCCTGGAAGAGATCGCTTTGAGCGATAAGGCCGCCCTTTGTAACACTTAGACTTAAGCTTTGTTTTTATTTAATGTTATTTGAAATTGGTGTTTACAATAAAGGATTTATCTATCTATCTATCTATAAAAAAGCCTAGCCTATTTGCTTAGCTTGGGACTAGATGGCGCTGTGTGGATTGTTCTTGCAATATTTATTTTTGTATTTTTATTTTTAAGTATTACATTTTAATATTTCTCCTTAGGGCTTCAATAAACAATGGCGTGAACAGAACGAGAAATATTACCTGAAGTCTCTCGACCATCAAGGCATCAACTTCAAACAAAACGATCTGAAAGCAATGCGTTCCAAGTCCTTGTTCAATGAGGTGGAGTCGGCGTATGCAGCCAGACGTCCGGGGCCACATCTCGTTGTCGATTATAATATGCAGACAAGGCAGGAAGGTAAGGGAACATGATCAAATCTGATATAAAATACAGCTTAGTCAATAGATCTGATCGGTGGTGCGCGGCCGACCGTAAAATGATTAACTTTGTTCCCGCTGCTTGTTGTGAATCACTGTTTCTGCTTCAACAGTGGTCATTCTTTTAACCAACTACCGCCTTTTGTGGTAATTAATATCTCTTTTCCTATCATCACTTTAATTGCATGCATGCTAATACTAAAGCTACAATACGTAACACTTATTGTAGTGGTTACACGAGGATTATACCTAGAAGGTATTTAATTATGTTCATTTAACTTTAGATTCTACCTTCCAGTTATAAGTTTTGAGCTGTAAAAACGTCTTTAATACAATTGTGTTGAATTAATAGGATTTACTTACACTATTATTTAAAATGTTTCTTAAGTTCTATGTTAATAGAGATATTTATAAAACAAAACAAACAGTCAAATAGAAAATCATATAGAATAGGGCTTAAAATCAAATAGAATAGGGCTACTCAAAAAGAAAACAGAAAAATTACTAAAAAATAAAATCAGATAGAATAAGGCTTAAAATCAGATAAAAAGATCGGTCGAAAAGAAAGTCAGTCTTTAGGTTTCTTTTTATTTTAACTAAAAAAAAAGAATAGAGCACAAAAAGAAAAAGTTATGTTTAGTTGAAAAAATACATTTATTTTTTTATAAATACATATATTTTCTCTACAGCTATAAAAATAGTTCGAGACACAGCCGAGCTTCTGATTCACCACGCTCGTCGACAGACCGGCATACAGAAGGCTGAGAAACAACGCATCAAACAGTTGCTGAGGCATTTTCTGCCTGATTTGTTCAACCATCCGAGGCAACCGTTGTCCGATGACGAACGGGATGATGGTAAATATTATCTATACATTAAAAATACTTTGTCCTGAATGACTGATGAATCAACGCACCGCCTGAATCGTTAATCGTAGAGACCTGAAACTTGGGGTGTGTTCTTTGTATGACGTAGGCGTCCAATAAGAAAGGATTTCCGAAATTCTATTCCTTAGGGGGTGACAAAGGGGGGCAAAATTTTGAATGGGACAACATGATACCTTGGTCGAATCCTATTAGAACCATTTTCGACTTCTACGCGGACGAAGTCGCGGGCAAAAGCTAGTCTACTTATACAGTTCTTATAATTGTTCTTGATAATGGAAAGCAGTATTCTTAATCCTGCTTCGTATCCTATGCTACTAAATGTGAAAGTTTGCGTGTATGTTTGTTATTCCTTCACGTAAAAACTACTATAATTATAGCTAGAGACCTGGATAACATATTGGCTATTTATCCCTACATTCCCACGGGATCGGGAGTTGCGTGGGTGAAACCGCGGAGCGCTGGAATATAAATATTACAGGACATTCCACACATCGCCATCTAGCCCCAAGCTAAGTAACTAGACTTCTGTTATGGGCGCTAGACAACTCATATACTACTTATATACTTTTCTATAATACATAGAAACAACCAGACCATAGACAAATATCAAAGCATAATGTCTGAGGCAGGAATCGAACCCACAACCCTGTGTATATTTGAGACAATGATGAGAACCATGCGATGTGCTTAGACAGAACTTCCTTTGTTGATCACACGCATGCTGCCTTCCTACTGATGTCTAATACCCAAAAAACTCTCATCTTCCCTCTTAAATATTTGGAATATCACTAAATGTTACTCTTTGATTTGTTTAGAAGAAAAGGAAGATCTGCCCAGCCCGGGGAGTCCAGCGTCGCCGGAGAGTGAGAAACCTGGTTCGGGGGTCAAACAAGAAATTAAACAGGAGGTAGGGTATTTGATTGTTTGTTTGCATTGAATAGACTCAGACAGTACTGGACCGATTTTGATGAAACTTGGTGTGAGGATATATTAATTCATTGATGGCAACATAGGCTACTTTTTATCCTGATATTCCTACGGGGTCGAGAGTTACGCGGGTGAAAACGCGCTGTTTGTTTTCTATACATGGCTTTGCTTGTAATAGCCAATATTTTAATGAATATAAGTAATTTACAGCTGAAGTTTTTCCGTTATTTATGACATACTTGAGCATTCGTTGTTTTTTTGATTCCGTACCAAAAGGGTAATAACGGGATTATTTCTAAGACTACTGTCTGTCACCAGGCTGTATATCACGAACCGTAATAGCTAGACAGTTGAAATAAATTTTCATAGATGATGTATTTCTGTTGCCGTTATAACAACTAAACACTCTCGCACTTGGCGGGTTTTTAAATTATGTGTAGTCACACTTGGAATATTTGCTTGTATTGTATTAGTAAGAACGTTTCATTACATTGAAATGCTCTAGTGATGTTTTATCTCTTTCAGTCATCAGAATCTGACAATGCATCCGATAAGAGCGGTAAAACGAGCAAAAACAACAAGGAGAACAAACCCAAGAACAATAACAACGATTGTAGTAAAGGTATGTCTTATTATTTAACTAGCTAAGTTGAAGGCCAATTCTCGTAACTAACATTGTTCAAATTATATTACAATATCATTCCCACATTCATTCAGACGACCCAGTTGGCACAATGGTCACCATGCCGGACTGCCAAACACAGGGTTGCGGGTTCGATTCCCGCCTCAGACATGTATTTATGCTTAGATATTTGTCTGTGGTCTGGTTGTTTCTATGTGTTATAAGTATATATTTACAAAAGAAAAGTATATAAGTAGTATATGAGTTGTCTAGCACCCATAACACAAGTGTAGTTACTTAGCTTGGGGCTAGATGGCGATGTGTGGAATGTCCTGCAATATTTACTTATTTATTCCGCTTGCAATTTGAGCTACTTTGAGGATATTCTTTTGTAATTTGAACAATTTTATTTACGAGAATTGGCCTTCTGTGTCTGGACACAGAAGGCCAATTCTCGTAAATAAAATTCGCTCAATTAATTAATAGTATCGCTCGACCTGGGTCGAGCGATACTGGCCGTCAGTCAGAGACAATGTACAGGAACTGTAATCTTCTTATATATATAAAAATCAATTGCTGTTCGTTAGTCTCACTAAAACTCGAGAACGGCTGAACGGATTTATCTTATCTTAGCCTTGAAATGTTCGTGGAGGTCTAGGGAAGGTTTAAAAGGCGAGAAAAAAATCGAATATCCGATATTCCCACGGGATCGGGACTTACGCGGGTGAAACCGCGGGGCGCAGCTAGTCCTAAATATTTCGTGATAAGAATAAGGTACCTGCAGGTAATAAGAGCCACTAAAAGGTTTTGACAAAAATATGACGTCATGTGGAACGCGTCATGTTATTGACAAGGTAACCATGGCAACGTATTATCGTTGCTATTGCCACATGATTAAGAAGGACCAGATTGTAAGGTTTCATACAACGCTCTCTGATAAGTACACTACTACAAGCTTGACGCGCGTGTGTGCGTCACTAGGCTTGTGTTATGGTGACGAGTGACGTTTAGAAAACTTATATAAAGGAAACAAAAGAAGAAAAAAAATATATATAAAGGTCTCAAAAATCTCAATTTTCATCGTTTTCTTATGACTTTATCGCGTAAAATTATCGTCCGTAGACCGATTTTGTAGATGATTTTTTTTTTAAAACCTGGACATTAGTGACAAAATAACAAGAAAATAAACAAATAAATTGTTTGTCAGAATGACTAAAGCAAATATCTATCTTTATGTTAAGTACGGATAAAAGCTAGTAATTAATAATATATTATCAATTTCACAGAGCTACTAAACACCCCGGCCAACACAGTGAAACGTTCAAGCAGTAACGAAGACCCAGCTTACAAATCTGACTCCAATGTCAAAGGTGAACTGAATGAACCCGATGACGATTTCAGAGATTATCCACCTAATGTAAGTTAAATAGAATAATAAATAATAATCATTTATTACAGGTAACATCCTTAAAAGTAAGTACAGACCCATACAAAATAGATCATGGATAATATAAATAAATTAATAGATATAGATAATTTAGGATCAAAAACATTAGACAAATCATAATAAAACATAACACATAAACGTTTATTTGGACAACCACACGACACAAGACATTTTAGAAAAGTAGAGAGATAAACGAACAAGAACACTGACTTGCATGAGTACAAAAACCGGCCAAGTGCGAGTCGGACTCGCGTGCGGAGGGTTCCGTACGATTATATTCTGTTTTTAGTATTTGTTGTTATAGCGGCAACAGAAATACATCATCTGTGAAAATTTCCAACTGTCTAGCTATCACGGTTCATGAAGTTACAGCCTAGTGACAGATAGACAGTCTTTGTAACACTACAAAAAGTTCAAATTTCCAAAAGACGTAGAACAAAAGTTGTTCACATAGTTCTAAGAACCTTTCGTATAAGAGACCTTTTGATTAAAACGTATGCACTAGCTGCGGTTCGCGGTTTCATCTGCGTCACGTTCGTGTAGGAATATCTGAAGTGTAAAATAAAATGAGATAATGATGAGAACCATGCGATGTGCCTGGACAGATTATATCTGTGGTGATTACACGCATGCTGCCTTCCTACTGATGTCTCAAAAAATTACCATAAAATAATTAAAACTAAAAATCTCAGAATTCATCAAATTAAACAAGAAATATGATATTACAAACAGTTACACAAAATAGTAAAAAACTTGAAAAATAAGGTTTTTCAAGGAGGTTGGGTTCTTGAAGTTCCTATATCGCACCTCCGCTCAAATAGTGTCATAACTCAAAAAAGACAACTGTCGAGAAAAAGGTGTCTAAAGTAATAGTCTGTTTTTCCGGTGTCTAGTCTTAATTTGAAAACTAATAGAATTAGCGATATGAACAATTAACATTTCAGTAGATTTGAATGATTTTTAAGCTTTGTAAAATAGTGTATTAGGTTTCTTGAAAATATGAAATAAATAATATTGTTTTTGAGTTATGACACTATTTGAGCAGAGGTGCGATATGTGTAATGGCGTCAGATGTTGATGAAGAAAATTAAAAATACGTGACTTCAAATGCTTATATCTTTCTTCCACATCTGGTTCACGAAATACTATTAATTTCATTGTAATCTATAAAAACGGAGAATTTTATCATATTTTTTCTATCTGTGTATATAATAAGTATTCTTTTATCATTCTTTGTGTTTTAACTGTATTTACTTATATAAATAAACATATTATATTGTTTTAGGAGGCTCGTTTCGTGTGCACATCGTCGTGGTACCTATTTTTGCGCGTCCACGGCGCGCTCTGCCAGCGACTGGCGGCGGCGCGACGAGCGGCACTGTTGCAAGCTAGGGATACGCCAGGACCGGCTACTGCGTTACGACTCAAGCCTAATAGTAAGTTCATTGCTTTAAAGTCATTGATTTAAGTGTAGAAAATTCAGATCCTCATCAGATTGTTATGGGACCACTCTTGAGGTAGACCCACCGTAGTACTTCAAATACTGCTAGAATGTTTTCAACTCAAGATCCTAAGGTCCTGCTCAATTTTAAGTTTAAAGTTTTAAAACTCTATGGTGGGTCTGCAATTCTGAATCCGACAATACCTGGTCCAATCAAAAAAACTTAAAAATGTGTTCATAAACTATTTGTGTCTGAACAGCCATAAAATAAATAAATATTGCAGGATAATCCATACTGCCCCAAGCTAAGTAACTAGGCATGTGTTACTTGGGTACATTTCTTAATACTTAGATATATGACCAGAAACATAAATATATACATCTGTACATAAATACTTGTTTGAGCTGGGAATCGAACCCGCAACCTTCTGTCTTGCAGGCGAATACAGCGAAATTGAAATTGTTTCCTTTTCGCTCCCATCAAACCTTTTCTAACAAAAAAATGGTATTATCCCCACAGATTTACCGCCATCAGCGTCGTCACCATCTCAATACTACTCCGCGCTGCTCGAGCTGGTGCGTGGCGTGCTAGACGGTAACGTTGAAGCCTCCGCCTACGAAGACGCTGCTCGAGAGATGTTGGGTATACGAGCGTACCCTGCCTACACGCTGGACAAGCTCGTCTCCAGTGCTGTTAGACAGGTAATTATTACTCCGCTCGCTCAGCGACCCAAAGTGGATCTAGGTTTACTCCGAAACGAGAGTCATCAATCGCTCTCTGTCCTGCCAATTATTGATTTGAAGTTCACCTTCCACTGTGTCATTTCAGCGATACCTACCGACTTAATTGAGTAGACTTATGTTCAGCACCTATACCATTATATGAGCTTAGTCTACCATGTCCAGGGGAAAGTACTTGTTTGGAGTCAATTAAACCACAGGTTTTATCATGACTTATCAGGTCAGGGCTACGTTAATAGCGCATATATTTCTTAGAAAATTCCTTTGGGCCCAGGGTTCGAACCCACAACCATCGAAATGAAAGTTGGGATATCATCTACTACTATACTTTGACAATATTACTGTATCCCGCATCTCTACTTACTATCAGTTAAGATACGCAAGTAGAGTTAGTGTTGTATTTAATATATTTTTGGCAGCTACTTCAGATGTAAAGCCATTTAGTCTTCCGGTATATAATAGAGCTGCTTCATATCCTCTCGTGGTTCTTGTAAAAGGCGACTTGTTGTGCTCATTGTACTTTGCGTTTCTTGAACGATGGCTGTGGAAAACCATCCTAGGGTCAGCTTGTCAGATTGAATCCATACAAAATTGGGTCCCCGCGCCGGTTCCGCGACGACGGTAAAGTTTTGTATGAACCCGTCGCGGGGCCCGCGTAATGCAGGCTCTTAAGCTACTTTACATAATTATCTATCACTGTTCACTATATAAATACTATGCGTTTTTATTTAGTTACAACACTGCGTGTCGGAGCCGTGGTCGGTGCGAGCGGCGGAGCTGGCCAGCCGCGGCGGTATGCGAGGCTCGCTCGCGTACGTGAGACGAGCGAGGCGGTATCTCAGGCAGGCGCATACCGCGTTCTTAGTCAGAGTGGTGTGTATTTACTTATAATACAAGTTATTTTAAATACAGGACATTCCACACATCGCCATCTAGCCCCAAGCTAAGTAACTAAACTTGTGTTATGGGTGCTAGGCAATGGATATTCTACTTTTCTCTTGAAAATATATACTTATAATATATAGAAACAACCAGACCACAAATATCTAAGCATAAATACTTGTATGAGACGTGGAATCGAACCCGCAACCCTGTGTTTGGCAGTCCGGCATGGTGACCATTGTGCCAACTGGGTCATCAACATTTTGTAATTCTACACTAATATATAAATAGGAAAGATTTTTTGTATTTAACGAATAGGCTCCGAAACTATTGGACTGATTTTGATGAAACTTAATTTGAGAATACATTAATTCATTGACAGTAACATAAGTTACTTTTTATCCCGATATTCCCACGGGATCAAGAGTCACGCGGGTAAACCCGCGGGGCGCTGCTAGTATAGTATGATAAAAGTAAATAAAATGTATATTTGTCCAACAGTATGGTGGTGACGAGTGCAAAGTAACTTTCGAACTGCTGGAAGGTGTCAACGGAGAAGGGCGGACGTCACCCAATCATAATGATAACTCGAGGCTATCTCCAACCAATCAGGTCAGTTATACATATTCATTCAACACCCCGATTTTCATTCTGAAGGTCGTGGGTTCAAATTCAGGCTTGCCGTGCACCGATGTGCGCTAATTGACATTGCTCTTACGGTCAAGGAAAACATGAAACCCGCCGCTTAGTTGGCTCCAGACAAGTTCTCTCCTCTGGAAATGGTCGACTTAGCTGAGAGGGTAGTAGGTGCTGGGCAAGCCTCCTCTATCCTCACGCAAAAAGGACCCAATTAAAAAATGGTGTTATAGCAACAGAAATACATCATCTGTGCAAATTTCAACTGTCTAGCTATCACTGTTCATGAGATACAGCCTGGTGACAGACAGACAGTGAAGTCTTAGTAAAAGGGTCACGTTTTTACCCTTTAGGTACGTAACGCTAAAAACGAATCCTAAAACACACAACATAGTTAGGAAGTAGCATTCATCCAATCACAGACTAAAATTTACCAAAATACCTTATCTTATTATTAAAAATCGAGAGAAAGTAACACCCGTATTCACAATCAACCCTATGAGATTGCATAGTGTGCGCGAACGCATAGAGCAAATAATATAGTTGAGTGAAGAGAGCAGCACAAAATTGACAAACCAGTGGGCAGCATTTAGCGCAGTGCGTTCACTTATCGAAGAGCAACTTAAGTACTGTTTGTGAATATGGGTGTAAAACACATTAAAATTCCTGTTGGAAATCATAATACAAATAGTGAGATGTCATTGACTTATAGCACAGGTTGTTCACCCCACACACAGCTGATTTCGTATTTGTTTATCTAATATATTATTGAAGCTTTGTTTGGATAGATAATAATGTTGTGGTCTACTGAGACTTGTCTAACAGCTAACTTTGTCATTCAATGCAGAAGGTTGTGGGTTCTATACCCGCCGTCGAACTAATGTGTTATCTGACTATCATAATATAAGGCTAGTTGCATAGCTTGAGGCCATTTTAAAATTATATGGAATATAAAAAACGAATCTTAAATGTAAGTGTTACAAAGGGCGGCCTTATCGCTCTAAGCAATCTCTTCCAGGCAACCTTGTTAAACAATCTTTATTTTAGGGAATGAACTTGTTATTTAAAATGGTGAAAAAAATTGTATTTTATTTTGTAAACACATACATACATAAAGACACCCAGACCAGAATCAAATACTTAGGTACATAAATATTTTTTGAGGCAGGCATCGAACCTACAATGTACGTCGCAGAGTTCGTAAATATTGAAATGATTTGTTATCTTTCCAGTCTCGAACGCCAGCAACGAACGGGCCGACGAATGCTCACCTACCGTCGTGGTCTGCGTACGCGGAGCGGCTCGCCGGGGGTGCTCCGAGCGTGGGGGGTGCTCCGCCCGGCGGCGGGGGTGATGCGCCGCGAGCGAAGCCCGTGTTCCTGGCAAGGAATGCGCGCGCACGGTGCGGGGGACCCGCGCATAATGCATGCTCAGGTAAGACCGTTATTAGATAATACAGGGTCTTCTTCTTCTGCCTGGTCGTGATATGTGGTCGGCGCAGTATGTCTTCTTCTTCCATTCACTTCTATAAGTCGTCATCTCATCGTTCACATTAATATTTCTTACATCTTATAATAATTTTTTTCCGGCCGCAATAGATAGTAAAAGTGCTGAAAGGTTTCGTGTACCCGATTTTGGCATCATTTAATTTTGGAAACCTTATCTAGGATTAGAACTATTTAAATGATTTCTTAAAATTAAATTATGTTAAAGATTTCTTATGAAAACTTTCATAAGAAATCTTTACTTTTTGTGTCAATCGTGTTGCTGGATACAAAAAGTATAGCAAATCAAAGGAAATATCTCATTTTTGATTTTAATATTCCTTTCTGTCTCTGGCAAACTTAACAAAACTTTATTAGAATATTTTGATAGGGTGGCACAGTAAAATCATTATTCCTAAGTATAAAATGTATTATATTAATCATAATATTGTATTTGTCTTCTAGCGTCAGCGGGCGTGACCCCAGCAGCGATACGTCGCAGAAAGCCGCCTCGAGTCCTGGACACTGAGGAGTGTACGCTCGCGCATAACTACAGGGCGAGGCGGATACCGGCCAGGTAAATAATATATAAATATGGCAGGACATTCCACACATCACCATCTAGCCCCAAGCTAAGTAACTAGACTTGTGTTATGGATGCTAGAAAACTCATATACTACTTATATACTTTCTTTTAACAATCACACCACAGACAAATATCTAAGAATAAATACATGTCTGAGGCGGGAATCGAACCTGCAACCCTGTGTTTGGCAGTCCCGGCATGGTGACCATTGTGCCAACTGGATCGTCAATATCCCGTAGGAATATCCGGATACAAAGTACCCTGTTTTGATAGAAATTAATTTTGTATTAAATATTGGCAATACCATGTATTATACCATTTCGGAATCTCAATAAGTAAAATAGGCATATTTTTTTAAATTTATTTAATCAAACATTTTTTTTTTTCACCGCAAATAGTTAAAGTTTAGATAAAACTTACTTTAAAAAATTTTTGCAATAATTTCCAAAAATAATTTTGCAAAAATAATTCCTTCATTTGCAATCTTGGCACCAAAAAGCGAGAAGGGAGAAGGGAGTGAAATTTATACATATTATTAATGGCGGATATCTCGGAAACCGAGAGACTTTTACTAAGCATTACTTTCATTGTTTTGAACCGGCACAGTGTCTTCTATCCGTAGGTGTTTCCATTAATTACGGGACACCCTACATAATTATTAATTCTATAAGTAATAGAGAAACAAACAAACATGAATTTAAAAAAACTAATTTTTGTTCTACTGCTTTTACTAAGGCCTCAGCATTTTAAATAACCTAATAAATATAGTCGGGTAAAAAAAATTTGTCTATTTTTTTTTACCCGACTATATTTATTAGGTTATTTAAAATGCTTCCAAGTTGTTTTTGTCCTCTCTTCTTTACATAGTATAAAACAAGTCACTTTTCTCTGTCTGTCCCTATGTATGCTTAGATCTTTAAAACTACGTAACGGATTTTGCGGTTTTTTTAAATAGATATAATGTATATACATGCATAATATAGCCGTGCGAAGGCGGGATGAGTCGCTAGTTTATTATAAGTATAGAAGAAAGACTGAAATTAGATTTACAAAGATAATTAATTTATCTATGTTTCTTCTCCCCAGGCCACTTCAACTGTACCAACCTGGAGCCCTAGCGACCGCACGACGGACGAACCCCGCGCAACACGCCAAAAGACAGATGAAGTTCAGGGCTTGGCTCTCATCCAGGCACGCTCCTAGGCCCTAATCTATTTGTAAATAATATTTTGTAACTTATGTGGACAATATTATGGGGGGAGTTGACACTTTGAGCCCTAACAAGGGGATAAAGTTGCTACTTTTGAGCCCTAACAAGGCGATGTTCATGTTATTGCCACTGTGAGACCTAACAAGGGGATTCTAATTCCCAATTTGAGCCCTACCAAGGCAAGAGGGTAATATTATTGCCAGTGTGAGCCCTAACAAGGGGGTAATGTGGTTGCCATGTTGAGCCGTAATAATGAAGTTGGGAGAAGGGGGGAGAATGAAGTTGCCAGGGTTGAGCCCTAACAAGAAGGAAAGTAACTTGAGAGAGGCCATTAGAGTATTTAATAGTCAATCGAATTTGAACCTTATGTACATAAGATTAGATAACTGACTCCAATAGTGGATTCAACACCCCGAAAACCTAGTAAACGACACCTGTCATTGAGATGGAAACATGTCAAATATGAAATTAAATCTCAATTCCTGATTATAACATAGTTACCTAGGGTAGTGTTCTAATAAACTTAAATCGCTCACTTAGGAATACATACTTAAATAGCTTAATCACTTTTGAAAGGCAACTTAGTTTTTAAAGGCAAAAATTAAATATTTTGCAACCGATTTGGGCTAATCTTGCTCAAATTGACATTAGCGTGCAGAGCCATAATTAAAAAAAAGCAATTTTTATTCGAAGGGTCAGGCAAAAGTTGCTGCACCTATACAACCACTACCCCCCATAGTGTTGTTCGCATATCTTCATTCAAAGTACTACAGGTCTTTGTTAAAAAAGTCAGATAATTTGTAAATGTTTAATAAAAATATGACTAGAACCGTACAATATGATTTAAGTTGTTTTTAAACGGAACGTAAAGTTTCAAAGGATCTCATTAAGAAGTATCCATTAAATAAGTTAGACTAAAAATATTGATTTTGTATGAAATTATATTTTTTTTATTGAAATGAAGGTTTTTTTTTGTTTCATTTCTGTAGTTGCCCTATCCCATTCTTAATTTAGGCTTTAGAAATTACACTGTGGATAGATATCGCACCTCCGCTTAAATAGTGTCATAACTAAAAAACAATATTATTTATTTCATATTTTCAGGAAACCTAATACACTGTTTCATAAAGCTTAAAAAATCATTCAAATCAACTGAAATGTTCATATCGCTAATTCTATTAGTTTTCAAATTAAGGCTAGAAACCGGAAATCAGTTGGACTATTACTTTAGACACCTTTTTCTCGACAGTTTTCTTTTTTGAGTTATGACACTATTTGAGCGGAGGTGCGATATATAGATAGATAACTTTATTCGTACAACACAGGAAGAAACAGAACACTATATACACAAAGTAAAGTAATAGCTAGAAAGTATAAGTTGCACAAATGGGCGGCCTTATTGCTGAAAGCGATTTCTTCCAGGCAACCTTTGGATGGAAAAGAACTGATTCAGCTTTAATGGTAGGTTGTGAATTTACTCAAGCAGGATACCAAACATAACCTGTAACAGGTGATAATATAAAGTATTTACATAAATATGGCTTTAAAATATCAAATTACCTGACCTGCCAGTGTGACGTTTTCTTGGTTTTTTAGGGTTCCGTACTTAAAAGGTAAAAACGGGACCCTATTACTAAGACTCCACTGTCTGTCTGTCACCAGGCTGTATCTCATGAACCGTGATAGCTAGACAGTTGAAATTTTCACAGATTATGTATTTCTTTTGCAGTTATAACAGTAAATACTAAAAACAATATATTGGGACGGAACCCTTCGTGCGCGAGTCTAACTCGCACTTAATGTGATATGTCGGCTTTTGACCACTATCACACCTCCCTGATGACGATGCGGTCTAAGATGTACCACGCGGTGTCTAGAAGAAACCTGTTCACTCGCTACTTGGTTTCCATTCCTTTGCTGTACGAATAAGGAAGGAATAAGCAAAACGCTTACAGATGGACGACCCAGTTGGCACAATGGTTACCATGCCGGACTGCCAAACACAGGGGTGCGGGTTCGATTCCCGCCTCAGACAAGTATTTATGCTTAGATATTTGTCTGTATTATAAGTATATATTTACAAAAGAAAAGAATATCCGTTGTCTAGCACCCATAACACAAGTCTAGTTACTTAGCTTGGGGCTAGATGGCGATGTGTGGAATGTCCTGCAATATTTATTTATGTCTGGGATTTCACTACCTAATGAGATTCAAACGAAAGAAGTTCTATTAAAATAAATTTTATTAAAAGAATTAATAAGTATTGAGTAAAATCTATCACAATAATAAGGCATTATCAATAAAACTAGAATAAAGATTAGGTATAAATAATATGTTATGGGCAAAGTCCGGAATGCGGTCAAACCGTAGTCTGGTCGGTCAAACCTTAGTCTGGTCGGTTAAACCCTAGTCTGCTTGGTCAAACTGTAGTCTGCTCGGTCAAACTTAAGAAACTCCAAGTATTCCTGCCAGTGGGAATATATAGAGCAAAACGTTCCATGTATCCTACCGGTAGCGATAATTGGAGGAAAAAAAACTCCAAGTATCCCTACCAGACGGGATATGTCAATATGGAATACAGGAGGTTACCTAGTCCAACAATAAGTTTAACCTATCCTTACCGGTCAAACTTGAGTCTGCCCGGTCAAACCAATATGGGCCACCTGCCATCTTAATTTAAAACTAAATATTTCGAAAAAATACAGAAAACTACTTAAAACAGATAAATATTTGCTTTACTGTGAGTCTAAAAAACAATTAATTTGTTTATTTTCTCGTTATTTTATCACTAATATAAAGGTTTTTAAAAAACCTTGTCTGTACACTCTAAGTCAAAAATGTTACCAGTCAAACCTAAGTCTGACCACACTTCGAGCTTTGCCCATAATCTATTCAATATTTCATAAAAGACATAAGAATTATATAAACTAGAAACTTCATTAGTACATTATATGTTTAATAGATTTTTCTAAAATTGGTCCTGTGTTTTATTATAATCTCAATGTTTGGCGCTAATTCATTATAATATTTTTTCTATTATGTCATTTATCTACATTCTATACATATAAAATGCTTTATCCTGACTTACGGATCAACGCACAGCCTAAACCGCTGATTGTAGAGACCTGAAACTTGTAGAGTGTGTTCTTTGTGTGACGTAGGCATCCGATAAGGATTTTCCAAAATTCTACCCTTAAGAGGGTAAAAAAGGGGGGCAAAGTTTGTTTGGGACAACGTGATTCCATAGTTCATTTTCGACTTCTACGCGGACGAACTCGCGGGCAAAAGCTAGAGGATAGATTTGATTGTTTGAATTGAATAGGCTCCGAAACTACTGGACTGATTTTGATGAAACTTGGTATAAGGATACATTCATTGACAGTAACATAGGCTAATTTTTATCCCGACATTCCCACGGGATCGGGATATACGCGTGTGTCAATTATTGTCATACCAAGTTTTATCAAAATCGGTCCCACGCAATTCAAACAATCAAATGTTTCCTCTTTATAATAATAGATATAGATTATATAACTTTCACCCGCGACTTTGTCCGCGTAGGAGTGGAATTTTCCAAAATTCCTGTTTAGCGTATGCCTACGCCTTCAAATTTTATATTTTTGGAGGTACGAGGTGGTATGTACCTCCAAAGGGAAGATCTTCCACCGGGCAGATGTTGTACCCGTAGACCGCCCACCAACGATGTTTCGTTAGAACTTGTATCTTCAGAAAAACTTCGCTTTCGCGATCTAGGATCTTCGATCGGCTTAGTGGCGCCATCTGTTGGTGGCGATATGAAGTGCCGCCACATATTTATAGATGTGAAATTAACTTTAGTTTGTAGCTTTAAAAAATAATCATGTTAGGTTTAAACATCTAAATATGTAGTCTTCTCGTATAGTGGTGTGGCTCACCTATTGTTAGAGTTATCAGATCACCTTAAGCCCTCTAACTTGACCTAACGACTGCTACTAGAGGTAGCAACCGGGACCAACGGCTTAACGTGCCTTCCGAAGCACGGAGAGGCTCACGAAAACACATTTTTGCCACACTACTAATTGTTCACCTATCAAAGTAATGACCGGGCCAGGCGTCGCTTAGCTGTGAGCCTCTTGGGGCCTAAGTCTGCTTATACAATTGTGTTTCAATAGAGAGTCGATGGAATCGTAATAGACATTTAATGTCAAAAATATGACATTACATGTCAAATTGGTATTCTTCTGAATGTTTTTTTTTGCTATTAATTATGGCTTCGCACGGCTTGTGCATTTAGCCAGTGTCAAGTTATATTTTGCATCAAATTGTGACCCGATTTTTCATAAATCGGGTCTAGTGTTTCAAAACAATCAAAGTCGTCATAGTCCGTCAAGTCAGGGGCTATAGTGAAGCGGTGGCTAGTTTACTATAACCTTAATAGGAGATTTGGAGGCAACGAGAAAACTTCATGTTTGACACTGATTTTTACTTTCACTACACTTGTGCACTTTCACAGAACTAAATTGAATAACATTCCACCAGAATTATACAATTCAACTCGGGTTACAACTAAGTTTCATGAAAATAAAACTGCAGCACGACATGTTGTTAACTCGTTCCCGCCAAAACTCCCTTCTGAATGTTAACTATTCTATCGAAACACCACTGATGCACCACTGACTCACTTTGGTATTCTGCTCTAGAACCGTGGCTTAATGGAATCTCGATAGTTGTCAAAACGGTATATCGCTTAGCAACATATACCATGTTGGTAGGCAACACCAGCGACGTATCTATTACCATTCCATTGAGACTCCATAGCGATTCTATTGCGATGTTATTAAAACTTTAGCAGAATACCAAATAAAGTAACAATCTGGATATAATATCAACAGAGTCTCGATATAATGACAATGGTGAATCCATTAATGCAAAATAGCAGAATAAGGCCTGTTGACGCATCCTACCGCCAACAACATCACGCGGCTCGCTCGCGCCTACATTCACACGGCGCCGAGCGCGCTCACTTTTCCCTCCGCGGCCGACCGAGTAACATTATAATATTATCAGACTACAGTAAATGTTAAACATCACAATTACAAAGGTTTTTCATTTAACCAACAACCCCAACAAGTGGTCCTTCGAGCCGGATGACTGTGAATGTAGGCGCAAGCGAGCCGCGTGAAGTTGTTGGCGGTAGGATGCGTCAACAAGGCCCTTGATAGTTAACAGCACATATTCTTCTGCGTCTCTCCATGTGCAATGCTGTCTATACTCCATGAGGGCAGTTCCACTTTCCCTGTGTGGGTCGCGTTCTCTTCTGTCGGGGTACCTGGACATAAACATTAAGTTCAGTTATTTGATGACCCAGTTGGCACATGCCGGACTGCCAAACATAGGGTTGCGGGTTCCATTCCCGCCTCAGACATGTATTTATGCTTAGATATTTGTCTGTGGTCTGGTTGTTTCTATGTATTATATATATATATATTTACAAAAGAAAAGTATATAAGTAGTATATACGATGTCTAGCACCCATAACATAAGTCTAGTAACTTAGCTTGGGGCTAGATGGCGATGTGTGGAATGTCCTGCAATATTTATTTATTTATTATTTATTTAGTATTTTTATTCATTAACATAGGTACAGTCGGCAACTTAATTGCAGATCCAACGTAGAGTTCTAAAATTGCTATACTTAGTATTTTTTTAACTTAATGGGGCTCCATACGCCAACGACCTTGCTACACAGCCCTCTAATGTAGATAACCCTAAAACATATTGTATGTCAGACGAGGCCATATAAGTAAAAAGTCTTTTGCCTGCCCTTTTGGGAGCATAATTATAAAAAAAATAAAAAAAACATAACCTAATATTCTTAAAAATAATACTCAGTAAATTGTTAAGTACTTTTTTCTGTTTTTATTTTTATTTGTTGTTAAAGCGGCAACAGAAATACACCATCTGTGAAAATTTCAACTCTCTAGCTATCACGGGTCATTAGATACAGCCTGGTGACCGACAGACGGACAGTGGAGTCTTAGTAAAAGGGTCCTGTTCTATACCCTTTGGGTGGAATATCCTGCAACATTTATTTTATAGTTTGTACTTGAACTTGAACGGGCTGTTTTCCGCAATTAGACCCTTTTTAATTGGGTCCTTTTTGCGTGAGGATGGAGTAGGCTTGCCCAGCACCTAATACCCTCTCAACTTAGTCGACCATTTCCAGAGAAGAGAACATGTCAATACTTCTGGAGCCAACTAAGCCGCGGATTTCATCACGATGTTTTCCTTCACCGTAAGAGCAATGCCAATTAGCGCGCATAATTTTTTTCTTAAGAAAAATCCATTGGTGCACGCCCGGCCGGGATTCGAACCCACGATTTTCAGAATGAAAATCGAGGTATCTACCACTAAGCCAACACCACTCTTATTTGATAGTTTGAGAATACCTGTCGGCAATCTGTCACCATCGTCGTTGGAGTCGTACGACCGTAGCGAGGAGACGAGGGACGAAGTCGACAGCCTGAGGAGAGCTGATGCCGTCTCCAGGAACACCTGGTCTATACCCTGGAAACATCATAGATATTAGACACTAGCAGCGCTCCCGATCCAGTGGGAATATCGGGATAAAAAGTACCCTATGTTCAGTGGCGGACTAAGCCCGTCAGAGGCCAAGGGCGGCATAGCTAAATGAAAACCCCAGGCTTTAAAAATATGTAGTTTTACAAGCTTTTTATTCAGTTCACTTTTGTATGTTTATATAAGTGTTTATTAAATTAAATTATTAAATATTGCAGAACATTCTACACATCGCCATCTAGCCCCAAGCTAAGTAACTATACTTGTGTTATGGGTGCTAGACAACTCATATACTACTTATACACTTTTCTTTTGTTAATATATACTTATAATACATAGAAACAACCAGACCACAGACAAATATCTAAGCATAAATACTTGTCTGAGGCGGGAATCGAACCCTGTTGTTTGGCAGTCCGGAATGGTGACCATTGTGAGATGGCGCTGTGCGAAGTTGTCCCATAATATTTAATTTTATTTTTTAATTTATGAGAATCAATAATTTTAGCACATTTATTTTCTTGAACTCATCTGGTCCTTACCTGGTCGTGCAACGCTGAGGTCTCACAGTACATGGCCCCTATAGACGCCGCGTACTGCGCAGCCTCCGCGTATGGAACTGCTCTCAACTCGTTCAGGTCGCACTTGTTCCCGACCACTGATAGAATCATCTCTTCTGATACGTTACTGGAAACATATGACAAAAGTATTAAGCGAAGTTTATTTGAGTGAGTCAGTTAAGGCAGCTCCTTTAATCGATGTGCTAAGGGACATTACTAAGACTTCGCTGTCCGTCCTTCTGTATGTCACCAGGTTGTATCTCATGAACCGTGATAGATAGACAGTTGAAACTTTACAGATGATGTATTTCTGTTGCCGCTATAACAACAAATACTAAAAACAGAAGGAGTATGTTTTTTTAAGGTCAGTAAAGTTTTTGTTCCACTGCGTCCCTCGAAGGCCCCCGGGTCTTTGAGTGACGAGCGTATAGGTATCTTCTAGACACCGCGTGCTATATCTTAGACCGCATCGTCACCTACCATAGCGTGACGATAGTGCTCAAACTCTGAACTTTTTATGATATAAAAAACTAGCTTTTGCCCGGGACTTCGTCCGCGTAAAAGTCGAAAGTAGACCAAGGAATCACGTTATCCCTTACAAACTTTCCTCCCCTTTTTCACCCCCTTATGGGTGGAATTTCGGAAAATCCTTTCTTATCGGATGCCTACGTCATACAAAGAACACACCCTCCAAGTTTCAGGTCTCTACGATCAGCGGTTTAGGCTGTGCGTTGATCCGTCAGTCAGTCAGTAGTTCAGGACAAAGCATTTTATATGTATAGAAGATAGATTAAGTTGAACCCTTACAAACATACATACCTGCATGCATACATTGCAAGTTAAATAAATGCTTTTAAAAATGTGAAAATTATTATAATAATAAAATAAATATTGCAGGACATTCCACACATTGCCATCTAGCCCCAAGTTAAGTAACTACACTTGTGTTATGGGTGCTACACAACGGATATACTACTTATATACTTTTCTTTTTGTTAATATATACTTATAATACATAGAAACAACCAGACCACAGACAAATATCTAAGCATACATACATGTCTGAGGCGGGAATCGAACCCGCAACCCTGTGTTTGGCAGTCCGGCATGGTGACCATTGTGCCAACTGGGTCGTCCTCTTATCGTATTATTTAGGTACTTATAGATTTGTTATCTATACTAATATTATAAAGCTGAAGAGTTTGTTTGAACGCGCTAATCTCAGGAACTACTGGTTCGAATTGAATAATTATTTTTGTGTTGGATAGTCCATTTGTCGTGGAATAAGCATATTTCGATATTCCCACAGGATCGGGAGTTACGCGGCTGAAACCGCGGAGCGCTGCTAATTGTCTACTATTTAATGAAGTATTTTTATGTTTATTACCTTTGTAATTCCTTTATCCAACTCTTGATGGCTGTGAAGCTAGAGACGTTGGTGATGTCGTATACCAGCAGTGCGGCGTTTGCATTCCTATAGTACATCGGTGCCATGGAACGGAATCTTTCTTGACCGGCCGTGTCCCATACCTATAAACACGAACATGAAGTAACAATCGCTTTGACCGGTCACGGCGCTTTCAACAAACACTTCCACAACCTGGACATAACGGACAGCCCACTGTCCAGAGCGTGCATGGAGGCTGAGGAAACGACCGCGCATGTGCTGCTGGACTGCAAGGTGCTAACGGAGATCAGACTAAGTACAGTAGGTGACGGTAAGTGCCTTCCAGAAATCTTTGAGAAACCACATCTGGTGGCAAAATTTATGGAACAGCTGGGCTGGTTCTCCCCCTGACAAATAGAACCTAACGGGACCCAACTAAAGAGGTCTGATTGCGGAAAATAGCCCGTATACAAGTACAAGTACATACATATGAAGAATAAAGAAATTCGTCATAAGAAAAAAAATAAAAAAACTGCAGGACATTCCACACATCGCCATCTAGCCCCAAGCTAAGTAACTAGACTTGTGTTATGGGTGCAAGACAACTCATATACTACTTATATACTTTTCTTTTGTAAATATATACTTATAATACATAGAAACAACCAGACCACAGACAAATATCTAAGCATAAATACTTGTCTGAGGCGGGAATCGAACCCGCAACCCTGTGTTTGGCAGTCCGGCATGGTGACCATTGTGCCAACAGGGTCGTCGAATAAGGCGGTAAAGTGCAGAGAAGTTTTTCAAAAATTTTCAAATAATAGACATTTCGAGGTGGGAAGGGAAAGAATAAACTTTCTTTACCAACTTTTGTTTCAAAGATATTGTCATAATACAAGCTATAATGTAATGCCAATGATATTTTACCACTATATTCTGTTTTGTTGTTATAGTGGCAAGAGAAATACATCATCTGTAAAAATTTCAACTGTCTAACTAACACGGTTCATTAGATACAGCCTGGTGACAGACAGAGGGACAGTGGAGTCTTAGTAAAAGGGTAACGTTTTTACCCTTTGCGTACGGAACTCCAAAAAGAAATTCGTCGTAAGACAAAACCAAGGTGGTAAAGTGCGTTTATTGGTCGTAACCCGATCCCGGAGTTCTTTAAATTAAAGCGCGGGTAAATAAAAGATTTGATTGTTCTTTTGAATTGAATAAGCTCCAAAAGTACTGGACCGATTTTGATAAAACTTGGTACGAGGAATACATTACAATGAATTCCCACTGGATCGGTTAGTTACGCAAATGAAACCGCGAGGTGATGTTAGTAAATATTATTGAAAAAAAAAAAAAAATAGTTGCACCGACAGAAGTAAAAACTTACAACAAAATAAAAATAAAACTAATTAAAAAATAGAAGTAAAACACGCGAGAGGTGTCAAGGGACACCCGGATGGAACGAAGTTTCTTTCGATTAATTACTGAAGGAATTGTAATAAAATCAAAACGTGTCAGGACCTTTTGGTCTTATTTTTTTCCGTCTAGCCTTCTTTCGCAACGCGCGATAAGGTTCGTTCCAACAAATATTCAAGCAATAACTGAAATGTTCGGTGAGATTCGAACCAGGGGGCTAAACATTCATACAAATGTTAAGTAACGCTCAAAACCACCAAGCCACAAAGTTTTATTATCAAGCGACGAAAATATAGTACTGTTTAAAGCCGATAATGACTGAGCTGTCACATTGGGTCTCTGTAACGAGCTCAGAGATTTTATATCATCTAAAAATATGCGTACCGCGCTAAAAAAGTTTACACTTCAAAAATACTTTGAAAACGAAGTAAATAACAATGTACCTGTAATTTAACCCTGGAGTCTCCCAAGTTGATGTTACAGGTGAAGAATGAAGCCCCGATGGTAGGAGATATGTGTTTGGAGAACATCTTCCCAATGTAGCGTACCACTAGGCTTGTTTTACCAACACCTGGAAGAAAACATGAACAAAATATTAGTTGAGATGCATCATAGATCCAGCTGTAAAAACTTCTAATTAAAATCATAGATAGATAAATTCTTTATTTTAAACATCATTTTAAATTATATTAAAAAACAAAGCTTAAGTCTAAATGTTATAAAGGGCGGCCTTATCGATCTTTTCCAATGTTGCCAAGTAATCAAAATGCTACCCATATGGTAAAAATTTACGCGTTTAGTGTTGGTAGTTTTTGAGATAAAATCAATGTCTCTACACATGACCCTACACAGTTTCACAATAAATTAATTCTACTCGAAAAAAAAACGTCTATTTAGATAAAGGTCGTAAGTACAATACTTGGTTAGAGATTATTGTAGCAAACTGATAGTGTACTTATGACGCATACTGTACATATACAATTACATTGATAATATTATATCTTATCTTTATATCGAATATTGAGTATTACATATTGAAGAAAATATGATAATATTTGATATGTACTGTCCACTGTTTATTATAGGGTTGGCATTACAGTTTTATAAATCTTTTATTTAACTTGAAATTTAGGTATGTATGTTTGTTCGAATCTTGCATGAAAAAAAAACCCCGCCATGAGTTTCTTGTGCCTTCTTCTCATTGGTGGGCGCGTTCCGAAGGCACACATCCTAACTTACTTTTTGAGACGTGTCCATGTGATTTTATACCTAGGTATTAAGCATTCAAAGGAATAAAGAATTTTTCATTACTCATACTCCGAAAGTAGGTGTAAAGGTGCCTGAAGAGCGTGTAGAAAGAAAAACTTTCAGCCCTAGGGAGAATCGCTTTCACTGACAGCTGTCATGTCAAATTATGGCTTCGCACGGCTTGTGCAATGTGCTTGTAGCCAGTATCAGTATCATTACGCATTAGGAACTTCAAAAACCTAACCTCCTTGCTTTGCAAAACACCACATAATGTATAACCTCTTTGGTCTCAACCTTGTAAGAGGATCAGGTGGTATGGAGTCTCTCATTCACTCTCGTTATTAGGAAGAATTTTATGTATTATTCGTAATGAAAAGCACAGTGTTTACCTCGGGTAAAAGACTCATTAAGTCCCTCGAACTATTAGCTCCGTCTCGGGACTCAATGAGTGACTTTCACTCCTAGGGTAACAATGTACTATATTGACTTTGACTTTAATAAAAAAACCTTATGATACTACTTCCAATCTATATGCAAAATTGTGTCCATATCGGTTCATTGGTTTCGGTGATTACACCTCACAAACTTTACCTCATATCAAGCCTTGTAAAAATGTATTAGTTAAAAACCGGTCAAGTGCGAGTCCGACTCGCGCACGAAGGGCTCCGTACTATTACATTTTGTTTTTAACCCTCGACGCAAAAACGACGGGGTTTTATAAGTTTGACGTGTCTCTGTGTGTGTGTGTGTCTGTGGCAACGTAGCTTCCGAACGGGTGAACCGATTTTAATTTAGTTTTGTTTGTTTGAAAGGTGAATTAGTCGAGAGTGTTCTTAGCAAGTTAGCCCCCGACGCGACAAAATTTTATCAAAAAAATTCAGATGCACCTACTTACGTAGGGTCATAATTTCGGGGTTATTTTTTTTCTTTTTTAGGGTTTTTTACGTTCATTCTATTTTTATTATTTTATTAGATGTGTGACAACCCTTACCGCGTAATCCGGTGGCAAAACAGGCATATTTTTTTTCTAATCCAGTTATTTAGATTTACTTCAATAATCATATTTATCAACATTATCTTTATCTAAAGAGGAAAAGGTACCGGGCGCTCTCTCCATACAAACGTAGTTAACTGTTTCCTCCCTGGATAATGACACTAGCACAAATATTTTTGTTGCATAAAACCTATAACTGCCATGACTATGCCCCTATCTAATTATCATAGAAAGTAAAAGTTAAAAAAACAAAATATATATAAAAAATAAGACATGAGGTCATGGCAGTTATAAGTTTTATGCTGCAAAAATATTTGCTCTAGTGTCATTATCCAGGGAGGAAACCGTCGACTACGTTTGTATGGAGAGAGCGTCGGTACCTTTTCCTCTTAGTACCTATAATAAGTGGGTAGATATTTATAACTTCATACTGCAAACACCGTATGAATGGAATTTTTATTCGAAACGTCTTACTTCATAGGCGTAGCATATTAAACACTAGCAGCGTTCCGCGGTTTCACCCGCGTAACTCCCGATCCCGTGGGAATTTCGGGATAAAAAAGTAGCCTATGTGTCATATAAAGTTTCACAGATGATGTATTTCTGTTGCCGCTATAACAATAAATATTAAAAACAGAATATAATGGTACGGAACCCTCCGTGAGTGAGTCCGACTCGCACTTGGCCGGTTTTTGAATGCACTGATTCGAAACTAAGCCAAGGATGCAGTATGAAATAGGATCTTAAAGTAATTCTATACCTTTTGATCAATATTGCACCTATATACACTTAGGTACGGTCGGCTGCATAATTGCAGGCCCACCGTAGAGTTCAAAAATTACTATTATTGGCATGATTTCATTCTAATATTTTTGTTTGATAAATTCACGAGTTTAAAGACTTTAAACTTCAACTAAGCAGGTGTCTAGAATCTTGCTTGTGTTCAAAACATTCTTATAACAGCCGTTTTGGAGGACTACGGTCGGTTTGCAATTATGCAGCCGACCGAACCTATGTACGGTCAAAGGGGGCGTCCATAAATTACGTGAGATGTTTAAGGGGGGAGGGGGTCGAGTCAAATCTCATCTAATCTTACGTTAGAGAGAGGGGGGTCTCGGCAAATATCATGCAATTTTTTTTCTGATTGATTTTTCCGGCTTAGAGTAGCTAGATCAGAATGAAGTTGAAGGAGCAGATGATTTTATTGAAAATCAAATGGACATCAATAGTCTCTCTTGACACCGCGCATGATTCTCCATGGACTGAATTAGAGTAGATATTCTTTTTTTTAATCACAGTAGTCACGATTTAAGTATTCTATTGTTAAATTTTTATTACACTTATAACTCTCAGCAATATTGATTATTAGTCTTACTAGTCGCCCAGACTTTGAAAAATCTCACGTGAGATAGGGGGATGGGGGAGGGGGTTGAATAAAATCTCACATCTCACCAGGGGGGGAAAGGGGGACAGAAAATAAAAAAAAACACCTCATGTAATTTATGGACACCCCCAAAGTCAGAATTGCAGACCCACCGTAGAGTTCTAAAGTTACTATTATTGGAATGTTTTTATTCTAATAATATATGTCTAGTAAATTCATGAGTTGAATTGAATACTTTAAACTTGAACTCAAGCAAGAAAAATCTATTAAAGGCTTTATCCTAAACTATAAGAGATAGCGAAAAATGTTGCCGTGCCATATTTTGCCAAAAACTAAAACAGCATCATTAGATTTTTGAAAAAGTCATTACCCTAGCCAGGAATCGAACCTGTTGATTTTGCAAAAAAAATAATCACCCATATTTTTATACCAATCGATAGTGTTGCTGATAGAGATTAATTCCTGGAAACAAACTTAGTATGGCAAGTTAAAGAAAATAGCTCCTTTTATAGTTTTCTACAATTTTCATACTATTTACCCTGTAAAAATGTAGTGAGGAAGTATGGGTATAGATGATCGAGCGAGCCTAGTGTCTCTGTTTCGAGTCTTTACAGGTCTTTTGCTTGCAACACTACTAGTAGTATTATTAATGTGAAAGTATGTCTGTTGGTCATGTGACTAGACATATATTAAATTAAAATATTGAATACTTTACATGTTATAGGTAGATAGGTGAATCAGGGAAGGAAAAATGATGTATATTTTAATTGTTATTTCTATAACTAACAATGCTTATTAATCATTCATTTATTTCATCATAATTTTACCGTGCTTAATATGGGCATGTCAATTTATACTAATAATAGAGAGGAAAGATTTTTTAGTTTGTAACGAACAGGCTCAGTTCCTGTCATTTTGTATAGTAGTGAGGCGTGGCCGGTGCTTGAGCGACATAAGCAGGAGCTGCGTGTCACGGAGATGAAGATGTTGCGCTGGATGTGTGGAGTGACGCAAAAGGATCGCGTCAGGAACTCTCGCATCCGGGGCAGCCTTCATGTCCGAGACATTGCAGATAAATTGAATGCTGCCTACGCTGGTACGGTCACGTCTTGCGAAAACCGGCTAGTTACGTGGGGAACAAATGTCTTGCCATGGCGCCTCCGCCAGGTCGTGGCAGACTGGGTAGACCCAAGATGTAATGGCTTGACGTCGTAAAGCGTGATATGCGTGCAAATGGCCTTACAAATCAGGATGCTGAGGCGTAAAAGCAGGAAAGCGGACCCGGGCTCCCGAGAGGGAATCAACCGGGAACAACGCTCGGATGATGATGAGGCTCAGAAACTGGACCAATTTTGATGAAACTTGGTATTAGGATACATTGATTCATTAACAGTAACATAGGCAACTTTTTATCTCGATATTCCTACGGCGTCGGGAGTTACGCGGGTGAACCGCTTATATTATAAATGTGAAAGTTTGTGTGTGTGTATGTTTGTTACTCCTTAACAAAAACCACTGGACCGATTGCGATGAAACTTTGTATGTAGATAGCTGGAGACTTAGATTAACACATACTTTATATCGGGACTTACGCGGGATAAGTTTAAGTTAATTTGTTTGGTAAAATATGGCCCTAATGATTCATCCTGCTCCTGGGAGGAGCTGTGAGGGTATGTGCGGCTCCTTCTGGTCTAAAGATGACCTGAGGTTTACGGTTTACCCACTCTAACTCTTTGGTGTCACTGGCCTTAGTGTTAGGATTACAGGGACTTTGTGCGAGTCTTTATTTTTCTATTTCATCTTAGTCCTTAGCGATTATGAACAGTAAATGTTGTGTACGGATTCCCGCGATAAAGGCTGTTTTTTCGTGCGACGACCAAGGGAATTGTATATATTTAAGTTTTCCTTTATTAAATATATTTGTAATTTGTCTTCCACGGTACTTACCTACTAAATTTCTTTTAACTGATAACAAGGTAAAAATTCTCATCAGTATGTATTCAGTCGAAAATTCAATTAAAAATACCTGTGTTATTTAATTTTAAAGAAAAGTATGTGTACGTGTGATAGGTACCTATTCTGTAGGTAGGTTTATGGTTTTCAGTCTATTTGTAACAATACCCAATTAATTTAATCAGTAATAAAACAAATATAACATGCATTGATATTTATCTATCATTCCGAGACACGATTACGGAGATATCAATGAAAGTATAAAACAATTTCTTTTACTAAAACTAAGTAATATACCTACTCGAATTATAACACTTAACTTACGTATTGGGCAAGTAAATGGAGCGTGCATTGTCCTAATTCATTGTAATGATAATAGTTTATATTTAGGACCAGTTTTCAAACAAGTTTTCCGTACTTATAGGCATGAAATCATCGAAAAGTTATCATATCTTACCTTGTGATCCTAACACTACGATTTTAGCTTCAATCACTTTCATTTTTTAAACTTTTGTCGTTAACAACACAGCACAAACACTTTTTATTGCTAAATTACATGTTCTTTCGATGTAAATACGTAATTTCAATTAAATTATAGAGAAACAAATAACAAAACACTTCCAAACACCGCGCTGCGAAAACTTGACTGAAGATTCGAAGAAAAAACCTTCAAGAATGACGTTGACAGTGACGTTTTATAATATTTTGACAGATAATTGACTCACCGTACAGCGACATCTGTCGATATTAAATCAGAAACTTTGAAATGAGTACCAAATTAGTACTACTACTGACAAGTAGATGTCAGTAATATCGGTAAACAGCGCCATCTCTTGTCACTATTAAACAACTAATTTAAACAGACAAGCTACTCAATAATAGATGGCGCTACAAGTCTCTATTTTTAAAATCCGCAAAGAGATGGCAGCACATGTACTTTGTTGTCGTTGTGCATGTTAATAAAATTGATAATGGGCTATGAAATTATTTTATTAGAATCATTTTACGAAGGTTGTTAAGGGCCAATTTATAGTGATTGCCATAAGATGAGCTATGGTTATGGCGTAATCATTTAGCTATAAATAAAATATGACAAATTTTATTGATGGGTGATAGTAAAATCCTAGTTGAAGTAGAAAATATACAGCGTGTAAGAACGAATTATGCTACGAATTATTAACTTTCCCTTTTTTGAAGTCGGTTCAAAATATTTGTTTGATAGAAAGATAGTCAAAGTAAGAAAGTTTAGTTGTTCTCCAAAACAAACATATTGTTAAAAAAAATAAGCCTGAAAATAAGCGTTAATTTAATTTAATATTCAGGATTCACACATTTACAAAAAAATATTGTAAAAAAAACCATTATTGTCAGCGAAACTTTATTTAAATAATGGTGTTGTTACATTTTGAAAATTTCATGAACTCTAGGTAGGTAAATTAATTCATTCTTTTTAAGCTATTGCAAAGCTTTTATCGCGGGCTTTGAGAAACCAAATCAAGAAATTCCGTAACGAAAATAAAACCTAACACCCCCCACTTCGCCTACCATGTAGCTCGGTCAAGCGTTCGCTTAACGTGTATGTATATGGTACGACTGTACGAAGCTCGCACGATGCAAGCTTTACCGCGGCACTCCCCGAGTGCTATACGTTTTTTTTTAATATTTGCGTGGGTAAAATCCGTGCTACTCACGTACCCCAAAGAGGAATGACTTAAGAAATCTTGTTCCGTGGTAAAAACGAGACAGAAACTGTCTATCTTTGACAGTGGCAGAATGGTGGTAATGTACTTTTACTTTTTAACCGACTCCAAAAATGGAGGAGATTCTCAATTCGCCTCGTATATATTTAATTTTGATATAATCTTTACTCGGATGAACCGATTAAAATCTATTTTGGACCAAGGAGGTTTAATGTTTAAGGTGTTTGTAATGAAACAAATTAAATTCCAACATAATAACTATATTTCATTGTTAAATTAATTTTACATAGATTAGGTACTTAAACTTAATTTATACATTATTTCAATTTCTTATTATCTAATAGTATACTTTAACAGTACGATTATTTTACGTCTAAAACTCATTCTAAATGTTAACGCCCATTAGACCGCTTAAAAACGTCATGAAGAAAATATACATAAAAACTAGCTGCGCCCCGCAATTTCACAGCGCCATCTATTGGATGTATTTGCATCCTAGATGTCAAACAATATTGAAGAATTTTACCGATGAATCAACGTACACCGATATCTATGAGAACTTCATAAAACTAAATAGCAAATAAACAGTTGCTTAAGAAACCATTAATTGATACATTTTATTCGTTTAAATTCACGACATTAGCGAATAATTGAGATGATAACTATCCTATCCAGTAAGTTAGACCAAAATACGGGTACATGTGAAATTTGATTGAAATCGGTTCAGTAGTTTTGGAGTTTATTTGCAACATACATATGATAAATGCCGAGTGCCGTTCAAAATCTATATTTTTTACCCGACATTCGCCATAGGAAGGTTCAAATTTTATTTTTATTTGTACAAATCCTAGGTCATCATTTAACCACTATCACACCTGCCTGATGGTAGGTGACGATGCGGTCTAAGATGTAACACGCGGTGTCTAGAAGATACCTGTACACTCGCTACTTGAAGACACACAACATTGTACACGTCACTATCACACCCGCCTGATGGTAGGTGACGATGCGGTCTAAGATGTAACACGCGGTGTCTAGAAGATACCTGTACACTCGCTACTTGAAGACACACAACATTGTACACGTCAGGAAAGACAGACGCAGGTAACTGATTCCATTCATCCTATGCAGGGTGCTGTAATACCTGGGCCATGTATTAGCTGGAGTACAAGACCAGACACGTCAAACTTTCAGCTTTGTCGACCGTGTCCAAGAGAACTCGTCAATACGTCTGGAGACAACTAAGCCGCGGGGTTCATCACGCTGTTTTTCTTCAGTGTAAGAGCAATTTAACTATTATGGGTGGTCTTATTACGGTCTATTAGGCGTCATTTTTTATTTACAAATACCTATATTATGCTAAAAACTAGAAATTCTTATCTTTTAATACATTTAAGTTATTTAAATTAATAATACTGTTAGAAAGATGCATCTTAGGTGATTTCGTACCGGTAGCTAGCCAAATTCGCAGTTTTTCGTAAAAATGAAGTAGGAATCGAAATACTTATAAAATTATTTTGTAAACCGCACATTTGGAACATAATTTTCCAACTATTACATTCTTTATTAGGCTTTGAAACTAAAATAAAGGTCTATAAAATACTATAAAGAAGAACAATATTTGTTTTAAAAGTGACACGATTTTCACTCATTTTTAGCGTTCCGTACCTCAAAAGGTTAAAAAATAGGAACCCTCATAAGATTACTTTCTTGTCCGTCCGTCTGTCTGTTTTGTGTATTATACTGAGTTTTTTGTGTGAGCAGTCAATCAAACAATAAAATGGTAGGCTTTAGCCGGCAGCTTCTAACACCACCCCTAGGACAAAGTCATGGTGTCAAGTGACACGTCACGTTCCATCATGTTGTCCAACCATGCCGTTCTCCTCCACCTCATCGTCGCTACACCATCATGTGAAGTCAAAAGAACAATAAAAATTGACGGTTAATTCATAAACAACACTTTTATTTAAATTTGGTATAGTTTGAAAAAAATTGGTAAGTTTGATAGTTTGAAAGGTTTCAGTAGTTGGAGAATTATGTCCTTAAATCACGTTTCACAAAACAATGTTAGATGCTAAAATCTCTAATTGGGTCATTTTTACGAAAAACTGAAAGAAATTGAATTTGGCGCGCCTTAAGTTCGACATCACATTAACAAAACTTTTTCAATTTCTTTTTTCCTAAAATTAAGTTCCTAAAATGACTTTCCAATTTAAGTCAAAGTTAAGTAATGTCAAAATCTAGCCAAAGAGTTCCTAAGTCCGTAAGTTGGTTCGATTTGAAAATTCCTTCAATACTTCCATTTGGCACAATTAAGGTACCTGCGAGTTATAAGATAGATAAATAGAAGAACTTTTTATTTATACAACACACAAAACATTGAAAATAACAAAAATTACGAGAAAGTTTATTAACTACCAAATTGTACAAACAAGCGACCTTAAGGTGAAAGGCTACCGGCGCTCTCTCCATACAAACGTAGTCGACTGTTTCCTTCCTGGATAATGACACTGGCACAAATATTTTTGTTGCATAAAACCTATAACTGAAATGACTATGCCCCTATGTTTTTTTTTTCATTGTCTAATTATCATAGAAATTAAAATAAAAAAAACATAAGGGCATGGTCATGGCAGTTATAAGTTTTATGCAACAAAAATATTTGCTCTAGTGTCATTATCCAGGGAGGAAACAGTCGACTACGTTTGTATGGACGGAGCGCCGGTACCCTTTCCTCTTAATAAGCGTAATAAAGGTCACTAAAATGTTTTTTAATATGTGACAAAATAATAAGAAAAATAAACAACTTGTTTTTCAAAATGACAATTAAGCAAATATTTTCTCTAATGACCTGATTTTAAGTAGTTTTCCCTATTTTTTGCGAAATATTTAATTTTTAATTAAGGTGGCAGGTGATAATTATTAAAATTACCCGTATGTACCTTAGGGGTTGGTTGGACAATATTTGACTTAGATTGGAACGCCATCTATCGACATTGGAGAAAAAAAAAGAGAAAGAAAAAGCTTAAAAAACTTAATTATTCTAAATAAGTACAGGAACTTTTTTTGGTTTTTGTACAACTAGGAGCGTGTCGCGCTTTCGCCCGTATTAGTCTCGATCCCGTCGGGATATCGGGATAAACAGTACCCTATGTTACTCCCAATGAATCAATGTATCCTCATACCAAGTTTCATCAAAATCGGTCCAGTAGTTACGGAGCCTATTAGTTACAAACAAAACAAGAAAAATCTTAGTAAAATTAATGTAAATTGGGTCATATAAAAAAATTTCAACAAAAAGTACCCTTTTTATTTAGGTAAATATATACCGCTTTTTATCCATAATTATATTTAAATATTTTAATTACTACGACTAGTATTATTATTTATAAAATTCTATTATTTATACATTAGAAAATTTACAGACATCAGCTTTTTTAATAACTTTTTGAAAACCAAGAAATTATCCTCTCGCGTCTTCAATAGGAAGAAAATAATTTCTCATTTCAAAAAATCGTTTTAGGTTTCCGTACCCAAAAGGTAAAAATATATACGCGACGAATTGAGAACCTCCTCTTTTTTGAAGTCGGTTAAAAAGAGGGCCCTTTTATTAAGCCTCCGCTGTCAGTCACCAGGCTGTATCTCATGAACCGTGATAGCTAGATAGTTGAAATTTTCACAGATGATGTATTTCTGTTGCCGCTATAACAAATAGGTAATTCAAACAATAATGGTACGGAACCCTTAATGGGCAAGTCCGACTTGCACTTGGCTGGTATTTCAGTAGGTCTTGAAAATAACAAAGCTTCATTTAATTTGTTTTATTTTCGCCATTCGTTATTGAAATACTCGCGGTGGGCAATATTAATTAATTTATTACACTTTAGTTTATAAATTAAAATCATAAATACATCCATTTTTATCTTATTAATGTTAAGCCGCTTAAGAAGAAAGGGTACCGGGGGCTCTCTCCATACAAACGTAGTCGACTGTTTTCTCTCTGAATAATAACACTGGCATACATATTTTTGTGCCATAAAACCTATAACTGCCATGACTATGCCCCTATGTTTTGTTTTTTTTTTAAATCTTAATTTCTATGATAAATAGAAAATGAAAAAACCCAAAACATATGGGCATAGTCATGGCAGCTATATGTTTTATGGCACAAAAATATTGTCTCTAGTTTCATTATCCAGGGAGGAAAAAGTTGACTACATTTGTATGGAGAGAGCGCCGGTAGCCTTTCACCTTAAACGAGTAAAACACGAAAAACTGCCTGTAGCTAAATTTTTAATTATTGCATGGAAAAACTGTTGTTAAATGTTTTATTGTTGTTATATTTTCCAACATTTTGATATAAGGTAGAGGCGAAAATATTTGTGATTTCTCAGCTTAATAAAAAAAATATTCTGCTGTCTTTTTTCGGCTTAAGAGGAAATGGTACCGGGGGCTCTCTCCATACAAACGTAGTCGACTGTTTTCTCCCTGGATAATGACACTAGAGCAAAATATTTTTGTTGCATAAAACTTATAACTGCCATGACCATGCCCTTATGTTTTTTATCTTAAAAATTAGGAAATGAAAAAAATCAAGACTTAGACATAGTCATGGCAGTTATAGGTTTTATGGCACAAAAATATTTGTGCTAGTGTCATTATCCAGGGAGGAAACAGTCGACTACGTTTGTATACAGAGAGCGCCGGCACTTTTCAACTTAAAAGCTTAGAAACGACAAGTGGAAGAATTTTCTTCGTTAAATTATACTAAAAAGGAAAAGATTTCACTTACTAATTGTACTAGAAATAAATAAATATTGCAGGACATTCCACACATCGCCTTCTAGCCCCAAGCTAAATAACAACGTTTAACAATAATTTTTCATGCAATAATTAATAATATTACATATAGGCGAAATGCGTTGTATTTTTGGCTCCCATTTGCGTATTAAAAAAACAAAATAACATCTTTATTTTCATACTACGTATGGCCTAAACATATCCATTGGCCGAGCGCCATCTTGCCCTAAGACAACCAATGAGGAACGTCGATTGTTTTCCAAATTTGAATTAAAATTAGCGGCGGCCATTGCTCTTTCTCTCTCTAAAGCTATAATTCTCTCCCTGTCTAACATTGGGGGTGGTTTGACAGCTGTCAAATCGTTAGGGCTTACGACAGGAATCGAAGGCTTCTCCTGCTCGGTTTCCTTGGGTTTGGGGTCCTCTTTCTGGTGGGTGGGGTCCTTTTTGGAGTCCTGCTGGGCCTTTTTGGAGCGTTTCCATTTCATTCGACGGTTTTGGAACCATATTTTTACCTGTTGATAAAATTAGAAAGACATTTATATGTATTTCTATAATAAATTGCGCCGCAAGATCCCGTTACGTATGGGGATCAAAAGCTTTTATTACTTCCAAGGATTCAATCTATCCTCATACCAAGTTTCATCAAAATCGGTCCTGTAGTTTCGGAGACTATTCGTTACAAACAATCAAAAACATATTTCATATTTATTATATTACTAGCTGCGCTCCACGGTTTTACCCATGTAACACCCGATCTCGTGGGAAAATCAAAATGTAAAAGTAGCCTATAGCCTTCCTCGATAAATGGACTATCCAACACAAAAATATTTTTTCAATTCGAACCAGTAGTTCCTGAGATTAGCGCGTTCAAACAAACAAACTCTTCAGCTTTATAATATTAGTAAAGATTGTGGACAGTGCAGATGTAGATGTGGTAGGTTGACTTTAATATACAGGCAACATTTGCACGTCTAAAAAAATGTGTGGCACTCGGGGACCGCCGCGGTAAAGCTATTGCATCGTGAGAGCTTCGTACAGTCGTACCATATACATACACGTTAAGCGAACGCTCGGCCGAGCTACATGGTAGGCGGAGTGGGGGTGTTAGGTTAGGTTAGGAATTTCTTGGTTCGCCGCGCTCAAAGTTCGCGATAAAAGCTATGCAATAGCTTAAAAAAACTAAATTGAAATCGGTTCATCCGTTCGGGAGCTACAATGCCACAGACAGACACACACAGACACGTCAAACTTATAACACCCCGTCGTTTTTGCGTCGGGGGTTAAAAACTAGATTCTATATACCCAAAAATTCTACTCAATTGACCGACATGAAAAGACGTTTTCACATCAAAAATCTAAACTGTAAACCTGTAAAACCGAAACAGTCTATTTGATAAATGTTCAAACACCCCTCAGCAATAACATTTACACCCCCTTACCCCAATATAATCATGTTACGACCAAATCCCTGCATCCTTCAACCTGACATCCTCTCTGCCTATCCCCCGCGCCATTTTGTACACCTGTCAAGTGCTATCAAAATGGACGTTAAATATTTGATGTAGACTTTGTAGATGGTTTTGTAGATTCTCCAATAAATACGTATAAGTACTGCATGATTGCAGCCCCCGGTAGAGTTCGAAAATTACTATTATTGGAATGTTTTCATTCTAATAATTTTTATTTGATTAATTGATGAGTTAGAAGACTTCAAATTTCACCTAGGTATTTGGCGAGTTAACAACATGTCGTGCTGCTGTTTTATTTTCATGAAACTTAGTTGAAACCCGAGTTGAATTGTATAATTCTGGTGGAATGTTATTCAATTTAGTTCTGTGAAAGTGCACAAGTGTAGGGAAAGTAAAATTCAGTGTCAAACATGAAGTTTTCTCGTTGCCTCCAAATCTCCTTTTAAGGTTATGGTAAACTTGCCACCGCTTTACTATAGCCCCTGACTTGACGGACTATGACGACTTTGACTGTTTTGAAACACTTTTGGCCATTTATGAAAAATCGGGTCATATATTGAGGCAAAATAACTTGACACTGGCTAAATGCACAAGCCGTGCGAAGCTATAATTAATAGGAAAAAAAAGAGTTTATGCGAAAAGTGGGTGCTCCTCTTTTGTCTCTTGCACCTCACCTGTGTCTCAGTCAACATCAAGCTGGTGGCCACCTCGAACCTCTTCGGTCTTGACAGGTATTTGTTCATGCGGAACTGTTTCTCCAGCTCCAGGAGTTGTTGGGACGTGAACGCGGTGCGGGGCCGGCGGGTCTTGCCGAGCAGCGCGTGTGGAGCTCCTGGGAACAACAATATTAGGTTAGAAAGAGTTGAAAATATTGTAAAGAAGGCTTGTCGGATTGATGAGTTCTTTTCCTGGACACGGTCGACTGTGCTGAGAGGGTTGATATAGTTGCTAGACATGGTCTACTTCATCTAATATATGTTCCAGGCACTTCTGCAAGGGTCATAAATGACATGAAATAAAGTTTCTTAGATTATAGATCATCTAAAACATTATAAAGTTGTTTTTTATTGGGAAATATCAACATTGTGTAGGGAACAAGAGTAAAATAGTGTTTTTTTTATTCCGCTTCTATTGTCATATGACATCTAAAAGAAAAACCAATTTTCCCCCATTTAATAGACTTTGTTGAAGTTTGTAGCTCATTTTTTAACCCACGACGCAAAAACGACGGGGTGTTATAAGTTTGACGTGTCTTTCTTTGAACAAAGTTCCTTATGGCGCGTTGCGAAAGGGGCTAGACGGAAAAAATTAAAACCAAAAGTTGTAACGATACTTTTTGATTTTATTACAATTCCTTCACTAATTAATCGAAAGAAACTTCGTTCCATCCGAGTGTCCCTTCACCTCTCATTTCACCTCTTTCTCACCTCTCACACCTCTCACCTCTCATTCATCATTCTCACCTCTCACACCTCTCATTTTTTGTGTAATATTCAGTAATTTTGTTCTGTAACAATCGACCTAGTCCTAGGCCTGTCATTCGACCCAGTTGGCACAATGGTCACTACGCCGGACTGCCAAACACAGGGTTGCGAGTTCGATTCCCGCCTCAGACATGTATTTATGCTTAGATATTTGTCTGTGGTCTGGTTGTTTCTATGTATTATACGTATATATTTACAAAAGAAAAGTATATAAGTAGTATATCCGTTGTCTAGCACCCATAACACAAGTCTAGTTACTTAGCTTGGGGCTTGATGACGGTGTGTGGAATGTCTTGCATTATTTATTATACAAACCAAAAATTTTAGTAAAATGTTCATTTTTTTATATTTTTGTTATGTAGTACTTTTACTTATAAACTAGCTGCGCCCCGCTGTTTCACCCGCGTAAGTCCCGATCCCGTAGGAATTGACTTTAGAAAACGTTTGTATGGGAAATAGAAAAGGGCTGTTTTTAGGGTTTTCCCGGAAATTATTCGATTTTTTCTCGCCTTTTAAACCTTCCCTAGACCTCCACGAACATTTCAAGACTAAGATAAGATAAATCCGTTGAGCCGTTCTCGAGTTTTAGTGAGACTAACGAACAGCAATTCATTTTTGTATATATAGACTAGCTGCGCCCCGCGGTTTCACCCGCGTAAGTCCCGATCCCGTAGGAATTGACTCTATAAAACGTTTGTATGGGAAATAGAAAAGGGCTGTTTTTAGGGTTTTCCCGGAAATTATTCGATTTTTTCTCGCCTTTTAAACCTTCCCTAGGACCTCCACGAACATTTCAAGACTAAGATAAGATAAATCCGTTCAGCCGTTCTCGAGTTTTAGTGAGACTAACGAACAGCAATTCATTTTTATATATATAGATTTTTATATATATAGATAGATATTGTATATGTTTTTATTGATTGATTTAATTGAATTAATTTATTTTTAAATGATGTAAGTAGATATATAAAATAAATAGGTAGGTAGGTATTATAAGTAAAGTAATAGCCCGGCTCCTCCCCTCACAAAGAGGGATACACCCGTTATTTATACCGGGAGCATGCCGGGAGCCTGCTAACTTTAACAGATTGCTTTCACGACGCGAAAGTTGCTCTATGACATTTTTAACCGACTAAAAAAAGGAGGCGTTCCAGTTCTTAGTGACCTGAAATGGATTATTTTTCACTTTATAGTTTTTGCTTTCAGGTTTTTTTGAGTTTTTTTTAAGGTTTTTTGAAGTCGGTTTTTTTAATTTTAATTGTTATCAGTGTTGGCTTAACACGCCTTCTGCGTGTAGCCAATGTCAAGTGAAAATATTTGCAAAGGAATAGCTTCAGTCGAATTTTGTTTTTTCTAAACTAGTTGAGATGAGCAGAGATTTAATTCCAGAGTCAAATGTTTTTTTTCTTCTTTTTTTTTCAGGGAAAGCAAAGGTTAAATTATTAGCCCATACAGCCACTGCACTGTAACCAGGCTACGTAGAGTGAGATTGTGGTAGTTTCAAAATGCAGAAGTCTGGATTTTAAATACAAAAACACGGAATAAGATTATCACTAAATAAAAACAATAAATAAAACAACTATAAATTACATAAACGGCAAATTAAAAATTAAAAGAAATAAACAAAAAAATAAAAATATTAAATTGATTTGATAGGTGTCTATCTACATAGTTACTCAGTATTATTTTTTATTTTTATTATTTAATTTTTATGATTTTTGTATATTTTTTCTTACCTATGTAAAAATTATAATAAATTCAATAAATAAAACACCAATAAATACAAAAAAAGCAAATTAAAAGAAAATATTCGAAAATTGTCGACGATTAGACGTTAGACGATTTCAAGTGGTCTATGTACAATTATTGTATTAAGCATCCAAAGAAATAAACATTTTTGATTTGATTTGATTTGTAAAATATTAAATTGTTTTGATAGGATTTGATCTACATCTATCGATCTAATTTTTGTATAATTTTTCTTACCTATGTAATAAATTATAACAAATTCAATAAATAAAACACCTATAAATTACTTACAAAAAAGGAAATTAAAAATTAAAAGAAAATAAACAAAAAAATAAAAATATTAAATTTTTATTTCAAAAATATTAAATTTTTATTTTAATAAAAATATTAAATTTTTATTTTTTTACTAAGTATTAATTTTTATTTTGTTAATGTTTGTATTAATTTTCTTACTGTAATAAATTATTTGTATGTGCAAAAAAATCTATAAATCTTTATTAAAAATTATATATTTGGCTAAGCACAGTACTGTAATTATCAATTTAAATACAAAACAATACGATACAAATAAGATTTGTGTGTTAATACGGATACCACCAAAGATCACAAATTTAATAGAAAATATGAATTTAATTAATTTAGGCTCGTTTCTGGAGCAGAGGTTAGCCATCGCCATTCAGCGTGGCAATGCTTCTAGCATTATGGGAACCTTTACGCCGGGTACGATAAGGGGCGGGTTATTTGACTAACTGATCACTTCATTTAATGTATTTATAATGTTAAATATGTATGTCTTTTTCTATTAATATAATTATTAGTAAAGGAATTTAATTAATTTCGTAATTACTTTTGGACATTGATAACTAACATAGGTGTAAGTCTTTACTAACAAATGGATTGTACTATCTGATTAATAAATTGAAATAAATAAATACAAATTCTAAATAACCAATTTTATTATCGAAGTAGAGCATCTTTCCACACCACTGATTTATGTAGAGCATCGTTCTGAATACAAGATCAGGCATTACGTATTCTTAATCTCACAAACCAGAGGCACTACCATGAGTTGTCTAATCGATCGAACGTAACAAACAATAGCGATAATCATAATTTTAACTTGAGAAAAAAAAACCATTCAAAATTGTTTCATCTGACCCAGTTGGCACAATGGTCACCATGCCGGACTGGCAAACACAGGGTTGCTGGTTCGATTCCCGCCTCAGACAAGTATTTATATTTGTCTGTGGTCTGGTTGTTTCCATGTATTATATGTATATATTTACAAAAGAAAAGTATATAAGTAGTATATGATAAAACAAGTGTAGTTACTTAGCTTGGGGCTAGATGGCGATGTGTGGAATGTCCTGCAATATTTATTTTATTATTATTTTTAACTATATATAAAAATGAATCCTTATTTTCCTTGGTAACGGCATCACGCGAGAACGGCTGGACCGATTTCAATTTTTATTTTATTTTGTGTTTGTTATTGTCAGGAGAAGGTTCTTATGAAAGGAAAAAATTAAGAAAGTCGCACAGAAAATTACTACCTACGCGGGTGAAATCGCGGGGCGCAGCTAGTTACTATATATTATTACATGGGATGTATATATGTTTATAAATAAGTATTAATATATTGAGTAGTTTGGTTAACCGAATGCCTAATGTATCGTTTTTTCTGGAACCCCACGATACAAACATTGTTTAGTGTGGGGACCACAGTCAATGTATCATGTCAACATTAGGTTTAGGTTAGTAAATATTTTTCATTTTATCATATTTTTTTTCACCCATTATATTCTTTTTTTAGTATATACTATCATGGTTCATGAGATACAGCCTGGTGATAGACGGACGGACAGACAGTGAAGTCTTAGTAAATGGGTCCCGTTTGTTTACGGAATCCTAAAAACGATTTGACCGTGTCCGGTAGTAGACTCCGGAAAATAAATGAGTCCTCTTCTTCTTCTTCTCGTATAGTGGTGTGGCTCACCTATTGTTAGAGTTTTCAGATCGCCTTAAGGCCTCTAACTTGACCTAACGACTGCTACTAGAGGTAGCAACCGAGACCAACGGCTTAACGTGCCTTCCGAAGCACGGAGGGGCTCACGAAAATACATTTTTGCCACACTACTAATTGGTCACCCATCAAAGTAATGACCGCGCCAGGCGTCGCTTAACCCGCACTACCGTAAACGATCAGCGAGATTCGCTTAGCTGTGAGCCTCTCCAACAAACGAACGACGAGTCGTATGAAATAGCATATTTGTGTTTTAAAATAAGTTGCCTAAAGATGTATATGGCATGTCCATATGCTTCAAAATATTTATAAAGCATAAATTGTGCGGTGGCGGCGGCGTGCTTTGATATTTCGTAAGGTCCGGGTGAATATACCGAAAAGGTTCGGTCTTACCGAATTCGACCAATGAATTGGGTAAATTTTGAATCTCATACTGTTGCTTATAACAAATGTCATCGACCTCAAAATTGACACCATACTTTTCTCATTATAGGCATCCTATCCTATTCCTATTCCTACTAATGTTATAAATGTGAAAGTTTGTGTGTGTGTGTATGTTTGTTACTCCTTCTCGCAAAAACTACTGGACTGATTGCTATAAAAATTTATAAATAGCTGAAAATTTGAATTAACACATAGGCTACTTTTTATCCCGATACTCTCACGGGATCGGGACTTACACGGGTGAAACCTTATAATTTTAATAATTTAATCAATGCGTTTGATTGAGTTCGTAAACAACTCGTGATAGGGGTACAGAGCTTGTCTCTACGAGTCTACCCGTGGTACAGTCACTGGTGGGTTGGTACAAGGGGATTGAGAACAATTTATCGATTCATTTATAAGTATTATCCTTATTCCGAGGTTGGAAATTCTGATTGCAATTGATTCTTTTTTCTTTAATACGATGAAGGAAATATAAAAGAAGTTCTTTCCTCTAGACATGGTCGACTAAGCTTATAACCTAAGATTCCTTTAAGGACGACCTTCATCGAGCTGTTTAATGGATTAAAAGGATGTTAATTCAAATTAAATAGGTCAATAAATTTATAGCAAATGGTAGCCTATAGCCTCCCTCGATAAATGGACTATCCAATACAAAAATATTTTTTAATTCGAACCAGTAGTTCCTGAGATTGGAGCGTTCCAACAAAAAACGGAAGCCTTCAAAGATGAAAAAAATTCCCAGTTTTTTTCCACATTTCCCACTGATTCTTCCCTCCTATTGGTCGCAGTGTGATGTTATATAACCTAAAGGCTTCCTCGATAAATGGACTATCCAATAAAAAAATATATTTTCATTTCAAACCAGTAGTTTCTGAGATTAGCGCGTTCAAACAAACAAACTCTTCAGCTTTATAATATTAGTATAGATTTACCTACCTACAAAAATCTGACTCCCACACAAAACCAATTAACTAACAAACCGAACAAAATTTTTCACTTTTAAGTGCTTACAAAATGTTTAAACAAATTCATTAACAAAGAAAAAAACTATAATTGAATGAACGAAACGAACAAATAATTTCAATCAATGAAAAATATTCTTCTAAGAAAATAAATCACGATTCTTATTAAATACGATGCCAAAATAAACATAATTATTAAATTATTATTTAATATTTACAATGATATTAAGAGAAAGTCACGTTTTACAAATATAAGTTGAATTATTTATTGATATTTCTCGTGTGAGCCCTTGAGCACGGATCGCTGTTTGTTTTCGAAGACCAAACTGAGTTTAATGTAGTTTTAAATATTTAAAATGAACGTTATTTTTTCAAAATGGCCGTTCGTTCAATAAGGTCTTCGTGGTAGGTATTTTTGAATGACTGTTAAAATAAATAAGTGGTTAAGAGGAAAGGGTACCGAGGGCTCTCTTCATACAAACGTAGTCGACTGTTTTCTCCCTGGATAATGATACTAGAGCTAATATTTTTGTTGCATAAACCTTATAACTGCCATGACCATGCCCCTTGTTTTTTTTTTAAAGTTATTACATAGCTTTTATCGCGGCGACCGAATCAAGAAATTCCGTAACGAAAATAAAACCAAACAACCCTCACTCCGCCTACCATGTAGCTCGGCCGAGCGTTCGCTTAACGTGTATGTATATGGTACGACTGTACGAAGCTTGCACGATGCAAAAGCTTTACCGCGACAATCCCCAAGTGTTTTTTATTTTTGTTTTTAAAATCTTAATTTCTTTAACAATTGGAGAAGGAAAACCTCCAAAACATAGGGGCATAGTCATGGCAGTTATAGGTTTTATGGCACAATAATAATTGTGCTAATGTCATTATCCAGGGAGGAAACAATCGACTACGTTTGTATGGAGAGAGCGCCGGTACCCTTTCACCTTTAATTTACGGAAAACAATATAAGAACCATAGGTCAGGAAATTTAGACAATCCCAAAAATCAATGAGTGCTTTCCTTCAAATTCCTTTAGCCCAACTCTTAAGTATTTTATTGATATTCTGGCAAAAATAGACAGATGCGTCACCACCGCACTGCGCGGTTATCGCATAAACCACAAACAAACATCGGCCAAATGTCACCAAACGCAATCCCGTTGAAGCTAATTGATAATTATCAATTTTATTAGTTACGTGGTAGGGCGGCGCTTTGATCTAATTATTACAATCATTTAAGCTAATTGCATTGGATATGTTTTTATTAATTTATTAATCTTGTTTTTTTTTCGGTTGAGATTAGAAATCATTTTGTTAATTACAAACTTTTTCTATTTTTGTCTCCTTATGTTTAGAATTCGTTATTGTATGTTCATACAATGTGTTCTAAAAAGCGGTTTATAATACAAAAGGGGGTTATTCTAGACAGACGTCTAAAAATGTTTCGCTTAGACAAGCGAAACATTTTTGGGCTACGACTTATGAGAATTTGAATTATTTTTGGTAAAGATGTTGTTTTTACTAGAAAAACAACTGTTTTTGGAAATAAAGACAATTATTTTTTTAAGTAATACAATTAAGTAAACTTAGTAAAAAAATAAAACTTTAAAATTAATGACCTCTAACTCCAAAAAACCTAACAACACCTTAAAATTTCAGAAAAAAGGGTGAATTTACAACAAAAAGTTGTTCGGATAGACGTTTAGAGCAACCCCTTTTCGTATTACTATACTTACCATTGCTGAACACACTGTATAGGATAAAGTATAGTAGGTAGGTGATTCTCGAGCAAACATAACCTTAAATTTTTCAAAAAAATTTTTACATAAGACGTGTAGAATAACCAGTTTAGTATTTACCTTTCCCTTCCCTGAACACACTGTATAAGTACAGTAGGTATGTAAGGATAAAATCCCAAGATCAATGACCTGTAACTCCAAAACCAGCTGATTTAATCATAAAAATATCGAAAAAAGTTCTAAACATAAGTTGTTCGGATAGACGTCAAAGGCAACCCCCTTTGGTATCACTGTACCCTCGGAAAACACACTGTATAAGTATAATAGGTATGTGAGAATAAAATACTAAGGTCAATGACCTGTATCTCCAAGAAACAGCTGATTTTCAAATTTTGTGGTTTTTTTTAAAAAGAAAACTAATCAAAAGTTTTTCGGATAGACGACTAGAGCCATCCCCGTTTGACGACCCAAAGACGACAAACATAGGGTTGCGGGTTCGATTTCCGCCTCAGACATGTATTTATGCTTAGATATTTGTCTGTGGTCTGGTTGTTTCTATGTTTACAAGTATATATTTACAAATGAAAAATGTATAAGTAGTATATCCGTTGTCTAACACCCATAACAAAAGTGTAGTTATTTAGCTTGGGGCTAGATGGCGATGTGTGAAATGTCCTGCTATATATTTTTTCTTTTTATTAGTTTTTTATTTTCCCTAATCTTAATCGCGTATTTTTATCGAATACAAATCGTGTGAGTTTAAAAAGTTTTATCCCCGTTTAGTATTACTACACCGTTGCAGAACACACTGTATAAGTTAGTAGGGATGTAAGGACGTATTGTCCCCAAGGCCCCCCCCCCTGTAAATCAAATTAGTTTGATTACCGACTCGTGTCAATTGATGCGACTAACATTGTTTTATGTCTTGGACTGCGTATTATGTTATTTCAATAATGTACTAACAAAAATAACCTACTGTTTTACCTACTTATTTTTTACTAGCCCCGCCCCGCGGTTTCACCCGCATAACTCCCGATCTCTTGGGAATATCGGGATAGAAATTATCTTATTTTACTGTCGATGAATCAATGTATCTTCATACCAAGTTTCATCGAAATCGGTCAAGTAGTTTCTGAGCCTATTCGTTACAAACAATTTTGTTTAATATATTTAGTAGTTATATAAGAAAGCGGTTGAGGGCTATTTCTGTGCATCTTAACGAACAAGTTAGAGAGATTTGCGCTAGAAATACATTCAGCAATTAATTTTTATATTATACTAGCTTTTGCCCGCGACTTCGTCCGTGTAAAAGTCGAAAATGGACCAAGGAATCACGTTGTCCCATACAAACTTTGCCCCCCTTTTTCACCCTCTAAGAAGTAGAATTTCGGGAAATCCTTTTTCTCGGATACCTATGTCATAAAAAGAACACACCCTCCAAGTTTCAGGTCTCTACGATCAGCGGTTTAGGCTGTGCGTTGATCCGTCAGTCAGTCATTCAGGACAAAGCATTTTAAACTTATAGATAGAAGAAAATAGAAGATGAGGTTTCTAAGATGAGGATAAATGAAAATAAATAAAGTCCAGTTGTGAGTACAAACTTATCCTTTTTTGAAGTCGGTTAAAAATAAAAATCTTTTACCTATTATGGATGATAATTGTTAATCATATAAATAAATAAATAAATATTGCAGGACATTCCACACATCGCCATCTAACCCCAAGCTAAGTAACTAGACTTGTGTTATGGGTGCTAGACAACGGATATACTACTTATATACTTTTCTTTTGTAAATATATACTTATAATACATAGAAACAACCAGACCACAGACAAATATCTAAGCATAAATACATGTCTGAGGCGGGAATCGAACCCGCAACCCTGTGTTTGACAGTCCGGCATGGTGACCATTGTGCCAAATGGGCCGTATTTATAACCCGTAGTCAAAACTTTAAAAAGAAATAACCCATTAAAATGTAAAAAAACTAATTGTTTTCAATTGATTCATTATCAACCCTTAGGATTCAACTGGATCATCCCCTAGTTAACTGCGACACTGGAATCATATGTCGTCACTTTACTACCCCGGAGTTAAGGGTCGGTTTATTTACAGCGAATTTTAACTTTTACCATCATATCTCTTAGATTTCTAGTCTTTTAGCTTTATAAACTAGCACTACTAATAATTTATTTATATTATTTATTTATTAGCAGCGCTCTGCGGTTTCCGCGTAACTCCCGATCCCGTGGGAATATCGGGATAAAAAATAGCCAAAGTTTCATCTAAATCGGTCCAATTGTTATTGAATAGTTATTATAGATTTAAGTTTCGTTACTGACTTACCATTTTCTCTAGCTCTCAATTCACTTGTCACAATATTATTTTTATCACAGTTGCTCATAAAGTGGATCTTATTCAACGGCTTTAGGCTCATAATCCAACATATTTTATTATGCACGCGTGCGTTTTATATTTGCCAACTAGTGCTATAAAGTTATCCTGATAAGTTAAATACGTATCTTACATCTTAATTACATGTTAGGTAGGTGAAACATTCTTAATTTATCTGGGTTATACTGTTTTGATGTATAAAAAAGGTAGGTACCAAAGAGTTTTTTAGCTAGCAAAAATGGTTGTCTCTAAAGTCGGTTTACGAACGAAAATTTTACGTGATAATGACTTAGAAAACGATTAAAAATTGAGTTATATTTTTTTTCTTTACTTAAATATATTGTTTTTCCGCACCATTGTATTTTGTTCTTAACCCCCGACGCAAAAACAAATAGAAAAAACCCTAAAAAATATTGTATGTCAGACGAGGCTGTATAGGTTAAAAGTCTTTAGCCTGGCCTTTCCGGAGCATAATTAACAAAAAAATATTGCTTTAAAAAAATGTAAACATAGACTTATCACAAATATTTTGTTAATGATTATTTTGTTTTCTTTTCAAGTCTTTTTATTATTCGCAACTGTGATAAAAAACGTCGTACGATATACGTGTGGAATTGATCTTTGCATCTTGGCTTCTTAACACGCTCGCTACCGCTCGCGCGTCATAAACCGCCTCTATGCAAAGATCAATTTACCACACTTATATCGTAATGTACTATTAAATTGGATTGTTTTAAAAATTACATGGAAAGCAATTAGCGATTACCTATTTTTCGTTTTTTTTTTCATAATATTGCCATGGGATCAGGACTTAGTCAAATTAAATGTCATACAATAACAAATTTCAATCAGCGACAAATTCTAAAAAAAATATAAAAGTAAAATTCGCATCAATGAATCCTCCCCTTAAACTAAGGGTAGTTTAGTTTAATATTTATTGGCCTGATTATAGTAACACACAAATATAAGGGTGTCCAAATATATTTACAGTCGTTTAATTTGTTTGTTTTTATGTTCGTAATGGTGTAAAATTAATCTTATTTTATAGTTCACATTTGTTGGGATTGGAATCTTTGTTTTTCCAAGTTATATATTTTTCTTTGTAATCGGCTAAGAGCGATCTATGCCTACTTATAATAAAAACGTGTGGCACTCGGGGACTGCCGCGGTAAAGCTATTGCATCGTGCGACGTTAACGTGTATGTATATGGTACAGTCGTACCATATACATACACGTTAAGCGAACGCTCGGCCGAGCTACATGGTGGGCGGAGTGGGGGGTGTTAGGTTTTATTTTCGTTACGGAATTTCTTGATTCGGTCACCGCGGTCAAAGCCCGCGATAAAAGCTATGCAATAGCTTAAAAACCAGCCAAGTGCGAGTCGGACTCACGCACGAAGGGTTCCGTACCATTATATTCTGTTTTTAGTATTTGTTGTTATAGCGGCAACAGAAATACATCATCTATGAAAATTCCAACTGTCTAGCTATCACGGTTCATGAGATACAGCCTGGTGACAGACAGACGGACAGTGGAATCTCCGGGAAAATTCTTTTTTCCTTTGGATACTTAATACCTATGTTTTCAAAGGAATAAAGAATTTTGACTTTAACTTGGTCCATTTTCGACTATTACGCGGACGAAGTCGCGGGCAAAAGCTATATACGTATCAAATCTCTAAGTTTATATCGAACAAGTAGCGCAATCCAACGTTTTCGTATAAATATATTCTTTGCGTACAGTTGACTCCCTTTTGCCCACTTGTTTTTACTTTTAGTGATGTTCCAGTTAGCACTTATCGATAGTTTGGACAAATTATCGATATCATGGTTTAATGCCGCGACTCGATGGCCTAACCTGGGCAAATTAAGATATAAGGCCTACGTTACTCCCAATTAATCAATGTATCTTCATACCAAATTTCATCAAAAGCGGTCCAGTAGTTTCGGAGCCTATTCGTTACAAACAAAATAAAATTTTCTTCTTTGTAATATTAGTTTGGAATTAATTTTTTTCTGTACATATCAATAGCCAAGGTTGAAATTTCCTTGAAAATTAGCCGAAATATCAAATAGTAGAAAAAAAACAAAGAGGTTTACTATTTAAAAAAAAATGCATAACTATGTATAGGTATTCTTAGCAGTAATATTTTTAGATACGATTTAAAGCTTTACTTTTCTTTTATTTGAATTTTTGGTCCTCAGAACTCAATTGACTTTACTTAGTATACTAGACTAGCTTTAGCCCGCGAGTTCGTCCGCGTAGAAGTTGAAAATGGACGAAGGAGTCACGTTGTCCTATTTTGCCCTCCTTTTTTACCTCCTAAGAAGTAAAATTTAGAGAAATCCTTTCTTATTGGATGCCATTGCCTACATCATACACGGAACACACCCTCTAAGTTTCAAGTCTCTACGATCAGTTTAGGCTGAGCGTTGATCCGTCAGTCAGTCAGTCAGTTATACAGGAGAAAGAATTTTATATGTATAGAAGAAGAATACCCATATACGTATCATCATCATCATCATCATATCAGCCACAACACGTCCACTGCTGAACATAGGCCTCCCCCAAAGACTTCCAGAGCGATCGGTCGCATGCTCTCTGTGTAAAACGACGCAGAGATATACATACGTATAGATTACTTTTATTACAAGTACATAAATCAAATACCTACAATCTATCGTTATACATTTTATGTGTATAGATTACCTAGATTACATTTAAATCAAATAAAATCTATCGTTATCGATAGTGACAGTTAGAAAGTGTAACAACACTAGCACGTGGATCTAATTTGCTAAGGGCCCACCGTCCCTTTGTTTGCCATAACAAATTGCTGCCTCATAATTGGCTTAAACTCTCTTAGGAAGGGTGCGGTGCGATTGTTAGCGACAATTACTTTTTATAAATGCTCAATTAATTTTTATTTTTATTGTAATTTTGTTTTGTTTTATTTATGACTAGCTGCGCCCCGCAGTTTCACCCGCGTAAGTCCCGATCCCGTGGGAATATCGGGATAAAAAGTATAAAAAGCCTATATGTTAATCTAGACCTCCAGCAATCTACATACCGAATTTCATCGCAATCGGTCCAGTAGTTTTAGCGTGAAGGAGTAACAAACATACACACACACACACAAACTTTCACATTTATAATATTAGTAGGATTTATATTTTGTTAATTTAATTAGAAATTAAGTATTTTATATTTTTAGATATTCTTTTTTTAAAGTTTCCGGTATATTATTGCTTTTTGGCACCCGTTTGAACCGTGCGGTTTTGATTTGTATGAAAACTTCACTTATGGTCAAAATCAATAACTACCAGCTTTACCTACGGTCCTACTGACATTTGACAACTGACAACATTTTATGGCAGTTTTTCTGTAAAGAAAGATGTCAAAAACTATGGCAAGCCCTGTTAGCCGATAAAAAGGTTACTGATTTCGGTCAATAAGTGTCAATCACAAAAGATGATTGATAGAGTACTGCCATTGTTACTAAGGCTGTGCCTGCGACCCGGAATTAACAAATAGCCGTGCGCATGCGCCGCCGCCATTTTTAGTATTCTTACGCTAGTAGCACTGTAAGCGCTGTTCATCCAATTCAAATCGAAACCTTCTAATAGACGTGAAAATGACAGAAAAGATATCAGCGACTTACCGGGCTAGTATGATAGAATTATTGATTTCGACGGTTAGATAATCTTCGCCAACACACGGGCCACACATTTTCTCCAAATAACGAAGCTTGATTTTTAAATTAAGTTAAAGCACGAAAGTCAGTAATTATTTGATTACGTTTAATATAGCACTTAATTACTTTTATATATGGCAACTCTTTATTTATTTTATTTAATATTAAATTAGCTCTTTTGAGTTTTTGGCGGGAACGAGTTAACAACATGTCGTGCTGCAGTTTTATTTTCATGAAACTTAGATGTAACCCGAGTTGAATTGTATAATTCTGGTGGAATGTTATTCAATTTAGTTCTGTGAAAGTGCACAAGTGTAGTGAAAGTAAAAATCAGTGTCAAACATGCAGTTTTCTCGTTGCCTCCAAATCTCCTATTAAGGTTATGGTAAACTTGCCACCGCTTTACTATAGCCCCTGACTTGACGGACTATGACGACTTTGACTGTATTGAAACACTTTAGGCCCGATTTATGAAAAATCGGGTCATAATTTGATGCAAAATATAACTTGACACTGGCTAAATGCACACGTGCGAAGCCATAATAAAAGAAAAAAAAAATTAGCTCTTTCAGACCTTATCATTTTCAGACTAAGTAACGTCAAGGCATTTTATCTTTTTTTCGTACCAATTTTTGTCTTAGCATGATTAATGCATAATGCCAGTGTATGGAGTTTTTATCGAGAAACTGAAGTGATGTCTCTGCAATTTTTTTTAGTTGAAATGCTCCACGGCGAGGTTTTGTTAAAGAGCGTAACAGGTTTTAGCGAATTTAGACTCGTTGCACACTTCGTCTATTTTTACAGACCGAAGACATCTTTTAATATTTTTATCCTGTAGCAAAATCTTCAATCTTTCGAAGCATTTGGAACAGTCATTTTTCTAAAATGCCCAATTTTTAAACAAAACATCTACAGATCTCGCACTACGCGCCTTGAAAATGTAATTTAGACGACCCAGTTGGCACTCAGTTTCTATGTATAATATGTATATATTTACAAGAGAAAAGTATATAAGTAGTATATGAGTTGTCTAGCACCCATAACACGAGTCTAGTTACTTAGCCTAGGGCTGAATGGCGATGTGTGGAAAGTCTTGCAATATTTATTTATTTTAAAGTGAACGGATCTGTCTGCCCGCCTCAAATTTTTGCCTAATTCAATACCAATAACCAATTTTTTCCGTTTCTTAAATAGCGATCTAACAAACAAAAAAAAAATGGTAATTTCTCGATCCCAGTCGGCGAAACAATTTTGACAAAAAAGTGTTAGATTTTGGGACATATTTTTCTATAAAATTGACAGAGGACAGCGCGTTTTGCGGAGGTTTCAAGGTTCATTAAATCCAGTGGCCGTCGGGGATCGTTGAAATGAAATACACCCCTCTAGCTATGAGGGTGCCATAATCAATGTTTTTTTATGGGAGCCAGTTTTTTTGAAGTGAAAACTTCTTTAGCGGCGTTGAGCACTTTTTCTGTAATGGGTATAAAATCTTAAACTCGCGTCAGGACACGTGACCTGATCGAAAAAGCGTAAGACGGATGGAGAGTAGACAGCTATAGTTTTAAAGTGTTAAATTTTTAATGTAATATAAATTGTCATGTTTGTGTACGATAGCGCAATAAATGAATATTGTATTCTACCACATAAATGATAGTACTTTTATACTGATAAAGCAATTGTTTTTCAATATTTGGTGTCAATTGCTTATAGTAACTTTTCTTTAAATAGTTGCGGCTTCACACAATGACATATTGTGCATAAAGCCAGTATCAAGCTTTGGTAATATTTTAAATCAAATTATGGCCGGATGTTCAGAACTCGAGGTCAAAGTAATTCAAAATAATAAGTGTTTTTATTTTTATTTTTATTAATTATGGCTTCGCATGGCTTGTGCATTTAGCCAGTGTCAAGTTATATTTTGCATCAAATTATGACCCGATTTTTCATAAATCGGGCCTAAAGTGTTTCAATACAGTCAAAGTCGTCATAGTCCGTCAAGTCAGGGGTTATAGTAAAGCGGTGGCAAGTTTACCATAACCTTAATAGGAGATTTGGAGGCAACGTGAAAACTGCATGTTTGACACTGATTTTTACTTTCACTACACGTGTGCACTTTCACAGAACTAAATTGAATAACATTCCACCAGAATTATACAATTCAACTCGGGTTACATCTAAGTTTCATGAAAATAAAACTGCAGCACGACATGTTGTTAACTCGTTCCCGCCAAAAACTCGTCAAAGTGTTTGCTTAATAGCCAGTGTCGAGTAACTTCTTTTTTAAATTATTGTGGCTTCGCACAGGTTGTGCATATAGCCAGTATCAAGTTTTATAATTTGAATCAAATTATGGCCCTATGTTTAGTATAGCGTTTAGTTATAGTGTTAGTAAAGGTAACTTGACACTGGCTATAACCAGTGTCAAGTTACCTTTTTATAATTGCGGTTTCACACAGATTGTGCACATAGCCAGAACAGGTTTTACAAATAGCCTGATTTTTTAAAAACGGGCTCAAATGCCACGTCGGGGTCACCAGTTTGGAGGTACGAGGTGATGTGTACCTCCAAAGGGAAGATCTTCCACCGGGCAGGTGTTATACCCCGTAGGCCGCGGCCCAACGATGTTTCGTTGGAACTTGTATATGAGCTTATCTTCAGAAAAACTTCGCTTGCGCGATCTAGGATCTCCGATCGGCTTAGTGGCGCCATCTGTTGGTGGCGATATGAAGTGTCGCCACAGGCCACTTTACTATAACCTTGTAGGATATTTGGAGGCAAAGAGAAAATTCTATGTTTGACACTGATTTTTACTATCACTATTATACGAAAGGGTTGCCTAGGAGACATCGCTTTGAGCGATAGGGCCGCCCTTTGTAACATTTAGGCTTAAGCCTTGTTTTTTATATTTAGCGTAATTAAAAAAAATTGTTACAAATAAAGAATTTATCTTTCTATAATTCACATAAAAAAATGATGTTTTTGAATTATTATAATGGATAAATTAAAGCGATAAGGCCGCCCTTTGTAACATTTAGGCTTAAGCTTTGTTTTTATTTTTACGTAATTAAAAAAAATGTGTTTACAATAAATAATCTATCTATCTACATTCAAATAAAAAAAATGATGTTTCTGAATTATTATAATGGATAATTTATTTATTTATTTATAATACAGTTACTCATTGCACTTACAGTATACACCAAAATGTACAAAAAGTCATTAGGTAGGTACATTATTGAATAGAACTTATGTAACAAATAAACATATTAAGAAAACTATAACAAATATTTCAGAACTCATTCACATTATTAAATTTATTAAAAATATATCGTACGGAACTTAACACATTTAATGCCGAATGTGCCCTAAATTGACCCCACGTACAATTTGCCCCAGTACCATTCAATGAGTGCCGGTATTACCACCCTATTTGTTTGTACACATGTCACATCGAGCTGGCACTTACCCTACTCGAGGCAATTATTGATAATTGGTGACAGGTTATAGCCATTACATTTTTATGTAGTTTAAATTGTAATGATTTAAATTAGCCGTATCGTTTAATGTATGGTATTAAGTGTACTTTTCCCAAATTATGCGTCTACGTCTGTCTTTCTAACGTTTTTGTTTGGGGTGTTTAAGTGACGAATGAACAAGTAGGTATCTTCTAGACACCGCGCGCAAGATGTAAATCTTAGACCGCATCGTCACCTACCGTCAGGAAGGTGTGATCAATCATTGTCCTAAATTGTTGTTAGTTAGGTAATATATTAAAATGTTGCCATCCCTTTTACCAATATAAGCAATAAAAATAGAAATGATGAATTGACGCTTTTTAAATTCAAATAATTTACCTTTTTAGCCGACTTAAAAAGGAAAAGGTTCTCAATTCGTCATGTAGGTATATGCATATAGTGAAAAATTTTAAGTCAAAATTGTACAATAAATTACCAATGGGCTCAAAAATGACTATATTTAAAATATCTTAATAAAAATTTCATTGATAAATCATATTTATATTGTATCAAATTTATTATAAAACTACCATTCAGCCAAAGATATAAGTAACTGATTAACTTAAGTAATAGTTCCCCATTTGTAATAATTAAAATCTATCCTACAAACGAGACACATTTTCACCATGCTCAAAATCACCCCAGAAATTATCTGGTAGATTAACAAAAAGCCATAAAAACATCCCCCATTGGCGACAGTCGCAAATTTGACTAATTTTATTTGCCCCATATTGCGGAGGGTGGCAGTGGCAAGGTGGTTGGGGTGTTTAAGTAATGATAATCTGTTTAGTCCATATGCCGGCTTTTTGCGGGACAAGTTGGGTCCGTGATAAGCCGGACGCTTTGCAAGTGTTAACTTTTTATACTGATGTGATAAATATTTCAAATTTATGAAAAAAAAAAATCAATTACAATGCTTGTCAATTACTAGCGAGGAATTTACTTTTGGGGGCTGAACTCTGGAAGAGGCAGTTCCTGGATTTTAATTGAAAAATCTTGATAAAGGTTCTTAAATGAATAGTTTTTTTGTTGTACTTTTAATATGAATAAACATAAGAACATAGGAAGCAGAAAAAACAGAAGCGACCAAAGGTAAAAATTTGGTATAATTTCTGTTACTTAGGCTAAGGTCCGAAATGGGTATTTAGCGAGCTTCATAGCGCTGTAAGCATTTTTATTGCGCTCACGATTTCGGACTGGGAGATTTCACTTAACAGGAAAGGGTACCGAGGGCTCTCTCCATACAAACGTAGTCGACTGTTTCCTCCCTGGATAATGACACTAAAGCAAATATTTTTGTTGCATAAAAATTATAACTGTCATTTTAAATCTTAATTTCTATGAAAATTAGAAAATTGAAAAAACCAAAATATAGGGGGGCATAGTCATGGCAGTTATAGGTTTTATGGTACAAAAATATTTATGCTAGTGTCATTATCCAGGGAGGAAACAGTCGACTACGTTTGTATGGAGAGAGCGCCTTAACCGATGGGAGAAAATAAGGGGATTTATATTTTTTAAATGCTAAGCGATTCGAACGACGGATTCCTTCCGTCGGGTATGGCCAAAGCCAAGCAAATGATTAGTATTGCTTCTGGTGACCAGAGGGCTGGCTGCTACTTTGGCCAATGGCCATCCAAAAAGGCAATACTGCCAGACTTTTAGGCACATACAGAAAATTTAGATTTTGGGATCAGCTGCCTGCGTCTGTCTTTCCTGACGTGTACAATGTTGTGTGTCTTCAAGTAGCGAGTGAACAGGTATCTTTTAGACACCGCGTGTAACATCTTAGACCGCATCGTCACCTACCATCAGGCAGGTGTGATAGTGACGTGTACAATGTTGTGTGTCTTCAAGTAGCGAGTGAACAGGTATCTTCTAGACACCGCGTGTTACATCCTAGACCGCATCATATGTATAAATTAAAATAATGAAATCTATTTTTATTTTAAATATTATTATTTTTTATATTAAACTAGCTTTTGCAAGCGACTTCGTCCGCATAGAAGTCAAAAGATTTTTTATGCAAAATTTGAAGTAGATTGGACCAAGGAATCACGTTGCCCATACAAACTTTGCCCCCCTTTTTCACCCCCTAAAGGATAGAATTTCGGAAAATGCTTTCTTATCGGATACCTACGTCACACAAAGAAGACACCCTCTAAGTTTCAGGTCTCTACGATTAGCGGTTTAGGCTGTGCGTTAATCCGTCAGTCAGTTAGTCAGTCATTCAGGACAAAACATTTTATATGTATAGATTAGTGATACCTACACTTTTTACTTTTAAGTGAGGTACAAAATAAAAATACCATAGGTAATATTATTTATCAATAATATATGATAAGAAATATCTTCCACATCTCTTAAAACAAGATTATTATACAAAACGACATTTTTATTGCTATTATCTAAAGGAAAAGTCAACAATTTGATCGATCAATACTTTATCAATTTGACAGATTTCGTGATTATCATGTTTATATGCTCTAAAGTTGCCCTAAATAGGAGCCTGTTTTACGATAAGGTCGCGCCATGCGGTTTTACGCGCTTATGTGTCTTTTTAATAGTGATATAATTATTATATTTATTTCCTACAAACACAAAATATTAAAAAAATGGGATGGGTCGCAGGACAAGCGTTTGGAACGAAGCTGTTCATTTAACTTTAAAGCTATTGCATAGCTTTTATTTCGGGCTTTGGGCGCTGACCGAATCAAGAAATTCCGTAACGAAAATAAAACCTAACACCCCCCACTCCGCCTGCCATGTAGCTCGGCCGAGCGTTCGCTTAACGTGTATGTATATGGTACGACTGTATCTTTTTTGCAAAAGAAAAATAATTAAGGTGTTGCATCACAAAGTAACACGCTTTTATTTATAAAAAAAATATTGTATGTGATAAAATCGTAAAGATTTAATACAATCTGTAAAATTTTAGTTTTTCTTAGCAAGTATAATTATTATTTAAAATTTTTAGTTCTTTTTTGATTAACAAGAACATAATAAAAGTTTTTTATTATTATAACAAGACTAGCTTTTGCCCGCGACTTCGTCCGCGTAGAAGTCGAAAATTTGAAGTAGATTGGACCAAGAAATCGCGTTGTCCCATACAAACTTTTCCTCCCTTTTAAACCTCTTAGGAGTAGAATTTCGGAAAATCCTTTCTTATCGGACGCCTACGTCGTACAAAGAACGCACCCTCCAAGTTTCAGGTCTCTACGATCAGCGGATTAGGCTGTGCGTTGATCCGTCAGTCAGTCATGACAAAGAATTTTATATGTATATCTATAGGTATAAGATAAGATAGAGTTTAGATGAATCACTTATTGAGAAGACAGATTGTGATAAATGTTGAGAAATCGGTTTCATATAAGTGTGAAGTGACGAATTTTGTTGTGAAAACCCAGGGTAGATTGATAATAATAGTATGGCATCACAAAAAGAAAAGCCATACCCCATGACCTCATGAAATTGGCATAAGATGAAACGTGTCTTATAAAAACAAAATAAAATTTAAAAAAAACTTGAAAGGTGTCAAGCGACACCCGGATGGAACGTAGTTTTTTTCGATTAATTAGTGAAGGAATTGTAATAAAATTAAAAAGTGTCGTTACAACTTTTAGTCTTAATTTTTCCGTCTAGCCCCCTTTCGCAACGCGCCATAAGGAACTTCGTTCCAAAAATATGTCGAATCTGAGAAAGGAATCTTGTCTAAGGGGGCTGAATGCTAAATTTTAACCCGAACCTTCAACTGCTTTGAACTGTGCGATGTACCCCATGAGTTTCTTGTGCCTTTTTCTCATTGGTGGGCGCGTACCGAAGGCACAAATCCTAACTTAGTTTTTAAGACGTCACTAAGTGATCTTGTAGGTATTAAGTATCCAAAAGAAATAAAGAATTTTGACTTTGACTTTGCATTAATATTTAGTCAGAAATAATTTCCTGCTATGGTAAACAATCCTAAAAAGGGTATAAAACTTACCCCCTAATTCAGGTATCCTATGGTAGAACATCCCTGTCCTCGCCAGCCATTCGAGCTGCATATGATGCAGCACTCGGTCCCCAGGGTGGTGGAATGCCGAGGGTAGCGGTGCCCCGGGGGGCAGACCACCAGACATTTGGGGGTAGTTGAACAGGGCTGATTGGGCGGCTACTAGGGCGTGGTTCTGGGGTAGTAGAAGACCTGGTTTCGGGATTATACCTGGAACAAAGAATATATTTTAATAAAGAAATATAAGCACGAAAAGAACGGCTTATTCCGAAAGGTCCCGGTCGGGTACCACTTCGTTGTTAGGGCCAACGAAGTGGTTATGTCGGGCTCCAACCGACTAAAACCCCAGGGTGCTCCGCCTCGATGACTATTGTCCGGGCTACCGGGATAGCTTTCGCATTAAACAGCAGCCCCGACGGCATTTGTCCGTGAGGACCCTCCTCTTACGAGGCTTTCGCCCCTACCCCCTTGTTGCGACACACCAGAGCATGTGGCACGTCGGAACCTCCTTCCCGGGGACCAAGCGGTTTTCATTATCAAATTTACTTTTTTAATTAGAAACTACTACTGTTCCGAATTTTATTTAGTTTATATGTGTAGGAAAGGCTGTCTGGTGGAAAACCTCTGGTGAATGGAGAAGCTTACATCTTGGAAGAAAATGTGTGATCAACCGAAATGGAGGAAGAATATGGAGATGGCCAAGACCTGGAGAACTGAAAGCTACTTAACTAAACTGTGTATTAATAAAAACTCTGAACTTACCAGGTCTATAACTCTCAAACTCTTCATTTCCCCCCTCAACTCCAGGTGAAATAGGCGGGCTGTACCCCGACTGGTTTCCATCATCAGACCCTGGACTCCCACTCCTCGGACTACTGCCCCCAGACCTCGGACTGCAACCCCCTTCTTGATAAACCCCCCTATTTATAGTATTCTGTTCTATTTGAAGATCATAATTCTCTTGAAAGCGAGGGATGAAGTTCTTAGGAAGGAACTTCTGTTCGTTTCTTTCGATTCGCTCATTTTGTTCAGGTTCTAACTGTTTGGAAAGTAAAGCGTCTATGCAGAATGATTTTTTGCTTGTGTTCAAGCAGGTTTTGTCTTCGTAGAACTTGGTGGGGCTTGATGATCGGGAGTGGGAGTCGTGGTCAATTTCTAGTGGCTTCTCGGTGGAGTCGCGCCGGTACATCGTGTGGAGGACTTGGGATGACATTGTTACATTGTCCTGGAAGAGAAGGAGCTGTTTAATTTAGGCTACAGCTATAAAAGGCTATTGGTAATCATATTAACAAACGTTTGATAGCCACTTCTGTGCACCTTAGCAAACAACTTTTGTTCTACGAGTTTTGGAAATTTGTTTTTTTTTTAATTCTGAGTTAATTTAAATACGAAAATCAGCTGATTTTTTAAAACAAAGTTCGTTTCAGACTTAGAACAGTTGATAAAACTTAAAAAATAAGTATTATCTTAAGGTTAATGACCTCTCCGTGTAAGGAACAGCTGATTTTCAGGTAAACATAAGCTCAAAATTTATCTGTGTTCCTATCGGTAGGCCTGTGCAGTCACAAAAGTAGAACGGGTCGGTAGTTAAACTGCCGTCTTCCTGCCTTCACTCGCGTCCCTCGAAGGCCTCCGTTTATTTGGTGGTGTTTGAATGACGAGCGTATAGGTATCTTCTAGACACCGGGTGCTACATCTTACACCGCATCGTCACTTACCATCGTGTGACTATAATGGTCAAACGTTGAATTACTTATAAAAAAGCTACATAGAGCGGTGTTGGCCTAGGTGGCAGACACCTCGCCTTTTACCCAGATAGTCATAGGTTTACATCCTTGCCAACTGTGCACCAGTGGATTTTTCTTACGATTTATATGCGCTAATTGACATTGCTCTTACGGTGAAAGAAAACATCGTAATGAAACCCGCGGCTTAGTTGTCTCCAAACGTATTGATGAGTTCTTTACTCTGGACACGGTCGACTAAGCTGAGAGTATAGATGCAGGACATAGTCTAGTCCATCTTCACGCAAAAATGACCCAACTGAAGAAATCTAGTTGAGGAAAAATGGCCCGTACAGAAGTGAAAACCCCTCCTTTTTTAAATATGGTTAACGATAGACAAGCCTGTCGAGTTTAGTGCGGGTGTCAGAGATTCGGTAATATATGTTTATCAATTTTTAATGAAATGATAACAGTAAATGGATGGGTTAATTTTTCCTATATTAAATGATAATATACAGTCCATTATCAGTATATTAAATTAATATTGTTATCTATGATTAGTTTGGCGTGTGACTGACACTGGATAATTAGATAGGCGAAGCACTGAGGGGCCTGAGGATGGCTTATTCCCCACCAGCTCCGGAATTTTGTTCCTTTTGGGCTATGTAGGTATTTTATTTAAAAACTTGAGAGGTGTCAAGGGACACCCGGACGGAACGAAGTTTCTTTCGATTAATTAGTGAAGGAATTGTAATAAAATCAAAAAGTGTCTTTACTAGTTTTGATCTTAATTTTTTCCGTCTAGCCCCCCTTTCGCAATGCGCCAAGGAACTTCGTTCCAAAAATGTAACATTTATAACATTGGTTCCAAGGAGATCCAAAGATTCTTTATTTACTTTTTTATTTACCCATAGCTCCTTAGTATCCAGTCCTCTATCACCCCATCACAGTAGCAAAAGTAGCGGTGCCAGGCGTCCGGATAAAGCCGGACATAGGTAAGCTTTTTGATTGCGTGTCCGGTCAAAATAAACGGTGTCCGGCTTGTCCGGCTTTTGTTAGGCTTTTCACATTTCGCAAACGAGCGAGCGCCGCGCGCGCCGAGCGTGGCCCAGCGCAGGCGAGAATTTAAAAATGTTGAAAAATGTTTAAGTACTTATCTAGAATTTAATTTCGACTGATGACTATTTGACTGATTAATATTAAAGTACCTTCTTAAGACTGACTTGGCATTCAATTTTATTTATTATTTAATAAGAATTTAACAAGGTTTATGACAATAATCACAAAAGCTTGATTTTACATACTGAGACCTAAAATTTTCAATAATGTAGGATGTCCTTTCTATCCAAATGTCCGGCCACTGTCGGTCTGTCCGGCCTGACAACCCTAAGCCCAAGTAGTTAAATCTTAATTTCTATGATAATTAGAAAATAAAAATAAAAAAAACAAAACATAGGGCATAGTAATGGCAGTTATAAGTTTTATGCAACAAAAATATTTGCTCTAGTGTCATTATCCAGGGAGGTAACAGTCGACTACGTTTGTATAGAGAGAGCGCCGGTACCCTTTACCTTAAATTATAAGTTATATGCGCTTTTAAAATTCGATTGAGCCTGAAAAACTTTCTAAAATCTCGATTTGCATTCCTGTAGCGTTTTACATACCTATGACATTCTGATGGCATTTTCGTTCCATAAATTGCAAAAAAATGTTATGTTATTGATGTCAAAGAGCAAAGAGTGTTATAAGTTTGACGTGTCTGTGTGTGTGTGTAGACACACACACATACAGACACGTCAGGCAGACGTCTGTGGCATCATAGCTCCCGAACGGATGAAGCGATTTTAATTTAAACTAGCTGCGCCCCGCGGTTTCACCCGCGTAAGTCCCGATCCCGTGGGCATATTGGGATAAAAAGTCTTATGTCTTATGTCCGTCTCCTGGCTCTAAGCTACCTCCCTACCAATTTTCACCCAAATCTGTTCTGCCGTTCTTGAGTTATAAGTGGTGTAACTAACACGACTTTCTTTTATATATATAGATAGATATAAGATAGATTATTTTAAAAAAGTATAAATTTAAACTTATGACTTTTAAGCGATTAAAAATATAAAAAAAGAATAGAATAGAATATAATTTATTCGAACAAACACACGACATAGTATAGATACAAATAAGAAACAGTAAGAGATAGTTACAAATGAAAGAAATTACAAAAAACAGACAATAAAAATAAAAAGTATCTGAGAAGTCGTGTATAAAATAAATTACAAAAAACAAAAAACAGACAATAAAAATAAAAAGTATCTGAGAAGTCGTGTATAAAATAAATTACAAAAAACAGACAATAAAAAATAAAAAATATCTGAGAAGTCGTGTATAAAATAAATTACAAAAAACAGACAATAAAAATAAAAAGTATCTGAGAAGTCGTGTATAAAATAAATTACAAAAAACAGACAATAAAAATAAAAAATATCTGAGAAGTCGTGTATAAAATAAATTACAAAAAACAGACAATAAAAATAAAAAGTATCTGAGAAGTCGTGTATAAAATAAATTACAAAAAACAGACAATAAAAATAAAAAGTATCTGAGAAGTCGTGTATAAAATAAATTACAAAAAACAGACAATAAAAATAAAAAGTATCTGAGAAGTCGTGTATAAAATAAATTACAAAAAACAGACAATAAAAATAAAAAGTATCTGAGAAGTCGTGTATAATAGTACATTACGATATAAGTGTGGTAAATTGATCTTTGCATAGAGGCGGTTTACGACGCGCGAGCGGCAGCGAGCGTGTTAATGAAGCCAAGATGCAAATATCAATTCCACACGTATATCGTACGACGTTTTTTATCACAGTTGCGAATAAAAGAAAAGACTTGAAAAGAAAACAAAATAATAATTAACAAAATATTTGTGTTAACTCTATGTTTACATTTTTTTAAGGCAATATTTTTTTGTTAATTATGCTCCGGAAAGGCCAGGCTAAAGACTTTCAACCTATACATCCTCGTGTGACATACATTATTTTTTAGGGATTTTTCTATTTGTTTTTGCGTCGGGGGTTAAGAACAAAATACAATGGTACGGAAAAACAATATATTTAATAAAAGAAAAAACAAAAAATAAACAACTCAATTTTTAATCGTTTTCTAAGTGATTATCACGTAAAATTTTCGTTCGTAAACCGACTTTAGAGACAACCATTTTTGCTAGTTATAAACTCTTTGGTACCTACCTTTTCGGGATAACTTTACAGCACTAGTTAACAAATATAAAACGCACGCGTGCATAATATGATGGATTATGAGCCTAAAAGCCGTTGAATAAGATCCACTTTATGAGCAACTGTGATAAAAAATAAATTACAAAAAACAGACAATAAAAATAAAAAGTATCTGAGAAGTCGTGTATAAAATAAATTACAAAAAACAGACAATAAAAATAAAAAGTATCTGAGAAGTCGTGTATAAAATAAATTACAAAAAACAGACAATAAAAATAAAAAGTATCTGAGAAGTCGTGTGTTGCCCGAATGGGTAAAGCTAGAATAAATACTTGCCTTGTTGAAAGTAGATAGATAGATAACTTTATTCGTACAACACATTACTGTTTCTTACGAAACAGAACACTATATTCAAAAAGTAAAGTAATAGCTAGAAAGTATAAGTTGCACAAATGGGCGGCCTTATCGCTGAAAGCGATTTCTTCCAGGCAACCTTTGGATGGAGAAGAACTTTAATTAATGGTAGGGTAAAGTATTAATTGAACAAAAATGAAACACCGAAATCGGGAAATATTCAGGAAGAAAAGAGCTATAATTTTATTGTATGGATAACTTAAGTTTGCGATATGAACTACTAAGACCCGTCGGAGTATTAATTTATTATTTTTGGGGTTCCGTACCCAAAGGGTAAAAACGGGACCCTATTACTAAGACTTCGCTGTCCGTCTGTCTGTCTGTCACCAGGCTGTATCTCATGTACCGTGATAGTTAGACAGTTGAAATTTTCACAGATAATGTATTTCTGTTGCCGCTATAACAACAAATACAAAAAATAGAAAAAAGAAATAATAATTGAGTATGTTTTCAAGAATTGTCATTGAATTCTTTTCATTTACTATTTTTTATGGAATATTTTTTATTTATTACAATAAAAAAACTTATATTTAGTACAAAATAATAGGTGTATCAAAACTCTTTTGAATTTGACTTGTGCACCAGTGAGTCGGAGGTATGTACCCAAACCAGCGTCGGAGATGAGCTGTGATAAAATTTTACGGCCAATTTCTTTCCAAACCAACTTGCAATACGAACTTCATTGGAAGAAGAACCTTTCTATTTGGTCTACAGATGCAGTTCTAATATCATATTGTAGCAAAGGTGTCCGGACATTTAGTATGAGAGCTTGGCATAGTGATTTTGGGCGGTGCATTTTGAGACCCATTCCAATCGATAGAGGGCATTACGGCGAACAAAAAATGCTTTCAACAACATGATTCAACAAATATACCGTTTCCGAGACGCTTTAGAGGTTCGATGTGAAGGCGTTATTTGTTCGCCGTAATGCCCTCTATCGATTGAGCATGGGTTTCGAAATGCACCGCGGCATTTTAAGTTACTATGCCAAAATGTCCAAAGGCTTAAAAATGTCTACTTTAAAAACACCAAGAAGGTTTTTTCAAAAACTAGTCCTTTAGAGTTATAATCCCCAAAAGATGAAAAAAAAAGGATTTTGCAGTTTTTTCGATTTTTGACAAAGTTGCGGCTGGTACGAGTACAACTTGGATTATACATTAGCCCAACATCATAAACAAGTTTATTAAAAATCAGAACTACGGATTTGATGCATAGACGATTTTTAGAGAGGTATTTGACGACCCAGTTGGCACAATGCAGGTTTGATTCCCGCCTCAGACAAGTATTTATGCTTAGATAGTTTTCTGTAGTCTGGTTGTTTTTATGTATTATAAGTATATATTTACAAAATAAAAGTATATAAGTAGTATATGAGTTGTCTAGCACCCATAACACAAGTGTAGTTACTTAGCTTGGGGCTAGATGGCGATGTGTGGAATGTCCTGCATTATTTATTTAATTATTATTATAGTAAGTACTCTATACTTTCGGGCCACAGGTTTTCTATTTGCTAACGTTTTCAATTGCAGTAGAACGGCGAATGACTTTGTGATTCGTGTGGTCATTCGTGATTCGTGAATTTGCTGTTTAGAAACTTTTGTGGTTAATTTGTGAAGATTGCTACATATCACTACATAGTATAAAACAAAGTCACTTCCCGCCGTCTGTCCCTATGTATGCTTAGATCTTTAAAGTTACGCAACGGATTTTGATGCGTTTTTTTAAATAGATAGAGTGATTCAAGAGGAAGGTTTATATGTATAATACATGCATCATTCTGGAGGTCATAGGTTCGAATCCCGGCCGGCCGTGCACCAATGAATTTTCTTAAGAAAAATTTATGTGCAAGTACATGCATAAATAATATAGCCGTCCGAACGCGGGGCTGGTCGCTAGTCCAGAAAAAAATAATGCTTCCGGAAACGCTGCTGAAAATCTAATACGCCTTCGGATTTAATAATTCTGTAAATTGTACCTTTAAAATATAATTTCACAACTACTGAAATCTGTTTTTAAAACTATCCTAAAACTTAACAGTGTAATTAACAATAATTCGTAAAAAGACACTTTAATTTGAATTTAGTATAGTTTCAAAGGCTAATAAAGATTTTAGTAGTTGCTACTAGCTGCGCCTCGCGGTTTCACCCGCGTAAGTTCCGATCCCGTGGGAATATTGAGATAAATAGTAGCCTATGTGTTAATCCATGTCTCCAGCTATCTAGATACCGAGTTTCATCGCAATCGGTCCAGTAGATTTTGCGTGAAGGAGTAACAAACACACACACACACACATACACACGCACGCACTCACAAACTTTCACATTTATAATATTAGTAGGATAGGATAGGTATTCAAAAAGTGCACTGCACAAAATAATGTTAGATTTTGATTTTTAACTGTGTACTTTTTATGAAAAACTGAGAGAAAAATTAAAGTTTGCGGGTGAGTAGGACAATTTTTTACAATTTTTTTATGCGATTTTAAATATCCGTTTCGCGTTACAACAATAGTTATTTTATTATTTACTCAACGTTTCGATGTAGTTCTATCGATCATGATCACGGAAAAATATTTAGCCTGTTATTATTAAAGACAGCGGTGTTGATCTAGTGGTACCTTGACTTTCATTCCGAAGGTCTTGGGTTCAAATCCCGGCCGTGTACCAATGGATTTTTCTCACGATTAATGTGCGCCAATTAACTTGCTTTTGCGGGAAAGGAAAACATCGTGATGAAACCCGCGGCTTAGTTATGTCCAGATGTATTGACAAGTTATTTCCTCTGGACACGGTCGACTGAGCTGAGAGGGCGGTGGTGGTGGACATAGTCTAACCCTTCCTTGAGTAGGGTAAATCAAATAGTGAAGTATTTGGAACGCGTTTATGTCTTTTGTATGAAAAAGTTTAAACTAAGACATATTGACAATTTGACAGTAGGACATTTCTATTAAAATACATTGTATTGTCATTTTTAACCGACTATAAAAAAGGAGAAGGTTTCCTAATTCGTCGCGTTTTTAATTTTTTTTGTAAATTTTCACCGATTTTCCGAAGACGAGTCACTCAACCGATTGAGATGATTCTTTTTTTACACCGTAATTTGTTTCTTGTATGGTGTCCATATTTACTTTGTTTTTTTATTTGACTTTTTATTTAAAGCAAACGTAAAACTCTCTCAATTTTGTATCAAACCTTATTAGTTAGTTAGAAACTTAAACCTTTTTAGTTTTAAACTTCTTGTACCGAAGAAAAAAACCAACAACACAAAATTTAAAAAAAACCTCACCTCTCAAAAGTTCAAATCACAAAAACACAACACAAACACAGAGTCCACTTAAAAAAACTAATAAAAAAATTCCCGATGCGAACCCGATCGCCTTTTACTTACAACTGAATTATATTACAACCACCTCGAATCTTGCTATTATCTGCCCATATGTCACTAAAACTGGTAGGCGGGACCATAAACCAATATAAAAGAACACTTACTCACTAAGAAAATATTCCCAAACAGAGATCTTTTTAAGTTGGTTGTTGGTAGCAATTTTATCTTGAACCGTAGCTTTAAAGACTGCGTTAAGAAATAGAGGTCTTCTTATGCTGGTGATTGGCGGCCATTTTGTGTTGAGCTGTGTTCTTAAGGGGAAGACAAACGTTTTCGGTTTGGTTTAAACTGGTTTGTGGAATAGTACCGCCCTTTTTCTGTCTCGCTTTTATTTCCTATTGTTCTCTGTCTGATAATTCTATCTAATAATAAATGGGTAAGTTTGTCTGTTCTTTTTAGGGTTCCGTACTCAAAGGGTATAAACGGGACTTTTTTACTAAGACTCCACTGTCTGTTGGTCTGTCTATCTGTCTGTATCTCATATACCGTGATAGCTAAACAGTTGAAATTTCCACAAATGATGTATTTCTAAATGAAATACTAAAAACAGAATATGGTACGGCACCGACTCGTACTTGGCCGGTTTTTTTATGGAACAGCTTGACCGATTTTGATGAAAATTTATACAGGGGTGATCCTTAATTAAAAACGAAATATTTGTATAAAATAGAAAAACTACCCAAAAATAGGTCATTAGATAAATATTTACTTTAATGTTAATCTGAAAAATATTTAAGTTGTTATTTTGTCACCAAATACCTATTTGAAGGTTTTTTAATTTCAACTGTCTATAGCTATCACGGTTCATGAGATACAGCTTGATATCAGACAGACATACGAACAGTGGAGTTTCAATAATAGGGTCCCGTTTTACCTTTTGGTACCTACGGAACCCTAAAAACAGCGAACTCGAATCACCTAAGATCGTTCAATTTGTCGACTTAAGAGGAAAGGGTACCGGGGGCTCTCTCAAACGTAGTCGACTGTTTCTTCCCTGGATAATGACACTAGCACAAATATTTTTGTGCCATAAAACCTATACCTAACGGCCATGACTATGCCCCCCTATGTGTTGTTTTATTTTTATTTTCTACTAGCAGCGCTCCGCAGTTTCACCCGCGTAACTTCCGATCCCGTGGGAATATCAGGATAAAAAGTAGCCTATGTGTTAATCCAAATCGGGCACACAACTCCTTTCAACATTCTTCGACATCTCTTAGATAAAGTTAATCTCCTGTATTACGAGTACTTGACTTAATTATAATAGACTAGCTGCGCTCCGCGTATTCACCCGCGTAAGTCCCGATCCCGTGGGAATATCAAAATGAAAAGTAGCCTATAGCCGTTTCTCGATAAATGGACTATCCAACACAAAAATAATTTTTCAATTCGAACCAGTAGTTCCTGAGATTAGCGCGTTCAAACAAACAAACAAACCAACAAACTCTTCGCTTTATAATATAAGTATAGATCATATATATTAAGATTTAAAAAACAAAAAAAATAAAAACAGGGGCATGGTCATGGCAGTTATAAGTTTTATGCAACAAAAATATTTGCTCTAGTGTCATTATCCAGGGAGAAGAACAGTCGACTACGTTTGTATGGAGAGAGCCCCCGGTACCCTTTCCTCTTAAGGCAAAATATTCTGAGCTTTATGCAAGTGGAATCGCAAGAGGTAGCTAGTCATATATAAGTTGTTTTGCACCGTTTTGCCACCACACTGGATTTTACGTGTTTGTTCTATGCTCCTTTATTTTTGTTTAACAAGCCACTTTAGTGCTTTCACTTGGTTACTTATTTTAATTGGTTTTTGTGTGGATGGGTTTTCGGGTTTTTTTGTTTGTTGTAGCTTGAAATTATGTTGATATGTTCGAAATCAATAAGCTATCTATCGACTACCAAGGGTAATAGCATTAAATTGTTTGATTTTAAAAGTTATATTGATCCTTGGACAAGAACTGTAGGTATTATGAATTATATGAATTTTTAAGAACAAGCAATATTTACAAAATATTGTTGGTAATTTATTTAAATTTTATCGATCCCGTAGTAATATCGGGATAAAAAAGTAGCTTATGCTACTTCCAATGAATCAATTTATCCCCATACCAAGTTTCATTAAAATCAGTCCAGTAGTTTCGGAGCCTATTCAATGCAAAAAAAAACGTTACTGTCAAAAAGTCTGTAAAAAGTCAAGTACAGACTTTTTGTCCTCTTTTCCACCTCACATCCTAATTTAATTATTAAGACGCTTCAAAGTGATGTCATTTTTTTTAAATGGTTTATATTGATAGAAACAGCACTAGACATATTCAGATATTTTTAAGGAAACATTCATTTACATTTTGGAAAAATTTCAATACCCTACGTATTGAAATATTTCCAAAATTACGAAAAAACAATTACCAAATCGATACCAAAAACCAAATTTTATTTCGAATTGAATTTGAATATTTTTCGGAAAGATTTTCTAGTGTTATTCGGTAACGTATTGCAACTTTAAAATTGTTTTCTTTGAAAAAAATCTTATTGTAAGTAGGTATTTAGTTTAGCACTGGCAAATTAGAAGTCACAATCTCTACATTAAAAATTAAGTTAGATCATAAATATTAATAAAAAATTAGTCACAAATTTCCACATATGGACAATAAATAACAAATAAATAAATCAGATAGTATGACAAGAGGTCGCGAGTCGCGTGTGAACATAATATTCGCGACCAAACAAACACAATAAACAAACATACAAACATATTAACTCTATGATAGCGTATTATCTGAGTTTAAATATCTAATAACAACATTTCGGGTGACAGCTACGCTTTCCGTGGGAAAATCATATGAAAAAATACAGGTAATTTTATTTTTGATTTCTATAAAATAGGTCAGTAAAAGACTTACCTTAATGATAACAACCCTTGGACGTGACTTTAATTGCTCCATTTCAAATAATACTTTCAAATATTTGTAATATTGACCTTTGTGAGCGTGATCACATGAAAAAGAAACCGCATGAGTTTCTTGTGCCTTCTTCTCATTGGTTGGCGCGTTCCGAAGGCACACATCCCAACTTAGTTTTTAAGACGTGTCTAAGTGATCTTATACCTAGGTATTAAGCATTGAAAGGAATAAAGATTTTTGACTTTGTGTCATCTTAAAAAAATAGAAAAAATCCGGCCAAGTGCGAGTCAGGTTCGCGCACGAAGTAAGTACCATAATATTCTGTTTTTAGTATTTGTTGTTATAGCGGCAACAGAAATATAAATTCTGTGAAAATTTCAACTGTCTAGCTATCACTGTTCATTCGGTGATGGACGGAGAGTCAGTGGAGTCTGAGTAATAGGGGGTTTTTACCCTTTGAGACGGAACCCTAAAATACATTTTTTTTGGTATATTGTAATAGGTCAGAAGAGACCGAAGTAGTGACGTCATAAAAATTTTTTGCCTTTTGCATCTAATTTAAATGATTAATAAAACGCCAGCAAGTTTAACCCATGCTATATAGGACACTGTAGTCCCTGGGACATTAATTAGATGGAGTAGACTAAGTCCAACACTTAAACCTACTATACCCTCTCAGCTTAGTCGACCGTCTCCAAAGGAAAGAACTTGTCAATACGTCTGGAGACAACTAAGCCGCGGCTTGCATCACGAAGTCATAATTTTTTCCAAAAATACATTCCATGCGAAGTTTCAGCCTCGTAGCTCTTGTGATTTCTGAGATTTCTTGATGAGTCTTTTTTGACGTGATAACGTCTAATAAATTGATGGAACACCTGCATTATCACAAAAGTGTCATGTTCCGGTAACATGACGCGTCCCGTTCATGATGTGTGACGTCATGCGTGATGGTCATGGAGTATTTAATAATAATATCGTTCATCTGGGCTTGTGTTATGGTGACAAGTGACGAATAGAAGACTTATTTAAAAGAAAAAAAATGTATAGGAAAAAACAAGAAAAATTAACATGAGAAATTAGGTAAAAAAATATACCTATACATAAAAGAATAACAAAAAAATCTCAATTTTTCATCGTTTTCTGACTTTATCACGTAAAATTATCTTCCGTAAACCGACTTTACAGATAACCATTTGTTTTTTCTTTATTTAAATAGATAGATACTGGCTTAATTCACAAGTCATACTTAGCCATTAGATACTAATAAAAAAAACGAAAAGACACTATTTAAAAAAAGCTTATTACAAATATCACAAAAAAATAACCAAAAATCAAAACTACATATTCGCTCAACAAAAATGAACTCCAACAATCGTAAGGAAATAAAAGAAACAACCATCTCCTTTACTCTCACAATTTTTCTATCTCCGTCTCTGTCTTGCAGGGATGTGATTGGCCGAGAACTTAAGGCGCCGCCCTTCTTATAAAACAATGAACCAAAGAGTTTTTATATCTCTTTCTACCGCTGCGTCGAGATGGATTGCTAATTCCGAGTTTAGATTTGAATTTAGTATAATTTTGTTTGGTTACGTTTGTAAAGGGATCGGTGACGCGGTAGATAGATAGATAGTTTAGGTATTTCTATCTATAGGAACAATAATGTAATTATATAGATACCTACTGATATTTAAATCAATTTTGAACCCATCAGAAATAAATATTTAGACTATTTTTATTCGAAACGCTCCGCGGTTTCACCCGCATAAGTTCCGATTCCGTTGGAATCTATATAATATAAAAGAAAGTCGTGTTAGTTACACCATTTATAACTCGGGAACGGCTAAACCGATTTGGCTGAAAATTGGTGGGGAGGTAGCTTAGAGCCAGGAGACGGACATAAGATACTTTTTATCCCAATATGCCCACGGGATCGGGATTTACGCGGGGCGCAACTAGCATTAAAATAAAAATTAGCCTATAGCCTTCCTCGAATGGAGTATCCAACACAAATAGTACATTACGATATAAGTGTGGTAAATTGATCTTTGCATAGAGGCGGTTTATGACGCGCGAGCGGCAGCGAGCGTGTTATAGAAGCCAAGATGCAAATATCAATTCCACACGTATATCGTACGACGTTTTTTATCACAGTTGCGAATAAAAGAAAAGACTTGAAAAGAAAACAAAATAATAATTAACAAAATATTTGTGTTAACTCTATGTTTACATTTTTTTAAGGCAATATTTTTTTGTTAATTATGCTCCGGAAAGGCCAGGCTAAAGACTTTCAACCTATACATCCTCGTGTGACATACATTATTTTTTAGGGATTTTTCTATTTGTTTTTGCGTCGGGGGTTAAGAACAAAATACAATGGTACGGAAAAACAATATATTTAATAAAAGAAAAAACAAAAAATAAACAACTCAATTTTTAATCGTTTTCTAATTGATTATCACGTAAAATTTTCGTTCGTAAACCGACTTTAGAGACAACCATTTTTGCTAGTTATAAACTCTTTGGTACCTACCTTTTCGGGATAACTTTACAGCACTAGTTAACAAATATAAAACGCACGCGTGCATAATATGATGGATTATGAGCCTAAAAGCCGTTGAATAAGATCCACTTTATGAGCAACTGTGATAAAAAACAATATATTTAATAAAAGAAAAAACAAAAAATAAACAACTCAATTTTTAATCGTTTTCTAAGTCATTATCACGTAAAATTTTCGTTCGTAAACCGACTTTAGAGACAACCATTTTTGCTAGTTATAAACTCTTTGGTACCTACCTTTTCGGGATAACTTTACAGCACTTGTTAACAAATCTAAAACGCACGCGTGCATAATATGTTGGATTATGAGCCTAAAAGCCGTTGAATAAGATCCACTTTATGAGCAACTGTGATAAAAAATATTTTTTCGATTCGAACTGGTAGTTCCTGAGATTAGCGCGTTCAAACAAACAAACTCTTCCCTCCTTATTCCAAAACAAGGTTTAAGGATAGTCCGAGATGTGGAGTTAAACCTTAGATTTAGACACAGATTTATTCGTGAATTATATAGTCTAAACACTACACTTTATAATCTACATATAGGGATAGTTTTTAGACTATAGTTCCCCATATAATCTATAGGGATAGTGTTTAGACTATAGTTCCCCATATAATCTATAGGGATAGTGTTTAGACTATAGTTCCCTATATAATCTACTAGCTGCGCCCCGCGGTTTCACCCGCGTAAGTCCCGATCCCGTGGGCATATTGGGATAAAAAGTATCTTATGTCCGTCTCCTGGCTCTAAGCTACCTCCCTACCAATTTTCACCCAAATCTGTTTTGCCGTTCTTGAGTTATAAGTGGTGTAACTAACACGACTTTCTTTTATATATATAGATAGATAGGGATAGATATACCTGTGTTGATGGACAAATAAATGAATATGAATAGTGTTTAGACTATATAGTTCACGAGTAAATCTGTGTCTAAATCTAAGGTTTAAATCCACATCTCGGACTATCCTTAAGCCTTGTTTTGGAATAAGGGGGTTCTGGTTTATAATATTAAGTATAGATTGCTTTTAGCACTAAGGCCGTCCATTGTGCTACAGTTGACGACCCAGTTGGCACATTGGTCACCATGCCGGACTGCCAAACACAGGGTTGCGGGTTCGATTCCCGCCTCACACAAGTATTTATGCTTAGATATTTGTCTGTTGTTTGGTTGTTTCTATTTATTATAAGTATATATTTACAAAAGAAAAAGTATATAAGTAGTATTTGAGTTGTCTAGCACCCATAACACAAGTCTAGTTACTTTACTTGAGGCTAGATGGCGATGTGTGGAATGTTCTGTAATATTTATTTTATTTATTTATTTAGTGTTTAATTATAAAAAAAAATTAGGAAATATTTATTTTAAAATTAGGGTTATAATAAGGTACCTGCGGGTAATAAGAGCCATTAAAAGGTTTTTTAAAAACTTGGATATTAGTGACACAATAACAAGAAAATAAACAAACAAATTGTTTTTCAGATTGACAATAAAGCAATTCTTGATTTAATGTCCTGTTTTTAACCCCCGACGCAAAAATGACGGGGTGTTATAAGTTTGACGTGTCTGTGCGTGTGTGTGTGTGTGTCTGTCTGTCTGTGGCATCGTAGCTCCCGAACGGATGAACTGATTTTGATTTAAAATATTTTTGTTTAGTCGGGAGTTTTCTTAGCTATGTTTGACCGAAATTAGTTTAGCAGTCTTTAACTTATGGGGGATAAAAGTTAAGATTAACAACCGAATGTATGCTCGAATGAGGGGGGGGGGATATCAAATGAAAGGGCAAACATTTATACCTTACAATTATCTATGTTTGATCGAAATCGATTCAGCCTCTAAACGTCTAAAAGTTATGGGGGATAAAATTCAGGATTAACAACCAGCAGATATGCCCCATTATTCCCTTTATTTTATTATTTTGTTTAATGGCAAAACAACGTTTACCGGGATAGCTATAGTCTATCTTCTTAGACATATAAAATGATTTGTCCTGACTGACTGATGGATCAACGCACAGTTTAAACCGCTGATCGTAGAGACCTGAAACTTGGAGGGTGTGTTCTTAGTATGACGTAGGCACCTGATAAAAAAGCATTTTCCGAAATTCTACACCTTAGGGGGTGAAAAAGGGGGTGCAAAGTTTGTATGGGAGAATGTTATTGCTTGGTCCATTTTTTACTTCTACGCGGATAAAGTCGCGGGCAAAAGCTTGTCTATACATATGAAATGCTTTGTCCCGATTGACTAACGGATCAACGCACAGCCTAAACAGCTGGTCGTAGAGACCTAAAACTTGGAGGGTGTGTTCTTTGTATGACGTAGCCATCCAATAAGAAAGGATTTTCAAAAAAAGGGTAAAAGATAGTAGTAAAATAAAATGGGATTTATAGATTTCTAAGTGACAAGTTATCATAGATAAGTCACTTTAACTCGGCATTATTACGATTTAGAATATTATTTGTCAATTTTATCGTGTTTGGTTTATGGTTTTATCTTGTGTGAATGTGATAGTCATTCTGAACAGAGCCATCTAGTGGGGAACTAAAACACTACATTCGAGTAGATAAATAAATAAATAATAAATAAATATTGCAGGACATTCCACACATCACCATCTAGCCCCAAGCTAAGTAACTACACTTGTGTTATGGGTGCTAGACAACTGATATACTACTTATATACTTTTCTTTTGTACATATAATACATAGAAACAACCAGACCACAGATAAATATCTAAGCATAAATACATGTCTGAGGTGTTGTCATATTTTGACGACCCAGTTGGCACAATGGTCACCATGCCGGACTGCCAAACACAGGGTTGCGGGATCGATTCCCGCCTCAGACAGTATTTATGCTTAGATATTTGTCTTTGGTCTGGTTGTTTCTATGTATTATAAGTATATATTTACAAAAGAAAATGTATATAAGTAGTATATGAGTTGTCTAGCACCCATAACACAAGTGTAGTTACTTAGCTTGGGGCTAGATGGCGATGTGTGGAATGTCCTGCAATATATATTTATTTATTTATTCCACACATCGCAATCTAGCCCCAAGCTAAGTAACTAGACTTGTGTTATGGGTGCTAGACACTCATATACTACTTATATACTTTTCTTTTGTAAATACATACTTATAATACATAGAAACAACCAGACCACAGATAAATATCTAAGCATAAACACTTGTCTGAGGCGGGAATCGAACCCGCAACCCTGTGTTTGGCAGCCCGGCATGGTGACCATTGTGCCAACTGGGTCGTCATATTTGGCAAAGGAAAATAAACAGTAAGCTCAATACAGCCAAGTAGCAAGCAATGTAGGTAAGACCAGTTAGTAGAGCTAGATTGCGCGATTGTCGTACATTAAACCCTTTTTTTCGAAATAGGCAAAGGCAAATAAACTATAAGCCCAATACAGCCAAGTATCAATGTTAAAAGCATTGTATTTATCAATGTTTTAACATGATAACACTAGTGTAAGTGCTCCCTTAATTGACACTAAGTGACATAAGTGTTCACAAACATTTATATTAAAATGTGTTACTACATTTTTAATGTGTTACTGTCATTGTGTAGAATCGTCCATTTTGTAAAATGACTGAAAAAATAACGAGTACGGGGTGGGGTGGTCCAATTAAGGTACTTGCGGGTAATAAGCGCCACGGACCACCTTAATTAAAAACATAATATTTCATAAAAATAGGAAAAACTACTTATCTTATCAACTATCTATACATATAAAATGCTTTGTCCTGAATGACTGACTGACTGACTGAATGACTGACGGATCAACGCACAGCCTAAATCGGTGATCGTAGAGACCTGAAACTTGGAGGGTGTGTTCTTTATATTACGTAAAGTCAAAGTCAAAGTCAAAAATCTTTATTCCTTTCAATGCTTAATGTGTCTAAGTGATCTTATACCTAGGTGTATAAGATCACTTAGACACGTCTTAAAAACTAAGCATTCGATATGAAAGGATTTTCTGAAATTCTAATCCATAGGGGTGAAAAAGGGGGGCAAAGTTTGTATGGGACAACGTGATTCCTTGGTCCAATCTAGATACTTCAAATTGCGAACGAAGTCGCGGGCAACACTTCGACCCAGTGGGATCTTTACTCTTTGGTCGATTAACGCGGTGATCCCACTGAGAGGAAGGAACCTATTTTCTTCCGGTTTGGGATACGCATCCCCAATATTAGGAGGCGCATACGCTTCGCTACTAAGACGTCGCATTCACACAGTGTGTGCTCCAAAAACTACTTAAAAAACAGGTCATCCGAAAAACGATTCATTTGTTTATTTTATTTTGTCACTAATATAAAGGTTTTAAAAAACCTTTTAGTGGCCCTTATTACCCGCAGGTACGGTCGGCTGCATAATTGCAGACCCACCGTAGAGCTCCAAAACGACTGTTATAAGAATTTTTTCAACACAAGCAAGATTCTAGACACCTGCTTTAGGGAAAGTCTAAAGTCTTCTAACTCATCAATTTATCAAACAAAAATATTAGAATGAAATCATGCCAATAATAGTAATTTTCGAACTCTACCAAGGGCTGCAATTATGCAGCCGACTGTACCTTACTACCCGTATTTAAAAAATTGGACCACGACCCCTAGCTGGAGGTTCAAGTGTGGGTAGTGATTAAAAAAATTCAAAGCATTAACAAAAGACGATCTGAACTTAAAGTAAGGACGATCTGAACGAAAAACAAAAGACAGCTGAAACCAATGGCCGGATCAGAATAAAATTTGGCTCACGACGTAGGGATCCGCCCTGAAAGGATTTCAACGACCAAGAAGCTAGAATAAATCCTACTTCCTAATCTTAATCCAAATTGATTGATAGATAGATAGATAGATATATCTTTATTTATCCAACAACAAATCTAAAAATTAGACACAGCTTATTTTTTACATGACTAAAAATAACAAACTTAATTTGTTTTTTGTTCATTGATTTGTTTGTTCCCTCTTCACGGTCAAACGACTGGACCGATTTGGATGAAAATCAACATAGTAGTAGTTTAGGAAATGGAGAAGGACATAGGATACTATCGATTCCGGAAATCCCGCTGGATCGGGACTTAAGCGGTGCGCAGCTAATCTATACTATCTACAATAATAATACTAAGCTGAAGAGTTTGTTTGAACGCGCCAATCTCAGGAACTACTGGTTCAAATTGAAAAAATATTTTTGTGTTGGATAGTCCATTTATCGAGGAAGGCTATAGGCTATTTTACATATTGATTTTCCCACGAGATCGGGAGTTACGCGGGTAAACCTTGGAACGCAGCAAGTCCTACATAATTTCAAAGTAGCTGCAACACGATGGCAGTAACATACCTAATGTATATAGTGTAACATAAAAGTGCCACTGTTGTAACTACTGATAGTAGATTACCAATAGGTATTAGTTATAGTACGAGATCCCTTTAAGGACGACCTTCATCCATCTGTTTAATGGATGGAAAGTATTTTATATCAAACTAGCTGCGTTCCGCGGTTTCATCCGCGTTAGTCCCGATCCCGTAGGAATATTGGGATAAAAAGTAGCCTATAGCCTTACTTAATAAATTGACTATCCAATGCAAAAATATTTTTTCCAATTCGAACCAATAGTTCCTGAGATTAGTGCGTTCAAACAAACAAACAAACTCTTCAGCTTTATTATGTTAGTATAGACTAGCTGCGCTCCGCAGTTTCACCCGCGTAATTCCCGATCCCGTGGGAACATCAAAATAAAAAGTAGCCTTCCTCGATAAATGGACTATTCAACACAAAAATCATTTTTCATTTCGAACCAGTAGTTCGTGAGATTAGCGCGTTCAAACAAACAAACAAACTCTTCAGCTTTATTATATTAGATTAAATAGGCCAATAAATATATTGCAAAAGGTTGCCTGAAAAATTTCAGTCCGGAATGTTTTTTTTGTTTTTAGACTTTTCGCTGGTTTGGTTAATCGATAAATGCCATACAAATAAAATAGATAATCTTTATTTTAACTTAACTTTAATTCATTAACCAGACCAGTGCAAATGACTAGTATCGATTTACCTGCCTACCCAGGAGTTGTGACGGGAAAGAATAGTCAACCTAACGTTTTCATATTCTATAGGCTTCATACTTTCGATTGGTATGGAATTTGTCTCTTAAACAAACCAGTGAAAGGTTTAAAAAAACAAAACAAAAAAATATTGTTAATCTTATCTTTACATATAAAATGCTTTGTCCTGAATAACTGACTGACTGACGGATCAACGCATAGCCTAAACCGCTGATTGTAGAGACCTTAAACTTGGAGGGTGTGTCCTTTATATGCAAAGGGAGGTGGAAAGTTTGTATGAGACAACGTGATTCCTTGGTTCAATCCTATTAGAACTATTTTAGACTTCTACGCGGACGAAGTCGCGGGCAAAAGCTAGTTAATCATATTCTGGACCGATTTTTTTTAGTCAACTCATTTGCAATAATTTATTGACCTATTTAATTTGATATAAAATACTTTTCATCCATTAAACAGCTCGATGAAGGTCGTTCTTAAAGGGATCTTAGGTTATATCTGTTTTTAAACAAAGTAGATATATAGATAAGTAGATTAAAACTTTATTTGTATACAACAAACATTCGTTGAATTGTTTGAACGTCAAACTAAACAACTTAGTATAATATTACAAAGAAAATTTACAAAAGAAGCAATTAATTGCATTCTAATAATGATATTTTTTTATGAAAAAAAATAACATAATCCTATTCTAAATACATTTAGTACACAATTTATTATAGCGTATTAATACGAAAGGGAGTTGTTCTTGACGTCTAGGCGAACAACTTTTGTTCTACGACTTTTGGAAATTCGAACATTTCGTTCGAAGTTTTTGTATGAAACAGCTGATTTTCAAGTAAAAATTCCCTCAGAATTATCGAAAAAAAAAGTTTGAATTTTCAAAAGTCGTAGTACAAAAGTTGTTCGCCTAGACGTCTAGAACAACCCCCTTTCATATTAAAACCCCTTCGCTAAAACAAATTGTATAACAAAGTCGCTTCCCACCGTTTGTCCCTATGTATGCTTAGATTTTTAAAACTACGCAACGGATTTTGATGCGGTTTTTTAAATAGATAGAGTGATTCAAGAGGAAGGTTTATATGTATACTTATATTATAAAGCTGAAGAGTTTGTTTGTTTAAACGCGCTAATCTCAGGAATTCGAAAAGAAAAAATCTTTTTTGTTGGATAGTCCATTTATCGGGGAAGGCTATAGGCTACTTTTTATCCTGATATTCCCACGGGATCGGGAGTTACGCGGGTGAAACTGCGGAGCGCTGCTAGTCTATACTAATATTATAAAGCCGAAGAGTTTGTTTGTTTGAACGCGCTAATCTCAGATATCACTGCTTCGAATTGAAAAAATATTTTTGTGTTGGATAGTCTATTTGAAAAGGAATTTTTTTCTTATCGGATGTCTAAATCATACAAAGGCTATTTTATATTTCGATATTCCCACGGGATCGGGAGTTACGAGGGTGAAACCGCGGAGCGCTACTTGTTAATAATACATGCATAATATGACCGTACGAAGTCAGGGCGGGTCGCTAGTCCCACTAATAATATAAATATGAAAGTTTGTTTGAAAGTTTTGTTAATGTGTTTGTTACACCTTTACACAAAATCTACTGGACCGACTGCGATGCAACTCAGATAGCTAGACCTGGATAGCCTATATGTTACTAGGACTTTTTATCCCGATATTCCCACGGGATCGGGACTTACGCGGTTGAACGGCTGAGCCGTCTTCGAATAATCGGTTATAATTACATAAAAATAAAATAAAAATATGCGACGAATTGAGAACTTCTTCCTAAAAAATAGTTAATCTCAATTGAATTTAGGATAGTTTGAAGAACTAATTAAGGTTTTAGTAATTGGAAAAAATATTTATTATTAAATTTTTAAAGGCTACAAAATGATTTTACATTTTAAATTCATTTCATTCAATTCATTACTTTGAATCGAAGAGTAAAAATAAAATAAAAAATATACTTATCCTTTTATAACTTAGAGTCCGGCCCTGTAACCTCATCGGAACAACAGGCAACTTGATTAACGCGGCCACTGCACCCGTCCCTGTCTCGCACAGTTAGTAGCTAATCTCTCTCTCGCACACACAATGTAGCTTCACCTATGGAAATATAGAGATTTTAAGATAATTCATCAATTATTAACCTGTATTTGTAGCTCATTGAGGAGTTTTGTGATGAGAAGGTGGTTCCGGATACTCCAAAAACTTATAATAATCTATACTTATATTATAAAGCTGAAGAGTTTGTTTGTTTGTTTGTTTGTTTGAACGCGCTAATCTCAGGAACTACTGGTTCGAATTGAAAAATTATTTTTGTGTTGGATAGTCCATTTATCGAGGAAGGCTATATGCTACTTTTTATCCTGATATTCCTACGGGATCGGGAGTTACGCGGGTGAAACTGCGGAGCGCTGCTATGAATAATAGGCGGCTGCGGGAAATAATGGCCACAAAAAGGTTTTTTTAAACTTCGATATTAGTGACAAAATAATAAGAAAATAAACAAATGAATTGTTTTTCAGATTGACAATAAAGCAAATATTTATATAAACATACACACACACAAACTTTCACATTTAAATATTAGTAGGATTCACATGTTCAAAGTAGTTTTTCCTATTTTTATCTTACCAAATAAGAATTATGTTTTTAATTAAGGTGGCTGGTATCCCTTTTTACCCGCAGGTACCTTCTAATCTTAAGGTTAATGACCTCTCCGTGTAATTGACAGCTGGCTCTCAGATAAATTTAACCTAAAAATTACCAAAAGTCCTAGAACAAAAGTTTATTGTTAAGGTGCAGAGAAATAGCCCTCAACGGCTTTCATATATATATGTATCAATAATCCTGTATATAGATTGACAGAAACAGAATCGAATCCCCTACTATATAGTGTATGTAACCGCTACGCGTAGTGAGAGTGATCAGTGTAAGTGTTGTTTCGTTCTTCGTCTTTAATTTGTACGTTTCTAGCCCGCGGCTGTATAGTCACAGAGGTCACTGTAATATTTGATTTGATACACAATTAAAAATAACTTTTTATGCAATAAACCCAATAATGATACCTTGTCTAGCCATCATAACTTAACTTGAAATAACTTGTATTGGATACCACAAAAATATTTTTTCAATTCGAACCAGTAGTTCCTGAGATTAGCGCGTTCAAACAAACAAACTCTTCAGCTTTATACTATTAGTATAGATTAAAAAAAATAAAAGAGGAATAACAAATAAACGTCCGTGAACCGACTTTACAGGCAACATTTTTGTATTTTTTTTATTAATAGAATTATTTAAAACGAAGCCTATATTATGGCATTCAACAAGACGGTTTGAAACAACTCAGATGTAGACGACCAAGTCGACCAAGTCCCTGAAACATTATTTCTGTAAATATCTACGTGTTGTTAAATGTTAACTAAAGAAAAGCTAATTTCTAAAGCCTAAGATGTAAAAGAATACAATGCAGATACCAACACAATATTATACTAATTATTTCATGAATGAAGACTGTTTAGTTTAGTACTTAACTACTAACTCATATTTAATTAAGTTACATATTTAGTTACTTAGTAAAGTTATTAAGTTACTTAGTATTTAGGAAGTAAAAGTTTTTCTTAAATTGCAACCTGTGGATGCTATACCTAATTTTATTATCACAGTTGCTCATAAAGTAGATCTTATTCAACCGCTACTAGGCTCATAATCCAACGTATTACACACGCGTGCGTTATGCATTAACTCGACGCCACTAGTGTGTAAAAAGTTATCCTGAAAAGTGAAATTGGTATCTTACTGCTAATTACATGTTAGGTAGATGAAACATTCTTAATTTACCTGAGTTATACTGTTTTGATGTTGATGATGAAAAAAAATGTTGGTACCAAAAAAATAGTTTTTATCACAGTTGCTCATAAAGTGGATCTTATTCAACGGCTTTTAGGCTCATAATCCAACATATTATGCACGCGTGCGTTTTAGATTTGTTAACTAGTGCTGTAAAGTTATCCCGATAAGTTAAATACGTATCTTACTGCTAATTACACGTTAGGTAGGTGAAACATTCTTAATTTATCTGGGTTATACTGTTTTGATGTATAAAAAAGGTAAGATACCAAAGAGTTTTTTAGCTAGCAAAAATGGTTGTCTCTAAAGTCGGTTTACGAACGAAAATTTTACGTGATAATGACTTAGAAAACGATTAAAAATTGAGTTGTTTATTTTTTGTTTTTTCTTTACTTAAATATATTGTTTTTTCGTACCATTGTATTTTGTTCTTAACCCCCGACGCAAAACAAATAGAAAAAACCCTAAAAAATATTGTATGTCAGACGAGGATGTATAGGTTAAAAGTCTTTAGCCTGCCTTTCCGGAGCATAATTAACAAAAAAATCTGCCTTAAAAAAATGTAAACATAGACTTATCACAAATATTTTGTTAATTATTATTTTGTTTTCTTTTCTAGTCTTTTCTTTTATTCGCAACTGTGATAAAAAACGTCGTACGATATACGTGTGGAATAGATCTTTGCATCTTGGCTTCTTATGACACGCTCGCTACCGCTCGCGCGTCATAAACCGCCTCTATGCAAAGATCAATTTACCACACTTATATCGTAATGTACTATTTTGCTCCAGCAAAAAAGGTTGTCTATAAAGTCGGTTTACGAACGATAATTTAAAGTGATAACGTCTTAAAAAATTATTAAATTTAGTGTTGTTTTTTCTTTACTTAAATATATTTTTTTCCGTACCATATTGTATGTCAGACGTATAGATTAAAAGTCTTTTGCCTGGCCTTTCGGAAGTATAATTAACAAAAAAATATTGCCTAAAAAATTGAAAACATAGACCTATCACCAAATATTTTTTTATTTATTATTTTCTTTTCTAGTCTTTTCTTTTATTCACAACTGTGACAAAAAAAACGTCGTACGATGCACGTGTGGATTGATCATTTAATCTCAGCGCTCTGTAGACGCACTCGCGTTCCGCTCGCGCATCATAAACCGCCTCTATGAAAGATAAATTTTCCACACTTGTATCGCAATGTACTATTTTATCACAGTTGCTCATGAAGTGGATCTTATTCAACGGCTTTTAGGCTCATAATCCAACATATTATGCACGCGTGCTTTGTTAACTAGTGCTGTAAAGTTATCCCGAAAAGGTAGGTACCAAAGAGTTTTTTAGCTAGCAAAAATGGTTGTCTCTAAAGTCGGTTTACGAACGAAAATTTTACGTGATAATGACTTAGAAAACGATTAAAAATTGAGTTGTGTATTTTTTGTTTTTTCTTTACTTAAATATATTGTTTTTCCGTACCATTGTATTTTGTTCTTAACCCCCGGCGCAAAAAAAAAAATAGAAAAACCCTAAAAAATAATGTATGTCACACGAGGATGTATAGGTTAAAAGTCTTTAGCCTGGCCTTTCCGGAGCATAATTAACAAAAAAATATTGCCTTAAAAAAATGTAAACATAGAGTTATCATAAATATTTTGTTAATTATTATTTTGTTTTCTTTTCAAGTCTTTTCTTTTATTCGCAACTGTGATAAAAAACGTCGTACGATATACGTGTGGAATTGATATTTGCATCTTGGCTTCTATAACACGCTCGCTGCCGCTCGCGCGTCATAAACCGCCTCTATGCAAAGATCAATTTACCACACTTATATCGTAATGTACTATTAAGAACACCTATGTACACAGGTTTTTAAGCAAACAAATGTTTTTGTATTTGTATTGTTTCAGAAACTTTATATCTGTTTTATGTTTCTCAATGAATACACGTGTTAAAACTGCATCGTCCTCTCGACCTATACGACTCACAGTCGGCTGTACAGATATAGTTAATTGCAATAATTAAGGAAAATTGCCGAGACTCGCCTTCCAACGACGCCATATTGGGAGGGGAAATGTCACTTAATACGTAGGTATATTACGTACTATATATTACTTAGTAGGTAGGTATATAGGTAATCTAGATGGCTGGAGACCTGGATTAACACATAGGCTACTTTTTATAAATAAATAAATATTGCAGGACATTCCACACATCGCCATCTAGCCCCAAGCTAAGTAACTACACTTGTGTTATGGGTGCTAGACAACTCATATACTACTTATATACTTTTCTTTTGTAAATATATACTTGTAATACATAGAAACAACCAGACCACAGAAAAATATCTAAGCATGAATACTTGTCTGAGGCGGGAATCGAACCCGCAACCCTGTGTTTGGCAGTCTGGCATGGTGACCATTGTGCCTACTGGGTCGGTCCAGTAGTTTCGGAGCCTATTCAATTCAAACAAACAGTCAAATGTTTCCTCTTTATAATATTATGCCAATAAACTCCAAAACTACTGAACCGATTTCAATCAAATGTTCACATGTACCCGTATTTTGGTCCAACTTACTGGATAGGATAGTTATCATCTCAATTATTCGCTTATGTCGTGAATGTAAACGAATAAAATGTATCAATTAATGGTTTCTTAAGCAAGTGTTTATTTACTGTTTAGTTTTATGAAGTTCTCATAGATGGCGGTGTACGTTGATTCATCGATAAAATTCTTCAATATTGTTTGACATCTAGGTTGCAAATACACCCAATAGATGGCGCTGTGTTCGGGACTTACGCGGGTGAAATCGCGGGGCGCAGCTAGTATAAGTATAAATATGAAATTCTCGTGTACACAGTGTTTGTCGCCTCCTTCAAAACAGCTTGACCGATTCTTATGAATTTTTCTGTGTATTTTCGGTAGGTCTGAGAATAGGACGTAAACTATTTTTCGTACCCCTATGTGATAACCGTGGACCACATCAAAAATGACTTTTTTTTTGCCAAACACAGGGTTGCGGGTTCAATGCCCGCCTCAGACAAGTATTTGTCTGTGGTCTGGTACTAAAAGTATATATTTAAAAAAGAAAAGTATATAAGTAGTATATCCGTTGTCTAGCACCCATAACACAAGTCTAGTTACTCAGCTTTGGCCTAAATGGCGATATGTAGAATGTCCTGCAATGTTTTTTATTATTTTTATTTATAAGATAAAATAAATCAATTAATATCTCAGCATCCTTGGTCCATCCCTGCCTCCCATCCAATTAGCGATCAGATTAAAGATATGCCGAGGGGAGCTATTACTCGGCGAATTACCGCGCGCTCGCAGCGCCCTCCCCGCGCCCACTAGGGCGCCGCCCAGGGCATGGCCGGACGCGGGACAAAACCAAATTCACCCTATTTATGCGGCCAAGGAAGATTTCAAAGAAAAAAAATTGCACTCCGGGAGTGCCGGCAGAAGTGAAAACTTGATTATTAACGTTGAGCATGTTTGATATTTTGGAATGGTTAGGGAATAATTTTGCACCAATTGCTTTATCAGTATAAAAGTACTATCATTTATGTGGTAGAATACAATATTCATTTATTGCGCTATCGTACACAAACATGACAATTTATATTACATTAAAAATTTAACACTTTAAAACTATAGCTGTCTACTCTCCATCCGTCTTACGCTTTTTCGATCAGGTCACGTGTCCTGACGCGAGTTTAAGATTTTATACCCATTACAGAAAAAGTGCTCAACGCCGCTAAAGAAGTTTTCACTTCAAAAACCGACCGTTCCGTACCATTAGGTTCTGTTTTTAGTATTTGTTGTTATAGCTGCAACAGAAATACATAATCTGTGAAAATTTCAACCGTCTAGCTATCACGGTTCATGAGATACAGCCTGGTGACAGACAGACAATGGAGTCTTATTTGGTAAAAGGATGCAGTCCGACCTGCACCCTGCAGGCTGATTTTTTAAGTTACCGTACTTGACTTAGTGGCGTAATTGGGAAGCGCACTTGAACGGTATTCAAGGGATGCTAGTTCGAGTCTCGTATAAGTTGCAATTTTTGAAGACGCATTTTTCCTTAAAATATGTTTTCATATAGCCCACTGCAGGCCACTTAAAAATATAAAAAAATATCGTAGTTACATCGTAAAGTAAAAAAGGAACCCTTGTTGTCTATCTGTCTGTGTATCACCACCGATTTCTCAGGATTTTATAAATGAAATAAATATAGCAGGACATTCCACACATCGCCATCTAGCCCCAAGCTAAGTAACTACACTTGTGTTATGGGTGCTAGACAACTCATATACTTTTATTTTCTAAATATATACTTATAATACATAGAAACAACCAGACAACAGACAAATATCGAACCCGCAACCCTGTGTTTGGCACTCCGGCATGGTGACCATTGTGCCAACTGCGTCGTAAAAAAAAAGGAATAGGTGTTGCAAGTTGATTTAATAGGATACCGCTATAATTCTAACACTTGTCCCTCCAACGATCGTTCTCAGTACAATTCTCTGCTAATTATTTTAATCGCACACCTCCATATACCTACCTAAATACCTACTTATATTGCGTTATTATATACCTATATACACGTACATATACACACACAGACATAATCTATACATATAAAATGCTTTGTCCTGATTGACTGACGGATCAACGCACAGCCTAAACCGCTGATCGTAGAGACCTGAAACTTGGAGGGTGTGTTCTTTGTATGACGTAGGCATCCGATAAGAAAGGATTTTCCGAAATTTTACTCCCAAGGGAGTGAAAAAGGGGGGCAAAGTTTGTATGGGACAACGTGATTCCTTGGTCCATTTTCAACATCTACGCGGGCAAAGTCGCGGGAAAAGCTAGTTATAAACAAATTACAGATTAAGATACAAACCAAGCTTGTTATCTTTCCTACAGGTTATGGGCCCAGCACGCGCCATCTCTGCTGGAATCTTCTCTGCTAGAGATGAACATACGAGTTTAAAATATTGTCCAATGAAATTAAAATAGGAATTCTCTATATCAACTAAAAAGCTTAATCTAAATCTGCTTTACAAACGAGTTATTTACTGTGGACACGGTTGACTAAGGTGAGAGGGTAGTACCTATACTATCCTCTACTACGTGTCCCAGGCACTACACCGTCCTGAATATCATGGATCAAAGTTGCTATTTAATCATCTAGATTTGATGGAAATACTAATTCATAATTCATTTATTTCATAATCATGGGTTAAATACAAAGATCTTAACAGAATACAATAAAGTTGACACCTCCGATCTCGTGCGAATATCGGGATAAAAAGTAGCCTATATGTTAATCCAGGCCTCCAGCTATCTACATACCGAATTTCATTGCAATCGGTCAAGTTGTTTTAGCGTGAAGGAGTAACAAACACACACACACACGCACACACAAACTTTCACATTTATAATATTAGTAGGATAGGATGAACATTTTGCTATTCTATTATTATACAAAATATTAATTAAAATAAAATGCAATATATCCGAATGTGCTTAATAATCAATCAGTTACGTCAATGTAAATTACATAAAAAAAAAGGTTATCAAATTGTAAGTTAGTTAAGTACAAATAAATAAAATAAATAAAAATGTCAAATTTAAAAAATAAAAATTAATTTCCTTATTATGTCCATTGATTTTAGAGTTACATGTAGTTTATAGATTTCAAATACAAAATAAGCAATAATAAATTAATGTCAAAAATCATACAATCTAAATATTATTTAGCTTACCATTCAAAAAGTCTTTTAAATCATAGTATACTTTTCCAATATAAGGCACTACGATGACCAAATTTTCTTAAAAAGCAATCCACTATGACTATATGTAAATTTACCACTATGTAAATTGAGTGAGCCTATGGGGGACTCCCCATAGGCTCACTCAATTTACATCGCCGCGGCATGGAACTGAAGGCTTTACCATAGCGACTTTTTGCAATAAAATTGGCAATAGCATTAGCTGCGCTCCACGGTTTCACCCGCATAAGTCCCGATCCCGTGGGAATATCAAAATGAAAAGTAGCCTATAGCCTTTCTCGATAAATGGACTATCCAACACAATAATATTTTTTCAATTCGAACCAGTAGTTCCTGAGATTAGTGCGTTCAAACAAACAATCTCTTCAGCTTTATTATATTAGTATAAATTAGTATAAATAAGTATATTATATACCTGTCTATACATTTGATATAAAGTTATGTATATTTTTGGCTTCAGAAGTGGAAATTGACTAAAAAAAACAAATATTAACAAGAAATCCGTTTACTTATTACTAAAATCACAATTTATTGAACAAAAAGTAATCACACTAAACTTAGACTTAATTCAATTAATTCACCCACTGCACACTTCGAAAATACACTCTAAATCACACGAAAATGGCTTACGTAACCTTACGACGATCAACAACAATTCCCACGGACGTCCGTTCACTCCAAGCGCCAAGAAGCAAATGTCCCTCCTGGCGCGTGCGCCTTACTTTTATAGGCGTTAAATGACGTAGGAGCGGGATCTCCTTACACGGCCTCTCCTGACGATGTGTCGTCCTCGACACGTGCTCTTCGGGTGATGCCACTGGGACCAGCGACGGGCGAGGTCGATGCTTCGACTTCAACGTCGTCATCTAGGAGAGGCATAGATGGGTCGGCCGCAGAAGGGGACTCTATTTGGACAGTCTCCTGATCATCAGCATTTTCATCTGTAAACAAGATCTAATCAAAAGCAATTCTAAGAATTTAAGTAAATGCACACAGCCTTGCACATCCCTCTCCATTCAGATAATTCATTCATCGCTCTTTTATACATCATCGATCCGTTCACACAGAAAACACACTTTCATCACTCTCAAACGTAATAATTAAACCCAGCCAAGGCATTTTTCCTTAGAATCGACGTCCTCTTCGCGTTGATTTCGCCGACTGACAGCAGAGTCCGGCTAGCACCACCTGTAACATGGTCTGACATGCAGACCCGCTTGACGCAGACCGTATTCTTACGTCAAGCTGCTTGACACGCAGACCGTATTCATACGTGCAAGCCTACTCGATACGCAGACCGTATTCGTACGTATGAGCTACCTCGACACGCAGACCGTATTCATACGTGTGAGGTCATAAGTTGACCAGATACTTGGCAAACTTATGCATCCACCAGTTACCCAACAGGCGGGAAATCAACAGAACCATAATTAAGAGGCACAGCCTTGCTACTAGCATCGTAGCGACTAGGCCAGCACATTTGTCTGAAAATCAAACAACACGTTAAGAGGCTCACTTACTCTCGAAGAATGCGGTACATGTTTCTGGGCACCACTCGCCCCGCCACGGTACCATGTACTGGGCTGCAGCCTGTGTCGTTTTGCCGTAGTTGCCGCTAAGCAAACGTAGCGTGTAACGTCCATTGGGCAGTATTTCTGTCACCTTATAAGGGCCGCGCATGCCGGAGTCGAGCTTCCCTGTTGACTGGGAAAATTTTATGACGAACACACAGTCATCAACATTAAATTCTCGAGGTGGACGTCGACGTTGGTTAACCTGGTCGTCTTGTCTTGCCTGGTTGTTCCTTAGCAGTTCGCGAACCCTGCCCCTAGTGACTTCTCGTAGAGCCTCCCTGTTAGGAGTCGAACCTTCGACCGCCACGTCACGCACTAATGCTCGAACCACAGGAGTTGTGGAATCTGTGCCAATAAGAAGATTTAACGGCGACACTTGTGTAGTTTTCTGTTTCGTGATATTTAGCACTAGCTGAAGTTTCCACAACGTTTCCGACCAGGGTAAGTTCTTGTAGTTTGCCTGGATACGTAGCATGTTAAGGACAGTGCGCATGTAACGCTCAGCCTGGCCATTTGCCTGATGCATTTCCGGCGTAATGTAGTGCAGGTTGCAGCCGAGTTCGTTTATCCAGGTTACAAACTCGTTTGACTCGAACATCCGTCCTCTATCCGTGACCATAAGTTTAGGTACGCCGAACAAAGAAATTGCTTGTGTAATGACGCGTTTTAGTTCGGCAGCATCTTGTCTATAAATTGGGTAGAGGAGGATATATTTGGTGAAGGCATCGACAATAAGGAGAGTGAATTTATACCCTTCCGATACTGGCAAAGGACCCAAGGCATCGACGTGTACTGTATGAAATGGAGTATCAGGTTTTTCCCAAGAAGTGATATTTTGCAATGGGGCCCGCGGAACTCTTTTTTGCGAAATGCACACGAGACAATGGGCAGTGTATTTGCCAACAAACTGTCTGAGACCAGGGAACCAGAAGTGTCTGAGGATGAGATCGAGAGTCTTCTCTGCATCAATGTGTTCGTGTTCATCGTGGAATACTCTTAAAAGGCTAAGTCGGTGTCCTTTAGGTATGTAGCAGAGCAAACGTGGTTCCTGGCCTACTGGGACATATTTGTAGTACAAGACTCCATTTTGAACACAGTAACGATTAGCATCTAGCCTGCCATCGTGAAGTTTTTGAATAAGATCTTGGGTCTCATTATCGGCTGATTGTGCAATTTGGGCCCAATTGCGGGGTCTGGAAATTTGATTGACGCTAGCTGGATTGCGACTTAGGTAATCTGCATGGGGTAACATCACTCCTTTGCGATACTCAATTGTGAAGTCAAAGTCCTGGAGGTAGATCCACCACCTGGCTACTCGGGGCAAGAGGTCTTTCTTACGCTCAGTTGACTTTAGAGCGTTGCAATCGGTAACTACCACGAATTTCAAGCCAACCAAGTAGTGGCGAAAGTTTTGGAGCGCTTTGACTACAGCGAGGGTCTCTAGTTCATATGAATGGTACTTGGCCTCTGCTCCCTGAGTGGATCTACTGAAATATGCCACAACGTGTTTTTTCGAGTCTGGGTGAATTTGTAGGAGGACGGCACCATATCCAGCACTGCTGGCGTCCGTATGAACTTCGGTGGGGAGGTTTGGGTTAAAAATGGCGAGGACTGGCTCGTTCGTCAATTCTCTAATGAGATATAGGCGAATGGCCTCACATTCAGAAGTCCAGTTGAATTTGACATTTTTGCGGGTTAAATGAGCGATAGGGGCCGTTTTTGTAGCGTAGTCTTTTATGTACCTCCTGAAATAACCGGCCAGACCCAATAGTTGCCGCACCTGCTTTACGTTTTCTGGCGGTGAGGTATTAACCAGAGCTTCTGCTTTTCGTGGACTCGGCCTAACCTGACCCTGACTTACTAGTCTCCCCAAATATTCTACCTCAGTCACGAGAAACGAGCATTTACCCAGATTGATCGAAAATCCGGCTGTTGTAAGGGTTCTAAGCACTTTACCTAATAGTTCAATTCCTTCATCTACCGAGTTACTTAACAGAAGTACGTCGTCGACGTAGACTAATACGTTCCCCTCGTTAAGATGACTACGTAAGGTGTCGTTTATGATACGCTGGTAGACGATTGGGGAATTGGCTAAACCGTATGGCATTTTAATGTACTCAAAATGTTCTTCAGGCGTCACAAAACCGGTAAGATGGATACATTCCTCCTTAAGGGGAATCTGGTGGAATCCTGTGGCCATGTCGAGGCTACTGAAGAATTTAAACCCACCCAGCCTATCTATGTGGTCGTCTATCAAAGGGAGGGGGTATCGGTCTTTTACTGTAATTCGATTTAGCGCCCTATAATCAACACAGAGCCTATCTGAGCCGTCACGTTTTCTCACTAGTATAATTGGACTTGCGTATTCCGATTTGGAACGCCTAATTACTCCCTTGTCTAAGAGTTCTTGGGTAATTTCTCGAACTTTAAGTTTTTCAGAGTAGGAGAGTTTATACGGTCGATAAACGACAGGGGCGGAATTGGTAAGCTTTATCTCCATCTCACCCGTTCGGACTGTGGTCATAGCAGTCCCTGTTATCAAGAAATTAGAAAATTCACTTACAACAGACATAAGACCTTCCAATTCCGGACCCTGAAGAGGTGTATTTACTTTGACCTGATCACTTAAACCAACTGTATTGACTGTCGGACGACTATTTTTATCTGTACGCGTAAGATACTGTCTATCTTTAGTGCGAATATAGGTGATCCCATCACGGTTCAATACATCGGTGCCGATTATAATAGGTGCATTCATAAAAGACGATGGAACGATTACTAAATCTACCTCAATTGAAATGTCGCTAAATTCTACTGTGAGCGTGACGTAAGACGTTGCAACTACTTCTTTGTCACTCAGACCCTTCAACACACAGCGTCTCGGCTTTGGCTGACACGTGAAATCTTTCAAAACATCTGAAGAAATGAGGGACACATCGAGGGCACCGCTATCAATGAGTACGTCAACTGGGATTCCATCAACTACGGCAGAAGTTATGTCGTTACCTTGCGCGACAGTAGACCGGTAGGAGCAAAGGTTAACATTGCGGTGATTTCGCTGCTCTGATTTTGCTTTAGTAAAACACTTGTCCTCGGTATGTCCCAGTTTCTTGCAGAATGTACAAGACTTACTCGAGGTAGGTTGTGTGTTGAGAGGTGTGCTGGGAGCTATATTACAAGAGCCGCCGACATTTGTGCTCGACTTAGATTTTCTACAGTTGCGGCTAAGGTGTCCATATCGATTACAATTAAAACATTTTGGACCTAGTTGGTTGTTTGATTTCACCTGACCCTGCTTTTTAGGTTCAATAACCTTATCACGCCTCCCCGAGGAAGACTTCGTGTAAATCGACAAAAAGGAGACAATAGTGTCAGGGGTTAAGTCCGCGTTGGCCGCTGCCGCACGCACTTGTGGATTGTCTATACCGCGTATGACGATAAGCGTTCTTAAGTCATCACTTAGCCCCTGAACTATTCTCAGACGTAATAGGGTACGTCGGGCATACTCTGCGTAAGTAGAATACTTATCGGATGTTGTATTCATGGCTTCGAACAATATATTTGCGTAGTCTAGTTTACTAGGGCAAAGAGGTTTAAATTCGCGCTTAAAATTGGACCACGTCCTATCGTTCGTAACCCATTCGCCTAACCAAACCCTAGCGTCACCCTTCAGGCAAGAAGCCACACGTGAAAGGCACTCATGGTCGCTCCAAGCGTTAGCCTCTCTGGCGCGATCCACTTCCTCGCACCATGCCTCGATTCCATTAATTGATGGATCGAAGTTCGACACGTAATATTGTTGTGACCTCGCAGGTTGCATCGTTTTTATTGCTTGCATCAATGCATGAGCGAGAGTGGATGCCTCAGAGCAGGGAACACTGGATTCCATGGACTGTTGTCGCTGTGAAATAATAGGGGGTGTAGGAGTAACCGCCGGCGCTACGACAGGAGCCGTAGGCAAAACCTCACTATCTTTATGGCTAGGACGCTCTTTAACGGGTGAAACAATACGTGAACGCGACCTCGACTTATTGCGAATACCGCTACGTGAACGGTCTCGACTACGCAAATCGCGCCTATCCCTAGAACGCGGTCGGTGCCCTTCGGTACCGCGAGAATCATGTCGATCTCGGGCACGCAAGCCATCTCGCGAGGAACGGTGCCTATCACCCGAATTATGGCGCGACCTGTAATCACTACGATCGCGTGACCTACGGGAACTATGTCGTATACGACTACGCGACCTACTCCGCGGGCGACGCTTTTCTCGACTACGTGATCTCGCTCGCCCCATTATCACGAAAACCAAATAGGGAAAAGCAAAAACAATACGAAGCTAGCAGTGGTTGTTTACAAAATATTTTTTTTTTTAAAAGTTAACGGTTTTCTTGTTGACAACAATTTGCACTTATTTACGTTAAAGTGGGCTTAAAAGTCCTTTATCCCACTTCTGATTTTGGCTTCAGAAGTGGAAATTGACTAAAAAAAACAAATATTAACAAGAAATCCGTTTACTTATTACTAAAATCACAATTTATTGAACAAAAAGTAATCACACTAAACTTAGACTTAATTCAATTAATTCACCCACTGCACACTTCGAAAATACACTCTAAATCACACGAAAATGGCTTACGTAACCTTACGACGATCAACAACAATTCCCACGGACGTCCGTTCACTCCAAGCGCCAAGAAGCAAATGTCCCTCCTGGCGCGTGCGCCTTACTTTTATAGGCGTTAAATGACGTAGGAGCGGGATCTCCTTACAATATATAATGAACTTTATATATTAAATGCACAAATTAAATTAAAACCAAAAAAATGCTTTCCGCGGAATCCTCGAGCATTCTCAAATATTGCTTCATAAAATTGACGCTTCCATTCCGTTCCATTCCGCGGTGGTGTAAATCGAGCTAAACACATAACCTCGTTTGTCGAGTACTGCGGACCTGTCGGGTAAGTTATAGCTACCAAAGTTGTTGGTAACGTATCGTACATCGGTAAATTACTGACAAACGCTCCCCACTTTGTGCACTAACACTGTATTTAAAGGGAAATGCGGGATAAACTCGGGACAAATACGTCTGCAATTGTTTTGCCACTCAACTTATTGCCACCTTAAGGTGAAAGGGTACCGACGCTCTCTCCATACAAACGTTGTCGAGTATTTTTGTTTTTTTTTCATGTTCTATTATCATAGAAATTAAGATTTAAAAAACATCAAAGGTCCTTGGTCCATTTAAAGGAAATTAAGATTTAAACAACAAAGTTTTACGCAATAAAAATATTTGCTCTAGTGTCATTATCCAGGGAGAAAACAGTCGACTACTTTTGTATGGAGAGAGCCCCCGGTACCCTTTCAGACATTTTAATATGTCGACGTTCTGCAAAACTACGTAATTTTCCTTAATAGATATTCTGATGTGGAGCGCAATATAAAAAAAAAAAACAAAAAAATGATTGAACTGAATTGAATTTTGGGGTCTTCAAATCGCGAGTAAATTTTTGTCTTCTAGGAACGCGTGATACTTCTTCGAACGCATCGTCTGACGCACCTACCATCATCATATTATTATGTAAAAAAAATATAGGGACCTATATTTTTTTACGTTCGGAGTCAAAATTGCAGACCCACCGTAGAGTTTCATTCATTATCATTGGAATGTTTTTATTCTAATATTATTTATCTAATAAATTCATTAGTTGAAAAACTTTACACTTGAACTTGAGCAAGACCTTAGAATCTTGATTGAGTTGAAAACATTCTAAATAAATGAAGGAGTTCTATGGTGGGTCTGCAATTCTGACTTCGACCGTACTTCAAACTGATATTAAATATGTCAAAAAAAATACTTCGAAAATTATCCCGGAAAACTCCCCAAGATATCCTCACCCTACCCTTCCCCGAGTTATAGATTGTTGTGGATACCATCTCATTTTATATTCGAGGCAGAAAAGCCTTAAGTTAGAGAGAGACGACGAGCAACTGTCTCTCTCACTCATACTGGATAATGTAGGGTGGTTTTTAAGTACGTATATTTATACTTATTAAGTATTTAGATAGATAATTTGTAAGACACATAAAAAACATTTGAGTTTGTTTCGACCTACTTGCCCACGAATTTCGGATAAAAATAGTTTTTTTTTTTGTAAAAATAGTCCGTTAAAGTCAAAGTCAAAATTATTAATTTATTTGAATTCATACAGTTTTCATGAAATCACATTGAAATGTCTTAAAAACTAAGTTAGGATGTGTTAGAAATCAAAATCAAATCTGTAAAATATTCTAAATAGAACATAAAAAAAAATTGTTTTAAGAAGAACATTTTTCAACTACTAATAATTACTTTATTATGGTTTAAAACGACAAAAGCTGGACCTAATCAACCAGCTTCCACCCGCGACTTGGTTTGCGTCCACCAACAGATGGCGCCACTAAGCCGATCGGAGATCCCAGATCGCGCAAGCGAAGACGTTTTTCTGAAGATAAGCTCATATACAAGTTCCAACGAAACATCGTTATGCCGCGGCCTACTGGGTATAACACCTGCCCGGTGGAAGATCTTCCCTTTGGACACACCTCCTCGTACCTCCAAAGATTTAATATAAGTAAATAATAATTAAAATAATAATTTAATTATTGTTTAATATTTGACGACCCAATTGGCACAATGGTCACCATGCCGGACTGCCAAACACAGGGTTGCGGGTTCAATTCCCGCCTCAGACAAGTATTTATGCTTAGATATTTGTCTGTGGTCTGGTTGTTTCTATGTATTATAAGTATATATTTACAAAAGAAAAGTATATAAGTAGTATATCCGTTGTCTAGCACCTATAACACAAGTCTAGTAACTTAGCTTGGGGCTAGATGGCGATGTGTGGAATGTCTTGAAATATTTAATTTTTTAAATAAAAAAGCCAATTGCGAGTCTGCGGAGAAAGGATTCCTCATCATTAATATTCTGTTTTGATATCTGTTGTTATAGCGCCAACAGAAATACATCATCTGTGAAAATTTCAACCGTCTAGCTATCACGGTTCATGAGATACAGCCTGGAGTCTTAGAAAAAGGGTCACGTTTTAACCCTTTGTGTATTAAGTAAATAAACCGATTTCGATCAAACATAGCTAAGAACACTCCCGACTAATGCACCTTTCAAACAAAACAAAACGAAATCAAAATCGGTTCATCCGTTCGGGAGCTACGATGCCACAGACAGACACACACACAGACACAGACACAGACACGTCAAACTTATAACACCCCGTCGTTTTTGCGTCAGGGGTTAAAAAAGCATGTCACTTGTCATTAAGGTGAAGTAGGACCTGAAAAGCCCTATCCCTTTCCCACACGCACGCCGCGCGATGATTATATCCCTTTCTCCCGCATGTCATTAGAAGACTCACATCTATTTTAGTCAAAAACCATCTGTACTACCTTATGGGATTTGATGTAAGGTTTATGAAAATATCAAATTTTTACTTGTTTTTTCTTTACAATCGCCGTAAAATTGAAAAGCTTAAAAAATTACGATTGTGTAGGTTTTTTTTAATTAATCGCACGGCTTATGCATTTAGCCAGTGTCAAGTTATATTTTGCATCAAATAATGACCCGATTTTTCATAAATCGGACCTAAAGTATTTCAAAACAGTCAAAGTCGTCATAGTCCGTCAAGTCAGGGGCTATAGTAAAGCGGTGGCAAGTTTACCATAACCTTAATAGGAGATTTGGAGGCAACGAGAAAACTTCATGTTTGACCCTAATTTTTAGTTTCACTACACTTGTGCACTTTCACAGAACTAAATTGAATAACATTCCACCAGAATTATACAATTCAACTCGGGTTACAACTAAGTTTCATGAAAATAAAACTGCAGCACGACATGTTGTTAACTCGTTCCCGCCAAAAACTCCTGTAGGATTTTTACGATTTTTTTATCGAGGCAAATCACTCTTATCGTGTTTCGAAGTGTATGACAATACAAAGCATTTCTTCAGCTTTACGATAATAGGAATATCATTCTATGGATTTTAGTCGTTGATACCCAAACTGTTTCTAAGACACTTCTATCGCGCTTCTGGTCGTACCACTTACTTGTACTTGTAAACAGGCTGTTTTCCGCCATTAGAACCTTTTTAATTGGGTCCTTTTTGCGTGAGGATGGAGTAAGCTTGCCCAGCACCTACTACCCTCTCAGCCTAGTCGACCATTTCCAGAGGAGAGAACTTGTCAATACTTATGGAGCCAACTAAGCCGCGGGTTTCATCACGATGTTTTCCTTCACCGTAAGAGCAATGTCAATTAGCGCACATAAATTTTTCTTAAGAAAAATACAATGGTCATACCACTCCGGCTTAAGGCGCTGTTCCAGTACCGTGTGTAGGTATTCACATTACCTTAGCCCCCGCTCTCGAAAACGTAGCGTGCTGCGTGCTAACTGTTATATTTGATCGATATGCAAAACATTTTAACATTATTATCCACAAATATAGTTCCTAGAGGTCAAAACCTATCATTTGATTCATTTTTAGAAACAAACGTTAACTATTTTTGAATAAAACCCGATAAACGATCTAATAATTCTCTGTTTTCTAACATTTTGTGTATCGAACGAAGTTGTTCATATCATGTTTTCAACCACAATAAACAAAAATATGGTTATTAAACTACAATATCCATTTATATCCAAATAACAAAAAAGAGTATTTGATTACTTAGAGTTGCTTAAAACAAAGGTCGATTTTGGTAGCTTTATTAGCACCTGGCCTTAAAAAAAACCTCTCAGAAGCCAATAGAATATCCTAGCAAGAGAGGCGAGGCAGGCGAGCGGGGCGGCGCGTCATGGCGCGCGGCTCGAAGTTTTCGTTACAATACCCACATCAAATATTGATATTCCGTCGATTTTGTATTCTGTTTGTATTGTATAGATACTATTTACACATTTACTTGGGATTGTCGCGTCGACAGACAGACTGACACTGCTACAGTTTTCATATTAAATTGTTTTAAGGGGAGACGGAGAATAGATAGTAGGTAGTTAGGTATCTATACAGGGTTATTGGTAATTATACTAGCAAGCCGTTGAGGGCTACTTCTGTGCACCTTAACAAACAACTTTTGTTCTATGACTTTTGGAAATTCGAACATTTTTTTGAAAATGTTGTGGTTAGGTTTACCTGAAAACCAGCTGTTCCTTACACGAAGAGGTCATTTACCTTAAAATTTTACTTATTTTTTAAGTTTTATCTACTGTTCTTAGTCTGAATAAACTTTGTTTATCAAAATTTATTTTCCTAAAATTATAATTTTTTTTCGAATTTCCAAAAGTCGTAGAACAAAAGTTGTTTGTTTAGGTGCACAGAAGTAGCACTCAACGGCTTGTTAGTATAATTACCAATAACCCTGTTATAAGTTCTGCCCAAGACTTTCTATACAATTCTATCATCTAATTTAAATTATTTTTTGTATTTAAAATGTTAAATGTGTATGTCTTTTTATTTTATTCATTTATTATTTAAGTATTTTTAATTTAATGTTAAATACATCAAATTTGTATGGAATTCATTCTGAAATAAAATATTTAAATCCTACTATCTATACTAATATTATAAAGCTGAAGAGTTTGTTTGTTTGAACGCGCTAATCTCAGGAACTACTGGTTCGAATTAAAAAAATCTTTTTGTGTTGGATAGTCCATTTATCGAGGAAGGCTATAGGCTACTTTTTATCCTGATATTCCCACGGGATCGGGAGTTACGCGGGTGAAACTGCGGAGCGCTGCTAGTCTAAAAATGAATCGCTGAAAGTGTTCCTAAGCGCAAATCTCGAGAACGGCTGAACCGATTTCACTAATTCTTCTTTTAGAATATTCCATAAGGTACGAGAATGGTTCTTACAGAGAGAAAATTAAAAAATTGCCTAAAAAAGTATAAAAACAAAACTTTTCTATATTCTCCCATACATTTTCTTTCTATAATATACACGTGGTGTTCCTAAGCGCATAACTCGAGAACGGCTGAACCGATTTCACTAATTCTTTTTTTAGAATATTCCATAAAGTACGAGGATGGTTCTCACGGAGAGAACAATTTTAAAAATGCCTGAAAAAATCTAAAAACAACACAACTAAAAGTCAATTTGAACTTTAAAACCATACAGGATCGGAACTTGCAGATTTCCAGCTATCACCATACCAAGTTTGATTGTAATCGGTTCAGTAGTTTTTGTATGAAGAAGTAACATACTTTTGAAACGTTATTAGTTAAAAGAAAAACAAAATGCGTTTTTTATAGAAAAACAAAATGCGTTTTTTTATTCTAAGTAATAATTTTTCTGTTGAAAAAAAGTGTCATTTTTTTCTGGCTTTTCGTACGAAAACGATCAAAAATGAAAGAACAAAGAGTTTTCAAAAATGAAATGCGACGTCACGTCCGGCGGGCAGCAAGGCGGGAAGACAACGCCCGTTGATTGGTGCAAATTGAATTTGGAATCAAGGAGCGAAGAGAGAGGGGGACGGGAGGAGTGCGGGGGGAGAGGGGGGGAGGTATTGTCGTGTTCGCGATCACTCGCTGATTGCTAGTTTGCGGTGCGACGAGCTTTATGTGGACATGACTCTTATAAAATAATATATTAAAAACATACTTACAAAGATAGGCGCGAAAAACATACCCTTGCAGTCGGATAAAAGATGATAAAAAAAAAATCGTGTGGCACTCGGGGACTGCCGCGGTAGAGCTATTGCATCGTGCGAGCTTCATACAGTCGTACCATATACATACACGTTAATCAAACGCTCGGCCGAGCTACATGGTAGGCGGAGTGGGGGATGTTAGGTTTTATTTTCGTTACGGAATTTCTTGATTCGGTCGCCGCGTTCAAAGCCCGCGATAAAAGTTATGCAATAGCTTAAAATAAAGTTGTCTGTAAAGTCGGTTTACGGACGATAGTTTTACGTGATAAGTTGATAACGTCTTAAGAAAACGATGAAAAATTCCTTTTTTTTCTCGATTCGAGACTTGAGACTTGACAAATTGTTGTCTGTAAATTACCTTGTCAATAACGGAACCAGAGCGATGACGTCATCGGTAACGAGAGTGATGACGTCATCTTTTTTGTGAGTGCAGCCGGTGTTCATCCATTCAATAGACGTTATCACTAAAGGACGCTATCACGTCAAAAAAACACCTCAAATTATGAAATCAACCCCTGCTTTTTTAGGTAACCCAATTTTTTGTGTATGTATATGTATCTAATAACACTTTGACTAATAAAACGAATCAAACGAATACATTAATTAAAGAAATCTATTTTTTTTTTTAGTATATTCGTTAGGTCTGATCGAACATCATCATTTTAACCGACTTCAAAAAAGGAGGAGGTTCTCAATTCGTCGCGTATGTTTTTATGACCTTGACGAATTCAAATCATTTAGTAATAAGAAAATACAATAGAATTTTTATCTTTTGACATTATTATTTATTAATTTGATTATTGACATTATGTAATTGATATTATTTTTAACATTTCCACGTCTGCTTGCGGACCGAATACATGTTCTAATATGTTTTGTAAGACCTTTATGCTATGTATTCCGGCGAATAAATGATCTTATCTTATCTTATATATATTTTTATGTATGTTCGCTGATTACTCGGTATTTTATTCGTTTGCCGGGAGATGCTAGTTAAAAGAATAAAAAATATGTAATTAATGTAATATCCATATTAAGCTAGTCAGCGAGGGATCTCCGTTGAATTGTGAGCTGGCTGTGTGACGAGCGACAACACCGCATTGTGTCACTTTACTAACAATTTACACTTTGGGGGCTCCATCCATACTCTACCTACCTATCTATCTATATATATACTAGCTTTTGCCCGCGACTTCGTCCGCGTAGAAGTCGAAAGAATGTTTGTGCAAATTTTGAATTAGACCAAGGAATCACGTTGTCCCATACAAACTTTGCCCCCCTTTTTAGGGGTAGAATTTCGGAAAATCCTTTCTTATCCGATGCCTACGTCATACAAAATACACATCCCCCAAGTTTCAGGTCTCTACGATCAGCGGTTTAGGCTGAGCGTTGATCCGTCAGTCAGTCAGTAGTTCAGGACAAAGCATTTTATATGTATAGATATAAATAGGTATAGATACAGACAGACAGACATATAGATAGATGGATAGATATAACAAGACTAACAGCGCTCCGCAGTTTCACCCGCGTAACTCCCGATCCCGTGGGAATATCAGGATAAAAATTAGCCTATAGCCTTCCTCGATAAATGGACTATCCAACACAAAAAGAATTTTTCAATTCGAACCAGTAGTTCCTGAGATTAGCGCGTTTAAACAAACAAAGAAACTCTTCAGCTTTATAATATAAGCATAGATGATGTACATTCGAGAAAAATATGCTTTGAAAGGAGGCTTTGGGTCCAGAAAGTTGGATTTCTAAAATGAACTGTTGAATGATATGTTGTCTATTAAAGAATTTAATTCTGTTAATGGGAAATTATTAAAAAACCGGGCTGTAATAGCACAGTAATAGTAAACCAAACGCAATTGTTTAGTATAAACAAAACGCAATTTGTACAGACGATACAGAATGACTCATTGGTATTAAGATAATCTCATGTATAGGAAGACGTCAATTGCGTGTGTTTTTTTTCTTCTATTAATTATGGCTTCGCACGGTTTGTGCATTTAGCCAGTGTCAAGTTATATTTTGCATCAAATTATGACCCGATTTTTCATAAATCGGGCCTAAAGTGTTTCAAAACAGTCAAAGTCGTCATAGTCCGTCAAGTCAGGGGCTATAGTAAAGCTGTGGCAAGTTTACCATAACCTTTTAAGAGATTTGGAGACAACGAGAAAACTTCATGTTTGACACTGATTTTTACTTTCACTACAATTGTGCACCTTCACAGAACTAAATTGAATAACATTCCACCAGAATTATACAATTCAACTCGGGTTACAACTAAGTTTCATGTAAATAAAACTGCAGCACGAAATGTTGTTAACTCGTTCCCGCCAAAACTCCTAGAAAAAGGGTTCCATCTATCGTTATGTTTTGTTTTTGACATTTACTCAAAGAACCTCACAAGCTATAGATTTGCCGTCACACAACGAAATAAAGTCTGAGGAATGCCTTTTTAACCGACTTCAAAAAAGAAGGAGGTTCTCAATTCAGTTGTATGTATTTTTTATGAATGTTTACTTAATAGCTTGTCAGGAGTATATGGATCAACTTGCCCATCCTTCTTTGGTATGTATTAGTATTTAAGGTTTTATAATAATATTAGAAATGTCACAATAGTCCCAATTGTTCTTTCAACTACCGGTGTTATCCCTAAACAGTTAAACCAATCATTAAACACACTAAATTTACCTAGTTTCACAATCATTAACTTACAGAAAGCTGTCATATTGAATACTTGTAGAATTGTGCGGAAGTTTTTACAAGTAGAGTTAGGAAGGGAATCGCACCCTAATCAATTAACTACAGCACAACAATCTTTTTCACTTGGCTTAGGCCCGTGAAATAGATTAAATAACCGGTCTATAGCCGAGATAAAAAAAATATAAAAAGAAAATAATAATAATAATAAAAATGTTTATTTCAGGCATAAAATCCCATATCACAATAATGATAACTTAAAAATAAGAAAAATAAAATATAATAAAATGTACTTTTTATCACAGTTGCTCATAAAGTGGATCTTATTCAACGGCTTTTAGGCTCATAATCCAACATATTATGCACGCGTGCGTTTTAGATTTGTTAACTAGTGCTGTAAAGTTATCCCGAAAAGGTAGGTACCAAAGAGTTTATAACTAGCAAAAATGGTTGTCTCTAAAGTCGGTTTACGAACGAAAATTTTACGTGATAATGACTTAGAAAACGATTAAAAATTGAGTTGTTTATTTTTTGTTTTTTCTTTACTTAAATATATTGTTTTTCCGTACCATTGTATTTTGTTCTTAACCCCCGACGCAAAAACAAATAGAAAAACCCTAAAAAATAATGTATGTCACACGAGGATCTATAGGTAAAAATCTTTAGCCTGGCCTTTCCGGAGCATAATTAACAAAAAAATATTGCCTTAAAAAATGTAAACATAAAGTTATCACAAATATTTTGTTAATTATTATTTTGTTTTCTTTTCAAGTCTTTTCTTTTATTCGCAACTGTGATAAAAAACGTCGTACGATATACGTGTGGAATTGATATTTGCATCTTGGCTTCTATAACACGCTCGCTGCCGCTCGCGCGTCATAAACCGCCTCTATGCAAAGATCAATTTACCACACTTATATCGTAATGTACTATTTTAAGGAATAAAGTAAGATCAAAAACATCAGTCTTAACATCGTCAATTATTTACGGTTATTGGCATGATGCACGTGAACCCAATGCTTGAAAATGGAGCAGTCCATGCACTCGGTCAACGATGCTAAGATGGTAAGATGGAAGATGGTATAATAATTTAACACATAAGAAAAAAGCAACGAAATTAATAGCTATAAAAAGTACAATACACAAAGCGTAAACTATTCTCAGAGAAACCCCTAAAAGCCCTATTTACCATCTATTTCCAACAAATTCATTCGACCGTAAAAGCGGAATTGTCGAATTAAATCACTACCAACGCCATCTAGTTTAGCTCATTAATATAACATGAGTTCCTACTACACGATAGATGGCGCTGAAACATATTTATACTTACCATTATTGTAGTATGATTTGAAAAAGAAGTCGCGTGGCCAGAGTAAGATTTAATTTTAAATGACAGTGTAGTGTAACAACTTTATAATGAAATACTTATTATGTCAAATATATTGAATTTGAAGTAGACGTTGCTGGTTGTGGCGCTATCTGTAATATTTTATATGTTTTATCTATACTTATATAATGAAGCTGTAGAGTTTGTTTGTTTGTTTGAAAGTGTTAATCTCAGGAACTACTGGTTCGAATTGAAAAATTATTTTATGTATTGGATAGTTTATCAGGAAGGCTATAGGCTACTTTTTATTTTGATATTCCCACGGGATCGGGACTTATGCGGGTGAAACCGCGGGGTGCAACTACTTTATAGAATAAAATGACGGAACGTGGTTCATTTCGTCCCAGTGGCTTCACGATTCTTGAACCGATTAGGTGTCCCGAATTTTAGAATATTAAGTGTAGCTATGAACAAAAATAAATAAAATAAGTCTTTATTTTCTACTACATGTTAAGATAACAATTTATTTATTTAAGCCTTTATTGCTGACACACATATTATTATATTAACACTAGCTGCGCTCCGCGGTTTCACCTGCGTAAGTCCCGATCCCGTGGGAATATCAAAATGAAAAGTAGCCTATAGCCTTCCTCGATAAATGGACTATCCAACACAAAAATATTTTTTCAATTCGAACTAGTAGTTCCTGAGATTAGCGCGTTCAAACAAACAGACTCTTAAGCTTTATAATAGTAGTATAGATAGTATTACATATTTAATTTAGTAGTATTTGTGTATGATTTTAACACATCAGATTCTGTTTAAATGATCAGCGTGTCCCATGAGACGTAATGTAGATATATTGCAGGTAAAAAACTTAAGAGGTGTCAAGAGACACCCGGATGAAACGAAGTTCCTTTCGATTAATTAGTGAAGGAATTGTAATAAAATCAAAAAGTGCCATTTCAACTCTTGGTCTTAATTGTTTCCGTCTAGTCCCCTTTCGCAACTCGCCATAAAGAACTTCGTTCCAATATAAAAAAAACTTGAGAGGTGTCAAGGGACACCTGGATAGAACGAAGTTCCTTTCGATTAATTAGTGAAGGAATTGTAATAAAATCAAAAAGTGTCATTTCAACTCTTGGTCTTAATTGTTTCCGTCTAGTCCCCTTTCGCAACTCGCCATAAGGAACTTCGTTCCAATATAAAAACTTGAGAGGTGTCAAGGGACACCCGGATAGAACGAAGTTACTTTCGATTAATTAGTGCTTTTGGTCCTAATTTTTTCCGTCTAGCCCCCTTTCGCAACGCGCCATAAGGAACTTCGTTCCAAAAATCCTGAAAGGTATGTTATTCCTGTTATTTTGAGATGTAGAAGACCCTCGATAGTCCGCGTTTTCTGCGAGTATTATTCTATAAGACAGAGTATACATACGCCATTGTTGTAATGGCCGCTTGGCGAGGCTTTTAACTAAATTGGCAACATTATGTATTACATTTATGTATTTTTATAGGGATCAGGGATTAGTTAAGGTTGCTTTGTGTTTAACTTGTTTGGAAATGGTTTTTGGTGTCTGTTTGTTGGTTTGCTGTTTTGGGTTCAATACGAAATTGTGATTTGTTCTTTGTTCTTGCACCTACTGCGAATAATAAAGTCATACAATGACATACAATATTTTTTTGGGTTTTTTCCATTTGTTTTTGCGTCGGGGGTTAAAAACAGAATACAATGGTACGGAAAAAAATATAAAAACAAAAATAAAACAAAGCTCAATTTTTAATCGTTTTCTAAGACACTAGCTGCGCTCCGCGGTTTCACCCGCGTAACTCCCGATCCCGTTGGAATATTAGGATAAAAAGTAGCCTATAGCCTTCCTCGATAAGTGGACTATCCAACACAAAAAGAATTTTTCAATTCGAACCAGTAGTTCCTGAGATTAGCGCGTTCAAACAAACAAACAAACAAACTCTTCAGCTTTATAATATTAGTATAGATTATCACGTAAAATTTTTGTTCGTTAACCGACTTTAGAGACAACCATTTTTGCTAGCTTAAAAACTCTTTGTAGTGGCTAACCTTACCTACCTTTTTTATCCATCAAAACAGTATAACCCAGATAAATTAAGAATGTTTCATCTACCTAACATGTAATTAGCAGTAAGATACCAATTTAACTTATCAGGATAACTTAAAACACACTAGTGGCGTCGAGGCAATGCATAACGCACGCGTGTGTAATACGTTGGATTATGAGCGTAAAAGCGGTGGAATAAGATCCACTTTATGAGCAACTGTGATAAAAACAATATTGCACTACTCAGTAACTGGAATTTTTAACCGACTTCAAAAAAAGGAGGAGGTTCTCAATTCGGTTGTATGTATGGTTTTTTCTCTATGGATGTTCGCGCATATTTTTGAGTTGTGAAATTAGTTTTCTTTACTCCAAAACATAAGTGGCAATACTTCAACATAAAATCACGAATAGAAAAGAACATCCATAAAAAAAATACATACAACCGAATTGTGAACTTCCTTTTTTTAAAGTCGGTTAAAATTTTGATAAAATTATCGTTTTTTTTTTCAAGATTAGGTACAATGAATTGATAGTATTTCGTGAATCAAATGTGGAAAAAGATTTTAATTCTAATAAGCATTTAATTCACGTGTTTTTCATTTCCTTCATCAGCATCTGACGCCATCACACATATAGGAACTTCAAGAACCTAACCTCCTTGCAAACAAGTAATTTTGTTCGAAGTTTTGCTATTATTCTTTAAGTTTTTAATAAGTAGAAATGACAAGAGCGGTGTTGGCTTAGTGGTAGACTTTCACTCTGAAGGTCGTGGGTTCGAATCCCGGCCGGCTGTGCACCAATTTTTTTTCTTAAGAAAAATTTATGTGCGCTAATTGACATTGCTCTTACGGTGAAGGAAAACATCGTGATGAAACCCGCGGCTTAGTTGGCTCATTGGCTTATTGACAAGCCAATGAGATGGTCGACTAAGCTGAGAGGGTAGTAGGTGCTGGGTAAGCCTACTCCATCCTCACGCAAAAATGGACCCAATTAAAAAGGGTCTAATTGCGGAAAACAGTCTATTCAAGTTCAAGTAGAAATGACTTCGAACTTTGCCTGATTAAGTAACAAAATTTAGCAATATCTATTTTACTTTAACTCCTACATTGAAAATAGGCCTTAAAACCCGACAAGAGGCCACAATATATGTCCGAAATCCGTATATATTCAGTTGGCAAACAGCAAATCGCATTTAACAAGTGCTTCATACATTTCTAGTGGTTTTTTATGCAAACGATCCCTCTAACATGCATGTTGGAGGGAAAATGGCGGTACATTTGAATATTTTATTAGGAGATGATAATACTGAATACTAAATAAATTCTAATTTTATTATTTATTTAGTTTTTTTTTTATATATAATTTCCTCTATCTTTTGTCGTAATTTTAGTTTTTTTTTTTTTTTTTTTTAGTTATTTTTGTGTAGTTTTACTGTGTTGTACAAATAGACTTATCTAATCCATCTATCTATATGTAAGAAGTAAGTAAATACAATTGTTAGGCTAAAAGTCGAAGTCAAAATTTTTCTAATCATACAATTTGCATGAGATCACTTTGATCATAGTCTTAAATACTCAGTTCAGATGTGAGCCTTTGAGACGTGCCAATGGAAAGAAGTCACAAAAACTTACGAGTTTTTTGTAATCATGCCACACAGGTCAAGATTACAAATACTTTTTTTTTATTACATAGGCCTTATGCAATAGAAAAAAGCATGGCATAGGTGAATATATATGGTGCTAACATAACGTTGTATAGGAACCAAAGAAATCCATGTTCGTACCTAAGTTTTTTGATATGAAAACTCTACACTACAACCTCGGCCTCGTTCTCTTCTAAAAAAATAATTCACGTGAAAAAAATAGGAAAAATATGTAATACCATCTCTATGCCATTCTCAGTGAATTTAATCAAGTTGATAGTTTCTGATTTCCCATTTACAACAAATTGGTACTTAACGTTATTGTGTTTCAAATCTCTCTCTCTCTCTCTCTCTCGATATATTACATTACTTATTATACTTACTTATTTAATATTATAACTATGTAAGTAGATATTATTATATACAAGCTGCGTCCCGCTGTGTTACCTGAATATCGTTACATAGTATAAAAAGAAGTCACTTTTCGCTGTCTGTCCCTATGTATGCTTATATCTTTACTAGCTGCGTCCCGCGGTTTCACCCGCGTAAGTCCCGATCCCGTGATAGTATCGGGATAAAAAGTAGCCTATATGTTATTCCAGGCCTCTACCTATTTATATATCGAATTTCATTGCAATCGGTTCAGTAGTTTTAGCGTGAAGGAATAACAAACATACACACACACACACACAAACTTTCACATTTATAATATTAGTAGGAAAACTACGCAACGGATTTTGATGCGGTTTTTTTTAATAGATAAAGTGATTCAAGAGGAAGGTTTTGGTACATAAAACAAAACTACCACGCGTATGAAGTCGCGGGCAACGGCTAGTAAATTATAAAAGAGAAAAAGACTCGTCAAGTAATCAAGAAATTTCGCATACAGGGTTTTTTAACCCCCGACGCAAAAACGATGGGGTGTTATAAGTTTGACGTGTCTGTGTGTGTGTGTGTGTCTGTCTGTGGCATCGTAACTCCAGAACGGATGAACCGATTTTAATTTAGTTTTTTTTGTTTGAAAGTTGAATTAGTTTAGGATGTAGACGAGCACTAAGAAAACTCTTTACTTATAGATAAACTCTTAATTGAAATATAATAAACTTAAATTTTTACATAAATTCCTGTTAAAAATATCAAAAGTTATTCAAGAATTAAAATTAACCTTTCAGATTTTGACTAGTTTCGCCATCTGACATCGAGTAGCACAACTATTTAAATATGGTTCTTGTTTTGATAAAACCGTATCAGAACCAACATTCCACGTCTTAGTTTTGCTAGTTAATAATAGATGTCGCTAAAATAAAAATATTTTCATTTCGCAATTCAACTTAGATTAGCGCTAGTAGTCGTTAGCCATAACTTCGGTAGACCGAAAGAAGAAAAAACTTGAATTGTATAGGTGGTAATTTTTTAAATATGCACGATTCGTGCAAAAAACTGTTTCATGTGGATATTCATTTTTCTGCTGACAGCGATAATCTTTGACGAAACGGTTGTGAAGTTGGAGTTTTAAGCTATTGCATAGCTTTTATCTCGGGCTTTGAGTGCTACGACCGAATCAAGAAATTCCGTAACGAAAATAAAACTTAGTAAAAAATAGTACTTAGTGCAGCTGTTACTTAAACTTTAAAACTACTTTAGCATCACCATATATTTTTGTAAAACGTATCCCAAAATTTGTTTTAGTAAATAAAGGTTAATTAATATCCAATATTTTCTTTCTCTAGCAGAAGGCTACGTCATATTTGCTAGAACGTTCAATTTATCCTAACGGTAGCGATAATTGATAAAAAAAAACTCCAAGTATCCCCGTACCTGTGGGGATATGTCAGTAGGGATATATAGAATAGGGGGATATTACAGTCAGTCAGGATTTTGAATTTTATAGAACTAGTCTAGCTGTCCCGCCAAACGTTGAAAAGACAAGTTAAATAAATTTAGTTGGATTCTCAGACCTAGCGCACAAAAAAATCCATACAAATCGGTTCGGCCGTGTGGAGATAAGTAACTAACACCGTTTATATATAGAGAGAATTTTATATAAGTTTATATAGATTAGATAAGAATAGGAAATATTAAAACACCATTATATTGGCTAAAATCTTTAATACATATCAACAACGATATAATCTACAAGTTTACATTAGACTTTAATAATTAAAACACACTACTACATGCTTCCCGCCATCTTATTAGTTTGACAGTTGGCCGACTGTCAGCTGTCACTTTTGTATGTGTCAAATATAGGGGGCGTAGTGAGAGCTTTTCTCGATCGAATTGACGCGTATTACTTGCTCCATGGCCGTAATTCTCGACAACTTGACGTGTGACAATGAAATATTTTTATAAATATTTCTTAAATTATTAAGAAATCGACACAAACTATCGACAAACTTAAGCTCGTATTCACAAAGAGTACTGTTAAATATTAAGTGTCCGAACGTAGCGACATTTTACGTCTGTCAACGTCACGTAGTTGACAATGACGTTTGATTTTTAACCAACTTCAAAAAATGGAGGTTATTGTGTTGTAAGTATTTTTTAACCCCCGACGCAAAAACGACGGGGTTTTATAAGTTTGACGTGTCTGTGTGTCTGTCTGTCTGTCTGTGGCATCGTAGCTCCCGAACGGATGGACCGATTTTGATTTAGTTTATTTTATGGATGTTCGCGCATTTCTTTCTTTGTTTTAACAAAACTACTCCTGTTTCGTTCACTCACTCTTTAGAAAAATATGAATAAGGATGGCCGATCACTAAAAAGCCTTCAAGTATTATTTTATTTACCAAGATGAATCTGTATACGAAACGATAAAACATGAACAGGACCAATTCTCCTAGAAAAGCTGAGGCGAAACCTTTACTCTTGTTCTTGGATAAGTGAACGCACTGCGCTAAATGCGGCCCTATGATTGGTCAATTTCGTGCTGCTCACTTCACTCTAGCGAATCAGCGTCTTTTTTGTCTATGCGTTCGCGCACACTATGCAATCTCATAGGCTTGATTGTGAATACGAGTGATAGTCTGTTAGTGGCTTTTGTATCCTTATATCTATTTTTAACCGACTCCAAAAAAAGGAGGAGGTTCTAAATTCGGTTGTATCTATTTTTTTTGTATGGTTTCATTCATATTTTCATAAATAAACGCTATTTCTTCAAATAGTCTTACGGAATCAAGGCTGAGGTCCGAAATGGACATGGCTGCATGGTACGCTAACGCTTGTAGCACTGTAAACGATGTTCCTTCAATTTGGACCGCAAGGTTCCGTGAAAATGACAGAAAAAGATATTCCCAACTAAAGCAAGTATGATAGGTAATCTAGTCGAATAAGTCTAAAAAAACTCACACTACGAACCTTTGACGTCAGTTTTTAGATTATAATCATGGATGGTAAGACAAAAGGGGATTTGCCACGAAATAGTTTAACACTATGAGGTTTTACACCGAGTATTTATTCATACAAAAATAAATAGCTGTTTTTTTTTCTATTAATTATGGCTTCGCACGGCTTGTGCATTTAGCCAGTTTCAAGTTATATTTCGCATCAAATTATGACCCGATTTTTCATAAATCGGGCCTAAAGTGTTTCAAAACAGTCAAAGTCGTCATAGTCCGTCAAGTCAGGGGCTATAGTAAAGCGGTGGCAAGTTTACCATAACCTTAATAGGAGATTTGGAGGCAACGAGAAAACTTCATGTTTGACACTGATTTTTACTTTCACTACACTTGTGCACTTTCACAGAACTAAATTGAATAACATTCCACCAGAATTATACAATTCAACTCGGGTTACATCTAAGTTTCATGAAAATAAAACTGCAGCACGACGTCGTTCCCGCCGAAACTCCCTAAATAGCTGTTCTCTCCCTTTAATATTGTCCGAATACGGTGTTTCTTTTTACCATACTACAAGAAAAGGGTTATGTTTTTTGCGCCTATCTTTGTATATTTGGTTGTTTGTAATATTATTTTTATGGTTTCATATCTCAAAAGGTAAAATTCCTTTATAACATCACTTTTTGTACGTCTGTCTGTATGTGTGTCACCACAGATTTTCACAAGTTAAAATTCATACCAGATACTAAGGTCTATAGTCCCTATTATATATACATAAATTATATATACATATTTAATTCCGAGATTAATTTAAATGTAATATTTGGTATGATTGTATAATTTGACATATTTAAATGTATTGCTTACGTAACACTAAACTGGAAGACCAGAGTCTCCTACCACAGGTAGTTTAATACTTAAAAGGAGACTCTGTATACTGTGTAAACTTATGTAATTTTAAATATGTTATTGAAATAAACTTTTTTGTATTTTGTATTGTATTTGTATTATTAGGTATTTGTATAGTGAACTACTTGAATTGCTGCTTTTCTATAGTTTTTAATCATTTAAAAGTTAGAAGTTATATTTTTTTTGTAATAATAAAACATGTAAGGTCTAAAACTATTCAAGCGATCGACATCAATAACATAATGTTGCAATTAGGGGTAAAAACAGGTTTATTATGTCCCATATCCTGGGCTATGGAGTCCCACTGACTGTCTATCCCTATGTATGCTTAAATTTTTAAAACTACACAACGGATTTTGATTCGTTTTTTAATAGATAGTGATAGATAGGAAGGTTTATATGCATAATATAGCCGTGCAAAGCCGGGGCGGGTCGCTAGTTATAATAGAAACGAACTCGAATCATAACAACAAATCCCCTCTTGTTAATTTCATCCGTGGCCATAATTCAATTTCGAAAAATGACACATTTATTATTATCTTTCTCATATTGTGTTTCAAAGTGTCAAAGATAATCCGTATTTTTTTTTGTTGAAATATTTAGGTATTATGGTTTTATTAAGTCCCGGTTTAAGTGAAAAAATGAGATATTAAAAACTTATAAATCTAAAAACTTCCGTTCTTTGAAAATAGTTATTTAAATCGAATATTTGGAAAACAGATTTATTCCAAACAAGCAGCGTTTCGTAGTTTTACCTGCGTAACTCCCGATCCCGTGGGAATATCGGGATAAAAATATCCTATGTCATTTCTAATGAATCAATGTATCCTCATACCAAGTTTCATCAAAATCGGTCCAGTAGTTTCGGAGCCTATTCGTTACAAACAAAAAAACATATTTTAAAGTAATAAGTTTTTTGTTTATAACAAATTTTCTCCGAAACTACTAGACCGATTTTAATACAACTTAGTATAAGGATACATTAATTCATTGGAAATAGCATAGGCTACTTTTTATCCCGATATTCCCACGGGATCGGGACATACGCGGGTGAAACTGAAGGCAGTAGTTTATGTGACACAACCCGATGTTTGGAAGTCTTCATTTTGTGTTTGAAAATAATTATTTTCAATAAACGTAAGTAAAATAAAAACCGACTTAGAACTAAGAAACTTAACCACTAAACTTAAAGAATTAAACAATAATACAGCAGCTCTACCATTTAATGCAGTTACGATTACTTTGAATGAGGATTACTATAAAAAAAGAACTAATTCCAGATGCCTCGGTTAGGTGGCAGCACCATCTTTAAATCAGGAAAAGTAAATCAAAAACTGGTATTTTCTTAGAACCTTTGAAAGTGACACGATTTGTAATCATAGTAATTATTTTGGCGGGTTTTAATCGCGTATTTTACCCCCGATGCAAAAGGAGGAGTGTTATAAGTTTGACGTGTCTCTGTGTGTGTGTGTGTGGCATCGTAGTTCCCGAACAGATGAACCGATTTTGATTTTGTTTTGTTTGAAAGGTGAATTAGTCGGGAGTGTTAATAACATAATCGAAACGCAGAGGTTATAGGAAAAAAATACGAAATACTAATTTTTTTACAAAAAATGTATGTGCGCTAATTGACATTACTTTTACGGTGAAGAAAAATATCGTGATGAAACCCGAGGCTTAGTTGTCTCCAGACGTATTGACGAGTTCTTTGCTTAGGGACATGATCGACTAAGCTGAGAAGGTTCTCCACATAGTCTACTCCATCCTCACGCAAAAAAGGAACTAATCTTTTTTTTTCGGTAAGTATCATTTTCTTTCCTCAATACACGGTTAACTAAGCTGAGTTGCTGGACATAGTGTACTCCATCCTCACGCAAAAAGGAACATTTTTTTTTAGTAACTCTCATTGCATCCAAAGCGATTATAACTGGAATTAAACGGTAGGGCTCCAAAGTTGTCATGTCTAGAACCAATATTACTATATTTTAATGGTTTGTAATAAAAATGACTAGTTTCTGAGAGAAGAGATCTTCGTTTGACTTACGCTTCGAAATGCTGTAAAGATTTTGAGAAAACTTTTTCATTTGAAAGATGTTATTTGAGGAGCCACACGCCTGGATAAGTAAAATTGTAAATTATTGCATTGAAAATTATTGTTATTGGAACAAATTTGCAAGTGAATTATTTTCCTACATTTTAATACAAAAATTCTGAATCGTTTCTAGACTTATATAAATTTGACAATATCTTCCTTTTTGAAATTGGTTAAAATGGATATGTGTTTTTTAATTTAATTTTGTATTAACTTAAGTAATTATTTTCCCATGTTTTTTAAATAAAACTTTGAAACGACAAGGAATTTTCGTAAACTACTTGCGGGTAATAAAAAAAAATATTGCAGGACATTCCACACATCGCCATCTAGCCCCAAGCTAAGTAACTACACTTGTGTTATGGGTACTAGACAACTCATATACTACTTATATACTTTTCTTTTGTAAATATATACTTATTATACATAGAAACAACCAGACCACAAACAAATTTTTAAGCATAAATACATGTCTGAGGCGGGAATCGAATCCGCAATCCTGTGTGTTTAGTATTACAAGAAAATAAAAAAAATGTTTTTCAGATTGACAATAAAGCGAATATTTACATAATGACCTGTTTTAAGTTGTTTTCACTATTTTACGAAATATTTAGTTTTGAATTAAGAGGAAACGGTACCGGGCGCTCTCTCCATACAAACGTAGTCGACTGTTTCCTCCCTGGATAATGACACTAGAGCAAATATTTTTGTTGCATAAAACTTTTAACTGCCATGACCATGCCCCTATGTTTAGTTTTTTATCTTAGTTTCTATGATAATTAGAACATGGGAAAAACCAAAACATAGGGGCATAGTCAATAGTCATGACAGTTATAGGTTTTATGGCACAAAAATATTTGCTCTAGTGTCATTATCCAGTGAGGAAACAGTCGACTACATTTGTATGGAGAGAGCGCCGGTACCCTTTCACCTTAAAATGGCAACCATGCCTTTTTTAACCGCAGGTACTTTATTTAAATAATGTGGGAAAAAATCACTTAAAGGTTTTTATACAACATTTTTTTGGGTTCCGCACCTTAAAAGGTAAAAAAGGAACCCTTATTCTTCCAATAATTTATAATTTCCAGGCATTTTGCTTTTAGCACCTATATGCCCACAAATACGGCTTACTGTGAGACTTGAAAGGTGATTTTAACATTTTGAAACGTAATTTAAGGTCGTTTGCTAAACCGATTCCGATGCGTTTAGCGACGGAAGTTCCTCGAATCCGGGTGTGGTCGGCGAGGGTGGTTCAATACTGAAAATATATAAAAAAAATTGTAGGACATTGTACATAGCGCCATCTAGCCCTAAGTTAAGTAACTAGAGAATTTGAGAACTTTCAGAAGGCCAATCCTCGTAAATATTTTAATTCAAATTACATAGTAATATCCTTCCAATTGCTTTTCGATACAAAAATACCCTCAAAGTTAGCTTTTGGTATTTTGAAGAATATTTTTTGTAATAGAAATTAAATTGAACAATTTTACTTACGAGAATTGGCCTTCAGGATGCCGAAGATCGTGCGAAGTGGAGTTTTAAAAATAGGAAAGCGGACCCCGGGCTCCCGGTTGCATCCCTATGCAACCGGGAACATCGCTCGGGTGATGATGATGATGATGACCTAGTATGTAATCTTACCTGGATGTACAGGAGCTGGAGATCGTCTGCACCATGCTCCTGGTGACATCTGGAATAGTGAAATGACGTTCTTTTATTTGTTGCCCAAAATGACGATGTCTTATAAGATAGATAGACAGATAGATAGATAACTTTATTTGTACAACACAAAAAGATACAGAACACGATAAACACAAAGTAAAGTAAAAGCTAGAAAGTATAAGTTGCACAAATGGGCGGCCTTATCGCTGAAAGCGATTTCTTCCAGGCAACCTTTGGATGGAAAAGAACTGATTCAGCCTTAATGGTAGGTTGTGAATAATTTAACTTATAATAAACACTATTTACATAATTATGATTTTAAATATTAAATTAATAATACATACCAAATAAATTATATTCATAGATACATACAAATAATTACATACATACATGTATACATACATAAATAATACAGGAATATATACGGATATTAGACAGTACTGAGGTAGTGATCAGTTACCATTGCTTTGAAAATGGGTAGGGACTTAGCAGATCGGATGGGTTGAGGCAGGGAATTCCAGAGTATCACAGAGTGAAAAGAGAAGGATTTGTTGTAGAAAGTAGAGTTGAGGAGAGGAGCTTGAAGGAGAAGGGATTCTGTTGAACGGAGTTGTCGTAAATGGGCGTCACTCAGGAATTTGAAACGTTCTCTGAGGTAGTGAGGGGAGGAGGGAGCGAATAGGACTTTGTAGATGAAGCAAAGGATATGAACATTCCGGCGAAGGCGGATTGGCAACCACTTGAGCTTATGGCGAAATTCAGAGACATGGTCATATTTGCGAAGTCCAAATATGAACCGTATACAGACGTTTTGAAGTCGCTCAAGTTTGTCGAGTTGCTCTTCGGTCAGATCGAGGTAGCAGATGTCGGCATAGTCGAGGATAGGGAGCATGAGAGACTGAGCAAGGCTAACTTTAGTGGCAGTGGGGAGAAAGTTCCGCAGTCTACGGAGCGAGCCCGCAGCAGCAAATATCCTCCGACTGGTTTCAGTTATTTGCGGCTGCCAGCCCAGTTCCGCATCCATGATGACACCAAGATTTTTTACAGTTTTGGAAAAAGAGATATGGTTTCCGTCGAACATCACGGGGTCGACCTCCTCCCACCTAATTTTTGCCAACAACCTAGAACTCCCCAAAACAATGACTTGGGACTTGGACGGATTCACCGCAATCCCAAAAGAATCGCTCCAACTACAAATTTTAGCCAAGTCACTATTTGTTATTGCAATGCCTTCATTTAACTGTTGCCACGGGGTTTGTGAGTATATTTGAAGATCGTCTGCATAGAGATGGTAAGAGGAAGTAAGATTGGAAGTGATCGAACTAATGAATACTGAAAATAGAAGGGGAGAAAGAACACCGCCCTGGGGTACACCCGCAGACACATCACACCAGGATGAGTAGGTGTATTCGACACGTATACGCTGCCGGCGACCGCACAGGTAACTACGAAACCATTCAATCACCGTTGGAGATATGTTAAGAGAGCATAAAACACCAAGCAAGATGTCATAGTCGACATTACAAAAAGCATTACTGAAGTCAAGCAACGTTAACACCGTCAGCATACGATCATCCATGCCTTTGCGTATGTCGTCAGTGATTTTAACAAGGGCAGTAGTTGTGCTATGCCCCGGACGGAATCCGGATTGGAAGGGATTATGTAGCATATGACCACTAAGGAATCTGGAAATTTGTTGATGGACGAGGCGTTCGAGGATTTTGGAAAGAAATGGTAAGATAGAAATCGGTCGATATTCGGAAAAGGTTTTAGGATTGGATTTTTTCGGAAGAGGAATAATTTGGGCCTCTTTCCAGAGGGAGGGGAATACATTGTGAGAGATGGAGAAATTCATTATGTGCAGGATAATAGGAAGAATTTCGTCAATAATGGGCATAAGCATGTTGCGACTGATGTTGTCACTGCCAACGGCTTTGGAGGTTATGTGTTTCATGCTCTGCTTAACACCACAAGCAGTGAATTGTTCAAAGATGAAAGATGGCAAGTCAGGAGTTGTAATTGAAGAGAGACGTTGTAAAGTTTTAGCTTTCACAAAACCATCAAGTCTTGCAGAGGAGGAAAAGTGTTGGTTTAGTTGATCCAAGTTTAAATCGGTGGGAATGGATTGTTGAGTTTGTTTGCCAACTCCTAACGACTTCAGAAATTGCCATACTTTGGCTGGATCTCCAGCTTCGATGGAGCTATGAATATGCCGGCGTTGTGCATCCCTACACATTCTATTGCAGCGATTTCGAAGTAAAATGAATTTATCCCTATTTGCATCAGTTGCATTATGGCGAAGTCTACTTTTAGCCGCAGATTTCTTGTTTATAAGTAGCTTTATATCGTCATTCAGCCAGGGTGCAGGATGATGTTTCAGCTTTACAGCTTTTAAAGGAGCGTGTGTGTCAAAAAGTTTGGTTATAAAGTTATTGAACTGTAAAACTTTCTCATCAATGGAGTCGCAGTCAAAAACCCTCCCCCAGTCGACATCTTGTGTATCTTTGCGAAGATCCTCCAGCTTAATACCACTAAAGTTGCGCTGAAAAATATATTTTGGTTTATCTTTAGGCGGACGAACCTTGTACGAAAGGTAAATGAGGTCATGGTAAGAGAAGCAGTCCGCCGAAAGTTGGCCGTGCTTTGCAGAGTGAGAAGAAGAGGAGACAAGAATGAGATCTAACAGAGAAGGAGCACAATCAGGAAAATGATGGGTAGCATTAAGCGGAAGAATGGTGAGGTTGTGTAAGATTTGTTGCATAAAATGACGTTATCTAATAAGATTTGTGGCATAAAATGACGTTATCTAATAAGATTTGTTGCATAAAATGACGTTGTATAATAAGATTTTTTGCATAAAATGACGTTATCTTATACGATTGGTGCACAAAATGACGTTATAACGACGTACTTTTACAAGATTTGTTGTTTAAAACGAAGTTCTACGACATTCGATGCTTAAATGACGTTATTGACAAGACTTTGGTTCTATAAATGGCCGATGCGGATTTATTGCATAAAACGTCGTTCTTTTACAAGATTTATTGCCTGAAAAATCGTTCTTTGACAAGATTTGTTTCCTACAATTTTATATGAAAGTTACATGAAGGACAGCGCGGGATGCGCGCCATTGTGGTAATGGTTGTGGGTTTTGCTATCTGCATATCCATGAATCGACTTGTCAAGTTGTAACTCACTATTCTTTAACAAGAATCGCTGGTTTGTCGCTTAAAATAACGCCTTTTTACAAGATTTGTTGCCAAATATTACATTGTTTGTCAAAATGTGTAGCCTAAAATGACGTCATAACAAGATTTGTTGCAAAAAATTACATTGTTTAACAAGATATGTAGCCTAAAATGACGTTGTTTTAAGATGTGTTACTTAAAATGACGTTATTTTACAATATTTGTCTGAAATGACGTTGACAACAAAAGAACACAATATTTATAAACATACATACATACCTGTCTAAACAAGTAAGGTTGCCTGTAAGGCAGTTTCCTCTCTGCGTCATGTCTATCTGTTCGTCTGTCTGTGCGTTGCGTGTGATCGTACGGCTTTTCTTGATCTGTGTAACAGACAAAATTTATATGTATATGAACAAGAATAAAGGATGTTTTTGATGGAAACTAGCTGCGCCTTGCGGTTTCAGCCGCTTAATAATTTTCTGCGATACATTCTTAATTTTTCTTTCATAAAAACTGACCATGAACAAAAAAAGAAATAATTAGCGAAATTGATTCAGCCAATCACGCGTGATACACCGTGATAAAGGAATTTATTTTCAACACCAATACTAACAAAAATAAATATTTTTTTATTTGTTCTTTTGTTTGATGAAACTTGGTATGAGAATATTGATCATTCATTGGAAAATGAACAGGTCGTTTAATAGTACATGTGTACTTACTCCATTATAATAAGTTACTTAAATATGTATATGACATGTCCATTATCAGGTTCAAAACTTTTATAAAGCATAAATTGTGCAGTAAGGCGTACTATGATACTTCGTCTTACCTTAATGATAACAACCCATGGACGTGACTTTAGTTGCTTCATTTGAAATAAAACTTTCAAATATGTATTTGTAATATTGACCTTTGTGAGCGTGATCACATGAAAAAATAACCATGAGTCTTGTGCCTTCTTCTCATTGGTGGGCGCGTTCCGAAGGCACACATCCTAACTTAGTTTTTAAGACGTTTCTATGTGGTCTTTGTACAAAATATACATAAGCATATGAATAAAGAAATTTGACATTGACAGTGACATAGGGTGTCTATTTATCCCATGACTCTTTATCCCGATATTCCCACGGGATCGCTGCTAATAAACCCATAACTCACATGTGTTCTTAGCTTGCATGTTCCTGATAGAATTGACAATGGCTCGCGCGGCTGAAGTCAACTGTGCGCTGTCCTCTTGGTGATTCAAACTGTAATGAACACGGGATTCCATATAAAGCTTTAGTTATATTTCACGTCTAATCAATCTAATACTGCAATAGTACATTGCGATACAAGTGTGGTAAATTGATCATTTCATCGAGGCGGTAAGACGCGCGAGCGGAACGCGAGTGTGTCTATAGAGCCGAGAATGGAATGATCAAATCACACGTGTAACGTACGACGTTTTTTATCACAGTTGTGAATAAAAGAAAAGACTTGAAAAGAAAAGAAAATAATAAATAACAAAATATTTGGTGATAAGTCTATGTTTACAATTTTAGGAAATATTTTTTTGTTAATTATACTCCCGAAAGGCCAGGCAAAAGACTTTTAACCTATACAACCTCGTCTGACATACAATATTTTTTAAGGTTTTTTCCATTTGTCGGAGGTTAAAAAGAACATAATGGTACGGAAAAAACTATATTTAAGGAAAGAAAAAAACAACACTAAATTTTTAACGTTAAAATTTTTGACGCTATCACGTAAAAGTATCGTTCGTAAACCGACTTTATAGACCTTTATTGCTGGAGTAAAACCTCATTTTTGGTACCTACTTTATTTTATCCATCAAAACAGTATAACCCAGATAAATTAAGAATGTTTCATCTACCTAACATGTAATTAGCAGTAAGATACCAATTTAACTTATCAGGATAACTTATACCGCAATAGTGGCGTCGAGGCAATGCATAACGCACGCGTGCGTAATACGTTGGATTATGAGCCTAAAAGCGGTTGAATAAGATCCACTTTATGAGCAACTTTGATAAAAAAGTATTTTCTTATAAATAAATAAATATAGCAGGACATTCCACATATCGCCATCTAGCCCCAAGCTAAGTAACTACACTTGTGTTATGGGTACTAGACAACTCATATACTACTTATATACTTTTCTTTTGTAAATATGTATATTATTATACTTAAAATACATAGACAAAAACCAGACCATAGACATATATCTAAGCATCCCCCCAAAAGGCCCACTTGGTACAAAGGGTTGCGGGTTCGATTCCCGCCTCAGACATGTATTTATGCTTAGATATTTATCTGTGGTCTAGTTATTTCTATGTATTATAAGTATATATTTGCAAAAGAAAAGTATATAAGTAGTATATCCGTTGTCTAGCACCCATAACACAAGTGTAGTTACTTAGCTTGGGGCTAGATGGCGATGTGTGGAATGTCCTGCATATTTTTAGGTTATAATTACTTGTTATGCCTCGTCCCGTTGATCGAGTGCTGGTGTGTGTGCTGCGCTTGCGCCGGGTGGCTGCCCAGGATGCCGTTCCCGCTGTTCCTACCGGTAGCACCACCTCCAGTGGTACCGAGCTTCGCGTTCATTGCGGCCATCTGGTTACATTGGTAATACTTGCTTAGTATTGTTCGAGAAAGTTGTGTGGAAATGTTGGAGAAAGTTGTTTGGAAATATTGGTAAAAGTTGTTTGGAAATATTGGTAAAAGTTGTTTGGAAATGTTGGAAAAAGTTGTTTGGAAATATTGGAGAAAGGTGTTTGGAAATATTGGTAAAAGTTGTTTGGAAATATTGGTAAAAGTTGTTTGGAAATATTGGTAAAAGTTGTTTGGAAATATTGGTAAAAGTTGTTTGAAAATGTTGGAGAAAGTTGTTTGGAAATATTGGTAAAAGTTGTTTGGAAATATTGGTAAAAGTTGTTTGGAAATATTGGTAAAAGTTGTTTGGAAATATTGGTAAAAGTTGTTTGGAAATATTGGTAAAAGTTGTTTGGAAATGTTGGAGAAAGTTGTTTGGAAATATTGGAGAAAGTTGTTTGGAAATATTGGTAAAAGTTGTTTGGAAATATTGGTAAAAGTTGTTTGGAAATATTGGTAAAAGTTGTTTGGAAATATTGGTAAAAGTTGTTTGAAAATGTTGGAGAAAGTTGTTTGGAAATATTGGTAAAAGTTGTTTGGAAATATTGGTAAAAGTTGTTTAAAATATTGGTAAAAGTTGTTTGGAAATGTTGGAGAAAGTTGTTTGGAAATATTGGTAAAAGTTGTTTGGAAATATTGGTAAAAGTTGTTTGGAAATATTGGTAAAAGTTGTTTGGAAATATTGGTAAAAGTTGTTTGGAAATATTGGTAAAAGTTGTTTGGAAATGTTGGAGAAAGTTGTTTCGAAATATTGGTAAAAGTTGTTTGGAAATATTGGTAAAAGTTGTTTGGAAATATTGGTAAAAGTTGTTTGGAAATATTGGTAAAAGTTGTTTGGAAATGTTGGAGAAAGTTGTTTGGAAATATTGGTAAAAGTTGTTTGGAAATGTTGGAAAAAGTTGTTTAGAAATGTTATAAAAGTTGCTTGGAAATATTGGAAAAAGTTGTTTAGAAATGTTATAAAAAGTTCCTTGGAAATATTGGAAAAAGTTCAGAAATATTGGAAAAAGTTGTTCAGAAATATTGGAAAAAATTGCTAATAAATATTGGAAAAAGTTGCTAATAAATATTGGAATAGTTTTTAAGAGGAACGGGTACTGACTCTTTTCCATACAAACATAGTCGACTGTTTCCTCCCTGGATAATAATACTAGAGCTAATATTTTTGTTGCATAAAACTTATAACTGCCATGACCATGCCCCTATGTCTTATTTTTAATAAATATTTTGTTTTTTAACTCTTACTTTCTATGATAATTAGAATATAAAAAAAGCAAGACATAGGGGCATACTCAGTTATAAGTTTAATGCAACAAAAATATTTGTGCTAGTGTCATTATCCAGAAAGGAAACAGTCGACTACGTTTGTATAGAGAGAGAGCCGGTACCCTTTCCTCTCAAGAAATATTGGATAAATTTGCTTAATATTTCTAAACAACTTTTTTGGAAAGGTTGCCTTGAAATTACTTGCTGTAAAATTACATAATCTCGATTATATTGAAATACAAAATATTTTAATACTTGTAAAAAAATATTTAAGTAGGTAAGTATAATATTTATGTTCTTGGATAGATTTTTTTTATACAGGGTTATTTGCCCCCCTTTTTCACCCCCTAAGGGGAAGAACTTCGAAAAATCCTTTATTATCGGATGCCTACGTCATACAAAGAACACACCCTCCAAGTTTCAGGCCTCCACGGATCAGCGGTTTAGGCTGTGCATTGATCCGTCAGTCAGTCAGTCAGTTAATCGTTTAGGACAAAGCATTTTATATGTATAGATTGGTAATTATACTAGCAAGCCGTTGAGGGCTACTTCTTTGCACCTAAACAAACAACATTTGTTCTACCACTTTTGGAAATTCAAACATTTTTTTGAAAATTTTGTGTTTATGTTTACCTGAAAATCAGCTGTTCCCTACACTGAGAGGTCATTAACCTTAAAATTTTATTTATTTTTTAATTTTTCAAATTTAAAAAAATCTGCTGTTTTTCGAATTTACTTAACCTCAAAATTTTTATATATTTTTTTACGGATTTCCAAAAGTCGCAGAACAAAAATTGTTTAAGGTGCATAGAAATAGCCCTCAACGGCTTGCTAGTATAATCACCAATAACCCTGTATAAGTTTCGTAGTGATTTACATATTTTGTATTCAGTTTGTTTTTATTAATTAATATTTTAAATGATTAAGTATATTAATATTACCTGATCTTTAATCTGTGTGATCTTGGTTTGTATGTCGTCGTCCATGTTGTCGCCGTGCTTGTCGCCGTGCGTGGAGGGGGGGGCTCGGGGGGTGTTCCGGGAGGGGGGCAGCGAGGGGCGCGGGGGGACCGTAGGGGGGCAGTACGGGTACGTTTGGGGCACCATCTGGGGAGTTACAACATTACATGATATACCTTTGTTTTAAAAAATTTGTTGATATTCGAATTTACATAAATAATGTGTTTCAGCGAAGGGGTTTTAATATGCAAGGGGGTTGTTCTAGACGTCTAGGCGATCGATTTTTGTTCTACGACTTTTGGAAACTCTTTGTTCAATTAACCTTTTTAAAAACGTTTGAATTTCCAAAAGTCTGTGAACAAAAATTGTTTGTTTAGATGCACAGAAGTGGCCCTCAACCGCTTGCACATATCTTATATCTTTAAATGAGTATATATATAATTGGAATCTGGGAATCGGCTCGAACGATTTTCATGAAATTTGGTATATAGGGGGTTTCGGGGGCGATAAATCGATCTAGCTAGGAATCATTTTTAGAAAATGCCATTTTATTCGTGTTTTATCGAAACTTACTTTTTTTTTATCTGAAAAATATGACTCTTCCTGACATCTATTGGCGAACTACTGATATTATTTTTGTGAGCAATAAAGTTATTCCAGCAGATGGCGTTGTTAAATAACACGAAGTCAATGAGTGTTTGCTTTGAGGTTAGACTAAGTAAAAAAAAAAAATACCGAGCAAAGCTCGGTCATCCAGGTACTTAAGGTTAATGACCTCTCCGTCTAATGAACAGCTGATTTTCAGGTAAATGTTATTTAACTGTTATTTTTTAACATTAATTAGAACTGCCACACGAATACAGTCGATGCCATCACTATGCTTTGAAAGCTCACTCCAGGTTTTGTATTTTTTCCCCTAGAAATAAGTACTGTGCCGTCACAGTCATGGCTGCCGCCCGCCTTTCGTGTCTTGCAATCAACAGAATCTCAAAAAAGCAAAAGTAAAATATTTGCAATAATGTACGGTCGGCTGCATAATTGCAGATACACCGTAGAGCTCTAAAACGGCTGTTATAAGAATGTTTTCAACAGAATCTATTCTAGATACCTGGTTTAGTTGAAGTTTAAATTCTTCTAACTCATCAATTCATCAAACAAAAATTATTAGAATGAAAACATTCATTTTTGGACTCTACCGGGGGCTGCAATTATGCAGCAGACTGTACATAATTTACCTGTGGATATAGTATGTTGTAATGGGCATACTGATGCGGGTAGACGACGGGGCATACATTCATGTCGATCAGTTTCGGTGTGGCAGCCGGTACCCACTGCATTGGCTCCTGATATTGTACCTAGGGAGAAATAATATTATATTTAATTAAATATTTTATTTAACATGCATTAAGTAATCCAGACACTTACTTCGTATGAAAATATGTAAGTATAATTTTCTCAATATCCAAGAATACACAAAAATTGAAGGCGCTACAGAGTCGAGGCTACCACTAGGCTTACACCGCTTCTTGTACTGATTGTACTTAAAAAAAACCGGCTTGGCAATAATAGTTTGGCAAATGTAGTTGCCAAAAGCACAGAAGTACTTATTTAGATTAATAAATAATAATAAATATTGCAGAACATTCCACACATCGCCATCTAGTCCCAAACTAAGTAACTAAACTTGTGTTATAGGTGTTAGACAACTCATATACTACTTATATACTTTTCTATTGTAAATATATACATACTAGCTGCGTCCCGCGGTTTCACCCGCGTAAGTTCCGATCCTGTGGGAATATCGGGATAAAAAGTAGCCTATGTGTTAATCCATGTCTCCAGCTATCTAGATACCGAGTTTCATCGCAATCGGTCCAGTAGATTTTGCGTGAAGGAGTAACAAACACACACACACGCACACACAAACTTTCACATTTATAATATTAGTAGGATAATACATAGAAACAACCAGACCAGACAAATATCTAAGCATAAACACTTGTCTGAGGCGGGAATCGAACCCGCAACCCTGTATTTGACAGTCCGGCATAGTGACCATTGTGCCAACCGTTGAACTAACCGGATACTGCGGCATCACTTGCGACAGCAACACGTTGTGTAACGGTACGGGATAGGGCGCCACGTTCGCCGCTGCGCCCGCGCCGGTCCCCATACCTCCCACGCCGCTCAGACCGCCCACATCGCCCTGGTTGTATACACTGTAACTGGATAATGTGAACAAATTTATAGACAACATATTTTTTAACCTACAATAAACAACTTGCTAGGTCCACTCGTTCTTGAGACAATCGGTGGTGTCACACGGACGGACAGACGGACGAACAAGAAAGTGATCTTATAAGGGTTCCTATTTTTAGGCAATATTTTTTTGTTAATTATACTCCCGAAACGCCAGGCAAAAGACATTTAACCTATACAACCTCGTCTGACATACAATATTTTTTAGGGTTTTTTCCATTTGTCGGGGGTTAAAAAAAGAATACAATGGTACGGAGAAACAATTTATTTAAGTAAATAAAAAATAAACAGAATTTTTAATCGTTTTCTAACTGTTTTCTAAGACATTATCACGTAAAATTTACGTTCGTAAACCGACTTTAGAAACAACTATTTTTGCTAGGTTAAAAACTCTTTGATACCTACCTTTTTTTAAACATCAAAACAGTATAACCCAGATAAATTAAGAATGTTTCATCTACCTAACATGTAATTAGCAGTAAGATACCAATTTAACTTATCAGGATAACTTATAACACACTATGTGGCGTCGAGGTAATGCATAACGCACTCGTGTGTAATACGTTGGACTATGAGCCTAAAAGCGGTTGAATAAGATCCACTTTATGAGCAACTTTGATAAAAAAATAAACAAAGGCATTTATAATATCAGTTAGGTTGGCAGGTTAGACTAGGAGCGGTTCGCGGTTTCACCCTACGCACCCTACTCCCGATCCCGTGGGAATATAAAGATAAAAATGGGGGTGACTCAAGCTCCGGCTCGTTTCTGGCGCAGAGGTTAGCCATCGCCATTCAGCGTAGCAATGCTTCTAGCATTATGGGAACCTTTACGCCGGGTACGATAAAGGGCGGGTTATTTGACTAACTGATCACTTCATTTATTTGTATTTATAATGTTAAATATGCATGTCTTTTTATTTTATTCATTTATTATTTAAGATAAAAACTAATTAATCAATGTATCCTCATGCCAAGTCTCATTAAAACCGGTCCAGCAGTTTTGGAATCTATTCGTTAAAAAAATATTTACTCTTTATAATATTAGAGTATATTTTATATTAAGATCGTAAAAAAAGAATAAATAAATAAAAATTGCAGGACATTCCACACATCGCCATCTAGCCCCAAGCTAAGCAACTTGTGTTATGGGTGCCAGACAACTCATATACTACTTATATGCTTTCCATTTGTAAATATATACTTATAATACATAGAAACAACCTGAGCACATACAAATATCTAAGCATAAATACATGTCTCGAGTCGGGAATGGAACCCGCAACCCTGCGTTTGGCAGTCCGGCATGGTGACCATTGTGCCAACTGGGTCGTCATCGTCGTCATTAAGGGCAGGTGCTAATAAAGCTACCAAAATCGACCTTTGTTATAAGCAACTCTAAGTAATCACATACTCTTTTTTTGTTATTTGGATATAAATGGATATTGTAGTTTAATAACCATATTTTTGTTTATTGTGGTTGAAAACATGATATGAACAACTTCGTTCGATAAAAAAAATGTTAGAAAACAGAGAATTTTTAGATCGTTTATCGGGTTTTATTCAAAAATAGTTAACGTTTGTTTCTAAAAATGAATCAAATGATAGGTTTTGACCTCTAGGAACTATTTTTGTGGATAACAATGCTAAAATGTTTTGCATATCGATCAAATATAACAGTTAGCACGCAGCACGCTACGTCTTCGAGAGCGCGGGCTAAGGTAATGTGAATACCTACACACGGTACTGGAAGAGCGCCTTAAAAAGCTATAGACGAACCTTCTCTGTGGTTGTTGCGTCTCAGTACCAGCGCACGCGCAGGCCGCGTACTCTAGCGGCGCGTACGGGTAACTAGGGTCTGGAACATTAAAAAACATAACTTTCATTTAAAATAATGTGGGATGACTAGCTTTTGCCCGCGACTTCGTCCGCGTAGAAGTCGAAAAATTGATGTAGATTGGACCAAAGAATCACGTTGTCCTATACAAACTTTTTCTCTTAAGAAATATTGGAAAAAGTTGCTTAATATTTCTAAGGAACTTTTTAAGAAATTTTGCCTTGAAATTATTTGCTGTAAAATTACATAATCTCGATTATATTGAAATACAAAATATTTTAATACTTGTAAAAAAAGTATTTAAATGAGTAGGTAAGTAATTAATTTATGTACTTGGATAGATTTTTTTACAGGGTTATTTGCCCCTTTTTTCACCCCCTTAGGGATAGAATTTCGGAAAATCCTTTCTTATCGGATGCCTACATCATACAAAGAACACACCCTCCAAGTTTCAGGTCTCTACGATTAGCGGTTTAGGATGTGCGTTGATCCGTCAGTCAGTCGATTATTTTCACTTTTTGGACTATCAATTACATTTTTCAACACGATGCCCTAGCTTTAGCCGAATGAAAATTTCAGGTCTATTCTTCATGAAAGTCAATAGTTTTTTAAGATAGGTTGCAGAAAAAAATAGTCTGCGAAATATTTTTTTTAGAAACATACAAAGATAATGTAAACATTAGATTTTGAAAAAAAAAAATTACTTTAGTGGTTTTATTTTGAGTTTCATAAATCTTAGACTCTGATTGGTGTAGGGGTACTTAAACTTGTTTTACAAAAAAGGCAGAATCGCAGACCTGATACTTTGGCTGTAATTGCTAAGTTCAGGGTGAAATCTGACTTTGACTAAAATTTCACTAATGTCCAAAAAACTTTTGAACCACTAAATATTGCAGAACATACAGGGGGGTTAAATCGATAGGTACTGCCGATGATCCACCCCCTTGTTACACCGTTATATAAGGCAAATGTGGTGTATGTATGACGTACCGATTCTGAAGGCAGTTTCTTGTTGTTGTTGGTGATGCTTCGGTTCTTCCATTTGTTGCAGAGGTTGGTACAGGGGCTGCTGGATCTGATCCTGTTTCAAACAAACAAACTATATATTCAAAATCTCTATATACCTACAAGATAACTTCCGATCCCGTGGAAATATTGGGATATAAATTAGCCTATGTTATTAGATATAGAGCGGTGTTGGCTTAGTGGTAGATACCTCGACTTTCAGTCTGAAAGTCGTGCACCAATGTATTTTTCTTAATAAAAATGTATGTGCGCTAATTAACATTGCTCTTGGTGAAGGAAAACATCGTGATGAAACCCGCAGCTTAGTAGGATTCAGAAGTATTGACAAGTTATCTCCTATAGACGTGGTCGACTAGGCTGAGAGGGTAGTAGGTGCTGGGCAAGCCTACTCCATCTTCACGCAAAAAAGAGCCAATCACTAAGGGTCTAATTGCGGAAAACAACCCGTTCAAGTACAAGTACAAGCTTATGTTATTATTAAATTTTATTTGCAAGATTCCATGAGAGACATCAGGACAGGTGAAGCTAAATAGAAGCTTGTAAAAACAAAGCTTAAGTCCTAAGTGCTTACAAAGGGCGGCCTCATCGCTCAAAGCGATCTCTTCCAGGCAACCTTTACCTATGTAGGACCACCATTGATGAGACTGTGGTCCCATTAGTGGTGCAAGCCGTGTTCACTTACCATCCTGCAGTGGTTGGGTATGTAATAGGCAGGAGGTACTGTCTGTCCGTACACCATGTTGGTCAGAGATACTGGACCTGGGGACAATATACAAACATATATCGCACTCAAATATTATTTATTGATGTGAAACATCTATGGCCGCACGTAAAACCGTTTCCTGCCGAGGCGTCGCTACGACATGCGTCGCCACGCTATATGATGAAATATATATATCGATACCTCCGACGCAAATAGTCGTACAGGTAAACAGTGACTTTTCAGTAGAGCATAATTTAAAACGAAATTACAAGTTTTTTGCAACAAAAATATTTGCTCTAGTGTCATTATTCAGGGAGGAAACAGTCGACTACGTTTGTATGGAGAGAGCGCTCGGTACCCTTTCACCTTAAACGATGAACACCGGCACTCACAAAAAAGATGACGTCATCGCTCACGTTAATGCTCGCGTTCCGTTATTGACAAGGTAATTTACAGACGGCCATTTGTCATGTCTCGAGTCTGTAGTCTCAAGTCAACGAAAAAAAAAGGAAAAACAAAAACAAAAAAAAAAGAACTCAATTTTTCATCCTTTTCTTATGAGGTTATCACGTAAAACTATCGTCCGTAAATCGACTTTACAGACAACCATTTTTTTATGTAAAATTAACAGGTTCGATTCTAGGATTTGCTACCTGAAAACTCTCCAAGCATTTATGGTCTGAATTTCATAATTGCACATCGTTCATAACTATGTTGGAAGCATGCGCAGCTTTTATAAAATCACGAAGGTCTCGCGGTAGGCGGGATCTTGGTCTATAACTTACGTATATTCGGATCGTGTACAGGCGTGGAAGTGTACTTGGCAGCCTGCATCAGGTTCATGTTGTTCATTGCCATCATGTCTCCGGGCTGGATGTACTGGGTTATTTGGGAAGGTGACGTCATCTGAAAATGTATATTATCTTTAAATACAAATATATTACAAGCACTTTAGAGCAGTGGTGCCTAACCGGGCACCTGGTAGGCCGCGGCCTGTTTCTAGGCGCCCGCGAAGAAAATCGGATCTTAAAGAACAGCTGGAAGTGTAAAGAAAATAGTCAAATGTAAAGAAAAACTGGAAGTGTAAAGAAAACAGTTGAAAGTGGAGAAAAAACAGCTGAAAGTGTAAAGAAAACAGTTGAAAGTAGAGAAAAAACATCTGAAAGTGTAAAGAAAACGGTTGTAAGTATGTTAAAAACAACTAAAAGTATACTGAAAATAGTCGAAAGTAAAGAAAAACAGTTGAAAGTGTAAAGAAAACGGTTGTAAGTATAGTAAACACAACTAAAAGGGTAATGAAAATAGTCGAAAGTAAGTAAAACAGCTGAAAGTGTAAAGAAAACCGTTGAAAGTAGAGAAAAAACAGCTGAAAGTGTAAAGAAAATGGTTGTAAGTATAGTAAAAACAATTAAAAGTGTAATGAAAATAGTCGAAAGTAAAGAAAAACAGCTGAAAGTGTAAAGAAAACAGTTGAAAGTAGAGTAACAACAGCTGAAAGTGTTATGAAAGTAGTGGAAAGTAAAGAAAAACAGCTGAAAGTGCAAAGAAAACAGCTGAAAGTGTAAAGAAAACAGTTGAAAGTGGAGAAAAAACAGCTGAAAGTGTACACAGATTAATTGACGGTAGACAATAAACAGCTGAAAGTGTAAACAAATCAGTTAAAAGTAAAGAAAAAACTACTGAAAGTTGAAAATACAGAAAAATAGTTAAGCCGAAAAAAAAACCAGTCTATTACCTCTTCGCTATATCCTTGGTTATAATTTCCATAGACAATATTCTCTTGCATCTCAACTTTTCTCTGATTTGTTTCATAACTTCTCTGTTGGTTGTCAAACTGCCTCTGATTGATAGTATTCGTTTCGCACTCTGCGATTGGCTGTTGTTGTAAATGTGGCGGGTTCTGATTGGCCGGTTCCGGTTCGTGATTGCTGTGATTGGTCGACTCTGGCGGCGGTTGATCGTAACGGTTTTCGATTGGCGTAGCCGGTTTCTGTTGTTCCTGTGGTTTGAAAAATCCCATGAGTTTCTTGTGCCTTCTTCTCATTTGTGGGCGCGTTCGGCAAGCACACCCTAACTTAATTTTTAAGACGATTTTATGTGTATAAATATTATGATTCTGTGAATTTTGGTGTTTTCATTGGCCGAGCGAGCGAAGCAATTGGTGTAAGTATGGCAAAATTTATTTCAAGTCTGGCAAGTATGATTGTTGCAAAACTCCTCAAAGTTTGTGCTCGAGAAGTAGACTATTCGCAGAATTAATAGTATGTATATACCTGATCCTGCGGCTTCGCTTGGTTCTCGTGTCGTCTACATTCACAACAACATTTGTTGCGACAATCTTCTGTCTGTTGGCATTCACTGTCTGTGAAATACAAATAATATTATATTAGTTACTAGCTGAGCCCCGCGGTTGCACCCGTGTAAGTCCCGATCCCGTTAGAATATCGGGATAAAAAGCATATGTTATTCCCGAGGATTCAATGTATCTTCATCCCAAGTTTTATCAAAATCGGTTCAGTAGTTCACGCCTAAACCGCCTATATTGAGTTACTTTTACATCTTACTAATATTATAAACTAGCTGGCCCGGCAAACGTTATTTCGCCTTAAAAAATAAAAAATTCATAGAAATCGGTTCAGCCGTTGAGGTTTAATTTGGCAACTAACACCGCGACACGATTGACATCAATATTTATACGATACAGCTAACGTCACTCAATTGTTTTGCTTCCCGGAAGCTCTCCATTAAAACTTGAACTTTATGAGATGGTTTTAAAGTTCAAATTGACTTTTAAGCATTATTACGAATCGTTTGTATGGCAATTGGGAGTAAGTGTTGTTTTTAGGCTTTATCAGGCAATTTTATAAATTCTTAAGAACCACCCTCGTACCTTGTGGAATATTTAAAAAAAAGAATTAGCGAAATCGGTTCAAACGTTCTCGAGATTTGCACTCAGGATCACTTCAGCGATTAATTTTTATATTATAGATGTGAAATGTTGTGTGTTAGTGCGCAAAAACTACTGAACCGATTGCGATAAAACTTGGTATGAGGATACATTGATTCATTCGAAATAACATGGGATACTTTTTATCTCGATATTCCCACGGGATCGTAACTTACTGCTGCCTTACCATTGTCAATGAATGAATGTTGTTTCTCCAATCTTCCTCTTCTCTTCTCATTGTTTGAATCGATCTGTAAAGACAATATTATAAATAAATAGTTGTACAGGTAAAAGTCGTTTTTCTATTAAAAAATGGATGTTGGTCGATTCTCAGACTTAAGGTCAGGTGCTAATAAAGCTACCAAAATCGACCTTTGTTTTAAGCAACTCTAAGTAATCAAATACTCTTTTTTTGTTATTTGGATATAAATGGATATTGTAGTTTAATAACCATATTTTTGTTTATTGTAGTTGAAAATATGATATGAACAACTTCGTTCGATAAAAAAAATTTAAGAAAACATAGAATTATTAGATCGTTTATCGGGTTTTATTCAAAAATAGTTAACGTTTGTTTCTAAAAATGAATCAAATGATAGGTTTTGACCTCTAGGAACTATATTTGTGGATAATAATGCTAAAATGTTTTGCATATCGATCTAATATAACAGTTAGCACGCAGAACGCTACGTCTTTGAGAGCGCGGGCTAAGGTAATTTGAATACCTACACACGGTACGGGAAGAGCGCCTTAACTAATATACACAAAAATTTCATACAAATCGGTTCAGCCGTTTAGGTGGAGTTTGGCAACATAAAAACATAAAAATTTCATATCACTACATAGTATAAAACAAAGTCGCTTCCCGTTGTCAGTCCCAAAAGATCTAAGCAAACATAGGGATGTTTGTCTGCGAGTTTTGTAAAAGATAGAGTGATTCAAGAGGAAAGTTTATACGTATAATACATGCCTAATATAGCCGTGCGAAGCCGGGGCGAGTCGCTAGTATATAGTTATATGAGCCCCCTGAGTTTCTTGTGCCTTCTTCTCATTGGTTGGCGCGTTCGGAAGGCACACATCCTAATTTAGTTTTTAAGACGTTTCTATAATGGTCTTTGTACAAATGTATTAAGCATCTTTTTTTTAACTTGACTTGACTTGAGGACGTAAACTCTTTGATAGTGTAAATTCATACTATCTATTGACCGCTAAGTAGCTTTGAGTTTGACATTTTTATAGTTCTCTATTATTGCTATTAAATTGTTGTCGGCGCTAGTAGCAAAAAGTGCATTCAAACAATCAGCAAGCGATAAACCAGCGCGGCGGTCATTATACGTAATATGATTTAATTACGCTAATAAATCGCTAAGATTGTTTACTAATATGTTTTTTTTTATTTGAATCGAAAATTTTTTATTTGTCGCAAAGATAAGAAATCGCTAAGATTGATTGCTAATTTGTTATTTGACGCTAAGAAATCGCTAGGATTGATTGCTAATGTTATTTGACGCTAAGATTAATCGCTAATTAGTTATTGGCACTAACCAATCGCTAAGATTAATTGCTAATTTCATTTGACGCTAAGAAATTGCTAAATTGATTGCTAATTTGTAATTTGGCACTCACCAATCACTAAGATCGATCGCTAATTTATTATTTGACGCTAACCAATCGCTGAAATTGATTGCTTATTTGTTATATAACCAATCGCTAAGATTGATTGCTAATTTATTATTTGACGCTAAGCAATCACTAAGATTGATTGCTAATTTATTATTTGAAGCTAAGATATCGCTAAGATTGATTGCTAATTAGTATTTGGCACTAACCAATAGCTAAGATTGATTGCTAAATTATTATTTGACGCTAAGCAATCACTAAGATTGATCGCTAATTTATTATTTGACGCTAAGAAATCGCTAAGATTGATTGCTAAATCGCGAATATTGCAATTTTTATGTAATGCAGCTGTGGTATTGTGTCGCAGGTGGATCCAGAGGTGGTAAAATCTATAGTTTGTCTATGGTAGGGATACAGACCTTGTTATCAATCTGTGATTGGTGTACGTAGGTAGCACTTGCCGCACTCGCGTCATATATCTGCGGTGGGTTGTTGGGGTCAAAGTGGTAGACGGTGCCGTCCGGGTTGGTCAGTGGCCGACCGGTCTGGGAACAAACATATCACAATTATATCTATAAATAATAATAAATATTGCAGGACATTCCACACATCGCCATCTAGCCCCAAGCTAAGTAACTAGACTTGTATTACGGGTGCTAGACAACTCATATACTACTTATATACTTTTCTTTTGTAAATATATACTTTTAATACATCGAAAAAACCAGACAAATATCTAAGCATAAATACATGTCTGAGGCAGGAATCGAACCCGCAACCCTGTGTTTAGCAGACCGGCATGGTGACCATTGCGCCAACTGGGTCGTCACACATCATCTATATACATATAAAATTCTTTGTCCTGACTGACTGACGGATAAACGCACAGCCTAAACCGCTGATTGTAGAGACCTGAAACTTGCGAGGGTGTGTTCTTTGTATGACGTAGGCATCTAATAACAAAGTATTTTTCGACATTTTCCGGCAAAGTTTGTATGGGACAATGTGATTCCTTGGTCCATTCTTGACTTCTACACAAAGTTGCGGGCAAAAGCTAGGCTATACATATAAAATGCTTTGTCCTGACTGACTGCCGGATCAACGCACAGCCTAAACCGCTGATGATGTAGGCATCCGATAAGAAAGGTTTGTTTGATTACCTGTGGATGTATGACGAGCGCGCCAGGGGGCACCGCGGACATGTCCGTGACGGCCCACACTACTGCCCCGGCGCCGGTGTAGGATGGCTCGGGGGTACCACCACCTAGAATTACAATAAGGATTCGAAAAACACTAGTTCCAGATGCCTATATAGATGGCAGCAGTATCTTTACATTAATTACGGAATAAAAATATGTCACGCGTTTGGAACGAAGTTCCTTTACCTTTTTTTTTATTGGAACGAAGTTCCCTATCGCGCGTTGCGAAAGGGGGCTAGACGGAAAAAATTAAGACCAAAAGTGGTAACGACATTTTTTGGTATATTTATTTCTAAATTTTCCCTTTCTGCTGTATTTTCGTTGCATACTTTAGCAACTTTGGCTTTAGCAAATGACCTTAACGAGCGATCGTAATAAAAGACAAGATCACCTGTAGGCGAGGGTGTGACGGAGTCGGTGCTCCTCAAGCTGAGGGTCTTGTATCCTGAACTGGATGGGGAGAGCCTCCAGCTGCTCGACGCCAGGTCACCTGGATATATAAGGGTTACGTAAGATATTATAACTATTTCAAAATGATTAGTATTAGCTTGATTCGACCAAAGGGCTGGTTGCTACTTTGGCCAACGCACCAGCATTGCTGTCCAAAAAGGCAATGTTAATATTTTTTCCATTCTTTTTTAATCTAATACTAGCTTTTGCCCGCGACTTTGTCCGCGTAGGAGTCGAAAATAGTTCTAATAGTATTTTTTGTTGACAATTGGATTGAGTTTCGAACACGTGTCAAAATAAAATGTACTTACTTAATTTAAATCAAAAGCACTAAGAAGTTTGAGTCGAAGGAAATCCCCCTAAAATAACTTTCTACCCTTGTTAGCCCCGTTAGGGGATGAATTTAAATGAAATACAAAACACGTGTTCCATCAATTCTGTAAAAGAATATATATGCAAAATTTGAAGTAGATCGGACCAAGGAATAATGTTGTCCCATACAAACTTTGCACCCCCTTAGGGGTAGAATTTCGGAAAGTCCTTTCTTATCGGATGCCTACGTCACACAAAGAATACACCCTCCAAGTTTCAGGTCTCTACGATCAGCGGTTTAGGCTGTGCGTTGATCCGTCAGTCAGTCAGTCATTTAGGAGAAAGAATTTAATATGTATAGATTAGTTGCATCCTGAGGTTTCAAGATCAGCGTAAGTCTGGCATTGGGATAAAAAGTAGACTATAAGGTCATAGTCTAGCCTTCAAGCCTTCAAAAGTAAGTAACAAAATTGGTATTTTATTTTATTTTCATACCGAAAGTCGTGGGTTTGTATTCCGGCTGGATTGGACCAATGGATTAATTGTACGAAAAATTTATTTGCGTTAATTGACATTGCTCTTACGGTGCGCGGAAAACATCGTGATGAAACCCGCGGCTTAGTTATCTACAGACGTATTGAGTAGTTCTTGCTTCTGGACACGGTCGACTACGCTAAGAGGGTAGTGCGAGTGCTGAATTTAATACATGTTTCAGGCATAACAGAGCGTCCAAAACACCATGGATTAAAGTTTCTAGCGCTGTATAAATTATCTAAATTAATTAGGCCCATGTACGGTCGTCAGCAAAATTGCAGACCCACCGAGAAGTTCTGTGGGCTACTTTCCCACTTCTCATATTTATTTATCGTACACACATCATACGTGCCAGCTTGTTTATATCGATATCGATAAGGCTCCAAGTCGATATTTTCCCTCGCACTAGTCACCTAGGCAACCAGTCAACTTGAGTCAAGTCAGTTCGAAACAGCAAAAACCAAATAAAATATACTCGTACAATTAATTGGAGAATATAGCAAGGCTGCATCTCTGTATACCCCTGGTTATTGTTAAAGTGTTATTCTTCTGTGGCGCATTCAATTTTTGTGTATTCTTGGATATTGAGGAAATTATACTTTCATATTTTCATACGAAGTAAATGTTTGAATTACCAAATTATTTATCCACCTTCATCCCGAGAATACCTAAGGTAGATAACCAATACACAGTTCTAAAATTGTAATTATTAGAATGTTTTCATTATAATTATGTTTCGTTAATAAATTCATGAGTTAAAGGACCTTGAACTTCAACTCAAGCGGAACTTTAAAATCGAGTTTTTAAAGCTCTAAGGTGGGTCTGTAATTTTGCTGCCGGCCATACCTTGTCGACTGAGCGTTCTAGAATGTTCGACGTATCCACCGAAGCTGTGACTCTTGGACACGGATCCTGCCTTGCGCCATGATCCAGCTTGACATGGCTGACCTTCTAATGACTGAACCTAAAGGCACAAACAAAATATCTGTTAGAGCTTGCTAATATTAATAATAATAATAGTCTTTATTTATGCCAAAAAAGTGTAGAACATATTAATGTAAGTACATATTTTCATGTAAGATGCGTAAGGCACACAACTGTACCCTAGCCAGATTAACAATTAATCTGTGTTAAGGGTAGCAGTCCCATTCCTTTTTTCCATAAGGGATTTGTGCGGTTGTGATCATTGGAAATGTAATTTTAACAAAAAAAATAATAAGAATAAGAATATTAGAATATTCCAACTTTTCACAATTTTCTGTTTATTCCTTACAAAAGGTCATTTTGAAAAAAGGACATGAGAAAGGACACTATGAGTTAAGACGCTAAATAGTTTTCGCTGTTGTCAGTAAAATTGTAATTTAATTAGGTATCTTATATCTTTAAATGAGCAATTCTTGTATATATTTATATATAATAGCTGCGCCCCGCAGTTTCACCCGCGTAAGTCCCGATCCCGTGGGCATATTGGGATAAAAAGTAGCCTATGTGTTAATCGAGGTCTCCAGCTATCCAGATACAGAGTTTCATCGCAATCGGTCCAGCCGTTCTCGAGTTATACGTATTGTAACAAACACGACTTTCTTTTATATATATAGATATATATATATAATTGGAATCTCGGAATCGGCTCCAACGATTTTCATGAAATTTGGTATATAGGGGGTTTCGGGGGCGATAAATCGATCTAGCTAGGAATCATTTTTAGAAAATGTCATTTTATTCGTGTTTTATCGAAACTTACTTTTTTTTATCTGAAAAATATGACTCTTCCTGACATCTATTGGCGAACTACTAATACTATTTTTTGTGAGCAATAAAGTTATTCCAGCAGATGGCGTTGTTAAGTAACACGAAGTCAATGAGTGTTTGCTTTGAGGTTAGACTAAGTAAAAAAAAAAAAAAAAACCGAGCAATGCTCGGTCATCCAGGTACTAAGTTATCAGAAGAGCAATTCTCGTAAATAAAATTGTTCAAATTACAATGCACTATTATTTCGATTACATCTCCATTGCAAAAAATATTCTTGTATCCTACTAATTTTATAAATGTGAAAGTTTGTGTGTGTGTGTTTGTTACTCCTTCACGCAAAAACTACTGGACCGATTGAGACGAAACTCTGTATGTAGATAGCTGGAGACCTGAATTAACACATAGGCTACTTTTTATCCCGATATTCCCTATTAGCTGACTTTGATGGTATTGTGATTTGTTGTAATCGTAATGCAATCGGAATGATATTGCAATGTAATTTGACAATGTTATTTACGAGAGTTGGCCTGCAGTAAATTTTCAGGTAAACACAAATTTGCCAATTCAGCGTGAGTGGCTAGAAGATGCCTATACGCTCGTGACTCAAATCCCCACCTCCTTATGATCTAAATGAATGGTGAAATAAATGATATGAGAATGATGTGTATCGTCCATAATGACGCCAGTAAAATTATTAGGTCAACACAAATTTGCGAATTCAGCACGAGTGGCTAGTAGATGTCTATTTGACTCAAAGACTCAAAGACCCCCCAAACCCCTTATTTTTTAAATGAATGGCATCATGAGAATGATGTGTATCGAATTCAGCGTGAGTGGCTAGAAGATGCCTATATACGATCGTGACTCAAATCCCCCCCCCCCCTTATGATCTAAATGAATGGTGAAATAAATGATATGAGAATGATGTGTATTGTACCACCTCAGATCCTCCTCAAGGCTCTTTGGTGTATAGTCGGTAAGAATCCCCCGAGTAAAATCAGCATTATTTTTTTCAAAAAGCTGACTTAGAGGGTATTTTGAGCTACTTTGAGGGTATTTTTTGCAATCGAAATGATATTGAAATGTAATTTGAAGAATGTCATTTACGAGAATTGGCCTTCTGTATAATTTTGTAAGACTAATGTCAAAACAGCATACTTTAATTTGCCATACTATGTGTCCAAGCCGGACATTGAAAAATGCAGATGATTTTTCTTAATTTTGTTTATTTTCCGAAGATGCGAGTCAATTACTATATGGGTATATAAAGTTCGCGAGATAGACGACGCAGGCGCACGATAGACGGTCGGTTGGCGTGAGTATCGTAGCTCGACGCGGAGGCCGGTCGTCGCCTTCCCTCTCTTCACCTCATGTCGTACCCCTGAGATGTCTATAACTAGTCGCGCGACGTACAGGGTGCGTACACTATGTTTGTTTGCAGGAATCTCTATCAGCAACACTATCGATTAGTTCAAAAAAGGGTGATTATTTTTTTGGAATTTAACAGGTTTGATTCCTGGCTTGATTTGTGATGATGAATGATTTGTGATGATGAATGATTTGTGATGATGAATGATTTGTGATGATGAATGATTTGTGATGATGAATGATTTTTCCAAAAATCTAATAATGCAGTTTTAGTTTTTTTAACCCCCGACGCAAAATAGACGGGGTGTTATAAGTTTGACGTGTCTGTGTGTTTGTCTGTGGCATTGTAGCTCCCGAACGGATGAACCGATTTTGATTTAGTTTTTATCAATATCGGGCAAACAACATATGAATACCTTTAAAAGTTTATTTCTCGCTGGATCCGGTGTTAACAGCTTGACAGGTCCGGAATTCAACCAGGGCCATTGAGATTCGTCTTGTGTGCAGTTATCCTGTTTTATTCAAATAATTAAATTAAATATAATAATTTATTTCAGTGATCCATATTCATACAAATAAAAAAATAGCCAAGTGCGAGTTGGACTCGGGCACGAAGGGTTCCGTACCATGTTGTATGGGAGTCCCATTTTTTTTCTATTTTTAGTATTTGTTGTTATAGCGGCAACAGAAATACATCATCTGTGAAAAATGTAACTGTCTAGCTATCGCGGTTCATGAGATACAGCCCGGTGACAGACAGACGGGCAGTGGAGTCTTAGTAAAAGGTTGCGGTTTTTAACCTTTGGGCCGTATCCATAGGGTAAAAATCGCAATCTATTACTAAGACCCTAAAAACACATAATTTTGAGTTTATTACAGTACTAGCTGCGTCCCGCGGTTTCACCCGTGTAAGTCCCGATCCCGTGGGAATATCGAAAAAAATATCCTATGTCCGTCTTCTGATTGTAAGCTACCTCCTCACCAATTTTCAATTCAAATTAAATGGTGTAACTAACACGACTTTCTTTTATATATATAGATGTTGCTTCTCCTCTACAGATTGTATTTTACAACCGATTTTGATGAAACTTGGTATGAGGACACATTAAATCCTTGGCAGTGGTATAGGGTATTTTTGATCCCGATATTCCTTAGGTGTACTTACAGAACTGAATATCCTCCGCCTGACGCGTTCGTATTCCTTCTCCCTCTGTTCGAGCGACTTGCTCCGGTTCATGGCGAGGGAACCCGGGGACGGTTCGTCTAGCGAGTGTGTGTCGCGTTTTAATATTGACCTGTTAGAATAATATGTTGTTTTAAATAGATTCTCCATTCTTTCGTCATACAATCAGAAGGTCAATTCTCGTACATAACATTGTTCAAATTTCAATATTATTCCGATCGCATTTCGATTGCAAAAAATACCCTAAAAAATCTAAATAGCTGAAAATACCCTCAAACTAGATTAAAAACCTAATGTTTTATTAATTAGTTAATACAATGTTTCGTAAGTGCCTATTGTTAATATGTTAATGTGGGAAAGTAAATATAAATTTATTATTTTCGTTCCGGAATTTCTTGATTCGGTCGCCGCGCTCAAAGCCCGCCATAAAAGCTATACTATAGTTTAAAAAAACTGAGTTCGAGACTTTGAAAGTATTTTTTGTAATGGAAATGCAATCGGAATGATATTGCAATGTAATTTGAACAATTCTATTCACGAAAATTGGCCTTCTGATATGCGACTCAGATTCTAGGTAGATCCCAGACATCCGCACTTTTCTGACAAATCGTATTGTTTCAGTAAGGGAATGTAATCAGTTGTCTGTCTGCCTGACGTGTACACTGTTGTGTGTCTTCAAGTCGCGAGTTAACAATTACGGGCATTTCGTAAAGTAAAAGAAAAAAACAAATTAGAAATAATAAAAAAATGTTTGAAAAAAACCGTACCTAGTCAGTGTATTGTCGGCATGGTGTCGCGGTGAAGGCGGGAAATTCGAGACACACCACGCGCGGAAACTAGTGCATGGGATGCAACCGCCGCTTGTTCCTGAAATATAGGAGAAAAAATGGTTGTCTGTAAAGTCGGTTTACGGATGATAATTTTACGTGATAACGCCATAAGAACTCTTATGTATCGTTGACATTACCATTTTGCATACTTCAATACGTTACTATGGTTACTTTTCAATAACTCATGACGTCTAACTTTTTTGAGAGTGCAGGTACGAGAGCTACGAGTCTGAAATTTCTGAACCTCAACGAACTATGAAGACTTTGACTGACACTTTTAAGCCCGATTTCTTAAAAAATAGGTCATATTTAATGCAAAATATGACTTGATATTGGCCATAATGCCCGTGCAAAATCATATTTAAAATTAAAAAAGATATACTTAAATTATTATATCCATTAAAATCAAAGCCATCCTTTATAATTTTTAAAAAAGGTTTCTATAACATTAATTCGAAATTATTTACTTTTAATTTGGTACTAATATTTTCAATCTACCTTCATTTTTTATCTTCAAAACTCACCAGTTTTGGAAACGACGACGCAGTTCTTATTATAGTGGTCCAAAAAATGTGACAGTTGGAACAGGGACGCGCAACGGTGGACCAACATCCGGCCGTATGATGACATCACAGGAAACTTCACTATGCAACGACTGAAATAAAAAAATATGTAAATATTAACAAAAAATGTTATTATAGTGTTTCCCCAATCGTTTATTAAACTTTTGACAGATCACGCACAATAAAGTTTTATAATAATTTTTGATACAATGTACTACAGGGAATACTGTACTTCATGGACGGGCTCCGCCCACTTAGAGATGTGTCATTCGTAATTAATGACCACAGACTATAAAAACAGTTTTGAAATAAATCGATTATCGATTATATTAATAAAACATACAATTTTATTTTGATTATATTTTATATCAAATCATGTAAAAACCTTTATTATTTTGTATTAAAATGCCCTAAATGTCTCTGTTTTAATGCATAAATAATTTGCGTAATGAAAACAGTTCGATCGTACTCGTACCTAGTAATGGGATCGAATATATTCGTTGCAAATTAATGAATCTAAAATAATCGTTTAGACTTACTGTAGTTGGTTCAAATAAAAAGCATGTGAATGAACTGCGGTACCTACTTGTAAGGAACAGGTACAAAATAATGAGTGTGTCACATCGATTAAAACTTCTTCATGAATAAAATCGATCGATAAAAGAAATCGAATCGGTAACGGGTCTGGGTATCACTATTTGAGTAAGTATTAGAGCTGTCAAAAGTTAAATAAACGATTGGAAAGGATATAAGTTTCTCATCGTCTAATCTAGATGATTTATAGAGCGCCAGCAACTTTAACTCACGTCCAGAAGGCCAATTCTCATAAATGAAATTGTTGAAATTACATTGTAATATAATTCCGATTGAATTACGATTACAAAAAATAACCCTTTTGGTATTCTTGAGAATATTAAAAGTTGACTTTGAGGGTGTGGTGCCCAGATAGAGCAATGAAACTAGTCGTCCATTTCGATGGTAGGATTTATTCTCCTAGTAATAACCTGACCCCGTATAACATATTACTGCTTATATATACTACACAGATATCTAGATAGGAAAGGGTAACAGTAGGTAGCGCATCTCATATACAAACTATCACGTATACACGTGATATTCATAAGATGTGATATAGACACGTATTTCTACGGTCGCTATAGAGTATGACGGAATGTGGTGACACACAAGGATGAGTGTCCGCCACAAGGGTATTTTGAGCTACTTGGAGGGTATTATTTGTAAATGCAATCGGCATTATATTGCAATGTAATTGGATAAATTTTATTTACGAGAATTTGCCTTCAGGACGCTTATTCGATGGAAATGTCTATATCACCCTCTCAGCTTAGTCGATCGTGTCCAGAGGAAAGAACTCTTCAATATGCACAAAATAAAAATCCAATTCTTATTATGTTTCGATTGAAAAATAGTTATTTTAGACCTGTAGGACCAATTAAGGGATGATTCTCACTAGACCGGGCCAGGCCGTGTACGTGGGTCGGATCCACCCCGTCCCCTTGGCGCCGGCGGCTGGTGTAATATAAAGGTGCAGCACGGACGGGCTCTGCCCCGGACTTGGCCCGGCCGGGTAACGGCCATGCCTAATGAGAATCATCCTTAAATATAGAATTTTACTAACCCATTGTCATTGACCAATGAATGTAATTCCTTTTCAATTCTGAGTAGTGTCACTCGGTCTCTACCATTTTTATTAAGCGTTTCTTTTAAGAAATTCACCAATTCAGGTCCCGATGGTTCTTGTTTGTCATCTGAAAAAAATCATTTATTTATATCAGATATTCTAATCCATTCAACAATCAAATTAAATTGAAAATAAAATGCTTGAGTGAAAGAAATATTAATAAAAATAGTTTAAACAGTCAACATTAAAGAATTTATAAAATGTCAAATAAATAATAATAAATAGAAGAAATAAAATTTAAATGACACAAAAAGACAAAGTACAAAAATCATAAACATTAATAAAGATTTGTTTTTTTTTGTCTTTGGGCAAGGACCGGCCTAGAGAAAGCCACTAATAGTCTCAACTCTTTATCTTTCGTAAAGTCGAAAGAATTCTGAAGGATGTAGCTAATCTAACCTAGAAGGTACTTAAAGTTAGATTAGCTACATTCACTTTCCTTTGACAACAAACACACTAACACCCAAAGTTTCGCATTTATAACAATAGTAAGATAAGAAATTATAGTAAATATTAACACACTCCGCTATTATTTTGTCTATGGCAACACTCACCAGAATCTGATCTATTTAACGGTATACTCTTTGGTTTGTCTCTGCGTTCTGGACATCTGAAACATAAAACAAAATTAAGCAGGAATTAAGATCTTGTTCCGGCTCGAAGGACCCAAAATATTTTAAATTGTCTTTTAATTGTTTTTAAAGTCATGTGCGTCACGAAACATCACTTTGTTCGATTTTATTGATTATTGGATTTTATTAAATAAAACGGTTAGGGTTCCGTATTCCGTACACAAAGGGTAAAAACGGGACCCTTTTACTAAGACTCCACTGTCTGTCCGTCTGTCTGTCACCAGGCTGTATCTTATGAACCGTGATAGCTAGACAGTTGAAATTTTCACAGATTATGTATTTCTGTTGCCGCTATAACAAAAAATACTAAAAACAGAATGGTACGACATCCTTCGTGCGCGAGTCCGACTCCCACTTGGCCGGTTTTTAACCCCCGACGCAAAACGTTGGGGTGTTATAAGTTTGACGTGTCTGTCTGTGTCTGTCTGTGTGGCATTGTAGCTCCCGAACGGATGAACCGATTTTAATTTAGTTGTTTTTTAAGCTATTGCATAGCTTTTATTGCGGGCTTTGAGCGCGGCGACCGAATCAAATAATTCCGTAACGAACATAAAACCTAACACCCCCCACTCAGCCTACCATGTAGCTCGGCCGAGCGTTCGCTTAACGTGTATGTATATGGTACGACTGTACGAAGCTCGCACGATGCAAAAGCTTTACCGCGGCAGTCCCCGAGTGAGTTTTTTTGTTATTTACCTGCAGTAGAATTGGTCATCGACGTCCAATGATTTTCTCATCTCGGTATTTAAAACACCTGAAAAATATTACAATTGGTTGTACTTGTACTTATTATATATACGGACTGTTTTCCGCAATTAAACCTCTTTAATTGGGTCCTTTTTGCGTGAGGGTGGACATTGTCTATTCCATCCTAGGCTACGTTGAGTGTATTTTAGGCTACGTTGAGGGTATTTTAGGCTACTTTAAGGGTATTTTAGGCTACTTTAAGGGTATTTTAGGCTACTTTGAGAGTATTTTAGGTTACTTTAAGGGTATTTTAGGCTACTTTGAGGGTATTTTAGGCTACTTAAAGGGTAATTTAGGCTACTTTGAGAGTATTTTAGGTTACTTTAAGGGTATTTGAGGCTACTTTGAGAGTATTTTAGGTTACTTTAAGGGTATTTGAGGCTACTTTGAGGGTATTTGAGGCTACTTTGAGGGTATTTTAGGCTACTTTGAGGGTATTTGAGGCTACTTTGAGGGTATTTTAGGCTACTTTGAGGGTATTTTTTGCAATCGAAATTATATTTAAATGTAATTTGAACAATTTTATTTACGAGAATTGGCCTTTTGACCCTTGTGTGACCTAAGTGTGTGTGTCTTACCGTTCTGTTCAGTGTCAGAGCAGTCTGGACAGTCGTCAGGACAAACGATGCCGGAATCCTGCTTCGTCGGACATTTGTCTTTACGTCTCTTGCCCCTGCAAAACACGAAACGTAAGACCTTTATTCCTCTAAGCGTTTTGCTTCGTCATTTCTTTGTCTTGAATGACTGATTGACTGACGGATCAACGCACAGCCTAAACCGCTGATCGTAGAAACCGGCTACGTTGTACTTATATAAATAAACCCTTAAATAATTACAAGAATCAAATACCTACCTAAAAATAAAATAAAAATATAATTTAAAAAAATACTAATTTCTTTAGTCTGGCATTCCGTCGTCACAGACCTCGTTTTGTGAGAGAGAAAAAAAGCAACGATATGAAATGTCAGATCACGGTATTCGGCATAATCAATATTTATGGGAGTTTTGGCGGGAACGAGTTAACAACATGTCGTGCTGCAGTTTTATTTTCATGAAACTTAGTTGTAACCCGAGTTGAATTGTATAATTCTGGTGGAATGTTATTCAATTTAATTCTGTGAAAGTGCACAAGTGTAGTGAAAGTAAAAATCAGTGTCAAACATGAAGTTTTCTCGTTACCTCCAAATCTCCTATTAAGGTTATGGTAAACTTGCCACCGCTTCACTATAGCCCCTGACTTGACGGACTATGACGACTTTGACTGTTCTGAAACACTTTAGGCCCGATTTATGAAAAATCGGGTCACAATTTGATGCAAAATATAACTTGACACTGGCTAAATGCACAAGCCGTGCGAAGCCATAATTAATAGCAAAAAAAAATATTCATGGCATCTCTAATGAGGTTGTGGATTTAATGTAGTACCTGCATTGTGGACAGTTGGAGCAGGCGCCGCAGACGCAGGCGGTGCGCGGGGTCTGTGACAGCAGTCGCGCGTCGCACGAGACGCGCTCGCGACGTTCGCAGTACGGGGCGTCGTTGTTGCAACCACCGCCAGTTATCTGATGACAAAATATACATAAATAAATTAATATTTCAGGACAGTCTACACATCGCCATCTAGCCCCAAGCTAAGTAACTAGACTTCCGTTATGGGTGCTAGACAACTCACATACTACTTATATAATTTTTTATCACAGTTGCTCATAAAGTGGATCTTATTCAACGGCTTTTAGGCTCGTAATCCAACATATTATGCACGCGTGCGTTTTACATTGCCAACCTAGTGCTGTAAAGTTATCCCGATAGGTTAAATACGTATCTTACTGCTAATTACATACTGTTTTGATGTATAAAAAAGGTAGGTACCAAAGAGTTTTTAGCTAGCAAAAATGGTTGTCTCTAAAGTCGGTTTACGAACGAAAATTTTACGTGATAATGACTTGGAAAATGATTGAAAATTGAGTTGTTTATTTTTGTTTTTTCTTTACTTAAATATATTGTTTTTCCGTACCATTGTATTTTGTTCTTAACCCCCGACGCAAAAACAAATAGAAAAAACCCTAAAAAATATTGTATGTCAGACGAGGCTGTATAGGTTAAAAGTCTTTAGCTTGGCCTTTCCGGAGCATAATTAACAAAAAATATTGCCTTAAAAAAATGTAAACATAGACTTATCACAAATATTTTGTTCTTAATTATTATTTTGTTTTCTTTTCAAGTCTTTTCTTTTATTCACAACTGTGATAAAAAACGTCGTACGATATACGTGTGGAATTGATCTTTGCATCTTGGCGTCTTTAACACGCTCGCTGCCGCTCGCGCGTCATAAACCGCCTCTATGCAAAGATCAATTTACCACACTTATATCGTAATGTACTATTCTTTTGTAAATATATACTTATAATACATAGAAACAACCAGACCACAGACAAATATCTAAGCATAAATACTTGTCAGAGGCGGGAATCGAACCCGCAACCCAATGTTTGGCAGTCCGGCATGGTGACCATTGTGCCAACTGGGTCGTCAGACATGGTTTCTGTATTCATTACAATATTACAAGAAATATACAGAGAGCTGTCCGAGCTATCTACAAAATGGGCCCAAGGGAATCACTTAGAAAAACAATTAAGAGATAAATATTTCATCAACTGGCACACAGATGGCGCCATAATGAAAATGTATGAGTCAACCTGCTTCTGCCAGTTGAGAGGTTATCCTGCTTCTGCCAGTTGAGAGGATATATTAACGCTCTATTCACAATATATTTACCAAAATATGCTTTCTGTTTACAAAAATCCTTAATATTTTTCGCAAAAACAGCGATATTCATAACTTCAACTTAAGGTGAAGTAGTACCTGTAAACACCTATCCCTTTCCCACGCGTGCGCCGCCCGATGACTCTATCTCTTTCCCCCGCTCCGCGAAATGCCCGTTTTTTAAGTGAAAAACCATCTGTACTATTTATTGGGATTTGATATAATTTTGTACTTGTTTTTTCGTTACAATCCCCATAAAATTAAAAAAATTCTAATATGATAGGAGGTTGTTCTAAACGTCTAAATTTGTAGCAGTTACGTAGGCAAGTAATTAGCAGTCATGGTAACAATTAGGGTCCTACCTCACCGAAACGCATTGCGACGTTGCTGGCTACTTTTGGCTAACCCTCGGGAGTAACCATTGGCTTCTGTCACAAGAAAGTAGTGCGTGCTTCCACATTGGCGACCCGTTAGACACTGAGCGAGTGAGGCCAGTGTTGCCAACTCTACGTCTTATTACGTAGATCTACGTACTTTAGGCCTACGAACTTCTACTGTGGCTACTGCTGCTCCGTCGCCAGGACAACAGAGTATCCAGTCTCCACAAAGCGCCCCGGTGGCTATGATTCCAATGCGACAATGCCAAACCGTTGGTCTCCAAGTGTTGTTTTCCATATACGACGCAGCCGGTGACGTCACCATGGCGTCCCGAGGGTGGAGTGCGAGTTTTTACGTATAGCAAACGTTACTATCACGATAGCGTAAACGAGAAAGTTTTATGGAAAGTTGAAAAGCGGACTTAATGCGAAGCTTTAACATACAATTTTCTCGTTACCGTGATAGTAACTTTTGCTAGACGAAAAAACTCTCACTCCACCTACTGATGTGGTAGAGCCCTTTGTACTAACCTGTATTTCAACAGTTTTCCTTTTATCACACTTATCGTAATCATCCTGACTAGATTCAGTTGCAGTGACTTGGAGCCGGCCGTTAGACGTAGCCTGGTACGGGGGCGGTGACGGGTTCCTGTCCGTAGCTGGCGTCACGTGGTACGGGGGACACGGAGACAAGTCGCCCTCAGACGTTGCCTGGTACGAGGGAGATGAACGGTCGGCGGGCGATAGCGTTCGGTCGGTGTTCGTGGCTTGGTAGGGGGATGTTCTGTCGATGTATTCGGGAGCTTGGTACGGGGGCTGGAAGGAGGGTGATATGGTACGGGGTGGTGACGTCGATTCGCGGATCGCCTGGCTTCGAACCAGTTGCTTCGATTTCAAACTCTGAAACGGATATTTTTTAACTTTTAAAGCGTGATGGAGGAAAAGAAGCTCGTGTTATTCGAGGATTTTAGCTGTCTACGTGCCAAGTTTCATCGCAATTGGTTAAGTAGTTTCTACGTGAGTAACAAACATACACACAAACTTTCACATTTATAATAAGAAACGGATATTTTTTTACTTTTAAACCGTGATGGAGGAAAAATAGCTCGTGTTATTCGAGGATTTTAGCTGTCTACGTACCAAGTTTCATCGCAATCGGTTAAGTAGTTTCCGCGTGAGTAACAAACATAAACACAAACTTTCACATTTATAATATTAATAGGATAAGAGAGGCGTAAGTAAATAGCTGGAGACCTGGATTAACACATAGGCTACCATTTATCCCTCAGATCACATCAAACAAGGGAGATTTGTTATAGCGCCTCGGCACGGGTGAACGCGTCTGGCTTAAAATGCACTTGATACAGACTTCCGTCTTCAGTCGACAGTAACTACGCGTTCGCGTCACTATCTCTCGATTTTAGCCAAAATGCCGAGTTGTTCAGTGGTTGTTTGCAAAAATACAAGCAGAAAAGTGAACTACGTGAAAGATGGAATCTCATTTCATGTCTAAGTATTACAATATACACATATTTATTCTTTAAAACCGCAAAAATAGAAATTAATTATTAACGTTATGAATGAAGTGACAATTTCATTCATAATGTACCTACTAATACAATACATTGCTTGCTTAGTAAGAATCATTATATGAATCGGTCTGCTCGATGGCGCAATGAATTCGTGCGTCACAATGTAATAATAGTCGCGTGGTACCGTAAATTGGAGAAGTGTATTTGCATGAGTTAACAGAAACAATGGTATAGTTGTGTTTGCAGCAAATCACGTCGACTTTTGTGTTTCTGTGCGCGCTATTGAGATAATAATTAAGATTGTGTGCAAATTACAAATGTGTGAAAAGTGGCGACCGCGGGTAAAATCAAAAGATAGCAAATCTCCCTTGATCTGAGATTTATCCCGATATTCCGGGATCGAGACTTACTGGGGTGAAACCGTGGGGCGTAGTTAGTAATCTATATTTGTGGTGGTGGTGTTGCTTACCCTGTTTCTAGTGAGTTGGCTTCCGTCATCTTTCGCGCATTCTTCTGCATTCTCCATCTTAAAATGTAGACCTGGAAAACGTTATCAAGATGCATTTCAAATATGACGACCCAGTTGGCACAATGGTCACCATGCCGGACTGCTAAACACAGGGTTGCGGGTTCGATTCCCGCTTAATACAAGTATTTGTGATTAGATATTTGTCTGTAGTCTTGTCGTTTCTATGTATTATAAGTATATATTTACAAAAGAAAAGTATATAAGTAGTATATGAGTTGTCTAGCACCCATATCACAAGTGTAGTTACTTAGCTTGGGGCTAGATGGCGATGTGTGGAATGTCCTGCTATATTTATCTAGAAAAAAATATACAATGTGTTTGGATGAAGGGTGCCTAATACGACAAGGGGTTGTTCTAAACGTCTAAACAACCAATATCAGAAAATTCGAATTTATGCATTGTTTGACATTTCTCTTATGGTGAAGGAAAACATAGTGATGAAACCTTCGGCTTAGTAGGCTCCAGAAGTATTGAAACTTTTCTCCTTTGGACAAGGTCGACTAAGCTGAGAGGGTAGTAAGTGCTGGGCAAGCCTACTCCATCCTCACGCTAAAAGGGCCCAATTAGAAAGGGTCAGTCCGTATACAAATACAACACATTGTATACAGGGTGATTTTTTTTTGTGGGCGTTCAGGTCGTTATCCTAAACAATAAGAGATGCATATGCTGGAACGATATACCACCGTTCATTAGGCTCCTATAAGTTTGACGTGTCTGTGTGTGTGTGTGTGTCTGTCTGTGGCATCGTAGCTCCCGAACGGATGAACCGAAAAAACTATGAAAAAATACCCTACAAAAAGATAAAAATAACCCCGTTTATGACCCTACGTAAGTACATCTGAATTTTAAATATTGTCGCGTCGGGGGACCGCTCTTTTGCTTTAATTTCTTCTACATACTCTCATTTGATGACTTATTTATTTGTCATGTTAATGTAAACTTATATTTATCCCTCATATTTTTATTTAATAACTTTATACACGTTATAATCGTCGTCAAATTTATTTATTTATTTCTAAAATATATCTATACTTTATAAATGTTTATATATTTATTTATTTATCTCTGTACATTTGGTTGTTTCTTATTTACATAGTAAAATATAGGTGCAGAAAGGATACTGCTCAGTGATACTGCTCATTACCTATATTATACTGCTCATTACCTATATTTGTCTACTGATTGTTTCGATTTTGCATTTATTTAATTGTTTTATTTTGTTATTTTACTAAATGCTGGTGTGCACAATGCGGCGTCCACGCACTTGGTGTAGGTGCTGCTGAAAATCAGTGTTTTGCATTAATTATGCAAATACATCACTGAGCAGTATCCCATCTGCACCACTTCAGCACATAACGCATCTCACAATTGATTTCTGTTTGTTTGTTATATGAATATGTTGTGTGCTTCTTGTGGTGCAATAAATAAATATCTATCTATCATATTCTAAACTATGTATATCCTTAACTATAAGAACTACATAAAGAGCTATTTCCTTTGATTTGCCAAACTATATATGTTTCCAGGAATTCATCTTTATCAGCAACACTATCGATTGGTATAAAAATATAGGTGATTTTTTTTGCAAAATTAATAGGTTCGATTCTTGGCTAGGTTAATGAATTTTTCAAAATTCTAATGATGCTGTTTTAGTTTTTGTCAAAATCGGTCACGCAACTCCTTTTAGCATTTTTCGCTATCTCTTATAGTTTTAGACATAGCCCTGAAGGCCCACGTAAAAAATTCACCTGTATACACGGTGTAACAAGGGGGGTGGATCATCGGTTGCTGGGGGGTGGGGGACCTCAGTACCTATCGATTTAACCCCCCTGTTTGTTCTGCAATATTTAGCGGTTCAAAAGTTAAATCGATAGGTACTGAGGTTCCCCACCCCCCAGCAACCGATGATCCACCCCCCTTGTTACACCGTGTATATAAAAGGTCTAAAAGATACTCACCTCCCTTGATATTCCAGAAAATATATCTAAAAACACCGCACAAAATCTCTTAAAATAGAATATTGGACCGAAACTACTTTACTACTGAAAGGCAACTACTGACTACCCCCTAAATAATCTGTGGCAATTCAATACAAACTCCGCTTATTGATACTAAGCTCGCTTTTCTTTTTAATTTTTAATGTTTTTGTGGTTTTTGTCTGTCGTTTAGGACGGCGTTTGACGGAGTTCATGTTTTTTTTAATTTTCTATTTGGGAAGTTTCGGTGGGGGGTCGGAAGACGGGTTAGGGGCGAGGGGGAGGGGGGGTGGGGCGGTCTTTCACTGTGTTCGGCGCCATTCATCTGGAAAGATAGAGAAAATTGATATTAGTTTTAAAAATATCTATGTGGAAAAATATTAGGGGGTTTTAAAATAAAAATAAAACTTGAGAGGTGTCAAGGGACACCCGGATGCGGATGGAACGAAGAAAGACGAAACGAAAATAACTGGCTTGCTTTCTATAAGAGAGAGAGAGAGAGAGAGAGAGAGACAGATAGAGAAACACGCGCTCGCCGCACGGCTTACAACTATAGCAAAAAGTACAACTTTTGGTCTTAATTTTTTCCGTCTAGCCCCCTTTCGCAACGCGCGATAAGGAACTCTGTTTCAAAAATCGGAGATGACACACGGCCAGCCAAAAAAGGAACCCTTATAAGATGAGTACAAAAAGAGAACCATTATAAGATCACTCTCTTATCCGTCAAGAGTGATCTTATAAGAGTTCCTTTTTTACCTTTTGAGGTACGAAATCCTAACTAGTAAAATAAAAATGTATAAAGTACGCTAGTAAAATAAAAATGTATAAAGTACGTGCGGGTAATAAGAGCCACTAAAAGTTTTATTGGTTTTTTAAAAACCTTCAAGTCAAAATTATTTTTTTTTATTTCTTTGGATGCTTAATTCAATTGTACATAGACCACTTGAAAACGTCTTAAAAACTAAGTTAGGATGTGTGCCTTCGGAACGCGCCCACCAATGAGAAGAAGGCACAAGAAACTAATGGGGTTTTTTTTTCATGTGATCACGCTCACAAAGGTCAACAAATATTTGAAAGTATTATTTGAAATGGAGCAATTAAAGTCACGTCCATGGGTTGTTATCATTAAGGTAAGCCGAAGTATCATAGTACGCCTTACTGCACAATTTATGCTTTATAAAAGTTTTTTGAACCTGTTAATGGACATATCATATACATCTTTGGGTCATTTATTATGGGTGCTAATTAAACAGGCTTCTTTTTAATATCAGTTTTCGCCCCCAAAAATGTATGTTGCCTTCTAAATTACTAAGTCAGCCACACTATCTTAGCCACTAGTTATCTTCTATGTAAACCACTCTAAATACAAATCAGCATAATGATTATTTTTTAGCATCTAAATTTGTAGCATGCATTCTAACAGTAAACTTCTAAAATACTATTAAATGACATCAAAAAATATTTATTTAGCTCCTAACTTTTTAACTCAGTACGTTTAAAATTTAACTCATCCCATATTAATTGATCGTCAAAATTTTGCTAAAAATGTAATCAAATAGTCGGTTTATTGGCCACTAATATTATCAGAAGCTATTGAGGAGAGACAAAAAAGGACTTTATTTTTGTAAAATCAATTTGTTTATTGAATAACCATCATTTTACTTATAGTATATAATAGAAACATATGAAAAGAATGTAGGTAGGTGAACAAAAAAGAAAATTTAACCATTATTGGATTATTAACGTAGCTCGCGCTTTAGTTGGCCTTCCACGCTTTCGTTTTAATCCAAGTGGTTGTGATTTTGCCTCTAATGGTGGCGTCACGTATTTCAGTCTGATTGCAAGGCCTATTAGATGCTTGCAGCTGTACTTGCGATAAAAGTCTGGACAATCACAGCAACCAGTAATCCACTCAGTCTGATTGTTTGGTAGTACTACGTTCCAAGATGAAAAAAACACTTTTTTGTATTCGTCAAAACACCTGAATTTTTTCTCAGCTTGAGTCATCAGCATGAGTCGAATGGCGCTCTCTGATTGGTGCAAATGGCCGGTCGCTGTCGTCTCGCGTACTCGCGCCAAATCATGCAGTGGTTATTTTCACGATAAAAGAATATGATGTATTATTTTAAATGCTAAGTTATAATAAATGATGCTTTCTGTAGAAACTTGAATTATATTTTTTGAGGACATTGCGTTGAAGCTGTAAAACGTACAATGGTGACGAGATGTAAAATCCATGGCCGAGTTAGTAAATTAGGTGGCAATGCATAAATAAGAAGGACTACTCACTACAATTGATGATCTTTACTTGACGCTTTCTATAGAATACTGGATGTGTGGAGTGACGCGAAAGGATCGCGTCAGGAACTCTCGCATCCGGGGCAGCCTTCATGTCCGAGACATTGCAGATAAATTGCAAGAATGCCGCCTACGCTGGTACGGTCACGTCTTGCGAAAACCGGCAAGTTACATGGGGAACAAATGTCTTGCCATGGCGCCTCCGCCAGGTCGTGGCAGACTGGGTAGACCCAAGAAGTGCTGGCTTGACGACGTAAAGGGTGATATGCGTGCAAATGGCCTTACAAACCAGGATGCCGAAGATCGTGCGAAGTGGAGGCGTAAGAGCAGGAAAGCGGATCCCGGGCTCACGAGAGGGATGCAACCGGGAACATCGCTCGAATGATGATGAGTAACCAACATACCGACAAATGAAAGTATTTTGGAAGTATCCCCATTTGGGAGATAGTGGAAATTAGCCGTAGCATCATCCCCTAAGATAATCCCCTCATACTTGACAGAATTTGCGGATAATTGGAATTAAAAGTTGCATTTAACTTGAAACAGAGACGCTTCGCTCACTCGGTCTGTAAAGGTTACCGCAGGATTAAGCGAATTCGGCGAAATAGCAGTAATTTATTATTACCCTAATCTACCAGATAGAAATCAACCCCTAGCTATCAAATGAGGTCGGAAAGTTCAACTTTAACGACCGCAAACACGGCTTGATTCTATCACTTTTACTGTATAAATCAAAATACTTTTGTATTCTGTATGCTATTTCACTGAGTTACCGTGATATAATATCGTGGTTTGTTAAAAAAAAATTGTTAAAAAAAACACAGCCGCAGTAGAGAAGTAAAAATAAATAGGCGGAGGGGGGGCGTTAGGTTTTATTTTCGTTACGGAATTTCTTAATTGGGTCGCTGCTTAAAAACCCATGAGTTTCTTGTGCCTTCTCGGCCTACGGAACCCTAATCGCACCTGAATTATCTCTATGGTACTGCTTCTCCTACCACTAAACATACAGTAAATGCCATCGCAACAAAAAAAAAATTAAAAAAAAGTTTTACCTTCAACAATGAAACCTAGCAGCCTCCATTTTTATGTCACCTATTTAAGAACACTTGGACTAACGAGACGAATCTAACAAGAACTCCATCCAATAGGTTTGGATGGAATAAAGAATATTACAAACAAACATACAAAGATAGGCGCGAAAAATATAACCCTTTCCTTGTCGGGTAAAAACCGTAAAAAAATATGGTGAAAGCACCGGCGCTCTCTTCATACAAACGTAGTCAACTGTTTCCTCCCTGGATAATGACACTAGCACAAATATTTTTGTGCCATAAAACCTATAACTTGCCATGACTATGCCCTAATATATATTTTTTCATTTTCTAATTATCATAGAAATTAAGATTTAAATAACAAAAAAAACACCCCCCTATGTTTCGTTTTCATTGTCATGGTCATGGCAGTTATAAGTTTTATGCAACAAAAGTATTAGCTCTTGTGTCATTATTCAGAGAGAAAACAGTCGACTACGTTGTATGGAGAGAGCCCCCGGTACCCTTTCCTCTTAACAAGTCAAATGTGTGAAATATTATCACGTCACGTGTAAGTTATATCAGCTGGTAGTTGTTAGCGAATGAGTCTCCAACACTTGTGCTATGAAGTCACGTCCTAAAATCTATAACCTTGAACCAGTGACTCATGGGATTCCTATAAGGTCAGCTCGAAAGGGCGACATTTGAGGAAATCGTGACGTCATCGTCATATTTGGTATGCAGACGGATTTTTGCGCGAAATCTCCGCACACTTTTTGTACGGTCGGCTGCATAATTGCAGACCCACCGTAGAGCTCCAAAACGGCTGTTATAAGTATGTTTTCAACACGAGCAAGATTCTAGACACCTGCTTTAGGTGAAATTTAAAGTCTTCTAACTCATCAATTAATCAAACAAAACCTATTAGAATGAAAACATGCCGATAATAGTAATTTAACAACTCTACCGGGGGCTGCAATTATTTAGCCGACTTACTTACATTTTCACAACATAGCATACTTACCATTCTCACAATTTTTTTAAGTTGGAAAGAATGCGCCCATACGTCTCATCTCGTCGTTCTTAAAGGAGAAGCAACATTGCCAGTTTGAAAGGGGCCTTGGAAACCAACAAAATTGGCTTCTTTTGCTTGGTGAGATTTGAACGTAAGATTCAGTAGCAGTTCTTTACGCTACATAGATTTAGAAAGTGACCGTGCATTAAAATAAATGGTAGGTGTTAGGTTTTATTTTCGTTACGGAATTTCGTGATTCGGTCGCCGCGCTCAAAGCACGAGAAAAAAGCTATGCAATAGCTTAAAAAAATGTTGACCGCTTACTACACAAAATTGTTACAGTCCCTTTTGAAAAATAGATTTTCCTTTAGAATTCCGTAAAAAGGGACTATTACTAAGACTCCACTGTCTGTCACCAGGCTGTATCTCATAAACCGTGATAGCTAGACAGTTGAAAACAGAAAAAAAATAGTAAAGGAATTGTAATAAAATCAAAAAGTGTCGTTACAACTTTTGGTCTTAATTTTTTCCGTCTAGCCTCCTTTCGCAACGCGCGATAAGGAACTGCGCGAGTCCGACTCGCACTTGGCCGGTTTTTCTTTCAACTGAAAAAAATCCCTGACTGTTTATTTTACCAAATTCTTACAACCTTTCCGAAAGATTTTCTTTCTTTTTCTGAAGTGAATACAACATAACAAGTTAAAGCATAATGAATTCAGGCATCGTTGACCATATCGATCAAATTGATATGAAACCCAATTATCCCTGCAGCTCTCGGGAAATAGTTCAGTAGGTCACACCTCTCTCCCGATTGTCCTGACCTGACCTGACCCCGGTCGTTGACCTCAGGATGTAGGTCGCTTGCATCCCGCATCCCATCTACGGCGTCCAGCGTGTCACGTGTCTAAGTTCTTCTATCCATCCACTAGCTTTTGCCAAAAATGGTCTAATTGGTATTTTTTAGGTTTTGTTGTGGAAAATTAGAAGAAAATTTCAAGGAATCACTTTCTCACATACAAACTTAGCACCCCTTGTTCACCCTTTGTTGAATTGTTGTTGCCCACATTGTTGAATTTTGGAAAATCCTTTCTTATCGGATGCCTACGTCCCACAAAGAACACACCCTCCAAGTTTCAGGTCTCTACGATCAGCGGTTTAGGCTGTGCGTTGATCCGTCAGTCAGTCAGTAGTTCAGGACAAAGCATTTTATATGTATAGATTATAAAACTGAAAGTTTGTTTGAACGCTCTAATCTCAGGAACTACTGGTTCGAATTGAAAAATTATTTTTGTGTTGGATAGTCCATTTGTCGAGGAAGGCTTAAGGCTATATAACATCACGCTGCGACCAATAGTAGCGAAGAATCAGTGGGAAACGTGGAAAAAACTGGGAAAATTATTCATTTTTGAGGGCTTCCGTTGTTTGTTTGAAGGCGCTGATCTCAGGAACTGCTAGATCGAATTGAAAAATTATTTATGTGTTGGATAGTCCATTTGTCAAGGAAGGTGCTATGGTTACCATCAATGTTTTCTTATGACGTTATCACGTAAAATTATCGTCCGTAAACCGAATTTACAGACAACCATTTCTTTGATAGATAAATAAACAAATAAATATTGCAGGAAATTCCACACATCGCCATCTAGCCCCAAGCTAAGTAACTACACTTGTGTTATGGGTGCTAGACAACTCATATACTACTTATATACTTTTCTTTTGTAAATATACACTTATAATACATAAAAACAACCAGACCACAGATAAATATCTAAGCATAAATACTTGCCTGAGGCGGGAATCGAACCCGCAACCCTGTGTTATGTGATAGAGTGATTCAAGAGGAACAAGAGAGCCGAAGTAGTCGTGTCGTTTTTAATAGCCATAGATGGTAGGTATGTTCGACGTTAATTGGATGTTCGTTATCTAGGCATCGATCTTGTGAATTAGGTCACCGGTTTGCATCCACCACGCCCTGCGCCCTGGCGCCCTGGGCCGCCTCCCCCCCCCCCCCTGACGAGTGCAATATGGGACAAAGAGGTAGATAGATTAATTTTTTCTTATCTAACACAGAGAGGTCGAGAGGTTGAAATCATTTTTGAAAAATCTTTAAAATCTAAAAATATGCGTACCGCGCTAAAAAGAAGTTTTCACTTCAATACTTAATACAAATTAAATTAAATAATGTTCAGTAATACGAGTTTACAGACAAACTCAAAAACTTTACCCAAAACATAGCCGTATCTTTGCAATTTCAACTTTATTCATATCAAAATAAAGCATATTTTCCCAAATATTTCCCTCTGGTCTCAAGTTCGAGACAATTGACCGACCTTGCGAACGATGAGTCACTGTTTATCCGATACTAGCAGCGGTCCGCGGTTTCACCCGCGTAACTCCCGATCCCGTTGGAATATCGGGATATAAAGTACCCTATGTTACGTCAGTGAATCAATGTATCCTCATACTAAGTTTCATTTACGTGGGTGAAACCGAGCAGCGCTGCTAGTAAATAAATAAATAATGTTCACAGTTTGAGCTTTTACAGCGTACATCTAAAACTGTTGTGCAATTTCGCGTTTAACTCTGGCAATCTGGCATCATGGAATAAATAGTTATAAGTCAAACAGCGAATCATGGCCCCTGGCGGAAAGTAGAAGGGGTATGCGCGGAACTAAATTTTTAGGTCCGTTTGGCGGGGGGACAGGATTGAAGGGGGGGCCAGTTGGCGAATCATGGCCCCTGGCGGAAAGTGGAAGGGGTATGCGCTGAACTCAATTTTTTGGTCCGTTTGGCGGGGGGACAGGAGTGAAGGGAGGGTCAGTTGCTCATATCATTGCTCTCTGTTCCGCACACACGTCTCTAGCCGCGCTCTGTCCCGCTCCCGCACGTCTTTAGTCGTCTAAGTACTGTCGCGCACATATAACCCACACACACCTAATTTTGCCTAAGTCTAAATTGAAAAATTGGATAACCTAATACATTAAAATTTGATTTTATTTTAATTCCGGTGCAATACTTTGCCTAATTTTCTAATTTAAAGGAATGATTTTCGGGTTGGGCAAGATATTAAACGAGGGTAAAGTATGACGATTAGGCTGTTGTAGTTCTGTACGCGATTGTATATGCGCAAACCATCCCCACCAATTTCCGTTGGCCATCATTCGTTGGCCGACCTATACATCTATATGCTTTACTAGCTTTTGCCCGCGACTTAGCCCGCGTGGGGGTTGAAATTTCGAAAATCCTTTACATTATTTTATTTATTAGTTTGTTTGTTCGTTCACAGTCAAAGGACAAGACCGATTTGGATTTGAATCGGCATAGTGGTTATTTAGGGGAGAAGGACATAGAACTTTTGATCCCGAAATTCATGCGGGATCGGGACTTACGCGTTACGTCTATACTATCTACACTAATATAAGAGGAAAGTTTTTTGTGTTGTTTGTTTCTAACAAAAAAGGCTCCGAAACTACTAGACCGATTTCGATTAAATTTGGTATAAATATACTTTGATTCACTGACAGTAACATAGGCTACTTTTTATACCGATATTCCCTCGGGATCGGGAGTTACTCGGGTGGAACCGCGAGGTGATTCTATCTTATCTTCTTATACATATAAAATGCTTTGTCCTATCGGACTGACGGATCAACGCACAGCCTAAATTGCTGATGGTAGATACCTGAAACTTGGAGGGCTTGTTCTCTCCAAGAAAGGATTTTCCGAAATTCTACCCCATAGGGGATGAAAAAGGGGGGCAAAGTTTGTATGGGACAACGTGATTCCTTAGTCTAATCTTCTTTAAGCTTTGCATAAACATTATTTCGACTTCTGCCGCGGTAAAGCTATTGCATCGTGCGTGCTTCGTACAGTCGTACCATATACATACACGTTAAGCGAACGCTCGGCCGAGCTACGGAATTTTCGTTACGAAATTTCTTGATTCGATCGCCGCGCTCAAAGCCCGCGATAAAAGCTATGCAATAGCTTAAAAACACGAATTATATTTTTAGAGTCCGGGCGTCTGAATAAAGTGCAACAAAGAACCTCTCAATGTAAGTACAGTCGACTACGTAAGTGCAGCCCAAAAATTACTATTATTGCAATGTTTTCATTCTAATAATTTTTGTTTGATAAATTGATGAGTTAGAAGACTTTAAACTTCAACTAAAGCTGGTGTCTAGAATCTCAATTGTGTTGAAAACATTCTTATAACAGCCGTTTTGGAGCTCTACGGTGAGTCTGCGATTATGCAGCCGACCGTACCGTAAGTTCATCTCCCCGAAGGTCCGGGGTTCGATGCCGACGCGCGTGTGCGATGCCCTAGTAACCTGACACGTCCCGGTTGTAGCCCGAATGTAGCCGATAGTTGCCGAGGATTGCCGTGCAACGGTGCAATTTTACACGTGATCTATTTACGTGTGAGAAAATATGCGTTTTTGACATTTTGCGAAAACTTACATGCTCTCGTCATTTTGAGCGTTTGACCTAATGCGAATTTGACCTTCCACGAAAACTTTCCTAGAAATATTTGAAAAACCAGCCAAGTGCGAGTCGGACTTGCGCACTGTTTTAGCAAATCTATACTAATATTATAAAGCTGAAGAGTTTGTTTGTTTGAACGCGCTAATCTCAGGAACTACTGGTTCGAATTGAAAAATTCTTTTTGTGTTGAATAGTCCATTTATGGAGGAAGGCTAAGGCTACTTTTTATTTTGAAATTCCCACGGGATCGGGACTTACGCGGGTGAAACCACGGGCCGCAGCTAGTTTTTAGTATTTGTTATAGCGGTAACAAAAATACATAATCTGTGAAAATTTCAACTGTCTAGCTATCATGGTTTATGAGATACAGCCTGGTGACAGACAGACAGTGGAGTCTTAGTAATATGGTCCTGTATTTACTCTTTGTTCTTCACCACTCTACCAATTCTCATAAAATTTTAAAAACCGACTTCAAAAAAACTTGAAAATAAAAACTAAAAAATAACCTGAATACAAAAACTAAAAAAAAAACCTGAAAATGAAAAATAATCCATTTCAGGTCACTAAGACAGCAGATAACTTAAACATACTTGGAAGTCGGACTGGGTTGGATTGAATGTTGAGAGGTATATAGGAAACATGGTGTCACCCAGTCCGACTTCGAGTAATCGGCGAATATACATAAAAATATATATATATTTATATATATTTGTATCTATGTATATAATTATAATATACTAGCTGCGCTCCGCGGTTTCACCCGTGTAAGTCCCGATCCCGTGGAAATATCGGGATAAAAAGCTTATATGTTAATCCAGGCCTCCAGCTTTCTACATACCGAATTTCATTGCGATCAGTCCAGTAGTTTTTGCGTGAAGGAGTAACAAACACACACACACACACACACACACACACACGCACACACAAACTTTCACATTTATAATATTAGTAGGATTGGTATGTATTGTATGTATAATTTGATATTTTAAAGCCATATTTATGTAAATACTTTATATTATCACCTGTTACAGGTTATGTTTGGTATCCTGCTTGAGTAAATTCACAACCTGCCATTAAAGCTGAATCAGTTCTTTTCCATCCAAAGGTTGCCTGGAAGAAATCGCTTTCAGCGATAAGGCCGCCCATTTGTGCAACTTATACTTTCTAGCTATTACTTTACTTTGTGTGTATAGTGTTCTGTTTCTTCCTGTGTTGTACGAATAAAGTTATCTATCTATCTTATATATCTACCTTTCTTTTTCTAAAGTCGGTTAGAAAGTAAAATAAATCATTAGTGCACAGCCGACTGATAAAAACCATGGATAATGCAGACTTCTGTTTTCACAACCCTAGTTTAACCATAACAGCATTTCCCCCTATAGACCAAGATCCCACCTACCGACAGACCTTCGTGATTTTATTGAGTATTTTTTTTTGGAAAATGAACAGGTTCGAATCTAGGCTTTTCAATCTGCTAAGTCTCCAAGCGACTATGGTCTGAACTTATAATTGCACATCGTTCATTCATAACTGTGTTGAAGGCATGCGCTGAGTAATTCTCAGCTTTTATAAAATCACCATGGTTTTTATCAGCTGGCGATGCACCAATTTTTGTTACAAATGTCCACTCATTAACATTGACCTTACGATAAAGGAAATTAACAGACTATTGACAAAATCTTTTCTTACGAAACGGTCGACTAAGCTGAGTAGGTATATCAATAATAAACTTTAAGGATTTTCTTGTTTTCTTTTGTAGTCCATTTTGGGATAAAAACGGGTCCCCATTACCAAGACTTCGCAGTCCGGCCGTCTTTATTTTTAAGAATTTTAGGGTAATGTTTACTATTTTTTAAGCAACATATATTTTTTAATTTTTCTCCCAAAAGGGCAGGCTATTTTGCCTTTTAAACTATAGAGCCTCGTTTGACATACTTATGTGCAATACTTTTTGTATTTTCGTCGGAGGTACCTACTATTATACATATTCTGTAAAAACAGAATATAATGGTATTTTTCTGTAAAAATAGAATATAATGGTATAGTTCTGTAAAAACAGAATATAATGGTACGGAACCTTTCGTACGCGAGTCGACGCGCACTTGGCCGGTTTTAGTGCATATTTCTACTGTCTATGTCTATCTGTAAAATTCCATTCGATAAAATTCAAAACGTACTAAAATCTCGCTGAGTGATTCTCAGCTTTTATAAAATCACGACGGTCTGCCGGTAGGAGGGATCTTGGTCTATAACTTATATAACCCCATAGTCTGCACACCATAATATAGGTTCCCGCAGCGACCTTGCTGTAGCACCACGACCGGCATCGCGCTATAGGTGAATCACGTAGCCTTGCCCTTGATGGTGGCTGATAGATTGGACCTTTATACCTACAGTTATACCACCTTAGCATTAAGGTGAAAGGGTACCGGCGTTCTCTCCATACAAACGTAGTCGACTGTTTCCTCCCTGGATAATGACACTAGAGCAAATATTTTTGTTGTATAAAACCTATAACTGCCATAACTATACCCGCCCCTATATCTTGGTTTTTTAACTATTGCATAGCTTTTATCGCGGGCTTTGAGCGCGGCGACCTATTCAAGAAATTCCGTAACGAGAATAAAACCTAACACCCAACACTTCGCCGACCGTGTATCTCGGCCGAGCGTTTGCTTATCGTGTTTGTATATGGACGACTGTACGAAGCTCCCTCGATGCAATAGCTTTACCGTGGCAGTTTCATTTTCTAATTATCATCATAAATGTGAAAGTTTGTGTGTGTGTGTGTGTATGTTTGTTACTCCTTCACACTCCTTCAACTACTAAAACGATTGAGATGAAACTCGGTAGCTAGATTAACACATAGGCTACTTTTTATCCCGATATTCCCACGGGATCGGGACTTACGCGGGTGAAACCGCGGGGCGCAGCTAGTAGAAATTAAGATTTATAAAACAAAAAAAAGAAACAAAATATCGGGACATGGCCATGGCATAAGTTTTATGCAACAAAAATATTTGCTCTAGTGTGAGTATTCAGGGAGGAAACAGTCGAATATGTTTGTATGGAGAGAGCGCTGGTACCCTTTTCTCTTAAGGCTAATTTATTTGTATGGTGATTTATTTTATTGTAGACTAGCTTTTGCCCGCCACTTCGTCCGCGTAGGAGTCGAAAATTATTCTTTTTGTGCACTTCAATTTGGATTGAGTTTTCAAACGTGTGTCAAATTATAATGTTATTTTAATCAAAAGTACTAAGGAGTATTGATATCAATTACGAAGCAAACTCCTTAACGGGGTTACCGTTAGAATTTTGAATTTTGCCCCCCATGTATTTAAATAAAATACGAAGGACGTCTTCCATCAATAATTCTGTGAAAGAATGCTTGTGCATTTGAAGATTGGACGAAGGGCTCACGTTGTCTTTTACAAACTTTACCCCCCTTTTTCACCCCCTAAGGGGAAATCCTTTCAATTCGGATACCAAAGTCATACAAAGAACACATCCTCCAGATCGGTTCGATCAGCGGTTTAGGCTGTGCGTTGATTCGTTAGTCAGTCAGTCAGTCAGGACAAAGCATTTTAAATGTATAGTATACTTCCGATTTGTATTAGATAGATAAACACTTTATTTATACAATACACAAAACATTGAAAATAACAAAAGGGACGAGAAAGCTTATTGACTACGAAATTGTACAAACAGGCGACCTTATCGCTTAAAGCGATTTCTTCCAGGCAACCTTAGGATGGAGAAGGTCAGTTTAGCTTAACTGGTAGGTCGTGTGGTGTAAGAAACACACAATAAATACCTACGTTAAATAGATATAGATAGATGGTATTAGGATATAGTAGCAAGAGAAAGGTTTTAAGCTATTGCATAGCTTTTATCGCGGCGACCGAATCCTGAAATTCCGTAACGAAAATAAAATCTAACACCCCCCCATTCCACGTGCCATGTAGCTCGGCCGAGCGTTCGCTTAACGTGTATGTATATGGTACGACTGTACGAAGCTCGCACGATGCAATGGCTTTACCGCGGCAGTCCCCGAGTGGCACACGTTTTTTTTTATATTATTGAAAAGAAGTAAGCATGTTTCTATTGATTAAAGACATGAAATCTTTTGTAAAATCCACAGCCATTTTCTATCTACACCAATATTATAACGAGGCAAGATTTTTTTGTTTTTAAGTTTGTAACGAATAGGCTCCGACACTACTGGACCGATTTTGATGAAACTCGGTATGAGAAGACATTGATTCATTGGGAATAACATAGACTTTTTATCCCGATATTCCCATGGGATCGGGACTAACGCAGGTGAAACCGCAGAGCGCTGCTGTGTAAAATAAAATGCAGTAAAACAGGCTCACAAACTGCCGCATCGCTTTGAACCAGACAAGCCAGACATGAGGGTCAACTAAAATTAAACAAAACTCCACCCTTTCTATTGAAGGGCTCCTAAGGGGTGTTTTACTTAATAATAAACTGTCCCATCTATCTTTAGTACTTACTAGCTTTTGCCCGCGAACTCATCCGCGTAGAAGAAAACTGGTTCTAATAGGATTAGACAAAGAATCCCATACATACAACTATGGGAGAAGAAACTGGCATTCGGAACACAGTCTCGACTAGTCGAATGCCAGCAGATTCATTTTGTAAATTATAAACATGTTTTTGTTCAATAAATATTTTTATTATTATACAAACTTTCCCCCCCCCCCTTTTTTCACCCCCTAAGTTTCGGAAAATACTTTCTTATCGGATGCCTACGTCACACAAAGAACACGCCCTCCAAGTTTCAGGTCTCTACGATCAGCGGTTTAGACTGTGCGTTGATCCGTCAGTCAGTCAGTCATTCAGGACAAAGAATTTTATATGTATACTGGCTTTCGCCCGCGACTTCGTCCGCGTAGATGTCGAAAATGGTTCTTTTAACCAACCACCCCCAAAATAACTTTCTCCCCCTTTTTAACCCCGTTAGGGGATAAATTTGAATAAAATACGAAACACCTCTTCCATCAATTCTGTTAAAGAATGTTTATGCAATATTTGAAGTAGATTGGACCAAGGAATTACGTTGTCCCATACAAACTTTGCTCCCCCCCCCCCTTTTTCACCCCCTTAGGGGTGGAATTTTTGAAAATCCTGTCTTATCCGATGCCTACGTCATACAAAGAACACACCCTCCAAGTTTCAGGTCTCTACGATCAGCGGTTTAGGCTGCGCGTTGATCCGTCAGTCAGTCAGTCAGGACAAAGAATCTTATATGCATAGATACTAGCTGTGACTTGTGGCTTTGTTTCAGTAGATCACCGCAGGAGGATAAAAACCGGCCAAGTGCGAGTCGGACTCACTCACGAAGGGTCAATGCCATTATATTCTGTTTTAGTATTTGTTGTTATAGCGGCAACAGAAATACATCATCTGTGAAAATGTCAACTGTCTAGCTATCACGGTTCATTGGATAAAGTCTGGTATCTCACGAACCGTTCGAACAGAAATTCGAACTTTCAAATTTTCAAAACTCCTAGAACATAATAGCATTGTAAAACAGCACAGAAATAGCCCTCAAACGCTTTTTACCCGACGACGGCAAAATGAGGGTAATGTTTTTGACCGCTATGTAAGTTTGTATGTATGTAAGTTTGTATGTATGTATGTTTGTCTTTGCCCTCATAACGTCTAAACTACTTACTATAATTTAACAATTGAGGTATCGTTAGAAGCGTCTCAATGGTGTGCTGGGAGAGCGGTGTTGGCTTAATGGTAGATACCTCGACTTTCATTCTGAAGGTCGTGGGTTCGAATCCCAGCCAGCTGTGCCGTATTTACGTGTTTTTCTTAAGAAAAATTTATGTGCGCTAATTGACATTGCTCTTACGGTGAAGGAAAACATCGTGATGAAACCCGCGGCTTAGTTGGCTCCAGAAGTACTGACAAGTTCTCTCCTTTGGAAATGATCGACTAGGCTGAGAGGGTAGTAGGTGCTGGGCAAGCCTACTCCATCCTCACGCAAAAAAGGACCCAACAAGTACAAGTATGGTCTGCTGATTATAGGCTATGTGACGTCACAATCAATGAAATGTGGCGCCCTCTAGAAGACATAGAGTCATGAATTAAAAATAAAAATAATTAAAATGTACCGTGTCATTTATATGTATAACTAGCTTTTGCCCGCGACTTCGTCCGCGTAAAAGTCGAAAATGGACCAAGGAATCACGTTGTCCCATACAAACTTTGCCCCCCTTTTTCACCCCCTAAGGGGTAAAATTTCGGAAAATCCTTTCTTATCGGATGCCAACATACCCTCCAAGTTTCAGGTCTCTACAATCAACGGTTTAGGCTGAGCGTTGATCCGTCAGTCATTCAGGACAAGGCATTTTATATGCATAGATAGATTACCAATAATCCTGTACATCTATAACATTCCACCATACAGTACAACGCGTCTTTCAAACTAGTTAAGATATAAAACTGCATAAATATTCCAAACAAATTCCTCGGGAAGTGAAATGACGTCACAGGCATCCGACCTTGTATTGTAGCTTCTATACTTCCCGTGTTATACGCAAATATACCGCGTCTCATCTGGACATGATTTATTTTTCCTCAGTTTCAAGACGTTCTTTCACAACGACTCATACGTAGGTACGGTCGGCTGCATAATTGCAGACCTATTCTATGAAATCAAATGTTATACTGAGACTAAAGTTAACATAATTAAATTTAAAGTACCTGGATGACCGAGCTTTGCTCGGTATTATAATTTTTTTTACTTAGTCTAACCTCAAAGCCAACACTCATTGACTTCGTGTTACTTAACAACGCCATCTGCTGGAATAACTTTATTGCTCACAAAAAATAGTATTAGTAGTTCGCCAATAGATGTCAGGAAGAGTCATGTTTTTCAGATAAAAAAAAGTAAGTTTCGATAAAACACGAATAAAATGACATTTTCTAAAAATGATTCCTAGCTAGATCGAATTATCGCCCCCGAAACCCCCTATATACCAAATTTCATGAAAATCGTTGGAGCCGATTCCGAGATTCCAATTATATATATATATATATTTACTCCAATAAATGGAGGGACTCCAATAAAATAAATAAATATATATATTTACAAGAATTGCTCATTTAAATATATAAGATAAGATAAAAGGATATTTTACACTTAGAATTTTACTTTATAATTTTTATCTTTTGCTTAATAAAGATCTTTTGAAATTGAAATTGAATTGCAGACCTACCGCAGAGCACTAAAACGGCTGTTATAAGAATGTTTTCAACACAAGTAGGATTCTAGAAAGCTGCTTTAGTTGAAGTTTAAAGTCTTCTAACTCATCAATTTATCAAACAAGAATTATTAGAATGAAAACATGCCAATAATAGTTATTTTAGAACTCTACCGAGGACTGCAATTTTGCAGTCGACTGTACCTAGTTTATATCAACCAGTTTTGAATGAAACATTCTTCAAACATATTTACAAATGTGAGTGATTTTATATGCACTAATAGTCGGGGATCCCTTAAATAATAACTTCATCGAGCTGTTTAATGGATGTATGTATGTATACTGGCTTTTTCCGCAACTAGACTCTTTTTAATTGGGTCCCTTTTGCGTGAGGATAGAGTAGGCTTGCCCAGCACCTACTACCCTCACGGCTTTGTCGACCGTGTCCAGAGGAGAGAACTTGTCAATACTTCTGGAGCCAACTAAGCCGCGGGTTTCATCACGATGTTTTCCTTCACCGTAAGAGCAATGTCAATTAATGGATGAAAAGTATTTTTATATCAAATTAAATATGTCAATAAATATATTGCAAATGGGTTGCCTAAAAAACTTCAGTCCAGAATATGATTAATTAACAATTTGATTTTTTGTTTTGTTTTTATATTTTTCTCTGGTTTGTTTATTTATGAGACAAATTCCATACCAATAGAAAGTATGAAGCCTATAGAATATGCAAACGTTAGGTTGACTATTCTTTCCCGTCACAACTCTTAGGTAGGCAGGTAAAGCGATACTAGTCATTTGAACTGGTCTGGTTAATGAATTAAAGTTAAGTTACAATAAAGATTATGTATTTCATTGCCGGTACGGAATTTGTCTATTGACCAAACCAGTGAAAAGTCTAAAGACAAAAAAGTTAAAAATAAATTAATCATTCTGGAAAAAAAAATATCTTGATCAGATTGGCTTACAAAATCATAGTCTTTTTTCTACGTCAAGTTTATGAAATATAAGTATTTGAAATTGACAGTCTGGCATTTAAAATGCATTTCTTGATTTATTTAAGCGATAAACAGCATAGGGAAATTTTTGAGGCCTATCAAACACTATGGGGTGTGAGCTTATGATATATTTTACACATGTTTGAAATAGTTATAGTTAGGATAGGGCTTCATAAAGAACTAGCTTTTGCCTGCGATTTCGTCCGCGTAAAAGTCGAAAATGGACCAAGGAACCACGTCGTCCCATATAAAATTTGCCCCCCTTTTTCACCCCTTAGGGGTAAAATTTCAAAAAATCCTTTCTTATTTGAGGGGGTGTTCTTTGTATGACGTAGCGGATGCCTACGTCATACAAAGAACACCCCTTCCAAGTTTCAGGTCTCTACGATCAGCGGTTTAGGCTGTGCGTTGATCCGTCAGTCAGTCAGGACAAAGCATTTTATATGTATTGATATTGTCAGTGTGTTTGGATTTTTGCGAGAGAAATGTATGAATGATTTGTCCTAATTAGTCAATTGCTGTAATTGGTTTTTATAATCGTATTAATTGACTATAAATAAATAAATAAAATAAATGTATAGATTTGCAAACCGGAAGAAAATACAAGCGTGTATATTGTAGATGTTGTTGGATGACGTCATTGGTTGGGCGCGAACTAAATAAAGAATATTAGAACGTAAACTGCAGTGTCGGCTGCCAAGTAGAGACGTAATCGCTTCGTAGGGATATACGACCGATAATCTTCTTGTAGCTAATCGGTGTGGCAATATTGTCCCTCTTATTCCAAAACGAGGTTTAAGGACAGTCCGAGATGAATCAGAATCTATACTTATATTATAAAGCTGAAGAGTTTGTTTGAACGCGCTAATCTCAGGAACTACTGGTTCGAATTGAAAAATTATTTTTGTGTTGGATAGTCCATTTATCGAGGAAGGCTATAGGCTACTTTTTATCCTGATATTCCCACGGGATCGGGCGTTACGCGGGTGAAACTGCGGAGCGCTGCTAGTCAGATAATATTTATTGAAGAACAGGGCACAATATGGTGTTGGGGTTTTTACATAATACAGTGCCTCGCAGTTTATCCTTTACGGATGTACAATAATACGTTAAATCCTACTAATATTATAAATGTGAAAGTTTGTGTGTGAGTGTGTATGTTTGTTACTCCTTCATGCAAAAACTACTGGACCGATTGCGATGAAACTCGGTATCTAGATAGCTGGAGACCTGGATTAACACATAGGCTACTTTTTTCCCGATATTCCCACGGGATCGGGACTTACGCGGGTGAAACCGCGGGGCGCAGCTAGTTATAAATATAGCAAAGGCTAATCTAAAAGTTAAGTATGTATGATGTGGATTTAAAACTTAGTTTTAGATACAGATTTACTCGTGAACTATATAGTCTAAATTCTATCGTGTAGACTATAGTTCCCTATATAATCTATAGGGATAGTGTTTAGACTATAGTTCCCTATATAATCTATAATGATAGTGTTTAGACTATAGTTCCCTATATAATCTATAATGATAGTGTTTAGACTATAGTTCCCTATATAATCTATAATGATAGTGTTTAGACTATAGTTCCCTATATAATATTTATGGATAGTGTTTAGACTATAGTTCCCTATATAATCTTTATGGATAGTGTTTAGACTATAGTTCCCTATATAATCTATAGGGATAGTGTTTAGACTATAGTTCCCTATATAATCTATAATGATAGTGTTTAGACAATAGTTCCCTATATAATATTTATGGATAGTGTTTAGACTATAGTTCCCTATATAATCTTTATGGATAGTGTTTAGACTATAGTTCCCTATATAATCTATAGGGATAGTGTTTAGACTATAGTTCCCTATATAATCTTTGTAGATAGTGTTTAGACTATAGTTCCCTATAAAATCTATAGGGAGTGTTTAGACTATAGTTCCCCATATAATCTATAGGGAGTGTTTAGACTATAGTTCCCTATATAATCTATAGGGATAGTGTTTAGACTATAGTTCACGAGTAAATCTATCTAAATCTAAGGTTTCAATCCATTTATCGGACTATCCTTAAACCTCGTTTCGGAATAAGGGAGTGTGAGTTTTTAGGACTCTAACCGGTGTTGCCAGTAGATAAAAAGTAAATTTAAAACTAAAAAATCCATGACTTCTATCCCCGTAACGTTCAGACGTGAAACAGATTTCGATCAAACATAGGTAAGACTCCAGACTAATTCATTCAAACAAAATCAAAATCGGTTCATCCGTTCAGGGGCTACAATGCCATAGACAGACAGATACACACACAGCCTTATAACACCCCGTCGTTTTTGAGTCGGGGATATAAAATTAATAAAATAAAAAAACGTGTGGCACTCGGGGACTGCCGCGGTAAAGCTATTGCATCGTGCGAGCTTCGTACAGTCGTACCATATACATACACGTTAAGCGAACGCTCGGCCGAGCTACATGGTAGGCGGAGTGGGGGGTGTTAGGTTTTATTTTCGTTACGGAATTTCTTGATTCGGTCGCCGCGCTCAATGCCCACAATAAAAGCTATGCAATAGCTCAAAGATGTAGAAATACTGATAGATTCTTACAGGTTGAACCGCAAATAATTTCTTATAATATCTAAGATGATTTCGTTTTGATTGATTAGAATAATTGTGAAAAAAAATGCCTGTCCGTAAAGTCGGTTTACGAACGATAATTTTACGTGATAACTGATAACGTCATAAGAACTCTTTTGTATCCTTGACATTACCATTTTGCATACTTCAATACGTTGCTATGGTTACCCTGTAAATAACGGTAACGTGTCATGACGTCACACTTTTTTGTGAGTGCAGGTGTTCATCGATTTATCTATATATATAAAAATGAATTGCTGTTCGTTAGTCTCACTAAAACTCGAGAACGGCTGAACGGATTTTCTTAGTCTTGAAATGTTCGTGGAGGTCTAGGGAAGGTTTAAAAGGCGAGAAAAAATCGAATAATTTCCGGGAAAACCCTAAAAACAGCCCTTTTCTATTTCCCATACAAACGTTTTCTAGAGTCAATTCCTACGGGATCGGGACTTACGCGGGTGAAACCGCGGGGCGCAGCTAGTAAGAAGATAATTATATCAACTCACAGCTTAAATCTAAGACGGATCAGAACATGGAGTGTAAGTTTTTGACCTGATAAATTGATGGAACTCCTGCATTTACAAAAAAGTGTCATGGTAATATTGTGTGACGACATGAGTCATGGTAACATGACCAAGACGCGTCCGTTCCCTTTAGGAAACAGAGTATTTAATAACAATATCGCTCATCTGGGCTTGTGTTGTGGTGACGCGTGACAAATAGAATAAATGAAAAAAAAGGAAAGAAAAGAAAAACTTGAGTGGTGTCAAGTCACACCCGGATGGATGGACCCGGACGGAAGGATGGAACGTTCCTTTCGATTAATTAGTGAAGGAATCGTAATAAAATCATAAAGTGTCGTTACAACCTTCGGGTTCAATTTTTTTCCGTCTAGCCCCCTTTCGCAACTCGCGATAAGGTGCTTTGCGAAAGGGGAGAAAAAAAAAAGGATAAAAATATATAAAGAAATAACAAATAATCTAAATTTTTCATCGTTTTCTTATGACGTTATCACGTAAAATTATCGTCCGTAAACCGACTTTACAGACCACCATTTTTTTTCGTAAAGTAAACGTTTGCGTAAACGAGAAAATGTAAAACGTAGGTACCCGCTTAAGAAAGAAGTTTTAAAAAATTCAACCTCTTGGTACGTCGGCTGCATAATTGCAGACCCACCGTAGAGCTCCAAAACGGCTGTTATAAGAATGTTTTCAACACAAGCAAGATTCTAGGCACATGCTTTAGTTGAAGTTTAAAATCTTCTAACTCATCAATTAAACAGACAAAAATTATTAGAATGCAAACATTCCAATAATAGTACTTTTAGAACTCTACCGAGGGCTGCGATTATGCAGCCGACTGTACCTGTACAAAGTCGCGTTCCACAGCTAGTTTATTTCTAATTTTATGATGTTTATATGTAAAATCTAATAATAACTATTGTTATGCCGTCCATGTGTTCGTATATCAGTTCATGGCGGTCAATGTCAGGGTTGGGAATAATATTTTTTATCGATAACTTTGAATTTAACAAAAGTATCGATATTTTTAGGGTAAAATCGGGATACTTTTAGGGTAAAATCGGGATACTTTTAGAAATCGCTTTCAGCGATAAGGCCGCCCATTTGTGCAACTTATACTTTCTAGCTATTACTTTGTTTTTATCGTGTTCTGTTTCTTTCTGTGTTGTACAAATTAAGTTATATATCTATCTATCTACTTTTACTAAGACTCCACTGTCTGTCTGTCACCAGGCTGTATCTCATGAACCGTGATAGCTAGACAGTTGACTTTTGCACTGATTATGTATTTCTGTTGCCGCTATAACAACAAATATTAAAAACAGAATATAATGGTACGGGACTCTTCTAAAGACTTATTTACACACACAGGATCAATTTCAATTTTAAGACAGGTCTTTAATTCTTCAATCTACACTAATATTATAAAGAGGAAAGATATTTTTGTTTGTTTGTAACGAATAGGCTGCGTAACTACTGGGCCGATTTCAAAAAATCTTTTATAATCTACAAATAAAAGAAGAGCTCTTGAAGTTTTGGAGTTTTCTGATCAAGAATAAGAAAATTCATAAGAAAACTTTGATGGTAACCATAGCAACGATAATATGATGCTATGGTTACCTTGTCAACAACGTCACGCTTTTTTGTGAGTGCAGTACGGTGTTCATCCTACTAATATTATAAATGTGAAAGTTTGTGTGTGTGTGTATGTTTGTTACTCCTTCACGCTAAACCACTGAACCGATTGCAGTGAAACTCGGTATGTAGATAGCTGGAGACCTAGATTAACACTTCTCAATTCAATTTTTGTGTTCATTTAATTTAATCTAATTTTAAGTGTGATTTTATAAATTTATTATCCGTTTTGAGTATTATATTAATCTTTTAGATAGACATTATCTTAATTATAAAAACATCATAATGACAGATTAACACATAGGCTACTTTTTATCCCGATATTCGCACGGGATCGGGGCTTACGCGGGTAAAACCGCGGGGCGCAGCTAGTCGATTTATAAGACGTTATCACTTCAAAAATCTTTCCTCTTTATAATATTAGTGTAGAATATCGATATTCGTTACGTCACAGCACTAGACTACAAAGGCGCCAGATGTAAACGAAAAAGCATGTCAATCGACAGCTGGTGTCAGTCAAATAACGCGCGAATATAGCGCGCGAAAAGCAATACGCATCTTGCAATAACATAGGAATGTCAGAAGGTCGATGGTGGGATATCGAAGTAAAAGCTTTTAAGATATAGATCTAACAGGTGTTTTAACTTTTAGACTCTTTTATAAGCAGCTTTTATTTATTGACTAGCTTTTGCCCGTGACTTCATTCGCGTAGGAGTTTATTTTTTTCAAAATCCTTTCTTATCGGACGCTTACGTCATAGCGGTTTAGGCTGTTGATCCGTCAGTCACTCAGGACAAAGCATTTTATATGTATAGATAGAAGAAGATTAGCAACGCCCCTGGGTTTCATCCGAGTATGTTCCAATCAGGAATATGAGGTTAATTTCATCAAAATCGGTTCAGTAGTTTCTGAGCCTGATTACAAACAAATATGTCAACATAGACGACGTTGCATCTCTTGTGTGATGCAGCGGTAGAGTACCCCAGCATACGAGGGTCGCGAATTTGATACCTGCCATGGAACAATTAGGTAAAATTTGTATTTTTAACATTTGCGTGGGTCAGTAAAAATAGAAAAATCAATCAACCATAAAAAAGGATTTTCTCAAATATTTCTTTTTCCTATTGTCGCCTTATAACTTTCTGGGATCTGAGAAGAAACTTTACAAAGTTCTTTAGTAAGAATTCACATTTTTTAGGGTTTCGTAGTCAAAGGCTAAAAACGGGACCCTATTACTAAAATTCCACTGTCTGTCTGTCACCAGGCTGTATCTCATGAACCGTGATAGCTAGACAGTTGACATTTTCACAGATGATGTATTTCGGTTGCCGCTATAAAATACTAAACAGAATATAATGGTACGGAACCCTGCGTGCGTGAGTCCGGCTCGCACTTGGCCGATTTTTTATCTCTCTTTTATACGGAATTTTATTACAATCGGATATTTTTGGAAACAAAATATGAGTTTAATTAAGCGTGGGGTTTCTTTTTAACTTTATTGAAATAAATTTATTTTTTGTAGAATATATATTTCAATAATGTTGGCTTAGTGGTGGATACCCCGACTTTCATTCTGAAGGTCGTGATTTCGAATCATATATATCTTAATCTGAAGCGCTTGAGTATTTCAAAATGGCGAATTTTTTTTTTCGTCAAATCGTCAGATTATTGCATGAGAGCTTTTTGTTTAGGTTCACTTAACCCCGCCTAATAGTAGGGGAGCCCACGATGCTAAATGGGGATTTACTCGAGCGTCATAGAGACCTATTAGGTTGCAAAGCTTAGATGATAAGAAGAAAAAAAATTCATTTAATGTATATCTTGCATCGGTGGGGGAAGCGGCTATAATTTTTCAAAAATGTAATTTTTTTATTTTCTTTTACATTTTTTGAATCATTGAACTTAATTAATTGAAAAGCTCAGGAAATAGCATACAAATAAAAAGTGTATGTTTTTTAAGTAGAATACTTGTATTTGTAAGAAAATAATTTAAAGAATAGAAACTCGGAGAGGAGAATATAGGCATAACTCAGCTGCACGCATTAAACTTTATCGACGAATTTTTGTTATTTCGGCTTGTGGAAATCGTCAGATTATATATTTTTCGTTATCCTTGAATTATATCCTTCGAAATAAAAAAAAATTTAGCCACGCTCGAGAATGTCGAGATGACGGTTTTTTTTTACAACTTTGTAGACCTCCCTTTTCTTTACGTCACTTTCAAATTGTCAGATTAGTGGAATATACACTTTTTAGCATGTAATTAGCTCACCCTACATTAATCTGACGAGCTCGAGAATTTCTGATGATCAATTTTTTTTACTAATCTGATCCTTTATCCTGGACGGGCGGCCTTCTATATGAGGTTCATATTTGGTGTAGGGACTTAACCGGGTACAAGGTATCCCCCTGTATATTAATCTGACGCGCTTTAGTAAATCCCGAAATCCCCGCTTGGGCTCCCCTTCTATAAGAAAATCTGACGCGCTCGATTACATTTTTTTTTTCATTTTCAACCCTTACGTACCACCCCCATCATGCAAACGATCAGATTAACATACGGACATTATTAAAAATACGTAGGACATTGATGCTATCAATATCTGACGCGCTCGAGTATGTCCATGCAACAGTTTTTTTTATATTTTTGAAAATTTATAGCCGCTTCCCCCACCAATGCAAGATATACATTCTATGACATTTTTTTCTTCTTATCATCTAAGCTTTGCAACCCAATAGGTCTGTATGACGCTCGAGTAAGTCCCCATTTAGCATCGTGGGCTCCCCTACTATTAGCTTGGGGCTAGATGGCGATGTGGGGAATGTCCTGCAATATTTATTTATTTATTAGTACTCAGTGTGACTATTATTTTCAACACGTTAACATGAAGTTGTATATTACTGGTTATTTGATTCTTTTGAATGTGTAGTTTTGGGTCGTATTACTTAAGTAGTGTGCAGTGACTTACATTATGGTATTGTGTGGTTACACTGTATTGAGTGCGTATGTGTGTGTTTGAAATAGTGCTGCACACATGCTGCACAGGATTATAAACGTTACGCTGCTGGTAGGGTACTTTTGAACGTGTATTGTACATTGATTAAGGTCGCGGGAAGTCGTTGGACGCAGAGAGCATGCGACCGATCGCTCTGGAAGTCTTTGGGGGAGGCCTATGTTCAGCAGTGGACGTGTTGTGGCTGATATGATGATGATGATTGTACATTGCCATAAATACCAATTTAGAATGAATCGCCAAATTCAGTGTAAACAGTATTTGAATATTGATAAGGAATCTAAAATATTAACACATATTTTTCTGTTACTATGCCGTTATAAAGGGTAAAATTTTAAATGGGCTTTCAGGGCCATTTTCTAAACTATAAGACATAGCGAAAAATGCTGAAAGAAGCCTGAAAAACTAAATATTTTAATATCTTTACTATTAAATTATAAAGCTGAAGAGTTTGTTTGTTTGAACGCGCTAATCTCAGGAACTACTGGTTCCAATTGAAAAATTATTTTTGTGTTGGATAGTCCATTTATCGAGGAATTCCCACGGGATCGAGAGTTACGTGGGTGAAACCGCGGATCGCTGCCAGTTTATAATAAATGGAATAAGTGGAATTGGGCCGGCCATATCTGCAGTACGCCGGAAGAACTTTGGGCCAAATCAACAACTTTTTGGACACCCACAAACGGAAAAAGATTACCCGGCAGACCCTTCATAGGTGGCGAGACGATATGCACAAATTTATGACAGATTGGCAATCCGTCGCACAAGATCCCGATCGGTGGAAGGGGAGTAGAGAGGCCTTTGCGCTGCAGTGGGACACTACAGGCTCTTAATAATAATAATATTAAGCCCGCACGGCACCTTGAGGCGAGGTGTCAGGAAGCGACCCTTGGCTGACCGGAGTGAAAAATGACGAGGAAGCGGTCCTGCGCCTTTGGCTTGCCTTCACCGGCCGTCCAGAGTGGAGTCGCAAGATATATCCTTCGAATATACTCGAAGGATATATTATGCCACACGTCAGTGGTGAGTGGGCCAGGTACGCTGGACCCTCAGGGAGCCCGTGACCTGAGTTTAAAACCCAGTGCGGCATCACTATCCTTTAAGCCACTCTCGTCCCTGTTGTCCCCTTGCTGTAATTTACTCGGTTGATTAGGTGGCCCAGTTTGAGAGTTGGCGAGTCTCCGCCTGTCACTTTTACATGTTTGTTGAACATTGTTACGGCAGGTGCCCATAGTTCCCCAGTATCCAGTACACTACCATCCCATCACAATAGCCCAAGTAGTAGTTTTCTCCTGTAGTTTATCAATAGTTCTGTTCAAACCGGAGGTTATCCTTGGCTGCATTTTATAGTGCAGACAGAGATAATCGCCGGTTTGATGTCCACATCATACTTTGCCATTAAACTTGTTATTGTAAAGGGCCTCTACCTGTTAGCTTCGGGCACACGCATGCCTTCCAGTCCGGGACTCCATAGTCCCGTAATATAGGACATATGACAAATAATAATATAATAATAATAAGACATTTATTTAGAATAACAATGATTCATATTATGAACAAAAGTTGGACTTACATGCTAGCGTTAGTAAAACATACTTGATTTTGATATTAATAATTAATATCAGATATTTGATATTTATATTTTTGAACCCTGGTTATAAATAAACTTGTTTCATCCCTTCTTTCTACAAACCGTACACCTAACCAAACACTAAACAACAATTTTCCACGCAATCATTAACAATTTTATTAACAGTCGAAAGGCTTGCTTTTAGCTCCTATATGTGACCTACAACTTCTAAGCCTGCAGTCACCATCATTATCAAATCAAGGTTACAGATAAAACCCAAGGTCATGTTGTGCTGATTCATATTATTAAGGTCAATCTAATGAGGTGACCTAGCCCTTATAATACGGATGAATATTATCGGGAGTTGTTTAGTTATTCTTACTGCCCTGTCTTATTTATATATTTTTATGTATCGGAAGCACCTAAAGGCAAAATGTACAGCAAAACGTTCTATAATTGGAAAGACACAATGTCTTCCATGAAAAAAAAAGAATAAATAATTAGTAAGTATTATTTTTAAGAAACAATTTTTGCAATAATTGACAATTGTCATTAAGGTGAAAAGGTACCGGTGCTCTCTCTATACAAACGTAATCGACTGTTTCCTTCCTGGATAATGACACACAAATATTTTTGTGCCATAAAACCTATAACTGCCCTGACTATGCCCCTATGTTCTGAGAAAACAGTCGACTATGTTTGTATGGAGAGAGCCCCCGGGTCCCCTTTCCTCTTAATTGAATGCTCTTATGCTGAAGAAAATATTGTGATGAAACCAGCGGCTTAGTTGTCTCCAGATGTATTGATAAGTTCTTTTCTCTGGACACGGTCGACTAAGCTGAGAGGGTGGTATAGGTGCTGGACATAGTCTACTCTATTGTTAAGCAAAAAGGACCCAAATACCCATGGGCTTTACCCATTCAGGCAACACACGACTTCTCAAAAACTTATTGTTTATTGTCTTTTGTATTTACTATTCTCTGGAACTATGCCCTATTGTTTTTTATTTGTGTGTATACTATGTTGTATGTTGGTTTGAATAAACTATATTCTATTCTAAATAAAGAGGCCTTGTTATGGAAAACAGTTTGTATTGACTCCAACATGAGTCCAGCTATATTGATATTGTGAATTTGGATTTGACAACAGTATCTTAATTGCTTGTACCTACCTCATTTTTTTATCATACAGTAAATGCTAAAATAATGAAGGTAAGTAAACGATTTACTTAGAATTTTAATTGTCCAGATGTTCTAAGGTACTGCAATGATAGTGTCAAAAAGCAGGTTTTTAATCGTTTTTATAGGTAAATACTTCAACTTTACTGATTAGGTTTTTTGAGTAAACAAAATTGTAGGTATTAGACCATAACTTGCTTAAAAGTTAGATAAGAATAAGAGTTAAGAATGTAGGAAGGTAGGATTTATAAACAAGAGGCAGCTAAAAACCTCACTGTCCGAAAACTAACGCGTCAGAAATTCATGAAAATTAAGAACGTCTTTGTACTTACGCAATTTTCCGGATCTGCCTCAAAATTATAACCAGATATTTATAGTGAAGTCAAAAATAGCAAATGTTAACTGTAATTCACAATAATTAGCATCACAAAACGTTTTTATTGTACCAAACAAAACACTTTTGCTTTCTATGAGCGCACACTTATGAAAATCAAGGAAAATTGCAGAAAAACTGAAATTCAGTGTTCGACCGCCGATTTGGTTGAAACTGTTTTATTGTTTCACAAAATACATTATCCGAACTGTATTTATTATCACTATAGTCCTCGTTGGAACAGAACACATGCCCGAAGCCACCGCGTCCGTATTTTCACAAATTCCTCTCGATTTTACGATATCGCAAAATAGAATGATGTGTGTGTGAATGACAAGTATTTTTGACATGCGCACTCCATCTCCGTCAGCACATTGCGACATCTGTTGAACATCGCGAAAAACTCTTCGACTTAAAAATAAATATTTTGTGAAGAAAACAGCGACATCTGCTGTGAAAACTATAAACAAAACTGATATGATTTTTCGCCACCAGATGGCTACTCGAAAATAACGTATGTACTGACTCATAGATGGCGCTAGTAAAAATTTATGGTTGTTCTGCAATAGATGGCGGTAATAAAAGTTTTATGTTGCTTACCAATAGATGGCGGTAGTAAAATTTTATATAAACATCACAACAGATGACGCTAGTAAAAGTTATTTCAATTTTTGTTATACTGCAATAGAGTACTAATATCTTGAAAGAATCCAATTCAAAAATCTTAAAAATAAATTTGTGTCATTCTCCTATAATAACGCTATCTCGACTTCTAACAACAAGCAAGCAACGCCCTGCGGTTTGTCCTGATTGACTGACGGATCAACGCACAGCCTAAACCGCTGATTGTAGAGACCTGAAACTAGGAGGGTGTGTTCTTTGTATGACGTAAGGACCCGATAAGAATATTGAAAAATTCAAACTATACGCGGCCGAAGTCGCGGGCTAAAGCTAGTAAACCTATATATGTCTACAGTAGCGTAGCTAGCATGGGTGGCACCCAGGGCGAATATTGTAAGTGTCACCCCAAAACTTATATTAAAATTACTTTTTAGGCAAAAGAACTTGTATTTCTACTATTCTATTACCTCAAAACCTATTCTTGATTCCTCATGAAAATTCCTTGGAAATTCCAAGTTAACCAATCTTTGAAGCTAGGTAGGTTTTCTTACTATTTTACAATTCGGAAAAAAACTTACGACTTCCGGTGAAAAATTAACTCGACTTAGGTCTTATCCTACAATAAAAAAATAAAAATGCACTATGGTTAAGTACTTTTTACTTGTAATTAACAAAAATGGACTTTTTTAAATGTATCCAATGTTGCCATTTTTCCACCAATGTTACCATCGTAGGATAGTAAACTTGTAACTTGTACTTAGAAATAGAAATATTATTTATTTGCATGAAGTAGGTTACAAAAAGATCTTATAAAATATTACAGCTCCTTACTTCGTCGAAAATTCGACATACAAATATATTAAAAGAAAATCTATATATTTAAAAGAAAGTCGTGTTAGTTACACCATTTATAACTCGGGAACGGCTAAACTGATTTGGCTGAAAATTGGTGGGGAGGTAGCTTACAATCAGAAGACGGACATAGGATATTTTTTTCGATATTCCCACGGGATCGGGACTTACGCAGGTGAAACCGCGGGGCACAGCTAGTTTAGAATATAATTAAGTACAGTCACTGTTGTGATAATTGCATTATCAATACCACATTTATTAATACATATTATGTTAAATAGCCATAGACCAAAACGTGTCAAATAAAGATAAATTAAATATAAATATCGGGATTAAAAGTACCCTATGTGTTAATCCATATCTCCAGCTATCTAGATACCGAGTTTCATCGCAATCGGTCCAGTAGATTTTGCGTGAAGGAGTAACAAACACACACACACGCACACACAAACTTTCACATTTATAATATTAGTAGGATAAAATAAAGTAAATAAATAAATATACCTATATAATTCAATTTAAAGTCGATACAATTAATAATAAAGAAAATAATTCAGTTGTCTATAGGAAATCATTAATTTTATTCGTGAAACGGGGCCCGGGTGACATCCGGTGCGGACCGCCCCCGCCGCCCCCCCCCCCTAGCTACGACACTGTATGTCCATGTCGTTCTCAATACCGATGTCTAATGTCTAATACCTACCTACTAACGCCTACATACAACCAGACAGACCTTCTTAGAATCTTATACAGGTACCAGATTACGTCATAAACTATGACGAATTCATGATATTATGTTCTTAGGCGCCATTATTTTGCTGTGAACATTTTTTTATTAAAAAACTAGTTGTACCGGCAAACCTTGTTTTGACATATAAAATAATAATAAAAAATCATACAAATCGGTTCAGCCGTTTAGGTGCAGTTTAGCAACTTACACCGCGACACGATTAATAACAATATTTATACGATACCACTATCGTCACTCAATTAAATAATAGATATATTTAATCTATAATATAAAAAACTAGCTGCACTCCGCGGTTTCACCCGCGTAACTCCTGATCCCGTGGGAATAACACAACAAGAATTTTCCAATTCGAACCAGTAGTTCCTGAGATTAGCGCGTTTATTATTAATAATACTTAAAAGTCAATTTGAAGTTTAATAACATACCCATAAAGTTCGAAGTTCAATGGAGAGGTTCCGGGAAGGCAAAACAATTGAGTGGCGTTAGTTGTATCGTATAAATATTGATGTCAATCGTGTCGCGGTGTTAGTTGCCAAACTCCACCTAAACGGCTGCACCGATTTGTATGATTTTTATATTATAGATAGCAGCGGTCCGCGGTTTCACCCGCGTAACTCCCGATCCCGTAGGAATATCGGGATAAAAAGTAGCCTATAGCCTTCCTCGATAAATGGACTATCCAATACAAAAATAATTTTAGAATTCGAACCAGTAGTTCCTGAGATTAGCGCGTTCAAACAAACAAACAATCAAACAAACTCTTCAGCTTTATAATATTAGTATAGATATAAATACTAGAACTGTGAAAAGTTGCGGGTTTGATTCCAGCTTCTAACAAATATTATACTAGCAGCGCTCCGCGTAACTCCCGATCCCGTGAAAATATCGGGATAAAAAGCCTATTGTCAATGAATCAATATCCTCACACCGGGACGACCCAGTTGGTACAATGGTCACCATGTCGGACTGCCAAACACAGGGTTGCGGGTTCGATTCCCGCCTCAGACAAGTATTTATGTACAGATATTTGTCTGTGGTCTGGTTGTTTCAATGTATTATAAGTATACTAGCTGAGCTCCGTGGTTTCACCCGCGTAAGTCCCGATCCCATATAAAAATCGGATAAAAAGTAGCCTATGTGTTATTCCAGGTCTATATCTATCTACATACCAAGTTTCATCGCAATCGGTTCAATGGTTTTTGCGTGAAGGAATAACAAACACACACACACACACACACACACACACACACAAACTTTCACATTTATAATATAAAAATCTATAATATAAAAATGAATCGCAAAACTCAACAACGCCTGGACCAATTTGGCCAATTCTTTTTTTGTTGTCTTTGATATTGTCAAAAGAAGGTTTTTATGAAAGAAAATATTAAGAAAGTTGCGCAGAAAATGATTAAGCAGGTGAAACCGCGGGGCGCAGCTAGTTTATAATATTAATAGGATAGGATTAGTATGAAGAAAAGTATATAAGTAGTATATGAATTGTCTAGCACCCATAACACAAGTTTAGTTACTTAGCTTGGGGCTAGATGGCGATGTGTGGAAAGTCCTGCAATATTTATTATTATACCAACCTCCTCATTTTGAAGTCGGTTAAGCAACGTTCACAGCAACAGCTGATCGTGTGACTATTTGCATAATGTATGAGCCGACCCGGATATCTATAGTCCGAGAGGCGACTGTTTCACGCGGTCTCTATCTACGTCACGTGACGTCACTTAAACTATGCCTATCATACTATCATCGCTTCGCGGATTTACCCCAGTAACTCCCGATCCCGTGGGAATATCGGGATAAAAAGTAGCCTATGTTACTGTCAATGAATCAATGTATCTTCATACTAAGTTTCAACTAAATCGGTTCAGCAGTTTCGGAGCCTATTCGATGCAAAAAAAACAATCAAATCTTTCTTCTTTATTATATAAGTATAGATTATAGAGAACAAGAGACATTGAAATATGTGGCTCTAGTAAAAAATTACATAAGAACAAGGGGGATGAATCATCGGTTGCTGGGGGGTGGAGGACTTCAGTACCTATCGATTTAATCCCCCTGTATGATTTTGAAAAAAAAAACTATATTAACGGTTTTATTTTGATTTTTATAAATCTTAGACTCTGATTGGTGTAGGGGTACAAAAGGTCCACTATTGAACTTAATTCACAAAAAAAGGCAGAATCGCAGACCTGATAGTTTGACTGTAATCGCGAAGTTCAGGGTGAAATCTGATTTTGACTAAAATTTCAGTTAAGTCCAAATAAGTTTTGAATCACTAATTATTGCAGAACATACAGGGGGATTTAATCGATAGGTACTTAGGTTCCCCACCCCCCAGCAACCGATGATCCACCCCCTTGTTACACAGTGTATAATAATATGACATAAATATCCATTAACAGGTTCAAACATATTTATAAAACATTATCATCACGATTTCACCCGCATAACTCCCGATCCCGTGGGAATATCACGATTAAAATTAGCCTATGTTACTGCCAACGAATCAATGTATCCTCATACCAAGTTTCATCTAAATCGGTTCAGTAGTTTCAGGACAATTTCTGTAAATTCACTTGACGTATCTTACTTGTGCTACGGTAAAATATTTACTTAATTATCCTACTAATATTATAAATGTGAAAGTTTGTGTGTGCGTGTGTGTGTGTGTGTGTTTGTTACTCCTTCACGCAATAACTACTGGACCGATTGCGATGAAACTCGGTATCCAGATAGCTGGAGACCTGGATTAACACATAGGCTACTTTTTATCCCGATATTCCCACGGAATCGGGAGTTACGCGGGTGAAACCGCGGGGCGCAGCTAGTTTCTTATATTATCAGAAAAATATTTAGAAAAATAGAGGCTTTTTTTTAGGATCCCGTACCCAAAGAGTAAAAACGGGACCCTGTTACTAAGACTTCATTGTCCGTCCGTCCGTAGGCTGTAGTATCTTATGAACCATGATAGCTAGACAGTTGAAATTTTAGCATGTACTCGTATTCTGCCGCTATAACAACTAATATTAAAAACAAAATACGAAGCCCTTCGTGCGCGAATCCGACTCACACTTTGCTGGTTTTTATATTCTTACAGAATCGGGATTAACCCGGGGGAGGATTTTTGGCGGGAACGAGTTAACAACATGTCGTGCTGCAGTTTTATTTTCATGAAACTTAGTTGTAACCCGAGTTGAATTGTATAATTCTGGTGGAATGTTATTCAATTTAGTTCTGTGAAAGTGCACAAGTGTAGTGAAAGTAAAAATCAGTGTCAAACATGTGAAGTTTTCTCGTTGCCTCCAAATTTCCTATTAAGGTTATGGTAAACTTGCCACCGCTTTACGACTTTGACTTTGACGACTTTGACTGTTTTGAAACACTAGGCCCGATTTATGAAAAATCAGGTCATAATTTGATGCAAAATATAACTTGACACTGGCTAAATGCACAAGCCGTGCGAAGCCATAATTAATAGAAAAAAAAATCCGGGAGGCACAGCTTTTCGTTTAAATGTTATATTAAACATGCAATGGCCTCTTTTCCTACTTAATATGAACAAAAACCTAAATGTCTAACCTATGCCACAGATTACGTAGGCAATACTAATAGTTACTATACGTGCTGGTATTCGTATGACGTCATTCGCTAGCGCGGCATTTCAACTCCCGACGAATCCCCTTGGCAAAGGAGATCTGTGAGGCGCTCGAATTTAATATTAAAAAAAAAGGTGAGTGAGAGGTGTCAATGACAAGGGACACCCGGATGGAACGAAGTTCCTTTCGATTAATTAGTGAAGGAATTGTAATAAATATATATTTTTTTATATTATACTAAATATATATTTTTTTATTATTAACAAATATATCTAATGTAAAATAAACTTAATCAGTAGGCTCGATTTTAGTAAACTGGCTTGAGAGAGAGAGAGAGAGAGAGAGAGAGCAAAAAGTGTCGTTACAACTTTTGGTCATTATTTTTTCCGTCTAGCCCCCTTTCGCAACGCGCCATAAGGAACTTCGTTCCAAAAAACGGCTGTTGTCGTCCCTAGTCCGGGGGGGCTGAATGGTGTGAAAATGTTCTCAAGGGGGGTCCTCGGGAGTGGCAGATCTGTTAGGGGAGCCGAAGGGCGTGAACCGCTTTAAAGCCCGACTTGCCCACTGTTGGGTTAATGGTCTAAGCCTACTATACCGCACCTTACTAGGATCTAGAAGGTACAGAAAAAAATAACTCTCTAGCTATCATGGTTCATTAGATACAGCCTGGTCACAGACAAACAGACGGACAGCGAAGTCTAAGTAAAAGGGTCCCGTTTTTACCCTTTGTACGGAACCCTAAAAAGATTTCTTGAAGCAAGAAATAATCCTCTCCTTAAAGACGCTAGAGAATAATTTCTTGTACAATACTTGACCGATTTTAATCTTCTTCTTCTTCTCGTATAGTGATGTGGCTCACCTATTGTTAGAGTTTTCAGATCGCCTTAAGGCCTCTAACTTGACCTAACGACTGCTACTAGAGGTAGCAACCGGGACCAACGGCTTAACGTGCCTTCCGAAGCACGGAGGGGCTCACGAATACACATTTTTGCCACACTACTAATTGGCCACCCAGCGAAGTAATGACCGCGCCAGGCGTCGCTTGACCAGCACGACTATAACGATCAACGAGCGTCGCTTAGCTGTGAGCCTCTTCACACCGATTTTATTGAAATTCTGTTAAATGATACATTTTAATTAAATTTTCGCCTTTTGAATAGTATAAGCCTCGGTATAGGCTAATTTATTTTTAATTATTAAAATGTATGCAGGCCACAAACCTCCCCTCTTTCCACTGTTCCCCATCTAGGGCCAGCTCAGTCCCTACGATGCGAGAAGCATAGGCTACTTTTAAGGTTCTGTACCCAAAGGGTAAAAACGGGACCCTATTACTAAGACTCCACTGTCTGTCACCAGGCTGTATCTCATAAACCGTGATAGCTACAGAGTTGAAATTTTCACAGATTAATGTATTTCTGTTGCCGCTATAACAACAAATACTGAAACAATAGTACATTACTATATAAGTGTGGTAAATTGATCTTTGCATAGAGGCGGTTTATGACGCGCGAGCGGTAGCGAGCGTGTTAAAGAAGCCAAGATGCAAATATCAATTCCACACGTATATCGTTTTTTATCACAGTGGCGAATAAAAGAAAAGACTTGAAAAGAAAACAAAATAATAATTAACAAAATATTTGTGATAAGTCTATGTTTACATTTTTTTAAGGCAATATTTTTTGTTAATTATGCTCCGAAAAGGCCAGGCTAAAGACTTTTAACCTATACAGCCTTGTCTGACATGCAATATTTTTCATGGTTTTTTCTATTTGTTTTTGCGTCGGGGGTTAAGAACAAAATACAATGGTACGGAAAAACAATATATTTAAGTAAAGAAAAAACAAAAAATAAACATCTCAATTTTTAATCGTTTTCTAAGTCATTATCACGTAAAATTTTCGTTCGTAAACCGACTTTAGAGACAACTATTTTTGCTAGCTAAAAAACTCTTTGGTACCTACCTTTTTTATACATCAAAACAGTATGTAATTAGCAGTAAGATACGTATTTAACCTATCGGGATAACTTTACAGCACTAGGTTGGCAATGTAAAACGCACGCGTGCATAATATGTTGGATTATGAGCCTAAAAGCCGTTGAAATCCACTTTATGAGCAACTGTGATAAAAAAAATATTAAGTAGGGCTCCCATACAACTTGGTACGGAACCCTACGTGCGCGAGTGCGACTCGCACTTGGCCGATTTTTCATCCCTATATTACCACAAAATCGCGACTTATATGGGTGAAACCGCGGACTGCAACTAGTATTATAATATTTAGAATTTCACAACTCGAACCATATAAAATATTTCAATTTTATATTTCACAATAACTGTGAGGCTATTTTGAAATATTTTACAACAAACACTATCTCCTTTCCTCGGTTTTCCTCGCCCGATCCCATAGAATTATCAGGTTGCAGCTGCAGTGAAGTAAACACGTTACTTTCGGAAAAAAATTTTTTTGTTTTTTTTCTTGTTGCTTCGAAGCTACTGGACGGATTTTCATTGATCCATTGACAGTAACATAGGGTACTTTTTATCCCGATAGTCCCACGGGATCGGGAGTTACGCGGGCGAAACTGCGGAGTGATACAGTAATATATAATTCACAAGCTGTTTCACACGGTTTTTTGCGAGAGAAATGTATTGAATGGTTCGTCCTAATCAGTCAATTGCAGTAATTGGTTTTTATAATCGTGTTAATTGAATTTAAATATTTTATTTTTGTATGAATTTGACATAAGCCAACGTAAAGTCACGTGGTATTGCGTTGTAAAATAAAAATGGTAGACAAAATGCCAGTTTGAAAGAAAGAAAAGCATTTTATTGAGTACCTGTAAAAACACAACAAACACAGGAAGGAAGAAATGAAAATGACACGGAAATAATTATATAAAAACAGAAAAGTGACATAAAAAAAAGAAAAAATAAACATAACAGAGGAGTCGTGTGCTGACCCAAACGGGGTGCCTCAGCTAAAACCATCATACAATGCTTCAAAAAATCTTTCGATTGACGATATCGCTAATACAAATTAAGTTAAATTAATCAAAGAAGACAGGCCTTAAATCGTAACAAACAGACAGACTTAATCTCAGGATAATAATACTCACACATATATCAAAATTTACTATCTGATAAGCCAAGGATAATCAAAATTCAAAATTTTACAACTCAAATCACGATAAGCCAAAGTATATAAGCTTCACAGAACACCCAGCCTCAAAAAAAACCATCTATCCGATCCATCAACAGACAGACAGGGGTGACCTAGAGGGCAGAATACCCCCCATTCTGTGATACAACCCCTGTGACAGATACCCCCACGTCATATCACTTAGAGAACTGTGGTCCTCCTGAGTCTCCGAGATGTGAGGGTTCGAATTAAAGACTTGGAAATCCAGCATATAGTTGGTAACTATATTAGCAAGTGGTGGCCCTCAAAGACCTGCTTGATTGCACTTGCTTGCAATCAAGCAAGTGCAACTGAAGTAGTTCAGTGCACCTTGTATTCGCAATCAACCCTATGAGTTTGCATAGTGCGCGCGAACGCATAGAGCCGCGTATTGGCTAGAGTGAAGTGAGCAGCACGAAATTGACCAATCATAGGGCCGCATTTAGCGCAGTGCGTTCACTTATCAAAGAGCAACTTGAGTACTGTATGTGAATATGCTTACAAACAACTTTTGTTCCCAGACTTTTTGAAAAGTCGAATATTGAAAATTTTGATGATAAAATTTCGAAAATCAGCTGATTTTGTAACGGTTATTTAGACTTAGAACAGTAGATAAAACTTAAAAACATTAATCTTAAGGTTAGTGACCTCTTCGTTTAAGAAACAGCTGATTTTCAGGTAAACATAACCTCAACATTTTCAAAAAATGTTCGAATTTCCAAAAGTCGTAGTAGGTACTAAAAATTGATTGTTTAGGTGCACAGAAGTAGCCCCCAAGCGCTTGCTAGTAAAGTTACCAATAATCCTGTATACGGATTTGTGTAAAAACACAGGACGCGGCCGCTGGATACAGCTAATCCAACCTCTGACCTACTTTTTAACAAAGTGGTTTGATATAGCTACATCCTTTTCCCTAAACCAAGTTGAAGCCATCACATTTGGTTTAAGAATTATTCCTTTGTTGAGAACATTTCTCCCAAGGCTAATCTTCAGAACACATGCAATTCAAACCTGGTTCTATGAATAACAGTCTCACGCCTCCCTTGATCCTCTTCGGAAAAACACCAGGATTTCCTTCCATTCCACTATCCAGGGGAAATGTGGGACTATCATTTAAGGCTATGAACCAGGACATGCCTCCTATTCCACCCATCATGCCCAAACCCTGCTCGGACAATCTTATTGGAAGCCACAGAAAATGTGGCTAGTTAATGGTCTACAAAAGATAATTTAAAAATATAAAGAAGTTTTTGGTGCTATGAAATTAAGAGGAAAGTGTGCCGGGGCAACAAAAACAAAACATAGGGGCATAGTCAGTTATAGGTTTTATGGCACAAAAACATTTGTGCTAGTGTCATTATCCAGGGAGGAAACAGTCGACTACGTTTGTATGGAGAGAGCCCGCTGTACCCTTAAAGTTCTTCGTCAAAACCGACTGCTGCTTCCATCAGCCATAACTTACCATTTCTTTTTCTTTTAAAACTGTTGAGTCATTACATCTCTGAGGCTCAGGAGGGACATCGTTCAATAAGGGAGACAACGTGGGGATGTTTGTTACAAGTGTTGCATTTCACAATACAGATGGATACTTCCAGCGTTAACGTCAACTCCTGTCAATCCGTTAGTGGATTAGATAGATGGTTTTAATAATAATAATCTTCTTGAGGCGAGGTCTCGGGGAGTAGCGACCCCACGGTCCCGAGTGCTCTAGGGGGAAGCAACCGTTCCTCATCTCCGGCTGGCCTTAGTTGGCTGACCGGAGTGAAAAATGACGAGGAAGCGGTCCCCCGGCTTGCCTTCACCGGCCGTCCAGAGTGGAGTCGCAAGAGTATATTCGAAGTATATATGCCACTCGTCAGTGGTGAGTGGGCCAGGTAGGCTGGACCCTCAGGGAGCCCGTGACCTCAGTTTAAAATACACTGCGGCGTCACTATCCTTCAGCCACTCTCGTTCCTGTTGCCCCCTTGCTGTAATTTACTCAGCTGATTAGGGTGGCTCAGTTTGAGCGTTGGCGAGTCTCCGCCTGCCACTTTTACATGTTTGTTGAACATTGTTACAGCAGGTGCCAAAGTACCCATAGTCCCCCAGTATCCAGTCCACTACCATCCCATCACAATAGCCCAAGTAGTAGTTTTCTCCTGTAGGTTATCAATAGTTCTATTCAAACCGAAGATTGTCCTTGGCTGCATTTTATAGTGCAGACAGAGATAATCGCCGGTTTGATGTCCACATCATACTTTGCCATTAAACTTGTTATTGTAAAGGGCATCTACGTGTTGGCTTCGGCCCCACGCATGCCTTTCTATAGATCCGGGACTCCATAGTAAATAAATAAAATAATAAATAAATAAATATTGCAGGACATTCCACACATCGCCATCTAGCCCCAAGCTAAGTAACTAGACTTGTGTGATGGGTGCTACACAACGGATATACTACTCATATACTTTTCTTTTGTAAATATATACTTATAAAACTTAAACAACCAGACCACAGACAAATATCTAAGCATAAATACTTGTCTGAGGCAGGAATAGAAAACGCAACCCTGTGTTTGGCAGTCCGGCATGGTGACCATTGTGCCAACTGGATCGTCAATATATACTATAAATATATTTAAAATATGTACGTTTAAGATCTTCTATACATATAAAATGCTTTGTCCTGAACTACTGACTGACTGACTGACTGACGGATCACCGCACAGCCTAAACCGCTGATCGTAGAGACCTGAAACTTGGAGGGTGTGTTCTTTGTGTGACGTAGCCATCGGATAAAAAAGGATTTTCCGAAATTCTACCCCTAAGGGGGTGAAATTTTTTATGTTTGTATGGGACAATGTGATTCCTTGGTCCATTTTCAACTAATACGCCGACGAAGTCGCGGGCATAAGCTAGTTATAATAATAGTTATTAACAACATATAACAGAATACCTAGCTATCAAGTTTAGTTAAACATTATGTGTGTAGACGTTTGACATTTTGGTAGTGTCGCAACGAAACCTTGAACATTGACATTCCAGGGAAGGGGCTTAGAGATCCGTTGGTCAATTTATAAAGAACGTTAGCTAAGACGCTTCGCCTTGACCACTCTACAAATAATATTATTTTATCTACACTAATATTATAAAGAGGAAAACTTTGTTTGTATGTTTGTTTGTTTGTACTGAATAGGCTCAAAAACTACTGGACCGATTTTAAAAATTCTTTCACCATTCGAAAGCTACATTATCCACGAGTAACATAGGCTATATTTTAAAATATATAAAATAATAAGCTATATTTTGAAAAAAATAGGGTTCCGTAAGATATTTGGGTTTTTCGGACACAAGGTGTAAAAAATCAACCAGAAAAGTTACTTATTTTGCGTACGCTGCCTAAACTATAAAAGATAGAACCATAAAATGTTCTAATTAAATGGTCCGCGACACACTATACCCATCTATGTCGAGTGAGGCACAGCAACCATTTTTTTATTTAAAAATCTTTAATTTTTTTTGGACTACATTTAAACGCGTTTATTTTACTCATGCTATTAATCCTTATCAAAATAAATGATTTCATCACTAAGAACAGTTTATGGAGATAATATTTGGTCTTTGAATGATTAAAATTGGACGTTTGGTTTTGAAGTTATGGCGAAATTAAAATATTATGATTTCTGCTGCACGGCCCGTTGCGAAGTGGGCGTCACCAAGTCAAATGTTGTTTATGGAGAAGCTCTACAATAATCGCTTTAGTTATCTATCCTTAAACAACGGGTTGCGCTCCGGGACTGCCGGCAGAAGTGAAAACTTAGTATTAATTACATTTAAATATTTTCATCATTAACAACTTAACATACACAGAAAGACAATCTGTGCAGCCTGCGGATAATGACTGCGTCGTCAATGTTACTGTCGGTGTCTGTGAATTGACCTGGGAATCATTTTGCTGACCGTGTCTTTCCTGGGTAGGCTTTTTGCAGCGGTAACCGACATCCACGCGGGCGGAGCCGCGGGCGACCGCTAGTTTTAAATATATTTTTTTTCACTTAGAACGCAAGCATACGTTGTGTCATTTAATCCCAACCTCATAAGAAAAACTACAAGAAAAGACGTAGGTATAATTACAGCCCCCGGTAGAGTTCGAAAATTACCAATATTGGAATGTTTTCATTCTAAGATTTTTGTTTGATAAATTGATGAGTTAGAAGACTTTAAGCTTCAACTAAAGCAGGTGCCTTGAATCTTACTTGTGTTGAAAACATTCTTATAACAGCCGTTTTGGAGTTCTACGGTGGGTTTGCAATTATGCAGCCGACCGTACCTAAATACTTACGTTGAATTTATTATCTGAACAGTAGACTGTGGAAACAAAGGAAACTCTACAATGAAACATTTTCAAAGAATATAAAAAAAATTGAAGTGCAGTGGCTTAGGCTGTGCGTTGATCCGTCAGTCAGGATTGCAGATAAAAAAATCATAAACAGCGAAAAGTCATGTTCTAAGCCTCATTTCAAATTTTAAATATGTTATATTATTTTTTATCACAGTTGCTCATAAAGTGGATCTTATTCAACGGCTTTTAGGCTCATAACCCAACATATTATGCACGCGTGCGTTTTACATTGCCAACCTAGTGCTGTAAAGTTATCCCGATAGGTTAAATACGTATCTTACTGCTAATTACATACTGTTTTGATGTATAAAAAAGGTAGGTACCAAAGAGTTTTTTAGCTAGCAAAAATGGTTGTCTCTAAAGTCGGTTTACGAACGAAAATTTTACGTGATAATGACTTAGAAAACGATTAAAAATTGAGTTGTTTATTTTTTGTTTTTTCTGTACTTAAATATATTGTTTTTCCGTACCATTGTATTTTGTTCTTAACCCCCGACGCAAAAACAAATAGAAAAAACCCTAAAAAATATTGTATGTCAGACAAGGCTGTATAGGTTAAAAGTCTTTAGCCTGGCCTTTTTGGAGCATAATTAACAACAAATATTGCCTTAAAAAAATGTAAACCTATGTTTACATTTTTTAAGGCAATATTTTTTAAAATAATCAGTAACAAAATATTTGTGATAAGTCTATACTTATCACAAATATTTTGTTAATTATTATTTTGTTTTCTTTTCAAGTCTTTTCTTTTATTCGCAATTGTGATAAAAAACGTCGTACGATATACGTGTGAAATTGGTATTTGCATCTTGGCTTCTTTAACACGCTCGCTACCACTCGCGCGTCATAAACCGCCTCTGTGCAAAGATCAATTTACCACACTTATATCGTAATGTACTATTATTTTAAATATAGAGGTTGCATGTAAGTGCTTAGATAGAATTTTTTATAAGCGTCTCTAGTGATTGATATTTTGTGTTACGTTTGTATAATGTTAAAATCAAAATCTATGAAAAATAAATGAAATTATTTTAAATATTTTATTTTATTTACCTTGGCGTTGTACTTATAAAGTAAGATCCCTGTTAGGACGACCTTCAGCAAACTGGTTTTATGGGTAAAAATAATTTTATATCAAACTAGCTGCACCCCACGGTTTCACCCGCATAAGTCCTGATCCCGTAGGAATATCAAAATGAAAAGTAGCCTATAGCCTTCCTCGATAAAAGGACTATTCAATACAAAAATATTTTTTCAATTCGAACTAGCCGTTTCTGAGATTGGCGCGTTCAAACAAACAAATTCTTCAGCTTTATAATATTTGGATAGATTAAATTGGTCAATAAATATGTTGCACTTGGGTTCTAAAAAAAAATTCAGTCCAGAATGATTAATTTATTTCATTAATTTAATTTTTTACTTAGATCTTTTTAAAAGTTTAATAGTGATTTTATATTTTGTATTCAGTTTGTTTTTGTAAAAACATACATTCATCATCATCATCATGTCAGCCCATGCACGTCCACTGCTGGACATAGGCCTCCCCCATACGACGCCACAAACAGCGGTCCTGAGCCGCCTCCATCCACCGACTACCCACGACCGCTACAATGTCGTCGGTCCACCGGGCAGCTGGTCTCCCAACACTCCGTTTCGCGTTGCATCGCGGCCGCCACTCGAGAACCTTTACTCCCCAGCGGTTGTCAGTTCTGCGAGCTATATGACCTGCCCATTGCCACTTCAGCTTACTAATCCTGAGGGCTATGTCGGTGACTTTGGTTCTTCTACGGATTTCCGTATTTCGGATTCTATCACGTAGAGAAACTCCGAGCATAGCTCTCTCCATAGCCCGCTGAGCGACTCTGAGCTTTTGAACGAGGCCTATAGTCAGCGACCACGTCTCGGATCCGTATGTCATCACTGGTAACACACATTGGTTGAAAACCTTCGTCTTGAGGCTCTGTGGTATTTGTGACGAGAAGATATTGCGAAGCTTCCCGAACGCTGTCCAACCGAGTTGGATTCGTCGGCTGACCTCTTTATCGAAGTTGGATTTACCTAGTTGGACCATTTGGCCTAGGTAGATATAGTGATCAACAACTTCGATAACATCGTCTCCGATGTGAACAGGTATGGGTACGACATGGGCGTTCGACATGATCTTTGTCTTACCCATGTTCATTTTAAGACCCACCTGTCCGGAGACGGTGTTGAGGTCTCTCAGCATCCTGCTGAGGTCCTCCAGCGATTCTGCCATGATGACTATATCGTCGGCAAACCGAAGGTGAGTGATGTAATCGCCATTGATATTGATGCCATATCCGTCCCAGTCCAAGAGCTTAAATATATCCTCCAATGCAGAGGTGAACAGTTTCGGAGAGATAACGTCTCCCTGTCTCACCCCTTTTTGCAATGGGATCGGATTTGTGCTCTGGTTCTGAAGCCGGATAGACATAGTGGCGTTGCTATACAAACACTTCAGCACTTGGATATACCGGTAGTCGATTTGGCACCGCTGGAGGGACTGTAGCACTGCCCAGGTTTCGACTGAATCAAAGGCTTTCTCGTAGTCCACAAACGCAAGACATAACGGCCGATTATACTCCTCTGTCTTCTGTATAATCTGCCGGAGTGTATGAATGTGGTCTACGGTACTAAAGCCTTTTCGGAACCCGGCTTGTTCGGGAGGCTGGAAGTCGTCAAACCTTCGAGAAAGACGGTTGGTGATAACTCTCGAAAACAGCTTATAGACGTGGCTCAACAGTGAGATGGGCCTATAGTTCTTTAGAAGGGCTTTGTCACCCTTCTTATGGAACAGTACCACCACGCTCCTGTTCCACGCCTCTGGCGTTTGTCCCTCGAGAATGACGGAGTTGAACAGCCTCTGAAGGACTTTAAGTACCGGTGATCCACCCGCCTTCAGAAGTTCTGTCGTTATTCCGTCATCCCCCGGTGCCTTATTGTTTTTGAGCTGTTTGAGAGCCGTCCTTATCTCGTACAGGCTGACGTCCGGGATATCTTCGGTATAGTATCGGGTTAAACGGGCTCTTGCATCGCCCGCCGTGTTGTTTGCAGGGCATTGCAACGAGGTGTACAGCTGTCCATAAAACTTTTCAAGCTCTCTCAGGATCTCAGGCTTGGAGGATATGATGCTGCCGCTATCGGTCTTCAGCCTTGTCAACTGGTTTTGTCCAAAAGACAGATCTCTCGCGAACACTTTCGAGCCCTTGTTCCGCTCTATTGCGCTCACAATACAGTTAGTACTGTAGGAGCGCAAATCGCGTCGGATGGACTTCGAGATCTGTCTGTTGAGCACACCGTATCTTGACATATCTGCCGAAGACTGCAGCCTCATTTCACTTCTCTCTGCCATTAACTGCAGAGTGTGATCCGAGAGTCTCTGTGTTTTATTTCTGCGGTGGGTCTCAAAGAACTCCGATCCGACCGCTTGGACAGTTTCCACCAGCCCATTGTTCAACTCGTCCACTGTTGCGCATTCCGCGAGGCATTCAAAGCGGTTTTGTAGCTCCAACTGAAAGCTTTCGGGATTTTGTATTTGGACAGGATTTGGGCGTACCGTAGACTTTACCAGACGAGACCGTGCTAGCTTAACATTGATATTCAATGACGCTCTTACTAAGCGATGATCGCTGCCGGTTTTCACCCTGTTGATCACAGAGACGTCATTGAATATGTGCTTGTGGTTCGTCATGATAAAGTCTATCTCATGCTTAAAACCGCGTGGGCTCAGCCACGTCCATTTCCTGGACGACCGCTTCTCGAAAAAAGAGTTCATCGCGAAGAGTCCCTCTTTTTCCATGAAGTCGGCTAATCGCTGGCCCCTTTGGTCTCGCTGTCCAAATCCAAACTGGCCCACTCTCAGTTCGTCACCGCTCTTCTTGCCAAGCCGCGCATTGAAGTCCCCCATCACAACCGTGTAGTGTGTTTTCGAGGCATGCATGACACGTGCAATATCGTCGTACATGACCTCCACTTCATCGTCGGGGCGTTTCGAGTGTGGCGCGTATACCTGTATGACCTTCAGCGAATACCGGTTGGTGATTCTGAGTATAAGGTACGCCACCCTGCTCGAAACGCTCTCGATCTTAACAATGTTGTTGACGAGAGACTTGTGGACGAGAAACCCGATACCATGTTGGGACAGCTGGTCGCCCTCCCGGTGGTAGAACAAGTTGCCGGAATTAAGGGTGATCGTGTCCTCTCCCTCTCTTCGGACTTCTGATAACCCTATGATATCCCACTGCAACTTGTCCACCGCTTCTTCCAGCTCTATTATCATCTCGTCGGTCCTCAAAGTTCGCGCGTTGTATGTTACCAGGTGCAAGGGTCGTCGGTATTTAGTTAGGTAGCTCGATCTCTTCCGGAGATTCTTAGCACCCCCTGCCCCGCCGTTACCATGGCCGCTACCATGACCAGGAATAGCGGAGCTGCCGGGGACTGGGGGCCGTTCTCTGCTTGCATCCGTCATGTAAGGGGGGTTTTGCCATAATCACCACGCTTGGCAGGCGGATTGGTGATCGCAGTTAGGTATTAAATACTCAGAAGGAAGCTGCTGCCCTTCCTCTGGTAGAATCCCTTAGTCGGCTTTTACGACATCCACGGGCTGAGTTGGAGGGGACGATATTCTTACGCCGCGACCCCACGGCCAACATTAAGAATTATAAATAAATGAGAAGAATATAATAAATACATAATTTATTTAATTTCATATATTTTTTTTTCGTTTTTATGTAAACTTTGTTTATTTTTAAAACTAGAAAAGAGCCATAAAACACTTTTTACGAATTTTTTATCTGCAATCCCGACTGACGGATCAACGCACAACCTAAACCGCTGATCGTAGAGACCTAAAACTTGGAGGCTGTATTCTTTGTTTCACGTAAGCATCCGATAAAAAAGGATTTTCCGAAATTCTACCCCTTAGGGGTAAAAAAGGGGTGTTAAGTTTGTAAGTGACAACGTGATTCCTTGGTGCAATCATATAATTATTTCTAACATAAAACTTACCTAACTTAGAACTTCATAATTTCAAATTTAAATTCAAAACTGTTAGCCCTTGAATTCTGCCCTTCGCATGCAACCTAGAGCTAATTGTTACTTGTTTCAAACAATAACAACTGCATCACGCAAACGAAATTACAAAACCTAAATAATCGATCTAATAATTATTAATTAACAAGGGGCTTGTAATCTTGTAATTGCTGAAGCAATCTATAGATACTTTACTGTCAATCTAGTCCAGCGAACGACCGAAGCGAGGTTAAAATGACGTCGTTAAGGTGAAAGGGTACCGGCGCTCTCTCCATACAAACGTAGACGACTGTTTTTTCCCTGGATAATGACACTAGAGCAAATAGTGGTATTGCATAAAACTTATAACTGTCATGACTATGCTCCTATGTATTTTTTTTCATTTTCTAATTATCATAGACAAAACAAAAAAAAACAAAACAATAGGGGCATGGTCATGGCAGTTATAAGTTTTATGCAATAAAACTATTTGCTCTAGTGTCATTTATCCAGGGAAAAAACAGTCGTCTACGTTTGTATGGAGAGAGCGCCGGTACCCTTTCACCTTAAACTTTGGGAAAATACATAGACTGATGAACACATTACCCTCTTTTGCGTCGCGCGATCGGGTAAAAAAGGAGGTTTTTTATTCGTCGCATAATCTGCAGGGTTATTGCTAATCATATTAGAAAGCGGTTTAGGGCTACTTCTGTGCACGTAAACAAACAACTTTTGTTTTACGACTTTTGGAAATTAGAACATTTTTTGAAAATTTTGAGATTACTTTTAGGAAAATCAGCTGTTTCTTACACGGAGAGATCATTCCCTAAGAGTATACTTATTTTTCAAATTTTATCTTCTTTTCTAAGTCTGAATGGCCTTTGTTTGACAAAAAAATTGCTGATTTTGTGTTATTTAAATAAACACAAAATTTACAAAAAAATAATTAGAAAATTTAAAAATAGACCTTGGTTGTTTATGTGCACAGATGTGGCCCTTAACCGCTTGTTGATATAATTACCAAGAACCCTGTAGGTGATTTATTATTTTTATTAAAACAGACACACATACGGACAAGAAACTAATCTTACAACGGTTCCTTTTTACCTTTTCAAACACGGAACCCTAAAAATTGAGTGTTTTATTGGAAAATGTAATTAAAAATGCAAGAAAAATGAAATAGTGTGTGTGTTTTATGAGAAAATGTTGTAATAATTAGATTAAGACCTTTTTTTTATAGCAACACGTGTGTTTTAGAGATCGAATAAGCTTTTTATCTATTTATTAATTTATGTTCACCTTAGCTGTATTTATTCAAAGGTAGGAATCGAACTCGCAACCTACCGCGTCTAGGGACACAATGTAGCTTAGAAGAAATCAGCATAAGATTGTACCATAAACAAAAATATCCTACGGAACCATAAAACAAAAGGTACCGCCAAAAATTCCCGCCAAATACCAAAAGCAACTGATCTTCTTTGTTTTTTTTCTTATTATTCTAAAATCCGGCAACGGTCGAATCGCCTGCGCGGCCGCGGTCAAGTATTATTTTAATTAACCTGTTATAAACTAAGGACATTGAATTTATTATTCTTTATTCCATCTAACGAACGTCGAACGAAATGATCTAACAGTTTGGTTCAAGTGATTGTGTTAATCGGACGTGTTATTACGCCATTTTGTATAATTTGTGACGCGAGTGTTTTAAGGTAAGTTTAAAAAAAATAAAATAGGGAAGGATAATAGAGCGGTGTCGGCTTAGTGGTAGATACCTCGACTTTCATTCTGAAGGCCGTGGTTTCTGTGGTCTGGATGAATTTTTCTTATGAAAAATTTATGTGCGCTAATTGACATTGCTCTTACGGTTAAGGAAAACATCGTGATGAAACCCGCGGCTTAGTTGGCTCCAGAAGTATTGACAAGTTCTCTCCTTTGGACATGGTCGACTAAGCTGAGAGGATAGTAGGTGCTGGGCAAGCCTACTCCATCCTCACGCAAAAAGGACCCAATTAAGAGGGTCTAATTGCGGAAAACAGCCCGTATACAAGTGCAAGTAGGGAAGGATAATTAAATTATATAAAATCAGGCAACAATTGCTTTTAAAAATTGCAAATTGGTAGAGCCCAAAAACTGCTATTTTTAGAATGTTTTCAAATCAAGCAAGATTCTAAGATCCTGCTCGAGTAAACATTTAAAGTCTTTGAACTTAATCTCCCTTATTCCAAAAAGAGGTCTAAGGATAGTCCGAGATTTGGATTTAGACACAGATTTACTCGTGAACTATAGTCTAAACACTATCCCTATAGCTTATTTAGGGAACTATAATCTAAACACTATCCCTATAGCTTATTTAGGGATAGTGTTTAGACTATGGTTCACGAGTAAATCTGTGTCTAAATCTAAGGTTAAAATCCACATCTCGGACTTCCTTAAACCTAGTTTTGGAATAATGGGGAATAATTTATTAGAAAACATTAAAAATATTCCAATAAAAGTAATTTTGATGCTACAGACTGTGCAAAAATACTGAAAATATAAAATAAGTAGTTAGATAGTTATAAAATAATTAATTTTTAACGAGTTTTTTGTCCAAGAAAAACCGGCTAAGCCGATTTCCGACAAACAGAAGGACTTTTGAATTCTAACTTTTGCTTTTCGGTTTTTTTTTAATGGGTATTTAGAATATTGCTGTATTATAGATAAAGAGAACGATCTAAGAAAAGATGGATGAACTGTCCAAGATTTGAAAGACATAAAGAAATACTGCTTCGAAAAGAGCAGGCGCAAGAAGAAGAATAAATAAATATTGCAAGACTTTCCACACATCGCCATCTAGCCCCAAGCTAAGTAACTGGACTTGTGTTATGGGTGCTAGACAACTCATATACTACTTATATACTTTCTTTTGTAAATATATACTTATAATACATAGAAACAAACAGGCCACAGACAAATATCTAAGCATAAATACATGTCTGAGGCGGGAATCGAACCCTGTGTTATACAGTTCAGCATGGTAACCATTGTGCCAACTGGGTCGTCAAATTGAAGTAGGTAATACAAATAAGTATGTTAAGCACAATAATATGTCTGAGGCGGGAATCGAACCCGCAACCCTGTATTTGGCAGTCCGGCATGATGACCAATGTGCCAAGGTCAAGAAGGCACAAAAGTTGCTGAAACAAGCAAGGTATTGTAAACTTTACGTAAAACGAAATAATAATAATAAAATTCATTTACTTAGATTATTACAATACAATATTTGTTAGAATACATATTCAAAACTTATAAATTAATGTTAGTAAAATCAGAAATAAAACAGAGAACACAAAAAACATCAAAAACAAGCCAAGTTATGCATTACCCGCCTATTTCGCATGTACAGCAATCCATTGCTTCCATATGAGACAATCAGGTCTATAGATTACACACTCAAATATACGTAACGTGATTTTTCTCGTGCCGGACGGGACGTGACTATTTCTCGACATCATCCTACTAATATTATAAATGTGAAAGTTTGTGTGTGTGTGTGTATGTTTGTTACTCCTTCACGCTAAAACTACTGAACCGATTGCAATGAAATTCGGCATGTAGATAGCTAGAAGCCTGGATTAACATATAGGCTACTTTTTATCCCGATATTCCCACGGGATCGGGACTTACGTGGGTGAAACCACGGGGCGCAGCTAGTTTCATATAAATATATCACGCCCCGAGAAAAATCACGTTACGTATGTAGGCATTATTTGTTCCTCGTGATGCCCTTTATCGATAGATATAGGTCTCAAAGTGCAACACGGCATTTTGAGTTACTGTTGTGTAAAAACCTTTTTGACCATAATATTTGACCTTATTTTTCTAACTCAGTCAATCAAAATACGCCAAATCACAAATAATGCAACAGACTCTCACAAAAATTCCAAATAAAAAAAAGAACGCACCAAAAAGGTCTAACATATAAAAAAGTTTGATCAAATCCGTTGGCAATCGAACCTCCTTGGTACGAAACCTGTTTAGCTAATGTCAGATGACGTCATAGGTCACCTAGGACTTAGATGTAGGTATTTCACAAGACTTTAGAGAAACATGTTTGGTTTAATAATAGTTTTGTAAAGTCTACGCTGATATGATTATTGGAACGAAGTTCTTTATGGCGCGTTGCGAAAGGGGGCGAGACGGAAAAAATTAAGACCAAAAGTCGTAACGACACTTTTTAATTTTATTACAATTCACTAATCGAAATAAACATTTTTTTCTATTAATTATGGCTTCGCAAGGCTTGTGCATTTAGCCAGTGTCAAGTTATATTTTGCATCAAATTATGACCCGATTTTTCATAAATCGGGCCTAAAGTGTTTCAAAACAGTCAAAGTCGTCATAGTCCGTCAAGTCAGGGGCTATAGTAAAGCGGTGGCAAGTTTACCATGACCTTAATAGGAGATTTGGAGGTAACGAGAAAACTTCATGTTGGCACTGATATTTACTTTCACTACACTTGTGCACTTTCACAGAACTAAATTGAATAACATTCCACCAGAATTATACAATTCAACTCGGGTTACAACTAAATTTCATGAAAATAAAACTGCAGCACGACATGTTGTTAACTCGTTCCCGCCAAAACTCTCCGAAAGAAACTTCGTTCCATCCCGGTGTCCATTGACACCTCTAAAGATTTTTTTTGACTTGTGAAAGGGTCGCGTTTTCAAGAAGGTTGAAGAACACTGCTCTAGTGTGACAAACGATTGTGCGACAGTATTTCGACACTACCCTAGTATAATATGACACTATATTTACAATCGAGGTTTTTTTGCCTCCAAAACAACGAGTTAAGAATGAAGAAGGGAGTTTCGGCGGGAACGAGTTAACAACATGTCGTGCTGCAGTTTTATTTTCATGAAACTTAGATGTAACCCGAGTTGAATTGTAAAATTCTAGTGGAATGTTATTCAATTTTGTTCTGTGAAACTGCACAAGTGTAGTGAAAGTAAAAATCAGTGTCAAACATAAAGTTTTCTCGTTGTCTCCAAATCTCCTATTAAGGTTATGGTAAACTTGCCACCGCTTTACTATAGCCCTTGACTTGACGGACTATGATGACTTTGACTGTTTTGAAACACTTTAGGCCCGATTTATGAAAAATCGGGTCACAATTTGATGCAAAATATAATTTGACACTGGCTAAATGCACAAGCCGTGCGAAGCCATAATTAATAGCAAAAAAAAACAACCAGTTCAGAATGAAGTAACTCCGTTTCGTTCAACGTAGGCACATACGTAGGTAGATGCGTAGGTACCTAACAAAAATACCTATCTTTATATCTTTACTCACAATGTGGTAACTATATTCATCAGATACGAGTCGTTATTTCGTCTGTACGTGTTCAAACTACAAAGTTAACTGCTTAAACCAACATTTTTAAGCAGTTTTTTTTTCTACTAAAAATACCTTTTTGAGGAAGTCATAATTTCTGTGGTGTTTCTGTCAGATTACTAGCAACCGCCTGTGGTTTTACATGCGTACGTGGGAATATGTGGATTAAAATATACAAATTTTACTCCCGATAAATCAATGTATCTTTATACTAAGTTTCATCTAAATTGGTCTAGTAGTTTCGGAGCGTAATGAAAAAAAATTAAATTATTCCACTTTTTCATATGGGAATAAAAAGTTGTCTATTTTACTTTGCCCATCAGTGGGAAACAACAGGCTAATTAAAAAAAAAACGTATTACTCCTAAGGAATCAATGTATCCTCGTATCAAGTTTCATCAAAATCGGTCCAGCAGTTTCGGAGCCTATTCGGTACAAACAAAAAATTATTGGCAAAGTAACCATAGCAACGTATTTTCAATTAATAAATATCATTCAGACTTAGAACAGTCAATAAAACTTCAAAAATAAGTGTACTCATAAGGTTAATGACCTCTCCGAGTAACAGCTGATTTTCGGGTAAACGTAACCTAAAAAAATCAATAATATATTTAAATTTTCATTAGTCGTAGAACAAAAGTTGACTGATAGGATGCACAGAAATAGCCCTTAAAATAAAATAGAAAGAAATCATCTAAGTATTTTTTTTATTTAACAATGCTCTTACGTTAATGGAAAACATTAAAGAACTTTATTTCTCAAAAGAACAAAAACAGTTCACTTATTGAGAACTTAAAAACTATTTTATATTTAATTTGTATTTATCTCTAGTTCGGACCGTGCAGAAGGTCTTTTAGTTATATTCATCGTCATGAAACCCGCTGCTTAGTTGTCTCCAGACGAATTGGCGAGTTCTTTCCTCTGGACACGGTCGATTAAGGTGAAAGGGTACCGGTGCTCTCTCCATACAAACGTAGTCGACTGTTTCCTCCCTGAATAATGATTTTAGCACATTTTTTTTTGCATAAAACCTATAACTGCAATGACTATGCCCCTATGTCTTGGATTTTTTCATTTTCTAATTATTATAGAACTTAAGTTTTAAACAACAAAAAAGCAAAAAAGCATGGTCATGGCAGTTATAAGTTTTATGCAACAAAAATATTTGTGCTAGTGTCATTGTCCAGGGAGGAAACATTCGACTACCTACGTTTGTATGGAGAGAGCACCCGGTACCCTTTCCTCCTTAGAATACTGCTTATCATTTTAACCCTTCGACCAATGATACCTCTATGCTCCTAGTAGATTTGTCGCTAAAAACAAAGAAAACAGTATGCCAATTTGACCGAATTTTTATAACATGCCTCTTTAAAACTTTTTTTACATAAAGCCAGTGTCAAATAAATTTAAAAAAAAACATCTGGCTTTAGATATAAACAAGAAGTTATCTATTTGTGTTTCTTTATTTAGTTACATGACAGCTTCGACCACTTTAACCTTTTCTCCTGTGTACATTTTGACAAATTTACAAAAATTCAGTTTAACATTCTAACAACCTTACATTAAAAAAATATCCTAATAAAACTTGATTCTCTTAAATACTAATAAAAATATCGTGAGCAGAATGGAAAACAACTCGACCTTGGTGGAGTCAAGATGACCAATTTAATAAGACCTCTCACTAAAGTTAGTTTTACACGATCAAACGCATCAAATTATTACACGTGTGGGAGGCTCACAGCTAAGCGACGCTCGCTGATCGTTTACGGTCGTGCGGGTTAAGAGACGCCTGGCGCGGTCATTACTTCGATAGGTGACCGATTAGTAGTGTGGCAAAAATGTGTTTTCGTGAGCCCCTCTGTGCTTCGGAAGGCACGTTTAGCCGTTGGTCCCGGTTACTACCTCTAGTAGCAGTCATTAGGTCAAGTTAGAGGCCTTAAGGCAATCTGAAAACTCTAACAATACGTGAGTCACACCACTATACGAGAAGAAGAAGATCACACGTGCACTCTGTGCGGAGGATGCATGGAGGCGGAAAAAAACACACAGCACGTACTCATGGAGCGCAGTAGCGTGGCAGATCAACGGGCTCAGTCACTTCAATCGCCGGCAACTCTTCCGGAGGCCTGCAGCAGCCTGTAGAGGCTGCTAGATTTCTGAGATTTATTCTTAGATATTTGTCTGTGGTCTGGTTGTTTCTATGTATTATAAGTATATATTTACAAAAGAAAAGTATTTATGAAGTATATCCGTTGTCCGGCACCCATAACAGAAGTTTACTTATTTAGCTTTGGGCTAGATGGCGATGTGTGGAATGTACTACTATATTTATTATTTATTAATTTACTGTAGACCTACCACTGTATATTTATGTATATTATTTTAAGATATAAGTAGATATTATTAATTATATATCTAAATCACTTATAAGTAACAAGTTAAGGTACTATTTTTTTAATAATAAACATGTAAACGCATTGTAAAATTGACATAAATAATGATAAGGGATACGGATCGGTCTCAAAAAAGATGGAAATGCTTGATGGAAATACTTTACATAAATAAAAAAAATATAGTAAAATTCTCCATTTTTCTAGATTACAATGAAATTGATGGTATTTCATGAACTAGATGTGGAAAAAAGTTATATAAGCATTTAAAGTCACGTGTGTTTCTCATTATCTTCATAAGCATCTGACGCCATTACACATATAGGAACTTCAAAGACCTCCTTGCAAAGAAGTGAATTTTGTTCGAAGTTTTGTTTTCCTTTGGCATACAAATAGCTGTTACAAGTGAATAAAGTATTCCTTATTTGAAAAGGTGAATGACGTCAAACAGATCATCAAGCCTGCTAGGGTGCAGTGTTTTGCCCGTGTAAACGTCACTTAAAAATGTTTTTTTTTTACTAAAATCGCAACTTATACTGGACATTATAACATATGCTAATAATGACTATTTAGATACAGAAATTGAATTTATTAATACTAGAATAACAAGATTGTGGTTTTGATTTTTTAAATTTTAATTTTGTATATCTGTTTATTTAATGCCACGGTTTTAGGGTTCAGTACTCAAAGGATAAAAACAGGGTCCAACTAATAAGACTTCATTGTCTGTCTGTCAGTCACCAGGCTGTATCTCATGAACCGTGATAGCTAGACAGTTGAAATTTTCACAGATGATGTATTTCTGTTGCCGCTATAACAACAAATACCCACGACCCAGCTGGCACAATTGTCACCATGCCGAACTGCCAAACACAGGGTTGCGGTTTCGATTCCCGCCTCAGAATAGTATTTATGCTTAGATATTTGTCTGTATTCTGGTTGTTTCTATGTATTATAAGTATATATTAACAAAAGAAAAGTATATAAGTAGTATATGAGTTGTCTAGCACCCATAACACAAGTGTAGTTACTTAGCTTGGGGCTAGATGGCGATGTGTGGAATGTCCTGCAAATATTTATTTATATTAATTAAAAACATAATGATACGGAATAACGGAACCCTTCGTCTGCGAGTCCGACTCGCACTTGACCGATTTTTTTTAAATGTCATTGTTTAAAAGATAATATTATTTCCTTGGCAACAGCTTAGATATTATATAAATAATATAATATGGCCTTTGAATCTAATCTAGATGATTTAAAGCGACAGCAACTTCAAAACTCGCTATTTAGAGCGCTTTGACCATAGACAAAGTAAATACTAAATTCTTTGGGTGTGGTCTACATCTAGCGTTTGACCATATGTGCATTATGAAAATAAATTCCATAGTAAAATCTGTATTTGTTTTTTAAGGGCAGGTGCTAATAAAGCTACCAAAATCGACCTTTGTTTTAAGCAACTCTAAGTAATCAAATACTCATTTTTTGTTATTTGGATATAAATGGATATTGTAGTTTAATAACCATATTTTTGTTTATTGTGGTTGAAAACATGATATGAACAACTTCGTTCGATAAAAAAAATGTTAGAAAACAGAAAATTATTAAATCGTTTATCGGGTTTTATTCAAAAATAGTTAACGTTTGTTTCTAACAATGAATCAAATGATAGGTTTTGACCTCTAGGAACTATATTTGTGGATAATAATGCTAAAATGTTTTGCATATCGATCAAATATAACAGTTAGCACGCAGCACGCTACGTCTTTGAGAGCGGGGGCTAAGGTAATGTGAATACCTACACACGGTACTGGAAGAGCGCTTTAAGCTATTGCACAGCTTTTAAGACGTGTCCAAGTGGTCTATGTACCATTGTATTAAGCATCCAAAGAAATAAACATTTTTGACTTTGACTTTGACTTTGGGCTTTGAGCGCGGCGACCGAATCAGGAAATTCCGTAACGAAAATAAAACCTAACATCCTAGATCGCGCAAGCGAAGTATTTCTCGTATACAAGTTACAACGAAACATCCAGAAGAGAAATAAGAACACCCAAATGTAAACTTCAACAATAAGCTTCATCACCTTATTATTAATCGATTTCAAAAAAGGAGGAGGTTCTCAATTCGGTTGTGCGTATTTTTTTTATATGTATAGTTTTGCCACTTTCCTACGATGTAAAAATTTAAACGCTTTCGAGGTGCAATTCTGTTAATAGCTCCAAAGACTCTCGTCAGATCTTCACCAATTTTTTATAGAACCACCCTTGAGGTAGACCCTTTCCATCAAAAAAAGATTCATCAAAATCGGTTGATAAACAAAGAAGATATAAATAAATAAATAAATATTGGATATTCCACACATCGCCATCTAGCCCCAAGTTAAGTAACTAGACTTGTGTTATGGGTGCTAGACAATACTTTTCTTTTGTTAATATATACTTATAATACATAGAAACAACCAGACCACAGGCAAATATTTAAGCATAAATACTTGTCTAAGGCGGGAATCGAACCCGCAACCCTGTGTTTGGCAGTCCGGCATGGTGACCGTGCCAACAGGGTCGTCAATATGCGCGAACATCCATAAAAAAATACATACAACTGAATTGAGAACCTCCTTTTTTTGAAGTCGGTTAAAAGTTAAGCAGAAATACATGATTGCCGTTAACAGCATGGTTAACACAGTAAATATCTAAATATACCTAACATTCTAACAAGTTAAACTAACAAAACACGTGACTTTACTTGCGTAATCTGTAGACTCATGATCCGTCATGCACTCCGGCAAATTATTTAGGAACATAGTAATAGAGATATAACATCTAAAAATACTATATTAGAATATGTATGTATGTATGTATGCATACGGACTTTTTTCCGCAACTAGACTCTTTTTAATTGGGTCCTTTTTGCGTGAGGATGGAGTAGGCTTGCCCAGCACCTACTACCCTCTCAGCTTAGTCGACCATGTCCAGAGGAGAGAGCTTGTCAATACTTTTGGAGCCAACTAAGCCGCGGGTTTCATCACGATGTTTTCCTTCACCGTAAGAGCAATGTCAATTAGCGCACATAAATTTTTCTTAAGAAAAATACATTGGTGCACGGCCGTCTGGGATTCGAACCCACGGCCTTCAGAATGAAAGTAGATTAGAATAATTTATTTTTTTAAATAAATTATCTGTATATATAAAAATCTTGTGTCACGATGTATGTTGCCAATAAACTCCAAAACTACTGAACCGATTTCAATCAAATTTTACATGTACGTGGTCCGTATTTTGGTCTGACTTACTGGATAGGATAGTTATCATCTCAATTATTCGCTTATATGTCGTGAATGTAAACGAATAAAATGTATCAATTAATGGTTTCTTAAGCAAGTGTTTATTTACTGTTCTCATAGATGGCGGTGTACATTGATTCATCGATAAAATTCTTCAATATTGTTTGACATCTAGGTTACAAATACACCCAATAGATGGCGCTGTGTTCAGGACTTACGCGGGTCAAATCGCGGGGCGCAGCTAGTATTATATAAATAAAATAAAATATTTTTGGAACGAAATTCTTTATCGCGCGTTGCGAAAGGCTAGACGGAAAAAATTAAGACCAAAAGTTAAAATGACACTTTTTGAATTGAGCCTACTGATTGAGTTTATATTACATTATATTTGTTAATAATAATTATTTTACTTTTTAGAGTTCCTTACCCCATAAGGTAAAAAAGGAACCCTTTTAAGAATACTTTCTTGTCCGTCTGTCTGTCCGTGTGTCACCACCGATTTTCTTAAGAGCGGGTGGACCTAGCAAGTTAAAATTCATGCCAGATGCTGAGATTTCTTGTCCTCGTGCTCTTCTAATAAATGTCTATTTTATTCCGTTGTATACAATCACCCTTGAAAAGTTTCTCTCTATATTATACTAAGTATAAGTATTATATCTCTATATGTATATAAGTAGCTACTAGCAGTAGGTAATTCATCCCACATACCTATTCTTACTATATACAGGTGTTGCCAAGGTTTCTATACTATTTGGAAAAGATTCTCTCTTTACGTCATGCGTTTAGACGACCCAGATGGCACAATGGACAATGGTTCGATTCCCGCCTCAGACATGTATTTATGCTTAGATATTTGTCTGTGGTCTGGTTGTTTGTATGTATTATAATATAAGTATATATTTACAAAAGAAAAGTATATTATAAGTAGTATATCCGTTGTCTAGCACCAATACCACAAGTCTAGTTACTTAGCTTGGGGCTAGTGGAATGTCCTGTAATATTTATTTATTTTATTTTTATCTCTACAAAAGTAGATAGTCGGAGATCCCTTTAAGAACGACCTTCCTCGATCTGTTTAATGGATGAAAAGTATTTTATATCAAATTAAAAAGGCCAATAAATATATTGCAAATGGGTTGCCTACAAAAATTTCAGTCCAGAATGATATATATATTTTTATTTTTTGAGACTTTTCACTGGTTTGGTCAATAGACAAATTTCGTACCAATGAAATACATAATCTTTATTTTAACTTAACTTTAATTAAATAACCAGACCAGTGCAAATGACTAGTATCAATTTACGTGCCTACCCACGAGTTTTGACGGGAAAGAATAGTCAACCTAACGTTTGCATATTCTATAGGCTTCATACTTTCGATTGGTATGGAATTTGTCTCTGAAAGGTTTTAAAAACCAAACAATTAATCATATTTTGGGCTGAATTTTTTTAGATATAGGTTATCTAAAAAAATTCAGTCCAGTCCAGAATACTTTTGGAAATTCGAACATTTCGTTCGAAGTTTTTGTATGAAACAGCTGAATTTCAAGTAAAAATTCCTTCGATCGTATTCGATCGAATTTCCAAAAGTCGTAGAACAAAAGTGATTCGCCTAGACGTCTAGAACAACCCCCTTTCGTATTAAAACCCCTTCGCTGAAACACATTGTTAATGTGGAAGAATTTATAAGCATTTAAAGTCACGTGTTTTTCATTTTCTCCATCAGCATCTGACGCCATACACATATAGGAACTTCAAGAACCTAACCTCCTTCCAAACAAGTCATTTTTGATCGAAGTTTTGCCATTATTAAAACTCGTAGCGTAGCTTTTGTATTTTTGGCATTTCGTGATCGGTGAGTGAGTGAGTCAGTGATTTTCTTTCTTAGAAATATAGATTAATGACCTCTCTAACTATGGACGAAATAGATGGCGCTGTACACAATGCCCTACAATATTGTTGGAGTTTACTCGTTTAGAATCGATTTAAAGCTCCAGGTATAAAAAATATGGGTTGTAAAAATGGTGCCAACAAAAAGCATTTCGAAATAGAATTTTGGTAGAAGCTCCTTTGTGCCAGTAATCATAATCAACAGTAATCATCAGGGTGCTTGTGCTGTAGTGTCTAGGACATGCATTAACTAGAGTAGACTATGTCTAGCACCCTCTCAACTTAGTAGACCAGAAGAGGTAAGAACTGGTGGTGGCAAGGACACGGGGCTCAAATTTCAAAGAAGCGCGTTGATGTCTTTTCTTCAAGAAATGATACGTTCATGATTCGTTGCTATGAAACATGATCCTAGTTATCCCAATATTATAAATCCAAAGGTTTATTTATTTGATTGTTTGTTTGTTCCCTATTCACGGTAAAATGACTGGACCGATTTGGATGAAATTCGGCATACCTAGTGGTTTAGGGAATGGAAAAGGGCGTAGGAAATTTTTTATCCCGAAATTCTGCCAAAGAAATGAAGAGGCCGTATCTTAGGATTTTGACCAAGTCTCTCCTTGGCCTATGAAGAGGCCGAAGCCCAGGATTTTGACCTACCTTCTCCTTGACCTATGAAGAGGCCGAAGTCCAGGATTTTTACCTACTTTCTCCTTGGCCTATGAAGAGGTCGAAGCCCAGAATTTTGACTTATCTTCTCCTTGGCCTATGAAGAGGCCGAAGCCCAGGATTTTGACCTAGCCTCTCCTTGGCTTTGTCTGTACTTTATACATTCAGACATAGCCTGATAGAGGTTACGTTTCATCCTGTTTCTCAACATGACAACAAAGAAGAATATGAAGAACTAAGAAGAGAGAAAATTAAGAAGATAAATAACTCTGAGGTATTAAGCATTCATTTCGATTAATCAGCGTTGTAGTTTAGCGTTATGCTTGTTGCAGCATTTCAGCTGAGGTCAGTCCATTTAGGTTAGCACACGGCACCCTGGACTTTTCCATATTATGTGCCTATTTATCCATTCTTTATGATTTTTTTCTAATTCTGTCTGTTTTATTTCCATGTTTTGTAATTATGAACCTTTTTTATTTTTATTTTACTTTTTTCTTGTCCGTGTACTCTTCTAATAAATAAAAATTCTATCTATCCTATTCTTTTTTGGTCTATTCTATTAATATCGAAGTCTACATTTTTGAAGTACAAAACTTCTTATAGCGCGGTACGCATATTTTTAGATGAGAAAAAATCTCTGAACTCGCGACACCGTTACGAGACGCAGCTACAGTGTATGCATATATTCATGTATATATAGCAGACCGCAAAAAAAATATCAAAGGATGTATATCGTCAAACTTCTTCATACAAAATTAGACCGTAACCACTGGCAGTTAAGCTCAAAGTCAAGTGGAGAGAGTCAAACCCACAGCGGTGCCTGGTCGCCGTACTCTCTCTACTTGACTTTGAGCTTAAATCTTAGTGATTACGGTCTACTTTTGTATGAAGAAGTTTGACGTTTGGATTTTTTTAAATAAGCTATTTCCTTTGATTTGCCGTACTATGTTTATTTCCAGGAATTGATCTCTATTAGCTACACTATCGATTGGTGCAGGATTTTTTTTTGGAAAATGAGCAGGTTCGATTCCTGGCTAATATAATGACTTTTTGAAAAATGTATGCAACTCCTTTATGTGTTGTTTTATAGTTTAAAAAAGGCCTCAAGGCCCATGTAAAAATTTCACTCTGTCTCAATAAATCTATAAGTACTAATATTATAAACAAGAAACATTTTTAAGTTATTGCATAGCTTTTATCACAAGCCTTGAGCGCGGCGACCGAATCAAGAAATTCCGTAACGAAAATAAAACCTAACACCCCCCACTCCACCTACCATGTAGCTCGGCTGAGCGTTCGCTTAACGTGTGGTACGACTGTATTTTGTATTTTTGTTTGTAACGAATAGGCTCCGAAACTACTAGACCGATTTTGTTTTTATTTACTAAACAGTCACTGGCTATGTGAACAAATCGTACGAAGCCGAAACTCGAGAAAAAAAACTAATGTGACTGGATATTACACCGGATGCCCTTGATAATAACATTTATACCTACCTACCACTTTACAAGTCAAATTATAAGATTTTACATTTAATTTTCACACAAATATTTAAAATTGTTTAGGTATGTTACTTACTTAACTTGTATGTATGTATGTATGTATATATACGGGCTATTTTCCGCAACTAGACTCTTTTTAATTGGGTCCATTTTACGTGAGGATGGACCGTGTCCAGAGGAGAGAACTTGTCAATATTTCTGGAGCCAACTAAGCCGCGGGTTTCATCACGATGTTCTCCGCGCACCGTAAGAGCAATGTCAATTAGCGCACATAAATTTTTCTCAAGAAAAATACATTGGTGCACGACCAGCTGGGATTCGAACCCACGACCTTCAGAATGAAAGTCGGGGTATCTACCACTAAGCCAACACCGCTCTTACTTACTTAACTTATAATTTATCACTCGTGTAACTCCCGATCCCGTGGGAATATCGGGATAAAAAGTAGCCTAAGTTACTGTCACTGAATCAACGTATCATCTTACGAAGTTTCATCAAAATCGGTCCAGAAGTTACAAACAAAAATAAAAATAAAACAGCCATTATTGGAAAAGTATAGAAAGCACTCTCCAAAACAACAGATAAAAATTTAGAATTTAAAAAACCCCTGACTTTTATTCGCCTTAACTTTTAAACGGCTGAACCGATTTTGATCAAACATAGCTAAGAATACTCTCGACTAATTCACCTTTCAATCAAAAGATACAAAATCAAAATCGGGTCATCCGTTCGGGAGCTACGATGCCACAGACAGACATACACACAGACACGTCAAACTTATAACTAGCTAAGTATCTAGACTTGTGTTATGGGTGCTAGACAACGGATATACTACTTATATATTTTTCTTTTGTAAATATATACTTATAATACTTAGAGACAACCAGACCACAGACAAATATCTAAGCATAAATACTTGTCTGAGGCGGGAATCGAACCCGCAACCCTGTATTTGGCAGTCCGGCATGGTGACCATTGTGCCAACTGGGTCGTCAATATGTTTAACACCCCGTCGTTTCCTCTCCCTATAGACCTCTCCCTATAGACACTTGAGAAGAATTTCTTGCTTTTAGTAAAAAAATCTTAAATGATAGGTAAGCAGAGTTCTTCATATTACTTTTGACAATAAAATAAAATATAATAAAATATTGTCTTTAACAATATTTTTAGAAGCTATATGTATCGCAAATATCCCATTCGTTTTTATAACCCCCGTGGAATAATCCAGGGAGGAAACAGTCGACTACGTTTGTATGGAGAGGGCGCCGGTACCCATCCTCTTAATGTAGATAGAAAATATTGCGAAATCTAATATTTTAAGCTCAAAATCCTAAGAAACGGTCGTATTAGATCATTGTAACTAAATATTTATACAATGAGTAATTCCGTTGGAAGTCGTGACCTCATAGATTGGCCGCCATTGCGAGGTTCTATGCAGATTTAAACATTCATTTTTATTATCTTAAAATATTCGTTTTTATAAATTGGTCGGTAATAAAAACGTAGGATGGTGTGGCCATCGTTTTATTAGATTTTAAATAGCTAGGTGTGTCTAACACATTCTAACTGGAGTCATTGCAACGTTTTCGTTTTTAAAGCAGAATACTTATAACTAAAAAAAACTTAATCAGTAGGCTCAATTTAGTAAACTGGCTTGCTTTCTATGAGAGAAAGAGAGGGAGAGACAGACAGAGAAACACAGCACGTCGCCCGGCTTACAACTATATCAAAAAGTGTTGTTACAACTTTTGGTCTTATTTTTTTCCGTCTAGCCGCCTTTCGCACCGCGCGATAAGGAACTTCGTTCGAAGCGAGCAAAACGTCAGCTTAAATAAAGTAACTTTTTAACCGACTTCAAAAAAGGAGGAGGCTCTCAATTCTCAAAAAAAAAAATTTTTATGGATGTTCTCGCATTTCTTCTTTGTTTATCAACCGATTTTGATGAATCTTTTTTTTGCTTCTGAGACATTTCGCTCGCTTTGTTCGCTTGGTCAATTTTGCCAGTGTTTTTTCTCGTTAGAAGCATTAGTTAGACGCTCATCTGTCTGTCTGTATGTCCGTCGGTACTTCTCATTAAGGCGCTCTTCCAGTACCGTGTGTAGGTATTCACATTACCTTAGCCCCCGCTCTCAACTCTCAAGACGTAGCGTGCTGCGTGCTAACTGTTATATTTGATCGATATGCAAAACATTTTAGCATTATTATCCACAAATATAGTTCCTAGAGGTCAAAACCTATCATTTGATTCATTTTTAGAAACAAACGTTAACGATTTTTGAATAAAACCCGATAAACGATCTAATAATTCTCTGTTTTCTAACATTTTTTTTATCGAACGAAGTTGTTCATATCATGTTTTCAACCACAATAAACAAAAATATGGTTATTAAACTACAATATCCATTCATATCCAAAAAACAAAAAAAGAGTATTTGATTACTTACAGTTGCTTAAAACAAAGGTCGATTTTGGTAGCTTTATTAGCACCTGGCCTTAATGTCGTATTTTACAACAAAAACTCGATGAAACTTGGTAAGTATATAGGTTTCCAAGATTTTATAGTTTTTTTGTCGTTATAGGGTATTTTGATTGGAAAGTAAAAGGAAAGCAAAGATGATGGCATGATAATACTTTTTTTTTCTATTAATTATGGCTTCGCACGGCTTGTGCATTTAGCCAGTGTCAAGTTATATTTTACATCAAATTATGACCCGATTTTTCATAAATCGGGTCTAAAGTGTTTCAAAACAGTCAAAGTCGTCATAGTCCGTCAAGTCAAGGGCTATAGTAAAGCGTTGGCAAGTTTACCATAACCTTAATAGGAGATTTGGAGGCAACGAGAAAACTTCATGTTTGACACTGATTTTTACTTTTACTACACTTGTGCACTTTCACAGAACTAAATTGAATAACATTCCACCAGAATTATACAATACAACTCGGGTTACAACTAAATTTCATGAAAATAAAACTGCAGCACGACACGTTGTTAACTCGTTCCCGCCAAAACTCCATTAAATCATTTCATTTTCTTCATCATCTGACGACATTACACTTAAAGGAACTTCAAGAATCTAACCTCCTTGCAAACAAGTAATTTTTGTTCGATTTTTTGCCAGAATCGAAGCAGTAACGATTCGTCCCCTTCTCTCACTCGCTCAGTAATAAATAAAAGCCATTAATGATTGTAATTAACTGCGACTTAAATACAAAATAAACATTTAAATTGATCTATAATAGAGTAATGATTAAAACCGTTAGAAGGTCCGGTGTGTCAAGGGTATCTTGTTGGATAGACTTGGTAATATGTAGTTGGTATCTAGTTAGGCACTTAGTGATTTAATCAGTGGCGTAGCATGGGTGGCACCCAGGGCGAATATTGTGTCGCCCCAAAACTGATATACTAACATGTAATTAGCAATAAGATACCAATTTAACTTATTTATCTGGATAACATATAACACACTAGTGGCGTCGAGGTAATGCATAACGCACGCGCGTGTAATACGTTGGATTATGAACCTAAAAGCGGTTGAATAAGATCCACTTTATGAGCAACTGTGAAAAAAAGTATATATGTAGTATATCAGTTGTCTAGTACCCATAACACAAGTTTAGCTTGGGGCTAGATGGCGATGTGTGGAATGTCTTGCAATATTTATTTATTTATATTTTATTGAAATCAAAGGTTGGTACTTGTAATACTGTTTGAGGCGGGAATCGAACCCACGACCTTGGCAGGCAGGTGTTCGTCCAATGCGCCAGAGGAGTCGTCTTTATGTGCACTAGTGACAAGCTCTGGCTTCAGACAAGTACTTTTCCGCTACTAGACTTTTTGGTTGGGTTCTTTTTGCATGAGGATGAAGTAGAATATGTCCAGCGCCTATACTACCCTCTCAGCTTAGTCGACCGTGTCGAGTAGCGCACGTATTCATAAGAAAAATCTATTGGTGCATGGCTACTAGCCGGGTTTCGAATCACCGACCTTCGGAATTAAAAAGGTCAGTAGGCCAACATCGATCTTATTTTTAATAGCGATCTTTTTAGTCCACTTAATATGTCGCTGGTCATAAATTAATTTAGACTTGAAGATGAAACTTGAAACTTGAAGTTGAAGATGAATTTAGACTTGAGATTACTTGAAGTCTCTTCATCCCATGTAAAAAGGCCTGTAATTTCACTGTGACCTTTTTAAATTGTTAATAGAGCCATCTGTCTTCCAATAGCCGTACTAACTCAAAAATTTGTCGAAGGATTAAAATTAATTAAAAATAATATGTTAAAACATTTTAATCAGTTTAAATTAAATTCATAAGTAATTAATTATAATACATTGACTTTATACAAATTATAATATAACCGGTAACATTAATAAAAATTATAGTTCTACTTTTAATTCGTCAAAGTAGGTAACCTTTTTATAATTAATTATTCTAAATAGGGACATAATTTACAAATTATTTTAAATAAATTATTTATAAATAGTTTTACTGTTGATAGTCCGCTTCTAGTGAATTATTAGTTCAAAAATAATACGTTTGCAAGAAAACTTAAGCCTCGCATAGTTATAGGAAAAACGCTAGATGGCGCTATTTTAAATAATCAACTTTTTGTTGCCGAAACAGTTCGTCTTCTTCGTTTGGTCTGAATAGCTTGCGTTTGCAATGAAGGTTGTATTCTAACGTAGTTCCCGTAGGGTGTGTTGATTGTCTGTGGTCCTGCATAAGGATCAACGACAACATTAACAACTTTGTTTTCTACTGGAGTTGCAGCGTCATCTCTGTTCCAAGTAGCTGTAACACAAATAATAAAAATATATGATGATTTATTTACAAGATCGATAGGTAAAAATTCGTTCATTTGCATTTTTTTAATTAATATCAGCGCCATCTAAATTCCGGTAGCTAAATCACTTTGTCAACTATTTAGTAACAAATAAAGAACCTTAAAAAGTTCTTGCAACGTAACACTGCTACTGAGAGCTAGATGTCGCTAGAATCTTTAAAAAAAATGTTCCAATTGTTAAAACAGATGACGCTATATTTTAAAAATAGTTTCATTTATCAATAATAGATGGCTCTGTTTTCAATCTGTAACACTGTGAGACTCAAAACGTAAGATTTCATTGTAATTTGTTTTTAATGTTTTTACTTACAAACTGGCGCATGTTCCTCGTGATGTCCATTATGTATGTGAAGATGGATCTCTTTAGATGGATGCGGTTCCCACTGCGGAGCCCAGCCGTGGTGAGGTTGGTGTTTTTGGGCAAAAAGAGCCCCAATCTGGAAAAAATGGAGATAAATTTTGATGAGCAATCGGAATAAAAAGTAGCCTATGTATTATTTTTTTTTAATAAACGGTTTAAAAATGTGCGAAATCTAGCACAAAAAACGATATCTAGCAAAAAAAGTACTAAACTAATACGCCACCATAAGGTATTTAAGTTTACAAACATCACAACTAGATGGCGCTATCAAAAAACGTAACTTTCCTAGATCGCGCTATCGTTGTGTTTTCAACTTTTGTATATAGTCTGGTTTGAGTTTGGTCGTCAGTATGAGATATATTTAGACAGACAGACGGTTTGTATCTGTGAAATACATCCGTCTAGCTATTACGGTTTTTTTTTTTGAGAACACAAGCTTGATAAAAGTCAAGCCGTGTTGATAAAAACAAAATCGGTCAAGTGAGAGTTAGGCTCGTGCACGAAGGGTTCTGTATAGGAGCCGCACTATAATTTTTGGAACGAAGTTTATTGTCGCGCGTTGCGAAAGGGGGCTAGACGGAAAAAATTAAGACTAAGTGTAACGACACTTTTTGCTATAGTTGTAAGGCGTGCGCGTGTTTCTCTGTCTGTCTCTCTCTTACTCTCTCTCTCATAGAATTCAAGCCAGTTTAATAAAATTGAGCCTACTGATTAAGTTTATATTACACTAGCTGCGGCCCGCGGTTTCACCCGCGTAAGTCTCGATCCCGTGGGAATTTCGAGATAAAAAGTATCTTATGTCCGTCTCCTGGCTCTAAGCTACCTCCCTACCAATTTTCACCCAAATCTGTTCTGCCGTTCTTGAGTTATAAGTGGTGTACCTAACACGACTTTCTTTTATATATATGGACTAGCTGCGCCCCGCGGTTTCACCCGCGTTTGTCCCGATCCCGTGGGATTTTTTCTCGCCTTTTAAACCTTCCCTAGACCTCCACGAACATTTCAAGACTAAGATAAGATAAATCCGTTCAGCCGTTCTCGAGTTTTAGTGAGACTAACGAACAGCAATTCATTTTTATATATATAGATTATATTTGTTAATAATAAAAAATAAATTATTAAAACTTTTTTTTATTATAACTTAAAAAAAATGTTTTTACAATTCCTTCACCTAATTAATCAAAAGAAACTTCGTTCCATCCGGGTGTCCCTTGACACCTCTCAAGTTTACGGCAACAGAAATACATTACAGCCTGGTGACAGACAGACGGACAGTGGATTCTTAGTAATAGGGTCCCGTTTTTACTCTTTGGGTACGAAACCCTAAAATAGATTCTGAAAGTTTATTTGCCAAAACCACAGTTAAGCGGTATCAGAAGACCTCGTCAATATAACATATTAACTGCATCCCACAGTTCCACCCACGTAACTCCTGATCCCGTGTGAAAATCGGGATAAAACGTAGCCTATATGTTAATCCAGGTTTTCAGCTATCTACAAACAGAGTTTCATCGCAATCGGTCCTATAGTTTATGCGTGAAAGAGTAACACACATACTTGAACACTTTTTTCAAGCTGGCAACACTTCGAAAAATGCTAAAATAATGTGCTAGATGTTAAGAGGAAAGGGTACCGGCGCTCTCTCCATACAAACGTAGTGGACTGTTTTCTCCCTGGATAATGACATAAGAGCAAATATTTTTGTTGCATAAAACTTATAACTGCCATGACCATCCCCCTATGTTGTGTTTTTTTTATTTTAAAATCTTAATTTCTATGATAATTAGAAAATGAAAAGAAAGAAAATATAGCCTATAACTGCAATGACTATGCCCAGTCATTGCAGTTATAGGTTTTATGCAACAAAAATATTTGTGCCATCTAGCCACCAAGCTAAGTAACTAGACTTGTGTTATGGGTGCTAGACAACTCATATACTACTTATACACTTTTCTTTATATTAGCTTTATTATAAAGCTGAAGAGTTTGTTTGTGTGTTTGTTTGTTTGTTTGAACGCGCTAATCTCAGGAACTTCTGGTTCGAATTGAAAAATGATTTTTGTGTTGGATAGTCCATTTATCGAGGAAGGCTATAGGCTACTTTTTGTCCCGATATTCCCACGAGATCGGGACTTACGCGGGTGAAACCGCGAAGCGCAGCTAGTTAAGTATAAATACAATTTTAAAATTAGGGACATGGTAATGGCTGTTATAAGTTTTATGCAACAAAAATATTTGTTCTAGTGTCATTATCCAGGAAGAAAACAGTCGACTACGTTTGTATGGAGAGAGCGCCGGTACCCTTTCACCTTAAATGACAAAATAAAAATGCTAAACCGGCTTTTAAAATGCGAAATCTAGCACAAAAAGTGCCGAATTGATACGCCACCATTTGTTATTTCAGTTTCCAAACATCACAACTAGATGGCGCTATCAAAAAACGTAATTTTCCTAGATCGCGCTATCGTTGTGTTTTCAACTTTTCATAGAGTCTGGTTTGAGTTTACTTCTAATGTGACAGACAGACTAAGTATCTGTGAATTTCAACTAATTTTTTTGAAAACACAAACTTGATACAAGTCAAGTTGTGTTTATAAACTAAATCGGTCAAGTGCGAGTCGGGCTTGCGCGCGAAGGGTTCCGCACTTTATTGTATGGGGCCTGTTGGGGTTCTGTAAACAGAGGGTAAAATAAAAACGGGACCCTATTACTAAATCGCTGTCCGACTGTCTGTTCCAGGTCTTATCTCATGAACCGTGATAGCTAGACAGTTGAAAAAATATTTTTTGAGTATGTTTTAAGTTTTTTTCATGTTTATGATTTTGAGGCATTTCTTTTGTTAATTATACTCCCACAAGGGCAGGCAAAAGACTTTAAACTTATACAGCCTCGCCTAACATACAATATTTTTAGGGTTTTTGGCTTACAGCAGATCTTGTTATTATTTCATACTAGTTGCGCCCCCCAGTTTCACCCGTGTATCTCCCGATCCCGAGTCTCTAGTTGTTTTTGTTTGAAGGAGTACTTGTACTTGTATACGGGCTGTTTTCCGCCATTGGACCCTTTTTAATTGGGTCCTTTTTGCGTGAGGATGGAGTAGGCTTGCCTAGCACCTACTACCCTCTCAGCTTAGTCGACCGTGTCCAGAGGAGAGACCTTGTCAATATTTCTGGAGCCAACTAAGCCGCGGGTTTCATCACGATGTTTTCCTTCACCGTAAGAGCAATGTCAATTAGCGCACATAAATTTTTCATAAGAAAAATCCATCCAGACCACAGAAACCACGGCCTTCAGAATAAACGTCAAGGTATCTACCACTAAGCCAACACCGCTCTAAATTGAAGGAGTAACAAACAAACAATGTGATTGTTTGTTACTCCTTTTTTTGTTTTATACACTAAAACCCTATCTATTAAAAAACCGCATCAAAATCCGTTGCGTAGTCATAGATCTAAGCATACATAGGGACAGACAGACGGAAGCGACTTTGTACCCCACTACGGCGAAGCGAAAAGGGAGGGTTATGTTTTTTATTCTATGTAGTGAAGAAGGATTCTGTCCGTTGTTGGACCACCATAACACAATAGTTGTTTAGCTTGGGGCTAGATGGCGCTGTGTAAAGTGTCCTATATTTATTACTAGCAACGCTCCGCGGTTTCACTCGCGTAACTTCCGATCTCTTGGGAAAATCAAAATAAAAAGTAACCTATAGCCTTCCTCGATAAATGGACTATCCAACACAAAAAGATTTTTCATATTCGAATTAGTAGTTCCTGAGATTACCGCGTTCAAACAAACAAACACTTCAGCTTTATAATATTAGTATAGATTCCACACATACGCATGACGCAATGCAGGTGCGCAGACGCAGGTCATTCTTGCCTGTAACTAAGTTTTTACATACTTTTTTATATAATTAAATAATAAATATTGCAGGACATTCCACACATCGCCATCTAGCCCCAAGCTAAGTAACTACACTTGTGTTATGGGTGCTAGACAACTCATATACTACTTATACACTTTTTCTTTTGTAAATATATACTTATAATACATAGAAACAACCAGACCAAAGGCAAATATCTAAGCATAAATACATGTCTGAGGCGGGAATCGAACCCGCAACCCTGTGTTTGGCAGTCCGGCATGGTGACCATTGTGCCAACTGGGTCGTCAAATTTAAGTAGGTAATACAAATAAGTATGACCTTCTTTTAATTTATTAGGGTCCCGTAACCAAAGGGTAAAATCGGAACCCTATTACCACTCCACTGTCCGTCTGTCTGTCACCAGGCTGTATCTCATGAACCGTGATAGCTAGACAGTTGAAATTTTGAACAGATTATGTATTTCTGTTGCCGCTATAAAAAAAAACAGAAAAACGCTCGGCCGAGCTACATGGTAGGCGGAGTGGGGGTGTTAGGTTTTATTATCGTTACGGAATTTCTTGATTCGGTTACCGCGCTCAAAGCCCGCGATAAAAGCTGGTAAGGAACCCTTCATGCACAACTCCGACTCGAACTTGGCCGGTTTTTATTTACCACAAATTCGACTTTGAACTTGTAAAAATCAAATATTTACTTATCTCTAGAACAAAATTCAAGGTTTCCTTATAAATACACACGTATAGGTGAAAGTGTATATGATCAAAAAACTTAATCAATCAGCAATGGCGCTAGGGTCTTCGTAAAATCATAAAATTACATGAAATATTTTTAGTTCCTTAAAATTCCGCCTGTAAATCTAACTTGGTTGAAGTTGAAACTACTTTCATTGTGTAACAAGGATGATATAATTAGACTTTGTATGAGTGCGAGGGAGACGGCTATAGTGGTCAGTTTCGTCAGCAAAAACGTTTTTAGGTTATGAGAATGGACATCTTTAATTCAAAAGAAATATTAAAACCTGCCAAGTGTGAGTTGGACTAGCTGTACAATTTTGTATAGCAGCCCCATTTATTGGAACGAAGTTGGAACGTTGGAACGCGTTGAGAAAGGCGGCTAGACGGAAAAAATTAAGTTGTAACGACACATTTTGATTTTATTACATTTCCTTCACTAATTAATCGAAAGAAACTTCGTTCCATCCGGGTGTCATCTTTCAAGTTTTTTGTTTTTTTTTTCAGTTTATAAATATTTGTTGTTACAGAAATACATAATCTGTGAAAATTTCAACTGTCTAACTATCACGGTTGATGAGATACAGCCTGGTGACAGACAGAAATTAGTGGAGTCTGTAAAGGGTCCCGTTTTTATCCTTTGGGCACGGAACCCTAATAAAAACTACTGAACCAATTGTCATTAAAGATATATTATGTACTTGGATAGCTAGAGTCCTGGAATATGCAAGATTGCAGCCCAATTACGAAGTCGAACGGATGAAACCGCGGGACGCAGCTAAGCTTAAAAAATGGCTATGGACCAAAAACCATAACCCTCCCTTCTGGCTTCTCTCATAGTCGGGTAGCTACTTCTGCTCAAAAAACCCTGACCAAAAATAATTATTTTGAGTTTTTAGCTATTCTCCCGCGGTTCTACCCGCATAGATCCTGATACCGTGGGAATATCGAAATAAAAAGTAACCTATGATACTCCCAATGAATGAATGTATCTAGATACTAAGTTTCATCAAAATCGGTCCAGTAGTAATGCAGATAATGTATATATTTAACCCAATGCCCAGCCCAATTGGATATTTTTAAGAAGAAAGATGAGAACGAGTACTTTGGTGTCAATATCGACCCCCTGGCCCCTGGCCCTATATGGGGGAAAAAAGTTAAATAAAAAAAAACCAGAGGAAATTCTAGCATCTTCTTTCATACTACTTTAGCAGCTCAAGCAACCAGCAACAGCCACTACGGCCCATGTAGACGCTGCACCTACTTGGAACACCACCGGTAGCAGTGCTTTCATTATTTTCTTGAAACGTATACCGAAGATGTCTCACCTTAGCAGCTCCAGCCACCAGCAATAGCTTCAGTATGAGCAGTGTGACAGCGAGCGTCTTGATGCCGACCAGCGCAGCCACTACGGCCCATGTAGACGCTGCACCTACTTGGAACACCACCGGTAGCAGTGCTTGCATTATCTTCTTGAAACGTATGCCGAAGGTTCTTCCTGGAACGAAAAGGTTAACTTATGTTTCAACAAAACACTAATAACTACAAAATATTACTTTACAACATAGTACTAAGTTCATATAACTATGTTCGAAATAACTACGGTCGATTCACATACTGTTCGAAATAACTACGGTCGATTCACATACTGTTCGAAATAACTACGGTCGATTCACATACTGTTCGAAATAACTACGGTCGATTCACATACTGTTCGAAATAACTACGGTCGATTCACATACTGTTCGAAATAACTACGGTCGATTCACATAATGTTCGAAATAACTACGGTCGATTCACATAATGTTCGAAATAACTACGGTCGATTCACATAATGTTCGAAATAACTACGGTCGATTCACATAATGTTCGAAATAACTACGGTCGATTCACATAATGTTCGAAATAACTACGGTCGATTCACATAATGTTCGAAATAACTACGGTCGATTCACATACTGTTCGAAATAACTACGGTCGATTCACATAATGTTCGAAATAACTACGGTCGATTCACATAATGTTCGAAATAACTACGGTCGATTCACATACTGTTCGAAATAACTACGGTCGATTCACATAATGTTCGAAATAACTACGGTCGATTCACATAATGTTCGAAATAACTACGGTCGATTCACATACTGTTGGAAATAACTACGGTCGATTCACATACTGTTCGAAATAACTACGGTCGATTGACATAATGTTCGAAATAACTTGAGCTAACGAATGATTGATCTAATGGTTTTTTAAGATATTGGATGTTTCAACTATGTACGAAACATCTATCTGTCATATGTCGGTCATGGCGCTAATAGTTTCTTAAAACACGGTTTTTCAAATGCAAAAAATGGTCCTAAAAAGGACCTAAAAAGCTTTTTCATTACTCATACTCCGAAAGTAGGTCTAAAGATGCCTGAAGAGCGTTTAGAAAGAAAAACTTTCAGCCCTAGGGAAAGTCGCTTTCACTGACAGCTGTCATGTCAAATTATGGCTTCGTGCGGCTTGTGCAATGTGCTTGTAGCCAGTATCAGTATCATTACGCATTAGGAACTTCAAAAACCTAACCTCCTTGCTTTAGGTAACACCAAATAATAACAATTATGGGTTCACACGGCTCATGCATACTGCCAGAGGTAGTATGGAGTATGGAGTCTCTCATTCACTCTCGTTATTATGAAGAATTTTATGTATTATTCGTAATGAAAAGCCCAGTGTTTACCTCGGGTAAAAGACTCATTGAGTCCCGAGATGGGGTTTGGCGCCCGAGCGTAGCGAGGGTGCTAATAGTTCGAGGGACTTAACTTTCAGACCTAGGGTAACAATGTACTATTATCGAACCTGGAACCTTGATAAATCTACAAATCATGCAAATCGTTGGAGCCGTTTCCAAGATCCTGATTATATATAGATTTATACAAGAACTAGCTGTTGCCCGCGACTTCGTTTGCGATGTGGTTTTGGGTTATATAGAATACCTAGCATTTTTCGGCATAGATACAATTTATCATTCGGTGTAAGTTATAAAACAAAATAGGTAGTTACATTGTTTTTAAACTATATTTTTAATTGATTTGGCGAAGGCACTTTACTTACTCATACTCCGAAAGTAGGTCTAAAGATGCCTGAAGAGCGTGTAGAAAGAAAAACTTTCAGCCCTAGGGAAAATCGCTTTCACTGACAGCTGTCATGTCAAATTATGGCTTCGCACGGCTCATCCATACTGCCAGAGTACTGACAGAGAGTACATAATAGGTTTTTTCTTAGTAATCGAATTCAGGTAGATATATTTAGTTCAAGATATCTTATTTAATAAAATAAATGTAAAGGTGAAAATGGTCAAAGCGTATGACCATGCTGCGCCTCTGCCGGCGCCCTGTCAAGATGTTGCAGATGTGGCTTTATGCGACCGTGCGGTCAGTGTTGTTCCTTGAGTAAAAAAATACTGGCAGGAAATGCTTGCATTTTGAATGATTTTAATTAGTATTATCTTTTGTTATTTTATTATGTTTTTGTGTTAAGTTTAATCTGGTTTTTCATTTATGATTGTGTATTTTGTGTAAATAACATTTTCTAGACAAACCGTGTTACAAAAACTGTAATTTAAATCTACGGACTTCGCGTCATTACTCAGTGTTGGATAAACTAATTAATAAAAATCACTTCGGTAAGTACCGACGTATTTGAGTATTGAAAACATATTGAAAACAAACAGCAAAAACAAATAAATCTACATAATCTATAACCTCTTTGGTCCCAACCTTGTAAGAGGATCAGGTAGTATGGAGTCTCTCATTCACTCTCGTTATTAGGAAGAATTTTATGTTTATTCGTAATGAAAAGCACAGTGTTTACCTCGGGTTTGTTTTGTTTACCCAAGGTGTGAAAGTCACTCATTTAGTCCCTCGAACTATTAGCGCCCTCGCTACGCTCGGGCGCCAAACTCCGTCTCGGGACTCAATGAGTGACTTTCACACCTTGGGTAACAATGTACTATTTTTGTTAATTTTTCACAAATAAAACATAATACACAACAATATGATAAGCTAAAACTAAGTCCAATTTCTATTCGCACAAATTTTTCAAAATACTTTGTCTTCCTAGTTATCTTTAGATTTTTGTAAATTAAAGAAAAAATAATTATCAACTACCTTTGTGTCTCGATTCATATTCTTCAATTAATCATATAAGAGGTTATTATAGTATTTATTACACCAACATCATGCAAATAATAATCTATTTTGGTGCAAATAATAATATACATTGTTTTTATTATCAAATAATAATATTAATGATTAAAAAGAAAGGCCATTGGACAGAACAAATACTAATACTTAAAATAACGCGATGCACATTGAGATCCTTACATATTGATAGCAGGCATTACGTTGAACAAAAAATGCTTTCACACCAAACATCTAAAGCATCTCGGAAACGGGGTATTTGAAGGAACGTGATGTCCTATGATTTCACAAAAGTGCACGGTGCTCTTTGAGACTCATACCTATCGATAGAGGGCATCGACAAATAATAAAAACACCAACCCTCTAAAGCGTTTTCGATACAGGGTTTTTGAAGAAACGTGATGTTCCTTGATTTTCTAAGAGTGCGCGGTGACTTTATGCCAAAAATAATTGTGTATAATTATGTTATGCCTAGTTTAGGTTTTTATGTCAAAACCGATTATTCCAAAACCTTTATGCCAAACTACAAAAGGACATTTAACTTCTAAAGCGAGACGTTTCGGAAATGGAATATTTAAAGAAAAATGAACCTATAATTTTTCAAAAGTTTGCGGTTCACTTTGAGTCCCATACCTATCGAAAATGACAAATAATGCCATCAAACAAAACCTATAAAGCGTTGGGCATAATTTATTCATCGGGTCTAAAATCACAGCGCAAAAAACATAACATAACATATAACCACTCTACCATACTGAATGTCCGGACCCCTTTTCCAATTTTCTAAATTCTTGACCAAAATACCCAGTTTTTTTTATTAGGTAGCTGGCAGGCCTACGTAATTTTGGGAAAAAAATGATTTTTACAAATAACTACCTGTATATTTTTTAACCGACATCAAAAAAGGAAGAGGTTCTCAATTCGTCACGTATATATTTATTTTTTTATGTATGCTCGCTGATTACTCGTAAACTCTTGGAGCGATTTGCAAAATTATTTTTTTGTTTTTACTATTTAAGGTTTCCGCTACTTGAACTCATAATTCAAACTATAGCAGGAGAAAAGCGCGATAGAAGTGTACCATCGGAGGTCTTCGGTAAAGGAGATCGGTAATATTATGTAGTAGTACCTCTTTTTACTAACCTCATTTTCAGTTTCACGTAGGTAGTAATAAATGCAAACTATTTGGTTTTATGACAGTTGTCATCTTGAGCGGAGGCATGTACTGCAGCCCTACCATGACTTTTTGAAGAACTCGAAAAAAAGAAAACCTTTTTCGATCACTCTCTTGTCCGTTTGTCTGTCAGTGTGTCACTACCGATATTCTCAGAGACGGGTGGACCTAGTAAGTTGATTTTTAGGAAGTTTCATAGTAAATACTTAATATATTATGTTTAATCGAATACGTAAAAAACCCGTGGTAAGGATACTGTTCCCTTCTGACGTTCGATTACGTTTTACCACGGAAAAATATTTCGATTTCACATTTTTTAAATGTTTTTTTATCAAATATCTTAATTATTGTATTAAACTCAAATTGAAACATACCCTAAATGTTAATCTGATATTTCCTGAACATATTTGTGTGGACCTTGTCGAAATCTGTTCTGTAGTTTATGAGATTACCTGGTTCAAACAAACAAACAGACAGACAAACAGACAAACAGACAAACAGACAAACAGACAAAAATTCTAAAAACCACCCTATCGTGTTCAGCTAACGATTTAAAGACGACCTGTGTATTTTTTTTCTGGATATCTTACAATTACAGATTTTTTGATGTCTACAGATTTATTATATGTATAGATTGCTCGTTTAAATATAAGATAGAAAAAAAAGTATTCATCAAAATCGGTTGATAAAAAAAGAAGATATGTGCGAACATCCATAAAAAAAACTTACAACCGAATTGAGAATCTCCTTCTTTTTTAAGTCGATTAAAAAGTAGCCCTTTTATGATCACTTTTTTGTTCGTCTGTTTTTTTTAACTTTTTTTATCAAACAAGTAACTATTTACTTAAATATATACCCCCCTCGGTCGTTATCACTTTTTCCCAATTAATAAAGAGATCAATCGAGCATCAAACAAGAAATGACCCTAATGATGTTTAAAGTAGAATATAATCGGAAATTGACTAGCTCATACCGCGGATTTGTTCGAGTTTTCCTTCACTAATCATCGGAGAAAATGTAGACCACAATGTTTTTGTCTATTTCTGTTCATGTTTGTTTTTGTCGATGGTCTTTTTAAGCGTCTTACGGTCTTTTTAACGCGTTGATATCTTTTTTACGATAAAGTTTTACTAGGTGACTGTGCCCTGCAGTTTTGTCCGAATAGGTCTTGACCTCGTAAAAATATTGGTATAAAAAGTTGCCTTTGTGTTATTCTATAAATCTAGCTATCTTCATACAAAATTTCATCGTAATCGATTTAGTAGTTTTTGTTAAATATGGAATTATGGTCTTGTTACTCCAAAATTCTAATACTTAGTTACAGCTCAATCAATTAATAATATTAAATTAATAAATTTAATTTATTTAAAACTTTTAAAATTGTACTAAATTATTGAAGTAAAAATACAAAAAAAAAACATTAAAACCACAATTGGGCTAAACTTGTTCAAATGTGATATAACTTATTATTTGTTAGAAGCTTGTAACCTATAGAAAGAGAAATATAAAAAAATAAAAATATAGCAGGACATTCCACACATCGCCACCTAGCCCCAAGGTAACTAGACTTGTGTTATGGGCGCTAGACAACTGATATACTACCTATACACTTTTCTTTAGCAAATCTATACTTATATTACATAGAAACAACCAGACCACAGACAAATATCCAAGCATAAATACATGTCTGAGGCGGGAATCGAACCCACAACCCTGTGTTTGGCAGTCCGGCATTGTGTCAATCTATACTTCTATACTAATATCATAAAGCTGAAGAGTTTGTTTGTTTGAACGCGCTAATCTCAGGAACTACTGGTTCGAATTGTAAAATTATTTTTGTGTTGGATAGTCCATTTATCGAGGAAGGCTATAGGCTACTTTTCATCCCGATATTCCCACGGGATCCACGGGATCCAAACCGCGGAGCGCTGCTAGTAAATAATATAGGTTTGCGATAGTCATTGCATTCTGGATAGATTAGAAACATTTCAAAACACGAATACGGAAAACGAATGCGAAAAACTTAAAGTATGCAGCCGGCCTTAGCCGTGCGAAGCCATTTCTCATTAGAAAAAACTCGGGCGAGTTAAAAATTGCTAATTAACAACGCAAGTTGCGTGCGCGCACTAATAAAAACAAACAAACGAATTCATTTAATAACTTTTTCATCGTTTAGAGACAATGACCAGCAAAATATATGAATATTTCTTTCACTTTCTATTTCTACATCATTGTCAGGAACTGAGTTTAGTATGGCGGGTGTTATTGGAACGAAGTTCCTTATAGCACGTTGCGAAAGGGGGCTAGACGGAAAAAATTAAGACCAAAAGTTGTAACGACACTTTTTGATTTTATTACAATTCCTTCACTAATTAAACGAAAGGAACTTCGTTCCATCCGGGTGTCCCTTGACACCACTCAAGTTTTTTTCATTCATCATCATATCAAAGTATCAAACATAGGACTTCCTGGATTTTTACTACAGTGCGAAAAAAGTTTTTAACACTTTCCATCGATATCTCTTTTTCCTTATCTCTGTGCAAACAGCGACCGCATTGCGTTTGTATCGAAGCGTATACGCGACATCATCGCTACAAAAGTCGCCGCGGGCGAGTAGTGAAAGAAATAATAAATCTATTTCAAGTAACAATAATCAAGCTATGTTTAATAGGATATAACCTTAGATCATTCAACTAGTAAAGTCCAGTTACCCAGAGGTAATTGATCTCCCCAGCCTATGTCTGACGAGTTGCGTGTTACATCTTAACTGAATGAAATAATAGACGTAACAATCATTTACCTACTATCACGCGTGGCTATGTAACAACAGAGAACAATGTCTAATTGTAATCTTTATACATAACTAGCTTTTGCCCGCGTCCGCGTATTAGTTGAAAATGGACTAAGAAATCACGTTATCCCATAAAAACTTTGCCCCCCTTTTTTACCCCCTTAGGGCTACCCCTATTACCCCTATGATTTTCCGAAATTCTACAATTTCGGAAAATCCTTTCTTATCAGACCCTCTAAGTTTCAGATTTCTACGATCAGCGGTTTAGGCTGTGCGTTGATCCGTCAGTCAGTCATTCAGGACAAACCATTTTATATATATGAAATATAAAATAAACAAAAAAAAAAGACGAAAAATAAAAAGTTTCAAAATATGTCTCAGACAAGTATTTATGTTCCATCAATTCTGTTAAAGAATGTTTATGCAAAATTTTAAATAGATTGGACCAAGCAATCACGTTGTCCCATACAAACTTTGCCCCCCCCTTTTCACCCCCTTAGGGGTACAATTTCAGAAAATCCTTTCTTATCGGATGCCTACGTCACACAAACAACACACTCTCCAAGTTTCAGATTTCTACGATCAGCGGTTTGGGCTGTGCGTTGATCCGTCATTCAGGACAACGCATTTTATATGTATAGATAGATAATTATGATATACTTATACTTAAGAAGAACTCTCTAAAAATTCGTCCATTAGTGTAAAAAAATCATACAACCGAATAAATAAATAAATATTGCAGGACATTCCACACATCGTTATCTAGCCCCAAGCTAAGTAACTAGACTTGTGTTATGGGTGCTAGACAACTCATATACTACTTATACACTTTTCTTTTATTAATATATACTTATAATACACAGAAACAACCAGACCACAGACAAATATCTAAGCATAAATACTTGTCTGCGGCGGGAATCGAACCCGCAACCCTGTATTTGGCAGTCCGGCATGGCGACCATTGTGGCAACTGGGTCGTCATTCAATAAGAGATTGTGCAACGTGTTCGTGGTAGGTAGTTAAAGCTACCTATTTTTTCTATCTATACATATAAAATGCTTTGTCCTGAATGACTGACTGACTGACGGATCAACGCACAGCCTAAACCGCTGATCGTAGAGACCTGAAACATGGAGGGTGTGTTCTTTGTATGACGTAGGAATCCATTAAGAAAGGATTTATCAAAATTTTACTCCTAAGGGGGTGAAAAAGGGGGACAAAGTTTGTATGGGACAACGTGATTCCTTGGTCCATTTTCGACTTTTACGCGGACGAAGTCGCGGGTAAAAGCTAGTATTCTTATATACTTACTTAGCTATACTTCTATACTTATATATGAGTTGTTAGAACCAAATATTCACCTTGGATGCAGTACTCGAGTCCACTAACCTCGGACATTTGCTAACGGTGAACGTAACGCTAGTTTTAATTTGATTGGATTTCAGTACAAAATATAGATATGATGAATTGGAGATAGTGTTGCGGAGTTTCTGGTAGGAAATGTTAGTTTCTGAGAGTAATTTGTACCTTATTCGAAACCACATAGATTAAATAAAAATGATTTTCGAAAAAAAAAAACAGTTTTCTCAGTAACTACTTTAGAGCACAGTTGCATGAATCGCATCCACCATAATAAGAAATATGACCATTTTTAAAAAAATAAAGGATAGTCTCCTTAAGGCGCTGTTCCAGTACCGTGTGTAGGCCCATACATTACCTTAGCCCCCGCTCTCAAAAACGTAGCGTGCTGCGTGCTAACTGTTATATTTGATCGATATGCAAAACATTTTAGCATTATTATCCACAAATATAGTTCCTAGAGGTCAAAACCTATCATTTGATTCATTTTTAGAAACAAACGTTAAGTATTTTTGAATAAAACCCGATAAACGATCTCTGTTTTCTAACATTTTTTTTATCGAACGATTGTTCATATCTTGTTTTCAACCACAATAAACAAAGATATGGTTATTAAACTACAATATCCATTTATATCCAAATAACAAAAAAAGAGTATTTGATTACTTAGAGTTGCTTAAAACAAAGGTCAATTTTGGTAGCTTTATTAGCACCTGCCCTTAAACGTGTTCTCGTAGCTACAAAGCGACGGTGCCTTTATTAATTCTAACCCTTAGGGGGTGAAAAAGGGGGACAAAGTTTGTATGGGACAACGTGATTCCTTGGTCCATTTTCGACTTCTGCGCGGACGAAGTCGCGGGCAAAAGTTAATTGTTTATATTATTTTTATCACAGTTGCTCATAAAGTGGATTCTTCGTCTTATTCAACCGCTTTTAGGCTCATAATCCAAAGTATTACACACGAGTGCGTTATGCATTATCTCGACGCCAATAGTGTGTTATAAGTTATCCTGATAAGTTACATTGGTATCTTACTGCTAATTACATGTTAGGTAGATGAAACATTCTTAATTTATCTGGTTTATACTGTTTTGATGGATAAAATAAAGTAGGGACAAAAAAAGAGGTTTTACTCCAGCAATAAATGTTGTCTATAAAGTCGGTTTAGGAACGATAATTTTACGTGATAACGTCTTAAAAATGATAAAAAATTTAGTGTTGTTTTTTCTTTACTTAAATATAGTTTTTTCCGTACCATTATATTCTGTTTTAACCCCCGACAAATGGAAAAAAACCTAAAAAATATTGTATGTCAGACGAGGCTGTATGTATAGGTTAAAAATCTTTTGCCTGGCCTTTCGGGAGTATAATTAACAAAAAATTATTGCCTGAAAAAATTGTAAACATACATAGGCTGCACTAAAAGTATCGGGAATGGAATATTTCCACTGTTCCTGTCATATTTAAATCTTTTTAATTGAAAACTCCTTGGTTTTAGTTTTAGGTTAGGTTAGGTTAAAGTAAAGTTGATGCTATGTTCACAACAAGCTTTAGTTTATTAAGTATTGTTTGTAATAATTGTATATTTTATTGTTAATAAAGAAATTTTAAAATTAAATTAAATTAATTAGACATTGGCATGAGTCAAATACAAATAATCTTGCATGAACAATTAGGTGTAAAAAAGTTGTTTTTCCGATGGATACCGCCTTCGCTCTGTGAAGAGCAAAAAGTGGCTCGCGTTACTTGGTGCGTCAGAACTCTCGAAAGATTCCACGCAGGATCCTCAAATGCTGTATACAACATCGTATCAGGTGACGAATCCTGGATATACGCGTACGAACCCGAAACAAAAAACCAGTCACGAGTTTGGGTGTTCGAAAATGAGTTAAAGCCAACAAAAATTGTTCGTTCACGGAGTGTTGCAAAAAAAATGGTGGCCACGTTTGTCTCCAAAACCGGCCATGTTGTGACTATTCCTCTTGAGGGACAAAGAACGGTTAATGCAGAATGGTATGCTAGCATTTGTTTGCCACAGGTCGTTTCTGAACTCCGTAAAGAGAACTGCAGCCGCCGCATCATCCTCCATCACGACAATGCGAGTTCTCACACCGCGAACAGAACAAAAGAGTTTTTAGAGCAAGAAAACATAGAATTATTAGACCATCCGCCGTACAGCCCCGACCTAAGCCCTAATGATTTCTATACTTTCCCTAAAATAAAGAATAAATTGCATGGTCAGAGATTTTCATCACCTGAAGAAGCTGTGGACGCCTACAAAACGGCCATTTTGGAGACCCCAACTTCCGAATGGAATGGTTGCTTTAATGATTGGTTCCATCGTATGGAAAAATGTGTCAAATTTCGCGTAGAATACTTCGAAAAGCAATAAATACATTTTTAAATAGTAATGTTGTGTCACTTCCTTGATTCCCGAAATTTTCAGTGCCGCCCTCGTAGACACATGAGTAGAGACTAGAATCAGAGACTAAGGTGTCATACAAGCCTCTGTGATAAGTACACTACTACAAACGTGACGCGCGTGCGTGCGTGAGCACTGGCGGCCCGTCATGTACGGAGAGAAACCGGTCTATACTAGCTCGGCCAGTGCCCGAGTACAAGGCTGTGACACTCGCATGCGTGTGGTAAACGTCACGCGTCGCGTGTCTGTTTTTTAATGTTTAATTAAATATAGTGATAATAATTTGATCTTAGGTAGGGAGGGAGTGAGTGTGGACCATTCTTGTGTTATGATGACGAGTGACGAATAGAAGACTTAAATAATTTTCTTTCTTTCGAAGGAAGGGTGGAAACGATTGAGTGAGTGAGCGAGTGTTCCAGTCCAAACAACTAGGCTTGTGTTATAGTGACTGGACGCGACGGAAAGCATAGTTATATGTATAATATACTACTTGTGAATTCTAGTATGTCAACGTTTATCTATTTAACGTTCGGTTCGACAGTAAAGCTTCCCGGAAAGCCATAAATTTTTTGATTTAGGTATTATGTTCATCATTCATCATTCACCTGCAAGCTGCGCCCCGCGGTTTCAACCGCGTAAGTCTCGATCCCGTGGAAATATCAAAATAAAAAGTAGCCTTTCTAGAAAAATGGACTATCCAACAAAAAACTATTTTTTTCAATTCGAACCAGCATAGATTCGCGCGTTCAAACAAACTCTTCACCTTTATAATATTAGTATAAATAACTCCCGATCCCGTGGGAATATCGGAATATAAAATATCTTATAGCCTCCTCGACAAATGGACTATCCAACACAAAAATAATTTTTCAATTCGAACCAGTAGCTCCTGAGTTAAAGTACACAAACAAACAAACTTTTCGGCTTTATAATATTACTAAAGATTATTCAGCAAAATTCAATTTACATTGTCACCGCGTCACAATAATATCTCACAATATAAGACACTGATACACATTTTTTTTAATAATATAATCCACCTGTGCCAACCCTACATGATTACGTAATCAATTTTGACAGCTCCGAATAACCTTAGTCTCTGGTTCTATTCCTTACTCATGTGACATAGACTTATCACCAAATATTTTGTTATTTATTATTTTGTTTTCTTTTCAAGTCTTTTCTTTTATTCACAACTGTGATAAAAAAACGTCGTACGATACACGTGTGGCTTAATCGATTTAATCTCGGCGATCTATAGACGCACTCGTCATAAACCGCCTCGATGAAATGATCAATTTACCACACTTGTATCGCAATGTACTATTATAATAAGGAATGTGTTTTTGCTGTCAATCGACCGTGAAATAAACAGTTTGTTATAAAAAAAAGGCAGTCTATTTCGGCCTTGTCCTTGGCCTATTCGTATGATGCGTGATTGAGTAACGTTCGGCGAACGTCAATAGAGAATTAAATAACTTTTATTTATAACTAGCTGCGCCCCGCGGTTTCACCTGCGTAAGTCCCGATCCCGTGGGAATGTCGAAAAAAATATCCTATGTCCGTCTTCTGATTGTAAGCTACCTCCCCACCAATTTTCAGCCAAATCGGTTTAGCCGTTCCCGAGTTATAAATGGTGTAACTAACACGACTTTCTTTTATATATATAGATTAAAATTAGTAATATCACAACACAACACAATTTTAAAGTTTTTTTTTTTCGTTTCTTTGACTTTGCATGAATGGCTTAAATTTCGATGACTCTCAACAATAAATATAATAATAAATATTGCAGGACATTCCACACATCGCCATCTAGCCCCAAGCTGAGTAACTACACTTGTGTTATGGGTGCTACACAGCTTTTATTTCGTAAATACACAGGGTTATTGGTAATTATATTTATATTCATTTTTTTCGAATTTCCAAAAGTCGTAGAACAAAAGTTGTTTGTTAAGAGAATTGATAAAATACGTGTTTTCTTTCAGATCTCTTAGCAACCGTTTGTTTAAGTAAAACATACTTAATTACCAGTTAACTAAGTCAATTTAACACGAAGTTAAAAACATGGTTAATTAATAATTAAGTTAATTTCTTTAATCGTTATCTACGTATCAAATCAAATCAAATTTAATTAGAGTTTTCAAAGTTTAATTCTAACTTTCTATTAGAAACTTGGTTTAACCAAAAACAAACATAATTTTATCCTCAAATTATGAATCATTCTGTGTACTAAACCCGTAGTGCGAGTTTTTTCGTATACCAAACGTTATTGTAATTGCCACAATTGTATGGAAAGTTGAAGATTTACGTCCGCAAGGGGGCGCTTTTCAAATTTCCATACAATTGAAATAATTGAAATAGTAGCGTTCGCTATACGAAAAAGCTCACACTACGGGCTGTATTACAAGACCCAGGACAATAACCAAAGAATATACAATAAAAAAAATATTTTGAAATTCAGGCTTATTTCCTTAATTTAAAAAAAAAAATTAAGTTTTCAAATTATGGTTAACTTTGTCCCATGCTACAAACAAATAAAAGACATTCAGATCACCAAAAATCCCGAAATGGTACATAGTTTTTAACCGACTTCAAATAAAGGAGGAGGTTCTCATTTCAGTTGTATGTATTTTTTAAGCTATTGCATAGCTTCTTTTGCTTTGAGCGCGGCGACCGAATCAAGAAATTCCGTAACGAAAATAAAACCTAACACCCCCCTAAAATGAAACCTAACAGCCCCCACTCCGCCTACCATGTAGCTCGGCGGAGCGTTCGCTTAACGTGTATGTATATGGTACGACAGTACGAAGCTCGCACGATGCAATAGCTTTTTTTTTTTATAACACAATTTTAAACAAAGCTCAGGCATGTCGTCGTTTCCATACCCAAAGGGTAAAAGCCCCTTTTACTAATACTCCACTGTCTGTCTATCACCAGGCTGTATCTCATGAGCCATGATAGCTAGACAGTTGAAATTTTCACAGATTATGTATTTCTGTTGCCGCTATAACAACAAATACTAAAAACAGAATATACTGGTACGGAACCCTTCGTGCCCGAGCCCGAATCGCACTTGGCCGGTTTTTCTTGCCGACAAAAACTCCTACAAAATATCATTCAGGTATATATGTATAGATCATGTAAAGAATATGTCTTAACGACCTTTTTGACCTCAATTATTTCACAGATATACATGGTTATTGGTAATTATACTAGCAAGCCGTTGAGGCCTACTTCTGTGTACCGTAACAAACAACTTTTGTTCTTCGACTTTTGGAAAATCGGTAAAAAAATGCAAATTTTTAGGTTTTGTAAATTCGAAAACCAGCTGATTTTTTAAAACAAAGGCCATTCAGACTAAGAGCAGCAGATAAAACTTAAAAAATAAGTAAAATTTTAAGGTTAATGACCTTTCCGTGTTAGGAACAGCTGATTTTCAGGTAAACCTAACCAAAAAATTTAAAAAAAAAAGACGGGTTGCACTCCGGGAGTGCCGGCAGAAGTGAAAACTTGATTATTAACGTTGAGCATGTTTGATATTTTGGAATGGTTAGGGAATAATTTTGCACCAATTGCTTTATCAGTATAAAAGTACTATCATTTATGTGGTAGAATACAATATTCATTTATTGTGCTATCGTACACAAACATGACAATTTATATTACATTAAAAATTTTACACTTTAAAACTATAGCTGTCTACTCTCCGTCCGTCTTACGCTTTTTCGATCAGGTCACGTGTCCTGACGCGAGTTTAAGATTTTATACCCATTACAGAAAAAGTGCTCAACGCCGCTAAAGAAGTTTTCACTTCAAAAATACGAATTTTCAAAAGTCTGTGAACAAAAGTTGTTTGTTTAGGTGTACAGGTATAGCCCTCAACGGCTTGCTAGTATAATTACCAATAACCCTGTATAAATGCAATGAGGGGCTTTATTGGCTACCAAAAGTCACATCTGGTTGTCAATAAATAATATTCGTATAGTCAACCAGTTGCCGAAAAACATTTTCTATAATTAATTCACAACAACCGGCCATCTCAAATGACAGCTAAGTTTCGCAACCCAATTGTTTTGTTTTCTCTATTAATTATATTATAATCTTCGCACGGCTTGTGCATTTAGCCAGTGTCAAGTTATATTTTGCATCGAATTATGACCCGATTTTTCATAAATCGGGCCTAAAGTGTTTCAAAACAGTCAAAGTCGTCATAGACCGTCAAGTATAGAGCTTAATAGGAGATTTGGAGGCAACGAGAAAACTTCATGTTTGACACTGATTTTTACTTTCTTGTGTACTTTCACAGAACTAAATTGAATAACATTCCACCAGAATTATACAATTCAACTCGGGTTACAACTAAGTTTCATGAAAATAAAACTGCAGCACGACATGTTGTTAACTCGTTCCCGCCAAAACTCCCGCAACCCAGTTGTTGAAAATGAAAAAAGGTCTTTGTTTGACAGATATCAACAGATATCAAAAAGTAATTCATTCTTTAACAAAAATCTATATTTAGTCATTGCCCGTAGGTACCTACTTACATCGATTAAGAGGCATAAACAAACTAGTGAGTAGAATTTAAAAAACCATCACGGTTCATGAGTAACAAAACTGCTAAAAACAGTAATCTACAGTAAAAACTATTCGACCCAGTTGGCACAATGGTCACCATGCCGTACTGCCAAACTCAGGGTTGCGGGTTCGATTCCCGCCTCAGACATGTATTTATGCAATAAATAAGTTAAAATAAAAATAATAAAATTACTTAAGGCTATACATGCTGCCAAACGCAACGCGCCAGAAATACCCGTCGTTAACAACTAACATTGTTGATTGTAACGTATGTGTTTTGTTTTTCTCAAAACTGCTGAGATGGAATTGTAGGTGAGATCTTTACCGATATTTTGGGGTAATTTGAGACGAAAATCCCTGGTCATTTCAAAGCTAGACTAGTTTTAATTCTTAATTTTAGTATAGCTTCAACACTATAGGAAATTTTTGGCTCAAAGTCACACTAAAATGAAGGTAAAAATCTTACCTACAATTCCATCTCAGCATTTTTGAGAAAAACAAAACACATTCGTAACAATCAACAATGTTCACCAACGAAGGCGACCGGTGCCGGTAGTAACTATTTAGTAGGCTGTGTACCAAGGTCGTTGGCGTATGGAACCCCCCTTAAATAAAAAATGTCCCAACTCACCAGAAACCTCGCTCAATTCCCGTCCAAAAACACCAAAACTTTTATTATTAAAACTATATTTATCACTAATACTATTTTTGGTTTCAACACAGCTACCACAGCTTAAATTTAACAAAAACAAAAACAGTAAAATAGTCATTTTATAATCTATCATTTTGTATAGAACTCTTAAAATATGAAAGCACGGAATAAACCATTTTATAATTTCTTTTAAATCCATCATTTTTGGTTAACTTTTTAAAACGAATGCATAAAGCCGATGTCACAGATTTGACCCAAATTGGGAGAATTTTGTGTAATATTTCGCGGGTTATTTGGCTCTATGGAGCGTCATTTCGTATCGGTTTCCAAACCGGCACTGGCCGACAAGCAGTGTTGCGGTCTTTCACCTAACTGTTAATGAATACCTTTACGTACAAATATGTACAACTTTCACTGTCTTTTGTATTCATATCCTGACACGTTTTGGGAAAGCATCTTAAGAATTTCCTTAAAAATAAACATTAGAAAATTTGAAATTCAGGCTGTTTTCACTATTATTTAAAAATTTGTTTTATACGATGTAGTGATGGGATATTTTCATGTTTTTTTAAGCTATTGCATAGCTTTTATCGTGGGCTTTGAACGCGGCGACCTAATCAAGAAATTCCGTAACGAAAATAGAACCTAACAACCACCACTCCGCCCACCATGTAGCTCGGCCGAGCGTTCGCTTAACATGTATGTGTATGGTACGACTGTACGAAGCTCGCACGATGCAATAGCTTTACCGCGGCAGTCCCCGAGTGCCACACGTTGCTTTTGTTTTGATTTTGTGGAGCTCGATATTTCGATGGTATTACAAGCATCATTTTCACGATACCCATAAAAAAAAACAAACAAAATCCGTGATATTTCAATATCCCGTTTCCAAAAAATGGTAAATAGGGAAAAGTACTTTTTTCTTTAAAACTACTGAACCGATTTTAATGAAAATTGACATTAGGATACACTGAATCGTTATTCATAATATAGGCTATTTTTATCCCGATATTTTCACGGGCTTGTGACACAAGTGAGTAAACCGCAGAGAATTGCTAAACATATCCAAAAGGCTCTACCAATTTTGATGCCACTTTCCATAGAGGCAGTCTAGAGCGTAAAAACAAGGATATGAAATTGTTATATAAGTGAGAGAAACCGCAGATAATCTACTATATAAAAATAAGTCGGGTTTTCCTTCCTGACGCTATAACTCCAGAACGCACGAACCGATTTCCACGGTTTTGCATTCGTTGGAAAGGTCTCGGGCTCCGTGAGGTTTATAGCAAAGAAAATTCAGGAAAAATTTCAACAGAAAAGCGGGAAATTTGGATATGACAAAACAACGTTTGCCGGGACAGCTAGTTGCTAGTAAAATTGTTAAAACGAGTCTGTTCATTTCTTCCCTCATCAGATTCAAAAGACTTGACCGATTTTGATGAAAATTTGCATAGAGATAGCTAATAATACTAACTAGAACATAGCATAATATGTATGAACTAGCTGCGCTCCGCGGTTTCACCCGCGTAAGTCCCGATCCCATGGGAATATCAAAATAAAAACTAGCCTTCCCCAATAAATGGACTATGCAAGACAACAAGAAATTTTTCTATACGAACCAGTAGTTCCTGAGATTAGCGAGTTCAAACAAACAAACAAACTCTTCAGCTTTTTTAATATTATAGTATAGATTGTTTGACAAACAGGCGAAGCAAGGGCAGAAGTCAGTAGCTAAGTAAAGAAGGTGTTTTTGTTAACTTTACAAGAGAAGACAGCTGTCTGTCACGATTTCAAATTATGAAAGGTTACGCGTTAGGTTTGTTTAGGCATTACCATGACGTTAGCATAATTTTTATTATTATATTGAAAGTAAAAGGCCTTTGAACAAAACAGAAATGGTAACTTAAAATGCGGAGGTGCATATTGAGGATATATACAGGATGTTCAAAAAAATCACTCTCACTTACTCCAAATCCAGCAACAAAGGGAACGACTAATTTGATGTTAACGGACCAATGAAAGTTCCTATATAAGCCTTTAGATAAAACAAAAATATGACGAACAAATAATGCCAATAAACCAAACATCAAGAGCGTCTCTGAAATGTGATATCTTACGAATTTCTAAAATAGCGTTGTGCGCTTTGAGACCTATATCTATCGATAGAGGGCATCGAGACAAGCAAATAATGCCTTTACATCAAACCTGTCGGAAACGGGATATTTGAAGGAACGTTGAGACCCATACCTATCGATAAAGGGCATCACAAATAATGCCTTCACACCAAACCCTAAAGCGTCTCGGAAACAGGATATTTAAAGGAATGTGATGCCAACATGTTAGCTATGTGTTTAGTTGTGTGAGTGGTATAAGGGGCCACCCGCTACACCAACTGACGTGGGTTCGATCCACAGGTTACGTTGTTATAATGTTCAAATAATGCTGCACAGGATTGTAAACTTTACGGTGCCGGTGGACTTTTGAACATTGATTGTACCAACACAAAAAAAAATCCTACAAATCGGTTCAACCATTTAGGTTGACATAGTTAATAGGATTTCCAAAAGTACGCGGACCAAATAAATGCGGTGCAAATTGAGATCAATACCTATAAATAGAGAGCATTATGACGAACAAATAATGCATTCACACCAAACCTCGGAAACCACATACTTTTAGAAAATTATAGCTGCGCCCCGCGGTTTCACCCGCGTAAGTCCCGATCCCGTGGGCATATTGGGATAAAAAGTAGCCTATGTGTTAATCGAGGTCTCCAGCTATCCAGAAACAGAGTTTCATCGCAATCGGTCCAGCCATTCTCGATTTATAAGTGTTGTAACAAACACGACTTTCTTTTATATATATAGATAAGACATCACCTTCCTTCAAATGTCCCGTTGTCGAGACGCTTTAGATGTTTGATGTGAAGGTATTATTTGTTCGCTGTAATATAAATAAATATAAATATTGAAGGGCATTCCACACATCGTCGAGCTAAGTAACTAGGCTTTTGTTATGGGTGCTAGACAACGGATACACTACTTATATACTTTTATTTTTTTGTAAATATATACTTATAATACATAGAAACAACCAGACCACAGACAAATATCTAAGCATAAATACTTGTCTGAGGCAGGAATTGAACCCGCAACCCTAATGGCAGTCCGGCACGATGACCATTGTGTGGGTCATCGTATATTATACCTATCAATAGAAGGCATTATGACGAACAAATAATGCATTCATACCAAACTTCGGAAACCACGCCCTTTAAAAAAATTATAAGACATCACATTTCTTCAAATGTCCCGTTTTCGAGACGCTTCAGAGGTTTTATATGAAGGGGTTATTTATTCGCCGCGATGCCCTCTATCGATAGGTATGAGTTTTAAAAGTGCACCGCGGCATTTTAAGCATATATCTGTTTGGTCCATAGGCCTTTAAAGACTTTCATTTGTCGAAAAATTAGTCATAGTTTCCCGAAATTGCACAATTTCCCTTTGTTGCCGGATTTGGAATATCTAAGTGAAAGTGATTTTTTGAACATCCTGTGTTTGTTTGATGATAAAGATTCGAAATGAATGATATTTAATTTGTTATGAAGAAGCAGAACGGTTATTGCGGGTGTTTGGGATTCCCACCGTCAATCGGTGTCGCATACCAGTTGGCCTGGTTGTATGACGAAATAATGACCCAGTTGACACAATGGTCACCATGCCGGACTGCCAAACACAGGGTTGCGGGTTCGATTCCCGCCTCAGACAAGTATTTATGCTTAGATATTTGTCTGTGGTCTGGTTGTTCCTATGTATTATAAGTATATATTTACAAAAGAAAAGTATATAAGTAATATATCCGTTGTCTATCACCCATACTTAACACAAGTGTAGTTACTTAGCTTGGGGCTAGATGGCGATGTGTGGAATGTCCTGCAATATTTATTATTATTTTTATTAATGGAAATGGCAAATTGAGTAACCTTAAGATTTTTTTTCTTTTCTTTAGATGGTAGGCATTAATTAATGTTTTTATTTATTTATTTCAAACTTAAATCTATCTTTACACGGTCCGCCGGTCCCAATGCGATAGATAAGCAAATAGGTTTAAATTTTCCAATATTCAGTCAATTAGTATCTATAAAATTAATTGTAACTTGAAATAAAAAGATCAGTTATTGTGAAATTCACTCAGAGAACACGTAAAATCCATCAATATCGTCCGCAATGCGATTGATACCTCGTAGTGCGCAGCGTCCGCGTTAGAGGCGCTTCCCGCAACAATCTATACTTCTATACTTATAATATAAAGCTGAAAAGTTTGTTTGTTTGAACGCGCTAATCTCAGGAACTACTGGTTCGAATTGGAAAATTCTTTTTGCGTTGGATAGTCCATTTATCGAGGAAGGCTATAGGCTACTTTTTATTCTGATATTCCCACGGGATCGGGAGTTACGCGGGTGAAATTTGGTTATAAGAATAAATATTGCAGGACATTCCAAACATCGCCATCTAGCCCCAAGCTAAGTAACTACACTTGTGTTATGGGTGCTAGACAACTCATATACTACTTATACAATGTGTTTCAGCGTTTTAATACGAAAGGGGGTTGTTCTAGACGTCTAGGCGAAAAACTTTTGTTCTACGACTTTTGGAAATTCGAACATTTCGTTCGAAGTTTTTGTATGAAACAGCTTTTCAAGTAAAAATTCCCTCAAAATTATCGAAAAAAAAAGTCCGAATCCAAAAGTCGTAGAACAAAAGTTGTTTTCCTAGACGTCTAGAACAATCCCCTTTCGTATTAAAACCCCTTCGCTGAAACACATTTATACTTTTCTTTTGTAAATATAGTACATAGAAACAACCAGACCACAGACAAATATCTAAGCACTAGCAGCGCTCGCGGTTTCACCCCCGTAACTCCTGATCCCGTGGGAATATCAGAATAAAAAGTAGCCTATAGCCTTCCTCGATAAATGGACTATCCAACACAAAAAGATTTTTTCAATTCGAACCAGTAGTTCCTGAGATTAGCGCGTTCAAACAAACAAACTCTTCAGCTATATAATATTAGTATAGATAAAAACATGTCTGAGGCGGGAATCGAACCCGTTGCGGGACAATATAGCCGCCAATAGGCTCCTGCTCAACTATGTGCGTACTACCAACATAACGGCACAGATTATCCCGTTACCGAGTAAGGAGAATGCAATACACATGTCATTTGAATGCAGCCGGTCTTTCTGGTTATAGTAGGTCTAGGGTACCTAGTATTAAGCAATAACATTTATTTATAACTAGCTGTGCCCTGCGGTTTCACCTGCGTAAGTCCCGATCCCGTGGGAATATCGAAAAAAATATCCTATGTCCGTCTTCTTATTGTTAGCTACCTCCCTACCAATTTTCACCCAAATCTGTTCTGCCGTTCTTGAGTTATAAGTGGTTTAACTAACACGACTTTCTTTTATATATATAGATTATAGTTGCGTTTTGCAGTTTCACCAATTCCGATCCAGCGGAAATTTTGGGATAAAAAGCTGTCCAACGATCCAATGTAAAGTAAGACCTTATTCGAATGATACGCAGAAATTTCCTAGTTATCTATACATATAAAATGTTTTTTTCCTGACTGACGTATCAACGCACAGCCTAAACCGCTGATCGTAGAGACCTGAAACATGGAGGGTGTGTTCTTTGTGTGACGTTGGCATTCAGTAAGAAAGAATTTTTTGAAATTCTATCCCTAAGGGGGTGAAAAAAGGGGGCAAACTTTTTAAAAAAGGCTATTTTCGACTTATGCGCGGACGAAGTTGCGGGCAAAAGCTAGTCTATACTAATATTATAAAGCTAAAGAGTTTGTTTGTTTGAACGCGCTAATCTCAGAAACTACTGGTTCAAATTGAAAAATTATTTTTGTGTTGGCTAGTCCATTTATCAAGGAAAGCTATAGGCTATTTTATATTTTGATATTCCCACGGGATCGGGACTTACGCGGGTGAATCCGCGGAGCTAGTGTATTATACAAGTAAATTTAAAGCCTAACGAAACTAGTTTCGAATCTTTGGGTCTATAGAGACGGTCGAAGCGGTTTTTTTTCTTGTTTTCTTGTATATTTACTTCTTATAGTTTACTATGAAATAAATAAATATTTCAGGCCATTCCACACATCGCCATCTAGCCCCAAGCTAAGTAACTACACTTGTGTTATGGGTGCTGGACAACTCATATACTACTTATATACTTTTCTTTTGTAAATATATACTTATAATAGGTACATAGAAACAACCAGACCACAGACAAATATCTAAGCATACATACATGTCTGAGGCGGGAATCGAACCCGCAACCCTGTGTTTGGCAGTTTGCATGGTGACCATTGTGCCAACTGGGTCGTCAAATCAAAAATTTGTTGATATCCACTCGCGTACGAAGGGTTCTGTACTAATGTATTATTTTTTTAGTATTTGTTGTTATAGCGGCAACCAAAATACATAATCTGTGAAAATTTCAACTGTCTAGCTATCACGGTTCATGAGATATAGCCTGGTGACAGACAGACAGTTGAGTCTTAGTAAAAGGGTCCCGTTTTTACCCATTGGGTAGGGAACCCTAAAATCAGTTCCGAACCACAAACCAGATAGCAATAACTTTCATAAGAAGTAGATCAATAGACCTTTCTTTCTAATTTGTCTGTAAAAACAGTAATTGAACGAAATCTCGTTACATCTCTCTTACCTTTATCTACAGTATGCGTCATAAGTACCCTATCAGTTTGCTACAATAATACTATCAACAAGTATTGGACTTACGACTTTCTTCTAATAGACGTTACACACAAACATAAATACTTGAATTAAAAGTACTCAGTGTGATTATTATTTTCAACATGTCTGCTATGTAAAAAATAATAAAATAAATAAATCAATATTTCAGGACATTCTACACATCGCCATCTAGCCCCAAGCTAAGTAACTACACTTGTGTTATGGGTGCTACTTTTATATTTTTCTTTTGTAAATATATATGTACTTTTTAGAACGGTGAGTCTCCAATTCTCCTGTCGACTGTACTGTACAATTAAAAGTCAAAAGTCTCTGCACACCGTAACGTTTACAATCCTGTGCAACACTATTTGAACATTATAACAACGTAACCTGTGGATCGAACATACGTCGGTCGGTGTAGCGGGTGCCGGCTTATACCACTCACACAACTAAACACATAGCTAACATGTTGAAAATAATAATCACACTGAGTACTTTTAATTCAAGTATTTATGTTTGTCTACATCTATTAGAAGACTATTATCTATTAGAAGTCGTAAGTCCAATACGTGTTTATAGTATTACCTGCAGTTTCACCCGCGTAAGTCCCGATCCCGTGGGAATATCGGAATATAAAGTATGTGTAAAATAATAAAAGCCTATATGTTAATCCAGGTCTAGCTATCTGTATGTAGATTCATCGCAAACGGTCCAGTAGTTTTTGAGTGAAGGAGTAACAAAGATACAACACATACACACAAGAATCAAGAATATTTATTGAAAAACTGTGTATGTACATAAGATGACAAATTATAGTAGGTACGCTTCAACAGTTTGTCCATCCCGGACATACAATAATGAGTTACATAAGTAACTTAATTTATACTAAATACAAAACAATATATTGAGCTGCCATATCAAGCTCATGTATCTAGTAAAATATATAATAAAACTAATGACTAAAATTTGAATAATATAACGAGAAACTTAACACTACTATTAATAATTGGAAACCTATGTGAAGTAAACATCTAAATCAAAATATTCTTTAATACCATAGAAAGCTTTAGAGATCAACCATTTTCTTAACCTATTACGCAAAATATTTCCTTTGAGTATTTTTATTACTAGAGGTAAATGATTAAATATTCGAATAGCGGAGACAAATGTACCTTTTTCATACATAACATTATTAATTTGATGATAGCAAATATTGTATTTATGTTTATTACGTAAGTTATCTAATCGATGCGATTGTTTTTGGAAAAAATACACCTAATTGTTTTTGACAAAGTTACAGATCTCAAAGATATAGATAGAGGTTAAGGTAAGAATATTCTCTTTTTTAAAAACATCCTGAAGAGTTTCTGTGCTTTGCATGTTATAAATAGCACGCAGGCATCTTTTTTGGAGTAAGAATGTCGAATGAATATTTACAGAATTTCTTTCACATTTATAATATTAGTAGGATTATGGCACACTGATAGAGGACTTATGACGCATACATACTGTACCTACGTACGTAACACACATACCTATCTATTTACTTTCTCTTACAATTTGTGTGTCAAGTACATATCACAATGTTATTTTGTGTTTTAATTATGTGCCTTCATCGAGTTAACAATTGGATTTAGATTTCAAACTAATATCAAGATCTTTTTCGAAAATATTTGCATAACCCAATAGCATTATAAAATAAATTAAAAATTATACATTTTTGTTCTAAGTACTACTTTTTATAAGTTTCCCCTAGACGAGAGCGGTGTTTGCTTAGTGGTAGATACCTCGACTTTCATTCTGAAGGTCGTGGGTTCGAATCCCGGCTGGATATTCTAAAAAAAAGAATTAGCGAAATCGGTTCAGCCGTTCTCGAGATTCGCGCTTAGCAACACATTCAGCGAATCATTTTTATATTATTGACTAGCAGCGCTCCGCGGTTTCACTCGCGTAACTCCCGATCCTGTGGGAATATCGGGATAAAAAGCCTATGTCATTCCTAATGAATCAATGTATCCTCATACCAAGTTTCATCAAAATCCATCCAGTAGTTCCGGAATATTGTGTGTTTATGATCCATCTTAGGTTAATTAATTAAGGTGAAAGGATACTGGGAGCTCTCTTCATACAAACGTAGTCGACTGTTTTCTCCCTGGTTATACTAGCAAAAATATTTTTATTGCATAAAACTTATAACTGCCATGACCATGCCCCTATGTTTTTTTTTGTTTTTTTATCTTAATTTCTATGATAATTAGAAAATAGAAAAAACCAAAACATAGGGGCATAGTCATGGCAGTTATAGGTTTTATGGCATAAAAATATTTGTGCTAGTGTCATTATCAAGGGATTAAACAGTTAACTACGTTTGTATGGAGAGAGCCGGTCCCCTTTCACCTTAAAGTTTTTCAATATAAAAATCAAACACATAATCATCCATAATAATTATATTATTTATTTCCAAAATGTCCAAATATTTATAATACAATTAAATAGTTTATAACTAATCTAGAAAACGAATTAAATTTCTTTATTTTAAAAAAGAATAACACATTTTTTTTACTATTTAAAGTGACCAAGAGCTAAAGGAATGAACACAAATATATATAAATCTTGTGTCACGATGTATGTTGCCAATAAACTCCAAAACTACTGAACCGATTTCAATCAAATGTTCACATGTACCCGTATTTTGGTCTAACTTACTGGATAGGATAGTTATCATCTCAATTATTCGCTTATGTCGTGAATGTAAACGAATAAAATGTATCAATTAATGGTTTCTTAAGCAAGTGTTTATTTACTGTTTAGTTTTATGAAGTTCTCATAGATGGCGGTGTACGTTGATTCATCGATAAAATTCTTCAATATTGTTTGACATCTAGGTTGCAAATACACCCAATAGATGGCGCTGTGTTCGGGACTTACGCGGGTGAAATCGCGGGGCGCAGCTAGTAACTTTTATATTTTTTTTTAATGTTTTATTAAGCTATTGCATAGGTTTTAACGCGAGCTTTGACCGCGGCGACCGAATCAAGAAATTCCGTAACGAAAATAAAACCTAACACCCCCCACTCCGCAACCCATGTAGATTGTTTTATATGTTGACTAGCTGCTGCCCACGGTTTCACCTGCGTGATTATTTTCTACACAGCTTTCTTATTTTTTTCTTTCATAAGAACCTTCTTCTGACAATAATACAATAAAAAAAGAATTACCGAAATTGGTCCAGCCGTTCACGCGTGATGCCATGACCAAGGAAAATAAGGATATATTTTAATATAATGTGTTTCAGCGAAGGGGTTTTAAAACGAAAGGGGGTTGTTCTAGACGTCTAGGCGAACTTTTATTCTACGAATTTTGAAAATATGAACGTTTTTTTTTCGATAATTCTGAGGGAATTTTTACTTGAAAATCTGCTGTTTCATACAAAAACTTCGAACAAAATGTTCAATTTCAAAAAGTTGTTCGCTTAGACGTCTAGAACAACCCCCTATCGTATTAAAACCCCCCTCGCCGAAACACATAGTTTTTTAATAAATTGCCATATACAGGGTTATTGGAAATTAATTATAAAAGCGTCATTTCGATCGATTTTTTACAATAGCCCTGGGTCACCCTAATTACTTTTGGAAATTGATTAATACCGCGAATTGATAACCTATCATACTTGCAACAGTTAGTCGTTGATATCTTTTTCACGTCTAAAGGTTGAGGTGGAGTGACGCGTACAAAATGCCGCGGGTCCATTCCGGACCGCACGTCTATATGAAGACTGAGGTCCAAATTGGATAAACAGCACATATAGTGGTAACTAGAGCGTCTGCGTTCTAAAATGCCGCGGGTCCATTCCGGACCGCACGTCTATATGAAGACTGATGTCCAAATTGGATAAACAGCACATAATAATATATTGGTAACTATTAAAAATGCCGCGGTTTTATGTCCATTCCGGACAGTATCTACGACTGACCAAAACAAGTACGATAGTGTCATTGATTACGACTCTAAATAATTGTGATTAAACTGTATTTTGAAAATGATTTTATCATATTTTTTTAACAAAAAAGTTTGAAAACTTTTTATTCTTAGGATTTTTTCTTAGATATATTTTCTAATAAAAATACATAAATAAAATTTGCACCGCGATATTTGAACACGAGTCAAATTATTGTGAATTTTTCTTAGAAAATATTTTTAGGAAAAACTTTGTTTTATAAATTATTTTCCGTGCTAAAACAATAAATGCATGCAGAATCAATACCTTTATATACAGTGTCTTATTTACATTTTTTTTTTCAAAGATAGATGAAAATTTTCCAAAAAAAAAAACATGCAAACTGAATTACCTGTTCGGGAATCGAACCCGCATCTTTTAAAGTAACAATAGTGTTATAGACTAGAGTTTGAAAGGCAGCACAGGTTTTTAGACGAAGTAAGAAAAGTTGCTTAATTTTATTTATAGACTATTTCTTAGAATTTATACAATATTTCCGGTGTTTAGATACTATTTCCGGATATTTAGATACTATTTCCGGTGTTTAGATACTATTTCCGGAAATTTAGATAATATTTCCGGTGTTTAGATACTTTTTCGGGATATTTAGATAATATTTCCGGTGTTTCGATACTATTTCCGGATATTTAGATAATATTTCCGGGTATTTAGATATGATTTCCGGATATTTAGATACTATTTCCGGGTATTTAGATAATATTTCCGACTATGTGGACACCATTTCCGGGAAAGTAGACATAATTTCCGGAATTTGTTAAGAATGTATCATGGTTTTATTATAAATTTCCGAACAGACAATCGAAATCGGCAATTTATAAACTTTTGGTTTTTAGATACAATTTCTAACAGTTTAGATACAATTTCCGGATTACGATACTAATTTCAGACATTTCGATCATTTATTTCCTGGTGTCTAGATATAATTTCCAAGTGTTTATATAATATTTCCGGGTGTTAGATACAATTTCTGGGTATTTAGATATATTTACGGGTGTTTCGATGCAATTTCCGGATATTTCAATACTATTTCCAGGTGTTTCGATACTATGATACTATTATCAAGTGTTTTGATGCTATTTCCGGGTGTTTCGATGCAATTTCCGGATATTTAAATACTATTTCCAGGTGTTTCGACACTATGATACTATTATCAAGTGATTTGACGCGATTTCCGGGTGTTTCGATGCAATTTCCGGATATTTAAATACTATTTCCAGGTGTTTCGATACTATGATACTATTATCAAGTGTTTTGATGCTATTTCCGGGTGTTTCGATGCAATTTCCGGATATTTAAATACTATTTCCAGGTGTTTCGACACTATGATACTATTATCAAGTGTTTTGACGCGATTTCCGGGTGTTTCGATGCAATTTCCGGATATTTAAATACTATTTCCAGGTGTTTCGATACTATGATACTATTATCAAGTGTTTTGATGCTATTTCCGGATGTTTCGATGCTATTTCCGGGTGTTTCGATACTATCTCCACTTGTTTCGATACTTTTTCCCGGGTATAAAGAATGCTCTATTACATTTGCTGCGTAGAATTTCCGTTCCATGTGTTATTGTCGTCATCAGGCGCGTCTCCCGGCAGCCGGTGTATGTTGTTCCTCCTGTGGCGGACCCCCCCTGTGCCCCCTGCGGGGCGCTCGCGGGGCGGCGAGGGGGATGAGGTGCGCCCCACCGCGGGGGGTGGGAACAGACGGGAGGACACCCACGTGTAGAGGTGGAACGTCGGCTCGTAGATTAGGGTTGTAAGAAGGCGGGATAGGAATGCTGTGGGTTGAAATTATAATATTAGAATACTAAATGCATCCCGTGGTTTCACCCGCATAAGTCCCGATCCCGTGGGAATATCAAAATAAAAAGTAGCCTATAGCCTTCCTCGATAAATGGACTATCCAACACAAAAATAATTTTTCATTTCGAACCAGTAGTTCCTGAGATTAGCGCGTTCAAACAAACAAACTCTTCAGCTTTATAATATTAGTAAAGATATTGTAGAATATTTTATACAGCGAAATCTAGCCCCAAGCTAAGCGACTAGGCTTGTGTTATGGGTACTAGATAAAGGATAGAATACCTAAACTATCCTACCGAAGGCACACATCCTAACTTAGTTTCTAAGACGTTTCTATGTGATCTTTGTACATAAGTATTAAGAATACAAAGAAATAAAATAAAAAATTGACTTTGACGTTATAGGAGAAGTAGCTTTTCCCCGCGACTTCGTCCGCCTAGACGTCGAAAATGGTACTTTTAAGCAAACCACCCCCAAAATAACTTCCTACTTCCTTTTAACCCTGTTAGGGGATGAATTATAATAAAATACGAAACACGTGTTCCATCAATTCTGTTAAAGAATGTTTATGCTTTTGAAGTAGATTGGACCAAGGAATCACGTTGTCCCATACAAACTTTGCCCCACTTTTTCACCCCCTTAAGAGTAAAAATTCTTTCTTATCGGATGGCTACGTCACACAAAAAACACACCCTCCAAGTTTCAGGTCTCTACGATCAGTGGTTTAGGCTGTGCGTTGATCCGTCAGTCAGTCAGTCAGTCAGTAGTTCAGGACAAAGCATTTTATCTAGTAGGAGAATAGGAGAAAAAGTCTTTACCCTAGACAGGAATCGAACCTATTGATTTTGTAAATATACAATACTAGCTGCGCCTCGCGGTTTCACCCGCGTAAGTCCCGATCCCGTGGGAATATCGAAAAAAATATCCTATGTCCGTCTTATGATTGTAAGCTACCTCCCCACCAATTTTCAGCCAAATCGGTTTAGCCGTTCCCGAGTTATAAGTGGTGTAACAACTAACACGACTTTCTTTTATATATATAGATTTGAAAATTATAAGCTAACCAAAAATCACAAAGATTTGTCCGGTTTGCAATACATAGATTAAGTTCGTTACTTAAATAAATTATATAAATAAATAATAAATATTGTAGGACATTCCACACGTCGCCATCTAGCCCCAAGCTAAGTAACTACACTTGTGTTATGGGTGCTAGACAACTCATATACTACTTATATACTTTTCTTTTGTAAATATATACTTATATTACATAGAAACAACCAGACCACAGACAAATATCTAAGCATAAATACATGTCTGAGACGGGAATCGAGCCCGCAACCCTGTGTTTGGCAGTCCGGCATGGTGACCATTGTGCCAACTGGGTCGTTTTGGAAAAGTAATTACTCTAGCCAGGAATCGAACCTGTTGATTTTGTAAATACATACTTAACTAGCTATCCCAGAAATTGCTTTGCCATTAAAAAACCGGGCTGATTTTTAAATCTAAACCATCCAGGGCGTCACCCAAACGCATACAAAAAATCATTCTAATCGGTCCAGCCGTTTAAAAGGAGTTCAGTGACATACACAGACCAGAAACAAATATTTATAGCATAAACACTTTTTTGAGGCGAGAATCGAACCCGCAACCTCGTGCGTCGCAAACCCCGCCGCGGGGGTCAAATATTTGTTTTAAATGAAAATGATTAAAGAAATCGAATGAAATCATTTCATTCATTCATATTTGTTTTATGAGGACAGGGTACCGGCGCTCTCTCCATACAAACGAAGTCGACTGTTTCCTCCCTGGATAATGACATTAGAGCAAATATTTTTGTTGCATAAAACTTATAACTGCCATGACTATGCACCTATGTTTTTTATGATAAGGAGAAAATCAAAAAACCAAGACATAGGCGCATAGTCATGGTAGTTATAGGTTTTATGCAACAAAAATATTTGCTCTAGTGTCATGATCCAGGGTGGAAACAGTCGACTTCGTTTGTATGGAGAGAGCGTCGGTACCCTTTCACCTTAAGTACCATTACCATATATAGCGGAGAATGGGGCCTGCCTCGGCGCGGCTTGCGGCTCACGCCGCGGCAACACGAGCAATGCCGCGGAAGGAGCCAGTTGCAGCTCCCTTAGTGTTGCATCCGATTCAACCAGCTCACGTCTCGGGAACGCAGTCCAAAGGGAGAACGAACTTGATGATAACTTGAACAAATTAATCAAAAATATTAATCTTCTTCTCGTATAGTGGTGTGGCTCACCTATTGTTAGAGTTTTCAGATCGCCTTAAGGCCTCTAACTTGACCTAACGACTGCTACTAGAGGTAGCAACCGGGACCAACGGCTTAACGTGCCTTCCGAAGCACGGAGATAAAATATATTAATTTCAATGACTGTCCAAATATATGTATTGATTCAATACATCATAAATACAAAATTAAATGAAGTAAAAATAAAATCAAAGAGGCACAAAGAAAAAATAAAATCCTACTAATATTATAAATGTGAAAGTTTGTGTGTGTTTGTTACTCCTTCACGCAAACCGATTGCGATGAAACTTGGTATCTAAATAGCTGGAGACCTAGATTAACACATAGGCTACTTTTTATTCCGATATTCCCACGGGATCGGGACTTACGTGGGTGAAACCGCGGGGCGCAGCTAGTAATTAAATAATAGCCTATTTACACTAATAGAATAACAAATGGTTGTCTGTAAAGTAAGGTTACGGACGATAATTTTCCATGATGACGTCAAAAATCCTATTAATAGACCAAGATCCTGCCTACCGCCAGACCTTCGTGATTTTATAAAAGCTGAGAATCACTCAAGCATGCCTCCAACAGAGTTATGAACGACTCCCGATCCCGTGGGAATATCGGGATAAAAAGTAGCCCATGTTACTCCCAATGAATCAATGTATCCTCATACCAAGTTTCATAAAAATCGGTTCAGTACGCATAAAAGCACTAAGGAGTAGTGATATCAACTTCGAAGCAAATCACCCCCAAAATAACTTTCTACCCCTTTTTAACCCCATTAGGGGATTCATTTCAATATACAAAGTAGCCCATGTTACTCCCAATGAATCAATGGATCCTCATACCAAGTTTCATCAAAATCGGTTCAGTAAGCATAAAAGCACTAAAGAGTATTGATATCAACTTCGAAGGAAATCACCCCCAAAATAACTTTCTACCTCTTTTTAACCCCGTTAGGTGATGAATTTCAATATAAAAAGTAGCCCATGTTACTCCCAGTGAATCAATGTATCCTCATACCAAGTTTCATCAAAATCGGTCCAGTAAGCATAAAAGCACTAAGGAATATTGATATCAACTTCGAAGCAAATCACCCCCAAAATAACTTTCTACCCATTTCAATAAAATAAAAAACACATCTTCCATCAATTCTGTTAAATAATGTTTATGCATTTGAAGTAGATCAAGAAATCACGTTGTCCCATACTTTGCCCCCTTTTACCCCCTCTTTAGGGGGTGAAAAAAGGGGACAAAGGGGGTAGGATTTCGGAAAATCCTTTCTTATCGGATACCTACGTCATACAAAGAACACACCCTCCAAGTTTCAGATCTCTACGATCAGCGGTTTAGTCTGTGCGTTGATCCGGCAGTCAGTCAAAACAAAGCATTTTATATGTATAGAATAGACGATGACTTACATGTAAATTATCAGCGACATATCGTTGTACATTCGCCAAGGTATCGTTAGCTGGGAAATGTGCAGTGTGGGAGCTACCGTCAGGCAGCTTGAACTGGACGCGGGCTTCTGATGATACGTCACCGGCTGTACAACAAGGATATATTACATGTAAATTATATCAGGCCATGAGCTTTTGCATTTCGCCGATGCTTCGACGCTCGCGCTGCCTGGTTCAAACCTCAGCGCACACCGATCTTTTTGCTTCCGATTTTTTTTAACAAATACTTAAATCGCTTTCTTTTTGCTAAAGAAAATTTTGCTTATAGCTGCGGGTTCGAATCGCGATCTTTTTACTACGTTGTTCGACTATTAAAATATTTTTTTATCACAGTTGCTCATAAACTGGATCTTATTCAACCGCTTTTAGGTTCATAATCCAACGTATTACACACGCGTGCGTTATGCATTATCTCGACGCCACTAGTGTGTTATATATTATCCTGATAAGTTAAATTGGTATCTTACTGCTAATTACATGTTAGGTAGATGAAACATTCTTAATTTATCTGGGTTATACTGTTTTGATGGATAAAATAAAGTAGGTACAAAAAAAGAGGTTTTACTCCAGGAATTAAATTTGTCTATAAAGTCGGTTTACGAACGATAATTTTACGTGATAACGTCTTAAAAAATGATTAAAAATCTAGTGTTGTTTTTTCTTTACTTAAATATAGTATTTTCCGTACCATTATATTCTGTTTTACCCCCCGACAAATGGAAAAGACCCTAAAAAATATTGTATGTCAGACGAGGCTGTATAGGTTAAAAGTCTTTTGCCTGGCCTTTCGGGAGTATAATTAACAAAAAAATATTGCCCAAAAAAATTGTAAACATAGACTTATCACCAAATATTTTGTTATTTATTATTTTCTTTTCTTTTCAAGTCTTTTCTTTATTCACAACTGTGATAAAAAAACGTCGTACGTTACACGTGTGATTTGATCATTCCATTCTCGGCTCTATAGACGCACTCGCGTTCCGCTCGCGCGTCATAAACGGCCTCGATGAAATCATCAATTTACCACACTTGTATCGCAATGTACTATTTTACTCACTTGTCATTGGTGGATTAGTGACAGGCGGATTGGTCGCAGGCGGGTTGACCACAACGGGTACGTCTCTCGCTTTACGTTAGGCACGGTCTTGTGCTATTTATGCCAATATAGACGCTGCAGATTCAAACCTCAATGCAGCCTTATCTTTTTGCTAAAGAAAATTTTCCTTATTGCTGCGGGTTCGAATCGCGATGTTTTACTACATTTTGTTGCTACTAAAATCACATTTTTTTTCTACTTATATCACATTTTTAACAACTTTAAACATATTTTTCTAACATAATATTTTTTTTAATACTCAAAATCATTTTTTTTTACCAAAATCATATTTGTATACTCGTTTGTCTTTGGTGGATTAGTGACAGGCGGATTGGTCGCAGGCGGGTTGACCACAACGGGAACATCTCTCACTTTACGTTTAATACGGTCTTGTGCTATTTGTGCTAATATAGACGCTGCTGGTTCAAACCTCACCGAAGCCTAATCGGTTTGCTGAGAAATAACTTTTTTTGTCAAAAAACTTTTAGGCTTGAATCGTGTTCTTTTTGCTTAAGAAAATTTTCCATATAGCTGCGGGTTCAAATCCCGATATTTTTACTACCAAATAAATAGATTTTACTACCAAAATAATTTGTTTTCTATCAAAACAATGTTTTTTTTTACAACCAAATACATATTTTTTACTACTAAAATTACATTTTTTACAGTAAAATATTTATATTTACTACTAAACTCGTATTTTTTAACACTAAAACCTTTTTTACTACCAAAATCTTATTTTTAACTACTTAAATTACAAATTTTTATAGTAAAATATCTTTTTTACTACCAAACTCGTATTTTTTGACACTAAAACAATTTTACTACCAAAATAATATTTTATACTTACTTGTCATTGGTGGATTGCTGACAGGCGGATTGGTCGCAGGCGGGTTGACCACAACGGGAACATCTCTTGCCTTACGTTCGGCACGGTCTTGTGCTATTTGCGCCAATATACGCTGACGAGCCAAATTGTTCTCCAACTTTTCTCGCTTACGCTCCTCCTGAAATGCCAAAAAAAAAGAAAAATTAAAAAATTACACATGCCAACTTCAAACGAACTACATCTCAAGATGTAGCTAAACCTGACCAGCGTTATTTAGTTATTTATATCGATTATTTTACTTTTGGACTATCAATTACATTTATCATCATGATGCCCTAGCTCTAGCCAAATGAAACTTTCAGGGTTTATTCTTCATGAAAGACAGTAGTTTTAAGATAGGTTGCAGAAAAAATAATCTGTGAAATATATATTTTTTATCACAGTTGCTCATAATGTGGATTTTATTTAACCGCTTTTAGGCTCATAATCCAACATATTATGCACGCGTGCGTTATGCATTACCTCAACGCCAGTAGTGTTGTAATATGTTTTTTATCACAGTTGCTCATAAAGTGGATCTTATTCAACGGCTTTTAGGCTCATAATCCAACATATTATGCACGCGTGCGTTTTAGATTTGTTAACTAGTGCTGTAAAGTTATCCCGAAAAGGTAGGTACCAAAGAGTTTTTTAGCTAGCAAAAATGGTTGTCTCTAAAGTCGGTTTACGAACGAAAATTTTACGTGATAATGACTTAGAAAACGATTAAAAATTGAGTTGTTTATTTTTTGTTTTTTCTTTACTTAAATATATTGTTTTTCCGTACCATTGTATTTTGTTCTTAACCCCCGACGCAAAAACAAATAGAAAAACCCTAAAAAATAATGTATGTCACACGAGGATGTATAGGTTAAAAGTCTTTAGCCTGGCCTTTCCGGAGCTTAATTAACAAAAAAATATTGCCTTAAAAAAATGTAAACATAGAGTTATCACAAATATTTTGTTAATTATTATTTTGTTTTCTTTTAAAGTCTTTTCTTTTATTCGCAACTGTGATAAAAAACGTCGTACGATATACGTGTGGAATTGATATTTGCATCTTGGCTTCTATAACACGCTCGCTGCCGCTCGCGCGTCATAAACCGCCTCTATGCAAAGATCAATTTACCACACTTATATCGTAATGTACTAATCCTGATAAGTTAAAATGGTATCTTACTGCTAATTACATGTTAGGTAGATAAAACATTCTTAATTTATCTGGGTTATACTGTTTTGATGTATAAAAAAAGGTAGGTACCTAAAAATCGAGTTCTGTTTATTTTTTGTTTTTTTTTCTTTACATATATATATTGTTTTTCTGTACCATTGTATTCTGTTTTTAACCCCCGACGCAAAAACAAATGGAAAAAACCCTAAAAAATATTGTATGTCAGACGAGGCTGTATAGGTTAAAAGTCTTCAGCCTGGCCTTTCGGGACATAATTAAAAAAAAAATTGTAAACATACAATTATCACAAAAATTTTGTTATTCATTATTTTCTTTTCAAGTCTTTTCATTTATTCGCAAATGTGATAAAAAACGTCGTACGATACGCGTGTGGCTAATGATCATCACATCTCGGTTTTGACGCGCTCGCGTTCCGTTCGCACGTCACTAACCGCCTCTATGCAATGATCGATTTACCACACTTGTATCGCAATGTACTATTAAGAACCATACAAAGATAATGTAAACATTAGATTTAAAAAAAATCTTTAATGGTTTTATTTTGAGTTTTATAAATCTAAGACTCTGATTGGTGTAGGGGTACAAAAGGTCCACTATTGAACTTGTTTCACTAAAAAAGGCAGAATCACAGACCTGATAGTTTGGCTGTAATTGCTAAGTTCAGGGTGAAATCTAATTTTGACTAAAATTTCAATAAAGCCCAAATTACTTTTGAACCATGAAATATTGTAGAACATACAGGGGGGTTAAACCGATAGGTACTGAGGTCCCCCACCCCCCAGACACCGATGATCCACCCCCCTTGCTACACCGTGTATACTTATAATACATGGAAACAACAAGACCACAGACAAATATCCAAGCATAAATACATGTCCGAAGCGGGAATCGAACCCGCAACCCTGTGTTTGGCAGTCCGGCATGGTGACCATTGTGCCAACTGGGCAGTTATAAGTTTTATGCAACAAAAATATTTGCTCTAGTGTCATTATCCAGGGAGGAAACAGTCGAATACGTTTGTATGGAGAGAGCGCCGGTACCCTTTCACATTAATAACTCACAAGAAGTTGGATTAGCAACATCCATTTACCTGTATCTGTTTCAACTCCTGGTCAGCCTGCCATTGCTTCAATTCGGTCACACCTTGTCCGGTCGAACGGCGTTCCAATTCCTTTTGTTTCTCCAACTATAAACAATAAATTATACAAAATTCCAAATAAATTGAAATAGTTAATATTGCAGAACATACAGGGGGGTTAAATCGATAGGTACTGAGGTCACCTACCCCCTAACAACCGATGATCCACCTTTGTTACACCCTGTATCTTTATACAGGTTTATCTTATATCTTTAAATGAGCAATTCTTGTATATATATAATTGGAATCTCGGAATCGGCTCCAACGATTTTCATGAAATTTGGTATATAGGGGGTTTCGGGGGCGATAAATCGATCTAGCTAGGAATCATTTTTAGAAAATGTCATTTTATTCGTGTTTTATCGAAACTTACTTTTTTTTTTATCTGAAAAATATGACTCTTCCTGACATCTATTGGCGAACTACTAATACTATTTTTTATGAGTAATAAAGTTATTCCAGCAGATGGCGTTGTTAAGTAACACGAAGTCAATGAGTGTTTGCTTTGAGGTTAGACTAAGTAAAAAAAAAAATACCGAGCAAAGCTCGGTCATCCAGGTACTTGGTACAGGTACTTAATACTTGGTAATTATACTAGCAACCCATTGAAGGCTACTTTTGTGCACCGTAAAAACAACTTTCGTTCTGCGACTTTTGGAAATTCGAAAAAGAAAATGAAAATTTTGAGGTTAAGTGAATTCTAAAAACAGCTGATTTTTTTAAACAAAGGTCATTCAGACTAAGAACAGTAGATAAAACTTAAAAAATAAGTAAAATTTTAACGTTAACCTCTCAACTGGCAGAAAAGGTTGAATCATACATTTTCATTATGGCGCCATCTGTGTGCTGATGAATTAATGACCTCTCAGTGTATGGAACAGCTGATTTTCAGGTAAACCTAACCTAAAACATTTTCAAAAATATGTTCGAATTTCCAAAAGTCTGTGAACAAAAGTTGTTTTTACGGTGCACAAAAGTAGCCCTCAACGGCGTATAATTACCAACAACCCTGTAAAAAAATGAAGCCCTATTTTCCTTGGTCATGGCATCACGTGTGAACGGCTGGACCAATTTCGTCTAATAAATTGATGGAATACCTGCATTCACGGAAAAGTGTCACGGTAATATTGTGTGACGTCATGCGTCATGGTAATATGACCAGACGCGTCATGGTTACTTAGAAAACAGAGTATCTATAATATAAAAATGAATCGCAAAATGTGTTGGTAAGCGCATAACTCAACAACGCCTGGACCAATTTGGCTAATTCTTTTTTTGTTGTCTTTGATATTGTCAAGAGCAGGTTTTTATGAAAGAAAATATTAGTGAAACCGCGGGACGCAGCTAGTTTAATAATTATAATATCGCTTATCTGGGCTTGTGTTATGGTGACGAGTAACAAATAGAAGACTTATATAAATGAAAAAAAAATGAAAAGTCGGTTTACGGACGATAAAACGTCATAAAAAAAGGATGAAAAATTGAGTTTCTTTTTTGTTTTTCCTTTATTTTTCTTTTATATAAGTCTTCTATTCGTCACTCGTCACCATAACACAAGTCTAGTCACGCACCCACGCTCGTCACGCTTGTAGTAGTGTACTTATCACAGAGCGTTGTATGAAACCTTACAATCCTGGCCCTTGTTTATTCATGTGGCAACAGCAACGATAACACGTTGCCATGGTTACCCTGTCAATAACATGACGCGTTCCCGGAACATGACACTTGACTGAAATTTTTTAGTCAACCCATTTGCAATATATTTATTAACCTATTTAATTTGATATAAAATACTTCATCTCTATTATATAAAAATTAATCCCTATTTTCCTTGGTCACGGCATCACGCCTAATCAGCTGGACCGATTTCGCTAATTCTTTTTTATTGTATTTATACGTCCTGTATCACGGGGCTATGGAGCCGCGGACCTTTGGAAGGCGTGCGTGGAGCCGAAGCCAACACGTAGAGGCCCTTTACAATAACAAGTATAATAGCAAGCAATGGGGTGGATTCTAAACCGGCGATTATCCCTGTCTACACTATAAAGTGCAACCAAGGACAACCTCCGGTTTGGATGAAAACTATTGATAATCTACAGGACAAAACTACTGGAGCTATTGTGATGGGATGGTAGTGGACTAGATACTGGGGAACTATGGGTACTATGGCACCTGCCGTAACAATGTTCAATAAACACGTAAAAATGGCAGGCGGAGACTCGCCATATTGTATTTATTATTGTCAGGAGGAGGATCATGTGAAAGAAAAAATTAAGAAATTATTACACGGGTGAAACCGCGGGACACAGCTAGTCCTTAATAAAAATTACGAAATCTAGAACCAAAAGTGTTAAATCAAAATCACTGCGTACGCCACCTTAAGGTCATTAAGTTTGACAAACAACGCAACTAGATGGCGCCACCACAAGGACCGTGCTCCGGCTAGATCGCGATTGTGTTTTCAACGTTTGTAGTAGTCCGGTGCATTTAGCCTGAACGGATACTGGTGAACGTATCGGTTTCCCGTCGACAAGTTATTTTTGAAGGACAGAAGCTTGATTCACATCAAGTTCTGTTAGTATACTGAGTTTAAAATAAGATAAAATAAATATTGCAGGACATTCCACACATCTATACGTTCACAAAAAACGTGATTTTTTCGTAAAAATAGCGATATTCATAATTTCAACTTAAGAAATAAGGATGAACTGACCGTGCCCGGTAGTAGGCTCCGGAAAATAAACAGGTCGTTTAATAGTACATGTGTGCTCTATTATAATAAATTACCCAAAGATGTATATTATGACATGTCCATTACCAGGTTCAAAACTTTTATAAAGCATAAATTGTGCATTAAGGCGTACTATGATACTTCGTCTTACCTTAATGATAACAACCCATGGACGTGACTTTAATTGCTCCATTTCAAATAATACTTTCAAATATTTGTAATATTGACCTTTGTGAGCGTGATCACATGAAAAAAAAACCCCAGGAGTTTCCTGTGCCTTCTTCTCATTGGTGGGCGCTTTCCGAAGGCACACATCCTAACTTAGTTTTTAAGACAGACGTCGCTAAGTGATCTTGTACCTAGGTAATAAGTATCCAAAGGAAATAAAGAATTTTGACTTTGACTTCGCCATCTAGTCCCAAGCTAAGTAACTACGCTTGTGTTATGGGTACTAGACAACTCATATACTACTTATATACTTTTCTTTTGAAATATATACTTATGATACATAGAAACAACCAGACCACAGACAAATATCTTAAGCATAAATACTTGTCTGAGGCGGGAATCGAACCCGCAACCCTGTGTTTGGCAGTCCGGCATGGTGACCGACTGGGTCAAGGCTTGCACAATAAAAATATTGGTTAAGGTGAACCGGCGCTCTCTCCATACAAACTGTTTCCTCCCTGGATAATGACACTAGAGCAAATATTTTTGTTGCATAAAACTTATGACTGCCATGACCATGCCCCTATGTCTTGTTTTTTATTTTATGTTAAAAATCATAATTTCTATGATAATGGAGAAAACAGTCGACTACGTTTGTATGGAGCGAGCGCCCGGTACCCTTTCCTCTTGACCAATATTTTTATGGTGCAAGTCAATCTTAATTTAAACGCCAACTCGGTCTAAAAGCACTGGTATGCTTAGATCTTCAAAACTACGCAACGGATTTCGATGTGGATTTTAAACGGTAATTCAAGAGTAAGGTTTTGGTGCATAAAACAAAAATACCACGGGGACAAAGTCGCGGGTAACAGCTAGTTATTAAATATACCTGTTTCTCCTTCTCAGCTTTCTCCCTCCTTCTTGCTTCTATAAGTTCCTTAGCTCGATCTATTTTGTCGTCGATGCTGACTGAACTGCTTGAAGGCTCCGGTAACTGCTTTACTTCATCCTGATAATAAAAATATATTTTTTAAACAAAATAGGCTTGTATTTCACCTCATTTCATGGGAAGCGAAGATGAGGTCGAAGATGTAAGTATGCTCGCCTAGAAGGTACCTATTCACTCTAGACTTGAAGACTCCAAGGTTGAAGTTTTGGGTGAACAGTACGGGTACAGAGTTCCATTTCTTAGCAGTGCGTACGAGAAAGGTGGATGCGTGACGCTTTGTGCGCGAAATTGGAACTTTCACCATGTGTGGATGGCGGTCCCTCGTGCACCTCGTTGTTTTGTGGAAGAAAGGGCAGGATGAGTGAGGAGCGGTGTTGGCTTAGTGGTAGATACCTCGACTTTCATTCTGAAGGTCGTGGGTTCGAATCCCGGCGGGCCGTGCACCCAATGTATTTTTCTTAAGAAAAATTTATGTGCGCTAATTGACATTGCTCTTACGGTGAAGGAAAACATCGTGATGAAACCCGCGGCTTAGTTGGCTCCAAAAGTATTGACAAGTTCTCTCCTCTGGACATGGTCAACAAAGCTGAGAGGGTAGTAGGTGCTGGGCAAGCCTACTCCATCCTCACGCAAAAAGGACCCAATTAAAAAGGGTCTAATGGCGGAAAACAGCCTGTATGCAAGTACAAGTACAAGGGCAGGATGAAACGAGCTCATGAAGTTCCTAAAGTTCAATTAGATATGTGTTTTGAAAACCACGAAGGGTTTGTAACATATTGTATGGGAGCCCAACTTAAAGGGTTCGGTACGTCAAAAGGTGTAAAAAACACGCGTTTGAGACAAAGTTTCTTTCGTATGCAGGGTTGGCATAATTCTCTCCCCCGAAAACGTATTAAACGACATCCCACTCCAAAATCAGAGTGACATTTGAAAGATGTGAACTCTGATCTTAAACGGATCCAGGATTTGAAATCTGCGCCCTCAAAAACGTATTGTACGACACCCTCTCCACTCCAAAACCAGAGTAACTTTTGACAGAATCGTCTTTGCTTTTCTTACGTTCGTCTTTTTTTCGTTTTGATCGTCTATTGACATTTGACAGATGACAAACTGACTTTTGTTAGTCCGAGTGACATTTGACAGATGTCAATTTTCAGCCGTCGAAAATCAGAGTGACAGCAGGTGTAGGCGGTGGTGTGACCGGGGTTACAGTCTGGCTGGTCTATGGCTGGTCCGCCTTCTGTCTTCGGACACAGACGTCGCCGTCAATGTATGGCTAACTAACTAATGTTGACTTACAGCAGGTGTAGGCGGTGGTGTGACCGGGGTTACAGTCTGGCTGGTCGATGGCTGGTCCGCCTTCTGTCTTCGGACGCAGACGTCACCGTCACAAACTATTTCATGTTCCGGGGACGGTTTAGATATTTTTGGAGGTGATGGAGCTGTAATTATGATAATTTACACTTTACTAGTGAATTTTAGGCCATTGTTTTAACTGTGTATATTTAAATTCTCGTGTCACGGTGTTAGTAACCTATCTCCACCTAAACAGTAGACCCGATTTGTATGATTTTTTTGTGTATATTCGTTAGGTCTGAGAATCAACCAACAATTGATTTTTATTCATTCAAAAAAAAAATAAAGTCCAAACGGGTCCCTAGGAAGTGCCCAAAAGGTTGGCTGTGTTATCACGTTGGATGGCGCTTATTCGTTACAAACAAACAAAAAAATCTTTCCTCTTTTCATATTATCTATACATATAAAATGCTTTGTCCTGAACTACTGACTGACTGAGGGATCAACGCACAGCCTAAACCGCTGATTGTAGAGACCTGAAATTTGGAGGGTGTGTTCTTTGCATGACGAAGGCACCGGATAAGACAGGATTTTTCGAAATTCCACCCCTAAGGGGGTGATAAAGGGGGGCAAAGTTTGAATGGGAAAACGTAATTCCTTGGTCCAATCTACTTCAAATTTTGCATAAACATTCTTTAACAGAATTGATGGAACACGTGTTTCGTATTTTATTGAAATAATTATTTGTTATAGTTAAAAATCCTATCAGAACCATCTTCGATTTCTGCGCGGACGAAGTCGCGGGCAAAAGCTAGTAAGTGTATAATATTAAAACTTATCAAAACTATAGCTACCATTTTCCTTAACCTCTTGAACTTCTTCCTCCTTCTTCGGTACCTCCTTTTCTCCAGGAACCTCTTGCGGCGCGTCAGACGTCGCCTCAGCTCGAAGGAGGTTGGCTGTGTCCTCTTTTATAGTCTGTGATGACGTCGATGGCTGCATCGGGGGTTTCTCTTTGCCTAAAAAATTGAAAAAAAAAGTTTTTTCGCGACAAGTAAAGAAAAGGCGGAATCTTTGTGTTTTGTTTTAATTTAAATGAATACAGCAGGACAATGCATATAGCGCCATCTAGCCCCAAACAAAGTAACTAGGCTTGTGTTATGGTGGCCAGACAAGAGATAGAATACTTTTATTCTTTTTTCTTATGTAAATACATATTTAATCAATCAGTAGGTACTAATATTATTAATAGCAAAGATTTGCATTGAAAACGCTCCAAAACTACTGGAACGATTGTATATTGTAAAAAGAGAAACATCAAGAAATCTCTAAAGCTATAAGAGCTACAAGCTACAAGTTTATTTATTTATTTAATGGAACACAAAACAGAATCCTACTAATATTATAAATGTGAAAGTTTGTGTGTGCGTGTGTGTATTTGTTACTCCTTCACGCAAAAACTACTGGACCGATTGCGATAAAACTCGGTATGTAGATAGCTGGAGACCTGGATTGACACATAGGCTACTTTATATCCCAATATTCCCACGGGATCGGGACTTACGCGGGTGAAACCGCGGGGCGCAGCTAGTACAGTTATATATCAAGTAGGTTTAAGATAAATATAACAAATAATTTTAGGCTAGACTATATCCTAAAATATATTGTGTACACAGCATGGTTATTTCTTGTTAAGCAGTATATACTTAATTTAGAGTCTATTTATTTGTCTTTTTAGAATGCAATGAACAGTATACTTAAAAAGACAATATAAGCAATAAGCATTTTTTAAATTTATTACGTTTATTGTTGAAAACATCAATTTTATCGTTATGATTAACCATGAGATTGTTGTATTGACAAGTTTGAAACTTCGTATGCGGGTTCCTTTTATATAAATACTAGCAGCGCCCTGTGGTTCCACTCGCGTATCTCCTGATCCCATCAGTGCTCCCAATGAATCAATATATCCTCATACCAAGTTTCGTTGAAATCGGTCCAGTTCTTTCAGAGTCTATTCAATTCAAAAAACCAATCATATCTTTACTCTTTATAATACATACTAGCTGCGTTCCGCGGTTTCACCCGCGTAACTCCCGATCCCGTGGGAAGCTCAAAATGAAAAGTAGCCTATAGCCTTCCTCGATAAATGGACTATCCAACACAAAAATATATTTTCAATTCGAACGAGTATTTCCTGAGATTAGCGCGTTCAAAAAAACAAACTCTTTAGCTTTATAATATTAGTATAGATATTCAGGGCTCTGTAGTGCCTGGGGCATGTTCTAGATTGAGTAGACTATGTTCAGCAGCTTAGTTGACCGTGTCTAAAGGAAATAACTAGTCAATACGCCTGGAGTCAACTAAGTCGTGGGTTTCATCACGATGTTTTCTTTCACCTTAAGAGCAATGTCAATTAGCCCACATAATTTTTTAAACAAAAAAAAATATTTTGCAAAAAATTCTTCTCGTTAGATCTTCCCCAATTTTTTCAATTCGAACCAGTAGTTCCTGAGATTAGCGCGTTCAAAAAACAAACGAACAAACAACCAAACTTTTCAGTTTTAAAATATTACTATATATTAGTAATTAGTATAGTATAATTAGTATATTATGTAAAAATACTTACAGACCAGAACTTTTTTAAACACAAATATTTTGTTAACTTATTATTATTTTAACAAGTCTTTTCTTTTATTCGCAACTGTGATAAAAAAAACGTCGTACGATACGCGTGTGGATTGTTGATCATTGCATCTCGGCTTTTTGAACACGATCGCGTATCATAAACCGGCTCTATGCAATGACCAATTTACCACACTTATATCGTAATGTACTATTACACAAAGATTTTGCAAGTAAAAGCCATGAAACTCACGATGTTCAGCCAGTATCCTGTCGATGCGTGTAGCGAGGTTGTCGGACTGAACTCCTGCGCATACCACCTCCAAAGGCGTGCCATTGCGACCTATGAAGAACAGGGACGGTACGGGGACAAATTGATCTGAAGTTTTGTGTTTAGGAATATTATAAGTAGTCAATTACTTGGGGTGCATGAAAGGAGCCTCCCCGAGCGATGAGCATGGCGAATACCAATCATGATCATCCGGCGCACCCTGGACATTCGGCTCCAAGACTTCCTCTTCGAAGGGGGTATTGGAGCAGGATGACCAATCCTTTCACCACAACGGCCCAAAAAAATACACCGAGCCCCCAACATCTTGGCTCCAATCAGTACCCAAGCTCTCCCACAGGTCTGCAGGGATCCGCCTTGTCCGTAATATCGGTGAACATAGAAGGTTTCTCCAGCGCAAAATCGGACATCCTGGCGTCTCTTTGTCAAAGTAGCCACTGCGACATCCTGTGTGTACAAGAAACTCACAGAGGTATAGACTGCCTAAAACCCGTGGTCCCGGGAATGTCACTAGTTGCCGATATCCCCCACCCAAAATACGGCAGCGCCGTCTTCTCTAAACCATCTCTCGCTATAGTGTCAGCCTCATGCAAATCTATCAACGATATAGAACTGATTACTATCGATACTGGCCAGTGTACAATAACATCTGTGTACAAACCACCAAACCAACAGTTCGAATTCATTGAGACGCCGCATTTCAATAACCAGCGCTTTAAGGTTGTTATTGGCGATTTTAATAGTCATAGCACCGCATGGGGTTATTCCGCTACCAACTCTGATGGCAGCGCGTTGGAAGAGTGGGCGGAGGCCGAGAATCTTACTCTTATACACGACCCAAAGCAGCCAGCATCCTTTAACAGCCGTCGTTGGAAACGAGGCTACAACCCGGATCTGATTTTTGTAAGCAACAACATTTCCGCACTGTGTCATAAGAAGGTCCTCCCTCCCATCCCTTCTACGCAACATAGGCCGATCAACTGCCTATTCCAAGCCGCTTTAAGACCCACAACAGTCCCCTTTAGGCGCCGCTTTAACTTCTCTAAAGCAAACTGGGAGTCCTACTCACGGGAAATCGACTCTCTTTTGCAGGAGTTGGAGGCGATACCCGACAACTATGAGACATTTGTCAACGTTGTGCGATCAGTATCTCGCAAAGTTATCCCCCGCGGTTGTCGTACGTCATACGTACCCGGCCTGAGCCCAGACTCGGCCCAGTTGCTCGCCGTCTATGAGTCCCTCTACGAAAAAGATCCTTTCTCTGAGGAAACTATATTCGCTGGGGAGCAATTGATGTCACTAATCGGCGATACGCGTAAGGACAGATGGATGACTCTTGTGTCCTCAATTGATATGACCCACAACAGCAAAAAAGCTTGGTCCACAATAAAGAAGCTTACTGGGGACCCCCCGAATGCCATTCTCCCAGGTCAAGTCACCCCAGACCAGGTAGCACACCAGCTTCTCGTGAACGGTAAGCCACCCAACCGCCCACCAAAAATGCGCAAACAAAGGTTTCTATCTCCCACCAATAACAGAGTCAGTACTCCCTTCACGCTTGCCGAACTAGCTCAAGGCATCAAATCGATGCAAAACGGTAAGTCCGCCGGAGTGGACGACATAACGGTGGAGCAGATGAAGCACCTAGGTCCTGTTGCGATTAATTGGCTGCTTACTCTTTTTAACGGGTGCCTGGAATGTTGCAAGTTGCCGAAACTGTGGAGAAAAGCCAAAGTTATTGCTCTCCTTAAGCCTGGTAAATGCCCAAAAGATCTTAAAAGCTACCGCCCTATTTCATTACTGTGCCACTCATTTAAACTGCTTGAACGGCTACTCCTAAACCGACTCTCCCCCTTTATTGACCCTGATCTAATTCCCGAACAGGCAGGGTTTCGCCCCGGTAAATCCTGCACAAATCAGACTCTTAGCCTTACGCAGCATATTGAGGATGGGTTTGAGACCCGTAACATCACCGGTGTCGTGTTCGTTGACTTGTCAGCAGCGTACGACACGGTAAATACTCGGAGGCTACTGGAGAAGGTCGGTCGCATGACGAATGATCCAGGGTTTGTGTCCGTTCTCCGCGAGATGCTGAGTAACCGTCGGTTCCAGGTCTGCCTTGATAATAAAAAGAGCAGATGGCGCGTTCAAAAAAATGGCCTTCCGCAAGGAAGTGTTTTGGCTCCGATACTATTTAATATATATACCAACGACCAGCCTAGGACTCCTGACACCAAACACTTCCTCTACGCGGATGACCTCGCACTCGCAGCTCAGTCGCCAAGTTTTGAGAAGGCCGAAAACCTGCTAACAATTGCGCTTGAGAAGCTCGACACATACTACGCTGACAATGCCCTAAGGCCGAATCCTTCCAAGACTCAGTCTTGTGTCTTCCATCTCCGCAACCAACTAGCGAATCGAGCCCTCAAATTATCATGGCGAGGCGTGAAAATAGAGCACTGCCATGCTCCGCGGTACCTTGGGATCATGCTCGACAGAACATTGACATACAAGTGGCACTGTAAGCACACTAAAATGAAAATAGGGTCGAGGAACAACATACTACGGCGCCTCACAACAACATCATGGGGAGCAGACCCACATGTACTACGCACGACCGGTTTGGCGCTCTCGTTCTCCGTTGGTGAATACGCGTGTCCTGTATGGCACCGCTCAGCCCATACCAAGGAGATCGATGCAGCGCTCAATGAGACGTGCCGTATTATAACAGGGTGCCTCAAACCTACCCCACTCAGCATGCTCTACCCTCTTGCTGGTATAGCTCCACCTGGTGTCCGTCGTGAAGTGGCATGTGCAGTGGAAAAACGCAATCAGGAAACTGATCACCGGCACCCTCTGCATAACCACGAAACGCCACAGCGGCGCCTTAACAGCCGTAAGAGTTTTCTCCGGCTCACAACCCCTCTGGGCTGTACCCCTGCTGAGGCCAAAAAGCAACTGTGGGCTGCCAATTTTCCCCCTCCACCAGACTTCATTTCACCCACGGAATCCCTGCCTGCTGGCGGTGACCTGCAATGGCCAACCTGGAAGTCCCTAAATCGCCTGCGGACCCAGGTTGGCCGCTGTAAAGAGAACATGGCTAGGTGGGGTTTTTCCGGATCGGACACTCTGTGTGAGTGTGGGAGGGCCGCCCAAACGATGGCGCACTTGACGGCCTGCTCTCTCTGCCCTGTTAGCTGCTCTGCAGACGACCTCAACAGGGCAACAGATAATGCGATTGCCGTGGCTAAGTTTTGGGCGGGAGTGCTCTGATCAAGGTGTATTGCATTGGCCGCCGTTGACACGAAGAAGAAGAGTCAATTAATAGAAATTTTAAGCTTATATCGCGGGCTTTGAGCGCGGCGACCGAAACAAGAAATTCCGTAACGAAAATAAAACCTAACACCCCCCACTCCGCCTACCATGTAGCTCATCAAGGATCATGGGGTCAAATCCCACCGTCGTCGGTGACACCACCTCATGAAACTCAAAGTCATGATGGCAAGTGACACGTCACGTTCCATCATGTTGTCCAAACATGCCGTTCTCCTTCTAGGCGAGCATGCTACATCCTCCACCTTATCGTCGCTACACCATCATGTGAGATGAAGTCAAATAAAAGCCTATTTTGCGTAAAACAGACGGATGGACAAACAAGGTATCCCAAAAGAGTCCCGATTTTTCCACTTCGACTGACGGAACCCTAATAATGCATCTCATCATATCAGCCCATACACGTCCACTGCTGGACATAGGCCTCCCCCAAACGACGCCACAGACAGCGGTATTGGGTTCGAATCCCGGCCGGCCGTGCACCAATGTGTTTTTTTAAGAGAAATTTATGTGCGCTAATTGACATTGCTCTTACGGTGAAGGAAAACATCGTGATGAAACCCGCGGCTTAGTTGGCTCCAGAAGAATTGACAAGTTAACTCCTCGGGATCAGGCCGACTAAGCAAAGAGAGGGTGTAGTGGCTGGGCAAGCCTACTCCATCCTCACGCAAAAAAGGACCCAATTAAAAACAGCCCGTTTAAGTACAAGTACAAGTGGTCCTGAGCCGCCTCCATCCACCGACTACTCACGACCGCTACAATGTCGTCGAATCTAATGACAAGTACATTTTCTTATTTCCTTGCTATCTTTATACATGTAAAGGATACAAATTTGTGCGAAATGCGTGTAGTTGGCGGTGCCGCTCTTCAGTTTGACGGCGAGGAAGTTGGTCTGGTCGGAGAGCCGGGAGACAATCGCTGTGTCATCTATCGTGGCTGCCAGTTCTGTTGATAGGTCATTGTCACCTGCAAACGTGAGGACGATTATTTAAAACAAATGAAATTATCATTTATTTAATGATTTTGAAGTTATACCTTATTATACATCTTGCAGCTGCGTAACCCAAAAGAAAACAGGTTGAAGCTGCAAGAGTGAAATTTTAGGATGTGCGCGCATCACTGAACACTAAAGTGCCCGCAAAATGAATATCAGACGGACGGCCGGACAGACATACAGACGTATAACTTCTCACACGCGTACCACACGCATCCATTTTTTTTCTACATAAATGAATATTGCAGGATGCCAGCTCCTTAAGCAACTAGGTTTGTGATATATCGGCTAGACAACAGATAGAATACTTATATTGTTCTTTTGTAAATACATGTAGGGAACCTAGTGAAAACACAAATAATATTCATCTACGATTATTGGAAACACTTCGTAATTTTACAGAAACTTGATCGGCACATCTTTCCCCATATCCTCTATAATCTGATTAAATTTAATACACAAATGTCATAATAAGTACCTACAATAAAACAAAATGAAAATTACAATCACTGAATTAAAATTTATGAAGGAAAACTAAAATAAAATATAATTACAAATAAAAGACATCCTCAAACACGTCTCCCCGAGGTATCATTCCCAGAAGGCTGGCAACATTTCCCCACTGGATAGTTAGACTGACCCTTTGAGCGAAAAAGCCAGCAGCCTTCCGATCACGTGAAACTTCGACAAGACGCACGCTGAGGTCTTTAAAAAATGCAGACGCTTCTGGACCCCAAGATCTGCTTTTTAGTTCCTTAAATCTACACCTGTCACCTGGCGTTCGCTACGCTACTCTCTACTCGCCTATTGGTTAAAACAATTCTATTCGTTCAAGGTTAACATTCAGATAATTTTACAAAATTCATTATGGTGAATGGACAATGATGCTCGAATATTTCGACATACTTCTTACACATACAGACACACCCAGACTGGAAAGAATAACAGTAGTGTGTGTTGGGTTCTAGATTTGTAACCTTAACTGATCCCAGTTAAGATATCCAAAATGAAAAGCGCAGACATTGGATTCAGACTGGTTTCTTGGCAACTAGTAGGTAGGTTTAGTTAAGTTATACAGGGCTGTTTCCGCAGTTAGCCTCTTGTGAGAAGATCCTACTTGTCACTGCAATAACCCTAGGTCCTTCCCGGAAGGCTAGCAGTCTGTTCAGGCCGCTGCAGGCCTCCGTAGGAGAGGGTAGATGACAAACATCTTATTTAAAAGTACCCGACATACACTACAGAGGCGAGAGGCGCTACAGAGGTCATGAAATAAATAATAATAGTATTAATCTATCACTGACTGTGAACGATGGGTTGTGAGCATTTTATGCCTGAAATTTCTCCAGTATCTACGACTTTCAAACCTTAACACAGCTGTCTAAGCATAATATTACCAGATGAAACACAAGAAATCTTGAACAATGTCAATTTAAAGTCTACATTATTTGCATAACATGTAAAAGTAAACAAACACTGCAAGTCATTTAATTACTTGTTACTTTTTCATTCATACAAGAAAATATAAGCTATCTAGTCCCCATAGTACAAGCTCTGCTCAGTTTAAGGGTAGAGGGCGCTCAGAGACACATTCATTTAATCACAGGTTGTTAGCTAGCTAGGTTTCCAATGACGTGTACATTTTGCATGGAAATATTATACCAATACAGTGTTAAATAACAAAGGAACGAACGTAAAAGTATTTAATACAATGAAAAGAAGAACAATGCCCCCCCGGACGGTGAAAATTAGGTCAAATTTTACAAAGAAACATGACAAGTTTTTTTTTATATTTGTGCAATAGTTTATCACTAAATTTACGATGTATTTCACGCTTAATATATTGTCAGTGGTGAGTAAAGGCTAGGATAGGTAATAAACTACGTAATTAATGTAACAATAGCAACAAACCTTCAACAAAAACGACGAAAATTGCATTTCTCTGTTTGGAAAGGGTCACCGCTTCCGCGATACTTCCACCGTACCAATGCATGTTGTTGCGCAGCAAATCAGTTTTCTAGGTAAGTTACAAACTACTGGTTGTCTTTTTTTATGGGTTTTGATGGATTTTTTGGGTCTTTTTCGAAAATATTACGACTTCACAGACATGACACAACAGATTTTGACAGCTGACGTGTTTTTGTTTCGATTTGACGTTTGTTGAGTAATATTGTGCGTTCAGAATTTCACTTCACTATAGATATATCTGTTAGAAAAAAAGTAAAATTATATTTAATATTTCTCATATTTTAAGCACATATTCTTAGTAAATGGTAAAACATTTCCATTAGAATTTCACTAATTTTAAACTTATTAGAAATAAACCTTAGGTACCACACATTGCCAATAAAAATTTCTTTAAAATATATTAACACAAAAGAGTATTTGATGGTACGCATCACATTCTATTATAATCCTATAAAGTCATAAATGTAGCTAAAAATAACTGTTTACGAACAGGTTACTAACATTGCACCTGTCATTTTGCGTGGGTTGGATTATATTTCTCCCAAAAAGGAAGTTGTCTATGGTATCCTCCATGTGACCTTGTGGATTGCTACTCGATAAGAGATGGCAGCACAATCGAGTACAATTACTACTTATTCTACTCAAAGTTAGATGGCGTTACTATACTTTTGATTACAATTTCAAAATTAAAAAAAAATTATAACAAATAAATAGTTTACTGCCATTTCTAAGCTAAATAATTTGAAAATTTTATAGAAAAATAAATATTCTAAAAAAAAACAAATTAACAAATACAGAATAATTATTGTAACTAATTTTCACAATATGCACAAGGATCGAACCAGCATTGCAAACTTTTATCAGGTTTATTTTAGCAATTCAAGACCAACCGGCCTAGCAGTACAATGCAAACCTAAACAATCATACAGGTTAAGCACACTCAAACACGATCAATATTTGAATGGGTAATTTTGAAAATACACCGAGTTGGTAACCATATAATTAAGTACGTAACCTTCAAAAACTACCCTTTACTCAATTATTTCATAAAATAAACAAAAGGGTGATTCTACTTACTACCTTAACCATTAATACATAGTATGTCCGTCTGTCTGTACTTATGAAAAAAAATACCCTACCCAGACTTTGCGGAAGTTTCGAAATCATCAACAATGGTGTTGCCACATCCAATCATGTATACTTTTTTCAGTCATTTTTTCCCTAAATTAAAATTCAAATAATTCATTTATTTTCAGTACTTAACCTTTTTTTACTTACTTACTTTTATTTTTTTATCAACTAGTACCTAGGAAAAATATTTATTTTAATTTTATCCTTACTTAATTTTCAAGACGATTTTATGTTAATAAAAGTAAAAATAAAAAAAAAATACTTTATAAGTGTTCACCACAGAATCGGAACAGCCAAGTTTCATCAAAAACGGTCCAGTAGTTTTGGAGCCAATTCAATGCGAACAAACAAATAATCTAATCTTTCCTCTTTATAATATTAGTATAGAATATATAAAAAAATGATTGTCGGTAGAAGTTGGCTTACGGACGATAATTTTACGTGATAACGTCATAACAAAATGATAAAAAGTTGTGATTTTTTGTTTTCCTTATGTATATTTTTTTCCAATTTTCCCCTCATATTTTTTCTTTTATATAAGTCTTCTATTCGTCACTCGTCACACCACAACGCAAGCCCAGATGCGCGATATTATTATTAAATACTCTGTTTCCTAAGTTACCATGACGCGTCTGGTCATATTAACATAACGCATGACGTCACACAACGGGAACGGTACGCATGACGTCACACGGAACGTACGCGCCATGGTACCGGAACGTGACACTTTATTGTGAATGCAGGTGTTCCAATTCAATAGACGTTAGCACGTCAAAAACGCATGTGAAACCTCAGAACACAGCTAGTTATTTCAAAATGGGTGATACATTATAATTTGTATAATAAACATAGCAATTAGAGGTCGCATACTCTCCACCCTGTTGTTGGAACCATATTATTATTTGTTTAACAATTATCGAATAAATATTGATTTTGTTGTTGTCAATGTAATATTAAAGTCTCCAATCACCACTGGCTTCTCCCTGCGGTTTTGCCCGTGTATTTTTACCCGATTACGGCAGAAGGAGGGTTATGTTTTTGACCGCGATGTGTGTTTGTATGTTTTTAAGTTTAGTTTTCCTTTAGATATTATAATTCAGTGATTGTAATTTTCATTGTTTTTTTTGCTATTAATTATGGCTTCGCACGGCTTGTGCATTTAGCCAGTGTCAAAATATATTTTGCATCAAATTATGACCCGATTTTTCATAAATCGGGCCCAAAGTGTTTCAAAACAGTCAAAGTCGTCATAGTCCGTCAAGTCAGGGGCTATAGTAAAGCGGTGGCAAGTTTACCATAACCTTAATAGGAGATTTGGAGGCAACGAGAAATCTTCATGTTTGACACTAATTTTTCTTTCACTACACTTGTGCAATTTCACAGAACTAAATTGAATAACACTCCAGCAGAATTATACAATTCAACTCGGGTTACAACTAAGTTTCATGAAAATAAAACTGCAGCACGACATGCTGTTAACTCGTTCCCGCCAAAACTCCTTCATTTTGTTTTAGGTACTTATAATTATGACATTTGTGTATAAAATTGAAATATAATATAAAGAAAAACTATACAATGTGTTTCAGCGAAGGGGTTCTAATACAAAAAGGGGTTTTTCTAAACGTCTAAGCGAAAAACTTTGATTGACCATGAAACAGCTGATTTTTAAGTAAAAATTTCCTCAGAATTATCGAAAAACATGTTCAAATTTCCAAAAGTCGTAGAACAAAAGTTGTTTGCCTAGACGTCTAGAACAACCCCCTTTCGTATTAAAACCCCTTTGCTGAAACACATTGTATACAGGGTTATTGGTAATTACTAGCAAGCCGTTGAGGGCTACTTCTGTGGACCTAAACAAACAACTTTTGTTCTACGACTTTTGGAAATTCGAACATTTTATTGAAAACTAGCTGCGCCCCGCGGTTTCACCCGCGTAAGTCCCGATCCCGTGGGAATATCGGGATAAAAGTAGCCTATGTGTTAATCCAGGTTATCTACATGCCGAGTTTCATCGCAATCGATATAGTGGTTTTAGCGTGAAGGAGTAACAAACATACACACAAACACACACACAAACTTTCACATTTATAATGTTAGTAGGAATAGGATTTTCAGGTTAGGTTTACCTGAAAATCAGCTGGTTCATACACGATGAGATTATTAACCTTAAAATTTTACTTATTTTTAAAGTTTTATCTATTGTTTTTAGTCTGAATTACCTTTGTTTTAAAAAAATCTGTGCTGTTTTTGAATTTACATAACCTCAAAATTTTAATTATTTTTTTTTCGAATTTCCAAAACTCGTAGAACAAAAGTTGTTTGTTTATGTGCACAGAAGTAGCCCTCAACGGCTTGTCAGTATAATTACCGATAACCCTGTTTTCAAGTAAGTATTTAAAATGTATTAAACAGAAAAGAACGTTTCTTGAAGCAAGAAATAATCCCACAGATTAATTTCTTAGTCAATGTTCCTGAAAATATTCTTATTTTAAGAGGAAAGAGTACCGCCTCTCTCTCCATACAAACGCAGTCGACTGTTTCCTCCTTGAATACTGAAATTAGAGAAAATATTTTTGTTGCTTATAACATAACTGCCATGACCATGCCCCTATGTTTTGTTTTTTATATTTTATTTTCTATGATAATTAGAAAATGAAAAAAAAACAACACATAGGGGCATAGCCATGGCAGTTATAGGTTTTATGCAACAAAAATATTAGGTCTAGTGTCATTATTCGGGAAGGAAACAGTCGACTACGTTTGTATGGAGAGAGCGTCGGTACCCTTTCCTCTTAAAAACGCTTGAGAATACTTTCTCTGTTTTAGTAAATATTCCTGAAAATCCTTAAGCAGAATTTTTATTTTAAGGATATTTCTTTTAAATTAAGAATACTGCTAATCATAATTTTAGGATTCCGTACCACAAAAGGTCAAAAAAGGAACCCTTATAAAATCACTTTCTTGTCAGTCTGTATGTTATAAGTTTTATGCAACAAAAATATTAGCTCTAGTGTCATTATCCAGAGAGACAGTCGACGACGTTTGTATGGAGAGAGGTCCCAGTAACCTTTCCTCTTAAAGCATAGGTTAAAGGAGGGTAGTTCGAAATAACTCGTACATTATCGGTCCGGAACGCAGCCCCGCCCCCTTCCGGCAGCGCGTCGTCATAAGAGCAACTCGATTAATTGTTTGCCACAATATTATTTATTGCAAGTTTTTATGATGTATTAGCTGCGCTCCGCAGTTTCACTCGCGTAAGTTCCGGGTCCCTTGGGAATATCGAGATAAAAAGTAGCCTATAGCCTTCCTCGATTAATGGACTATCCAACAATATTTTTTCAATTCGAAGCAGTAGTTCCTGAGATTAGCGCGTTCAAACAAACAAACTCTTTAGCTTTATAATATTAGTATATATAGGCGTGAAAAACATTACCCTTTACTTTGACGACCCAGTTGGCACAATGGTCACCATGACGGACTGCCAAACACAGGGTTGCGGGTTCGAATCCCGCTTCAGACATGTATTTATGCTTAGATATTTGTCTGTGGTCTGGTTGTTTCTATGTATTATATGTATATATTTACAAAAGGAAAGTATATAAGTAGTATATCAGTTGTCTTTTACCCATAACACAAGTGTAGTTACTTAACTTGGGGCTAGATGGCGATGTGTGGAATATCCTGCAATATTTATTTATTTAATCTATGTAGTGAAGGTACAGAACCCACAGTTCAGTGCGCGCACTCACACTTGACCGTATTTTTAAATAGACAAGTATAGATTATATCATCTATCGACAAGCACGCGACGCCATACAATGTCATCACATTTAACGAGTCCACTCTTCAACACCTCTAAATATAAACCAAGTAATTATTATTAACCAATTTGTTCGCTGGCAACACTAACACCTCGCTTCGCCACACATGTTTTATTGCTGGCAACATTTTAGCTTTGAAACTTGCGTTCTGTAATTGCAATGGGCCGCGAAATGCGACGTTTTCGCGCCTTTTCTGCGTCTAAAAATGGCCGCCGTTTGACAGCTGTTTTGTTACGGTTGGCTTGGTGAGGATTTCTTTTATTCTTTTATAGACGATCAAAGAATCGGAACATGTCTTCGTAGGGCTCTCGCGTAATGATAAATTTAATTTAGTTTTATTTAAATTTAATCGTCATAACGCTAGGAGGAAAGGGTACCGGGGGCTCTCTCCATACAAAAGTCGACTGTTTTCTCCCTGGATAATGACACTAGAGCAAATATTTTTGTTGCATAAAACTTATAACTGCCCATGGCCCTATGTTTTTTTTTAAACTCAATTTCTATGATAATTTGAAAATGAAAAAAAAACAACACATAGGGGCATAGTCATGGCAGTTATAGGTTTTATGCAATGAAAATATTTGCTCTAGTGTCATTATCCAGGGAGGAAACAGTCGCCTATGTTTGTATGGAAAGAGCGCCGGTACCCATTCCTCTTAAATGGCCTTTTTATCCTCCTATTATTTTTTTATTATCACCTAAACTACCACTATGCCAATTTTCATCCAAATCGGTTCAGTCGTTAGACCGTGAAGAGACAACAAAAAATAAATTGACAAACTTTGAATTTAGGACTCCCACGGCCGCGTGCTTGCGTAGACTTACGCGGGTGAAACTAGTCTAACTTTCCGATTCCCCTTACCTTTTTTTTATCAATTATGGCTTCGCACGGCTTTTGCATATTAAAGTCAAGTAATATCAAGTCAAGTATATCAAGTAATATTTTGCATCAATAAATGAGGGCCCGATCTCAGAAATCGGGCTCAAAATGTTTCAAAATAGTAAAACTCGTCACAGTTCGTCAAGTCAGGTGTTATAGTAAAGCGGTGTTTCATTACTATAATTAGTAGGCGATTTTGGAGGCAACGACAAAAGTCTATGTTTTACACAGATTTTTTTGCTTTCACTACACTTTCACGGAACTAAATTGGATAATATTCCACCAGAATTACACAATTTAACTCGGTTTACCACTAAGTTTCATGTAAATAACACTGCAGCACAACATGTTGTTGGCTCCTTCCTGCCAAAACCCCCTGCCCCTTGCCTTTGAAATAAACGACCTTTTTAAACCATAAACTATCGAGAAGGCTCACAGCTAAGCACAGCTAGCTGATCGTGCGGGTTAAGTGACGCCTGGCGTGGTCATTACTTCGATGGGTGACCATTAGTTGTGTGGCAAAACTGTGTTTTCGTGAGCCCCTCCCTGCTTCGGAAGGCACGTTAAGCCGTTGGTCCCGGTTGCTACCTCTAGTAGCAGTCGTTAGGTCAAGTTAGAGGCCTTAAGGCGATCTGAAAACTCTAACAATAGGTGAACCACACCACTATACGAGAAGAATCCTCCTTCTTCTCGTATAGTGGTGTGGCTCACCTATTACCATAAACAATTAATTAAAACCTCTTTACACCAAACAAAAAAAAAACAAACATCCTCTCCAGCCAGTAACTCGCTAACAAATCTCTCCATTAATACAAAAGAATTCAAATTAAAATACCGGCTCGTTGTCGCATGAAGCGGAGACAAGACGCATCAATTCCAACGTCAACTGTCATGAAATAAATCTTTATGTCTAATTTGGTGCCAAATAACAATTAACGGAATCATCAATGTATAACGAGATGATGCGTTTTGAACGGGCTTTTGAATTATAACTGTGACACTCGGTTTCACTCGTGTTAAATTACGGATTGAGTGATAAATAAAATAAAATAAACATTATTTTGTTTGGCTACAATATAATTTCTTGTCTGTTTTTCAGCATTTCAAAAGTTGCAAATATTAATTCTTATTTTTGATGTGATAGATAACATCTATTAAATTGATGAAAAACCTGCATTCACAAAAAAGTGTCTGACGAAATATCGTGTACCCGATGTGTGACGTCATGCGTCATAGTAACATTAGGAAACAGAGTATTTCATAAGAATATTGGTCATCTACGCTTGTGTTATGGTGACGAGCAATGAATAGAAGATATATAAAATATAAAAAAAAGAAATTACAAAAATATCTCAATTTTTCATCGTTTTCTTATGACGTTATCACGTAAAATTATCGTCCGTAAACCGACTTTACAATCAACCATTTGTTTTTTTTAACAAAATAGTAATTTATGAATGAAAAACTGTATATAATTATTGACAAAAAATTGGTTAGAAACTAGGTTACTATAACGACTCTATACAAGAAAGTTTCGTGTTGCTAGTCATTATAATTTATACGTTAAGTATATCGTAAAATAATTTTTTATCACAGTTGCTCATAAAGTGGATCTTATTCAACGGCTTTTAGGCTCATAATCCAACATATTATGCACGCGTGCGTTTTAGATTTGTTAACTAGTGCTGTAAAGTTATCCCGAAAAGGTAGGTACCAAAGAGTTTTTTAGCTAGCAAAAATGGTTGTCTCTAAAGTCGGTTTACGAACGAAAATTTTACGTGATAATGACTTAGAAAACGATTAAAAATTGAGTTGTTTATTTTTTGTTTTTTCTTTACTTAAATATATTGTTTTTCCGTACCATTGTATTTTGTTCTTAACCCCCGACGCAAAAACAAATAGAAAAACCCTAAAAAATAATGTATGTCACACGAGGATGTATAGGTTAAAAGTCTTTAGCCTGGCCTTTCCGGAGCATAATTAACAAAAAATATTGCCTTAAAAAAATGTAAACATAGAGTTATCACAAATATTTTGTTAATTATTATTTTGTTTTCTTTTCAAGTCTTTTCTTTTATTCGCAACTGTGATAAAAAACGTCGTACGATATACGTGTGGAATTGATATTTGCATCTTGGCTTCTATAACACGCTCGCTGCCGCTCGCGCGTCATAAACCGCCTCTATGCAAAGATCAATTTACCACACTTATATCGTAATGTACTATTTTATCACAGTTGCTCATAAAGTGGATCTTAACCAACGGCTTTTAGGCTCATAATCCAACATATTATGCACGCGTGCGTTTTAGATTTGTTAACTAGTGCTGTAAAGTTATCCCGAAAAGGTAGGTACCAAAGAGTTTTTTAGCTAGCAAGAATGGTTGTCTCTAAAGTCGGTTTACGAACGAAAATTTTACGTGATAATGACTTAGAAAACGATTAAAAATTGAGTTGTTTATTTTTTGTTTTTTCTTTACTTAAATATATTGTTTTTCCGTACCATTGTATTTTGTTCTTAACCCCCGACGCAAAAACAAATAGAAAAACCCTAAAAAATAATGTATGTCACACGAGGATGTATAGGTTAAAAGTCTTTAGCCTGGCCTTTCCGGAGCATAATTAACAAAAAAATATTGCCTTGAAAAAATGTAAACATAGAGTTATCATAAATATTTTGTTTTCTTTTCAAGTCTTTTCTTTTATTCGCAACTGTGATAAAAAACGTCGTACGTACGTAATGTACTATTAAAAAGCCCAGTTAAAAAAAACTATCGAGATTTTTTTTATTAATTCTAAGTATCATGATTTCATACGGAAAACTACTTAAGGTGAAAGGGTACCGGCGCTCTCTCCATACAAACGTAGTCGACTGTTTCCTCCCTGGATAATGACACTAACACAAATATATTTGTGCATTAAAACCTATACCTGCCATGACTTGACATGTTTTGTTTTATTTTCATTTTCTAATTATCATAGAAATTAAGATTAAAAAATCAAAACAGGGCATGATCATTGTCATGGCAGTTATAGGTTTTATACAACAAAAATATTTGTGCTAGTGTCATTATCCAGGGAGGAAACAGGCGACTACGTTTGTATGGAGAGAGCTCCGGGTATCCTTTCCTCTTAAAGATCTTATTAAGATACATTCTAAATGAAAATTAGTGTTGTAGCTGTAGCGGTTTAATTTTTTATTTAAAAAGAATATTTTCAGGTCATAACCCGCCCTCAGCTAATGCTGTGCAGCAGCGTCTCACAGCATTAGCTGAGCCTGCTCATTATGCCATACCTACTTATTACTTTATTTACTGTATATAGTTGTAATTTTATGGCAATAAACGATTATTTATTTTATTTATTTATTTAATAATAATAATTTCTCCATTTACTTCAAACAATAAATTATTATTTAACGTCTATAGTGATAGAAACTTTTCTCGTCAAACAATATTTTTAAGCTATTGCATAGCTTTTATCGAGGGCTTTGAGCGCGGCGACCGAATCAAGAAATTCCGTAACGAAAATAAAACCTAACACCCCCCACTCCGCCTACCATGTACCTCAACCGAGCGTTCGCTTAACGTGTATGTATATGGTACGACTGTACGAAGCTCGCACGATGCAATATCTTTTTTTTCTGATTTTTAGCTACCATTTCAAACATATTTTATAACAGCGCCACGGTTTCATCCGCGTAACTCCCGATTCCGTTGGAATATCGGGATGAAAATTAGCCTATAACACTCCTAATGAATCAATGTATCCTCATATCAAGTTTCATCAACATCGGTTTAGTAGTTTCAGAGTCTATTTATATAGAAGTATAGATGTTTTATTCTGATGTTCCCACGGGTTTGAGGACCTACGTTCATGTGCCTACGTCATATAGAATATCAATAAATTAACCAATACATTTGTCAATTTAAACTCAAAACATTGTATATAATTATATGTTAGTTAGTGGGTAGTTAGGGGGGTGAAACAACCCCTAAATATTGTCCGACGAAGCTCGCTTCTAACTACACGAATTGACTCAAATATGTATTATTTTGTTAGGCTACAATTTGTTTTTAATGGTTTCTGTAGAGTGAAGATACTTACAGAAATGTCTTAGATTTTATTAGGCGTGTAAAAACTGACATATCAACTTACAGCTCAAACTAATCGACGGATAAGGCTAAATATTAATATAGAAGACTAATAAAGTTAAACTCACAGATAAAGTCGTTCAACGTATCTCAAAATAACCTCAAGTATTTTTTGCAATCGAAATGCAATCGGAATGAAATCGCAATGTAATTTCAACAACTTTATTTACGCAACTGTTGGGAGGAAGGCCAGAAATATCTAGTTTATTACCTTCAATACAAGGAAATTAAAATCCTCGATCGCAACCAGTTCCATAAAAGTAAATTAAAATCCTCGATCGCAAGCAGTTCCCTACAAGTAAATTAAAATCCTCGATCGGAACCAGTTTCATACAAGTAAATTAAAATCCTCGATCGGAACCAGTTTCATACAAGTAAATTAAAATCCTCGATCGCAACCAGTTCCATAAAAGTAAATTAAAATCCTCGATCGCAAGCAGTTCCCTACAAGTAAATTAAAATCCTCGATCGGAACCAGTTTCATACAAGTAAATTAAAATCCTCGATCGGAACCAGTTTTGTATCTTTATTCTCTCACTATGTTTTCTTACGTCTCAAATATACCATTCTATTTTATTAATTCGAAGCATCTCAAAGCAATTCGACGGACAAGAGAGTGATCTTATAAGTTTCCTTTTTTATCTTTTGAGGTAGGTACGGAATTCTAAAAATTAAACTAAGTATTTTATGAGCCCCTGTCTATAACTTTCTAAAGTCTAAAATTACAAACTAAACGCAATTTTAAAATTAAATTAATTGGCTGGTTTGTTCATGCTACCTAGTTATTACGGCTCACCAACTCTTTGTCTTTCTAATTGAATATTTTATCGTACAAATAGGCAGGTAGTAAGTACTTAGTACTCAGTAAAAGGGTTTCTGACCATATGACCGTTTCGGAACGGACCGTTTAAAAAGAAAAGAAATATTGCAGGACACTGTCACTTTGGCATCTGTCATTTTAGCAGCTACTTGCCATTAAGTCGCTGTTTGAGTTTTGGCGGGAACGAGTTAACAACATGTCGTGCTGCAGTTTTATTTTCATGAAACTTAGTTGTAACTCGAGTTGAATTGTATAATTCTGGTGGAATGTTATTCAATTTAGTTCTGTGAACCGTGCGAAGCCATAATAATTAATAAAAAAAAGTCGCTGTTTTTTTTCTATTAATTATGGCTTCGCACAGCTTGTGCATTTAGCCAGTGTCGAGTTATATTTTGCATCAAATTATGACCCGATTTTTCATAAATCGGGCCTAAAGTGTTTCAAAACAGTCAAAGTCGTCATAGTCCGTCAAGTCAGGGACTATAGTAAAGCGGTGGCAAGTTTAGGAGGCAACGAGAAAACTTCATGTTTGACACTGATTTTTACTTTCACTACACTTGTGCACTTTCACAGAACTAAATTGAATACCATTCCATCAGAATTATGAAGTTTCATGAAAATAAAACTGCAGCACGACATGTTGTTTACTCGTTCGTAAGGGCTTTGAGCGCGATCGATTCATTAAATTCCGTAACTAAAATAAAACCTAACACCCCCCACTCCGCCTACTATGTACCTCGGCCGAGCGTTCGCTTAACGTGTATGTATATGGTACGACTGTACGAAGCTCGCACGACGCAATAGCTTTACCGCGGCAGTCCCCGAGTGCCACACGTTTTTTTTATTATTTGTTGTTTAGCTTTTGCCCGCGACTTCGTCCGCGTAAAAGTCGAAAATGGATCAAGGAATCACGTTGCCCCATACAAACTTTGCCCCCCTTTTTCACCCCCTTAGGAGTAAAGTTCGGAAAATCCTTTCTTATCGGATGCCTACGTCACACAAAAACACACTATCCAAGTTTCAGGTCTCTACGATCAGCGGTTTAGGCTGTGCGTTGATCCGTCAGTCAGTCAGTCAGTCAGTCAGTAGTTCAGGACAAAGCATTTTATATGTACCTTCATAAGATACAGATACAGTTCATAAGATACAGCCTGGTGACAGACAGACGGACAGACAGCAGAGCCTTAGTAATAGGATTCCGTTTTTACCCTTTGGGTACGGAACTCCAAAACATATGAATAAGGCTACGAATACATGTTAATTTTTTTCGTGTAGCAAATCCTTCCGGATCGTGTAGTCCTAGCCTTACAATAATTTCAAAGGATCGGAACGAATGACGTCATCTCGCATATTCGAGTGCATAGTGCATATCGCTGTCACTTACTTTAGTGATGGGAACGGGAAGGACTGAGTCTTGGAGTCCTTTTTAAAAATAAGACTCTGAATTGCAACTAACAATGTTATGGGTGTTTAATAGACGTGTGGTTAATTTGATAGCCATTTTAAAATTAGTTAATAAATATTAGAGGATTTGCATTTAATTTAGTTTTGTATAAGTTTTATTTTTTTGCCGTGATAACCTCTAATAAATTGATGGGACACCTGCATTTACAAAAAAGTTGACATCATTGCACGTTCCCATTGTGTGACGTCATTGTCACGTTTCGGTGATGTCAACAATGACGTCACACAGCACGCAGTAATATAAAATAAAAACGAGACGCGGTTTTTTTACAGCTCTAAAACGAAGTAATTGACTAATTAAACTAGTTAAAAAAACTTTATTGTTTGTTTTTTTTTTTAGATCGTTTGATTCTATTATAAATAACAGTTAAAACCTGAAGAAATATAATTATATTTTTACACGCTTTAATTTCTTTACACTAAAATAAATTTTACCCGGTCAGAATCGCCAAAAATTTGTGAACCTTTGCAGTTTTTATAATCTTTCTCGATTTTACTGGTCATGGACATCTTTAATTATTTATTACTTACTTGCTTTAGTCCTCATTTTAAAGCAAGTCTTTTTAAAATAAAAATCATAAATCTTTTGTTTTTTTTTTTTTTCTATTAATTATGGCTTCGCATGGCTTGTGCATTTAGCCAGTGTCGAGTTATATTTTGCATCGAATTGTGACCCGATTTTTCATAAATCGGGCCTAAAGTGTTTCAAAACAGTCAAAGTAGTCATAGTCCGTCAAGTCAGGGGCTATAGTAAAGCGGTGGCAAGTTTACCATAACCTTAATAGGAGATTTGGAGGCAACGAGAAAACTTCATGTTTGACACTGATTTTTACTTTCACTACACTTGTGCACTTTCACAGAACTAAATTGAATAACATTCCACCAGAATTATACAATTCAACTGGGGTTACAACTAAGTTTCATGAAAATAAAACTGCAGCACGACATGTTGTTAACTAGTTCCCGCCAAAACTCTAAAAATCTTTTGTTTAGTTACATTTATTTTAAATCGTAATTAAATTAACAAAACTTAAACACTTTCCAATCTCTACTTCAAAACCCTAAATCAATCAACAATCGACCTTAAAGCAACAACCCAAGACTTAATTTAGCAAACACCAAAAACCCTCCTTTCAATTAGCGAAGCGTGTCTAAATCATAGAGCTCGAGTTTTGAAAATGGAACGCGGTCTCGCGTCCCGTTTTGACAGTTGTGACAGCTCTCTGACAGCTCTCGCGAGAGGGCGCTCTGAAGTACCGTGACTACGAACAAGATAGAATTGGCATTAGCATTGTGTCTAGTTTCGTTGACTGCTTTTAGAAAATTAGGGGTGAATATTTTTATGATTTTTAAAAGTTATATTTTTACAAACTTATATGTTTGACGTGATAACGTCTAATAACTTGAATACCTGCATTCACAAAAAAGTGTCATGTTCCGGTAGGTACTATCGGCCAGAGCTGTGCGGTCCCACCTTAAGACCATGTGTTCGCAAATCGACCTTTGTGTTAAGCAACTTTAAGTAATCAAATACTATTTTTTTGTTATTTGGATATAAGTAGATATTGTAGTTTAAAAACCATATTTTTGTTTATTTCGGTTGAAAACATGATATGAACAACTTTGTTCGATAAAAAAAATGTTAGAAAACAGAGAATTTTTAGATCGTTTATCGGTTTTTATTCAAAAATAGTTAACGTATGTTTCTAAAAATTGAATCAAATGATAGGTTTTGACCTCTAGGAACTATATTTTTGGATAATAATGCTAAAATGTACAAAATGTTTTGCAAATCGATCAAATATAACAGTTAGCACGCGTCAGTTCCTCGCAGTCGGCCTCCGGGCCTCGTCGAGGTAAGACCTATGCCACTTTTGCCGGCACGCTGCGTTCGAGCGAACCCCACGCGGAAGCTTGCATTTGCAGGGATGACAAACTTTTTTCCGCAAATAATAATTTACAAACTTATGTGCCCGCAAATAATATATACTAATATTATAAAGAGGTAAGGTTAGTAACAAGTTTGTACATTGTATTGTTGCTCCAGTCTAAGCAGCTAGGCTTGTGTTATGGTGACTAGACGCGATTGAGTGAGCGCAAATAATCTATACTAATATTATAAAGAGGTAAGGTTAGTAACAAGTTTGTATATTGTATTGTTGCTCCAGTCTAAGCAGCTAGGCTTGTGTTATGGTGACTAGACGCGATTGAGTGAGCGCAAATAATATATACTAATATTATAAAGAGGTAAGGTTAGTAACAAGTTTGTATATTGTATTGTTGCTCCAGTCTAAGCAACTAGGCTTGTGTTATGGTGACTAGACGCGATTGACTGAGCGCAAATAATATATACTAATATTATAAAGAGGTAAGGTTAGTAACAAGTTTGTACATTGTATTGTTGCTCCAGTTTAAGCAGCTAGGCTTGTGTTATGGTGACTAGACGCGATTGACTGAGCGCAAATAATCTATACTAATATTATAAAGAGGTAAGGTTAGTAACAAGTTTGTATATTGTATTGTTGCTCCAGTCCAAGCAGCTAGGCTTGTGTTATGGTGACTAGGCGCGATTGACTGAGCGCAAATAATATATACTAATATTATAAAGAGGTAAGGTTAGTAACAAGTTTGTATATTGTATTGTTGCTCCAGTCTAAGCAGCTAGGCTTGTGTTATGGTGACTAGACGCGATTGAGTGAGCGCAAATAATATATACTAATATTATAAAGAGGTAAGGTTAGTAACAAGTTTGTATATTGTATTGTTGCTCCAGTCCAAGCAGCTAGGCTTGTGTTATGGTGACTAGACGCGATTGAGTGAGCGCAAATAATATATACTAATATTATAAAGAGGTAAGGTTAGTAACAAGTTTGTATATTGTATTGTTGCTCCAGTCTAAGCAGCTAGGCTTGTGTTATGGTGACTAGACGCGATTGAGTGAGCGCAAATAATATATACTAATATTATAAAGAGGTAAGGTTAGTAACAAGTTTGTATATTGTATTATTGCTCCAGTCTAAGCAGCTAGGCTTGTGTTATGGTGACTAGACGCGATTGACTGAGCGCAAATAATCTATACTAATATTATAAAGAGGTAAGGTTAGTAAAAAGTTTGTATACTTATTGTATTATTGCTCCAGTCTAAGCAGCTAGGCTTGTGTTATGGTGACTAGACGCGATTGAGTGAGCGCAAATAATCTATACTAATATTATAAAGAGGTAAGGTTAGTAACAAGTTTGTATATTGTATTATTGCTCCAGTCTAAGCAGCTAGGCTTGTGTTATGGTGACTAGACGCGATTGAGTGAGCGCAAATAATCTATACTAATATTATAAAGAGGTAAGGTTAGTAACAAGTTTGTATATTGTATTGTTGCTCCAGTTTCACGGTTTTGTAATGCGTAACATGTTTTTCTCGGCTAGGTCCCCGCGTCAACCCGCGATAGGGAACTTCGTTCCAATAAAAATATTAGGTACATTATTACAGCTACACATTAGTTTTATTATTTTATATATCGAGCCCAATTAGATAACGAAAACCTACTGTTGACACCTACCTACACTGTGGCGTGCCCACTGTTTACACCTACACTGTGGCGTAGCTTGATCGCGTACGCGAGTCGTTGCGCGCGGCTCACTTTCACGCTACGTCTTTGTGCGCGGAGGCTGAGGTAATGTTAAAATACCTACACACGGTACTGGAAGAGGGCCTTAAGATTCATTTTCCTGTGCAGGGCCCTATTGCTTCTCCCGCGTTTTAATTTTTGTTGACCAATAAGGGAATGGCGCATTGTTTTTTTTAAACGTCTACATTCCTTAAAGCGTTTTTTATATGGCTATTGTCTTGAAAACAATTTTATTAGGATTTGATACTCAATTAGTTACAGTTATCACAATATGTAGAATGTGATACATAACTACTCCAAAATAAAAAGTATAAGTAAGTAAATTAAACAATGTTTTAATTCTAATATCCCTTTTTAATTTTCAATACGAACTAAATACGAGATATAAACCGTACCATAAGGTAAACGTCAAGCGTCTCGTGTTTGTTTGATAATAACATCACTCATCTGGGCTTGTGTTATGGTGACGAGTGACAAATATAAGATTTATATAAAGGAAAAAATAAGGGAAAATAAAAAAGAAAACTTGAGAGGTGTCAAGGGACACCCGGATGGAACGAAGTTTCTTTCGATTAATTAGTGAAGGAATTTTAATAAAATTAAAAAGTGTCGTTTCAACTTTTAGTCTTAATTTTTTCCGTTTAGCCCCCTTTCGCAACGCGCCATAAGGAACTTCGTTCCAAAAGAGGAAAAAACAAACACATTTTTTTTGTCGTTGTCTTATGACGTTATCACATAAAATTATCGTCCGTAAACCGACTTTACAGACAACCATTTTTTTACAATAAATAAAAGGTGCTAACATAAACAATGTGTTTCGACTAGGGTATTTCAATCCCAAAAGGGGTTTTCTGGACATATTATGTACTAGCAGCGCTCCGCAGTTTCACCCGCGTAACTCCCGATCCCGTGGGAATATCAGGATAAAAAGTAGCCTTCCTCGATAAATGGACTATCCAACACAAAAATAATTTTTCAATTCGAACCAGTAGTTCCTGAGATAAGCGCGTTCAAACAACCAAAACAAACTCTTCAGCTTTATAATATAAGTATAGATTATGTGACTTTTGTTATACGAATTCAGCTTTTTGAAAATAAAGACAATTAAGTTACGTTTTAAATAGTATTTCTATAAGCCCCGACTTACCTACCTTTCCATAATTTAGTTTAGTTTTACAGAGTAAAATCTAGTCTTCTATACATATAAAATGTTTTGTCCTTGATGACTGACTGACGGATCAAGGCACAGCCTAAACCGCTGATCGTAAATACTTGAAACTTGGAGGGTGTGTTCTTTGTATCACGTAGGCATCCGATAAGAAAGGATTTTCCGTAATACTACCCCTTCGGGGGTGAAAAAGGGGGGTAAAGTTTGTATGTGACAACGTGATTCCTTGGTCCATTTTCGACTTTAACGCGGACGAAGTCGCGGGCAAAAGCTAGTCTAGTATAAAAAGAATCATGAAGTCTGTTAAAAATGATTGCCAACTCCTAATGACAACAAACAAATTATTAAATCGCCTAATTATATTAGTCTACAATTTGCGCCAAATAAATTATCCCGGTTGAATGCGACGCGAGTCATTTGCCGTAATGAAAGCAAAGAGGAAACAAAAATTCAAACTTCGAACCCCTACGACCAATCACACTGAAGAGCTATATTACTGGGCGTGATTCGATACCGCAACTACAAAACTGTGTCTATCTCTTTTTAACGCATGCGATTAGACGTTGATTTCGTCCTTTGTTTCACTCATTCATGAATCGTTTTATTCACAGGATGATTTAAATATTTAATGTTATGGTTTGTAATTTCTGTTATGATTTTGCTGTAGATTTATGTGGGGATGCGTAATGGCGCGAACGGTCGTCGCGCTCTAGGGTGTTAAACGACATTTTGCGAGCGCGGCATTGAATTTTGTCATCGTAATTAGATTAAGTGGCGATTGTATGTTAATTTTATTTATTGTTGTGTTTCGGGGTGGTAAATGATCTGTTTGGGATCTATTTGTGATGCTTTCGTGGGTAAATTCGGTGGATTTAATTTTGTTTTGTTGCTGTATAGGGATTCATAAATTTATGACGCATTGCCTCTCCAGTTCTTGCTCAAAAAATGACTATTTTTTAAATTCGAAATACAAAGTTCAATAAAATGATATTCATGATCACTGTAAATCGCCATAAAACTAACCAAGGAATTGTGGTTTCAAAACATCATGTCTCATCAAATTAAATCGATAAGCTGTATCTACGTATCGGGGACGCAGCTGCAGTGTTGTCGACACAATTCTGAAAGATGTAGCTAATCCAATCTTTATTAGGCGAATCGATCCGCTGCACTTCCATCGTTACCTTACTTGTAACAAAAAAGACAAAAAAGATTAGGCCAGCTCTACCGACTGATTTTTAAAGTAGGTACGAAAAAAAAACCGGTCAAGTGCGAGTCGGACTCGGGCACGAAGGATTCCGTACCATGTTGTATGGGAGTCCCACACAATTTTTTTTCTGTTTTTAGTATATCTATTTGTTGTTATAGCGGCAATAGAAATACATAATCTGGTGAAAAAGTAAACTGTCTAGCTATCACGGTTCATGAGATCACCTCGTGAAAAACAGACGGATGGACAGTGAAGTCTTAGTAAATGGGTCCCGTTTTTTCTCTTTGAGTACGGAACCCTTAATATAAAATGTAGTAAATGTGTCCGTCTGTCTATTGTGCTACTATTTATTGCATTAATACGCTATGCCGTGTGAATAGTCTACGAGACTGGATTGGAAAACTGAGTTAAACAACTAGAAACATGGCAAGTTGATCTCGTTTTACAATTCTATTACCTATTGTTCGGAATTGACAAAAATACCTGGGCTTTACGCAGTTTGACTTGATCTTCGTAGCTTAAAAGTAATTAAAAGCAATGCTACGTTAAACAGAACAGGTGCTCGGTTCAATTTTTAATTTACGTTTGTAGAGCTAATTCGTAGTTACGTTTATGCCTAAATGTTTAATTTACCTACGTACGTCATTCTCTTCCCGTGATTGAATTTCTATTAATCTATAATAATGGGTAGGTATATAATAGCTATTGGATCTCTGAATAATAATTTAAAGTTTATTAACATTTCAGAATTTTAAAATACTTATTGGAAAACTGTCCAGAAGCCAATTGCAGAATTACTTTGTAGGCATAACTTCATAATTATAAAAAGTCTTAATCCCAAAATAACTTTGTAGGCAACATTAATTGTAAAAAGTCTGAATTGCAGAATAACTTTGTAAGCATAACTTCGTAATTGTAAAAAGTATAAATTTCAGAATAACTTGATAGGCAAAATTTCTTAATTGTAAAAAGTCTCAATTGCAGAATACCTTGGTAGGCAAAACTTCTTAATTGTATAAAATCTGAATTCCAGAATGACTTTATAGGCGAAACTTCTCAATTGTAAAAAGACTGAATTGTAGAATTACTTTATAGGAAAAACTTCGTAATCGTAGAAAGTCTGGAGGCAAAACGAGACGCCTCGATTTAATTCAATTTATTACTTGAAAAAGTTAATATTTTGGATAATAACATACTAGTATCCATATTATCCAATACAAAAGATGTCTACCTTAATAAATAAGTAAGTACTTAATCATTTTCCTAACAATAGCACCACAAAATCCTCCACATACAAAACCCAAACAACTTATACGTACCAGTAAAAGCTAAACGAAACTACAACAATCAGACAGACATAAATCATCTCAAGCAAGAAGTAGTCGGGAATAGCCACAATCAATTTGGAGAGGGGGTTGTCTAATGACCACCCTAGAGGGTAGCTTCCAACGGGGTTGGTTACTTGACAAGGGAACGTAGTAAGAAAAATGTTTGTAGTGATTCATACAGAAAATAAGTGTCAAAAATTTGTGAAATTGACTACAGCCCCCTTAGACAAGATCGCTTTCTATTAGCGATATCGCTAAACGACAACGATTTTTCTTGTAAAAATTCGACATGACATAAAAGTCACGTAGTCTAGCGTTAGAGAAAAAAAAATGTGAGCCGTCACGGGACGCCTGGCAGATGTGAAACATCGACATTATTTTGTAAAAGTAACCCGTACACGCTACTGCATATAGACTGTATATATACCTATATCATCATATAGTGTGGCGACGCGTTGCCACACCATGCGTCGCCACGCGAGAAATCGGTTTTACGTGCGGCTATAGATGTTTCACATCAAAACAACGATAGATAAGTTTCATCTTATGCAAATTTTATACAATGCTCTATGTCAATTTCATACAAATAAATCTATCGATTGGCGAAATCGCTAATAGAAACCAATCTTGTCTAACGGAGCAGAATAGGAATATGAAAATGTTGCTATAATTAGACGAGCTGCGGCCCGCAGTTTCATCCGCGTAAGTCCCAATCCCGTGGGAATATCAGAATAAAAAGTAACCTATGTGTTAATCCAGGTCTCCAGCTATATATATACCGAGTTTCATCGCAATCGGTTCAGTAGTTTTAGCGTGAAGGAGTAACAAACATACATACACACACACACACACACACAAACTTTCACATTTATAATAATAGTAAGACTTTTTCTACCCGACTACTGCGAAGTCAAATGGAGGATTATGTGTTTAACCTGTATGTATGTATTTATGTTCATCTGTTCCCACCTAACTTAAAAACTACTTACTATAATTTAACAATTGAGGTATCCTTAGAAGCGTTAAAACAAAACTCAAACGATGGCTTATCGAGCAAACCTTCTATTCATTTAATGAATTCATTGACTAAGTTCCATATCCTACTAATATTATAAATGTGAAAGTTTGTGTGTGTGTGTGTTTGTTACTCCTTCACGCTAAAACCACTTAACCGATTGCAATAAAATAGATAGCTGGAGACCTGGATTAACATATAGGCTACTTTTTATCCCAATATTCTCACGGGATCGGAACTTACGCGGGTGAAACCGCGGGGCGCAGCTAGTATTTTATAAATTTGTCAGCCAATTGCACATTATGTTTAAATTTTAATAGTTTTTTAGTATTTAGTTGTATACCTGACTTGTAAATCTATTACCAATAAAGAACCTTGAACCTTGTATCCTGATACCAAGTCTCAATGGTCTGCTGGTTTGTACAGCAATACATGTATGTTTTAGAAAACAAAATTAAATAAACGTTAATCCGTACCATTATATTCAATTTTTAGTATTTGTTGTTATAGCGGCAACAGAAATACATAATCTGTGAAAATTTCAACTGTCTAGCTATCACGGTTCATGAGATATGTTACAGCTTGGTGACAGACAGACAGACGGAAAGTGGACTCTTAGTAATACCTAGTGTCCCATTGTTACTCTTTGGGTACGGAACCTTAAACACATACAGTAAAATTGAGCACCTCCTTTTTTGAAGTCGATCAAATAATCTGTATTTTTCTTATTGGAGTTTTGTTCCGAAGCCACACAGCACAAACTAACATCCTGATTTAGTCTTTAAGACGTTTTAGAAGAGGTCAATTGGTTTTCCTACTAATATTATAAATGTGAAAGTTTGTGTGTGCGTGTGTGTGTGTATGTTTGTTACTCCTTCACGCAAAAACTACTGGGCCGATTACGATGAAACTCGATATCTAGATAGCTGGAGACTTAGATTAACACATAGGCTACTTTTTATCCCGATATTCTCACGGGATCGGGACTTACGCGGGTGACACCGCGGGGCGCAGCTATTAAAATAATAAAAACATAGCTAAGAACACTCCTGTCTAATTATGTCTTTAATTATATTATAAAGAGGAACGATTTGATTGTTTGTTTGTTTGAAATAGGCTCCGTAACAACTCGACCGATTTTGATAAATCTTGGTATGAGGATACATTGATTCATTGGGAGTGCTATAGGCATTTAACTTACTTTTAATCCTGATATTCCCACGGGATCGAAATTGAAACCGCAGAGTGCTGCTAGTTAGTAATAAATGCTTATTATTAGCCCCCGACGCAAAAATGACGGAGTATCGTAAGTTTTTGATTTTGTTTCTGTATTTTGAAAGGTGAATTAGTCGGGAGTGTTCTTAGTTATGTTTGATCGAAATCGTTTCAGCCATCTGAAAGTTATGGGTGATAAAATTTGGAGTTTTTTTTAATTCTAAATTTAATTTATTCAAATAATTATAGCAGAACAATGTTTTCAAAATTAATGCCCTTTATTTTAACAACCAAAAGCACACGAACAATTTTTTTCTCCGGATTTACCTATGTGTTTTGTGCCAAGAAAATCCTTATTATTCTTGGCAAGAAGACTAAACAAGGCACCAACTATGAATTTATACGGACTGCTGACACAAGCAAAACATTTTGATCACCACCAATTACCAGAGTATACATTCACAAATATCTATCGTCCATCTCTTTCTGACAAGTTGGACTACCTATATCTGTCTCGCTTTGATAGCAAATAGCGCTTGTCTTAATCGTTTTGTCTTTGAAAGAGAAAAGTACCCAATGAATTTAGTTACACAGTAAATTGTGTTCTAAAACTGAATCAAATAAAATTGATTTTTGTTTGTAAATAAAATTATCCTGAAAATTTCAGTTTGTTTATGCTAAAAAGACTCTATTTTGAATGAAATAGGAACTAAAGTTCAACGCTGAATGCTCGAGTTGAAGACGTTTTTCACTGTAAGAAGGAGATAATGACAATGTCATTAAGTGGATAGACATAAAGCTTATTTTCGCTCAGCCCGACGGAGCTATTAATAAGATAGAAACGCTTGGAACACTCCGTATGTGGGCGTGACCGTTCACTTAGCGAGTACGTCGCGGGTAAGCCGCGGGAACGGACGTGTTTTACCCGCCAACTTTGAAAAAAGAAAAAGTTACTAACCAGCCAGTAACAACAAACTATTAAAAAAAAATAGTTGCTGTTTTAAAACTATTCTATATTAATTAAACTTTTAATTTCCACGGTTAATTTTATTTGTGACAGTGTTCGAAATTTGAAATTTAAATCTCAGTGAAAGTTAGTGCAGTGACAATTTTAATTATGGAGTCCGAAATGACTCAAACTCAAGAAAAAAAGACTCCTAAACCATTTTCCATAGAATCTTTAATCGGGAACCGTAAATCGCCAGACATAGACGTAGAGAACAGACTAAGTGAAAACTCTAGAACATCAACAGACGATGAAAATGAACGATTGAATGGATTAAATCGGATGTATTATTTTAACGCGCCATTTTTACAAAATGTAACACCATTTTTACTCGGTTATCCCGAGCCGTGGTTGCGGTTGATGAATAATGGAGAGAATAGTGGAGAGAGGGACTCTAGGGATGAAGAGAAGAGGGATAGTCCTGTTAGTGTGGGGAGTGAAGCGGAGAGTGATGTCGGAGAGGATAATGCACAAGGTAATAATATTAATTTCTTTTTATTTGTCTTAGTCTATACTAATATTATCGACGACCCAGTTGGCACAATGGTCACCATGACGGACTGCCAAACATAGGGTTGCAGGTTCGTTTCCCGCCTCAGACATGTATTTATGTTTAGATATTTGTCTGTGGTCTGGTTGTTTCTATGTATTATAAGTATATATTTACGAAAGAAAAGTATATAAGTAGTATATCCGTTGTCTAGTACCCATAACACAAGTCTAGTTACTTAGCTTGAGGCTAGATGGCGACGTGTGGAATGTCCTGCAATATTTTCACCCCCGTAACTCCCGATCCCGTTCAGTAGTTTTGGAATTTATTGGCAACATACATCGTGACACAAGATTTTTATATATACAGATTTCTCTTTTATTTTTTTAAAGATTATATTTAACTTGCAGTGTATGTATGTATGTTCGGGTGGAATCTTGCAACTTAATTTTTCTTTTATATTTTTTTTTATGGCAAAACAACGTTTACCGGACAACAAGTCTACTATAAAAACTCCGAAACTACTCGAATGATTTATCTGAAACTAGCAGCGCTCCGCGGTTTTACCCGCGTAACTCCCGATCCCGTGGGAATATCGGGATAAAAACTAGCCTATAGCCTTCCTCGATAAATGGACTATCCAACACAAAAGTAATTTTTCAATTCGAACCAGTAGTTCCTGAGATTAGCGCGTTCAAACACACAAACAAACTCTTCAGCTTTATAATATAAGTAAAGATTAATTACAATGTACTAGCACAGGACCGTGGTTTCACTCGGATAAATTCAGATCCCGCGAAAATCTGTACTTAATATTATAAAGCTGAAGAGTTTATTTGTTTGTTTGAACGCGCTAATCTCAGGAACTACTGGTTCGAATTGAAAAATTACTTTTGTGTTGGATAGTCCATTTATCGAGGAAGGCTATAGGCTAGTTTTTATCTCGATATTCCCACGGGATCGAGAGTTACGCGGGTAAAACCGCGGAGCGCTGCTAGTTTCAGATAAATCATTCGAGTAGTTTCGGAGTTTTTATAGTAGACTTGTTGTCCGGTAAACGTTGTTTTGCCATAAAAAAAAATATAAAAGAAAAATTAAGTTGCAAGATTCCACCCGAACATACATACATACACTGCAAGTTAAATATAATCTTTAAAAAAATAAAAGAGAAATCTGTATATATAAAAATCTTGTGTCACGATGTATGTTGCCAATAAATTCCAAAACTACTGAACCGATTTCAATCAAATGTTCACATGTACCCGTATTATGGTCTAACTTACTGGATAGGATAGTTATCATCTCAATTATTCGCATATGTCGTGAATGTAAACGAATAAAATGTATCAATTAATGGTTTCTTAAGCAAGTGTTTATTTACTGTTTAGTTTTATGAAGTTCTCATAGATATCGGTGTACGTTGATTCATCGATAAAATTCTTCAATATTGTTTGAAATCTGGGTTGCAAATACACCTGATGGCGTTGTGTTCGGGACTTACGCGGGTGAAATCGCGGGGCGCAGCTAGTAATTAAAAATAGATGTTGTTCGATTCTCAGACCTAACGAATATACACTAAACATATCACGGTAAATCAGATACGGCCTGGTGACAGACAGACTAGCCAACACTGAAAGAATCATTCAAATCGGACCAGTAGTTCCAGAGATTAGCGCGTTCAAACAAACAAACAAACAAACAAACAAACTCTTCAGCTTTATAATATTAGTATAGATATTGCAGGACATTCCACACATCGCCATCTAGCCCCAAGCTAAGTAACTACACTTGTGTTATGGGTGCTAGACAACTCATATACTACTTATATACTTTTCTTTTTATACTTATAATACATAGAAACAACCAAACCACAGACAAATATCCAAGCATAAATATGTACTTATCTGAGGCGGGAATGGAACCCGTAACCCTGTAGTTGGTAGTCCGGCATGGTGACCATTGTGCCAACTGGGTCGTCAACTCAGCTTCTAAACTCAGGATCAAACATTGAAATTCGAATTTCGCTCGTAAAATAACGGTAATAGGGTCTCGTTTTTAACCTTTCGGTACGGAACTCGAAGTGTTCGTCAGTAAATCGAACGCCATAGGTACCAATTACCAACCTACCTCTTGTACTTGTACGGGCTGTTTTCCGCGATTAGACCCTTTTTAATTGGGTCCTTTTTGTGTGAGGATGGAGTAGGCTTGCCCAGCACCTACTACCCTCTCAGCCTAGTCGACCATGTCCAGAGGAGAGAACTTGTCAATACTTCTGGAGCCAACTAAGCCGAGGGTTTCCGATCTTTTCCTTCACCGTAAGAGCAATGTCAATTAGCGCACATAATTTTTTCTTAAGAAACATGCCTTGGTGCATGGCTGGCCGGGATTCGTAACCACGACCCTCAGAATGAAAGTCGAGGTATCTACCACTAAGCCAACACCGCTCACCAACCTACCTCGCAGACCCCGTGAGATCGTTAAACTACATCGATTAGTGTCGCTTACTTGACATTAAAGCAACAATTTCATGGTACTCCATACATCTGCTCTGTGAAATCACTGCTATAGAGGATTTCGCTGACATCTGTCCATAGTTCACATTGATGAAGGTCCTAACACCACATCAAAAACTTGAGAGGTGTCAAGGGACACACGGATAGAACAAAGTTCCTTTCGATTAATTAGTGAAGGAATTGTAATGTTTTTCTTTTTAGTTTTAATATTTATTTTTTTATTAACAAATATAATGTAATATAAACTTAATCAGTAGGGTCAATTTTAGTAATTGCTTTCTATGAGATAGAGAGAGAGAGACAGAGAAACACGCGACGCCGCACGGTTTACAACTATTGCCAAAAGTGTCGTTACAACTTTTAGTTTTAATTTTTTCCGTCTAGCTCCCTTTCGCAACACGCGATAAGGAACTTCGTTGCAATAAAAATAATACACGAAAAAAGTTGAAAATTAAAATAAATTTTGGTACTTATTTAAAAGTTTTCGCGAATGTTTTTGCTCATGTCTTTTTATCGTGTTGACTCAGGACCTTGATTTTTATACACCTAATAGGGACTATAGACCTCAGTATCTGGTATAAATTTAAACTTGCCAGGTCCACCCGTTTCTAAGAAAATCGGTGTTGACACACGGACAGACAGACGGACAAGAGAGTGATCTTATTAGCGTTCCCTTTTTTACCTTTTGAGGTTAACGATCTAAAAAATTATGTCGCATACAGCGGCGGGAAAAATAAGCAGTCTTACTGGGCGATGCGATGGAGAAACTTTTTTTGGAACGAAGTTAATTATCGCGCGTTGCGAAAGGGGGCTAGACGGAAAAAATTAAGACCAAAAGTTGTAACGACACTTTTTGCTATAGTTGTAGGCCGTGCAGCGTGCGCGTGTTTCTCTGTCTGTCTCTCTCTCTCTTAAAGTTTACTAAAATTGAGTCTACTGATAATATAAGTACATTATATTTGTTAATAATAAAAAAATATGATTATAACTTTAAAAATTAAATTTTATTACAATTCCTTCTTTGTTCCATCCGGGTGTCCCTTGACACCTTTCAGTTTTGTTTTTTTATTTTTCAGAAAAACCTACTCAAAATTTTGTATTCATTAGGAATCATACATTTTGTACGAGATTAATTAGAAGCGTCATAAAAACTAAGATAGGATGTGTGCCTTCGGAACGAAACGAAATATTTCTCCACATCTGTTAAATCTTTCTACCAACTTACCTATCTATCTATCTTTCTATCTATACATATAAAATGCTTTGTCCTTAACTACTGACTGACTGACTGACGGATCAACGCACAGCCTAAACCGCTGATCGTAGAGACCTGAAACTTGGAGGGTGTGTTTCGTAGGCATCGGATAAGAAAGGATTTTCCGAAATTCTACCCCTAAGGGGGTGAACAACGTGATACGAACATTTCGTTCAAAGTTTTTGTATGAAACAGCTGATTTCCAGTAAAAAAAATCCCTTAGAATTATCTCAAAAAGTTCGAATTTCCAATAGTCGTAGAGCAAAAGTTGTTCGCCTAGACTTCGCTACCCTTCGCTGAAACACATAGTATAGTTAACACAGACAGACACTAAATAAAAGACACATATAAACCATTCAAATTAATTAAAATGGGACATTTACCATGGTTTTAGGGTTCCGTAACAAGGGTATTACTAAGACTGGACTGTCCGTCCGGCGGCGGCCGTCCGTCTGTCTGTTTAGTCTTCCATTGCCTAAGTTTTTTGTCGTTGTTGTTGTTGTTTTGGCGGGAACGAGTTAACAACATGTCGTGCTGCAGTTTTATTTTCATGAAACTTAGTTGTAACCCGAGTTGAATTGTATAATTCTGGTGGAATGTTATTCAATTTAGTTCTGTGAAAGTGTACAAGTGTAGTGAAAGTAAAAATCAGTGTCAAACATGAAGTTTTCTCGTTGCCTCCAGGTTATAGTAAACTTACCAACGCTTTACTAGCCCCTGACTTGACGGACTATGACGACTTTGACTGTTTTGAAACACTTTAGGCCCGATTTATGAAAAATCGGGTCATAATTTGATGCAAAATTTAACTTGACACTGGTTAAATTCACCAGCCGTGCGAAGCCATAATTAATAGAAAAGGAAAACGTATTAACTGTCTTTTTTAATTATTATGGCACATGTCGATTTTGTCATAACGCCGATGATGGCGTCATCAGAGTACAAGTGAAGGTCAAACATATTTAATCGAAAATATGCTACATCAACACTTATTTTTGACTAGCTGCGCTCCGTTTCATCCGCGTAAGTCCCGATCCCGTGGGAATTTCAAAATGAAAAGTAGCCTATAGCCTTCCTCGATAAATGGACTATCCAACATAAAACTTATTGCATAAGCGATAATAATTTTTCAATTCGAACCAGTAGTTCCTGAGATTAGCGCGTTCAAACAAACATACTCCTTAGCTTTATAATATTAGTTTACATAGATGTAGAAGAAATCTATTTCTCAAAATGGTTTTGTAATTCCAATTTAAAAAAAAATGAACAATCCCAATTCCAGTAAAAATCGTTTTTGGCATCGAAGATGGCCGATTCCTTTTGCAACTGCATTTTCCAAGAAAAACCGCCATAAAACGTATCACTTATTTTATTATGCCCGAACGATTGACAGTTATCGAGATCGAAAAACGAATATCAAACCAAACGCAAACATAACTCTTACATTACAATGACTCTTAATGCGTTCGCATAAAGAATAATTTAACATAAACTGACAGAAAATGTAAAATTGCAGACGCATAGCTTTTTACAAAAACCAATAAAACAATTCATACGATTTAATATCTATATTTGAAACCTTAGAGTTGATTTTCCCATAATCGGAACGCAGCAAATAAAATGGCCGACGCATAGCTAAGTTCCCGCCAGAATCGCAATGTGAATATTAAATTCGAATTTGGAACACGTTAGTAAATAGTGCGGCGACGTCAAATGGTCCGTGATGCATTTATCGATATTGATATTTATCGATAAGTGGTTTACAAAATGGCGGTCACGTACTGAGGACGTTTAAATTTTCACACCGTACCGCGGTGCATTTTTAATCGTTCGGCGAAGTATTGAATTTGGTAAATATTCTGACGGGACGTAATAACGCACGATTTTCACGTACGACAAGGTAAAATCTACTACTGGTATAAGTAAAAAACCAACAATTCGCTTGTTCCTGAGAATCGATGGTGATACGGACAAGATACGGATGGACAGACGGACAAGATAATGATCTTATAAGAGTTCCTTTTTACCTTTTGAGGTACGGGATCCTAAAAAGAGAGAAATAAAAACATTTAACACAAGCTGGCGTGACATTACAATTAAAAATAAATAAAAATTAAATAGCACAAAACTCTACTTTAGTCGAAGCACGGGTTTTCACCCGCCTAATTAATGAAAAGTTCCGTGTTATTTATTACAGAGCTCTAGCTATCTGTACATATAAAATTCTTTGTCCTGAATGACTGACGGATCAACGCACAGCCTAAACCGCTGATCGTAGAGACCTGAAATTTGGAGGGTGTGTCCTTTGTATGACGTAGGCATACGGTAAGAAAGGATTTTCCGAAATTTGACTTTTAAGGGGGTAAAATGGGGGGCAAAGTTTGTATAAGACAAGATTTCTTGGTCCCTTTTCGACTTTTACGCAGACGACGTCGCGGGCAAAAGCTAGTGTTACATAAACTCACTCGTCTCAAAGGTTTATGGAAAAAAATATGACAAAATTCGCCAACTTTCTTTAAAATTAAATTGATAGTATTTCGTGAACTAGATGTAAAAAAATTATATTAAGCATTTAAAATCGCGGGTTTTGCATTATCTCCATCAGCATCTGACGCCATTACACATATAGGAACTTCAAGAACCTAACCTCCTTGGAAACAAGTGCTTTTTAATTTGAGGTGTACGTTGATATGTCAGACAGGGCTTTGATTGTTATATTTATACTAGCTTTTGCCCGCGATTTCGTACACGTAAATAATAACTTTATACCTCTTTTTAACCACGTTAGGGGATAAATTTCAACAAAATACGAAACATGTCTTCCATCAATTCTGTTAAAGAATGTTTTTGCAAAATTTGAAATAGATTAAATCAAGGAATCACGTTGTCCCATAAAAACTCCCCCCCCCCTTATTACCCCGTTAGGGGTAGAATTTCGGAAAATCCTTTCTTATCGGATGCCTAGGTCATACAAAAAACACACCCTCCAAGTTTCAGGTCTCTACGATCAGCGGTTTAGGCTGTGCGTTGATCCGTCAGTCCGTCAGTCACTCAGTCGTTCAGGACAAAGCATTTTATATGTATAGAGAAGATAGATAGACTTTTTTTTGCTATTAATTATGGCTTCGCACGGCTTGTGTATTTAGCCAGTGTCAAGTTTTATTTTGCATCAAATTGCGACCTGATTTTTCATAAATCGGGCCTAAAGTGTTTCAAAACAGTCAAAGTCGTCATAGTCCGTCAAGTCAGGGGCTATAGTAAAGCGGTGGCAAGTTTACCATAACCTTAATAGGAGATTTGGAGGCAACGAGAAAACTTCATGTTTGACACTGATTTTTCCTTTACTACACTTGTGCACTTTTACAGAACTATATTGAATAACATTCCACCAGAATTATACAATTCAACTCGGGTAACAACTAAGTTTCATGAAAATAAAACTGCAGCACGACATGTTGTTAACTCGTTCCCGCCAAAACTCTCATAGATAGACTTACGGATGGATATTATTTGGTACATACATTTAAAAGGATTTGTTCCCAACTCTATCAGTAGGCATGATAATCTGTAGACTGTAGTATTAGAAATCTGTAAAATTGGCAATCTGTAAACGTGAGAAAAAAAGCCAAGGAAGCGTATTTCTATCCAAAGGTTAGTAGATGCGGTTGGGGGATATTTCCTTATTTTTACTTTTATCTGAGGGTAACCATTTCCCTGTTTCTCTATCATCAAAACACTATTAAAGTTGAAGTCCAGAAAGGCGGGGCGCTGACGAGGCGATCGCCATTTTTTATGAATTCCGTTTTACTACGAGTATCTAAGGAAGAAATAATAAAGAAAAAACTTGAGAGGTGTCAATTGACACCCGGATGGAACGAAGTTTCTTTCCATTAATTAGTGAAGGAATTGTAATAAAATCAAAAAGTGTCGTTACAATTTTTTGGTCTTAATTTTTTCCGTCTAGCTCCCTTTCGCAACCCGCGATAAGGAACTTCGTTACAATTACTTATAAGATAGATAGATAGACGTTTCTGCACAAAATAATATTGAACTTTATTCATTTGTAATTATACCACCCAGTTGGCACAATGGTCACCATGCCGGACTGCCAAACACAGGGTTGCGGGTTCGATTCCCGCCTCAGACAAGTATTTATGCTTAGATATTTGTCTGTGGTCTGGTTGTTTCTATGTATTATAAGTATATATTTACAAAAGAAAGAGAGTATATAAGTAGTATATGAGTTGTCTAGCACCCATAACACAAGTCTAGTTACTTAGCTTGGGGCTAGATGGCGATGTGTGGCATGTCGATATAAGTAATTACTAAACTAACTCGAGACGCGTTACGTTTACCATGACGCGTCATGGTACCAGAACATGAAACTTTTTGGAACGAGACGTTCCTTACCGCGCGTTGCGAAACGAAAAGTTATTACTACACTTTTTTCTATAGTTGTAAGCCGTGCGGCGTGCGCGTGTTTCTCTGTCTGTCTCTCTCTCTCTCTCTCATAGAAAGCAAGCCAGTTTACTAAAATTGAGCCTACTGATTAAGTTTATATTACATTACATTTGTTAATAATTAAAAAAAAATTATAATTTTACAAAAAAAATATCACAATTCCTTTACTAATGAATCGAAAGGAACTTCGTTCCAACCGGGTGTCCCTTGACACCACTCAAGTTGTTTGTGAATGCAGATGTTCATCAATTTATTACACGTTATCACGTCAAAATAAGATCTCATAAGAACGGTTTTCTAGTATTTTCCTCAATCCGCGTCATCATCAAAACCTCAGGAGGGCGATTCTCGCTGAAATAGAGATGATGTCGAGTTCGACAAAATGTCGCTTATGCAATGTTTCATGGGTCGCTTATGCAATAAATAAATAAATATTGCAGTACATTCCACACATCGCCATCTAGCCCCAAGCTAAGTAACTACACTTGTGTTATGGGTGCTAGACAACGGATATTCTACTTATTTACTTTTCTTTTGTAAATATATACATATAATACATAGAAACCAGACCACAGACAAATATCTAAGCATAAATATATGTCTGAGGCGGGAATCGAACCCGCAACCCTGAGTTTGGCAGTCTGGCACGGTGACCATTGTGCCAACTGGGTCGTCATGTTGTTTTAATGACAAGTCATGGGGAACGAAAATTTCACCGAAATCTCTATTGTTCGTATTGCAAGTCGAGCGCTGGGCATAGACATTTCTCTAATATGACATTTGGAGAATAAGAAAATTCTGTTGCAATCGACATCCGACATGTTTTTTTAAATATCTGTACTTCGAGAAATCAAGACATTTATTGCAAAGTTTTGTACACAAGGATCTTAAAATAGGCTTAATTAAGTAACAAAACCTTACCCATTATAGGCATACAATATAATAAACTTATATACTAAATTAATAGATAGATAATATTATATTATATTATATACTAGCTTATGCCTGCGACTTCGTCCGCGTAGAAGTCCAAAATGGACCAAGGAATCACGTTTTCCCATACAAAATTTGGCCCCCCTTTTCACCCCCTTAGGGGTAGAATTTCGGAAAATCTTTTCTTATCGGATGCCTACGTCACACAAAGAACACACTCTCCAAGTTTCAGGTCTCTACGATCAGCGGTTTAGGCTGTGCGTTGATCCGTCAGTCAGTCAGTCAGTAGTTCAGGACAAAGCATTTTATATGTATTAGATTATTAGATAATATTATAGGTAGGTAGACAATTTAAAAATATATCTTTGTTTCTTCATAAAACTCAGACAAACTATAAAAGGTTTTTTCTATGAGCCATTTTTTTAACTTTGACTTAAATAAATCATTATTATTTAGAGCTTTGAGGTCAGTTGGAAGAGCATTGTAGACCTTTATTGCGTAAAGAGCTGCTATGATACATAGTATTGTTAACTTGAGGCATGCAAATGTTGTGCTTATATTTATTTCTGAGGCTATATTTAAAGATCTATTGGAAAAAAAGTTATTATGATTATTTTTAACAAAAGTGCATAACGCTAGAATGTAAATACCTGTTACTGTAAGAGCGGTGTTGGCTTAGGCCGTTCACCAAGCTAATTGCCATTGCTCTTACGGTGAAGGAAAACATCGTGATGAAACCCGCGGCTTAGTTGGCTCCAAGCGTATTGACAGGTTCTCTCCTCTGGACACGGTCGACTAAGCTGAGAGGGTAGTCGGTGCTGGGCAAGCCTACTCCATCCTCACGCAAAAAGGACCCAATTAAAAAGAGTCTAGTTGCGGAAAAAAGCCCGTATACATACATACATACATACTGTAAGAAAATTATATTGTTTGATTAGCGAGCGTAAAATGTTATATGCACAAAATGACAGATTGGCAATCCGTCACACAAGATCGCGATCAGTGGAAGGGGAGTAGAGAGGCTTTTGCCCTGCAGTGGGACACCACAGGCTCTTAATAATAATAATAAAAAAGTCTTTTTAAATTAAATATGGATCTTATACGCGCCCCAGAATTGCCCTCGAGATCAAAACAGTATCATTAAAGCTAAAGTCCAGAAAGGCGTGGCGCTGACGAAGCGGCCGCCATTGTTTTTTATTGACACTTCAATCGGGAATGACAAGTCATGGGGATTTTGAGATATTGGGTGGCCGAGACTGTCCGTTGCAGTTTTGTGGGTAGAATTGATAGATTGGTAGCTTTTTGAGATGAAAGGGTACCGGCGCTCTCTCCATACAAACGTAGTCGACTGTTTCCTCCCTGGATAATAATACTAGCACAAATATTTTTATATATTTTTTTTCATTTTCTGATTAACATGGAAAGTAAGATTTTTAAAACAAAACATAGAGGCATGGTCATGGCAGTTATAAGTTTTATGTAACAAAAGTATTTCCTCTAGTGTCATTATCCAGGGAGGAAACAGTCGACTACGTTTGTATGGAGCTGCCCACGTCACCCCAGTGTCTTAAGACTTACATGGACCAGCTCCTGTCCATGGCAAATATTGTGTTGTCTAGTGTACAGTCGGCTGCATAATTGCAGCCCTCGGTAGAGTTTAAAAAATACTATTATTGGAATGTTTTCATTCCAATAATTCTTGTTAGATTAATTAATGAGTTAGAAGACTTTAAACTTCACCTAAAGCAGGTGCCTAGAATCTTGCTTCTGTTGAAAACATTCTTATAATAGCCGTTCTGGAGCTCTACGGTTGGTCTGCAATTATGCAGCCGACCGTACAAAGACACCATTATCAAAATCGCATACTTTAGATCACACCATCCCTATTTTCGTCTACAGACAACTAACTTTACTTTAGAACATGACACTCACCAAAACTTTTTATAAATTAATTATCTTCCCTCAGGAAACGACTCAGAACCGGATCAAGAAGACTCACCAGACACAGCAGCATCCAAGTCTCGCCGCCGTCGCACAGCCTTCACGTCGGAACAGCTCCTCGAGCTGGAGAGGGAATTCCATGCTAAGAAGTACCTCAGTCTCACTGAACGATCGCAAATTGCATCTGCATTGAAACTTAGTGAAGTCCAAGTAAGTTAAAGCTATATATGTTGCCAAACGCAACGCGCGTAAGAAATACCCGTCGCTTACAACTAACATTGTTGGTTGTAACGAATGTTTTTTGTTTTCCTTAAAGTGAAAGGGTACCTGCCCTCTCTCCATACAAACGTAGTTTCGACTGTTTCCTCCCTGGATACTATAGCAAATATTTTTGTTGCATAAAACCTATTACTGCCATGACTATGCCCCTATGTATTGATTTTACATTTTACATTACATTTACATTTTCTTATTATCATAGAAATTAAGAAAAAAAACCTTGAGAGGTGTCAAGGGACACCCGGATGGAACGAAGTTTCTTTCGATTAATTAGTGAAGGAATTGTAATAAAATCAAAAAGTATCGTTACAACTTTTGGTCTTAATTTTTTCCGTCTAGCCCCTTCCGCAACGCGCCATAAGAAACTTCGTTCCAGTTATAAGTTTTATGCAACTAAAATATTTGCTCTACTATCCAGGAAGGAAACAGTCGAATACGTTTGTATGGAGAGAGCGTTGAGGTGAAATTGTAGGTGAGATCTTTACCGATATTTTGGGGTAATTTGAGACGAAAATTCCTTGTCATTTCAAAGTTATACTAGTTTTAATTCTTTGTTTTAAAATAGCTTCAAAAGTATAGGGAATTTTTGGCTCAAAGTCACACCAAAATGTCAGCAAAATTCTCACCTACAATTCCATCTCAGCACTTTTGAGAAAAACAAAACACATTCGTTACAATCAACAATATTCACCAACGAAGGCGACCGGTGCCGGTAGTAACTATTTAGTAGGCCCCTTGAAGATTCAAAGTTGGCCGAGCGTGCGAAGCGTCTGTGTTTTAAGTCTGGCAAACTCTTCAGTATGTATGTTGGTACAAGTATAAGTCGTATTTTACAACCGATCTAAATGATTTCATTCAGGTTTTACGAATTTATAGAATTTTTTGTGCTCTGTGATTTTTACTTTGCTTAAGAAGGGGCAAAAAGGGGACTACTGAATAACTCTCCCTTATGAGATCCGATTTTGATGATTCTTTTTTTTAACTTCTTTGGCGTGACAAGCAGAATATCTCTTTAAAATTCAGTTAATCTCTCACTTTTCGATATGATTTTGAAGTCGCAGGCAAAATTCAGTTTATAATATTTTAAAGTCAAATATAGTTTTTGGAGTTGGGAACTTATTTAGATTTTTTTATGAATCATCACACTTTTGTTTCAGGTAAAAATCTGGTTCCAAAACCGTCGAGCGAAATGGAAACGTGTAAAAGCAGGCCTCGCATCCGGAAGTCATTCCGGAAAAAATAATTCCGGAACAAAAATCGTAGTGCCCATCCCTGTCCATGTCAACCGATTCGCTGTCCGAACCCAACACCATCAAATGGAGAAACAAAACTATCGACTCGATAGAACATCACTATCTGGTAGCTTGCTACAATCGCAAACGTCAGCGTTTCTTAATACGAAATCGATAGTCGATAATCGTGAGATTCGCAGCCCTATTTATGATATGTCTCGGTTGGCTACATTGAGTCAGTCTGCCAACTTAAGGCATTTTCAAAATGGACGACCGAGCTAAAATATTTAAAAAAAAATGTTTTTGTGTTTGTAACGAATATGCTCCGAAACTACTAAACCGATCTTGATGAAACTTGGAATGAAGATACATTGAATCCTTGGGAGTAACACAGGTTACATTATATCCCGAGATTCCCACGGGAACGGGACTTATTGTAAATAAGATGATTAGGTAAACTTTGACATTGGCGATATGCACAAATCGTGCAATGCCAAAAGAAAAAAACTAACCTAAAAAAATGTTTTTTAAATTATTCTGTGCCATTTTGAGTTTTCTATTTTTGAGAGATGAATGGGTCGGTTAATTTTCGATCTCTTTTTTCCGATAAAAAAAATTTATGACGATGACGAAGTAACGACCAAATTAAAAAAAAATATAGTTTTTCGTAAAAATGACCCGAGTTAGAAATCGAAATCTAACATTAATTTGTTAAAACATAATTTTCGAACTAGGTATTACTATTTTGGATAATTTCAAACTTGTTTCAGAGCCAAATAAAGTTGAAATAAGTAATTTCAAAGTCTAATATGGTTGGAAAAATACCTTCAAAAACGCGTTCCACAAAATAAATATTGTTGGACATCTTGACGACATCCTAACTTTATTTTTAAGACGTATCAAAGTGATGTAATGCACTGCATAACACCTATTGAACATGTCCTGCAATATTTATCTGGGTCATTATTACCTAATTCATTTTTTACATGTTGAATGTCATAGTCTAAGATCCCTGTATAGAATGACCTTCACCAAGCTGGTTATGATAAATAGACAAATTGAAATCTATGATCTTTATTTTAACTTAACTTTAATTCATTAACCAGACCAGTGCAAATGACTAGTATCGATTTACCTGTCTCTACCCAAGAGTTGTGACGGGAAAAAATAATCAACCTAACGTTTGCATATTCTGCTACATACTTTCGATTGGTATAGAAATTGTGTATAAACCAAACCAGTGAAATGTTGAAAATATTGTTAGTTAATCATAACCTGGGGCCTAAGTCTGCTTTTCAATAGAGTGTCGATGGAATCGTTATAGACATTTAATGTCAAAAATATGACATTACATGTCAAATTGGTATTCTTCTAATGTTAACTATTCTATCGAAACACCACTAATGCCCCACTGACTCACTTTGGTATTCTGCTCTAGAATCGTGGCTCAATGGATTCTCGATAGTTGTCAAAACGTTATATCGCTTAGCAACATATACCATGTTGCTAGGCAACACCAGCGACGTATCTATTAGCATTCCATTGAGACTCCATAGCGATTCCATTGCGATGTTATTAAAAATTTAGCAGAATACCAAATAAAGTAACAATCTTGATATAATATCACCAGAGTCTCGATATAATGACAATGGTAAATCCATTAATGCAAATAGCAGAATAAGGCCCCTGGACTGAAATTTTTAGTCAACCCATTTGAAATATATTTATTTACCAATTTAATTTGATATAAAATACTTTTCATCCAATAAACACCTCGGTGAAGGTCATTATATACAGGGATCTTGGACTATTAGATTTCGATTTCTAACTTATTTTTACAATTTTTTTTTAAATGGCAGGCAAGTGGTTTGAAATTACCTAAATACATCGTAATAAGAATAAAGTTAATTAATAATTATACATAACATAAATCAAACATAATGTAATTATTAAATTAAGTATGTAATTAGAAATAGTATTGTACCAATTTCTTGAGTAAAAATCGTGTGACTTATAATTTTATTTGTTTTATTTGTATACTGCGCCCGATCCCGCGAGAATTTCGGGATCAAAAGTATTTTATGTCCTTCTCCATCCCCTAAACTATCACTACGTCGATTTTCATCTAAATCTGTCCAGTCGTTTGACCGTGAAGAGGACAAACAAACAAATAAATAAATAAACTTTTGGATTTATACTATTACTAGCTGCGCCCCTCGGTTTCACCCGCGTAAGTCCCGATCCCGTGCGAATATCGGGATAAAAAGTAGCCTATGTCATAATCCAGGTCTCCAGCTATCTACATACCGAGTTTCATCGCAATCGGTCCAGTAGTTTTTGCGTGAAGGAGTAACAAACATACACACACACATAAACTTTCACATTTATAATATCAGTAGGATAGGATTAGTAGGAAAAGTAGGAGTAGGATAGGATTTCTTCGGAGATCCATCAGCAATTTTATTTGATAACTAGCTGCGCCCCGCGGTTTCACCTGCGTAATCATTTTCTGCGCAACTTTCTTAATATTTTCTTTCATAAAAACCTTCTCTTGACAATATCAAAGACAACAAAAAAAGAATTGGCCAAATTGGTCCAGGCGTTGTTGAGTTATGCGCTTACCAACACATTTTGCGATTCATTTTTATATTATAAGACTAGCTTAAAGCTTATTGACAAAGGTCTAATGATTAATAACTTGGCTTTCATTCCGAAGATCGTGAGGTGTCAAGGGATACCCGGATGGAAAGAAGTTTCTTTCGATTAATTAGTGAAGAAATTGTAATAAAATCAAAAAGTGTCGTTACAACTTTTGGTCTTAATTTTTTTCGTCTAGCCCCCTTTCGCAACGCGGGATAAGGAACTTCATTCTAAAAAAATATGAGTAACTAGGTCTCTATCTAGATACCGAGTTTCATCGCAATCGGTCCAGTAGTTTTTGCGTGAAGGATTAACAAACATACACACACACACAAACTTTCACATTTATAATAATTAGTAGGAAAAGTTAGGAGTTAGGAATAACTTTGGCTTTCATTCCGAACGTCGTGAGGTGTGGGACACCCGGATGGAACGAAGTTAAAAAATCGTAATAAAATCAAAAAGTGTCGTTACAACTTTTGGTCTTAATTATTTTCGTCTAGCCCCCTTTCGCAAGGCGCGATAAGGAACTGCATTCTAAAAAAAAATTGTGTAATAAAAAGTCCATTAACCAAACTAAAACCTAACAAGTAATAAAATAGAATAATCTAAGCAATTAACTTAACAAATGGGCAATGAGATCGTGCTACCTTCGTTGTAATGGTAGCAGCTGCACATAACACCGCTAATCTGTAGGCGGGGCAGGGTGACAAACTATATGTACGAAGGGCGTGATCTCACATTACAATGAGTGATTTTGGATTATTTTTGTTTGTAGAAAAAAACAGACGGTCATAAGAATTGTCTTATTCTATCTCTATATATATAAAAGAAAGTCGTGTTAGTTACACCACTTATAACTCAAGAACGGCAGAACAGATTTGGGTGAAAATTGGTAGGGAGGTAGCTTAGAGCCAGGAGACGGACATAAGATACTTTTTATCCCATCAGCCCACGGGATCGGGACTTACGCGGGTGAAACCGCGGGGCGCAGCTAGTCTCTATATATAAAAGAAAGTCGTGTTAGTTACACCACTTATAACTCAAGAACGGCAGAACAGATTTGGGTGAAAATTGGTAGGGAGGTAGCTTAGAGCCAGGAGACGGACATAAGATACTTTTTATCCCATCAGCCCACGGGATCGGGACTTACGCGGGTGAAACCGCGGGGCGCAGCTAGTCTCTATATATAAAAGAAAGTCGTGTTAGTTACACCACTTATAACTCAAGAACGGCAGAACAGATTTGGGTGAAAATTGGTAGGGAGGTAGCTTAGAGCCAGGAGACGGACATAGGATACTTTTTATCCCAATATGCCCACGGGATCGGGACTTACGCGGGTGAAACCGCGGTGCGCAGCTAGTTCTATAATATAAATAAATCTGATCGTTCAAAGTAGGACAAAATCGAGCTCAAAGGAGTCGGTTACAAACATACATACAAACATACAGGTGAAGCTAATAAAAGCGTGTTAAAATGAATCGCAAAATGTGTTGGTAAGCGCATAACTCAACAACGCCTGGACCAATTTGGCCAATTCTTTTTTTGTTGTGTTTGTTATTACCAGGAAAAGGTTCTTATAAAAGAAAAAAAAATAAGAAAATTGTGTAGAAAATTATAACGCGGGTGAAACTGCAAATTCAATTTTTTAGTTTTCCGGAGTTTTTAAATTTAACAAAACTAAAAATAAAAAAGTAAGTAGCTAGTAAAAAAATAAATTTAAAAACTATTGCAATAAAAGTTACAAACCAAAAACATTAATATAATATGAGAGAGAGAGAGAGAGAGAGAGAGAGAGAGAGACAGACAACACGCGCACGCCGCACGGCTTACAAAAAAAGCAAAAAGTGTCGTTACAACTTTTGGTCTTAATTTTTTCCGTCTAGCCCCCTTCAGCTACGCGTGCTAAGGAACTTCGTTCCAATAAGTTTAATAACTAAAACCAGAATACGGAAAAATAACGCTCTAGAATTAAAAAAAAACCCGATTGCAAAAGAAGTTGAAAGCTAAAAATTTAAAATAATAAAAAGTGCGTAAAAACGAAAATTAAATAAAAAAAACGTGTGGCACTCGGGGACTGCCGCGGTAAAGCTATTGCATCGTGCGACCTTCGTACAGTCGTACCATATACATACACGTTAAGCGAACGCTCGGCCGAGCTACATGGTAGGCGGAGTGGGGGGTGTTAGGTTTTATTTTCGTTACGGAATATCTTGATTCGGTCGCCGCGCTAAAAGCCCGCGTTAAAACCTATGCAATCTGTATATATAAAAATCTTGTGTCACGATGTATGTTGCCAATAAACTCCAAAACTACTGAACCGATTTCAATCAAATGTTCACATGTACCCGTATTTTGGTCTAACTTACTGGATAGGATAGTTATCATCTCAATTATTCGCATATGTCGTGAATGTAAACGAATAAAATGTATCAATTAATGGTTTCTTAAGCGAGTGTTTATTTACAGTTTAGTTTTATGAAGTTCTCATAGATATCGGTGTACGTTGATTCATCGATAAAATTCTTCAATATTGTTTGACATCTAGGTTGCAAATACACCCAATAGATGGCGCTGTGTTCGGGACTTATGCGGGTGAAATCGCGGGGCGCAGCTAGTAGCTTAATAATCCCGTGTTGTCAAACTTAGCTAAACTTAAGAAAGGACTTTCCGAAATATTCTATTCTATTCTATTCTATTCTATTCTAAATTCTACCCCTTGTATTTAGAATGAAAAAGATGGGCAAAGTTTATATGGGACATAATTCCTTGGTCCTATCCTGTTAGAACCACTTTCGACTTCACCCGGCAAAAGCAAGTTAGTTTATTATTTCCAAAATCCTTAACAATACCCACACGGTGGGCTTATCCTGCGTAATAGAGAGGCGTGTCTGTATGTCACGAGATATTGATACCTTTTGTTCGAGTTATTGTACCACTGTGCAGTATGGTTCATGAGTTAAAGTCAGGGGGCTTGGTCCGTTTCATTTCACGTATTATTGCAATTATTAGCAGTTGCTGTTTTGTTCATTTTTACGGGGATTATTGGTGCATCTGTCAGTTTTACCCCGCGGTGTTGGCTTAGTGGTAGATACCTCGACTTTCATTCTGAAGGTCGTGGATTCGAATCCCGGCCGGCCGTGCACCAATGTATTTTTCTTAAGAAAAAATTATGTGCGCTAATTGACATTGCTCTTACGGTGAAGGAAAACATCGTGATGAAACCCGCGGCTTAGTTGGCTCCAGAAGTATTGACAAGTGCTCTCCTCTGGACATGGTCGACTAAGCTGAGAGGGTAGTAGGTGCTGGGCAAGCCTACTCCATCCTCACGCAAAAAGGACCAAATTAAAAAGGCTCCAATGGCGGAAAACAGCCAGTATACAAGTACAAGTACCCCGCGGTTTAACCCGTGTAGGTCCCGATCCCGGGGGAATTTCGTAATTAAAAGTTTCATTAGGTCTTGTCCATACTTTAAACTATGATTTTCATCTAAATCGGTTCAGTTGTTTTACCTTGAAGAGGGAACAAACAAATATACAAACAAACTTTCGGATATAGGATGTTTTGACGTAGCGAAGGTGTGCATACAACCCGATTTCTGTATCTTTCTCTACGGATTCAGGCACAGAATTCAGACAATTTAACACAAGTCAGAAGAACCTTTAAAATCATAAGTTAAAACATTATTCTAAATAACGTTTCCAATAAATCGTTGCCTATGATCCGATTGAAAGAATTGCGGATAGTTTGATTTTCCCGTGGTCCGATTGAAGGACACCGGCTAGTTTGATTTGCCCGTGTGGCCCGATTGAGAGAACTGCGGATAGTTTGATTTGCCCGTGGTCCGATTGAGAGAACTGCGAATAGTTTGATTTGCCTGTGGTCCGATTGAAAGAACTGCGAATAGTTTGATTTGCCTGTGGTCCGATTGAAAGAACTGCGGATAGTTTCATTTGCCAGTGGTTCGATTGATAGAACTCCGGCGATCGGACCACGACCATTAAACGCTTTTAGAGTATAGGTATATGTCTAAAATGTTACTGAAGAGTAAGTATAATATAGATAAATAAAATCCAGCCAAGTGCGAGTCGAACTAGCGCACGAAGGGTTCCGTACAAATAATATTCTGTTTTTAGTATTTGTTGTTATAGCGGCAACAGAAATACATCATCTGATAAATTTAGAATGTTTCATCTACCTAACATGTAATTAGCAGTACGATACCAATTTAACTTATCAGGATAACATATAACACACTAGTGGCGTCGAGGTAATGCATAAAGCACGCGTGTGCAATACGTTGGATTATGAGCTTAAAAGCGGTTGAATAAGATCCACTTTATGAGCAACTGTGATAAAAAAATTGTCTTTTATAGTATTTGATCTACTAAGTATGTATTTTGTAAGTCGTTAGTTTGCGTTAGCCCTTAAAAATGAGTGAACATTTAGTGTTGTCAGTAAGTCGAGAGTATACGAAGGGGACGTCACTCGTATGATGTCATGAATTTCGCGGCTCGACTACTCTCTTTCCGGTCTAGGGCTGGGGTACATGCTGTGATGTATTATTTTATCGATCATTTTTAATTCATAAATATTTTTTTTAATTTGTAAGTTTTGTATTGTTAAAAAAGGAGGAGTTCTCAATTTGATTGTATTATTTTTTGAAGTGAAAACTTCTTTAGCGGCGTTGAGCACTTTTTCTGTAATGGGTATAAAATCTTAAACTCGCGTCAGGATACGAAAAAGCGTAAGGCGTCAGGACACGTGACCTGATCGAAAAAGCGTAAGACGTCAGGGTCCTAACAGCTAGTACATTTTTGTCAATGTATGGGAGAAAAATGTCTGTCGTTAGTCAAGAGATGGCGCTTGTTGACTTTTAATTACCATAATAAAAAACAACAAATTTCAAATCTTTAAGATTTATAGAGGATCTAACTCGAAATAATTTATATAAATTTACAGAATACAAAGAAAAAATCAAATCAAAACATTTATTATAGTGCAATTGCAACACCTAATATTACCGACCACAGATGTTGATATTTTTATTTTCCATTTCACGCATATTTTTTGTATTTTTCAAAAAGATATAAAAATAACTTTTACTATCACTTTATATTGCATATCGTCGAAAAACACGTTAAATAAATAATCAACATATATTCAATTTAAACGATTATAAAAGAAAAATGTAAAATTATAAAATTAGTCTCTATGAGGAAACCTTTTATTAGTGTTGGTGAAAGGAACGTTTTTGGTAGCCATTGTCATTCTTTGTGTTTTTCGGACCCTAGATGCGTTACTTTCGATTGATTTTTGGATTTATACGACGACCTGCTTACGTTTCATGGACTTTGGTGATCTATTCTTTTATAATCAACTTCGGCTATCCCTTGGACTTGACAACGACGTTATATCAGTGGACCCCGGCAACTAAACTCGGACTTCGATATTGTGCTTATTTTGGATTTGCAATGTCTGAAAAAAAGTGCTGTGTTCCGAACTGTGGTAAGTCTTCATTTCGGTTATAATTAAATACCTACTCCCCACTTGTATGAGAGTTAAAGTACCTATGCATATTTGTTCATGACTATCTAATATAACCTCAATACCTATTAAGTAAATAAATAACGACCACCCCACGATGTCAGCCGCGTAATCCCGCGTACGTCGCGTTTCTCGAGAACATCGGAAAAATAGCCAATTGTTATTTCCCAAGATTTGTTGTAACATCAAACCAAGATTCATAAAAATCTGGTCTGGAATGATTTAACTGAATTCTATCTTGTGTGTGCCCATAGCCAATTCCGATAACAATAAACACTTGATTTACTAATGTAAAACTATATTATAATCTTTTAGGTTTAAAAACCGAAACACTACATAAATTTCCTAATCCTGCTAAGTATCCTGAACGTTTCCGAACATGGCTAAATAACATCGAAGGGGAAGTTTTGGACTTGGAATATGACACAGTGTACAACAGACGCCGTGTTTGTCATCTACATTTTGAGCCTCAATATCACACTAGAAGTAAATTTTTGAGTGTTGATGCTGTACCTAGACTGTGCTTACCAGGTAAAATGCTTGTTCATCCATATAAAATACAAATTATTTAAGTATTCTATTTTTCATATTCAAATATATTTACCATGCTAGATAGTAAAGTACATGCTGTTGAGTATGCCATGTCCTTCTGAATCTTGTAAATAGATAAATAAATGTTTATTACGGAACTATAATGTTTCTATGTTCCAATCATTATGAATTGTAACACAAACACATTATAACATATATAACACTGAATAAACCAGTGCCGGTAAACTGAAGTGCCAGATCAGCGAGACCAGTCTATTTATATAAAGTTATATATATCTACATAGACTACATACTAAAAACAATAAAATAATTACATATATACAGGATCTGCCATAACGAGACCACCTCTTATGGATATGACAAATATTCAAGGAAACAGCAACATTCTGACTGCAAATTTCCCACCTCAAGAACCACCAACTGAGATATCAGCTTCTTATCGCAAAGAAAGTAAGTTATTTTTTCAATAAATAAATATCACACTAGTATTATAAAAATGTGAATAGGTAGTTGCTTATGTCCTTCTCCAAGGTCCAATTATTTATTTATATACCAAAATTCATCAAAATGGCTGTCAATTTAACAAACAACAGTACCTTTTTCATTTATAATAAATAAATATTACGCAACATTTACACATCGCCATTTAGCCCCAAGCTAAGCAACTAAATGCTTGTGTTATGGGTGCTAGACAACGGATATATATATATATAATACATAGAAACGACCAGACCACAAACAAATATCGAAGCATAAATACTTGTCTGAGGCAGGAATCGAACCCGCGACCCTGTGTTCGGGAGTCCGGCATGGTAACCATTGTGCCAATCGGGTCGTCAAATTATACTAGAGACTTGTTACTTGCCAGGTTTTATGAACAATAGGGATGCATCCTCATACCAAGTTTCATCAAAATCGGTCTAGTAGTTTAGAGTCTATTCATTTCAAATTAAAGGAATAAATATTTTCTATTTATAATACTATTGATTTCCTTTATATGTTTTCAGAAATTTCAAAAAAAGTACTGAATGTGCAACTTACTAAAGACATAAAAAAACTGAAAGAGAAGAATAACTCGTATCGGAGGAGATTGAAGAAGGCAGTTAGGTTAAACTTGGTACAAATACTGCATTTCAAAGTGCATTACAAAAATTTAAGACATTGGCTGCCATTTTTACGGTTATGCAGTTCCGTGAAATAAGCAAACCGAAGATGGGAAGAAGATTTACCAATGATGAAAAAACTATGGCTCTCAGTGTCTATAAAATGGGACCAAAGGCATATAGATGGTTAAGTAAAATATTTGTTTTGCCATCTCCAGTCACACTTAGTAGAATGGTCTCCAGAGCCAATTTGAAACCAGGCATAAATGAAAATATTTTCGAACAATTAAAAAAAAGAATTGTGAAGATGAAGGACGATGATAAGTTATGCTCAGTCCTTTTCGATGAAATGGCTATAACCCCTCGAATTTTGAGTACAATCAAAGGAAAGATAAAATATCAGGATTCGTAGACAAAGATGGTAATTCACAAAAAAAAAATTGCTGACCATGTCCTGGTATTTATGATTAGAGGGCTTATAAGGAATTATAAGCAGCCCATTTACTATTCATTTTGTGCAGGCAGTACGACTAAAGAAAGTTTGGCGGCTAATTTCGAAAGAAAATAAATGAAATAAAATGATAATAAATAATCTCCGTTTTTCAGAGAAAGAAAAGAAAAAAAAATTATGGATGAAAGTTGATTTTTCGGAGAGATATCGGTGATATTTGTATAAGTTGTTGCCACTCTGGTGATAATCAGTTCATAATTATGGTTGCCGTTTACATCTCTCCAGATAAGTCATTGCGTGCTATACGAGACTTCTTGTATGAAAATTTATTCATTTATTCTCATGATGCATCTGCATTGCTTAAAAAAAAAATTGGAAAAAGCTTTGATGAATTGCCAATGATTTTGAGTGGAGATTTCAACATAAACTTCGCAGACGATAAAAATCAACTATTAATTGAATTTTTAAATAATGAATTTGGTTTAACTATGTCGAATGATCGCAATCTTAGCACAACGAAATACAAAACTACTATTGATGCGGTCTTTATTAGATATTTAAATAGGTTCGAATCAAAACTGTTCGTTTCTTACTTCAGCTACCATAAACCTATCGTATCAGTTTTAGAGATTGGCGATGATAGTTCTGGTAATGATGATGGTGAAAAAGTCGTTGAAATTATGGATGAAAGTTGTTTTTTTTTTTGGTTGGTTTCGCGTCACTAATCTTATATCTTTAAATGAGCAATTCTTGTATATATAATTGGAATCTCGGAATCCGCTCCAACGATTTTCATGAAATTTGGTGTATAAGGGGTTTCGGGGGCGATAAATCGATCTAGCTAGGAATCATTTTTAGAAAATGTCATTTCATTCGTGTTTTATCGAAACTTACTTTTTTTATCTGAAAAATATGACTCTTCCTGACATCTATTGGTCGAACTACTAATACTATTTTTTGTGAGCAATAATGTTATTCCAGCAGATGGCGTTGTTAAGCTAAGTAATGTTAAGTTGGCTAGACTAAGAAAAAAAATATACCGAGCAAAGCTCGGTCATCCAGGTACTAATATGTTAATGTTATATATCTATCTATAGCTACGAGTGTGTATGACCACTGTCATTTCATTCATAGTTTTAAGTTTTCACTTCTGTCGGCAGTCCCCAATGACTGCCTGTTTTTTTTTATATTAAATAAATTCAAATACTTAATTTTTTTATTTTACCTAAGCTCCTTGCTTTAGGTAACGTGGAAAAAAAAGGTTATAGCTTCACACGGATTATGCATACTGCCAGAGGTAGTATGGAGTCTCTCATTCACTCTCGTTATTATGAAGAATTTGATGTATTATTCGTAATGAAAAGCACAGTGTTTACCTCGGGTAAAAGACTCATTAAGTCCCTCGAACTATTAGCGCCCTCACTACTCTCGGGCGCCAAACTCCGTCTCGGGACTCAATGAGTGACTTTCACCCCCAGGGTAACAATGTACTATTAAATGCTTATACAGGGTTATTATTGGTAATCATAGTAACAAGCGGTTAAGGGCCACTTCTATACACCTAAACAAACAACTTTTGTTCTACGACTTTTAGAAATTTTGAGGTTATGTAAATTCTAAAAATCTGCTGATTTCTTATAACAAGGTCATTCAGTTAGAACAGTAGATGAATTTAAAAAATAAGTTTAAATTTGGCTTTACATCTATTTACGTCACATGCGTTACATTTGGTTTTTGTAATCGTACTCTACTGGCCGAAATAAAACATTTTCACGTCAAAATCTTAGATAGATATAAACTCTTTATGGTAAGTACCATATTAAACCTTAATTCTTACATAAATTCCTGGTAAAATAACTTGAGACGTGTCAAGGGACACCCGGATGGAACGAAGTTTCTTTCAATTAATTAGTGAAGGAATTTTAATAAAAATCAAAAAGTGTCGTTACAACTTTCGGTCTTAATTTTTTCCGTCTAGCCGCCTTCGCAACGGCGATAGGGAACTTCGTTCCAATATACAATTTTTTTAGCAGGACCAAACTATATAGCACAATGGGCGGCCTAATCGCCAAAAGCGATCACTTCCAGGCAATCTTTGCCAAAACAAAACAATAACCGAATTATCGATATCGATAACCACCCCCTCACAACTCACCCCCATCACTAAAAACACTCAAAAAGCAACCACTAAACGGATTAGCATAACAACATGAGAATAGATTTAGACCGACACGCGTTCGATCTAAGGGTAGTTTTAAATCAACCCTCAAATTAATTCATACGATAATGGCTGAAGTCAGTTTAGTTATTTAGAAACAATTTTAATACGCGGGGGATGTAATCTGAGAATTAAATATATAAAATAAAATAAAAAATATTGCAAGACATTCCACACATCGCCATCTAGCCCCAAGTTAAGTAACTGGACTTGTATTATGGGTGCTAGACAACGGATATACTACTTATATACTTTTCTTTTGTAAATATATACTTGTAATACATAGAAACAACCAGACCACAGACAAATATCTAAGCATAAATACTTGTCTGAGGCGGGAATCGAACCCGCAACCCTAGGTTTGGCAGTCCGGCATGGTGACCATTGTGCCAATTGGGTCGAACAATACAATATAAGTATTTACACAAATAAAAAACAGACAGATGGACAAGAAAGTTCTAGAGATGGAAAGAAAATATCTATAAGGGTTTCTTTTTTAACCGACTTCAAAAAAAGGAAGAGTTTATCAATTCGTCGGGGTTTTTTTTTTGTATGTTCCCCGATTACTCAGATACGTCTAGACCGATTTGGAATATTCTTTTTTTGTTTGAAAGAACATACTTCACAAATGGTCCCATAAAAATTTGGTGTAGATTGGATGAGGATCTTCGGAGTGATGGACAGAATTGCATATCGAGAGTGCAGTAAAATGCTCATTTTTCGATTTCCACCAATAGAATTGGCCTCATGGAGTAAAATTTTCAGTGACAGTTATTAATAATAATAATAATAAGCCCGCAGTCCCGAGTTCTCCAGGGGGAAGTCACCGTTCCTCACCTCTGGCTTGCCTTAGTTGGTTGGTCGGAGTGAAACCTGATGAGGAAGCGGTCCCCCGCCTCTGGCTTGCCTTCACCGGCTGTCCAGAGTGGAGTCGCAATAGCAGAAATGCTCGAAGGATGGATGCTGAACGTCAGTGATGAGTTGGCCCGCTCGCTTGGACTACCAGCGATGACTTAAAATCCAGTGAGGCCTCTCCATCCTTCAGCCACTCACGTTCCTGTTGCCCCCTTGCTGTAATTTGCTCGGCTAATTAGGGTGGCCCAGTCTGAGAGTTGGCGAGTCTCCGCCTGCCATTTTTACGTGTTTATTGAACATTGTTACGGCAGGTGCCATAGTATCCATAGTTCCCCAGTATCTAGTCCACTACCATCCCATCACAATAGCTCCAGTAGTTTTGTCCTGTAGATTATCAATAGTTTTCATCCAAACCGGAGGTTGTCCTTGGTTGCACTTTATAGTGTAGACAGGGATAATCGCCGGTTTAGAATCCACCCCATTGCTTGCTATTATACTTGTATGTAAAGGGCATCTACGTGTTGGCTTCGGCTCCACGCACGCCTTCCAAAGGTCCGGGGCTCCATAGCCCCGTGATACAGGACGTATAACAGACAATAATAATAAATATTGCAGGACATTCCACACATCGCCATCTAGCCCCAAGCTAAGTACTAGACTTGTGTTATGGGTGAGAGACAACGGATATATTACTTATATACTTTTCTTTTGTAAATATATACTTATAATACATAGAAACAACCAGACCACAGACAAATATCTAAGCATAAATACTTGTCTGAGGCGGGAATCGAACCCGCAACCCAGTGTTTGGCAGTCCGGCATGGTGACCATTGTGCCAACTGGGTCGTCAACAGTGGCACTAAAAATGGTTAAAAAATAATTAAAATTATAAAACCAACTTCAAAGTCACATTGGAGTTTTAGCGGGAACGAGTTAACAACATGTCGTGCTGCAGTTTTATTTTCATGAAACTTAGTTGTAACCCGAGTTGAATTGTATAATTCTGGTGGAATGTTATTCAATTTAGTTCTGTGAAAGTGCACAAGTGTAGTCAAAGTAAAAATCAGTGTCAAACATGAAGTTTTCTCGTTGCCTTCAAATCTCCTATTAAGGTTATGGTAAACTTGCCACCGCTTTACTATAGCCCCTGACTTGACAGACTATGACGACTTTGACTTTTTTGAAACACTTTGGTCCCGATTTATGAAAAATTGGGTTATAATTTGATGCAAAATATAACTTGACACTGGCTAAATGCACAAACCGTGCGAAGCCATAATTAATAGAAAAAAAACCGACTTAAAAAACCTAAAAACAAATATATATTTCTAGATTACAATGAAATTGATAGTATTTCGTGAACTAGATGTGGCAAAAAGATATAAGCATTTAAAGTCACGTGTTTCTCATTATCTTCATCAACATCTGACGCCATTACACATATAGGAACTTCAAGAACCTAACCTCCTTGCCTATTTTGTGTTATGACAACCGATTGAAATCTATAGGTATCTTTAGAGATTAGCTAGATGGCGTTATGTGAAATTTCCTACAATATTGTTGGTCAAGTTACGCCCGCGGTTTCACCCGCGTGTTCCGATCCAGCGGGAATTTTGGGATCAAAAATATCCTTTGTCCTTCTTAATCCTTTAAACTACCAATATGCCGAGTTTCATCCAAATCGATCCAGTCGTTTGACTGTTGGGAAGGGTTGCCAACCATACTGTTAAAAACAATATTATACTGTTTTTTCTTTACATTATTCTTTTTACTGTTAAACAAAAATAAAGTATGCAAAATACGTCTTCACGTCAAACAATATGTTTTTAAAACATAAAAACAAACTTTTTTCTAAAATATGTTTATTTTCCTTCCCAGACCTCAATATACTTTATTACTTGTAAAAAAAAAGTTGGCTACAAAAACACACAAACAAACATATAAACAAATTTTCAGAATTTATAATATTAGTATGGATAATATGGGGCTATGGAGCCTTTGGAAGACGTGCCTGGAGCTGAAGCCATCACGTAGAGGCCCTTTACAATAACAATGTTTAATGGCAAAGTATGATGTGGACATCAAACCGGCGATTATCCCTTTTTTGCCTTATTATCCTTATTTGACGACACAGTTGGCACAATGGTTACCACGCCGGACTGCCAAACACAGGGTTGCGGGCTCCGACATGTATTTATGCTTAGATATTTGTCTGTGGTCTGGTTGTTTCTATGTATTATAAGTATATATTTACAAAAGAAAAGTATATAAGTAGTATATCCGTTGCCTAGCACCCATAACACAAGTCTAGTTACTTAACTTGGGGCTAGATGGCGATGTGTGGAATGTCCTGTAATATTTATTTATTTATCCCTGTCTGCACTATAAATGCAGCCAAGGACGACCTCCGATTTGGATAGATAAGATAAACTACAGGAGAAAACTACTACTTGGGCTATTGTGATGGAGTAGACTGGATACTATGGTATTATGCCGTAACAACGTCCAACAAACACGTAAAAATGACAGGCAGATCCTCGCCAACTCTGACTTGGCAACACTAATTAGCTGAGCAAATAAAGCAAGAGGGCAACAGGAACGTAGGCGACTAAGGATGGAGAGGCCTCACTGGATTTTAAGTCATCACTGGTAGTCCAAGCGAGCCGGCCAACTCATCACTGACGTTCAGCATCTATCCTTCGAGCAATTCTACTCTCGCGTCTCCACTCTGGACAGCCGGTGAAGGCAAGCCAGAGGCGGGGAACCGCTTCCTCGTCAGTGTTCACTCCGACCAGCCAACTAAGGCAAGTCGAAGATGAGGAACAGTTGCTTCCCCCTGGAGCACTCGGGACCGCGGGGTCGCTACTCCCCGACACCTCGCCTCAAGGTGAAAAACACTTATTACTTTTATTTATTTCTTGTAATGGGCAAACACATCTTCTTCTTATATATAAAAATGAATTGCTGTTCGTTAGTCTCACTAAAACTCGAGAACGGCTGAACGGATTTATCTTATCTTAGTCTTGAAATGTTCGTAGAGGTCTAGGGAAGGTTTAAAAGGCGAGAAAAAATCGATTCCCACGGGATCGAGACAAACGCGGGTGAAACCGCGGGGCGCAGCTAGTCTTCTTATATATAAAAATGAATTGCTGTTCGTTAGTCTCACTAAAACTCGAGAACGGCTGAACGGATTTATCTTATCTTAGTCTTGAAATGTTCGTGGAGGTCTAGGGAAGGTTTAAAAGGCGAGAAAAAATCGAATAACCGATATTCCCACGGGATCGGGACTTACGCGGGTGAAACCGCGGGGCGCAGCTAGTCTTATATATAAAAATCAATTGCTGTTCGTTAGTCTCGCTAAAACTCGAGAACGGCTGAACGGATTTATCTTATCTTGGTCTTGAATTATTCGTGGAGGTCTAGGGAAGGTTTAAAAGGTGAGAAAAAATCGAATAACCGATATTCCCACGGGATCGGGACAAACGCGGGTGAAACCGCGGGGCGCAGCTAGTCTATCTATATATATATATATCTTATATATAAAAATCAATTGCTGTTCGTTAGTCTCGCTAAAACTCGAGAACGGCTGAACGGATTTATCTTATCTTGGTCTTGAATTATTCGTGGAGGTCTAGGGAAGGTTTAAAAGGTGAGAAAAAATCGTTCCCACGGGATCGGGACTTACGCGGGTGAAACCGCGGGGCGCAGCTAGTATATATATAAAAATGAATTGCTGTTCGTTAGTCTCACTAAAACTCGAGAACGGCTGAACGGATCTACCTGATCTTAGTCTTAAAATGTTCGTGGAGGTCTAGGGAAGGTTTAAAAGTCGAGAAAAAATCGAATAATTTCCGGGAAAACCCTAAAAACAGCCCTTTTCTATTTCCCATACAAACGTTTTCTAGAGTCAATTCCTAAGGGATCGGGACTTACGCGGGTGAAACCGCGGGGCGCAGCTAGTTTACTATAAAATTAACACCTTCCTACATCCTTTCATTTTTTAAATCATAAAAAAAAACTAAAACAAAGGGGTAGTTTTTTGTGGCGCCATCACTTACTCAACTTGAATAATTAATGAAACCATAGACAAAACAATTGTTTTTTTTTGTCACATCCCGGTTGCGGCATCGAGCCGACATGCTTAGCGATCTATTTTTTCATACAAAATTAATATTTAATTTTATTGTGTCATGTTTTTTAAATTACCGGAGTATTTTTTGGTGTATTGGCGCCATTCGTACGAGATTTGAATGGATAACACATTTTTGAAAAGCATTTTTAAAAAATAGTACCTGGATGACCGAGCTTTGCTCGGTATTTTTTTTTTAATTAGTCTAACCTCAAAGCAAACACTCATTGACTTCGTGTTACTTATCAACGCCATCTGCTGGAATAACTTTATTGCTCACAAAAAATAGTATTAGTAGTTCGCCAATAGATGTCAGGAAGAGTCATATTTTTCAGATAAAAAAAAGTAAGTTTCGATAAAACACGAATAAAATGACATTTTCTAAAAATGATTCCTAGCTAGATCGATAATTTATCGCCCCCGAAACCCCCTATATACCAAATTTCATGAAAATCGTTGGAGCTGATTCCGAGATTCCAATTATATATATATACAAGAATATTAAGAATATTATTATATATATACAAGAATTGCTCATTTAAAGATATAAGATTTATCAATAATAATTTGGAATTTCAAAAACAAAAGTATTCTTTGACCTTCTCCGACCCCTCAACTACCACTTTGTCGATTTTTATCCAAATCGGTCCAGTCGTATGACAGTGAAGTGAATAACAAACAAGTAATTGTACTAACTCTTTGATTTATAATATAAGTTAGAATTACCAATAAACTTTTTAATCTATTTTAAACTTTAAGAGGAAAGGACAACGAAGCCGCGGGTTTTATCACGATGTTTTCCGTGCACCATAAAGCCAATGTCAATTAGCTCACTTTTTTATAACAAAAATCCATCGGTGCACGCACTAACTGTACAAAATTACTAACAACGCGTATACTGACCTATTTATGAATAAACAAATAACTTAAAATACATTAAAATCAATTATTATTCAAGCAATTACCCGAAATCGGGCATAAATCGCGTCACGATCGACAACAGATTATAAATTCAATTTGTACCTTTGTCGGCTAATACTCTATGCAGTGCAGCGTTGTCTATGGCCCTATTTCTTTTTAATTTGTTTTATGATGTTGCCGTTCGGGGAATAATCGTGATATGATGCCACTTGGTAGCTTATTGGTTGGATAGTTGGACTTTCTATCAGATTACGATTGTCGTTACTAAATTAACTATTCCACTTACTATGGCCACACTATGGCTGCGGTCCGAATAAGAATGGCAGCGCTGACAGTGCTAACGATCGAATCTCCTGGTCCGATATTATGAGCGTATTCATAATCGGTGCTATCACCACATTCATGATTTCGGTCCGGGTTTTAGTGCGGCAACTATCAACTGAAATAAAATTTAGAGATAAATAAATATAGCAGGACATTCAGCACATCGCCATCTAGCCCCAAGCTAAGTAACTAGACTTGTGTTATGCGTGCTAGACAACGGATATACTACTTTTATACTTTTCTTCTGTAAATATATATTTATAATACATAGAAACAATCAGACCACGGATAAATATCTATCTTCGATTCCCGCCTCAGACACGTATTTAACGTGTCTGAGGCGGGAATCGAAACCGCAACCCTGTAGTTCGTAGTCCGGCATGGTGACCATTGTGCCAACTGGGTCGTCAACTCAGCTTCTAAACTCAGGATCAAACATTCAAATTCGAATTACGCTAGCAAAAGAACGGATGCAAAATTCAATTTGAGAATGTTCTCATAGAAATAAAACGATAATAATAGTGCGATACAAGTGTGGTAAATTGATCATTGCATAGAGGCGGTTTATGACGCGCGAGCGGAACGCGAGTGCGTTTATAGATCGCGGAGATTGAATGATCAAACCACACGTGTATCGTACGACGTTTTTTATTACAGTTACATATACCACAGCAAGTATAAAAATGTAAGATTGATTTCAAATTAAATCAATGATTATTTTTATACTTAGATTCGACCGGGTGGATCAAAATGAAGCCGGCGGATGCATCGTCAAACGCAAGTGACATAATAATTACGAATACCGATAATCGGCTTCTTTTCAATTGTCTATGGTCATATAATTTATTTTTAATTGTCTATGGTCATTTCATTTCACTTTTACTAGCTTTTCAACCGTGACTTCGACAGCTTAGGGGTTGAATTTTTACCCGACTACAGCTAAGCCAAAAGGGAGGGTATGTTCTTCTGTTCCCACCTAACTTCAAAACTACTTACTTACTATAATTTAACAATTAAGAGGATAGGTAATCTCTCCATACAAACGTAGTCGACTGTTTTCTCCCTGGATAATGACACTAGAGCAAATTTTTTTTGCATAAAACTTATAACTGCCATGACCATGCCCTGTATGTTTTGCCATGTACAGACGGATTTTAATGATTCCATTTGCATAAACATCAGTGAGTGACACGCGGATGACATTTTAATGTTTCATTTTTATTAGTAGAGAGTGGCTGATAGACAAACAACGCACAGTCTAAACATCTGATAATGCTTGTATAGTTTTATTATATTTTTTATTATTATGGGTGTGACTCCCGGTCCGGCTCGTTTCTGGCGCAGAGGTTAGCCATCGCCATTCAGCGTGGCAATGCTTCTAGCATTATGGGAACCTTTACGCCGCCCGGGTACGAAAAGGGGCGATATTTGACTAACTGGTCACTTCATTTTTGTATTTATAATGTTAAATATGTATGTCTTTTTATTTTATTTATTTTTTATTATTTAAATATTTGTTAATACGTTCTCATTATGAATAGTATTGCTAAATATTATAATGTGTATGTTATGATATCTATGTTTAAGTATTTCGTTTATAATATCTATTTTACATAGGTATTTATTATATGTGTTTCTTACGCCACACGACCTACCAGTTAAGCTAAACAGACCTTTTCCATTCTAAGGTTGTCTGGAAGAAATCGCTTTGAGCGATAAGGTCGCCTGTTTGTACAATTTCGTAGTTAATAAGCTTTCTCGTCGGTTTTGTTATTTTCAATGTTTTGTGTGTTGGACAAATAAAGTGTCTGTCTATCTATCTATCTAAGGGTGAAAATTACTAATTACATAGCTATCAAAAAAATATATTTTTAACGCTTTGCTAGATGAGATGCGTTTTCCTTGAAAATAAAACCACCATAACATTTATTATAGCGTTTAAAACAATTGTTTAACCTGGAAGAAATCGCTTTCAGCGATAAGGCCGCCCATTTGTGCAACTTATACTTTCTAGCTATTACTTTACTTTGTGTATAAATAAAAATAATTAATAAATAAATATTGCAGGACATTCCACACATCGCCATCTAGCCCCAAGCTAAGTAACTACACTTGTGTTATGGGTGTTAGACAACGAATATACTACTTATATACTTTTCTTTTGTAAATATATACTTATAATACATAGAAACAACCAGACCACAGACAAATATCTAAGCATAAATACATGTCTGAGGCGGGAACCGAACTGCGGGTTCGATGTGTTTGGCAGTCCGGCATGGTGACCATTGTGCCAACTGGGTCGTCGTATATAGTGTTCTGTTTCTTCCTGTGTTGTACAAATAAAGTAAATAATTAAAATTTAAGCAAGTGAACCCAGGTGTAAAACAGTGATAAAATTAATTAAATTAAGCCATAAAGTTATTTTAAAACTCATAAATCTAAAAATCAATTTAAATTCATTGATAGGAAACCAATAAAATAATGAGTCATAGGATATCAGTGAAATCATAATATCTATAGTTAAAATCTATACATATAAAATGCTTTGTCCTGCTTGAATGACTGACTGACGGATCAACGCACAGCCTAAACCGCTGATCGTAGAGACCTGAAACTTGGAGGGGGTGTTCTTTGTATGACGTATGCATCCGATAAGAAACGATTTTCCGAAATTCTACCCCTTAGGGGGTGAAAAGGGGGGTAAAGTTTGTATGGGACAACGTGATTCTTTGATCCATTTTCGACTTCTACATGGACGAACTCGCGGGCTAAGTGATATATCAACGCACAGTTCAAACTAGAGATGAGCGCCGGTGGTTTTGGGATCGGCGTCATCGGCGTAATCGGCGCGGTAGGCTTCAATGAAAGTAACATGTCCAGAACATGGCATACACAAAAGGTGTGGCACTCGGGGACTGCCGTAGTAAAGCATTACATCGTGCGAGCTTCGTACAGTCGTACCATATACATACACGTTAAGCGAACGCTCGGCCGAGTTACATGGTAGGCGGAGTGGAGGGTGTTAGGTTTTATTTTCGTTACGGAATTTCTTGATTCGGTCGCCGCGCTCAAAGATCGCGATAAAAGCTATTCAATAGCTTAAAAAAATGATGTTTCCTTTTTTTATGAAATCGACATAAGCCAATGTGGTCTTCCGTTGGAAAAAAAAAAAAAAAAAAAAAAAATGGTAGAATAACTTTCGGACTGAGGAAACCGTGGAGCGCTGCTAGTTTTATGTATTTTTGAAATATGCTAATTTAGCCCCTTCAGCTACACGAGTTTACACTGTATTTAAATAATAAAAAATAAATAAAATAAAAAGACATACATATTTAACATTATAAATACAAAAATGAAGTGACCAGTTAGTCAAATATCGCCCCTTTTCGTACCCGGGCGGCGTAAAGGTTCCCATAATGCTAGAAGCATTGCCACGCTGAATGGCGATGGCTAACCCCTGCGCCAGAAACGAGCCGGACCGGGAGTCACCCCCATAATAATAAAAAATATAATAAAACTATACAAGCATTATCAGCTGTTTAGACTGTGCGTTGTTTGTCTATCAGCCACTCTCTACTAATAAAAGTGAAACATTAAAATGTCATCCGCGTGTCACTCACTGATGTTTATGCAAATAGAATAATTAAAATCCGTCTGTCTGTTCAACGGCAAAGTGCAATGGCGATCTTACTGAATTAAATATCTTACAATGCTGGTAAAAAAAAACCACATTCTTATCAGACCCACCGTAGAGCTTCAAAACTTCTGTTATTAGAATGTTTTCAACTCAAGAAAGATAAAAAAAAACATGCAACTGAATTGAGAACCTCCTCCTTTTTTGAAGGTGGTTAATAAATAATAAATATTGCATGACATTCCACACATCGCCATCTAGCCCCAAGCTAAGTACCTAGACTTGTGTTATGGGTAATAGACAACGGATATACTACTTACATATATGTATTTTTTATTTTGTAAATAAAACTTATTATTTGAAAATCATCTCTGTGGTTCTGTATGTAAGAATGTAAGAAAGAATAAGGTTTTAAAAATAATTAGGATTAAAAAAAAATCTATTCATTGTCAGGTTACCATAACACAAGTTCAGTTGCTTGTCTTAGAGCTAGATGGCGATGTGTACGGTCAGCAAAGGACTGAGTGTAGCAGGTGCATATTTTGAAATATTAATTATTTCAATGCCGGTTCAATCAGGTTATTCTGCGTGAAAAAACTAATACTTCGAAAGCTTTATTGATATCAAGCAGAATATAATTACTGAACCGTTACTTAAAAATTAATACTTTAAAACATGGACCTGTTACCCTCAGTCCTTTGCAGACTGTTCAATATCCAGCAATATTTATTTATTATTTTAATTTAATTTAATTAATTTTAAAGGGCTTGAATCAAACATTATGCCACGCATGATGTCAACCAACTAAAACGAGCCGATCCAATGACGTAACATCCCAAATACCATAGACAATGGACTCCGTGACCATTGATACATCAATTAAATGCATTATAAATGCAACGCACAGATTCTAACTTCTCAATAATGCCGCATCGGACGCTGTCGGCATAATGCGAGTCGGTATGAAGCCGCAATTATAAAGGAATAATTAAAAAATAAAGCGGCTTGTTTATGTATACCAGTTTTTGAATTTGTAATTTTTTATGAAATTTAACATATCCCCCTTAGTCCGAAACGAGGTTTAAGGATAGTCCGAAATGCAGTGATGCTAAACACTATTCCTATAGATTTTAATGTTTAGACTATAGTTCACGAGTAAATTTGTATCTAAATCTAAGGTTTAAATCCACATCTCGGACTATCCTTAAACCTTGTTTTGGAATAAGGGAAGAAAATGAAATGCGAAAAAAGAGGTTTGAGCGAAAACGAGCCAACAACTTACTGTGCTGCAATTTGATTTACATTTAACTTAGTTGAATAATTCTGATGGAATATTATCTAATAGTGTATATCCAATAGTGCACAAGTGTAGTGAAAGTAAAAAGCAGTATAGCCCCCTGACTCGACGAACTATGACGTCTTTGACTGGTTCCAGACCGAGTTCTGAAAATATAGCCAAAAAAATCATATCTATCAAAGTCAAAGTCAAAATTCTTTATTCCTTTGGATGCTTAATACAGGTACAAAGATCACATAGGAGTTTTGGCGGGAACGAGTTAACAACATGTCGTGCTGCAGTTTTATTTTCATGAAACTTAGATGTAACCCGAGTTGAATTGTATAATTCTGGTGGAATGTTATTCAATTTAGTTCTGTGAAAGTGCACAAGTGTAGTGAAAGTAAAAATCAGTGTCAAACATGCAGTTTTCACGTTGCCTCCAAATCTCCTATTAAGGTTATGGTAAACTTGCCACCGCTTTACTATAACCCCTGACTTGACGGACTATGACGACTTTGACTGTATTAAAACACTTTAGGCCCGATTTATGAAAAATCGGGTCATAATTTGATGCAAAATATAACTTGACACTGGCTAAATGCACACGTGCGAAGCCATAATAAAAGAAAAAAAAAAAAAAAAGATCACATAGACACGTCTTAAAAACTAAGTTAGGATGTGTGCCTTCGGAACGCGCCCACCAATAAGAAGAAGGCACAAGAATCTCATGTACCCACATGAGTTTCTTGTGCCTTCTGTTTCGATATCTAGTATTTATGACCGTGAAATTGCATAATTATAGGTAATCACGCACAAGAAGTTTATACGTCTACGTGTAAAGCTAAGTCTCTGATACTACCTACACGATTTTCTAAATGATATCTACTTAACTGTTTATGAAAGGGCTTGGCACAACGGTGATGTCAACCGCTGTTAACTTCCAAATTCTAATCAATCCAATATCCGGCGTGACACCTCGCGCTACTGTTAAACCGTCCAGTGTTTTATAGCTGTCATAAAACGTTTAAACATCGAATACAACAATAAAAAACAAATAAAATTGTCTTTGGTAACTTTTTAGAATCACACCTGCGGTTGATTATATTTAATATGTATTTAATGTATTTAGCGGATGCGACAAAAAGGAGATTTGTTCACTTAGCAAGTCAAAGTTTAACCAGAGACAATTAAACCGGAAGTAGAGCTAAAAATGAACATCACATCTTTTAATGGACATCAAACTTTCTTATTTCAATCCCCTGTTTTGTTTCCTCATTTTCTTATTCGTACAGCAGGGGTAGAATCAGTTTTCTGCGTCTGTCTTTCGTGACGTGGACAATTTAGAGAACGCGTGAATTTGGAATACATCTCATTTTTACTATACATCTCATTTTTTAATAGTGGTCAAACGCGGACTCATTACTTTTTTATTACAAATGATGATCACTCTGTTCGCAAATTGAAGACTCCCAAAAATACATTGAAAAAAATGTCTCTGAAATTAAAAAAAAATCCCTGTATTTTTCCTCCAAGTAGCGTCAACATATTAACACTATGTCATTAATATGTCAAAGTGTAGTTGATATCTTGACATATTCTGTATTCGGGACACATTTCGGCGCCTGTTACACTAAATAATGTAATTGATTTTTGTTTGAAACCGCGTGCCATCACGGTTTCGGTAGCGTTAGCAGAAAAATATTTCTAGAATAAAAAAACCAATGAGTTTTTTGTGCCTTCTTCTCATTGGTGGACGCGTTCCGAAGGTAAACATCCTAAATTAATTTTTAAGACTATTTACTTAGACAATTTTTTTTGAGTTTTGAGTTATTAATATTACTTAATAATTATACAAAAATATGTACAGATATTTTAGTTTCTGGTGTGGGTGTTTGTGTACGTATATTAAGTAATATTTACAAAAAGAAAAGTATATAAGTAATTCTATCTGTTGTCTAGCTACCATAACACAAGTCTAATTAGCTAGTTGGCGCTGTGTTGATTGTCTCTACATAATCATAATCTAGCAGATGAACTATAATTATCTAGCCTACACTCATATAATATTAGATAAGTAGGTACATAATATTAGATATATTATTACACTAATATACTAGTAGTTTGCCCTGAACTGTGACCACACGGGTTTCCATTTTTCCCAATATTTTTACTATTTAGCGTAATTTTCTATAGTCAACTTTCTCATCATGGCTTCATCATCAGACGCAGAATACTTAATTTTTCATTTCCTAAAGAAGGCAAACAACTTCTTCACTCTCCTTCAACTTCTTCTTTCTCTAGTTCCTGTTGATTCCTCCCAGTTCCATCATCAGATTATTTATGGTACCATACACAGTACACTGTACTTATGACGATATAATTTATTCTTGGGAGTAACTAAGGCTGCTTTTGACTTCGGTATTACCACGGGATTCAAACTTACGCGGGTGTAGCTATTAGTGGAATAAAATCCTACTAATATTATAAATGTGAAAGTTTGTATGTGTGTGTATGTATGTTTGTTACTCCTTCACGCTGAAACTACTGGACCGATTGTGATGAAACTCGGTACCTAAATAGTTGGAGACCTGGATTAACATATAGGCTACTTTTTATCTCAATATTCCCACGGGATCGGGAATTACGCGGGTGAAACAGCGGAGCGCTGCTAGTAATAATTAAATATTGCAGGACATTCCACACATCTCCATCTAGCCCCAAGCTAAGTAACTAGACTGTTGTTAGTGTTATATTAGCTAGACGACGGATATACTACATACTTTGCTTTTGTAAATATATACTTATACCTAATACATAGAAACAATCAGACCATAGACAAATTTCTAAGCATAAATACTTGTATGAGGCGGGAATTGGACCCGCAAGGCCGCAACCCTATGTTTGGCAGTCCGGCATGGTGACCATTTGTGCCAACTGGGTTGTAATAGGATTAGTGGTTAGTGGTATGATTGTTTTTCTGTCCGTACACGAGCCTGGAGCGTCCGGCATCACCTATCCCGTGAACAAATCATTATATTATGCTAATTATAGCTATTATTCCAACTCATTGTTTCACAAAACGGAAATTATTGAATAAGAATTAACGAATTATCGATAATCTATGAGCTGAGTCAGAATTTAATGGCTTCATAGAAGTTAGAAATAAGGTGTTAGTTTTTCTAAGTATTATGGCCTCGTACGACGTGTGTGTACTGCCAGTGGCAAGTATCTATTAGGCTTGTTTCAATCGATTTTTTACCCGACTGCAAGAAAAGGGTTAAACTAGTTTCGATAAAGCGCCGTTTTTTCAAAGTTCCTAGCGTTTAAGAGTTCTTTTTTTGACGATCATAAAAAATAAGGATTTGGAGTATTGGGGCTTACAACCATAACTTTCCGGACACAGTTTTTTTTTTTTGAAGTTATACATCTTTAGGCCCGTTATGAAAAAATTATGAGAGTAATTTTAAGATGCGCGCGCAACTGTAACACAAAAGTCACATGTAGCAGCTTCGTAACCTAAAAATAAAACAGATTGAAGCTGCGAGAGTGAAATTTTAAGATGCGCGCGCTTCACTGTAACTCTAAAGTAACAAGTTAAAGCTGCCCGCAAAATAAATACCAGACGGACGGACGGACATACAGACAGACAGACGGCCGTATAACTTCTAGAAGTATAATTTCACACACGCGTGCACTAGTACATAATCTTTTTTTTAATTGTAAATGCCTAATTGTAGGTAATTATTCGAGATCAAAAACGTTCAAGTTCCTGTTAAAAATATTTAACACAAGTAATTATATAATAAGATCTCAAAAATTACAACCAAAACCGTAACCAAAATAAAAAGTAGTCTCAAACCAATTCATTATAAAATCAATTGACAATTAAATCCAGGAATTAGTTAATCAACGACTATTGTTCCACTTAGTCGACCATAGACAATGATGTCCGTTTTGGCGCGAAACTCGACCAATATGGCGGACAATTACTTTAAGATCGCCGACTATGAGCTGACCGATTGTATGCAAAATATGTGTCTGTTATTGATTGTTGATTAGTTTGTGTTCCTCAAAGTTTAGTTTCAAATAAATATCAGCTGATTTTCAAATAAATATAAGCTCAAAATATTTCCTAAAAATTATCGAACTTTCAAAAGTTGTAGAATAAAATTTTGTTGTTATGACCTTGGTAAGACTATTATTTTTCACTACATGGACTTTAAAACCTTTAGCTTAGTGGTTTAAGCGAAGATCAGGGATTCAAATCCCACCGGGGGCATTGAATTTTAAAAATTGTAATTCTTAAAAACTAAGTTAGTTAGCCTTCGGAACGCCAATGAGGAAGGTACGGTCGGCTGCATAATTGCAAACCCATCGTAGAGCTCCAAAACGGCTGTTAAAAGAATGTTTTCAACACAAGCAAGATTCTAGACACCTGCTTTAAATGCGCTAGTTGAAGTTTAAAGACTTCTAACTCATCAATTTATCAAAAAAAAAATATTAGAAAGAAAACCTTCCAATAATAGTAATTTTCGAACTCTACCGGGGGCTGCCATTATGCAGCCAACTGTACAAGAAACTCCTGAGTTTTTTTTATGTTTACTAAAAGTTTGAGAACCATTCACCACCTGTCAAGCTGCATACAAATGTACATCAATAAGTTCATTATCGATTAGTAATCGATTCTAGAAATATTTAACGATGGGATATTGTCGTGTAATAGCGGCAAGTGAAACGATTATTATTAATGTATTTTATAGTTTCATTCAGTTATGGTCTAGACTTGGGGAAGGGAAATCCTGGTGAGAACATGACTTTATAAAAATGAGTCATTTTAAAAGATACTAGCTGCGCTCCGCGGTTTCACCCGTGTAACTCCCGATAAATAAAAATAAGAAATAGCCTATAGCCTTCCTCGATAAATGGGCTATCTAACACAGAAATATTTTTTCAATTCGAACCAGTAGTTCCTGCTCAAACAAACAAACAAACTCTTCAGCTTTATAATATTAGTTTATAGACTAGCTTTTGCCCGCGACTTCGTCCGCGTAGAAGTCGAAATAATGTAAATGCAAAATTTGAAGTAGATTGGACCAAGGAATCACCTTGTCCCAAACAAACTTTGCCCCCCTTTTTCACACCCTAAGAGATAGAATTTCGGAAAATCCTTTCTTATCGGATGCGTAGGTACAGTCGGCTGCATAATTGCAGACCCACCGTAGAGCTCCAAAACGGGTGTTATAAGAATGTTTTCAACTCAAGCAAGATTCTAGACACCTGCTTTAGGTGAGGTTTAAAGTCTTCTAACTCATCAATTATTCAATCAAACATTATTAGAATGAAAACATTCCAATAATAGTATTTTTGAACTCTACCGAGGACTGCAATTATGCAGCCGACTGTACATCATACAATAAAGAACACACACTCCGAGTTTCAGGTTTCTACAATCAGCGGTTTAGGCTGTGCGTTGATCCGTCAGTCAGTCATTCATTCAATTTTATATGTATAGATTTTAACTTTGAGAGCGTTGGAGTACACCGAGAAGAGAGCCAGGAGACTCATCGGTAACGATAAGCTTGCCAACCAAAGGCTTCAGAGCCTGGAACATCGTCGCAAGGTGGTGAGCGTTTACTCATTTGTATTAGTAATGTTTACTAAATTGTAATTGTTGCGAAAGGGGGCTAGACGGAAAAAATTAAGACCAAAAATTATAACGACACTTTTTGCTATAGTTGTTAGCCGTGCGGCGTGCGCATGTTTTTGTGTTTGTCTCTCTCTCTCTCTCATAGAAAGCAATTACTGAAATTGAGCCTACTGATTAAGTTTATATTACATTATATTTGTTAAAAATAAAAATAAAATTATTATAACTTAAAAAAAATATTACAATTCTTTCACTAATTAATCGAAAGGAACTTAGTTCCATCCGGGTGTCCCTTGAGACCTCTCAAGTTTTATTTTTTATTAGTGATTTTTGGTAAATTGTTGGTGTGTGCTTATTTTTGCTACTCAACCAATTTCGATACATAGTAAATAACTTACTTTTTATCTGATCGAGGCATAAGCGTGCAAAACTAATATACTTATCTAAAGCATAGACAATAATTCTGTCATAATTGCGCGCCAAATATCAACCGCCATTGTTCGACATTCAAAACACGAACCGAGTCTGATTTCCATGAAATAGGCGGTAAATCATGTATTATATTGTTTTAAATCGACAGAATATTGTTTTCCTTATTGATTTTATGATCATTTGAAGATATTTTACGCTCACTGCACGTATAAATTTTTTTTTTGTAAGTTTGTTGTCAAGGCATGACATCGTTCTTTTCACTAAGTTCCTTGCATCGTATTTTCTAGGTTATCCTAATTATATCTATCAAAAGCGCTTGAGTCAAGCCGTTAAAGTTCCTGGACAATACATGACTCTGAAAACTGCTCAAGACTGCCAAAAATGTTCGGTCACAGAGCTTACTGGATAAAGAAGGAGAAGAGACAGTACATGGCAAGTCGCTGATCGCGCCTAGGTCCATAAGAAGAGACAAAAAGGAAAAAAAGAAGTTCCTAGGTATTTAAGTCAAGCAAGGACGTTGTATCTATTTAAGTATGAAGCCAAGCATTGCCGCTTGACACTCAGGCGAACTAAGGAGTTAAAAATACTCAAAGCATAGGAATCGCATGTTCGCAATGAACTTATAAGTACTTGTGTAGGCACTTATTAAGATGAAAGGTACCCGGCACTCTCTCCATACAAACGTAGTCGACTGTTTCCTCCCTAGATAATGACCTAACAATGACGAAAATTGATGAAAAATTCCAATATATCTTGCACTTACAATACGTAGGCGATGGTTCACCCCGTTAGATCTCATTTACTTACTATTAAATGTGGCAATATAAACACTGGAACCGATGCCTAAAACCACCCTAAAACTGTAGAAAAAAAAACAATGACCATAGACAATCACGCCAAATTACCAAACAAACGATTTTTATCTCTTTAAACAATGAAAATAATAAATAGTTAAATTGGAAAGTGACAAAACAATATGTAAATAGCATTATTTAGATATTATGCGCCGTCATCGAACCAATTTGTTAGAACGCGATCGTTCGGTTAGTATTGATTGTTATGGACAAAGAAATACAAGGAGTAGGTAAATAATTATTGCAGGGCATTGTTTGAGTACAATAAAATCTTCAAATCTATAAATATATATAATCTGTTTTGTATATATAAAAATCTTGTGTCACGATGTATGTTGCCAATAAACTCAAAAACTAATGAAACCGATTTCAATCAAATTTCACATGTACCCGTATTTTGGTCTAACTTACTGGATAGGATAGTTATCATCTCAATTATTCGCTTATGTCGTGAATGTAAACGAATAAAATGTATCAATTAGTGGTATTTGTTTGTGGTCTGGTTGTTTCTATGTATTTATTACAAGTATATATTTACAAAAGAAAAGTATATAAGTAGGTAGTATATCCGTATTGTCTAGCACCTATAACACAAGTCTAATTACTTAACTTGGGGCTAGATGGCGATGTGTGGAATGTCTTGCAATATTTATTTATTTATTTATTATTTATTATTCTTAAGCAAGTGTTCATTTACTGTTTAGTTTTATGGCGCTGTGTTCGGGACTTACGCGGGTGAAATCGCGGGGCGCAGCTAGTTTATATATATATAATTTAATTATAAATACAAATCTACAAACAGAAATATTTTGCTAGCAGCTTCAACCTGTTACTTTAGTGTTAGGTTTAGTGATGCGTGCGCATTTTGAAATTTCACTCTCGCAGCTTCGACCTGTTTTATTTTTGGGTTATGAAGCTGCAATATGTGACTTTTGTGTTCATATCTTAAAATTTAACTATCATTATTTTTTCATAACGCGCCTAAAGAAGTATTACTTCAAAAATATGATAAATTCTCCGTTTTTCTAGATTACAGTGAAATTGATTGTATTTCGTGAACTAGATGTGGAAAAAAGGATATAAGGATTTAAAGTCACGGGTTTAATAATTTTTTCATCAGCATCTGACACCATTACACATATAGGAACTTCAAAAACCTAACCTCCTTGCAAACAAGTATTTATTGTTCGAAGTTTTGCCATTTTTCTTTTAGCAAGAACTCGTCAATAAACATTGAGCCATCTAAACCACGGGATTACTTTTATATAGAATCTTTATTAATAAATAAAATAAATAATATTAGTATAGTTAGATACCAACTCAATCGATATAGTGTCTCTACTCCATTCTCTGTCCGATTTGAATTTCGAAATTGGAAGTGCGGGCCATAGACAATAATGATGGTATCGTTAACCGTTTAGCATAGTACAAGACAGTTTGGCAATGGAACACCAACATCTAACACATACAGCCAAATTACATACTTTAATTTCTCTTAGAAGATATAAAACTAGACCTCTCTAGTTGGGTCTATTTTGAATGTGGATGGAGTAGGCTTGCCCAGCAGCTACTATCCTCTCAGCTTACTCGACCGTGTACAGAGGAGAGAACTTGTCAATACGTCTGGAGCCAACTAAGCCGCGGGTTTCATCACGATGTTTTCCTTCACCGTAAGAGCAATGTCAAATAACGCATATAAATTTTTATTAAGAAAAATACATTAGTGCACGGCCGGCCGGGACTCGAACACACGAGCTTCAGAATGAAAGTCGATCTATCACTAGGCCAACACGGACAATCAACACTTTTCGAAAAATGAATGTTGCCACTTATATTAATTTAATAGCAATTTATTTGCATAGTTTTGCTTCTCTAAATAAATATTGCAGGACATTTTACGTTTAGCGCCATCTAGCCTCAAGCTAAGCCACTAGGCTTTTGTTGTAGTGACCAGATAAAAGATATAATACTTTTTCGTTACGTTTTTCGTCGTTCTTTTTTAACCGACTTCAAAAAAGAAGGGACTTACTCCCATCGGCCCCGCTAGCTCTGCCCCGTCAACGGGGCAGATGGGAAAAAGAGTTTCATCGGCCCCGCTGAACACCGACGCCAACGCTAGCGGGGTCGATGAAACTCTTTATCCCATCTGCCCCGTTGACGGGAGAGAGCTGGCGGGGCCGAAGGAATTAAGGTTCACTATTAACCGTTCCCCTAACGACCGAAAAATAATTCCACTGTTAAGAACTTTTTCAGAAGGTCTCACGAACCCACTATGTTCCCCCAGGGGAACCGTTAAGCGCTGTACTGTTTTTTATAGTTCCCACTCATCCGTCCCCCTAGTCCAAGCAAAAGATGATCGAAACGGAATCAAAAGACGATCTAAAAGATGATCAAAACTTAAACAAAAGACGATCGAAACGGAAGCAAAATACAATCCAAAAATGAATAAAAAGACGATCTAAAAATTAAACAAAAGGCGGTAGAAACAAAAACCAAAGACGATCCAAACGGAAACAAAACACGATCGACAACAGCGACATAACGGCTGGTTCACCTTCAAAGCTATGTTGATTCACTACACCAGTCTTGTCAACGATTTGGCCAGGTCTTTAGCGCTTCCAAGACCCAGATCCTTAAACAGCCACCAAGGGGCAGCAATGCCGTTGCATTTGCACTGAATTTAGATGGTAAGCCACTAAGAGGTAATGCATTTCAAGTACCTGGGAAGCTATAACCGGCATGACAACACTAGCTTCAGTGTGTACAAGGCACTTATTCTACCTGTGCTAGAAGCACAGATAGAATAAATGTGGTGCAGGGACATGGTGCTTATATAAAGCAGACATCAACAACATGCACCATCTCCGGTGTCTAAGGTCCATTATGAACATCAAATGGCAGGACCTTGGACCGAGGTTCGGCATCGCTCCGGCATGCTTGGTATAGAGGCTCTCCTTATTCAGCGTCAGCTGAGGTGGTGCGGGCACATCTTTCGCGACGACTCTCGTCTTCCCAAAGTTGTCTTTTATTCAGAGTTGGCAGAGGGTGAGCGGAGGCAGGGCGGTCAACATTTACGCCACAAGGACGTGTTTAGGCGGCATTTAACGGCCTATGGCATTGACCCTGTTGTTTGGGAGCGGCTTGTCCCGGAAAGGTCCTCTTGGCGCTCCACAATCTACAAGCATATTTTGAAACTTTGAGGAAAGCCGGCTCGAAACGCTTGACGTAAAACGTCAAGTACGAAAAGTGCGACCTAAGCCCTCCTATAATTATGCCTTCAACTCCCAGGGCCAACCCTATTGCGTCATCTGTTATAGGGTATTCAAAAGCAAGTTCGGTATTGCGAGCCACATTAGAACTGGTAATAGATGCTTTTAAAAATTAATAGTTGGGTCGCCGACGTCGAAATTGATGATATATATTATGGCAGTTAACTGTCAAAATAACAGATGTCAATGTTGTCAAACTTAAGGTGGCTATATCTCGGAAACTAATGATTCTAGATTGATTTATTGATCAAAAAGATCGAAAAAATGTGATGGAGTGATAGATCTTATCGAGATCTTCATTTTAGGAGACAGCTGTCTCTCGATCTCGATGAGATCTATCACTCTATCACATTTTTTCGATCTTTTTGATCACGTCTTTTACTTGGACAAGGGGGCGGATGAGCCCCAAAAAATCTAAAACAGTACAGCGCTCAACGGCTCCCCTGGGGGCAAAGGGGGTCCGGAAGACCTTCAAAATTTATTTTAAATCAACGATTATCGGGCCCCCTGGCCAGGGGGACCGTTAATCGTGAACCGACCGTGATCGGGAGTAAGTTCAATACCGGGGCACATGAGACATAATATGTGCCATCGGCCCCGCTGAACGCCAACACCGACGCTAGCGGGGCCGATGAAACCATTTTTCCCATCTGCCCCGCTGACGGGGCAGAGCTAGCGGGGCCGATGGGAGTAAGTCAAAGAAGGTTCTCAATTTGGTTGTACCTATATTTTTTTTCTTTCTTTTTTTTATCGTTTTCTTTGTTTATACTTATTATACCTACACATAGAAACACCCAAACAAATATCTGTACACAAATATGTGTTAGAGGCGAGAATCGAACACGCAACCCTCTGAGTCGCAGGCAGATGTTTGCCCAACGAAGGCGATGACGAGGCTCCAAATGACGTGGGAATTGGTTTCTTCATACAAATATCTTATTTAATCTTTCTTGTTTACGCTAACGTTTCACGTTCGCTGTACGAAACAACTCACACTACAGCCTCAGAACATCTAAATAAAGCTTCTATAGTTATTGCAATTATTATATTTTTCATAAAACCTAGGTGTGCAGCACATCATACATATTTCTTTCATTTTTCAATAATAAAATAGTATGTTGTGGTGCTGCCCTCTATCGAGCCATAATAGAACGACTATTTTTGTGATTATGTTTTTTTGGATAATAAAAAATACTCACTAATTTCAGACATAATTTTTTTTTAACCCTTTAATTTTATCTCTACCAATTATTCCCTTGCGAGGAACGAACGTCAAATTTTATGATTATTCAGAGAAATGTTACCCTTATATTATTCTATTTATGCTTTTTTTAAATTGTCCTAACCATAACCAAACCATTTCAAACCAGAACCCAAATCGTCTTTTAACTACTAATAACGCCATCTATTATCGAGTAGCAGAACTAAGTTCTATTTATAAACATCAACCTTGTCTATGGTTTTTGGCAAGCACTTTGTAGAAGTTCAGTTTTGACAGTTATAATGTAAGACAGCGATCGTATTTTTTATATCCCCTTGCATTTTCGATACCAAAATATTAGATTCGCAAAGTGGTGTTACGTGAACAAGATGAAAATACGAGCCCACGCTTATATAGAAGGTGGAATGCTGACCGCTAGCATCGGTAAGCTGAAATTATTACTTATTGAACCAATTCAAACGAATACTTCGGTATTTTTAACTGATTAAAAAAAACTGTATAGTCAATTGCCTGTTAACCTTTTAACTAAAAGCGGGAGACGCGTAATTTGACGCTACGCCGTGTATAATTTTATTACTATTCGGTCGTCGTCGCATACATTAAACCTCCTTGCTACATAACTCAGTGCTGTGCTCTAACATTCGGCATCGGACACAATAACATCGAAATAATCTGTTACTATTTATCGGTAATTGTTTTCTTATCAACGTTAGTACATACAGAATTCATAATTTTAAACCCTTGATTGGTTCTAAACTGGCAGATAACAATACTAAGTTTAGATACCTCTGTAAAAAAATATAATCAGATGACTTTAGTGTGTGGTACTTTTTGCTCGTTATTGTTACTGGCCGGCTAGAAATTGGTAAGTAGAAAAAAATATTTTTTAAAAACATAATTTTTTTAACAATTCCAAATATAAAAATAAAAACAAACTTTGTGTTAAAAAATTCTAACAAGATTCTTGTAAGATAAATTTAAAATTTAGTTTGTTTTTAGAGTATAATTAATTAATTTAAAATATTATTGGTAAAAACGTAAATCTTTGTAGACCAAGGTTTAATCTATAACTACAATAATCAAGTAGAATTAAAGAAACAATTTAGATTTTTTTAAAGATATTTTATCCATTACTTACACTCAAAGAAATTAAAGTGATAGTTAAGATGCTATAATTAATATGGCAACTCATTTGCGAAATTATTAGATGTGAAAGTTTATCATCCCATTGCTAGGAAAACTTTTAACCAACTTCAGAAAAAGTAAGTTTTCCATTTGTCGCAATAGATAAATATTTTTTTAAATATTACACCGATTACTCAAAGACAGCTCATTACTTAAAAGCTCTACTTGAGTTAAAAACAACATAGCTATTTTAAAACTCTACTCTTCATATAAATTGACTTTTTAACCAACTTCAAAGAGGAGGAGGTTCTCAATTCGTAGCGTATTTTTTTTTATGTATGTTCATCAATTACTCAAAACGCCTGGACCGAATCGGAAATTTCATTTTTTGTTTGTTAAACATTAAATTATGGTAGCCCCATTTAAATATTTTCTGTTTTGTGTATTTGTTGTTATAGCGGCAACAGAAAACAGAAAACAACCAGGCTGTATCTCATGAACCGTGATAGCTAGACAGTTGAGATTTTCACAGATGATGTATTTTTGTTGCCGCTATAACAACAAATACGAAAACATAGTAAAATAATCGTACGGAATCCTTAGTGCGCAAGTCCGACTCGCACTTGACCGGTATTTTTATTCTTCAGTAGGTATTTAAATAAAAAAATAAAATAAAATAAATATTTTAGGACATTCCACACATCACCATCTAGCCCCAAGCTAAGTAACTAGACTTGTGTTATAGGTGCTAGACAACTCATATACTTACTACTGACATATTTTTCTTTTGTAAATATATACTTATAATACATAGAAACAACCAGACCACAGACAAATATCTAAGCATGAATACTTGTCTGAGGCGGGAATCGAATATTAGATTTAAGTTTATATTATGGCAGATTTTGACCTAAAATATAAATTGACTTTCTTCTCATTAGACATTTTCCATCTAAACTAATCTATACTAATATTATAAAGCTGAAGAGTTAATTTATTTGAACGCGCTAATCTCAAGAACTACTGGTTCGAATTGAAAAATTATTTTTGTATTGGATAGTCCATTTATCGAGGAAGGCTATTGGCTACTTTTCATTTTAATATTCCCACGGGATCGGGAGCTACGCGGGTGAAACCGCGGGGCGCAGATAATATTATAAAAAGATTTTTTTTGTTTGTAACCATTAGGCTCTGAAACTACTGGAACGATTTTGATGAAACTTGGTATGATGATACATTGAGTTTTATAGGCTACTTTTTATCCCGATATTCCAACGGGATCGGGACTTACGCGGGTGAAACCGCGGGGCGCAGCAAGTATTATATATAGTGCTACTTAAAGTGTTATAATAGATTAAAATATATAAGTAGATAAAAATGAACACTGTCTTATCTGTACATAACTTTAGATTATACATACCTATTATTTAGATTTCATGTTAAGATTATAAACTGCGGTCAAAAAGATAGAGTTTTTAAGTTAGATAGAGTTTTTAAGCTATTTCCTGTGAAAAATCCTATCCTACTAATATTATAAACTAGCTGCGCCCCGCGGTTTCACCCGCTTAAGTCCCGATCCCGTGGGAATATCAGGATAAAAAGTAGCCTATAGCCTTCCTCGATAAATGGACTATCCAACACAAATTTTTTTTTCAATTCGAACCAGTAGTTCCTAATATTAGCGCGTTCAAACAAACAAACTCGTCAGCTTTATAATATAAGTATAGATGTGAAAGTTTGTGTGTGTGTGTGTGTATATGTTTGTTACTCCTTCACGCTAAAACTACTGAACCGATTGCAATAAAATTCGGTATGTAGATAGCTAGAGGCCTGGATTAACATATAGGCTACTTTTTATCCCGATATTCCCACAGGATCGGGACTTACGCGGGTGAAACCGCGGGGCGCAGGTAGTAATTAACTAATCATTCTAAAATCTTTAAATAATTAAATATTGCAGGACATTTCATACCGCGCCATCTAGGCACAGGCTTAGAAACTAGGCTTATGTTATTGTGCCCAGATGACTCATGGAATTCTCAAGTACCTATAGGTTTTTGAAGTCATACTTTAGGCGCTTTATGAAAAATAGATGAGAGGGAAATTTTAAGATGCGCGCGTAATGTAACACAAAAGTCACATGTTAAAGCTGTGTAACAAAAGTAACATGTTGAAGCTACGTAACACAAAAGTAACAGGTTGAAGCTGCCTCCAAAATAAATATCTGACGGACGGACAGACAGATAGACGAACGTATAACTTCTAGAAGTATAACATCTCACGCGCGTACATAATTATTCTGTTATCCATACATATAAAATTCTTTGTCCTGAATGACTGACTGACGGATCACCGCACAGCCTAAACCGCTGATCGTAGAGACCTGAAACTTGGAAGGTGTGTTCTTTGTATGACGTAGGCATCCGATAAGAAAGGATTTTCCGAAATTCTTCCCCTAAGGGGTGAAAGGGGAGGGGCAAAGTTTGTATGAGACAACGTGATTTCTTGGTCCATTATCAACTCCTACGCGGACGAAGTCGCGGGCAAAAGCTAGTGTGTGTATATAAACCATTTAAACCATTTATTTTACATAACACAACACATACACAAATAGATTACAATACATAAGTCATTATAAAATAACAAGATAAATATTATAAAGCAATTTGTTTGTTTGTTTGAACGCGCTAATCTCAGGAACAACTGGTTCGAATTGAAAAAATCTTTTTGTGTTGAATAGTCCATTTATCGAGGAAGGCTATAGGCTACTTTTTATCCCGAAATTCCCACGGGATCAGGAGTTACGGGGGTGAAACCGCGGAGTGCTGCTAGTAACAAGATATGTGCGTGCAATGGAAGGTGCAGTCTCAGAATTATGCTGTAAGCTCTGTGACTATATGATGTTTGCATAGTGGCAAATACCTAGACATTCATTCCGGAAGCCGTAGGTTCGAATCCTGGCCGCGCGTGCACTAATATATTTCTCTTTGGACAAAATGTGCGCTATGAAAAAATCGTGATGAAACCCGCGGCGAATTCTTTCACCTAGACACAGTCGACTAAGGGTCTCATTAGACTCAGACGTGGCACGGATTTGAATCGTTCATTTTGTATGAAGCAATTTATATAACTCAGTGCATGATCCGTATCCCGTCCGTGCCCGGACGACGAAAAAGAACCTATAGGAACTATTTAATAATACGCAGTTTACCCCCTCAGCTTAATAGATTCGCCATACTTCTGGAGACAACCAAAGCCGCGGCTTTGATCACGATGTTTTCTTTCACCGTAAGAGCAATGTCAATTAGCGCACATACATTTTTCCTACAAAAAACCCATTAGTGCACGACCGGGATTCGAACCCACACCGACGACTGGAGGTCGATACCCGCAGAGTCTTCTTAAAGTTAGGATGAAATAAAAGCAACTGTAGGATGGTTTAAAATTAGGAACACCAAAAAAGGAACACAAAAGAAGATCAACAAGGTACAATATTGTTAAGCAGGCGGAGACCTTTATTTATAAAGTCTACAAATAGAATTTTTTTTTTACAAAAATTCACCTATACAGGGTCTTTAGTTCATTATGCAAGCCTATTGACTAGTGAGGTCTAGATGAGTTCTAGATTTTAAATTTAGAAACTTAAATAATACCGTTCTAGGATAGAGTTCTAAAATTCAAATTAAAGAACTCGAAAAAAATACCGTATATGATTTTGACGTAGTCGTTTTAAATGGATTCATTCGAAATTAAAAATGATAAGAGAATTTCAAATCTAAAGCTGATTTTCAAATATCTATTTAATAATACTCCCAATTAACATATTTCATCGACTTTAATTTTTTTCTTTTTCAAAATTAAATCGTCCAGTGGTCGCCATATTGAATTTTGATTACTGCCATATCTTTAGTGACACTCGCAAGATTCAGACAAATCGATTTAATAATCGAAATGGTCTCTAGAAAGCCACAAAGGGACAAACGTACATAGGCTAACTAGCAGCGCCCTGCGGTATCATACGCATAACTCCCGATCCCGTGGGAATATCGGTATAACAAGTAATCACTCCCAATGATTCAAAATATCTTCATACCAAGTCTCATCTAAATCGGTCTAGTAGTTTCGGACCTTATTCATAACAAATAAAAAAAACATGATAATTTTAGTGAAGAAATAGCTAAACACATCATTACCCTTCTTTGCATCGTGCAGTCGGGTAATTTAACGAACAGCAGCGATGTTCACACCACAAAATCCTATAAGAAAATATCAGTGTGAAGTTAGACGCATACGTTTGTTAGCCGAAAAATAGCGTGAGAATCTTTGCTCTATTAAACCACTGGCAGGAACGTTCGCACTTCGCAAATATGAACCTATAAGAAAATAAATTATAGCGGCAACAGAAATACATAATCTGTGAAAATTTTAACTTTCAGCTATTGTTCATGAGATACAGCCTGGTGACAGACAGACGGACGGACAGCGAAGTTTTTACCCTTTGAGTATGGAATCCTAAAAACTCACTCACATTGATATTTCCTATAGGAAAATATCAGTGTGAAGTTAAACGCATACCTACGTCCGTTGAGCCAAAAATGGCGGGAGAATCTTCGATCTACAAAACCCAGCACGGTTCGCAATTCGCATAAATGAGCTTGTAACCCAAAATAAAAATATCTATTTTAAAATCCGTAGGTGTTTCCCTTATTAAAAATAGCTAGGTACATTCCTAGGTTTTTGTTTAAGGTTAAATTTATACTTGTCCCTTCATATCTTCATTCGAGTCTTTTCTCCTCCAAGTGTGTGGTCAAAAGTAAAGGGAAAAATTCGGGAAAAAAGCTGTAAATTGTAAGTGCTTAAATTAAGGCAAAAATAGTAGCCAAAATCGAAATGCTTTACGTTACCTTATATTGTTAAATATTGCATGGAAAAATGTTATCTCTTTTACGCTAATATTATAAAAAGATTTTTTTTCTTTTTGACGTGATAACATCTAATAAATTGGTGGAATGCATTCACAAAAAAGTGTCACGGTAATATTGTATGACGTCATGCGTCATGGTAATATGACCAGACGCGCCATGGTAACTTAGGCAACAGTATTTAATAATAATATCGCTCATCTGGGCTTGTGTTATGGTGTGACGAGTGACGAATAGTAAACTTATGGGAAAAAAAGAAAAAATATATAAAGAAATAACAGAAAAACTCAATTTTTAATCGTTTTCTTATGTTCTTATCTTACGTCCGTAAACCGTCTTTACAGACAACTATTTTTTTGTTTGTTTTTATGTTTGTAGCAAATAGGCTCCAAAACTACTGAATCGATTTTGATGAAACTTGGCATAAGGATGCATCGATTCATTGGGAATAAAATAAGCTATCGCGAATACCTTTTGTAAGATAGCGTGTTCCTATACGTAGCCCGGTGCAGCCACAAAAGCAGGACGGCTCGGTAGTTCCACTGTTGTCTTCATACCTTCACTCGCGTCCCTTGAAGGCCTCCGTTTATTTGGTGGTGTTTGAGTGACGAGCGTATAGGTATCTTCTAGACACCGCATGCTACATCTTAGACCGCATCGTCACTTACTATCATGGTTCATGAGATACAGCCTGGTGACAGACAGACGGACAGTGGAGTCTTAGTAATAGGGTCCCGTTTTTACCCTTTGGGTACGAATAAAAAAAATTATGTACGCGCGTGAGTAGTTATACGTCCGTAAGTCTGCCTGTCTGTCCGTATATCCATCCATTCGTCGCGGTCGTCGGTCCGTCTGACATTTATTTTGCGGGCAGCTTCAACCTGTTACTTGAGTGATACAGTGTTAAAATATCACTCTCACAGCTTCGACCTGTTTTACTTTTGAGTTACGCAGCTGCAACATGTGACTTTTTTGTCACAGATGAGCGCGCATCTTAAAAATTCACTAATCATTTTTCATAACGCGCCTAAAGGAGTATAACTTCAAAACCCAGTTGGCACAATGATCACCATGCCGGACTGCCAAACACAGTTGCAGATTTGTTTCCCGCCTCAGACAAGTATTTATAAATACTCTGCATAAGCACTGCTAAATAAATAATAATAAATAAGCACTGCTCTGGTTGTTTCTATGTATTATAAGTACATAGTACCTTGATGACTGAGCTTTGCTCGGTATTTTTTATTTTTTTTTACTTAGTCTAACCTCAAAGCAAACACTCATTGACTTCGTGTTACTTAACAACGCCATCTGCTGGAATAACTTTATTGCTCACAAAAAATAGTATTAGTAGTTCGCCAATAGATGTCAGGAAGAGTCATATTTTTCAGATAAAAAAAAGTAAGTTTCGATAAAACACGAATAAAAGGACATTTTCTAAAAATGATTCCTAGATTTCATGAAAATCGTTGGAGCCGATTCCGAGATTCCAATTATATATATATATATATATATACAAGAATTGCTCATTTAAAGATATAAGATTCACAAAAGAAAAGTAGAAAAGTAGTATATCCGTTGTCCAGCACCCATAACACAAGTCTAGTACTAAGCTTGGGGCTAGATGGCGATGTGTGGAATTTCCTGCAATATTTATATTAAAAAGCGAGTTTTCCCCTCAAAGACGTTATAAACAGAATTTTATGATCTAAGAACTTCGCATCTAGTCTAATAAAAACATAGCAACTGCTATCTGTCCGTTATTTAAACCAGACTCGTTCACTTGACACTGGAATTGAACCCATGACCCTTGCAATGGGTACCAGTAACCACCCAATGTAGGCAGACCATTAATTTCTGCTCTACGCTGTACAAATATAGCGAATAGTTATTGTTATGGCTTCTTTATTGAAATCTGTGTCGATTGTCGAATTACATGGCCACTTCATTTGAAAAAAAATGTACTTAGACTTTTAAGACGAGGTGGTAAGGTCTTAGAAACAGTTTTTGGGTATCAACCACTAAAATCCATAGATAGATAGATAACTTTATTCGTACAACAGAGGAAGAAACAGAACACTATATACACAAAGTAAAGTAATAGCTACAAAGTATAAATTGCACAAATGGGCGGCCTTATCGCTGAAAGCGATTTCTTCCAGGCAAACTTTGGAGAAGAACTGATTCAGCTTTAATAGAATTTAATTCCTACTGTCGTAAAGGTGAAGAAATGCTTTGTATTGTCATACACTTCGAAACACGATTAGAGTGATTTGCCTCGATGGAAAAAAATCGTGAAAATCTTAAAAACATAGACTTTTTTTTTTAATTTTTAATTTTACGGCGATTGTAAAGAAAAAACAAGTACAAGATTTATATTTTCATAAACCTTACATCAAATCCCATAAGGTAGTACAGATGGTTTTTCACTAAAATAGATGTTAGTCTTTTAATTACAAAACAGTAAAAACGGCCAACGCGGCGCGCGGGGGAAAGTAGTTTTCAGGTCCTACTTCACCTTAATAGTAGGTAAGAGATGATTCTCATTAGTCCGGGCCGTTTCTGGGCCGGGCCGAGTCCGGAGCGGAGCAAATATTTTTGTTGCATAAAACTTATAACTGCCATGACCCATGCCCCTATGTTTTTTTTATATTTTTGGTTTTTAAATCTTAATTTCTATGATAATTCGATAATGAAAAAAACAAAAACATGGGGGCATAATCATGGCAGTTATAAGTTTTATGGCACAAAATATTTGTGCTAGTGTCATTATCCAGGAAGGAAACAGTCGACTACGTTTAAATGGAGAAAGCGCCGGTACCTTTTCACCTTAAGTACTAGCTTTTGCCCGTGACTTCGTCCGCGTTGAGGTCGAAAATGGACTAAGGAATCACGATCCCATACAAACTTTGCCCCCCCCCCCCTTTTCACCACTTTAGGAGTAGAATTTCGGAAAATCATCTGAACTACTGTTTCGAATTGAAATAGTACATTGTTACCCTAGGCGTGAAAGTCACTCACTGTGTCCCGAGACGGAGTTTGGCGCCCGAGCGTAGCGAGGGCGCTAATAGTTCGAGGAACCTAAATCCTAATGCGTTATGATACTGATACTGGCTACAAGCACATTGCACAAGTCGCGCGAAGCCATAATTTGACATGACAGCTGTCAGTGAAAGCGATTTTCCCTAGGGCTGAAAGTTTTTCTTTCTACACGCTCTTCAGGCATCTTTAAACCTACTTTCGGAGTATGAGTAATGAAAAATTATTTTTTCAATTCGAACCAGTAGTTCAACCACTAATCTGCGGAACTACTGGTTCGAATTGAAAAACTCTTTTTGAGTTGGATAGTCCATTTATCGAGGAAGGCTATAGGCAATTTTTCATTTTGATATTCCCACGGGATCGGGAATTATGCGGGTGAAACCGCAGGGTGCAGCTAGTATTAAATACTGCAGGACATTCCACACATCGCTATCTAGCCCCAAGCTAAGTAACTAGACTTGTGTTATGGGTGCTAGACAACGGATATACTACTTATATACTTTTTTGTAAATATATACTTATAATACATAGAAACAACCAGACCACAGACAAATATCTAAGCATAAATACATGTATGAGGCGGGAATCGAACCCGCAACCCTGTGTTTGGCAGTCCGGCTAGATAGATGACCGCAGGTTTCATCACAATATTATCCTTCGTCGTCAAATTACGTGATTCTTATTTTCATTAATTAACATTTTAATAAACTCAAATAAAAATCGTGTAATTAGACCGGTCCGAAGCTAGGGTTGCCGAAAGTTTTAGGTACGATATAGTATGTACTTTAGAAAAATATAGATCACGTTGAAAAAATATGGTATAGATGCCTATTTTGAAATATTTAACGATTTTAAACCGACTTAAAAAAATGAGATTGTCAATTCGTCACGTATATTTTTTAGGGTTCCGTACCCAAAGCGTTAAAACCGGTCCTTTTTAACAAGGCTTCACTGTCTGTCTGTCTGTCGCCAGGCTGTATCTAATGAACCGAGATAATTAGACAGTTGAAATTTTCACAGATGATGTATTTCTGTTGCCGCTATAATTTGAAATTTTATTTTCACTCACATTTGATTTTTTTGAATATTTTGATTTTTAATTGTGAGTTGGAATTTTTTTATTTTATTATGATGTATGGATTTTATTATCTGAAATAAATGAATTGAATTGAATAACAACAAATAGGTTACGTTACGGAACCCTTCGTGCGCGAGTTCTTCTTCTTCTTTTTCTTTCTTTCTTCTTTCTCACCTGGACAGTTTTTAAATATGTAGTATGTACTCGAAGACGGCTCAACCGATTGAGATGATTCTTTTGGTGTTAGTAAGGGGGATACATAAATATTTAAAAAAAATTGTGTCTAGGCAGTTCGATTTAACCATGGATTGATAGTGAAGCGATTTACCCGACTACGGCAAAGGTAAGGTGGGTTATGTTTTTAAGCCCGTCCTTTTTTTTACTTATAATAGGAAATTTTGCTTCTTTGGTGAAGAAAATTTCTTATATAAACAGAAAAATACATCTAGTAACGCAAGTATCTGAAATGTAGTATTTTTTATACTATATTACGAACGTCTGAAAAATCGTATAATACTATTTATTGTATAGTACAGGTGGCAACCCTAATACCAACCGACGTTAAGTTTAAGTTAACCGGTTTGTTTTTAAGTTCTAAACACGTGTAAGGCGAACTTAATATATTGCTTAGTTTGCATATTTGCTTTATGTCTTTCTATTATAAATGGCGCTTATGACGTAAACATCCGCTAAAAAAAAAAAAAATTAAGCTCTACGCGGACTCACAACCGTGTTCGCAAACAGTACTTAAGTTGCTCTTGGATAAGTGAACGCACTGCGCTAAATGCAGCCCTATGATTGGTTAATTTTGTGCTGCTTTTTTCACTCTAGCCAATTAGCGTCTTATTTACGTTCGGGTCTATGCGTTCGCGTGTGTGTGTGTGTGTGTGTCTGTGGCATCGTACCCCCGACACAAAATAATAAAAATAGTATGAACGTAAAAAAACAAGCAAAAAAAACTATGAAAAGCTACAAAAAGAAAAAAAACCCCGAAATTATGACCCTACGTAAGTACATATGATTTTTTTATTTTGCCTCCTCCCCTTTTCACCCCTTTAGGAGTAGAATTTCGGAAAATCATGTAACTAATCTGCGGAACTACTGGTTTGAATTGAAAAACTCTTTTTGAGTTGGATAGTCCATTTATCGAAGAAGGCTATTTTTCATTTTGATATTCCCATGGGATCGGAACTTACGCGGGTGAAACCGCATGGCGTCTTAGATAAATAAACATTGCACGACATTCCACACATCGCCATCTAGCCCCAAACTAAGTAACTACACTTGTGTTATGGGTGTTAGACAACGGATATACTACTTAAATACTTTTCTAAATATATACATAAAATACATAGAAACAACCAGATTTTTATGAAATATTGTCGAGTTTCATTACCTTACTCATAAGGTCTTAGGTTCCTGTTTTACCTTACTCATAAGGTATAACACCCCGTCGTTTTTGCGTCGGGGGTTAAAAAAAGGAACCTAAGATCACTCTCTTGTCTGTCTCTTTTTTTAACCCCCGACGCAAAAACGACGGGTGTTATAAGTTTGACGTGTCTGTGTGTGTGTGTGTCTGTGGCATCGTAGCTCCCGAACGGATGAACCGATTTTAATTTAGTTTTTTTTGTTTTGCACGATGCACTTAGATAGCTGTAGCCCTGCATTATAGCACATAGGCAATTTTTTGCCCGATATTCCCTAGGATCAAAACCTAGGCGGGTAAAACGAAGAACGCAGTTAATGCAATCAAAAATATTTGTTAACATTTTTTTTTTTAAATATAGACGACCTTGTTGGCACAATGGTCACCATGCCGGACTGCCAAACACAGGGTTGCGGGTTCGATTCCCGCCTCAGACATGTATTTGCTTAGATATTTGTCTGTGATCTGATTGTTTCTTATAAGACATTTTAGCTATTTAGAAAAACATCTTAGCCATAAGTGATTTGATAGGGGAAATATCTTAACAACCGAAGGTCGACAGGTGCAGTGTAGCCGCAAAACGACCCAGTCAGCACAACACAGTAGTCTTATAAGTCCCACTAGCAGCGATCCGCAGTTTCACCCGCGTAACTCCCGATCTTCCTCGATAAATGGACTATCCAACACAAAAATAATTTTTCAATTCGAACCAGTAGTTCCTGAGATTAGCGCGTTCAAACAAACTCTTCAGCTTTATAATATAAGTATAGATTTTCACGCCTATTTGGAGCACTATCGACTTTAATTCCGAAAGACTTGCTTCAAATTCCGGCCGGCTGCGCACTGATTTTTCTTACGAAAAGTATGTGCTTTTATGAGCTAATTTTCATTGCTCTTACGGTGCGCGGAAAACATCGTGATGAAACCCGCGGCTTAGTTGTCTCCAGACGTATTTACGAGTTCTTTACTCTGGACACGGTCGACTAAGCTGAGAGAGTAGTAGGTGCTGGGCAAGCCTACTCCATCCTCACGCAAAAAGGGCTCAACTAAAGTTGCTGGAAACAGCCAACCCAACGTTTGCTAAGCGGGTGTTTTTGACGATTGTGATTGTAAAATGCCTTTATGATCAGAACGTCTAACTTTCAATTCGTCTACGAAGCAAGATGCCTAAAATAAAATAATAAATATTGCAGGACATTCCACACATCGCCATCTAGCCCCAAGCTAAGTAACTAGACTTGTGTTATGGGTGGTAGACAACGGATATACTACTTATATACTTTTGTTTTGTAAATCTATACATATAAAATGCTTTGTCCTGAACTACTGACTGACTGACTGACGGATCAACGCACAGCCTAAACCGCTGATCGTAGAGACCTGAAGCTTGGAGGGTGTGTTTTTTGTGTGACGTAGGCATCGGATAAGAAAAGATTTCCTGAAACTCTACCTCTAAGGGGGTGAAAAAGGGGGGCAAAGTTTGTATGGGACAACGTGATTCCTTGGTCTATTTTCGACCTTTACGCGGACGAAGTCGCGGGCTAGTATATACATATAATACATAGAAACAACCAGACCACAGACAAATATCTAAGCATAAATACTTGTCTGAGGCGGGAATCAAACCCGCAACCTTGTGTTTGGCAGTCCGGCATGATGACCATTGTGCCAACTGGGTCGTCAAATGAATATCTACATAGCAAATTAACTTTAAATCGCATAGAAATGAATGCAAAATGCTTTGCGCGTTTATCTTTGTATGTTTAATATTCTTTATATTAAACATACAAAGATAAACGCGCAAAACATAACTCTTTCTTTGCAATCGGGTAAAAAAGCTTCAAAGTCGAAGTCAAAATTCTTAATTCGAATCGTCTTAAAATCTAAGTTAGGCGGTGTGCCTTTGGAACGCGCCCACCAATGAGAAGAAGGTACAAGAAACTCATGGGGTTTTTTTGTGATCAAGACGTGATCAGGTCAAGATTGCAAATACTTTTTGATGATGTATTTGAAATGGAGCAACTGAAGTCACGTCCATTATTCATATTCTCTATACATATAAAATGCTTTGTCCTGCTTGAATGACTGACTGACGGATCAACGCACAGCCTAAACCGCTGATCGTAGAGACCTGAAACTTGGAGGTGTTCTTTGCATGACGTATGCATCCGATAAGAAACGATTTTCCGAAATTCTACCCCTTAGGGGGTGAAAAGGGGGGTAAAGTTTGTATGGGACAACGTGATTCTTTGATCCATTTTCGACTTCTACATGGACGAACTCGCGGGCTAAAGCCAATCTATACATATAAAATTCTTTGTCCTGACTGACTGACGGATCAACGCACAGCCTAAACCGCTGATCTTAGAGAACTGAAACTTGGACGGTTTGTTCTTTGTTTGATGTAGGCATTCGATAAGATAGGATTTTCCGAAACTCTGTCCCTTAGAGGGTGAAAAAGGGGACAAAGTTTGTATGGGACAAGGTGATTCCTTGGTTCATTTTTGAATTATACGCGGATGAAGTCGCGGACTAAAGCTAATCTATACATATAAAATGCTTTGTCCTGACTGACTGACTGATCAACGCACAGCCTAAACCGCTGATCGTAGAGACCTGAAACTTGGAGGGTGTCTTTTTTGTTTGATGTAGGCATCCAATAAGAAATAATTTTGCGCAATTCTACCCCGTAGGGGGTGAAAAAGGGGGCAAAGTTTGTATGAGACAAAGTAACTATTAGAACCATTTTCGATTTTTAGGATAAAGTCGCGGGCAAAAGCTAGTTCTTCTTCTTAGCTTCATTATGTCAACTCAATTTTGAAGTGTATTTGTGATAAAATTCAGATTATATGCACATTATAATGTTTAATATGCACATACATATGTGCAATCTAACTGGGCGTTTTAAATTTTTTTCGTTTCGAAAAAATAAATTATTAATATTTTCGAAAATCAACGAATCAGAGAACATCGGACGAAACACGTGTAACCAATGATAGTTACCTAGTTAAAATCCGGTCCGTAGATATATTCATAAAATATACACGTTCATACAGATAGATTAAACACGATTACATATAGATATCCTGTGGCTTAAAGGTCTGTGGACCGGTCGGAGGAGAGGTACTCGGCGCTTTCTCCACACAAACGTAGTCGACTGTTTCCTCCCTGGATAATGACACTACGCCTTCTTCTCGTATAGTGGTGTGGCTCACCCATTAGAGTTTTCAGATCGCCTTAAGGCCTCTAACTTGACCTAACGTCTGCTACTAGAGGTAGCAACCGGGACCAACGGCTTAACGTGCCTTCCGAAGCACGGCGGGGCTCACGAAAACACATTTTTGCCACACTACTAATTGGTCACCCATCGAAGTAATGACCGCGCCAGGCGTCGCTTAACCTGCACGACCGTAAACCATCAGCGAGCGTCCCCCTGTGCTGTGAGTGTATAACCCTAGAGCTAATATTATTGTAGCATAAAACCTATAACTGTCATGACTACATAGGCTGCACTAAAAGTATCGGGAATGGAATATTTCCACTGTTCCTGTCATATTTAAATCTTTTTAATTGAAAACTCCTTGGTTTTAAGAATCGAATACCATTTATTTATTTAAAAAAAGAATCTCGGTCTTGTCACAAGGTTTTGTCAAACTTGTTTAGTCGTTGAGGAAATGGAATTGACTCGAGAAAATTCAAAAGCGATGATTTATTATGACTTTCGAAGTGGTTTATCACAAAAACAGTGTGTTGACCTGATGATTTCTGCATTTGGTGATGAAGCCCCATCCAAAACCACAATTTATCGCTGGTTTGCTGAATTTCAACGTGGACGTGTCAAGCTCAGTGATGATCCCCGTCAAGGTCGTCCAAAAACTGCACTCACCCAAGAAAACGTTGATGCTGTGCGTAAGCTGATTGAGGAAGATCGACATGTAACATACCGCGAAATTCAGGCAACTTTAGACATTGGCATGAGTCAAATACAAATAATCTTGCATGAACAATTAGGTGTAAAAAAAGTTGTTTTCCCGATGGATACCGCATTCGCTCTGTGAAGAGCAAAAAGTGGCTCGCGTTACTTGGTGCGTCAGAACTCTCGAAAGATTCCACGCAGGATCCTCAAATGCTGTATACAACATCGTATCAGGTGACGAATCCTGGATATACACGTACGAACCCGAAACAAAAAACCAGTCACGAGTTTTGGTGTTCGAAAATGAGTTAAAGCCAACAAAAATTGTTCGTTCACGGAGTGTTGCAAAAAAAATGGTGGCCACGTTTGTCTCCAAAACCGGCCATGTTGTGACTATTCCTCTTGAGGGACAAAGAACGGTTAATGCAGAATGGTATGCTAGCATTTGTTTGCCACAGGTCGTTTCTGAACTCCGTAAAGAGAACTGCAGCCGCCGCATCATCCTCCATCACGACAATGCGAGTTCTCACACCGCGAACAGAACAAAAGAGTTTTTAGAGCAAGAAAACATAGAATTATTAGACCATCCGCCGTACAGCCCCGACCTAAGCCCTAATGATTTCTATACTTTCCCTAAAATAAAGAATAAATTGCGTGGTCAGAGATTTTCATCACCTGAAGAAGCTGCGGACGCCTACAAAACGGCCATTTTGGAGACCCCAACTTCCGAATGGAATGGTTGCTTTAATGATTGGTTCCATCGTATGGAAAAATGTGTCAAATTTCGCGGAGAATACTTCGAAAAGCAATAAATACATTTTTAAATAGTAATGTTGTGTCACTTCCTTGATTCCCGAAATTTTCAGTGCCGCCCTCGTATGCCCCTATGTTTTGGTTTTTTTTTTTCATTTTATAACTATCATAGAAATAAAGATTTAAATAATAAATAAAAACATAGGGGCATGGTCATGGCAGTTATAAGTTTTATGCAACAAACATATTTGTACTAGTGTCATTATCCAGGGAGGAAACAGTCGACTACGTTTGTATGGAGAAAGCCCCAGGTACCCTTTCTCTTAAGGTGAAAGGTTATTGTAGCATAAAACCTATAACTGTCATGACCATGCCCCTCAGTTGTCCCCGCACGTAATATTTTCTCCTCTGGACACGGTCGACTAAGCTGAGAGGGTATTATAGGTGCTGGACATAGTCTACTCCATCCCCACGCAAAAAGGACCCAAATAAAAAGTAGTTGCGGGAAGTTAGCCCGTGAACAAGCATAAATAAGGTTACAATTTGAAGAATCCTTTTTGCCTGATATCGATAGAATTTTTCATAATCAGTAGATAACAGTATGCACTAAAGATGGGTAAAATAAAAAAAAAACACTCGGGGACTGCCGCGGTAAAGCTATTGCATCGTGCGAGCTTCGTACAGTCGTACTATATACATACACGTTAAGCGAACGCTCGGCCGAGCTACATGATAGGCGGAGTAACGAAAATAAAACCTAACACCCCCCGTGTTAGGTTTATTCTAGCATAACTAATATTCAAGCAATAACTGAAGTGTTCGGTGAGATTCGAACTGGGGTCTAAACATTCATACAAGTGTTAAGTAGCACTCAAAGCCAACAAGCCACAAAATCTTATTACCGACCGACGAAAATATAGTACTGTTTGAAGCCGATAATCATGTAGCTGTCACATTGCGTCTCGGCAACGAGTTCAGAGATTTTATCTCATCTAAAAATATGCGTACCGCGCTGAAAGAAATTTAAACTTAATTTTTTTTTTCAAAACGGACTTTTAAATAGGTACTTTGGAAAATTTAACCCTTACGCGGACGAAATCGCAGGTGAAAAGCAAGTCAATCTGTTTTAGACTAGCTGCGCTCTTAATACGATCTAAAAGCTCTTGTAGTTTCACAGAGTTCTTGATGAATATTTTTCTCTTTTACTGCGGACGCGACTCAAGGTTATCTGCGGCAGTGCTCCATGGTTCATAAAAAACGCAAATCCATGTACATCTGGCCGTGAATACGGTGCTGGAGGAAATAAGCGCGACTGAAAAGAAATATCAAAACCGATTAATCAACCATCCGAATAGCCTAGCCCGGCAGCTAATGAACAAGACGTACAACAGGCGACTTAAGGCGCTCTTCCAGTACCGTGTGTAGGTATTCACATTACCTTAGCCCCCACTCTAAAAAACGTAGCGTGCTGCGTGCTAACTGTTATATTTGATCGATATGCAAAACATTTTAGCATTATTATCCACAAATATAGTTCCTAGAGGTCAAAACCTATCATTTGATTCATTTTTAGAAACAAAAGTTAACTATTTTTGAATAAAACCCGATAAACGATCTAATAGTTCTCTGTTTTCTAACATATTTTTTATCGAACGAAGTTGTTCATATCATATTTTCAACCACAATAAACAAAAATATGGTTATTAAACTACGATATCCATTTATATCCAAATAACAAAAAATGAGTATTTGATTACTTAGAGTTGCTTAAAACAAAGGTCGATTTTGGTAGCTTTATTAGCACCTGGCCTTAAGCGCAGAAACATCTTATGAGCAGAGACCCTCGATGGAGGACTCGCTCTCATGCCAGACGGACGCTCGGAACACATCCGCTCATAGTCCTAGGACTGATTGCAGATGCACACAAAAAAAATTCTGCGGACGCGGTTTCACCCGCGTTAGTCCCGATCCCGCGGGAAATTTATGATCAAAAGTACCCCATATTCTTTTCCATCCCCTTAACTACCACTATGCCGATTTTCATCCAAATAGATCCAGTCGTTTGACAACAAATAAATTAATATATACAAATTTTCAGATTTATAATATTTGTTAGGATATAAATAATTTGACAACCCGGTTGGTCACCATGCCGGACTGCCAAACATAGGATTGCGGGTTCTATTCCCGCCTCAGACATGTATTTATGCTTAGATATTTGTCTGTGATCTGGTTGTTATTATAAGTATATTAGCGACTCGTCCCAGTTTCGCCCGGCTATATTATGCATGTATTATACATATAAACCTTACTCTTGAATAACTATCTATTAAAAAAACCGCATCAAAATCCGTTGCGTAGTTCTAGATCTAAGCATACATAGGGACAGACAGCGAAAAGTGACTTTGTTTTATACTATGTAACATTTACAAAAGGAAAGTACTTATTTATGTAGTATATCCGTTGTCTAGCACCCATAACACAAGTCTAGTTACTTAGCTTGGGGCTAGATGGTGATGTGTGGAATGTCCTGCAATATTTATTTAATTTATTCCTCAGACAAGTATTTATGCTTAGATATTTGTCTGTGGTCTGGTTGTTACTATGTATTATAAGTATATATTTACAAAAGAAAAGTATATAAGTAGTATATCCGTTGTCTAGCACCCATAACACAAGCCTAGTTACTTAGCTTGGGGGCTAGATGGCGATGTGTGGAATGTCCTGCAATATTGATTATTTATTTAAACTAGATTAGATTGTCTTTGGTCCAAAAAGCGGGGACAAGAAAGTCTTTACCATATTTTTTCGAAAATGTAATTAATTCAGGCAACATTTAAATCCGGTGCGCGCGCGCACGGTTAAGAGCAGGTATTCATACACAAATGTTAATAAAACTGGTTTACTATACAATTTACATTATTTATTTAGAGAACTTGTATTTAGGATAATTATTTTAACTATGATCGAAAGCTTTGCTAATGATTTAGTTTTAGTTTTTTTTAGAGTTCCCTAGCTAAAGTGGTTTTTAAACTGAGTTATTTGTTGCACTATCAAAGTGAAATTCTGTTCATCACTCCAAAGATCCTCGTTAGTTCCTTATTATAGGACCACCCTTTCGATGCTAACCTTTTAAAAAGAGGTTGAATTAACTACATCCGTCAGAATTGTGTCGACTTGACGTAAGATTAGACGGTTCACGTTTCGTTCTGGCATCGATCGTGTTTCGTTCTGGTCTCGATCGTGTTTCGTTCTGGTCTCGATCGTGTTTCGTTCTGGTCTCGATCGTGTTTCGTTCTGGCATCGATCGTGTTTCGTTCTGGCATCGATCGTGTTTCGTTCTGGTTTCGATCGTGTTTCGTTCTGGCATCGATCGTGTTTCGTTCTGGTTTCGATCGTGTTTCGTTCTGGCATCGATCGTGTTTTGTTTTGGTCTCGAACGTGTTTTGTTCCGGTCTCGATCGTGTTTCGTTCCGGTCTCGATCGTGTTTTGTTTAGGTCTCGATCGTCGTTTGTTTATTGCTAGGGCATTATTGGAACCACTAATAAACCCCTAGAAGATATTCGGTCAATCGCATCCCCATACTTAAACAAATGTGGGTCCAGTAATCAAAATCGAAAAGGTAGAATTGGTTCTAGTGTTGGAATAATGAGACCATTCACCGGTTTAGTGCATTTGGACTTATTCGCGAAATGCCCTGTAATCGTTTCTGTTTTAAATAAATATTGCGGGACATTCCACACATCGCCATCTAGCCCCAAGCTAAGTAACTACAAATGTGTTATGGGTGCTAGACAACTCATATACTACTTAAATACTTTTCTGTTGTAAATACATACTTATAATACATAAAAAGAACTAGACCACAGACAAATATCTAAGCATAAATACTTGTCTGAGGCGGGAATCGAACGCGGAACCCTGTGTTTGGCAGTCCGGCATGGTGACCATTGTGCCAACTGGATGGGTTTTTTATGATCCCATTTGCCATATGCCTCATCCTGAAATGTCATATTCGTGAAATAACCTCTTCTATTTTGGACTACTTTGCGGAAAGACTTAATCCCCTAAGCATTCTTAAAAATGGGTAAACCCTGATACTCTAACATTTAGGCGGATAACGTAACTCGACTCAAATGCGTCATACTTATATTTGACGTTTTATTATTTTACGTCAAAACTGTTACATAATTATGACGTCAATACTGAAGATTTTTAGGGTTCCGTAGGTATTAACTATAGTACTCACAAGTATTTACTGTAGAGGTAGGATTAGACTGACTTACTAGGTTTTGATACTTTTTTTGGGATTTTTTTTTATTTTTTGTACCAAAATGTTTCTTACAAAATTTTGTTGACGCTCAACGGGTCCCCTTTAATGTACTCCCTGTCCTGGAGTGCGAGAGCCTGGCTGCATACAGGGATGACATACTTGGCAACCCAACAACACTCCAAGAGGCGTGCGAGGATCCCAGGAGAATTCTGCGCTTCTGGTCGGAGCTGGGTTGGCTAGAGTAACAACCGAAGGTCACACGCAATGGTCAGATTTATGCCTAAGTGTGGAAAATCGAAGCCCCTAACCTGAACCTGAACCCCCTGTCAAAAAATATATATTACGCTTATCGTCGCCCCTGGACTGGGGGAGACAATAAGCGCTAATTTAAAAAAAAAAACAACGAACGTGTCGCGGGACACGCGTTTGGACCGAAGTCCTTGTACCTTTTTTTTATAAATATGTGGGCGATTAGTTATCGGTTTTCTTCGTTCTCTTTTTCTCTTACGGTTTTTCGTTTCACGTTTTCGTAACGCATAACATTATACTTCGTTTCAATCTTATTGCTACCTCAGGGGAGACGTTAAGCGCTGAACTGTTAAGATTTTTTCAATCTCATCGCATTAGTCCATTGAAAACAAAAACAAAAGACGATCGAAATGTTAAATGCGCTAATACCATTGCTCTTACGGTGAAAAAAGACATCGTGATGAAACTTATTTGTCTCCAGACGTAATGACAAGTTCTCTCCTCTGGACACGGTCGACTATGAATGGTCAACTTAGCCATAACTTATTTTTGTTATGACTAAAAATAACAGACTTAATTAAATATTTGCTATGTTATTTATAACACAGTAACAGTGTCGCCGCCAAATAGGTCCCTGCTCAGCTATGTGTTGCATAAATGCAACGCTGATTTTCAGCAGAGACCCTGTGATTGGAGAGAGTAGGACGATGCTGTAATTTGGTTATAGTAGGCAGGACTTTGTACTTGTAAGCAGGCTGTTTTTCCGCCATTAGACCCTTTTTAATTGGGCCCTTTTTGCGTGAGGATGGAGTAGGCTTGCCCAGCACCTACTACCCCCTCTCAGCTCAGTCGACCATGTCCAGAGGAGAGAACTTGTCAATACTTCTGGAGCCAACTAAGCCGAGGGTTTCATCACAATGTTTTCCTTCACCGTAAGAGCAATGTCAATTAGCGCACATACATTTTTCTTAAGAAAAATATATTGGTGCCCGGCCGGCCGGGATTCGAACGCACGACCTTCAGAATGAAAGTCGAGGTATCTACCACTAAGGCAACACCGCTCATAGTAGGCAGGAATAGTTTCGGAATACATCCCGTAAAGAAATGACGGGTCTGGTTCCGGTCGATTAAAAAGACTAGAATGTTCTCATAGTTTTGGTCATCCAATTACATTGATCGGAACGAGTTCAGATAAATGCTAACAAAATGTAAAAGGAGTTTTACTTACGAAATGTCAAAAGTGAATTCATTCCAGTTTTTTTTGTATTTTTTTTTGTCTTACTTTTATTGTTAACTAGATAAGTATGTTTTTTTTTTTGTTTTTGAATCTAAACTACTTAATTTTATAGAGGACTAGCTGCGCCCCGCGGTTTCACCCGCGTAAGGCTCGATCCCGTAGGAATTGACTCTAGAAAACGTTTGTATGGGGAATAGAAAAGGGCTGTTTTTAGGGTTTTCCCGGAAATTATTCGATTTTTTCTCGCCTTTTAAACCTTCCCTAGACCTCCACGAACATTTCAAGACTAAGATAAGATAAATCCGTTCAGCCGTTCTCGAGTTTTAATGAGACTAACGAACAGCAATTCATTTTTATATATATAGATTTTTAACCGACTTACAAAAAGGTGGTTTCAATTTGTCGAGTGTAGAAGGTGGTTAATTGAGTGGGTCATGTCCTATAGCTAGTTACGAGTACCTGCCGGGTATCAAAAGATTCCTTAGGAGACCTTTTTTTATTTTTAAATAATTGGCAGGAGAAATTTAATATTTTTTACTTCGAAAATGCATTTTTTTGATAAAAAACTATGAGAGAGTGAGAGAGAGACAGAGTGTCGTTACAACTTTTGGTCTTAATTTTTTCCGTCTGGCCCCCTTTCGCAACGCGCGATAAGGAACTTCGTTCCAAAAATATATTTTTAACATGAATCGATATGGTTTTGAAAAGGAACAAAGGGAACAAACACTATGCCAAGCTCCCATACCAAATATTTTATAGTGTTTTTTTTCTCTGTGCATTTTGAGACCCATGCCAATCGATAGAGGGCATTACAGTGAACAAATATTGTTAACATCGAACCTCTAAAGCGTCTCGGAAACGGGATATTTAACATGTTCGCCATAATGCCCTCTATCGATAGGTATGGGTTTCAAAATGCACTGCGCATTTTGGAAAATCATAGGACAACAGCAACACGTTTGGTTAAATATCCAATTTCCTAGACGCTTTAACGGTTTGGTGTGAAGGCATTATTGTTTGGCATAATGCCCTCTATCGATTGGCATGGGTCTCAAAATGCACCGCAGCATTTTAAGTTACTATGCCTTTTAAGAAACCAACATAAGTTTGAGTATCAGAAAATTTAGAAATTGAGAAAAAATAATTCTTTCATCTTTTCAGAGCGCGATTTTTATGCAGCTAGTCTAATCTAATCTGGACTAATATGTTTGTAATTAACTCCCAAAATACTGGACCGATTTTGATGAAACTTAGCATGAGGATACATTGATTCATTAGGAATAACATAGGCTACTTTTTATCCCGGTATTCCCACGGGATCCGGACATACACGGGTAAAACCGCTGGGCTGAACTAATATTTAAAAAAAATTAAATCTCAAAATGTTTTAGTACTTTAGTACCTACCTACCTAATACTTATTTAGTATCAAAATGAAGTAACCGGTGTATCAACTAAGTAAAACATAACTTAGTCGTAAACCAAACAGGTTTCTACTATACAGGGTTCTTGGTATCTATATTAGCAAGCTGTTGAGGGTCACTTCTGTGCACCTAAACAAAAAACTTTTGTTTACAGACTTTTGGAAATTCGAGCATTTTTTTAAGCTATTGTATAGCTTTTATCGCGGGCTTCGATCGCGGCGACCGAATCAAGAAATTCCGTAACGAAAATAAAACCTAACACCTCCCACTCCGCCTACCATGTAGCTCGGCCGAGCTTTCGCTTATCGTGTATGTTTATTTGAAATTTTTGAGGTTATGTTTAATAATAAAAAATATTGTCATTAACCTTAAGATTATTATTAAGTTTTATCTACTGTTCTAAGTCTGTATGACCATTGTTATAAAAAATCAGCTGATTTTTGAATTTACATTACCTCGAAATTTAAATAAAAAATCGAATTTCCAAAAGTCTGTGAAGAAAAGTTGTTAGTTTAGGTGCACAGAAATGGCCGCTTGCTAATGTAGTTACCAAGAACCCTGTAGAATTATTAGAATTAAAATCATTCTACTAATGGGACAATATTTATAAGTACGATCTCTGTATTTGGAAATAGTTTTACTAGCTGCGCCTCCTGGTTTTACTCGCACTAATGCCGATCTCATGAAAAAATCTGTAAAAAGAATAGCCACAGAGCGCATTCTTGTTGTGCTCGCAAGAACGCGGACGGTCGCAGATTTCCTCACCTACTACTAGCAGCGCTCCACGGTTTAACCTGCGTAACTCCCGATCCCGTGTGAATATCGGGATAAAATGTAGCCTATATCCTTTCTCTATAAATGGACTACCCAACAAAAAAATAATTGTTCAATTCGAAACCGTAGTTCCTGAAATTAGCGCGTTCAAACAAAAAACTCTTCAGCTTTATAATATTAGTATAGAGTTTAGATATCCTAAAGAGGAAAGATTTGATTGTTTGTTTAGCTCAGAAACTACTGGACCGATTTTGACGATTGTATGAAGATACATTGATTCAGTAACATAGGCTACTTTTTATCCCGATATTCCCACGGGTTCGGGAGTTACGCAGGTGAAACCGCAGAGCGGTAATCGTTGATAATTCAGTTTCCACTTGGTGGATTTTGATGTAAAGTATATCACGTCATTCCTGACGCCCTAACTACTTATTAAAAAAATACAGAAAAACCTACTAATATTATAAATGTGAAAGTTTGTGTGTGTGTATGTTTGTTACTCCTTCACGCAAAATCTACTGGACCGATTGCAATGAAACTCGGTATCTAGATAGCTGGAGACCGAGATTAACACATAGCCTACTTTTTATCCCGATATTCCCACGGGGTCGAGACTTACGCGGGTGAAACCGTGGGGCGCAACTAGTATAAATATAAACCTCTTTAAAGGAGAAATTGATTTCCTACAGACATAATATCCCCTTTAGACGTAGAATTTCCAATAATCGTTTTTAGTGCGCACCTACTTTTTTAAGTCTGAAACTTTGAACGGTGGGTCCGTTCAAAGTTTCAGACTTGTAGCTGTTGTAGTTTGATTGTGATGATTTTTTCTCTTTCATATTTCATATTTGACGACCCAGTTGGCACAATGGTCACCATGCCGGACTGCCAAACACAGGCTTGCGGGTTCGATTCCCGCCTTAGACATCTATTTATGCTTAGATATTTTTCTGTGGTCTGGTTGTTTCTATGTATTATAAGTATGTATTTACAAAAGAAAAGTATATAAGTAGTATATGAGTTGTCTAGCACCCATAACACAAGTCCAGTTACTTAGCTTGGGGCTAGATGGCGATGTGTGGAATGTCCTGCAATATTTTTTTATTTATATAATACTAGGCACGCCCCGTTTTATCCTCGTTAGGTGCTGACTATCGCCCTTTGAACAATTGCTATCAATACAAAGAAGAAGAATTCTCAAATCAAATTAAAAACAGTGTAGTAAATGTAATTGTTGTTGTATTACAGAGTGATATGTCAACACGCAGCGCCGCATCGAGTATCCGCGCTCGACGCGGTCACAAGGAACGCTCGAAGAACTTCACCGAGCTGGAGAAGCGGACGGTGCTCGAGTTGATCGCGAGACACCGGGACGTGCTGCGCCAGGGACGGTCCAACAACGCTACCAACCGTAGCAAGCAGGTGAGACAGTAGGGTGCGGCCGATACACACCGGGGGTCAAACTGATCGCGAGACACCGGGACGTGCTGCGCCAGGGACGGTCCAACAACGCTACCAACCGTAGCAAGCAGGTGAGACAGTAGGGTGCGGCCGATACACACCGGGGGTCGAGGTGATCGCGAGACACCGGGACGTGCTGCGCCAGGGACGGTCCAACAACGCTACCAACCGTAGCAAGCAGGTGAGACAGTAGGGTGCGGCCGATACACACCGGGGGTCGAGGTGATCGCGAGACACCGGGACGTGCTGCGCCAGGGACGGTCCAACAACGCTACCAACCGTAGCAAGCAGGTTAGACAGAAGAGCGCAGTTGATACACACTAGGGTTGAAGTTGATCGCGAGACAACGTGAGGTTTCTAAGAGAAGTTTTAGTTAAAGAATGCAATGTCTCACTCTTGTGATTGAAATATAATATCAGCGTAAATATAAAATAACATGTCTCTAACGCCCGTTTTCACAGTACTTAAGTTGCTCCTGAATAAGTGAACGCGGCCCTATGATTGGTCAATTTTGTGCTGCTCTCTCCATTCTAGCCAATTAGCGTCTTATTTGCGGCACTATGTGTTACCGCGCAATGTAGGGTTGATTGTCAATACGGATGTGAGGAACGTAAATTTCTACGACAGGGTTATTCCAAAACCTGTGATAATGTATTATGAACAACACTGAAAATACAATTCTCAATACACTTAGGCACCGTTTTCTTGTCGAACCCTCAGTATTTTACGATCATCTCGACCTCTGGAGTGTTTCGGCTGCACCCAACTGTCTCACCTGCTTGCTAGGATTGGACCATCCCTAGCACAGCACCCCACCTTCCTTAGACGTGTGAAATTATATATTTTTTTACCAAAAACATAACTACCTAAATATTTTAAAACAGATCAATTAACTGGACGATAAGTAAACTACAAGATAAGATATGTATTACCTATTTTATCTTTTAGATTAAATTTTAACCTATTGTTTTATGGTTATCTATAATATTTACCGATACGGTAGCGTATAACCGACTGCGGGCGACAGGAAGAGGTGTTATGTGTTTAATTTCAGATAAAATACTTTAGGATATATCGATGGCTTAGTAGCAACTGGACTGATAAGTACAGTCGTGATTTTTTTACAATAAACTATTAAACTTAAGGGCAGGTGCTAATAAAGCTACCAAAATCGACCTTTGTTTTAAGCAAGTCTAAGTAATCAAATACTCTTTTTTTGTTATTTGGATATAAATGGATATTGTAGTTTAATAACCATATTTTTGTTTATTGTGGTTGAAAACATGATATGAACAAATTCGTTCGATAAAAAAATGTTAGAAAACAGAGAATTATTAGATCGTTTATCGGGTTTTATTCAAAAATAGTTAACGTTTGTTTCTAAAAATGAATCAAATGATAGGTTTTGACTTCTAGGAACTATATTTGTGGATAATAATACTAAAATGTTTTGCATATCGATCAAATATAACAGTTAGCACGCAGCACGCTACGTCTTTGAGAGCGGGGGCTAAGGTAATGTGAATACCTACACACGGTACTGGAAGAGCGCTTTAAGTTTTCAAAGGAAAACAAAACAAAATCATGTAAAACAACCAAAGTACAATTTGTAAATTCTGATTATGAGATGAAACCGAAATCGAAATATTCTATCTATCTATCTTCTTCTTCTATACATAAAAAAATATTTGTCCTGAATGACTGACTGACGGATCAACGCACAGCCTAAGCCGCTGATCGTAGAGACCTGAAACTTGGAGGGTGTGTTCTTTGTGTGACGTAGGCATCCGATAAGAAAGGATTTTCCGAAATTCTACCCCTTAGGGGGTCAAAAATCATATTGCTGAGACTGCACCCTCCATAGCACGCACATATAATGTTATTGAATGTTTATGTGTTATAATCTATTTATGTATGTGTTGTGCTCTGGAAAATAAATGGTTTAAATGGTAAAAAGTGGGGCACAGTTTGTATGGGGCAACGTGATTACTTGATCACGGACAAAGTCGCGGGCAAAAGCTAGTATACATATAAAATTCTTTGTCCTGAATGACTGACTGACGGATCAACGCACAGCCTAAACCGCTGATCGTAGAGACCTGAAACTTGGAAGGTGTGTTCTTTGTGTGACGTAGGCATCCGATAAGAAAGGATTTTCCGAAATTCTACCCCTTAGGGGGTCAAAAAGTGGGGCACAGTTTGTATGGGGCAACGTAATTACTTGATCACGGACAAAGTCGCGGGCAAAAGCTAGTATACATGTAAAATTCTTTGTCCTGAATGACTGACTGACTGATCAACGCACAGCCTAAACCGCTGATCGTAGAGACCTGAAACTTGGAGGGTGTAATCTTTGTATGACGTAGGCATCCGATAAGAAAGGATTTTCGAAATTGTATAGGACAACGTGATTCCTTGGTCCATTTTTGCCTAAAGCTAGTACAACAATATTTTGTAAAAATAATTTCCCAATTTATGAAAATTGCATTTGGCTTTGAAAACAAAACAGTGTGTATGAATTTACCAACAATGACTTTACCAAAAATCGAATGATGCAGTTTTCTTCTTCTTCTCGAGGTGCCATCTCCTACCGGAGGTCGGCTATCATTAAGGCTATTTTTACTTTGATGCTGCTGCTCTGAAAAGGGATCTCTTGCTTTACCCATAACACAAGTCTAGTTACTTAGCTTCGGGCTAGATGGCGATGTGTGGAATGTCCTGAAATATTATTATTATTATTATTTGTTTGTTATATGTCCTATATCACGGGACTATAGAGTCCCGGACCTTTGGAAGGCATGCGTGGGGCCGAAGCCAACACGTAGAGGCCCTTTACAATAACAAGTTTAATGGCAAAGTATGATGTGGACATCAAACCGGCGATTATCCCTGTCTGCACTATAAAATGCAGCCAAGGACAATCTCCGGTTTGAATAGAACTATTGATAAACTACAGGAGAAAACTACTACTTGGGCTATTGTGATGGGATGGTAGTGGACTGGATACTGGGGAACTATGGGTACTATGGCGCCTGCCGTAACAATGTTCAACAAACATGTAAAATTGGCAGGCGGAGACTCGCCAACTCTCAAACTGGGCCACCCTAATCAGCTGAGTAAATTACAGCAAGGGGGCAACAGGGACGAGAGTGGCTTAAGGATAGTGATGCCGCACTGGGTTTTAAACTCAGGTCACGGGCTCCCTGAGGGTCCAGCCTACCTGGCCCACTCACCACTGACGTGCGGCATATATCCTTCGAACGTATTCTTGCGACTCCACTCTGGACGGCCGGTGAAGGCAAGCCAGAGGCGGGGGACCGCTTCCTCGTCATTTTTCACTCCGGTCAGCCAACTAAGGCCAGCCGGAGATGAGGAACGGTTGCTTCCCCCTGGAGCACTCGGGAACCGCGGGGTCGCTACTCCCCGACACCTCGCCTCAAGGTGCCCTGCGGGCTTATTATTATTATTTGTTTGTTATATGTCCTATATCACGGGACTATGGAGTCCCGGACCTTTGGAAGGCATGCGTGGGGCCGAAGCCAACACGTAGAGGCCCTTTACAATAACAAGTTTAATGGCAAAGTATGATGTGGACATCAAACCGGCGATTATCCCTGTCTGCACTATAAAGTGCAGCTAAGGACAATCTCCGGTTTGAATAGAACTATTGATAAACTACAGGAGAAAACTACTACTTGGGCTATTGTGATGGGATGGTAGTGGACTGGATACTGGGAGACTATGGGTACTATGGCACCTGCCGTAACAATGTTCAACAAACATGTAAAAGTGGCAGGTGGAGACTCGCCAACTCTCAAACTGGGCCACCCTAATCAGCTGAGTAAATTACAGCAAGGGGGCAACAGGGACGAGAGTGGCTTAAAGATAGTGATGCCGCACTGGGTTTTAAACTCAGGTCACGGGCTCCCTGAGGGTCCAGCCTACCTGGCCCACTCACCACTGACGTGCGGCATATATCTTTCGAACGTATTCTTGCGACTCCACTCTGGACGGCCGGTGAAGGCAAGCCAGATGCGGGGGACCGCTTCCTCGTCATTTTTCACTCCGATCAGCCAACTAAGGCCAGCCGGAGATGAGGAACGGTTGCTTCCCCCTGGAGCACTCGGGAACCGCGGGGTCGCTACTCCCCGACACCTCGCCTCAAGGTGCCCTGCGGGCTTATTATTATTATTATTACTTAAACCATGTCCGGAGGTTCTTAAGCCATGAAGTGCGCCTCCTTCCGGGTGGTCGCTTCCCTTGGATTTTACCTTGCATCAGTAGTTGAAGCAGTTTATCATCTTATTTATTCGTATTTATCATTACGCATAATATGACCGAAATACTTAAGCTTACGTTTCTTTACTGCATTTAAAACCTCTACTTTCTTATTCGCCAACTGATGATGGTGATGCAGTTTTATTGTTGCCAAATCCATACCTTTCAGGATGAAGACCCATTTAAAAAAATCTCCCTGTGTTTTAAAAGTCTTCGCCTTCGACATAAAATAATATCAAGCCAAGTGCATATAACTACCACATCAAAACTCGATAAAAATTTCTAATTTTCAAAAGTATACCATTTTGCGGAATCAAGTTTTGAATAGCGGTTTGACTAAATTTACATTTTTGAGTTTGTATCTATTGGAAGATCTCGAGTTTTATTATTCGCGAATTATTTATTGATAGGTATTTAACTAGCAGTTTTCCTTTATTCAAATTAGCTTGACCCAGAGCTATGTGGCTATTGGAAAAAACCGGCCAAGTTCGAGTCGGACACTGCACGAAGGGTTTCGTACCATTATATTGACGACCCAGTTTTTTTTCTTTGTTTTTTATCTATCTATATATATAAAAATGAATTGCTGTTCGTTAGTCTCACTAAAACTCGAGAACGGCTGAACGGATTTATCTTATCTTAGTCTTGAAATGTTCGTAGAGGTCTAGGGAAGGTTTAAAAGGCGAGAAAAAAATCGAATAATTTCCGGGAAAACCCTATCAATTCCTACGGGATCGGGACTTACGCGGGTGAAACCGCGGGGCGCAGCTAGTATATAATTATAAATAAATATTTCAGGACATTCCACACATCGCCTTCTAGCCCCAAGCTAAGTAACTACAATTGTGTTATGGGTGTTAGACAACTCATATATGTACTACTTATATTGTTGGCACAATGGTCACCATGCCGGACTGCCAAACACAGGATTGCGGGTTCGGTTCCCGCCTCAGACAAGTATTTACGCTTAGATATTTGTATGTGGTCTGGTAATTTCTATGTAAGTATTATAAGTGTAATATATTTACAAAAGAAAAGTTTATAAGTAGTATATTATGAGTTGTCTAGCACCCATAACACAAGTGTAGTTACTTAGCTTGGGGCTAGATGGCGATGTGTGGAATGTCCTGCAATATTTATTTACTATATTCTGTTTTCAATATTTGTTGTTATAGCGACAACAGAAATATATCATCTTTTTTTTAAATTTAAAGTGTCAAGTTGTAATTGTAATGATAAAAAAAGAATCTTCCAAATCGGTCTAGGCGTCTCCGAGTAATCGGGGAACATACATTTAAAAAACCCGACGAATTGAGAACCTCCTTCTTTTTTTAAGTCGGTTAAAAATATGAAATATCTTAAAAATTATAGCTAATAGTTTAACAATAAATATTTATAACTAGCTGCGCCCCGCGGTTTTACCCGCGTTTGTCCCGATCCCGTGGGAATATCGGTTATTCGATTTTTTCTCGCCTTTTAAACCTTCCCTAGACCTCCACGAACATTTCAAGACTAAGATAAGATACATCCGTTCAGCCGTTCTCGAGTTTTAGTGAGACTAACGAACAGCAATTCATTTTTATATATATAGATTTATTTGCATAATAACTTTTCGTCGTCCATCTTGAAACACTGCGAATGGTCAGGCAAAATATTTTCGGCTACAAATTCACGCCGGATCACGGCGAGCGTCGGTGCAGCACTGACATATTACACATCCTACTTTAGTTTTTAAGACGTTTTCAAGTGGTATATGTACAATTGTATTAAGCATCCAAAGAAATAAAACATTTTGACTTTTTGACTTTGCAAAATTTTAGTGCAAACTGGGATCTGTAGACGTGAGATAAAAGCCAAAAAACACCTACAGTACATTTTACCAGAAAAAATACAAAGCTTCAAAGTTAAGCTAGTGACGTCATCAACTGTTTTCGTACGATAATTCGAATTAATTAAGGAAAATGGTATTTTTTATCATTATTTTAACATAATGTTTTTTCGGAAAAAGAATTGTAAGAGATTTTATTTAACAGTTTTTTTTTAGTTTGAGACATCAAAACTAAGAAGTTAGATATTTTTCATAACAATTAAATAATAAAAAACCTAACTGTATTTATTAAAAATTAAAGTTCCAAATGAGCCAGCCTTTTGGTCACCTGAAGCTAAAATCTTCTTCTCGTATAGTGGTGTGGTTCACCTATTGTTAGAGTTTTCAGATCGCCTTAAGGCCTCTAACTTGACCTAACGACTGCTACTAGAGGTAGCAACCGGGACCAACGGCTTAACGTGCCTTCCGAAGCACGGAGGGGCTCACTAATAGTACATTACGATATAAGTGTACATGTTTTCTAAGCTAAGTCATTATCACGTAAAATTTTCGTTCGTAAACCGACTTTAGAGACAACCATTTTTGCTAGCTAAAAAACTCTTTGGTACCTACCTTTTTTATACTTCAAAACAGCATAACCCAGATAAGTTAAGAATGTTTCACCTACCTAACATGTAATTAGCAGTAAGATACGTATTTAACTTATCGGGATAACTTTATAGCACTAGGTTGGCAATGTAAAACGCACGCGTGCATAATAAGTTGGATTACGAGCCTAAAAGCCGTTTAATAAGATCCACTTTATGAGCAACTGTGATAAAAAACACATTTTGCCACACTACTTATTGGCCACCCATCGTAGTAACGACCGCGCCGGGCGTCGCTTAACCCACACGACCGTAAACGACAGCGTCGCTTAGCTGTGAGCCTCCTCAACTAAAACTAGTCAATCAAACCAAAATTAAATTAAAATTAAAATATTTTTTTGGAAAACCTTGTTCGTGTTGTTCTGTAGGTAAGTACTTTTCCTACATTTTGGTATAATTTAAAAACTCAAATTCCTTCACGATTTTTATAGCATTTGAATTATGCCTTTTTATTTTATTTTACTTTTACTTTTTATTTTATTTTACTTATCACTTTAAAAAACAGCAATGGAAAGGCCATTGCTGATTTTTAAAGTAATAAAATAAAAATGCTTTATTTCAAAATTATTATGATAGATTGATTTAATAATGTTTGGTAGAGGCGCACACAAGGAAATTTTTATCTGATTTTGTATGCCACGCCTTTTTTTGAGTAGGATTTGAATAATTAAATAATTTATAGTTTTTTTGAATTGTTAATACTGTTACAACAATATACGTCTTCGAACCACTAAAAATATAAATACGAATATTTACAAACGAAAATAGGACCTGAAAACTCGTATCCCCGCGCGCCGCAAAATGGCCCTTTTAACTGTTTTATGTAATTAAAATACTAACATCTATTTTTTGAAAATTTTAAATTTGAAAAACTATCTGTACTTACTACCTTATGGGATTTGATGTAAGGTTTATGAAAATATAAATTTTGTACTTGTTTTTTCTATACAATCTTTTGATGTTTTTTTTTCGCGGTGCATTTCGAGACCTATGCCAATCGATAGAGGGGCATTACAGTGAACAAATATTGTCATAACATCGAACCTCTAAAGCGTCTCGGAAACGGCATCAAAGAAACTTTATTCGTTCAACAACATGATTTAACAAATATCCCGTTTCCGAGATAGTCCGGTCAATTTAGACATTCGAAGTTACCTAAATTCCCACCAAGCTGAAAATCGGTAAGATTGTTTAAAATATCATTAAAAACAAAATTTGAAACTTCCCCATCTTTCCCCTGTAAGGAAAAAAAATACTCAAGGTCAAAGGTAAAAAAAATTTCAGCAAAACGGTAAGTTTTATCATAAAAATATTTCAAACAAAAATTGTAGATCATAAAATTATCTACAAAAAATTTATTAATACTTTTTTTCATTCAAAAAGTTGTAAAAGTTGAAATCGTCATAATATGCATGAGTACGCCACGTATATATACATCTCTATAGTAGTAATATATGTTTTTAAAAATTGTAGTTCTACTCGACAAGAAATTATTACTAACGGCATTCGCTTTCTTCTTTCTATGTACGGAGCTCCTAAAAAAACTACCTCCTTAGATAAAAGTATAGATAGGTATGCATGTTTCGTTAAAAACACCAAAAATAAAAAAACAAGTACAATTAGCTTGTCTTCCTCCAACCTCAGTTGCTGCTCATCAACATCTTTTTAGGGTATATTACCAAGTTCAAGTGTGGCTTTCACGCTTTAGCGATTCGGTGTGAAGGCATTATTGGTTTGCTATAATGTCCTCTATCGATTGGCATGGGTCTCAAAATGCACCGAAGCATTTTAAATTACTGTACCAAAGAGTCCAGACTTGAAGCAGACACTTCGCTAGCCTTCGCTCAAAAAATGGCTTAAGGGCAGGTGCTAATAAAGCTACCAAAATCGACCTTTGTTTTAAGCAACTCTAAGTAATCAAATACTCTTTTTTTGTTATTTGGATATAAATTAATATTGTAGTTTAATAACCATATTTTTGTTTATTGTGGTTGAAAACATGATATGAACAACTTCGTTCGATAAAAAAAATGTTAGAAAACAGAGAATTATTAGATCGTTTATCGGGTTTTATTCCAAAATAGTTAACGTTTGTTTCTAAAAATGAATCAAATGATAGGTTTTAACCTCTAGGAACTATATGTGTGGATAATAATGCTAAAATGTTTTGCATATCGATCAAATATAACAGCACGCAGCACGCTACGTCTTTGAGAGCGGGGGCTAAGGTAATGTGAATACCTACACACGGTACTGGAAGAGCGCCTTAAATCAAAAACATTCCACAATCTAAATGTATATTATGAATATTAGGTAAGAACTGAATTCGGTCAAGGATTTAATGCATCTGATTAACTACTAAACTTTAAGTCAACGAAAATACATATTTTGCTTATGATATTGGCCGTTGCTATTTATAATTTTCACCGACTACAAAAAGTATGAGGTTTCGTGCCCAAGGGTAAAAACTGGACCCTATTACGAAGAATGTCCGTCTGTCTGTCTGTGTATCACCAGGCTGTATCTCATGAACCGTTATAGCTAAACAGTTGAAATTTTCACTAATGGTGTATTTCTGTTGCCGCTATAACAACAAATACTAAAAACAGGTTTTTTTTTTCGTATGTTTTTAGAATTTTAGGTTATTTTTGTACGTATGTTACGCGATTATTTGAAAACGGTTTAATCGATTGAGATGAATCAAATACAAACATAGTCGACTGGGGCATAGTCATGGCAGTTATAGGTTTTATGCCACAAAAATATTTGCTCTAGTGTCATTATCCAGGGTGGAAACAGTTGACTACGTTTGTTTGGAGAGAGCGCCGGTACCTTTTCACCTTAACAACTAATACAATTAGGGTGTGTTCACTGACACACGTCGATCACGCACAGGACTACTAGTGATTGGATTACTTCGTTCACTAGACGTAATCTTCTATACATATAAAATGCTTTGTCCTGAACTACTGATCGTAGAGACCTGAAACTTGGAGGGTGTGTCCTTTGTATGACGTAGGCATCCGATAAGAAAGGATTTTAGAAATTGTATAGGACAACGTGATTAATTGGTCCATTTTTGACTAAAGCTAGTACAACAATATTTTGAAAAATTAGGATTTTACGAAATTCTACTCCTTAAGGGGTAAAAAGGGGTGCAAAGTTTGTATGGGACAACGTGAGTCCTTCTATTTTCGATTTCTACGCAAACGAAGTCGCGGGCAAAAGCTAGTTGGTTTATATAATCTATATTATTATTATTTTTTTATATTTTTTTTTATATTTTTGTTATGTATTACTTTTAGTTAATAATTATTGTATATGTTTTTATTGATTGATTTAATTGAATAAATTTACTTAATAAATGACATCTATACTCTGTGGTAACGATTTCAGCTGTGAAAATTGTATAGCTTTCTTGGCCCTTTTCAAATAATTCAATTAATTTCAAAGCGAGTTAGACGCGTGTGGCTAGCGCGTAGCGGGCGCGTGTCGTCTGAACGAGCCCTTAAGCGCGTTGCATTACAATGACGCGTTACAATTTGCAAACCTCAGTACCTTATAGAATTTTCATAGACAGTAGTAATAATATTTTGAACTAAAATTAATTACTAAAATAAAAAAAATATAAAAAAAAATTGCCGCCCTCCTAATAGTGCCACCCGGGGCGGTGAACTTTATACATGCTACTAAAAATAAAATAAAGCATATCATTTCAATGCTTAATACTTTGGAAACAATCAAAATAATTGATTTTCCACACTCACAATTTTCTTTAAATACCTATCCAACGATACCTCACACCGCGAATTCGGCAAGAAAAAAACCACTAGAATGTTCTAAATACTGTAGAACATTCCACACATCGCCATCTAGCCCCAAGCTAAATAACTACACTTGTGTTATGGGTTCTTTCTTATATACTTTTGTAAAAATATACTTACTAGCTTTTGCCCGCGACTTCGTCCGCGTAGAAGTCGAAATGGACAAAGGAATCACGTTGTCTCATACAAACTTTGCCCCACTTTTTCACCCCTAAGGGGGAGAATTTCGGAAAATCCTTTCTTATCGGTCACACAAAGAACACACCCTCCAAGTTTCAGGTCTCTACGATTAGCGGTTTAGGCTGTGCGTTGATCCGTCAGTCAGTCAGTCAGTAGTTCAGGATAAAGCATTTTCTATGTATAGATATATATATGTGTATAGAAACAACCAGACCACAGACAAACATCTTAGCATAAATACTTGCCTGAGGCGGGAATCGAACTCGCAACCCTGTATCCGCAGTCCGGTGACCATTGTGCCAACTGGGTCTTCAATACGAGCTGTTTTCTTTCATTTATTCCTCTAAGCCGCCGTCCAAAAACCAACAATGATATCAAATCAAAATGGGAGCTACCTATCTTACTTTACACGTGCCGTCAGTGATAGGATACAATGAACTGCCCCCCTTACACCGGCTAATCAATTACTAATATCCCAACAATCCTACTTTCACTAAATTCGGCTTAGCTTATCTTTATTTTGGCGTAGTTAAACTTTCATTTTTGAGTTGAGAGCGTGGGAGCTTTTCGCAAAAAAACTTGGCCGACTTTTTTGAGATTTTTAAATGTTGTATGTTTTAGGATTCCGTAACCAAAGGGTAAAAAACCGGTTCCGTTCCATGTTGTATGGGAGATTTTTTTTTTGCTGTTTTTGGAACGAAGTTCCTTATCGCGCGTTGCGAAAATAGGCTAGACGGAAAAAAATAATACCAAAAGTTGTAACGACACTTTTTGATTTTATAACAATTCCTTCACTAATTAATCGAAAGAAACTTCGTTCCATCCGGGTGTCCCTTGACACCTCTTAAGTTCTTATTATTTATTGTTATAGCGGCAACAGAAATACATAATCTATGAAAACTTCAACTGTCTGTCTAGCTGTCATGGTTTATGAGATACAGCCTGGTGACAGACAGACGGACAGTGAAGTCTTAGCAATAAGGTCCGTTTTTAACCATTAGGTGCGGAACCCTAAAACCGGAACCCTTTTACTAAGACTCCACTGTCCGTCTGTCACCAGGCTGTATCTCATGAACCGTGATAGCTAGACTGTTGAAATTTTCACAGATGATGTATTTCTGTTGCCGCTATAACAACAAATTACTAAAAACATATTATAACGGTACGGAACCCTTCATGCGCGAGTCCGACTCACACTTGGCCGGCTTTTTTTTTTCTTAGTACAATGCGTTTGGATTGATTGTACTTACCTAGGCGCGGATAATTAATGAGTTGTGTTGGGGTTTGGTATTTGATTTTGTTTGATTTTAATCATGTTTATTGTATTCTTTTGGATAGTTAGACATTTTTGTTTGTTTTTGTTAAGATCACTTTCAGCGATAAGGCCGCCCATTTGTGCAACTTATTCCTTCTAGCTATTACTTTACTTTGTGTATATAGTGTTCTGTTTCTTCCTGTGTTGTACGAATAAAGTTATCTATCTATCTAATAGATCTGGAACTACTGAATCGATTTTAATGAAATTTTGAAGGAGGCTCACAGCTAAGCGAAGCTCGCTGATTGTTTACGGTCGTGCGGGTTAAGCGACGCCTGGTGCGGTCATCACTTTGATGAGTGACTAATTAGTAGTGTGGCAAAAATATATTTTCGTGAGCCCCTCCGTGCTTCGGAAGGCACGTTAAGCCGTTGGTCCCGGTTGCTACCTCTAGTAGCAGTCAATCTGAAAACTCTAACAATAGGTGAGTCACACCACTATACGAGAAGAAGAAGAATGAAAAGTGTCGATACATTGAGTCATTGGTGCCCGAAAACTCTAAACGTCAAACGCTCCTATTGTATGTAAACATGACACTTAAATGTCAATTAATCGCCACTTAAGATGAGTAGCCTTTCAAGTAGGGAGTCGGAAAACCTATCTCTCACCAAGGGTTAAAATTAAATCTTTCCTATAGTTAGTTTAACCCTTAGATATCATTACATAGTTGTAAAACAAAGTCACTTCCCGCTGTCTGTCACTATGTATGCTTAGATCTTTAAAACTACGCAACGGATTTTGATGCGGTTTTTTCAATAGATAGAGTGATTCAAGAGGAAGGTTTATATGTAATAATACATGCATAATATAGCCGTGCGAAGCCGGAGCGGGTCGCTAGTGTTAATTAAATTAGAAGTCGAGGTTCTGCCACTAGGGCAACACTGCTCCTATACAGAATGTTTTTTTTACATGCGGGCCTTCAGGGCTATACCTTAAAATTTTAAAGATAGCTAAAAATGGTGAAAAGAGGTTGCGTGCCCAATTTTGACATAAACCCTAGCCAGGAATCGAAACTGTTGATTTTGAAAAAAATAATCTATACTAATCTATATTAGCGCGTTCAAACAAACAAACAAACTCTTCACCTTTATAATATAAGATTATAAAGCTGAAGAGTTTGTTTGTTTGTTTGAACCTAATCTCAGGAACTACTGGTTCTAATTGAAAAATTATTTTTGTGTTGGGTAGTCCATTTATCGAGGAAGGCTATAGGCTACTTTTTATCCTGATATTCCCACGGGATCGGGAGTAATATTATATAGCTGGAGTTTTTTTATTTGATTGTTTGTTTGAACGCGCTAATCTCAGGAACTACTGGTTCGAATGGAAAAATATTTTTGTGTTGGATAGTCCATTTATCGAGGAAGGCTATAGGCTATATAACATGACGCTGCGACCAAAGGAGCGAAGAATTTTTGGGAAATGTGGAAAAAAACGGGGAGAATTATTCATCTTTATGGGCCTCAGTTGTTTGTTTGAACGCGCTGATCTCAGGAACTGCTAGATCGAGTTGAAAAAATATTTTTGCGTTGGATAGTCCATTTATCGAGGAAGGCTTTTTACTTTTCATTTTGATATATCCTTGGGATCGGGACTTACGTAGGAGAAACCGCGGAGCTCAGCTAGTCAACTATATTTTTATACCAATCGATAGTGTTGCCGATAGAGATTAATAGGAAACAAATATAGTATGGCAAATAGCTGAAGAACCATATAAATAATTCTCCCTGTATACCTACTTACACAACTTAAAACACCTACGTAAAATACTATACTTAAGCATAGAAATAATTACAATTATCTAACAAATTAACTGTGATACCAGAACAATGATAAACAGATTATTTTTTAACAAGGTTATTAGTTATTTTTATATATTATCTATCAGTACATTTCATTATTTATATAATTAAACTAGCAGCGCCCCGCGGTTTCACCTGCGTAAGTCCCGATCCCGTGGGAATATCGAAAAAAATATCCTATGTCCGTCTTCTGATTGTAAGCTACCTCCCCACCAATTTTCAGCCAAATCGGTTTAGCCGTTCCCGAGTTATAAATGGTGTAACTAACACGACTTTCTTTTATATATATAGATAATAAATAAATATTTCAGTACATTCCACACATCGCCATCTATTCAATTCAATTCAATTCTTGATTAATGGCGATTCTGCCCACATTGCGTTGCAATTCCGCCAATGTCCAGTGAATAAAGAAATTAACGAAGGAGATTGGCCGGTAACAAGAAGATTGATCGGTGATTTATGCAGCTGGATCATCTAAAACAAACAGACACAACACAGGACGTTCACAAAATATATAAACAAACTATGAATATAACCAAAAACATCGCCATCTAGCTCCAGCGACCTTAAATTATCTTTATACTCTAACATTATCTTACAGTGTTGCCAACTCTACGTCTTTTTACGTAGAACTACGTACTTATAAAATACGAAAGTGATTCTTATTTCTGTTAGCAAAATAAAACATATTTTTTCGTAGGCCTCTCCTGCAAACCTACGAGCTTCAGTCCTAGAATCTACGTATTTTCTATCAATTTGTAAAATAACGAAACTCATAGCTGAATGTGCATAATTTCCTTTTCATTCGCGAAAAAAAAAGTTAATAAACGTTGCGTTTTATACTAAAGCACACTCGCTTCGCCAACACATGACTACTTTCGTCATTATTTTTTAACACAAGTGAAACAAAGTTCTCATTCCATAGAGCTGTGACTGTGTAAAACGAAACGTCTCGTCTCACCAGCTCGCCTTGTAGAAAAACTTAACCTAAAAATATTTCGATTCGACGGAGTTACTTTTGTATTGTTGTTTTGTTCTTTTGTTATCTATAGAATTTCGATTTAATTGAACACAACTAAGGAAATAAACATAAGAAGGAACTAGGTACGGTCCGCGATCCGTTAAATGCAGAGTTAAGGTGAAAGGGTACCGGCGCTCTCTCCATAGAAACGTAGTCAACTGTTTCCTTCCTGGATTAATGTAAAATTTTAATTTTTTGACAATTATAATGTTTAATGAATATAAACTTATATAATGACAACATACTTATACTATAATATATGACATGTAACTAGGGAGTTATTAATAAAGTATTGTATTGTATGACACTAGAGCCAATATTTATGTGGCATAAAACCTATAACTGCCATAACTATGCCCCGATGTTTTTTTTTTTGTTTTGAACCCTTTCCTCTTAAAACACTCACTTTATTCCTCTACATTTCACTCATAAAAAATTACGTACATCAAAGTCAAAGTAAATTTTTTTTATTCATATGGATGCTTATGTATATTTTGTACAAAAATTACATAGAAACGTCTTATCAGATCACATAGTTCTACGAACTTTTCTAATACACATCTACGAACTTTTCTAATAGGTTCTACGCATTTTTCAAAATCCGAGTTGGCAACACTTTTTAGTTTACACGTGCTAAGAGAGCGTAGACCCACTCTTAGTAGAATTTTGGAAAGTTGTTTTTATTTAATAGCTTATTCAAAAACTGTCTATACAATTTAAATCCTTATCTATAAGATCTACGGTCTAACGGTGTTTTTAGTTTTAAGCATAGTTTAGCATTTTTAATGTCTAACTTTTTAATCCACTAAAATTGAAATTTAGTGAGCTAGTCTCTTTGAAAGTTATTACGACTAGCTGCGCCCCGCGGTTTCGAGTCCGGAGTTCGGAACTACGGAACCCGAGATCGATATATTTTAAATTTTCTTTTATACAAACCTTGACAATAACGAACATAAAAAACGTGTGTCACTCGGGGACTGCCGCGGTTAAGTTATCGCATCGTGCAAGCTTTTGCCTCGATGAAAAAAAAATCGTGAAAATCATAAAAAATCGTAATTTTTTTGAGCTTTTTCAATTTTACGGCGATTGTAAAGAAAAAAACAATTACAAAATTTATATTTTCATAAACTTTACATCAAATCCCATAAGGTAGTACAGATGGTTTTTCACCAAAATAGATGTTAGTATTTTAATTACATAAAACAGTTAAAACGGCCATCGCGGCGCGCGGGGGAAAGGGATAGAGTCATGGCGCGGCGCGCGCGTGGTAAAGGTGTTTTCAGGTCCTACTTCACCTTAAAAGGTACAAAAGTGTGCCGCCGGGTGTATGTGGTTAAGCATACCCCCGCTGCTTCCCCCCGGAAGTGGCGGGTGCATAAGGGCGCATTTTCCCGACGAAAAAAAGGGTACAAAAGTGTTTCCTATATGCACCTGGATGATATCACGCAGGTGAAAGAAAAAAAAAAAATGAGTTTCTTGTGCCATCTTCTCATTGGTGGGCGCGTTCCGAAGGCACACATCCTAACTTAGTTTTTAAAACGTTTCCACGTGATCTTGTGCCTAGGTATTAAGTATCCAAAGGAATAAAGAATTTTGATTTGATTTGATTCCCTAAAAGTGGAAAAGACCAAAGAATGATGACATGGCAATACTTGAGCATATACACAAATAGAAAAAACATGATAAAATTCTTCATTTTTTCTAGATTTATACAATTAAATTGATAGTATTTCGTAAACTAGATCTGGAAAATAAATATAAGCATTGAAAGTCTCTTGTTTCTCATTACCTTCATCAGCATCCTTCGACCCTACAAATTCCTCTATGTCAACATCTGACGCCATTACACATTTAAGAACTTCAAGAACCTCCTTGCAAACAAGTATTTTTTACCGTACTCAAAGGGTAAAAACGGGACTCTATTACTAAGACTTCGCTGACCGCCCGTCTGTCTGTCACCAGGCTTATCTCATGAACCATGATCGCTAGAGAGTTTAAATTTATGAGATTATGTATTTAACTTATTTGATTTGTTGTTACTGTGTTGTAAATAACATAGCTTATAATATTTAATTTAATTAAGTCTGTTATTTTTAGTCATATCAAAAATAAGTTAAATCTAAGTTTTAGTTTTGTTGACTGGCCAAGAAAGATGTATCTATCTATCTATCTATTTCTGCTACCGCTAAAATAACAAATACTAAAAACAGAAAAAAAAATAAGTATATTTTTAAGAATTTTAGTTTTTTACATGCTTGCTATATTTTTTTGTAATAATACTCCCAAAAGGGCAGGCAAAAGACTTATTGTTCGAAGTTTTACCATTTTTCTTTGACAGCATACTTTTAAAATTAAATCAAATAGCTTTTGAATAAAAACATTTCATCACTAGTTATTTGATTCTCCACGTGTATTATCAGGTCTAGGTCATCAATCGCTACCTACCTACTACCTAGGTAGTCAACAAGCGGTTATAGTTCTCCAATTTCTTATCAAATACACTTTGTAGACAATAATAACACAGTTCATTTCAGTTAGAAATCTTCTAATAATCTATACTAATATTATAAAGCTGAAGAGTTTGTTTGTTTGTTTGAACGCGCTAATCTCAGGAACTACTGGTTCGAATTGTAAAAATATTTTTGTGTTGGATAGTCCATTTATCGAGGAAGGCTATAGGCTACTTTTTATCCCGAAATTCCCACGGGATCAGGAGTTACGAGGGTGAAACCGCGGAGTGCTGCTAGTATATTATATTTGACGACCCAGTTGGCACAATGGTTACCAAGCCTGACTGCCAAATACAGGGTTGCGGGTTCGATTCCCGTCTCAGACATGTATTTATGCTTAGATATTTGTCTGTGATCTGGTTGTTTCTATGTATTATAAGTATATATTTACAAAATAAAAGTATATAAGTAGTATATCCGTTGTCTAGCACCCATAACACAAGTCGAGTTACTTAGCTTGGGGCTAGATGGCGATGTGTGACTTCGTCTACATAAAAGTCGAAAGTGGACCAAGGAATCACGTTGTCCCATACAAACTTTGACCCCCTTTTTCACCCCCTTAGGAGTAAAATTTCGAAAAATCTTTTCATATCGGATGCGTTCGTCACACAAAGAAGGTTTAGGCTGTGCGTTGATCCGTCAGTCAGTCAGTCAAGACAAAGCATTTTATTTTTATAGATTTATTTCTGGTCCGGCTGTATGTATTGTAAAAAAGTAAAGTTCCTATCCTTTCCGTCGTCTAGCCACCATAACACAAGCCGAGTTGCTTAGCTTGGAGGTAGATGGCGCTGTTTGGAATGTGTTGCAATATTTGCCACTGCCTTTTCACTTTGACAAACCTGCGCATGCGCAACTTAATCATTAACAAATAAATTTTGTTTTTTTTCTTGTAACTGGATTTTCCTTGTTTTACTTTTTGGTTTCACTCTTCTCACGTTTTGTCTTTAGGTAGAACACGGACAAGAGATTTTTAATCGGCCGATAAATAGTTAACTAGCTTACACCCGTGACTTTGTCCGCGTTTTTATAATCCTTTCTTAGCGGATGTTTACTTAATAAAAGCTATCCTAAATTATGTGTCTGTCGGCCGAATACTGAAAAGCTTCTTATCTTGAGTGGCGATTGAAATTTAAGTGTCATGTTTAAATAGGATAGGAGCGTCTTAAACATTTAGGGGACCCCTAAATTTTGAGAGTAGTTTGAGTATTCGGGCATTTGCAACCGCACAGTAAGCAGGAAGACGTGAGTTCCGAGTCTCGCTTTGGTGCAAAATAATATGCATTTTTCCTTGAAACTATTGTTTAGTTTATCATATTCCATACCTCATTCGATAATACATGGTAATAAACCCCCTGTGTGATATGAACGACCTCCTGTGTCATATAATTACCTCTTGTCCTATTTAAATGACCTCCTGCCTCTTATAAACACCCTCTTTATCCTAGTTTCTACTAAAATTATACTTAAACTTGTAAATTTTGTCAGTATATGTGTATGTCTGTATGTTAAGCAAAAACTACTGAACCGATTGCGATGAAACTCTGTGTCAAAACTGGATAAACACATAGTTTTTATCCCGATACTCTCACGAGATCACGACTTATGCTCGTGAAACCGCAGCGCAGAGCTACTGTAATCATAATGATATCCTGCTTGTTTCATATAAACAACCTCCTGGACCGTATAAATGACCTCCTGTACTGTATAAATGTTCTAAGTATATAAATAATAGCCTATGCCGTTTGCTTACCAAAGAAAATAGAAAAACAAGTATTTAGCTTTCGAGAGCTTCCAACAAAAAAAAAATTGTCTGTAAAGTCGGTTTACGGACGATAATTTTAAGTGGAAATGTCATAAGAAAACATTGATGGTTAACAAAGCAACGATAATACGTTGCTATGGTTACATTCAATAACATGACGCACGACAGGAACGTGAGAGATGATGCCACACTTTTGTGAGTGCCGGTGTTCATCGATTTATAAGACTTTTAGTAGTTTTAAATTGTCGGTCGATGGTTTATCAACCGACTATTGTCTGTTAGTTTAGTCAATACTCTGCTTGTGTCCTTAGGTATTTAGATCGGTATACCTACTTAGTACTTAAAAATTGAATAAAATTATAATTTATTAAATTTTGTGACGCTAGTCAGCTTAACAAGTTCTCCGCTTTAGTGAACTGTGTTTTTACAACATATTGTTTTGATTTTATTATGTATTAAGTATATTATTTACCTAGCATATAGTTACTTGTTATGGATTGTCAGCTCTATAATTATGTAAGTACTAGCAGCGCTTCGCGGTTTCACCCGTGTTTCACACCCGATCCAGTGGGAATATCGGGATAAAAAGTGGCCTATGTTACTGTGGAAGAATCTATGTATTCTCATACTAAGTTTCATCTAAATCGGTGTAGTTTCGGAGCCTATTCGATGCAAACAAACAATCAAATCTTTTCTCTTTATAATATTAGTATAGATATACTTGAGTAGATCACATTTTGATGTCTTTAAAATTGGTTAAATACCCACCGGCCTAAGTCGTGTCGGCAAGTAGACTTGTCTGTGTTCCGATACGTAGGCTGGTGCAGCCAGAAAGAAGGACTCGTCCGTTGTTTCACTGCCGTCGTCCTACCTTCACTCGTGTCCCTCGAAGGCCGTTTATTTGGTGGTGTTTGAGTGAAGAGCGTATAGGTATCTTTTAGACACCGCGTGCTACATCTTAGACTGCATCGTCACTTACCATCATGTGGCGACAATGTTTAATTGCTGACCTATTAGGATATCACTTCTATCTGTATACAAAAAAGTCCGATTCGTCCAATAATTAAATGTTGCTTTGATGTGTCAGTCAGTCAGGACTTTGACTTTGTATTTGATATTTATGTATATTTTTCCCAGCTGGTGTGGTCATCGATCTGCGAGGAGGTGAACAAGCGTTGCGGCGGCGACCGGCCGCGCACTCCTGCGCAGGTCAAGATGTGGTACGAGAATTACAAGAAGAAGTGCAAGATGCGCGCACACGACACACATCATACTGTAAGCATACAACACTATACTAGGATGATGCTCCGAGGTTTTAATCGCAGAAATATCGATTCCGTAGGAACTCTCGTACCAAGTTTCATCAAAAATGACTCCGCGTAGACCTGGAGATCACCCATATATAAATAAATACTTTATAGCACCATAAAAACAAAGGACAAACAAAAAATGATATAAAATACTAAAATAGGAGCTTAAACATAAGAAAATATCATAACAAAAGATTACAAAATGAGCTGTTTTCCATGTCAATGAGTTGCAATTCATGGCTAGAGTAACGACTTTTTCAAAAAAATCAAATGATACGCTATATCTTATAGTTTAAGAAATTATTCTAAAAGTTCATATTTTAACCTGTATACTATATGTGATAATGATGTAATGAGTTTATATTATGTGTTTTAGCCAGCACACCCCCCAACGGACACCCCCGGGCTGCTCGACGGCATGCTCTGGCAAAACATACACCCACTCGATGTTAAAGGTAAGAAACCGAACACCTCCTGTCCCATATTACTACCTCATGTCGCATATAAATTCCTCCATACATTCCTCATGTACTATGGAAATGACCCCCTATCCTCCTATCTTTACAAAAGTACCTATCCCATAAGACAACATAAACAACCTTCTTTCCTATATAAAACGACCTCCTACCCTATCGAAACAGTATCCTGCGCCATATAACTAAACAAAATGTGAAATGTGTATTGTTTGTAGAGTGTATGACAGAAGAGGAGGCGGAAGGTTCAGCTGCAGCGAGCGGAGACGGGCATCACAGCACCAAGGACGATGACTGTCTACCTGTTAATGTAAGTATAAACAACTAGCAGCGCCCCGTCGTTTCCTCCGCGTATTCCCCTACGGGAATATCGGGAAAAAATGGCCCATGTTACTCCCAATGAATCAATGTATCCTTATGTCAAGTGTCATCTAAATCGATCCAGTAGTTTCGGGGCTTATTACAAATATAAAAAAAGACTTGAGAGGTGAAGGAATTGTATTTTTATTTTTTTTTAAGTTATATTTTTTTTATTAACAAATATAATGTAATATATACTTAATCAGTAGGCTCAATTGTATTTGACAATGTATAATACAAATCTTAGTAATTGCTTTCTATGAGAGAGAGAGAGAGAGAGAGACAGAGACAACACGCGCACGCCGCACGGCTTGCAACTATAGCAAAAAGTGTCGTTACAACTTTTGGTCTTAATTTTTTCCGTCTAGCCCCCTTTCGTAACGCGCGATAAGGAACTTCGTTCCAATAATTGAACGTGTCAAAGAGATAGCTTAGAACTATGTTTGTACCACTTCCATAACACTACACTTTCGTCTTAGTTTGTTCTTGTGGTGTAGTTGTTTATGAATGATTTGATTTGTGTTCATGGTTTTATGGTGGAATTTGCTGGATAAAGGAATGCAGGTAGGTAAACGTTCGTAAATGAAACATGTCACACACGTCGATCTCAAGCGGTGTATATTAGCGACTAATTAGAAAAATTACAAGGTAGTAAACGAATACATCCTACAGAAAACGCAGTAATTAATATGAGGTACAAACAAACGAACCAACGGACGGTTGGATGCACCGCGATTATATATACAAACATGTAGGTAGGTACTTATACCTTTAATATGAATTATTATAGGTAGGTAGGTTATGTTAGGTCTAGACTTTAGTTACAAATATTAGGTAGGTCTTTCTTCTATTCTAATTAAGGTAAGTACATCCAACAATTTGTTTTACCAAGACGATGTAACGATACAAACTAAACTGTACTTGTATACAGGCTGTTTTCCGCCATTGGACCCTTTTTAATTGGGTCCATTTTAAAGCGTGAGGATGGAGTAGGCTTGCCCAGCACCTACTACCCTCTCAGCTTAGTCGACCATTTCCAGAGGAAAGAACTTGTCAATACTTCTGGAGCCAACTAGACCGCGGATTTCATCACGATGTTTTCCTTCACCGTAAGAGCAATGTCAATTAGCGCACATAAATTTTTCCGCCGCCGGCCGGGATTCGAACCCACGACCTTCAGAATGAAAGTCGAGGTATCTACCACTAAGCCAACACCGCTCCTAAAACTAAACTGTATTTCAGATGTCAAACGGACGACTGTCAAGCGCGAACGACAGCGACGACACGATGTGCAACGTATTAGAACCTCATGTACAGATAATACCGCATTCGCCGGACAAGTTGCCGCACGCTCACAACCCACACGTTGTGGGAAACGAACATGTGAGTACCCGCTTGGGACGCAGCAGGTTCTGTTGTTGGGTGTTTCTGTCTATATCTTCTTCTATCTATATCTTTATAAATGCTTTGTCCTGATCTTCTACACATATTAAATTCTTTGTTCTGAATGACTGACTGACGGATCAACGCACAGCCTAAACCGCTGATCGTAGAGAAACTTAAACTTGGAGGGTGTGTTATTTGTATGACGTAGGAATCCGATAAGAAAGGATTTTCCGAAATTCTACCACTAAGTACTATTACTATGAATAGAGGATTAATTTGGAATATTCTAATTTTGTCACCAGGCCCGGATCCAACAAAACATCCTACAGAAACTAAACGAGCTATCGAACATACCACTCAACCTGAGCAACTTGGACGACAACCGGCGGCACACGGACACGCACGACGAAAGGAAACACGACCCCGTCACGCACACAGACGAGGAAAGGTCAGTTTATATTGCGTGGGAGGTCGTTTATATTACGTGGGGGTCGTTTATATAGCGTAGGAGGTTATTTATATAATCTAGGAGGTCATTTATATAGCGTATGAGGTCGTTTATATTATGTAGGAGGTTATTTATATAACGTGGGAGGCTATTTATACAGGTGGTCGAAAAAGTGATGTCCAAAAATAAAGTTTTGACAGCTGTCGTCTTTCCCATTGTATTTTGTTTTTATTTTGATCGATTGGACGATGCGAATTTGTGTTTACTCCTCCAAAATAAAAAAAGTTCACGTTGTCCGATCGGTCGGACTGAGAAATCTGACCACGTGTTCACAAGGATCCCTCTAGTCGGCCCCTCAAGACTGAGGTCATCATTGGGTTTGCATTTGGATCCCTTTACTAAATCAGTGAAAATAATGTTCTATAACATTCCGTTCCAGACTGTATTTCACGGCGAAACGTCAACACGCGATATGGGAACACGAGGCCAAAATGAAGATTCTAAACATGGAGCTGAGACAGAAGGAGGAGATATTCTCTCTTCAGAAGCAACTGTTCCTTATCGAGTTGCGGCTTAAAATGGACTTCCTCGAGAAAGCGGGTGCTAAGTGAACGGGTAAGTTTAAAATTTTTCATACGGCTAGATATCATGACGTAGACAACCGTTATGAAACGATTTTCAAAATAGAACCCCTACGACATACCTCCTATCCCATATCATCAATCTCCTATCCAATATAAACAACAACCTGTTCTATATAGGTTATTGATAACTGTTTTAGCAAGCGGTTGTCCACTTCTGTGCACTTAAACAAACAACTTTTGTTCTACGACTCGATTCGATTTTTTCTTTTAATTTTGAGGTTATGTAAATTCGAAAATCTCTAAGAACAGTAGATAAAACTTAAAAAATAAGTGTAATCTTAAGGTTAATGACCTCTCCGTGTGAGGAACAGCTGATTTTTAGGTAAACATAACCTCAACATTTTCAAGAAAAACAACCAAGAGTAGTAGAACAAAAGTTATTTGTTTAGGTGCATAGAAGTGGGCCTCAACCGCTTGCTAATATAGTTACCAACAACCCTGTATAGGACAGGTGGTTGTTTATATGGAATAGGAGGTTAAATATATGGGATAAGAAGTATGGGTTCTAAATCCAAAAACCTTTCAGTCAGTCATTTAGAACCTTGTATGCAATAGTTTGGGGTAAGATGGAACTATGCGTCTTACATTATGTTTTGATGGGTTAGAAGGACGATTATATGGACCAGGTGTTGAATTATATACAGTGAGATGTAACTTTTAAAGTAGTTATCACCGAACTTCGCATTTATTTATTGTGACACAATAATTAGACGTGTCTTTATGCAATATGCGATAACACCCTAGCGATTATGAGTCAATTGTCTTACTTTCGTGTGGTCAAGTTGACATATCACTGCTTATATAGGTTTGTAGGTAATTTATTATGACGAAGACGGTCATTTAAATAATAATAAATATTGCAGGACATTCCACACATCGCCATCTAGCCCCAAGCTAAGTAACTACACTTGTGTTATGGGTACTAGACAACGGATATACTACTTATATACTTTTCTTTTGTAAATATATACTTATAATACATAGAAACAACCAGACAAATATCTAAGCATAAATACTTGTCTGAGGCGGGAATCGAACCAGCAACCCTGTGTTTCGCAGTCCGGCTTAGTGACCATTGTGCCAACTGGGTCGTCAATACGGGCTGTTTTCATCCAGTAAGTCTGTCATTTAGAACCTTGTTTGCATACTTTGGGGTTAGATGGCGCTGTGCGTCTCACAATATTTGTTTATGTGTCAGGAGGTGGATTATATAGGTTTGTAGGAAATTTATATGACGTAGACGGTCATTTAAATATGACAGGAGGTCATTTAAATATAACAGGAGGTCATTTAGATATAAAAGGAGGTAATTTAGATATAATAGGAGGTTCTTTAATTCCATTTTCTTTCCAGATGGCGCTCAAATCGAGATATTCAACTTAAAATGTTCTTGATCGAACTAAAATGTTTATGATTCCATGGCACCGCCATAGAAAGTGCCATGCATGTAGTTACCGAATTTATTATTGTTTTTTTTAAGTATGTATTTTAAATGCAATTTAAAAAATTGCAAGGTGCAATATTGTACCGGACGCCTATATCTTGTATATTTATGCTTTATTTTGTGGCGTTTGGCCGATTTAAGAGGGTCCTACATGGGCAATTCTGTGCAACTAAAAAAAATAAGTAAATAATTAAATAAAGTTATTTTTTCTTTTCTTTCTTCTAATTCTGGTGTCATTTTTTACTTTGTAATTGTTTGGAATTTACATTTTGTTTGTGCAATTTAGTTTTAATATTTTTAATGTAAAAAACATCAATGATTATTGAGTTAAATATCAAATTGATTCGACAGTAAAATTACAATTTAAGTTTTTGAGTTTTTTACAGCGTTAAATGATTTAAAACGAATTGCCTTTGTAAGTCTTTTAATGGAATTATACCCGCATACTGCCACCCTAAGCCACAAAAAAATGTGATGAGAAAAAAAATATTTTTGTAACATAATTTTTTGCTTGTTTAGTTTAAGCTTCATCATTATTTTTATAGTATTATTTTAAATTTTTATTTTTTATCAATGGCAGCTCTTTTTAAAGACTTAATTCGCGAACTTGTTTTAAGGTAACATTTTTTTGATAAGATGCCCTTTTATGGACAACTGCGCAAAGCGGTTGTACCCGCGTCTCAAACACAATACATAACAACATACAATACCGCTTTATAGGTCTAACTTCCGAAAATCCTTTCTTAGGACGCACCTACGTCCTAAAAGGTAGCCCCATACGAAGTTTCAGACTCGTGATTTCAGAGATTTTTTCATGAGTTTTTTTTAGAAGTTTTTGACATGTCAAAAATGACATGCTAGTAGAAGAATTTGCCGCGTAAGTTTTTTAAAGTTCGCGAATTGATTTTTCCCTTGTATTTTCTAATTAACTGCCAAACATGATATTTTAGATATCCTAGTACTTAGACGGACCTTAGGTCTTAAAAATTAAATTTCAGAGCTATAGGTTTTTGAAATTTTTTAAGTCAAGGCACGAATAGATAGGTCCTTAGCCGAAATGCCTTAAAAATAAAAATATACATAACTGCTTTTAAAAAATGCTAGTCCGATTTTCATGAGCATCGTGTCGAAAGAAAATTCGAAAGTAAAACGAATTTTTACATTGCAATAATATTACTCTGTAAGGCTTAGACTTGCGACTTTGTGCGACATTTTTGTCGCACGCAAATCGCAAGTCTGAATCTTTTATTGATATTTTTAGATAACCTAGTCCTTTTTGTATTTTGTGAAGTATTTCGTTTAAAAAAAGGTTTATTTAATTTTTAATTTAATTTTATTAGAAAGTTTTTGATTTACGTGTAGGAGCATCTTAAATCGAAGAAATTTTTTTTACACAAACACTTTTTTTAATATTTGGCACTTTAAAAAAGACTGAAAAGGGTTTCATAGTCCTAAATAAATAAAAAATATGCAATAAAATTATTTGTGTAGAATGTAGCTCAAAAAATGTTGATATTTATTACATTTTGAGCTTAAAACTTAGTTTTTAAAAGGACTAGCCCTTACGTTTTGCGTTTGATTTATATATCGTTTTAGATATAGTTATTCTTAACGCAATATTTTTGGAATTAAAATGTGCAAAAGAAAAAAGATATACAGTGTGTTAAAAAACCCTGTAATACATCTTAATTGTAAAAAATAATAATTTTAAATCAAAAAGAAAATATTATAATTCACTGAACTTTTTAAAACGTGGCAACACAATCATTGGCTTTATGATGTTGTCACCCTCAAATGATACCTAACTAAATAAAAAAAAACTTTTTATTTTTCAATAATAAGAAATCATTTCCATGCCTAGATTACAGGGTTTTTATTTATATTTATTTAATATAAATACATAATAATAATAAAAAAACTAAATGCTTCACAAAATATATAATTTTGAGTCATTATCGTGCCAATAAACCATTGTTATATAATTGTTACATAATGTATAAGATATATATAAAAAACCTATATACAAAATATAAATAAATACGTAAATTACTTGAAATTTGCGTCGAAATGATATTATTAGACTTAGTTTTTTAAAGGATGTGACGTCAGAGCCGATTTTTAAATAGTTTTTGCGTTTTGATATTACTTTTTGAGTTTGGTATTACTTTTTGGGTTAGCAAGCCTAATGAACAAAATATGTATTGAAAATACTCAAGTTTTTTTTTTAAAAGATAGGTAAATGTCTTCCAATATTTTTTTGTGAAACGCCTCTGACGTCACTATTCTTAGCTTAAAGTTAGACAGAAAATAAATAACAGTACAAACATAGAGAAAAAATACCTCAGTAACAGAGTATGTAAATAAATAGCTGTAAAAGAAATTTTTAGAGACATTTTTTATAGAGTGGGCGACTACTCTAAAAACCCAGTTTCGGAATTTCGCAAAGTAACTAATTTTGACATTGGCTGTATGTGTTTGACATCTCTTTGTCTTACTTTAATTAAAAAAGTAACGTTGCTAATCTTGAGTTTAACATTGTTAACCGACTTTTAAAAAAAGAGGTTTTAAACTCGTAATATTTTTTATTATTAAAAATTATTTTTTTAACGATTAAGATGATTAATTTTTAACTGATTTTTTCAAATAAAAAAATCTATTCAATACCATCTTTTAAGCGTAGCAAAATTTTTTTTGCAAGTAATGGCTTCGTACGACTTGTGTATTTATGTGTATTAGCCAGGTTCAAGAAAAAACTCAGTTTAAAAACTTACTTCGCCGAATTCCGAACAACGGTTTTATGTAACATGGCAATACTATGTTTTTTAATTAATGGCAATAATTGTGATGTATTTTCGATCTCAGTACATTAAAAAAATGTTAGTTTTTTTTTATAACCCGACGAACGCAATGTAATCGAAATAATTATAATGACGAAGAGAAATTATGTTAATCTGATTAAATTGGATATGATTATAGAATAAAGAATTTATTTTCTGTTCTGATTTGTTTTTGTGTTTATTCCTATATAAATCACCGTGTATAATAGAAAATAATAACAAAATCGGTTCATCCGTTCGGGATCTACGATGTCACAGACAGACAATTTAGCCCCCCCCCCCTCCCTCTTTTTGCGTCGGGGGTTAAAAAGGGGCCTTTTATCCGTGTTATTTAGGGCGCTGTAGTACCTGAGACCTGTATTAGATTGAGTCAGTGGCGTAGCGTGGGTCAGTCTCTCGGGGCGAGTCAAATGATAATAAAAATTTGCCGCCCGTTTGACAACATAAAACAAAATTTTAGAAAAATATTGGAAACTTGCCCCCCCCCCCCCCCCTCCCCTGTCAATCCTAACGCCCCGGGTCGGTCAATCGTGAACCAAATTTTTTAGGTTATACTTTAGACGCGTTATGAAAAAATGATGAGTGAAATTTTAAGATGCGCGCGCATCTGTAAAAGAAAAATCACATGTTGCAGCTGTGTTGAAGCTGACCTCAAAATAAATATCAGACGGACGGACAGACAGACAGACGAACGTATAACTTCTCAGGCGCGTACATAAGTACACGAACCCATTTTTTAACATAAGATAACTCTGTACATAAAATAAAAATATATTTACGATAAATACATATTTATTAGTCAATTTACTAAAAAAACCTTATTCTCATAATACTTATGGTAGGTCGGCTTTGTCGAAGATGCATCGCACATTACGACCCAGTTGGCACTATGGTCACCATGCCGGACTGCCAAACACAGGGTTGTGGGTTCGATTCCCGCCTAAACAGACAAGTATTTATGCTTAGATATTTGTCTGTGGTCTGGTTGTTTCTATGTAATATAAGTATATATTTACAAAAGTATATGAGTTGTCTAGCACCCATAACACAAGTGTAGTTACTTAGCTTGGGGCTAGATGGCGATGTCTGGAATGTCCTGCAATATTTATTTATTGCACATAACACGTCGCGCATCGTTGTCACCTCCATAAAAAAGTATGTATGGAAATAGAAACGCACAAGCATGTCTAAATATTAATAAATATTGTTTGACATATCATACAGCGCCACCTAGCCCCAAGCTTAGCAACTAGGCGTGTATTATAGTGACCAGACAACGGATAATATGCAAAAACGCCAAGAAGGTCAAATCTCGTAAATAAAATTGTTTAAATTCATTGCAATATCATTTTGATAAAAAAAAAACGTGTGTCACTCGGGGACTGGCGCGGTAAAGCTATTGCATCGTGCGAGCTTCGTACAGTCGTACCATATACATACACGTTAAGCGAACGCTCGGCCGAGCTACATGGTAGGCGGAGTGGGGGTGTTAGGTTTTATTTTCGTTACAGAATTTCAAGATTCGGTCGCCGCGCTCAAAGGCCGCGATAAAAGCTATGCAATAGCTTAAAAAAATATTCTTGAGAATACCGAAAGTTGACTTTGGGGGTATTTTGAGCTACATTGAGGGTATTTTTTGGAATCGAAATGCTGTCGGAATGATATTGCAATGAAAAAGGACAAATAAAATCCGTTTTCGTAACTGGTTATCAAACAAGAAAAGATTCAATGTTCGTATCTGGTTATCAAAGATCAGTTACGAACGTGGAGTAAAGGTGTAATTTGAACAATATATTTATGAGAATTGGCCTTCTGACCAAATACAATTATCTGAACCAAAATATTTGATTGAGGTGGGAACCGAACCCGCAACCTTGTGCGATGTCAATGTACAATACATCTTCGACAAAGCCTTAATACTTATTTAAATACAATATAAATCAATAATACTTGCATTTAATCAGAATATTTACAATAAAATAAATTACTTAATCTAATAATAAAGATACAGGCAGACATATGGATATACTATAAAAGCCCGATCCCGTGGGAATATCGGGATAAAAATTAGTCTATAAAAGTCCCAATTAAAAAATGTATTTTCTTACCAAGTTTAATCAAAATCGGTCCAGTAGTTTCGAAGCCAATGCAAACAAACAATCAAATCATTCATCTTTATAATAATACTATAACTATAATTTTATTATATATGTTAGTCCGGGTTTTTAGCTATCTACAAACCGAGTTTCATAGCAATCGGCTCAGTAGTTTTTGAGTGAAGGAGTAAAATACTAACACATAAACTTTCGCACTAAAAACTTTCTTCTTTATAGAGAAAACTCCAAAATTACTGGACCGATTTTGACGAAACTTTGTATGAAGGTACATTGATTCATTGACAAATAGGCTACTTTAAATATCAGGAAATTCACGAAATCAGGACTTATCATGTTTTTCCTTCACCATAAAAGCAATATCAATTAGTGCCAATATTTTCTTCCTAAGAAAAATCCATTAGTGTGATCGCGATTCGAACCCACGACCCCACGACCTTCAGGATGAAAGGTATCTACCACTAGTTCATTCTTCTTCTTCTCGTATAGTGGTGTGGCTCACCTAGTGTTAGAGTTTTCAGATCGCCTTAAGGCCTCTAACTTGACCTAACGACTGCTACTAGAGGTAGCAACCGGGACCAACGGCTTTTGCCACACTACTAATTGGCCACCCATCGAAGTAATGACCGCGCCAGGCGTTGCTTAACCCGCACGACCGTAAATTATCGGGTCGCTTAGCTTAACGTGCCTTCTGAAGCGGCTGTTCTAGACGTCTAGACGAACAACTTTTGTTCTACGACTTTTGGAAATTCGAACATTTCGTTCGAAGTTTTTGTATGAAACAGCTGATTTTCAAGTAAAAATTCCCTCAAAATTATCGAAAAAAAAGGTCAAATTTCCAAAAGTCGTAGAAAAAAAGTTGTTCGCCTAGACGTCTAGAACAACTAACTCCCTTTCGTATTAAAACCCCTTTGGTGAAGCACATTGTATATATTTTTTATGTATGTTCGACAATTACTCGAAAACGCTTGGACCGATTTGGAAAATTCTTTTTTTTTTACTAATTGGTCACCCATAGAAGTAATGACCGCGCCAGGCGTCGCTTAAACCGCACGACCGTAAACGATCAGCGAGCGCCGCTTAGCTGTAAGCCTCAACTACTAGTTGAAGCTTACAGCTAAGCGATTGGAAGAATTTAAAGCTACGTATTAATCTGTTGATTATTCATACTACCTACTAACAAAGCATTAACACCTTGCAACATTGAATCTTTGCCGTGCATCTTGATGTGAGCCTTCAGTGTTGCCGCTTTCCTGAACGACTGGCCACACTGAGTGCACACGTATGGCCTTTCACCTGGAAAAGAAAAATAAATAAAAAATCCGGCCAAGTGCGAGTTGTACTCGCGCGCCGAGGGTTCCGCACAATAGTTACAACTCTCTTTCTTTTCAGTACCAATTTAACTTGACCCCTACTTTGTTTGAGCGCCCATACAATGCCCTTACATTGTATAGGCGCTCAAACGAAATAGGATTCAACTCTCTTTATCTCTGCACTTGCCGTGGTATGGTAAGACCAATTTAAACTGATCCCTATTTCGTTTGGGCGCCCATACAATGTAAGGGTCAAGTTAAATTGGTTTAACTATGTATTATACACCCATTAATTTTCAACGTTTTTTTTTTTTATTTTATTTTTATTTGTGCTATAAGACCTTGCTTTTTGCCAAATTTCGTGATTCTAGGTCAACGACCCAGGTGGCACAATGGTCACCATGCCGGACTGCCAAACACAGGGTTGCGGGTTCGATTCCCGCCTCAGACATGTATTTATGCTTAGATATTTGTCTGTGGTCTGGTTGTTTCTATGTATGAAAAGTATATATTTACAAAAGTATATAAGTAGTATATGAGTTGTCTAGCACCCATAACACAAGTGTAGTTACTTAGCTTGGGGCTAGATGGCGATGTGTGGAATGTCCTGCTATATTTACCTGTATGACATCTAATATGGCTGACCAAGTCTGTCCGCTGTACGAACGCTTTCTCACAATACGAACATTGGTAGGGACGTTCGCCTGTATGCGTGCGACGGTGGTTCATTAGCGTACCTGAAATTTTAATCATAATCTATATATATAAAATGCTTTGTCCTGTCTGACTGACGAATCAACGCACAGCCTAAACCGCTGATCGTAGAGACCTGAAACTTGGAGGTGTGTTCTATGTATGATGTAGGCGTCCGTAATAGTACATTGCGATACAAGTGTGGTAAGTTGATCATTGCACAGAGGCGGTTTATGACGCGCGAGCGAAACGCGAGCATGTCAAAAGCCGAGATGCAATGATCAATATCCACACGCGTATCATACTACGTTTTATATCACAGTAGAAAATAAACGTGATTTTTCACGTCCCGTCTGGCACGAGAATAATAGCGTTACGTATGTCTGAAGACCACGATTACGATGCACGTCACGAGGTTTTATCCTGTTACATATGCAACAACCTTTACTTACCAGAAGCAGCGAACTTCATAGGGCACAGATCGCACTGGTATGGCCGTTCACCAGTGTGTATACGTCTGTGCTTCACCAGGGCGCTGGACGTCGTGAAGCCGTTCCCACATTCGTCGCACACGAACGGATGTGCACCGCTGTGTTTGCGGGTGTGGGCTTCTAGTTCACCTTTCGATACGAAACTGGAAAATTAAAAAATAGCCTAAATAATGTTACTCCCAATGAATCAATGTATCCTCTTGCCAAATTTCATCTAAATCGGTCCAGTAGTTTCGGAGCCTATACGTTATAAACAAATAAAAAATCTTTCCTTTTAAATAAATTAGTATAGAGTAGTCAGTCGAGGATGCATGGAAAACTCACAGTTGTGCTCATGGAGTACAGTAGCGTGGCAGATCAACGGGCTCGGTCTCTTCAACCACCGGCATCTCTTCCGGAGGCCTGTAGCAACCTGAAAAGGCTGCTAGCCTTCTGGAACGACCTGGGATGACCTGGGATGGTCGGAGTGACAAGTAGGATATTCTCACACGCACAATGGCCCAAACAATGAGGCTAAGTGCGGAAACAGCCCCGTAAAACTAAACTAATAGGTTATTATAGATCAATTAAGAGCGATGTTGGCTTAGTGGTAGATACCTCGACTTTCATTCTGAAGGTCGTGGGTTCGAATCCCGGCCGGCCGTGCACCAATGTATTTTTCTTAAGAAAAATTTATGTGCGCTAATTGACATTGCTCTTACGGTGAAGGAAAACATTGTGATGAAACCCGCGGCTTAGTTGACTCCAGAAGTATTGACAAGTTCTCTCCTCTGGACATGGTCAACTAAGCTGAGAGGGTAGTAGGTGCTGGGCAAGCCTACTCCATCCTCACGCAACAAGGACCCAATAAAAAAGGGTCCAATGGCGGAAAACAGCCTGTATACAAGTACAAGTATAGATCAATTACATAACAACTAGATCCACCTGTTCCTGAGAAAATGTGACCTGGGATAGTTATGAGTGACAAGGAGGATCTTCTCGCACGCACAATGGCCCAAATGCAGGAACAACCCTACGGAACTAAACTAAATTAACTTTTACTAGCATAACTTACCCTTTTGAACATGTATCGCATTTGAATGGCTTCAACCCCATATGCCGCCTGGTGTGCTGCGCCAAGTTGGTCTTCTGACTGAACCCTTTACCACATGTGGAACATAGGAACGGCTTCTCACCAGTATGGGACCTGATGGATAGGACCATTTGTATTGGTTTATACAGGTTGTTTGAGCCTAGATATTGCTGGATTGACCAAATACCATAAGACCTGCAGCCAATTGGCAGTAAGTGACTCAGAATAGGGTGTCTCTTAGTGCCAAGATCCACTTAGGACTAGCTAAGTTAGCACAAGTAAGTTATACAGCTGCAAGGCTGTAGATTTTTACGAACCTTAAGTCCGTCCATAGTTTGTCCATAGTTCCCACCTCAGGCAAGTATTTATGCCTTGATATTTGTCTGTGGTCTAGTTGTTTCTATGTAATATAAGTATATATTTACAAAAGAAAAGTATATTTATGTGGTATATCTGTTGTCTAGCACCCATAACACAAGTGTAGTTACTTAGCTTGGGGCTAGATGGCGATGCGTGGAATGTCCTGCAATATTTATTTATTTATGTTTCAAGATTAATGGCAGGATCTGGTGCAGAACCATGGGGATTATAAGAAATTAAGGGAGACCTTTGGCCTGGAGTAGGACACTATCATCATCCGAGCAATAGGACACTATATTGGTGTTTAAAAAGGAAAGTAAGTATCTTTTATTTCATGCTATTCCAGACGCTGTACTACTTTCTGAAATGTAAAAAAAACCCAATCTAAAATAACAGGCAGCCGTACCTGATATGGTCTTTCAAAGTACAGAGCATCAAAAATGACTTGTTACACATATGACACAAGTGTTTCTTCTTCGAATGATTCTCATCCCGATGTGTTTCTAGTCCTGATTTTGTTAGAAACTTTTCATTACAAATATCACAGGTCATTTCATTGATCATATGGACTGAAACCATGTGGCTTTTCAAATGGGCGGCATATTTAAAGTCTCTTTTACATTTATGACATGTATGCGAGATATTATCGCTGTTTTCATGTCTCTTTAGGTGACGGTTGAGAAGTTTTTTAGTTTTAAACTTCCGAAAACATTTGGAACATTCAAATTTCGGTCCGTCATCTGTTGTAACAATTGTAGATGTTTCCGGATGGGTTTTCTCATGTTCTCTATAATCGGGGAAGTTTGTAAATACTAAATCACACTTGTGACATGCTAAGCTAGTCTTTATTTTTATTCCTAAAGCCTTCACTTGCTTTTTCTTATTATTTTTGCAGTTAAACACTTTTAGATGATCTTTTAATGATTGTTTTGAAGTAAACTGTTGATTGCAGACACATGTATGTATTTTCTTGATTATTAGCTCATGGCTTAGTTCAGGAAAAGGTTTATAATCATCATCATCATGATTTGAATAGTCTTCTTCGTATTCAATATCTAGTTCTTCTTTTACAACTTTCTCGTCGCGTTTTAAGTTGTTTAGACAGTTAAAACTTTGTGATATGTCGCTGAAAACTTTACTGTCGCCTTCTTTAACATTTAAATCAGGTGATATGTCCATAAAATGCTTGTGAATATCTTTTTTTTGGTCAAAATCGGTGAAATTATCACTCGAGTCGTGAGGTTCGACGATCTTTTTTAAAACGCTCTGGGATTGTAAGCATCGTCTTTTAAACTCGTCTGCTTTCTGAATATTGTACTGACAGTCTCCACAAACCTGTTTAGGCAGTATATCTTCGGTTTCAAAGCTGATATTAGCCGTAAACGTAAACATATCGAGTAAGTTCCTTTCTTCGCCTTCTAGTTTTGTTAGCAAGGATTTTAAGTCACTAGACTCACTGAGACAAGTCCGACATATTTTATTAAACGTTTCTACACTTATATCCATTGTTTAAACTAAATAATACTACACTTAATACCGAAAATATAGAAAATTTACGCGAAAACCTACAGCAGCATCACACAAATTCCACTCAATACACTTTTTTTTTTCAAGTTTTGGTTTTGGTAGTTTTGGCTCCACACGATTTGTATATATAGCCAGTAAGAGTGCTGCAGCGCTGCAGCTGTGCTGATTCAGTGAAAATAGCATAATAAATGAAATATGTAATGTCTCAGAGGAAAGTATATGTTGATGTAATATCGTGGAATTCATACATAACTAGGCCATTTGGGTACAAACCAAAAGACAATAAACATGCAATAAACTGTTTGGCTGTAAACTTCGGAAGGAGCTCATTGAAGCTCAATTCAATTTCTACTTTAATTCGCTTGATTGATACTGGCGTTGACGTCAAAGAGTATGTCACTGTCAATATCAAATTGCCAGCATTTGACAGTTAACATTTTTAGGTTACGTGGTTTTGAAGCTGGAGTGCGAAATAATTTTAAAAATTATAATATTCTAAACAAAAGTGTCTAAAATGAAAATATTTACGAATAAGAATAATACTTCTACACTCAAGCTGATTATAGCAGCTCAATTAAGTGGGAAAACAGTCGAACTCATCGATGCAAAGTTCGAGGGTAAGTAGACACGATTTTAAAATACAAAAAAAAACAATATATCTTAATAAAACAATCGTGTACTTTATGCATTTATCAAGATAATTAATTGAAATGATGTCTCCATTAGTTTCTAACCATAATTATGTCAATATTTTTAATTAATTACCTTCTACTTGGAGTTAGGTTGCATACCAATCAGATTGCATTAACCTCTTTTCCCTTTCGCCTAAAATACCTATTAACTATGCCTATTAGCGAAAACATTTAACAGTGCTAATATCCTTATTATGTAATATATCAACCTAACAAGGTACATACTTATTAATTTTATTTAATGTAAGTAAATCCTATCATTACATAGTATAAAACAAAGTCACTTTCCGCTGTCTGTCCCTATGTATGCTTAGATTTTTAAAATTACGCAACGGATTTTGATGCGGTTTTTTTAATAGATAGAGTGATTCAAGAGGAAGGTTTATGTATAATTCATGTATAATATAATGTTATATCTCACACACACAATGGCCCAAATAATGAGGCTAAGTGCGGAAACAGCCCCGTATACATGCTGTTTTCCGCCATTGGACCCTTTTTAATTGGGTCCTTTTTGCGTGAGGATGGAGTAGGCTTGCCCAACACCTACTTACCCTCTCAGCTTAGTCGAAAATATCCAGAGGAGAGAACTTGTCAATACTTCTGGAGCCAACTAAGCCGCGGGTTTCATCACGATGTTTTCCTTCACCGTAAGAGCAATGTCAATTAGCGCACATAAATTTTTCTTAAGAAAAATACATTGGTGCATGGCCGGCTGGGATTCGAACCCACGACCTTCAGAATGAAAGTCGAGGTATCTACCACTAAGCCAACACCGCTCTCGTAAAACTAAACTAAACTAATATAACCGTGCGAAGCCAGAGCGGGTCACTACTCAAAAGTAATTTATAAAATCAAAGAGCCATAAGGTAAATATTGCATCATGCTTTGGATATTTTCTATGGCACAAGTAAGAAAATCGTAACTACATTTTAAATCCTAAAGTCATAAAACTAGACCGATTTGAATGAAAATCGGCATAGTGGTAGTTTAGGAGATGGAGAAAGACAGTGTACTTTTGATCCCGATTTTCCCCCGGGATTGGGAGCAGGTGAAACTGAAGGGTGCAGCTAGTATTCTCCATAGATTGTAGGTGTCAATTCCGATTTATTTGTTTATAAAGTTCTTATTGTTATCTCATTTGTTTATTTTAAATGTTTAGTTTTAAATCTGTTGATATTATTTACATTGTTGTTATGCTAACATGCATTAATTATAATAATAGTAGTTAGGATCTGGTCTGGTCTGGTCACCATAACACAAGCCTAGTTAATTAATTTTGACATAGATGGCGCTATGTGCGTGTCTTACAATATTTTCATAACGGAATTTACTTTTATATGGGCTGTTTGCTGTTAGACCTTTTTAGTTTGGATCTTTTTGCGCGAGTATGGAGTAGACTATGACCAGCACCTATACTACCCTCTCAGCTTAGTCGACCATGCGTGTAGGAAAGAACTTGTCAACATGTTAGAACTCAGAATATAAATCCAATACAACAATATGAGATACTTACTATTATTAAATATTATCTGTTTTTATTTTGTGGAGCTTGAAATTTCGATGCACCATTTTCACGAGACTGGACTTGTTGCAGGTAGATCTTAATAGTTAGTTGGCTTAGTGGTAGATACTCTGTATCGACTTTCATTCTGAAGGTTCGAATCCCGGCCGGCCGTGCACCAATGCATTTTTCTTAAGAAAAATTTATGTGCGCTAATTGAGTTTGCTCTTACGGTGAAGGAAAACATCGTGATGAAACCCGCGGCTTAGTTGGCTCCAGAAGTAATGACAAGTTCTCTCCTCTGGACATGGTCGACTAGGCTGAGAGGGTAGTAGGTGCTGGGCAAGCCTACTCCATCCTCACGCAAAAAGGACTCAATTAAAAAGGGTCAATGGCGGAAAACAGCCTGTATACAAGTAGAGCCTTAGTGGGAAAATATCAGACTATATTCTTCCGTTAGTTTAAAATCTATACTAATCTATACTTCTATACTAATAATATTATAAAGATGAAAGATAAAGATGACGACCCAGTTGGCACAATGGTCCCCATGCCGGACTGCCAAACACAGGGTTGCGGGTTCGATTCCCGCCTCAGACAAGTATTTATGCTTAGATATTTGTCTGTGGTCTGGTTGTTTCTATGTATTATAAGTATATATTTACAAAAGAAAAGTATATAAGTAGTATATCCGTTGTCTAGCACCCATAACACAAGTCTAGTTACTTAGCTTGGGGCTAGATGGCGATGTGTGGAATGTCCTGCAATATTTATTTATTTTTATTTTTAATTGAAAAGACTCCGAAATTACTGGACCGATATTAATGAAACTTGGTATGAGGATACATTGATTCATTGACAGTAACATAGGCTACTTTTTATCCCGATATTCCAACGGGATCGGGAGTTATGCGAGTATAGCAGGTAAACGCTGCATTTTATAACATTTTTACGATTTGAATCTGGTTATTTTTTACAGACAACATCTTCCCCGGACCTCGGAACCTGCCTCTGCTGGTAGTGAATGAAGATCTCTCTTTCTTCTCGAGCAATGCAGCAGTTCAGTACCTGTTGGGGACGGATGAGAGACAGAAGTAACTATCTCCTACTCAATCTATCTATCCTACTAATATTATAAATGTGAAAGTTTGTGTGTGTGTTTTAAATTGTTTGTTTTATATTGTACTTTTTTTCTTTTTTATTAAAATATACGAAAGGAAAACGAAAATAAAATAACAAATAAAATATATCCTCAAGCGCGTCTCCCCGAGGTGTGTGTGTGTGTGTGTGTGTGTGTGTATATGTATGTTTGTTCCTCCTTCACGCTAAAACTACTGAACCGATTGCATTGGAATTCGGTATGTAGATAGCCAGAGGCCTGGATTAACATATAGGCTATTTTTTATCCCAATATTCCCTCATTATTGGGATAAAAAGTAGCTTTTTATCCCAATAATCCTCAGGGATCAGGACTTACGCGGGTGAAACCGCGGGGCGCAGCTAGTACCTAATAAAGCAAAGACCCCATGCCACATCTTTCTGTCTGAACGCGATAAATTCAGAAACAATTGAAGTAATTTTCGTATAGTTTTCACCAATAGACGATGTGATTAATGAGGAAGGCTTGACGACCCAGTTGGCAGGGTTGCGGCTTCGATTCCCGCCTCAGACATGTATTTTTCTTAGATATTTGTCTGTGGTCTGGTTGTTTCTATATGTTATAAGTTTATATTTACAAAAGCAAAGTATAAGTAGTATATCCGTTGTCTAGTTACTTACCTTGGGGCTAGATGGTGATGTGTGGAATGTCCTGCAATATTTATTTATTGTGGGAATAAAATAGTACATTGTTACCCTAGGTGTGAAAGTCACTCATTGAGTCCCGAGACGGAGTTTGGCGCCCGAGCGTAGCGAGGGCGCTAATAGTTCGAGGGACTTAATGAGTCTTTTACCCGAGGTAAACACTGTGCTTTTCATTACGAATAATACATAAAATTCTTCATAATAACGAGAGTGAATGTGAGACTCCATACTCCATACTACCTCTGGCAGTATGCATGAGCCGTGTGAAGCCATAATTGTTATTCTTTGGTGTTACCTAAAGCAAGGAGGTTAGGTTTTTGAAGTTCCTATTGCGTAATGATACTGATACTGGCTACAAGCACATTGCACAAGCCGCGCGAAGCCATAATTTGACATGACAGCTGTCAGTGAAAGCGATTATCCCTAGGGCTGAAAGTTTTTCTTTCTACACGCTCTTCAGGCGTCTTTAGACTGTATATTCTGTTAGTCTACATTTAGACAGTATTGTCAAAATGTTAATAATCTTTGTTTTTATTCTAGCACACAGCATATAGAATGGGAAGCGACTCGTCTACACCCAGTTGTGACAACATTGCTCGCCGGGAAAGCACCGAGCGATATCAGACAAGCATTATCTTCATTGTTACATACTATAGACAGTCTGCTTGAGAAGAATAAGTATTTAGGCGGGGTGAGACAGTCTTGAGTTATAAAATTATAACGAATAGTGGCATTGATTTTTATAGATATGGATAGATTATAAAGCTGAAGAGTTTGTTTGTTAAAACAAAATTAAAATAACAATTACCAAATTAAAATATACGAAAGGAATACGAAAATAATATAAAATTACAATTAAAAGACATCCTCAAGCGCGTCTCCCCGAGGTATCGTTTCCAGAAAGCTGGCAACATTTCCCCTCTGGATGGCCAGACTGACCCTTTGAGCGAAAATGCAACCAGCCCTCCGATCACCAGACACCTCGACAAGACGCGCGCCGAGGTTTGTTTGTTTGAACGCGCTAATCTCAGGAACTACTGATTCGAATTGAAAATTTATTTTTGTGTTGGATAGTCCATTTATCGAGGAAGGCTATAGGCTACTTTTTATTTTGATATTCCCATGGGATCGGGACCTACGCGGGTGAAACCGCGGAGCGCATTACTATATAACTGTGGAATGTCTTTGCGATATTGCCATTCGTATAATTAATGAATTTACTGTGCTTTTGTGACTTATGCTTATGTTTAAAGAAAAACCGGCCAAGTGCGAGTTGGAATCGCGCTCGAAGGGTTCCGTACCATTATGTTTCTAGTATTTGTTGTTATAGCGGCAACAGAAATACCTACATCATCTGTGAAAATGTCAACTGTCTAGCTATCACGGTACATGAGATACAGCCTGGTGACAGACAGACAGTGAAGTCTTAGTATAAGGGTCCCGTTTTTACTCTTTGTGTACGGATCCCTAATAGAACACTGCTGCCGGAAACGCTGTTTAAATCTCAGTAAAAATGTATATTTTAATTTATTTGCTAATAATTTTTTTATTGACGACCCAGTCGGCATGGTCAATGGTCACCTTGCCGGACTGCCAAACACAGGGTTGCGGGTTTGATTCCCGCCTCGGACAAATATTGATGCTTAGATATTGGTCTGGTTGTTTCTATGTATTATAAATACTAATATTATAAAGCTGAAAGAGTTTGTTTGTTTGAACGCGCTAATCTCAGGAACTACTGGTTCGAATTGAAAAATTATTTTTGTGTTGGATAGTCCATTTGTCCAGGAAGGCTATAGGCTACTTTTATCCCGAAATTTCCACAGAATCGGGAGTTACGCGGGTGAAACTGCGGAGCGCTGCTACTGTATTATAAGTATATATTTACAAAAGAAAAAGTATATAAGTAGTATATGAGTTGTCTAGCACCCATAACACAAGTGTAGTTAGTGTAGCCCCAAGCTATGGGGCTAGATGGCGCTGTGTGGAATGCCCTGCAATATTTATTTATTTTCTAGGCTAACGTATCAGCCGCTGATGTATCAATATGGAGTACAATGTATCCTCTTTACTTCAACGGAGATCTCAAAACACAGTATATGCAAGAGTTCAAACATTTATCACGATGGGCCCATGATATTGGACTTAATAAGGCTGTTCAAGTAAGATTATCTTCTATACATATATGTATACTAATACTAGCAAACCCGGCCAACTCCGTTTCACCACCAGATTTCCACCAGAAGCCAGAGACCTTTCCAACGAATGCAAAACCGTGGAAATCGGTTTGTGCGTTCTGGAGTTATAGCGTCAGGAAGGAAAACCCGACTTATTTTGTATAGTTGAAGATTATAAAGCTGACATCCGAAACGAAGTTTCTTTCGATTAATTCGTGAAGGAATTGTAATAAAATCATAAAGTGTCGTAACAACTTTTGGTCTAAATTTTTTCCGTCTAGCCTCCTTTCGCAACGCGCCATAAGGAACTTTGTTCCAATACATTGGATTATACATTATGTACCTTATGTTTACAGGAAGCAGTGAAACAATGGAATGGTTCAGCCAAGGGTCCGTTCGGAGCGACATCTGCCCTCGGAGTACCCCAACTTGCTGCCATGTCTACACCAGTCGGGTGAGTTGATCCCGGTGGGTCCGATCCCGAGGGAACTTGTACTTGTATACAGACTGTTTTGCGCCATAATTGGACCCTTTTTAATTGGGTCCTTTTTGCGTGAGGATGGAGTAGGCTTGCCTACAACCTACTATCCTCTCAGCTTAGTCGACCATGTCCAGAGGAGAGAATTTGTCATTACTTCTGGAACCAACTAAGCCGCGGGTTTCATCACGATGTTTTCCTTCACCGTAAGAGCAATGTCAATTAGCGCACATAATTATTTCTTAAGGAAAATACATTGGTGCACGGCCAGCCGGGATTCGAATCCACGACCTTCAGAATGAAAGTCGAAGTATCTACCACTAAGCCAACACCTATCACGAGGGAATTTAGCATTAAAAACTTGTTAAGCTATTTCATAGCTTTTTTCGCCGGCCATTCATTACGTAACGAAAATAAAACCTAACACCCCCCAATCCGCCTACCATGTAGCTCGGCCGAGCGTTCGCTTAACGTGTATGTATATGGTACGACTGTACGAAGCTCGCACGATGCAATAGCTTTACCGCAGCAGTCCCCGAGTGCCACACGTTTTTTTTTTGTACACGTAAGAGGCTTGCATTTGACCTGATGGTGTCGCAACGATGAGGTGGAGTGAATGCTTGTCTAGAAGGTAACCTATTCAATCTAAACGACATAGTTGGCACAATGGTCACCAAGCCGGACTGCCAAACACAGGGTTGCGGGTTCGATTCCCGCCTCAGACAAGTATTTATGCTTAGATATTTGTCTGTGGTCTGGTTGTTACTATGTATTATAAGTATATATTTACAAAATAAAAGTAGTATATGAGTTGTCTAGCACCCATAACACAAGTGTAGTTACTTAGCTTGGGGCTAGATGGCGATGTGTGGAATGTCCTGTAATATTCATTTATTTTAAACTTAAACTTCAACACTCAATTTTAAACTGATAAATATTGCATTTTAAGAAGAAAACTTATTCTAAATGTTTGTGTATTAGCATATTTGTATGTCATTTCTTTACGCAAAAAGTACTGAACCGATTGCCATAAAACTGCTGATAGGTTACCGAAACGGCTGAACCGATTTGTATAAAATTTCTAGTTGTCCGGGTAAACGCTGTTTCGCCATTTAAAAAGAAAAAACAAGAAAAATAAAGGAAAATTACGTTACGGAATTTCTCGATTCGGTCGAATTATGTTAAGTAGTTTAGACGTTATGAGGGTACAGACAAACATACATACATACAAACATACATCGCGGTCAAAAACATCACCCTCCTTTTGCCGTAGTCGGGTAAATATAAATCTACTTGCAGATCACCAGACGAGGAGACGGACACGGGCCCGACCCCGGAACAGATACAAACAGCTAAGGAAGCTTGGAACGCCCGCGTAGACGCACCTTTACATAATATACAGGAAAAAATCGTGTAAGTAATACCTTTTTATTTATTACTAGCCGCGCTCCGCGGTTTCACCCGCGTAACTCCCGATCCCGTGGGAATATCGCGATAAAAAGTACCCTATGTTACTGTCAATGAATCAAATGTATCCTCATAACAAGTTTCATCAAAATCGGTCCAGTAGTTTTAGGAGCCTATTCAATGCAAACAATCAATCAAATCTTTCCTCTTCCGTAATTTTATGCATATTGTATGATTTCAAATGAATAAAAAATGTTGACTTTGACTTTGGCTTTAAAATTCAAAACATTTATTTTTATTTCAGTTTGCCTCAAAAAGGTCGTAAGAATATATTGATAACATCAGCGTTGCCTTACGTGAACAATGTACCTCATCTTGGCAATATCATTGGTTGTGTGCTGTCAGCTGATATATTTGCAAGGTATGTATAGAAAGGTCGTAAGAACATATTGATAACGTCAGCGTTGCCTTACGTGAACAATGTACCTCATCTTGGCAATATCATTGGTTGTGTGCTGTCAGCTGATATATTTGCAAGGTATGTATAGAAAGGTCGTAAGAACATATTGATAACGTCAGCGTTGCCTTACGTGAACAATGTACCTCATCTTGGCAATATCATTGGTTGTGTGCTGTCAGCTGATATATTTGCAAGGTATGTATAGAAAGGTCGTAAGAACATATTGATAACGTCAGCGTTGCCTTACGTGAACAATGTACCTCATCTTGGCAATATCATTGGTTGTGTGCTGTCAGCTGATATATTTGCAAGGTATGTATAGAAAGGTCGTAAGAACATATTGATAACGTCAGCGTTGCCTTACGTGAACAATGTACCTCATCTTGGCAATATCATTGGTTGTGTGCTGTCAGCTGATATATTTGCAAGGTATGTATAGAAAGGTCGTAAGAACATATTGATAACGTCAGCGTTGCCTTACGTGAACAATGTGCCTCATCTTGGTAGATTGGTTGTGCTGCTAGACACATTTTACTTAGATCAGTTTTTTTTTGTAAATACATACTTACTGTATATTATATAGAAATACCCAAACTAATACTGTACATACATATTTGTCAGAGGCGTGAATCGAACCCGCAACCTTAAGCGACACTGAGGTTATCATAAATGGCCTCATAACTTACCTCCCCATGGGGGGATTTATATTAGCTGCGGGTCAAAACGATTGTTTTAATCTTTTGACGACCCGGTTGGCACAATGGTCACCATGCCGGACTGCCAAACACAGAGTTGCGGGGTCGATTCCCGCCTTAGACAAGTATTTATGCTTAGATATTTGTCTGTGGTTGTTTCTATGTATTATAAGTATATATTTACAAAAGTATGTAAGTAGTATATGAGTTGTCTAGCACCCATAACACAAGTGTAGTTACTTAGCTTGGGGCTAGATGGCGATGTGTGGAATGTCCTGCAATATTTATTATTATAACCTAGATTACACGTGAAAGGGTATTCCTGTTTTTTTTTTTTTTTCAAAATAAGTCTCATACGCCAGTCATTAAGATCCGATCGGTTTCAGCCGTGCGTTATCAGTCAGTGAATAAGTCATGACTTTAGATTTTATATATATAGATTTAATCCAAATTCTATTACTTCTTTTAGATATTGTCGAATGTGTGGCTACAATACTCTCTACGTATGTGGGACTGATGAATATGGTACTGCGACTGAAACTAAGGTAAGCTATTAGCAAATAAGTTTCGATCCCGTGGGAATATCGCGATAAAATATAGCCTATGTTATTCCCAATTAATCAATGTATCTTCACACCAAGTTTCGTCAAAATAGATCCAGTAGTTTCGGAGTCTCTTCTAAACAAACACAAGAATATTTGATCGTTATTATAATAATAGTGTAGACTAGCATTGCTTCGCGGTTTTACCCGCATAAGTCCCGACCCTTTGGAAATATCGGGATAAAATATAGCCTATTTTATTTCCTGGGATTCAATGGACCTTCATACCAAGTTTCACCACAATCGGTTGAGTCGTTTTTACGTGAAGGAGGAATAAATGGATTCTATTTCTATGTATTTCCAGGCTTTAGAAGAAGGTGTAACACCGAAAGAGATATGCGACAAATACTTCGAGATCCACAACTCAGTCTATCGCTGGTTTAACATCGGCTTCGATTACTTCGGCAGGACGAGCACGCCGCATCAGACCGAGTGAGTTGTGACACTTATTGGCCTTTATAATCAAGATGATTTATACTCCGTCAGCAACTTTAATCCATAAGATTTAGAGACGTTGTAGTGTCTAGGACATGTATTAGATGCAGTAGACTCCATTATCTGAGTTTTTAGTAGCAGTCTTAGTAATTTTTAATAGCAGTCTTAGTATTTTAGTAGCAGTCTTAGTATTTTAGTAGCAGTCTTAGTATTTTAGTAGCAGTCTTAGTAATTAGACATAAACTAAGTTCGTAATAAATCTTAGTAATTGCTGTAGCTTTTGTAAAAGAACTGCTAAAGTAACTAGTGAGAACAAAACTTAATTTTTTTAGAGATTATCTAAGTTTTTAGGAACAGTTTTTGTATTTTTTTTGTAATTATTCAAGTTTTTAGGGATTATTTAAGGCAATTTTAGTAATATTTGTATTGGAATAGATTTTCTAAGGTTTTGGTTACAGTTTAATTTTTTTTTCACAATTATCTAAGATTTTAGTAGCAGTCTTTGTGATTTATAAAATAATTGTTAGTTAAAATACTAAGTTTTCATTTGCAGCCGTAGTAATATTTTTAGGAGTATGTTTTAGGGATTAGCTAAAACAATTATCTAACTTTTTAGTAGCAGTCTTGAATTCTAATGATTAGGCACATGTTTAATATAGAATTTTTGTTTCAGAATAGCTCAGAAATTGTTTTTAAAATTGATGGACAACGGTTTTGTGGACTCTCAATCTGTGGATCAGTTGTTCTGTGAAAAGTGTGATCGGTTTCTAGCAGATAGGTAAGTTATTCTGTATGTAACATAAAAATGCTAAAGGAGATATTAAACATTTTTAGTTTTGCGAGACAGATGCCGAGGTCTATAGTCCCTATTAGGTGTATAAAAATCAAGGACCTGAGTCAACACGATAAAAATATAGGGGAAAATTTGTAACTAACGTAATTTTGTATTCTGTGACTCTTGAACATTATATTCTAATAAAGAGATTTCATTTTTTCCTAAAAAAAAATTCCGAATTTTCGATAGACCAATCTTAAACAAAATTTCGAAATATAACCAACTTTTTAGAAAAAAAATGACTTGAATCCATTTCAAATCCACATTCAGAGAGAAAATAGCTTAATTATGTACTTTTTAGGATAAAACTATATATTTTTCATATATTTTTTTTGCAGGTTCGTCGAAGGCACCTGCCCACACCCCGGATGCCTCTACGACTCAGCACGCGGAGACCAATGCGATAAATGTGGGAAGCTGATCAACGCGATCGAACTTATAGAACCCAAGTGTAAACTGTGCAAACATAAGCCGATCGTCAAGCCTAGTAGACAGTTGTTCATCGATTTAGCTCAGGTTTGTAAGTTTTTAGGATTAATCGGACTTTTTTAGTAGCAGTCGTAGTGATTTTTTAGGTTCGCAGAAGGCAACTGCCCTCACCCCGGCTCTGTATACAACGGGCGTAAGTCCGTTTTTAGGAGTAGTCTGGTTTTTTAGTAGCAGTCGTAGTGATTTTTTAGGTTTGTGGAGAGGACTTGTTCACCCCAGCTGCCTTTACGAAGGCGTTAGTCGATTTTTAGGAGTAGTCTGCTTTTTTAGTAGCAATCACAGTGATTTTTAGGGATAATCTATTTTTTTCAGTGACTGGAAATTTTTTAACGGGATTTTGTTGATGTGTAACTAGTATTTTTATATGAAACTACATTATTTAAAAACTTGTGTGTAAATTATGTTAATACTACACATTTCTAAAGTTGAGTTTTTTTAGTGTTAGTAATAGCATATTATAATGTAAACATTTTTAGTGATATTTGTTTTTTAGTAGCAGTCGGTCAGATTTATATGATATGTTGTTTTTTTTCTAATATTTCTAGTTGGAACCAGTGCTTCGGACTTGGCTGGCAGATCATTCTGCCGGATGGTCAGCCCCCGCTAGGGCTGTCACCAGATCCTGGTTGAAGGAGCCCCTCAGAGCTAGGGCTGTGACACGGGATCTCAAGTGGGGAGTCCCGGTGCCGGTGGAGGGATTCCGGAATAAGGTAAGGAATAAGAAAGCGATTGCTTTTAGCGATAAGGCCGCCCATTGTGTGTAATTGAAGAATAATAAACCAACAATTTGATTTAAATGAGGCACAGAATACATACTTGAACGGACTGTTTTCCGCAATCAGACCCTTTTTAATTGGGTCCTGTTTTGCGTGAGGATGGAGTAGGCTTGCCTAGCACCTACTACCCTCTCAGCCCTCGGCGCCCATTTCCAGAGGAGAGAACTTGTCAATACTTCGTCCTAAAACGGGGTTCCCATACAAAGTTTCAGTTGCAGTTTTAGAGATTTCTTGTTAAGTCATTTTCTTTTTTAAATATTGATAGACTGATAGATATTCTTACGTATATCGTTAATTTTTTTTTTTTTAAATTTAAGTTTAATTTTAGACATCCACGACAACACCATTTTTTGAATTTTCACTTAAATAATTTGATTGACTTCTGACTAAATACTCGGTCGTTTAGAGGTTTTAAGACGCTCCTTTCCTATTTAAATATGTCACTTAATAGAAAAGGGTACCGGGGGCTCTCTCCATACAAACGTAGTCGACTGTTTCCTCCCTGGATAATGACCCTAGAGCAAATATATATTTTTTTTTTTATTTATTTAACTAAAAAAAGTACACAATTTCTTACAAACTAATTTCCCGCCAAACTGCCAGTGCAGTTTGTTGGCGAGCGCGCGCTTATTTATTTACATTATATGTGCACTATCTTATATACCTACTTACTTACTTAATGTAGTTTAAGAGTTTATAGATTTAGAAAAAATCAATTGAATTACCTACCTACTTAAGTGTTTTTAATAAATTATCCTTAAGTTTACTTTTCAACATATTTTTTGTCATCCCTGGTTCACTAAAACATAAAACTTATAACTGCCATGACCGTGCATTACTATTTAAGGTATTCTACGTATGGTTCGACGCACCTATTGGCTACATGAGCATAACGCAAGCCGCTACCAAAGACTACGAGAAATGGTGGAAACCTGACAAGGAATATGACGTGAGTTACTATTTTATCTTACCTATAGCGGCCCGCAGTTTTAACCTTGTAACTCCCGATCCCGTGGGAATATCGGGATAAAGAGTACTCTACGTTTCTCCCAATTAATCAATGTACCCTCATACCAAGTATCATCAAAATCGGTCCAGTGTCCAGAGGAAAGAATTCATCAATATGTCTGGAGACAACTTTTTTTTTGTGTGCATCTGCAATCAGTCCTAGGACTATGATCGGATGTGTTCCGTTGGAGCCAACTAAGCCGCGGGTTTCATTGCGATGTTTTCCTTCACCTTAAGAGCAATGTCGCGCCGCCGTGAAAGCGCCGTGACCGGTCAAAGCGATTGTTACCAAGCGTATTTGCGATCGGTTTAAGTTTAAAAGGCGTTTCGTGAGTCTGCTGTTTGTATTGGGGAGTGCTAGTTTCGCTTGCCTGCAGCTTTCCGTCGTGGCCCATAAGTGGCGGTGTCGCGTTTTAGCGTGGTTGCGGATCCAGGCTCTGAGTTGGTTTGAGGAGATCGGGTTGGAGGGCTAAGGCCCTCGCGGTTTTTCTTTAAAATATATAATATTTGCATATGGAACTAAAGAGCCACAGCTTCACATCCAAAGAGCCACATTTGGCTAGCGAGCCGCAGGTTGCCAACCACTGCACTAGGCCAACATCGCTCTGTATGCAAATCATTTACATGTTTCAGGTGAAATTATATCAATTCATGGCAAAGGACAACGTGCCGTTCCACGCTATAATGTTTCCCGCGACTTTACTCGGGGTTAACGAGGGTCATGTGCTCGTACACAACATGTTTGCTACTGGTACGTTTTAAACTAGCTTTCATATTTGACTTTGTTCGCTTCATTACTCTGAGATAAAATATTGTTTGTGCTATGCAAAAGCTGTAAGCTACCCCTTGTGCAAATTTATGTTACGTCCTAATCCTCAGTATAAGCTGCCCATGTACAAAAGTGTCTAATTATCAAATTCTTAATATAAGCTACTCCTGTGCAAATTTAGACCTCATCGTCACATCAGGCTGGTGAGATAGTGATCAAACGCTGACCTATCATTTGTAAAAAAATGTCCTATTCCTCAATATAAGCTACTCCTGAGCAATGTCTTTGAGCTACCACCCATGTGCAATGTTCTATGTCGTATTTCTCACTATAAGAGATACCCATGGGCAGTCCTATTCCTTATTTTGACGACCCAGTTGGCACAATGCCGGACTGCCAAACACACGGTTGCGGGTTCTATTCCCGCCTCAGACAAGTATTTATGCTTAGATATTTGTCTGTGGTCTGGTTGTTTCTATGTATTATAAGTTTACAAAAGAAAAGTATGTAAGTAGTATATCCGTTGTCAGGCACCCATAACACAAGTCTAGTTACTTAGTTTGGGGCTAGATGGCGATGTGTGGAATGTCCTGCAGTATTTATTTATTTATAAGCTACCCCTGAGCAAAGTCATATGTCCTATTCTTCACAATAAGCTACCCATGTGCAAAGTTCTATATCCTATTCCTCACCATAAGCCAGCCACCCCTTTACAGAATATAAGTTCTATCTATACTAATATTATAACAGATTTTTTGTTTTTTGTTTGTATCGAATAGGCTCCGAAACTACTGGTCCTATTTTGATGAAACTTAGTATGAGTATACATTGATTCTTTGGGAGTAACATTGGCTACTTTTTATTTCAATATTCCCACTGTTGCGTTGAATAAGCGGGTGAACTCCACGCTCTAATTTTGTCATCTCCATTCTTTCATTAGACGTCCGTACTAAGCGTTTTGCATCGTCATTCCTTATTCGTACTGCAAGGGAATGGAATTCTGAAGTGTACTATTGGGGGGGTCTTCAAGTCGCGAGTGAATAGGTATCTTTCAGAGCGGTGTTGGCTTAGTGGTAGATACCTCGACTTTTATTCTGAAGGTCGTGGGTTCGAATCCCGGCAGGCCGTGCACCAATGTATTTTTCTTAAGAAAAATTTATGTGCGCTATTTGAAATTGCTCTTAAGGTGAAGGAAAACATCGTGATGAAACCCGCGGCTTAGTTCGCTCCAGAAGTATTGACAAGTTCTCTCCTCTGGACATGGTTCACTAAGCTGAGAGGGTAGTAGGTGCTGGGCAAGCCTACTCCATCCTCACGCAAAAAGGACCCAATTAAAAAGGGTCCAATGGCGGAAAACAGCCTGTATACCAGTAGGTATCTTCCAGGAAATACATCTTAGGCCGTATCGACACCTACCATCAGGCAGGTGTCATAGTGATCAAACGCTGACCTGATCCTGTAAAAAAACCGCGAAGTGCTCCTAGTAAAAAGCAAATAAATTGTTATTTTCAGAGTATTTGAACTATGAAGAAGGTAAGTTCTCGAAGTCCCGTGGTGTCGGCGTCTTCGGTACGGACGCTCAACAGACCGGTATACCGTCAGATGTGTGGAGGTTCTACCTCGCCAGCATCAGGCCTGAGTCTTCCGATTCTAGCTTCAGCTGGACTGAACTTGGAACCAGGTATGAAAATCCTTACATACTTGAAGGACCTAAGAACAAAATAAATAAATAAAATATTGCAGGACATCCCACACATCGCCATCTAGCCCCAAGCTAAGTAACTAGACTTGTGTTATGGGTGCTACACAACGGATATACTACATATTATTATACAATGTGTTTCAGCGAAGGGGTTTTAATACAAAAGGGGGTTGTTCTAGACGTCTAGGCAAACAACTTTTTAAACTTATAAAAGCTGTTTTTCTTAGTAAAATTGGTATTTAAAAAACTGCCTTGGTCCTAATTTTTAAAACTATTTTATTAATAAACTTCTGTAAAAATCTATGTATTATTTCCAGAAATAACTCAGAACTGCTCAATAATCTGGGCAACTTCTGTCATCGTTCGCTGAGTTTTTGCGCGAATACTTTTGGCGGGAAATTACCGAGACTTGCTTTAAGGGAGACGGACTATACCCTCATGGCTAGTGTTAATACTGATATAGAAGGTAAAATTAAAAAAAAATATACATATTTTAAACCATTTTGACCACGTATTGATCAAACGGCTGAACCGATTTAGATAAGTGACTGGGCCTTTAACGGTTGCTTGAAAAATTGAGGAAATGTATAGATAGATAACTTTAATAGTACGACACAGGAAGAAACATAGAACACGATATACACAAATCAAAGGAATAGCTAGAAAGTATAAATTGCACAAATGGGTGGCCTTATAGCTGAAAGCGATTTCTTCCAGGCAACCTTTGGATGAAAAATAACTGATTTAGCTTTTATGGCTGGTTTAAGACGCCATAATCAGGGATTTATTTATTTTCTTCCATATTTATCATCTACTTGACGTCATCATCTACACTAATATTAAAAAGAGGAAAGATTTTTTGTTTGTTTTTATATATGTAACGGCTCCAAAACGAATGGATAGATTTTGATTAAACTTTGTATGAGGATATATTGATTAATTAGGAATAACATAGGCTACTTTTTATTCTGATATTCTCACGGGATCGGGAGTTACACGGGTTGAATCCGTATCATATAAAGGTTATAGCAGACACTTTACATATTCCAGCATACATCCACCACATGGAGAAGGGCAGACTGCGCGAGGCGTTACGTCACGTGTTACAGATATCCAAGAAGGGCAACCAGCACATGCAGGCCATGCAGCCGTGGGTCTTACTTAAAGGGACTGATGATGATAAGTTAGTATTTCATATTTAATTTAATTACTTATTTGCACAGGGTATACGTTGGGGGATTTCCGCACGTAGGCAATCGCTACTCCAGCAAAGCACAGGGTTGGCTTATAAGACATCAAATTTACTATTTTTAATGTACGGTCAGCTGCATAATTGCAGACCCACCGTAGATCTCCAAAATCGCTGTTATAAGAATGTTTTCAATACTAGCAAGATTCTAGACATCTGCTTTAGGTAAAGTTTAAAGTCTTCTAACTCATAATTTAATCAAACAATTTTTTTTAGAATGGAAACATTCCATAAATTATAATTTTCGAACTCTACCGAGGGCTGCAATTATGCAGCCGACAGTACATACTTTACTTATCTGTACAGGGGTGGGTAGCTTATACTGCGGATTAAGACACATTATTATGCATAGGGGTGGATTATAGTGAAGAGTGGGGCAAGTAATTTTGCACAGTGGTAGCTTATAGTAAGGATGAAGACATAAGACTTTGCGCACGAGTAGCTTGTAGTGAGGAATAGGTCACATTATGCACAGGTGTGGCTTATAGTGTTGGTTAGAGCATAGTATTTTGCACAGGGGTGGCTTATAGTAAGAATTAAGCCATAGGGTAACTTATAGTGAAATTGGACATAGAACTTTGCACAAGTTAAGCTTATTTTCACCACGTACCGGAAAGCGCAGCGCGGGACGGACTCCGACTAGATGGACGGACGACTTAATTAAGGTCGCGGGAAGTCGTTGGACGCAGAGAGCATGCGACCGATCGCTCTGGAAGTCTTTGGGGGAGGCCTATGTTCAGCAGTGGACGTCCTGTGGCTGATATGATATGATGAAGCTTGTTTTCTGGTTGAAGTAAATATCTAATATTTTTTTAAGCTATTGCGTAGCTTCTATCGCGGGCCTTGAGCGCGGGGACCGAATCCAGAAATTCCGTAACGAAAAAAAACCTCACGCTCCCTTTGTTGAAGTTTTGCGCCATCAATTGTCAGTTATAACTGACGGCGCGAAACATGGAAATGTGAGTCTTATTAGTAGGACGTTATGGTACAGAATCAAATGACAAGTTGTATAAAACAAAAAATGTGTTTGCGAATCTAAGCCTTATAGCTAGTAGATACCGTTTCCGAACTACGCAAAGAAGTGGAAGAGTTGCGCAAGAACGGAGCGGTAACGAGGTCACCAGTGTCGGTGACACACGTCAACTCACCGCGCGGAGCTGTCCTAGATAATAGCTTCGCGTCAGCAGTTTTGTCGCAGTCGCCGTCGCCTCGTGCGCCGCTTGTAGACAGCGTGCCCCGCGCGTCCCGCACCGCTGCGGCACCTCCACGTGCCGCCGCACGACCAACGCTCCCCGCCCCGCCGCCATTGCCTGCGGCCTCAGTCCCCGCGAGCGCCCTTGTCGTTTCGAAGCCAAAGGTTCCGAACGACGACGATGATGAAGGTTTTGTCAAGGTGCAAAAGAAGCGGCGACCAAGACCTATCACGAATCGCTGCGGTACAGCCCCGACTGATTCTAGTCAGGGAGTTCGTGCTGCGACGCCTAACACTCCGGTGTACATCTCCCGCCTGCACTACACTGTCGGGACGAAGGACATCGTCGAGTACGTACGCCGGAAGCTGGGTTGTACGCTGAGGGTGCATATGCTGGAGTCGCATCGAAACGTCAATTTCAAGGCGTTTGTGGTGCGAGTACCGAATAGCTATCTGCCTCGCGTTATGGATGAAAGCTTCTGGCCGAAGGACGTGGTGTTCCGTCGCTTCCGCGGACAAATTCCACAAGAACAGACTAAGACGAAAGTGTAGTGTCATGGAAGTGCTACTAACATAGTTCTAAGCTATCTCTTTAACACATTCAATTATTATTATAAAATATGTATGTTAGTCTATAAGGTATGTATCTATGGGCCTTTGTAGCCTGAAATAAATGATTTATTATTATTATTATTTATTGTTATACGTCCTGTATCACGGGGCTATGGAGCCCCGGACCTTTGGAAGGCGTGCGTGGAGCCGAAGCCAACACGTAGAGGCCCTTTACAATAACAAGTATAATAGCAAGCAATGGGGTGGATTCTAAACCGGCGATTATCCCTGTCTACACTATAAAGTGCAACCAAGGACAACCTCCGGTTTGGATGAAAACTATTGATAATCTACAGGACAAAACTACTGGAGCTATTGTGATGGGATGGTAGTGGACTAGATACTGGGGAACTATGGATACTATGGCACCTGCCGTAACAATGTTCAATAAACACGTAAAAATGGCAGGCGGAGACTCGCCAACTCTCAGACTGGGCCACCCTAATTAGCCGAGCAAATTACAGCAAGGGGGCAACAGGAACGTGAGTGGCTGAAGGATGGAGTGGCCTCACTGGATTTTAAGTCATCGCTGGTAGTCCGAGCGAGCGGGCCAACTCATCACTGACGTTCAGCATCCATCCTTCGAGCATTTCTGCTATTGCGACTCCACTCTGGACAGCCGGTGAAGGCAAGCCAGAGGCATGGGACCGCTTCGTCGTCAGGTTTCACTCCGACCAACCAACTAAGGCAAGCCGGAGGTGAGGAACGGTGACTTCCCCCTGGAGAACTCGGGACCGCGGGGTCGTTACTCCCCGTCACCTCGCCTCAAGGTGCCCTGCGGGCTTATTATTTATTATTATTAGGGCACACAATTAGAAAACCAATTTGTGTCAATCAAAGATTGTTTACGTTTTTTGTGTTTATGTTATTTGATCTTGTTATTAGTTATTATAAATTACATCAGCATAGAGGTCCATTATTGAGCGAGCTATTGTCGTTTATAGAACTGCGATAGGTGTTCTAGGTATTTTTTATGGGTATTTATTTGAAGCGTAACCTGAAACCGCGAATAAAATTGATTCGCGAGCCGATGACCTTGAAATCATTATTCGCGAAAATTTACAATTAAAACTTGAACAGAAAGGAGGTGTTAAATACTCTGTTTTTATTTCAGAGAACGCGGCTCTACTGCGATAGGTGTATGTTGCCAGCTGGTCGCCCTGCTATGTACTTTGCTGTCACCTTATATTCCGGACACGTGTCGCAAGTTGTGTACACAGTTGAATATAACGCAGGACAAACTTTATATTCATGTTGAGTGAGTATTTTAACTTCTTACTAAGGTTACTTAACGTTCTTACTAAGGTTACTTAAGGTTCTTACTAAGGTTACTTAAGGTTCTTACTAAGGTTACTTGAGGTTCTTACTAAGGTTACTTGAGGTTCTTACTAAGGTTACTTGAGGTTCTTACTAAGGTTACTTGAGGTTCTTACTAAGGTTACTTGAGGTTATTACTAAGGTTACTTGAGGTTCTTACTAAGGTTACTTGAGGTTCTTACTAAGGTTACTTGAGGTTCTTACTAAGGTTACTTGAGGTTCTTACTAAGGTTACTTAAGGTTCTTACTAAGGTTACTTGAGGTTCTTACTAAGGTTACTTGAGGTTCTTACTAAGGTTACTTGAGGTTCTTACTAAGGTTACTTAAGGTTCTTACTAAGGTTACTTAAGGTTCTTACTAAGGTTACTTGAGGTTCTTACTAAGGTTACTTGAGGTTCTTACTAAGGTTACTTGAGGTTCTTACTAAGGTTACTTGAGGTTCTTACTAAGGTTACTTGAGGTTCTTACTAAGGTTACTTGAGGTTCTTACTAAGGTTACTTGAGGTTCTTACTAAGGTTACTTGAGGTTCTTACTAAGGTTACTTAAGGTTCTTACTAAGGTTACTTAAGGTTCTTACTAAGGTTACTTAAGGTTCTTACTAAGGTTACTTGAGGTTCTTACTAAGGTTACTTAAGGTTCTTACTAAGGTTACTTAAGGTTCTTACTAAGGTTACTTGAGGTTCTTACTAAGGTTACTTGAGGTTCTTACTAAGGTTACTTGAGGTTCTTACTAAGGTTACTTGAGGTTCTTACTAAGGTTACTTAAGGTTCTTACTAAGGTTACTTAAGGTTCTCACTAAGGTTACTTAAGGTTCTTACTAAGGTTACTTGAGGTTCTTACTAAGGTTACTTGAGGTTCTTACTAAGGTTACTTGAGGTTCTTACTAAGGTTACTTAAGGTTCTTACTAAGGTTACTTGAGGTTCTTACTAAGGTTACTTGAGGTTCTTACTAAGGTTACTTGAGGTTCTTACTAAGGTTACTTGTCTTACTAAGGTTACTTGAGGTTCTTACTAAGGTTACTTGAGGTTCTTACTAAGGTTACTTGAGGTTCTTACTAAGGTTACTTGAGGTTCTTACTAAGGTTACTTGAGGTTCTTACTAAGGTTACTTGAGGTTCTTACTAAGGTTACTTGAGGTTCTTACTAAGGTTACTTGAGGTTCTTACTAAGGTTACTTGAGGTTCTTACTAAGGTTACTTGAGGTTCTTACTAAGGTTACTTGAGGTTCTTACTAAGGTTACTTAAGGTTCTTACTAAGGTTACTTAAGGTTCTTACTAAGGTTACTTGAAGTTCTTACTAAGGTTGACTGAAGAATATACAGGATGATTTTTTACGTGGCCCTTCAGGGCTATATCCTATACTATAAGAGATAACGGAAAATGCTGAAAAGAGTCGCGTTGACAAAATCTAAAACTGCATCAATAGATTTTCGAAAAAGATTCTTTACAAGAAATAACTTATTAATTTTGCAAAAAAATAATCATCCTATATTTTTATACCAATCGATAGTGTTGCTGATAGAGATTAATTCCTGGAAACAGACATAGTATGGCAAATCAAAGGAAATGCGAAAAATATCGATATTCATAATTTCAACTTAAGAAATAAGGATGAACTGATCGTGCCCGGCAGTAGGCTCCGGAAAATAAACGGGTCATCAAATAACACATAATGTCCTCTAATACCTAGAGAGCGGTGTTGGCTTAGTGGTAGATACCTCGACTTTCATTCTGAAGGTCGTGGGTTCGAATCCCGGCCGGCCGTGCACCAATGTATTTGTCTTAAGAAAAAATTATGTGCGCTAATTGATATTGCTCTTACGGTGAAGGAAAACATCGTGATGAAACCCGCGGGTTAGTTGGCTCCAGAAGAATTGACAAGTTCTCTCTTCTGGACATGGTCGACTAAGCTGGGCAAGCCTATTCCATCCTCACGCATAAAGGACCCAATTAAAAAGGGTCTAGTGGCGGAAAACAGCCTGTATGTACTTATAGATGTATATGACATATCCATTAACAAGTTCGATACAACTATTTTTTCTTTATCTAATAAAAATTACTTTCTCTCTCCCCAGTAAACCATCTTTCACCCCCCTCCTCCCCGAAGGGCACGTAATTAACAAACCGGAGCCTCTGTTCACAAAGATCGAATCCGCTACCCTCGATACGCTGCGAGCCAAGTACGCCGGCACACAGACGGAGAGAGCGAACAAGGAGAACGGTGATGTTAAACCTGAAGCCGGTGATGGTGTTGTGGAATTAGAAGCGGCCATTGTTCAACAGGTGAGTTTAACTAGATGGATCGATTGGGACGTGGGACAAAGAATATTAGGACGTGGGATAACGATGATTAGGACGTGGGACAATTATGATTGTGACGTGGAATAGTGATGATTGTGGCGTGGGATAACGATGATTGTGACGTGGGATAATGATGATTGTGACGTGGGACAATGATGATTAGAACGTCGGATAACGGTGATTAGGATGTGGGATCTCGTTTCCGCAGGAGTTACCTAATCGTAGCCCTGCACAGCAGGGTGGTGCTAAACGAGCTTTGAAATTAAAAAGACATTCAATGCCGTGAGATTCTTATTTTCTCTGTGTATATGCCCATTCATCTAGAAGCCAATGTACCTATTTTTGTAGAAGTGTTAAGCGAGATTAATGCTATTGTTGACAGTGTAAATGTTGAGTGCATGTACCTGCTGGGTGACTTTAACTCCCACCCCCATACTTTATTTCATAGAGAGTTAGTTAGTTTTTGTGATGACCAGAGGTGGATTCTGGCTGATATTGAAAAATTGGGGCCCGATTCTGGGCATTACACGTTTATAAGTGAAGTTCACGGCTCCAGAACTTGGCTAGATCACTGTATTGTCTCGTCGTCAGCGTGGACAACTATTGTAAGCGTTGAAATCTTAGAAAAATTTTATATGTCTGACCATTTACCTGTGTGCGTTGATTGTGATCTAGGGTTAGTAAGACCAAAGTCGATGATCTATAGCGTGCCCCGTAACTCTATAATTTGGGGTGATAGGGAAAAAGACGAAATTGAAAAATATCATGAACTTTGTCACTCTAAGTTGAAAGATTTAGATTTTCCACAAGAGTTTCAGGAGTGTAGCTATGGATCATGTCGTTTACCAGAACACAAAGAGTGTCTAGATAATTTGTATAAGGAAATTGTTGTTATACTTAGCGATGCGGCTGTGAAGTCGAAAAAAGTTGGCAATAATAGACCTAAAAAAGGTAAAACGGTTTGCGGGTGGAATCGGTATGTTAGGGAAGCTCATAGGGAGGCTAGGCTTGGTTTCCATGACTGGGTTTGTCACAACAGGCCGAGATCTGGTCTAATTTATGATCACATGTGTGAGACGCGTTTAAAGTTTAAAAACCGTTTAAAGTGGTGTCAAAATAACAAAGACCAGATCAAAATGGATCTAATAACGGAACATCGTGCCAATAATAATTTTAGTAAATTTTGGAAGGCAACTAGAAAATTAGATGGTAAACCGAGTCTGCCTGTAAGCGTAGACGGTAATAGCGACCCTAGCGATATTGCTAATATATTTCGTGAGCACTTCGGAGTCCAATCTCCGCTCGGGTCATCGAGCTCGGTGCTTGATGTTGAGCCTTGTGGTCAGGTTGGTGAGCCGACACTTCATGTTTCTGCTAAACAAGTTAAGGCCATAATACAAAAGATGGGTGGTGGTAAATCGCCCGGCCACGATATGAAAAAAATGAAAAATAATGAAAATATATTTATTTACCAATACGAGTACAATTTGTGAAAATATCTCCGGCCCTCACACTAGACTAATGTCTGTATTGTGAAGTGCCAATAAAATAATTAACAAAAAAGTAATAAATAAATGACGTTCGATTAACTGTTTTACAATATGAAATAGAATATAAACAATAAACCTAAATCTATTAAAATATAAATACAAATAATATACTTATAAATTAATGCTTTTAAATTTGAAAAATAAATAACTAAATATAAATACATAATATAAATTAAACACATAATAATATAAAATAAATAAATAATAACTTTTATAACTAGCAGGCTACACAATATACACTAGCAGCGATTCCGTGTCATCGTATGTAAGGGAAGCTAACCAGCGTTTTATTTTACTTTTCGCTTCGGTCAAACTATGATTTTTAATGCCACACTTTTCTGTTACAATGTTGTATATTCGCATTTCAATGTAAGGATTGAAACGTTTGGCAAACTTGGTTTTGGTCCTAGGTAATACAATGCGATATGCACGCACAGCTAACATTTGTTTGTGCTCTTCGGTACCCAAGAGTCTTTTATGCACCTTAGTAGCTTGTTTCAATATAAAAAGTTGCCTAACGCTCAATACCTTGCTCTCTTTATACAGTGCTTCCGTCGAATACTGATAAGGCTTCCTAAGCATGACCTTAAGTACCGAACGCTGTGCTCTTTCGACCTCCAGCAAATAAGTCTTTGCAGCACCCCCCCAGCAGTCAATACAGTAGGTTATCAGTGACTGACTTAACGCAAAGTAAACATTTATAAGTAAGTCTAATGAGGCGGAATTTCGCAGTTGCCTCATTATATTTATTGTGGATCTTACTCTGTTGGACGTATGGAAGAGATGTTCCTTAAAATTTAAACTGCTATCAATGAAGACACCCAAATATTTTATATTCTCTGTTTCCGAAATTCCTTCACAATTACAAAGGCCGCTGTTGATATTTCCACAATTGTGAATTTTTAGCGTTCTCATTGATTCAGGTGGGGCAGAAGCCTTTGTTTTGCGAAAACAAATGTATTTGGTCTTTTTTGCATTAAGAGTAAGCAAATTCGAACGCAGCCAGTGAGAAATCAGGGACATTCCATGCTCTGCAGTATTCAAAACGTCTTTCCAACTCGCACCCCGAAACACAATTGCCGTATCATCTGCGTAACAGATGATGTCTGCTTTGGGTATCTTTAACTGATGTATGTCATTGATATACAGCAGAAACAGGGTAGGGCCCAGTATACTGCCCTGGGGAACTCCAAAACTGATGGGCTTTACAGAGCTTAGTTGAGTGCCCACTTTGACACACTGGTATCTATCCACCAAGTAGCTCTTGAACCAGCAGTACGGTACACCCCTAATCCCCGTCTTTTCCAATTTGCTTAGAAGTACAGGAATCGAGACAGTGTCGAACGCCTTCGCTAAGTCCAAAAATACTCCTATGCAACGCAGGTTTTTGTCCAGATAGGAAGCTATGCTGCCAGTCAACGAGGAAGTGGCGTCATTTGTGGACCTATCCTGTCTAAAACCAAACTGGCAATTAGACAATAGTTTATGTGACTCTAGGTATTGTATGAGTCGTTTGTTCATAATTTTCTCTAGGAGCTTAGAAAGAATTCCCAGCAACGATATGGGCCGATAATTATCCGGTGAATACTTATCTCCACTTTTAAAAACTGGACAAACACATGCAGTTTTCCAGCTTACCGGGAACTCACCACTTCTAAGTGATTGATTGAATATGGCTGTAAGAGGATCCAGTATGTAATCTTTTATTTCCTTGATCAGCCTGTTAGTGAGACCATCCATACCCGGTGCTTTATTATCTTGGAGCTGCATAATAAGTGTGTTAATTTCTGCTGGGTCAGTGGGTTGAGCAAAGAATGAGTTACCCACTGATTTTATTATGGTTTTTGAAGCTAAGTTTTGTTCGCTAATATTCATATCATCGAGAATTTTATCTGCTAGTTTTTTCCCAACAGTTGAGAAATGGTCATTGCATACATCCAATGACTGAGCTGAATCATTTGAGCACGGTATGTTGAGAAGTTCGGTAGATTGTCTCTGCCTTTGGGGAATGTGACAGATATTTTTAATTGTCTTCCAGAGGCGTTTGGGGTTCCCGAAACTTTTTTCGAGCTCTTGAGCTTCGTATCTGGATTTTAAGTCGTGTAGGATCCTGTTACAGAAGTTACGGTAACGCTTATAGGTAACTTGCAAAATATCGTTTAGCGGAAATTGTCTTGCTTTACTATGCAGCCGATCTCTGTTTCTCATACATTTGATTAGACCTGGGGTTATCCACGGTTTTAAATTATACTTAGACCCACTTATACGAACTGTTTTAGTATGTTTATCAATAACCGTAGACAATTTCTCGGAAAAGATCGCAACAGCTGCGTTAACATCAATTGCCAAAAAGACATTCGACCAATTAGTATTTGAAAGTTCGGCTCTAATGCAATCATAATCTATTTTAGTAATCTCCCGAGATACCGGGCGTTTTCGCGGCAAGTCTTTGAGCGATATACCAGCTAACGTCAAATAGTGGTCAGTGACATCAGATTCGCAGACTATACCTATAGCTTGCTTTGTAGACCTAACAAAAATATGGTCCAAGCAAGTTTTCTCCCTTGTTGGAATTGTTATTGCAGGTGAAAGGCCATATTCAGCATTTAGGCACTGATAGTCTGTGTTTATGTGTTTAGAATCAGGAAGAAGATTTATGTTGATGTCACCAGCCACAACCAGACACTGCTTATTAGTTAGAATTTTCAGGTAGCGTTCCAAATCACAAAGAAAAGAGTTTAATTTATCGAAAGATGGTGATCGATAGATAGCTAGCATTGTGACTAGATTTGGAATTTCGATTATAAGGCAATCTGCCTCTTGGAAATTAGCTTCGATGACCGATGCCTTCCATTTGTCTTTCACATATACTACAACGCCACTGTTTTTGTTGATAATCTTATTTTTCCTAAAAGCATTATAACCCGGGATTACTGGTATCAAAGAAAACTCGTTTATGTGACACTCCGACAAGACAATCACGTCGAAAAGAGTATTTGACCGATGCAAGAGAATCGAAAAATTGTTGAAATTTCTAGAGATACTTCTTATGTTATGACTTAAAATTTTGAAATTGTGTTGACTAAGAATTGAATGGCAGTCTTCTACTTGATTTACTTTGAGGCATTTTATTTCGATTGAATCAAGATTACTCAAATTGACATCAATCATTGGAAAATTTTAATATGGGAATTGAAGAAAAATCTATTAGAGAAACACTAAATGCCTCAAAAGGGCTTTTTCTGTATAAGAAGCCGGAGTTGTAATAATGTAGCCACTGATTTTTTGTAAGTGATGGGTAATAGATAATAAACATAAATAACATAAAATATAAATAAAAAGTAAATATTATTATTAAGTTATGCATAGAATTATATACAATATTAATGTATTTTGTATAAATAAATATATAGTTAAGAGTATCAAATAAAATATAAAACTTAAATATTCTAACAGCAAGATGTTCTAGACAGTTTTTATAATAATTCTTGTTTTTACATAATCTTCGTGATAGTAGCTTAACTTTGTTCAGCCGGAAAGATACGAAAAATATCGTCACGAGATTTAACAGCCATAGCCGGTTTCCCATCCCGCTGACGGACATAAATGGTACCTTGACTTATCCAGCAGTAAGTGAATCCATGATGCTTAGCCTTGGCTCTGGCCTCACGAAACAATTGACGATTTTCCCAGGTTATGTCGTTCACATTTTTAGCTTGTTTTGAACCAAACCGGGAGACCCAGTCTATATCTTGCTCCTTTACATCAGCCCCTATCTTATTTGCTGTTGTCAGGATTATATGTACCAGATTTTCATGTGGCAGCTCTGGAACGCCCAGAATCTCCACCTCGTTACGCACTTGGCTTTGGGCTTCGGAGCTAAGCTTTAGTTGTAGTTGACAGACAGTGGCCTTTAGAGATTGAACCTCTTTTTCATTGTCTTCCAGCTTTTCAAGTCGTTTTTCCGTAAGCACTGCCGCTGTTCCGAGCTCATCCAGTCTCTCATGACACTTAGCAAGTGAAATTGTCACCGTCTCAAGTCTTTCCTTCAGCGACGTGAATTCCTGAGTGAGGATTTTGATTACAGAAGTGAGCTCGCTCACTTCGGATGACAATTGACAAGTTGCGGCCGCTGTTTGCAGAACAGGAGCTGAAGCGGCAGTGGATGTGGAAGGCATCGCTGCCGGTATCGCTACGGGTGCCCCCTTTGGTGACAGTGAAGACTCCGGTGCTGAGAGTTTAGTGGACTTTTTCCTTATGGTCACATTCTGCGAGTAATCGCTATGACGTACAGGGGTCGAGCTATTATCGCCTGTTTTTCGCTCAGCAGTACGACAAGCTGGACATTGCCATGTACTGTGATCTATATTATCATGACCTACATTTGCACATAAACCACAGTATGTTCTTCTACATTTTTCCTTACTACATGTGTAATGGTCTTGAAAGACTTGAGAAAGACATCCCTCGCACTCCATGTTGAAAGAAAGAAAAAAGAACAAAATTCACTGTTGTAATAAGGTAATAGGTAATCCGAGCAGTCTTGCCTGTTTATTTACTCTTTGACGCATACAGCTCGATGCAACTCGCAACGTCATACGGAGGGTCGGCACGCGATTCTGACCCGTCCGCGCTCAATGCAACCGTTAGAGTCGCTTGCACTTACTTGCACTCGCACTGGAGCCGGTTCGCCACGTAAATATTTATTTTCACTGTTTACTCGTAATATTCTTGATAATATTGATCGAAAATTAGTTTATAATAAACACTAAGGTATTCGAATGTTCGTAGTTTCACTTTTGTATAGGAACTTTAAGTATTTGTGACAAAAAAAATAAATTATTCATAGAAGTATTACACAAACATGTTTCTAAGTCAACCGAACGGTCAAAGATGATGGGCTCAGCATTGAGCATTTAAAACACGCAGGAGTGCACCTACCGCGAGTATTGGCTATGCTATACACCCTTTGCATTAGCCACTCTTACTTACCGGAAGAGATGATGAAAACCCAGGTTGTTCCTATTATTAAAAATAAGACTGGTGACGTATCAGATAAGTGTAACTACCGGCCGATTTCACTTGCTACTACCCTGGTAAAGATATTGGATAGTGTGATTGATTCGGCTTTAAGCCAATATTTAACTTTGCATGACGCTCAGTTCGGGTTTAGGCCCGGACTGTCCACTGAAAGCGCGATCCTTTGCCTCAAGCACACTGTCCAATATTATACCGACCGGAGGACGTCTTACGCTAAAGCGCACGGCCTTATTTATAATGTGAATAAATGTGAGTACATTGTCTTTAAGGCCGCCGGCAGGTGTCCCGTGGAGAATCCGAAGGTAATTTTGAACGGACTCTCAATCAAAAGGACTAACCTATTTAAATATCTTGGGCATCTCATTGCCGAGGACCTTAAAGACAATGCAGACATTGAAAGGGAACGAAGGGCGTTGGCTGTGAGGAGTAATATGTTGACTCGTAGATTTGCACGTTGCTCTGACCAGACCAAAATTTCACTTTTTAAAGCTTACTGTCAGAGCTTCTATACGGCCAATCTGTGGGTCAACTACTCTAAGCAGTCTCTTAATGCCCTTCGTGTCCAATATAATAATGCTTTTAGAATGCTGTTAGGTCTGCCTCGCTTCTGTAGCGCTTCAGGAATGTTTGCGTTGGCGCACACGGATGGCTTTCACGCAGTCATTCGCAAAAAAACAGCCTCCCTGTGCAGAAGGCTGCGCGGTGGTCAGAACAGCATTCTGAAAACTGTGGCTGTCAGGCTTGAGTCACCCATCTGGAGACACTTTCGTGACATTATCATCACCAAACACACTTTGGTGTATGATTGACGTAATAATTGATAAATAATTAAGGAAATCAAATTTAATTTAATTAATAATATAATTGCTACTAACACTAGTTCTAAGTTACTACTAACAAATGGAATTGTATACATTATTATTATAATGCCATACGATTAAATAAATAAAGTACGTGGGATAATGATGATTGTGACGTGGGTTTACAATGATGATTAGGACGTCGGATACCGATGATTAGGATTTGGGTTAATGATGACTAGGACGTGGGATAATGATGATTGTGACGTCGGATAACTCCGATTAAGACGTAAAATAATTATGATGGTCACGTCGGATGACGATGATTAGGACGTCGGATAACGATGATTCGGACGTCGGATAACGATGATAAGGACGTCGGATAACGATGATTAGGATGTCAGATAATGATGATTACGGTGTGGGATAATGATTATTAGGACGTGGGATAATGATTATTGTGCTGTGGGACAATGATGCTTAGGACGTTGGATAACGATGGTGAGGACGTGGGAGGCTTGTGAAAATCTATAATTGGCTCTCTCTTTTTTTTCTAATATTTATGTACAGCTGTTGGTTTTCTAACATAAATAATAATAATATTTGTATTAAACTTTGTTAACAGCAATAAAGGCTTAGTTTATGTTATTTTATTTAAAAAATCAGTAATTGAAGACAGGCATTTTATATAATAGCTTTTGCCCGTGACTTCGTCCGCGTCGGACGGAAGTCGAAAATGGACAAGGAATCACATTGTCCCATACAAACTTTGCCCCGTTTTTCACCCCCATAGGAGTAAAATTTTGATAAATCCTTTCTTATCGGATGCCTACGTCATACAAAGAACACACCCTCCAAGTTTCAGGTCTCAACGATCAGCGGTTTAGGCTGTGCGTTGATCCGTCAGTCAATCAGTCAGTCAGGACAAATCATTTTATATGTATAGATAATCTCTATTTCTAGGGCGACAAAGTCCGTCAACTAAAATCGTCTACAAAAGACAAATCGGTCTGGCAACCTGAAGTTGAAAAACTGCTTGCACTCAAGCAGAGACTATCTCAGGCGCAAGCACGAGCAAAGCAAGGTGATAAAGCACAAGGGAACTTACAGACTGGACAGGGAAAATCTAATGATAATATACAGGATTTGGAAAAAGCTATTGCTGCGCAGGTAATTTGGAATACATTATTTTAAAATATCTTGGGTTGTCACCTGCATTCACAAAAAAGTGTGACGTCATTGTGACGTTCCGGTGACGTCGTTGTTCCCGGAACGTGACGATGCCGTCACTCAGCACGCAACTCGGAAGGGGGTTCCTTTTAGGACGTAGGGGAGCGCTAAGAAAGGATTTTTGGAAATTTCACTTTTAAAAGGGTAAAAAAATAGATAAACCTGAATTGAGAACTTCCTTCTTTTGAAGTCGGATAAAAAGTACTGTTAAAGTTTGCAGTTCATAGTAACTATTATGTGTGTTTGTTTAACACGAGTAAAACCGCGGGGCTCACTTTACAAATCGCGCTAGAAATATCTGTATTATGCATTTTTTTATTAAAATATGAATATTCTTTTTAAAAATCTTTATTTCCGGGTTCGAACCTACGAAGTGTGGAGTGAACACTAAAAACACCTAATAAAAATATATTAAGCTACTCCGAGTTAGATGGCATTAGTAGTAAATTTATTTTTGAATAAAAACGTTTCGCTACTCTCAAATAGATGGCGCTAGTAGTATCTTAAATTATTTTTAGTATAAACATGTTTCGCTACTCCCCGCATGGCGCTAGTAGTACCTTAATTTAAAACAATGCACTTTTTTAGCTTGAATCAAAAAGGTAAAGATTTTTTTAATCTAAAAATGTGCCGGAACGTATTTTTTTTAATGAGTAAATGTTGCAAAATACAATACTAAAAAAAACATCAAAATCGGTTCAAAAAACAAAGAATAACTTCGTATTCGGCTTAAAAAAAATATACGATAAAAAAAACAATGACGAAAAAATATACGGTTAAAAACCATGTTACTGATACTGGTTTCTATTTTCATAATTTTCGTTAGAGTTGTGATAGTCTTGTGGTTATCGCCTCTGCCTTGTAATCGAAAGGTCGCAGGTTCGATCCCCTACATCCCGTTGGTAATTTTGATAAGTTATGCAACTGCGTACTATTAGGGGCATAGTGAATTTAGTATTGGAAGCGTTATTCGACACATGTGGCGAATAACGTGCCGAAAATATTAAGACAATTTTTTTTTAGGTTGGAATTTTTTGTGTTTTTTTCGAAAGTGGTAGGTTCAAACCTCACCGGGATATAGGTTTTTGAAACGAATTTCAGAATGTTTTTTTTTTTTAAGAAATTATGAAAATTATTTAAATAACATTTTTTGAAAAAAAAATTTTGAGAAAAATAAACTAATCAAAAGAGAGAGAAATAAAAATTTTCGGGAAAACATAAGCTCGAAATTTTCAAAAAATGTTCAAATTTCTAAATCTAGAACAAAAGTTGATTATTATGCTGCTCAAAAGTAGCCCTCAACCGCTTTCTTTAAAACTAGCAGCACTCCGCGGTTTCACTCGCATAACTCCCGATCCCGTGGGAATATCGGGATAAAAAGTCCTATGTTACTGTCAATGAATCAATGTAGCCTCATACCAAGTTTCATCAAAATCGGTCCAGTAGTTTCGTAGCCTATTCGTTACAAACAAAAAACCCTAAAAATATCGGACTGCCAAACACAGGGTTGCGGGTTCGATTCCTGCCTCAGACATGTATTTATGCTTAGATATCTGTCTGGGGTCCTGTTGTTTCTATGTATTATAAGTCTAAATTTACAAAAGAAAAGTATATAAGTAGTATATGAGTTGTCTAGCACCCATAACACAAGTGTAGTTACTTAGCTTGGGGCTAGATGGTGATGTGTAAAATGTCCTATAATATTTGTTTCATTTCCAGGGTGACAAGGTACGAAAATTGAAGTCATCTACGAAAGATAAAACAATATGGCAACCGGAAGTTAATATACTTTTGGATTTGAAGAAACGGCTTACTGTTCTACAATCTAAATAATTAAAACAATATTTGAATAAATATTTATTTATTTAACTTATTTTGTTGTTTTATTTTTATTATAAGCAAGACGTCCTTAAGACAACTTAAGGCCAGGTGCTAATAAAGCTACCAAAATCGACCTTTGTTTTAAGCAACTCTATCTCCCCTTTCCAATCGTTTATTTAACTTTTGACAGCTCTAATACTTAGTCAAATAGTGATACCCAGACCCGTTACCGATTCGATTTATTTTATCGATCGATTTTATTCATGAAAAAGTTTTAATCGATTTTTCGTAATTTTATGATAATTAAACAACAACACTGGACACGGCGGCGACACGTGCCGCCATTCTGTTGTCAGTGTTAATCCACATTTATGCTTAATCCACAAGTATTTATGCTTAGATATTTGTCTGTGGTCTGGTTGTTTCTTTGTATCATAAGTATATATTTACAAAAGAAAAGTATATAAGTAGTTATCCTTTGTCTAGCATTTTAATGCAAAATAATAAAGTTTTTTGGGTTTTTACGTGATTTGATATAAAATATAATCACAATAAATTTATTCTATGTTTTATTAATATAATCGATAATCGATTTATTTCAAAACCGTTTTTAGTCTGTGGTCATTAATTACGAATGACACATCTCTTAAGTAGGCGGAGCCCGTCCATGAAGTACAGTATTACCTGTAGTACATTGTATCAAAAATGATTACGAAACTTTATGTGCGTGATCTGTCAAAAGTTAAATAAACGATTGGAAACCTATAAGTAATCAAATACTCCTTTTTTGTTATTTGGATATAAATGGATATTGTAGTTTAATAACCATATTTTTGTTTATTGTGGTTGAAAACATGATATGAACAACTTCGTTTGATAAAAACATTTTTAGAAAACAGAGAGTTATTAGATCGTTTATCGAGTTTTATTAATAAATAGTTAACGTTTGTTTCTAAAAATGAATCTAATGATAGGTTTTGACCTCTAGGTACTATATTTGTGGATAATAATGCTAAAATATTTTGTATATCGATCAAATATAACAGTTAGCACGCAGCACGCTACGTCTTTGAGAGCGGGGGCTAAGGTAATGTGAATACCTATACATACACGGTACTAGAAGAGAGCGTAAAATAACTTTAAAAAAAACTTTTGAATGTATTGAATTATATTTTTTATGATTAACCAATAAATGAAGTTCTTAATTAAAAATTACAAAATCTGTTTATAAAAGATAAAAAGACACATCAAGAAATCTCAGAATTTTGGGAATGGTTTTTTTTTATTCGACCTCTAAACGGTTTGATAATGTTTGTAGTTTCTAAGTTTCCGATTCAAAACTAGTTTGAAAAAAGGTAGAATCTGAGTTAACACATTCCCTGCGGATGCATCACATGTGGGTCATTTTGAAGTCACTCTGACACGTGTGTGCACTACATGTGGCCCACGACTCCATACAACTTTGAAGCCTTTTCATAGTTTACACGTGTGATCTATTTTTTTTTGCATACGCGTGTGAACAATCTACTATATAAAAATAAGTCGGGTTTTCCTTCCTGACGCTATAACTCCAGAACGCACGAACCGATTTCCACGGTTTTGCATTCGTTGGAAAGGTCTCGGGCTCCGTGAGGTGTATAGCAAAGAAAATTCAGGAAAATCTGGTGGCGAAACGGAGTTCGCCGGGTTTGCTAGTAAACTATAAAAAAGTGTGCCCAAAAACCGGGGAACATTTAAGTTGTTTACTAAAACTAAAAAAATGCATACACGTAATATCCCGTTTCCGAGACGCTTTAGAGGTTCGATGTGAAGACAATATTTGTTCACTGTAATGCCCCTCTATCGATTGGTATGGGTCTCGAAATGCACCGCGCAAAAAAAACTATGCCAAGCTTCCATACTGTCAACATGACAGTCGTGCTGACGTGCAAGTAACATTGAACGCATCGGCTCGAATTAAATTATGTTTATTTTAATTATGTAGCAGCGCTCCGCGGTTTCACCCCCGTAACTCCTGATCCCGTGGGAATTTCGGAATAAAAAAGTAGCCTATAGCCTTCCTCGATAAATGGACTGTCCAACACAAAAAGATTTTTTCAATTCGAACCAGTAGTTCCTGAGATTAGCGCGTTCAAACAAACAAACAAACTCTTCAGCTTTATAATATTACGCTAATTGAATATTGTTCTTTTGACGGCTTTGGAATGAATTATGACTAAAAAAGTAGCGTGTTCTCTAAAAATGAAACACAGATGGCGCCACAAGTTAAATTAGATCGCGCTATCGTTGCGTTTCATTGCTTTGTATAGTTTTAGAATATGTTTAATATAAACTGAATTCCTGCGAATGAAAATCTTATTTTTGAAAAGAGGCGCGTAATTGTTTACGTCGGCCTCTTAATATTTTTTTAAATACATAAAAGTTAAATTAAATATGTACTGTCCCCATTGAATGGGGACAACGGGAATGACGTGATAACGTCTTATAAATCGATCAACACCGGCATTCACAAAAAGTGTGACGTCATGCATTACGTTACGTTATTGACAAGGTAACCATAGCAACGTATTGAAGTATGCAAAATGGTAATGTCAACGATACAAAAGATTTTATATGAGGGAAGGGTACCGCGCGCTCTCTCCATACAAACGTAGTCGACTGTTTCCTCCCTGAATAATGACACTAGAGCAAATATTTTTGTTGCCTAAAACTTATAACTGTCATGACCATGCCCTTACGTTTTGTATTTATTAATCTTAATTATTATGATGATTAGAAAATGAAAAAAACCAAGACATAGGGGGGCATAGTCATGGCAATTATAGAATAGAATAGAATAGAATATTATTTATTTGCAACAAAATAAGAAATCACAAAGTCTTAAAAACTATTTACTAATAATTGTTGCAAAACGGACCCCAACTCAGCGAAATGCTAGTCATTCCACTAGCGCTGGTCTTCCGTTGAGGCCGTTCCGGTGACGTCTGTAATAGACGGTACACGTACGTCAAACTTAGGCCCGATTTATGAAGAATCAGGTCACAATTTGATGCAAAATATAACTTGACACTGGCTAAGTGCACAAACCGTGCGAAGCCATAAATAATAGAAAAAAAAGTAAATGAGACTATGATAGGTACATATATAAATTAAAAATATAAATAAGATAGGTACTTACTCTACTTAGATATACGACACAGCATTTGAACATTTCCAAGAAAAATGAACAAAAATAATAATAATAATATATAAATAAAAACACATTATAGGTTTTATGCAACAACATTTTTAGTGCTAGTGTCATTATCCAGGGAGGAAACAGTCGACTAGTTTGTATGGAGAGAGCGCCCGGTACCCTTTCACCTTAAGACGTTATCACGTAAAATTATCGTCCGTAAACCGATTTTACAAACAACCATTTTGGAGTTTTGGCGGGAACAAATTAACAACATGTCGAGCTGCAGTTTTATTTTCATGAAACTTAGTTGTAACCCGATTTGAATTGTATAATTCTGGAGGAATGTTATTCAATTTAGTTCTGTGAAAGTGCACAAGTGTAGTGAAAGTAAAAATCAGTGTCAAACATGAAGTTTTCTCGTTGCCTCCAAATCTCCTATTAAGGTTATGGTAAACTTGCCACCGCTTTACTATAGCCCCTGACTTAACGGACTATGACGACTTTGACTGTTTTGAAACACTTTAGGCCCGATTTATGAAAAATCGGGTCATAATTTGATGCAAAATATAACTTGACACTGGTTAAATGCACAAGCCGTGCGAAGCGAATAATTAATAGAAAAAATACAACCATTTTTTGGCCAACCACCATTGGTGAATTGTGCCGACTTGGTCGTCATGGCAAGAAGGCCAGGGGCCCTAGATTAGTTCAAAGAATAATACAAACAAATTGTTTCTAAAAATGTTTATTTGTAAAAATTAAATATTACAATTTCACCTAGACAATACTAACGTTCACATAGACAACTACAAAGTAAGACAATTACACTAATTTGGAATAAAACTTAAAGATACAATATAAAATGCAAAATGAGTAAAAAAAATTCAACAATAATATTCACCAGGTACATTCGTGTACAAAAGTTTGAACAAGGCTGTATGTCAGGGAGCTCCTTATTTGACTGACTGTGTTGGTACCGTCTGTTTGACATGAAAAACCGTACATGCCGATAAGGGTTTTTCAAAAACCTTGATATTAATGACGAAATAACAAGAAATGAATTGTTTTTCAGATTGACAATGAAGCAAATATTTAGCTCATGACCGGATTTAAAGTATGTTTTTCAGATTGACAATTAAGCAAATATTTAGCTCATGACCGGATTTAAAGTATGTTTTTCAGATTGACAATTAAGCAAATATTTAGCTCATGACCGGATTTAAAGTATGTTTTTCAGATTGACAATTAAGCAAATATTTAGCTCATGACCGGATTTAAAGTATGTTTTTCAGATTGACAATGAAGCAAATATTTAGCTCTTGACCGGATTTAAAGTATGTTTTTCAGATTGACAATTAAGCAAATATTTAGCTCATGACCGGATTTAAAGTATGTTTTTCAGATTGACAATTAAGCAAATATTTAGCTCATGACCTGATTTAAAGTATGTTTTTCAGATTGACAATTAAGCAAATATTTAGCTCTTGACCGGATTTAAAGTATGTTTTTCAGATTGACAATGAAGCAAATATTTAGCTCATGACCTGATTTAAAGTAGTTTTTACGAAATATTAAGTTTTTAATTAAGGTGGCAGGTGGCCTCTATTATTCGCCGGTACCTTATCATTTTTTTGTAATTCATTTATAACTTTTTTTTTGCTGGCGAATGAGGATAGTATGCTTAGTTCAATTACTTATGATTTTATTTATTTGCTCGTTTTAGTAACAATAGGTTTAGTTGCAAATAATAAAGACCTCAATATTCTTTATTCATTTGGAATCATACAATTTGCATGACATCACTTTGAACGGTCTTAAAAATTAAGTTAGATGTGCCTTCGAAACGCACCCACCAATGAGAAGAAGGTACAAGAAACCCCTGTTTTCTAAACTTGGGGTAAATTGTTATGAAGAAAATTTAATTCCTTTGTTACTAAAACGAGCAAATAAATATAGTCATAAAATTACAATTAAAAATTCAACGAAGCATACTATCGTCATTCACCAGCAAAAAAGTGATATTTTATGCCAATTTGACGGTACCAACACGGTCAAATTATATGAGAAAGCTCCTCAACTACACCGACTTAGCGCCATGTTGTGACGTCACAATTCAAGTACTCTCAGCTTAGTCGACCGTGTCGAGGAAAAATAACTCGTCAATACATCTGGAGACAACTAAGCCACGGGTTTCATCACGATGTTTTCCTTCACCATAAGAACAATGTCAATTACCGCACATAACTTTTCTTAAGAAAAGACATCGGTGCACGGCCAGCCAGGATTCGAACCCACGACCTTCGGAATGAAAGTCGAGGTCTGTACCACGAGGCCGGTGGTAACTTAAGTAATCACAAGATGGCGCTAGTTCCTATTGGCATCACAAAAGCCTTGTCATATTTTATTTTGAGGTTAAAATTATTAATAACAAATATCGTGCATTATTATTTGCGTGAGACAATAATAATTATTGTACTTATCATATTTATTTACTAGAAAAATATTTAATTTCTAACAAAAATATATGACAATAATTTAAAAAATATTTTATTTCTTATATTAGTTTAATAAAACACTGAAAGATAATTTAGTGATGACAAAATAATTATTTTTAATATAGTCTGCAAAAGTGCAGACCCACCTTTGAGTTCTAACAAAGAAGTTTGCCTGAACAGCCATAGTAAATAATAAAATCAAAAAGTGTCGTTACAACTTTTGGTCTTATTTTTTTCCATCTAGCCCCCTTTCGCAACGCGCCATAAGGAACTTCGTTCCAAAAAACCGGCCAAGTGCGACTCGGACTAGCGCACGAAGGGTTCCGTACCATTATATTCTGTTTTTAGTATTTGTTGTTATAGCGGCAACAGAAATACATCATCTGTGAAAATTTCAACTGTCTAGCTGGTGACAGTCATAGTAATAGGGTTCCGTTAAAGTCTTAGTAATAGGCTATGGAACTCTAAAAAAACAATTGAACCTTCTTTTTTTTTAGAAGTCGGTTGAGAATTTTATTTTAATATTTTTTGTCCAATAAATTATTGAGTTTAAGACTTTAAACTTCAACTCTAACAGGACATTGAAGCTGCTTGAGTTTAACATAGATATCTAATAATAGACTTTACTCAGATTGCCTTTTTTTCAAAATTAGTTTTAAATCGCTCGGTAGACGGCGCTGAGATCTAATTCCAAGGTTAAACACGTTTTTTTTCTTTATTGCCTTTTCAGAGAAGGCAAATAATATCAGCCCATACAGCCTCGTTACATAGTTTTTACTATACATAGACACGATGACATAGATAAAAATTAAATTTGCATTTCAATTATTGAGGCATCTGAAAACATTCTAATCAATTTTAGAACTCTAAGGTGGGTATGCATTTTTGTATCCTTATTGTATCGGGTTCAAATTCGAAAAATGTACTTATTTAAAATCTGGTAATCAATAAATAATGTTACATAGCTTATTTAATTATTTAGATATGAATGTATTTTTGTCTAATTGTTCTTTAAACACAACACATATACTTATTTCTATAAAATTATTCAAAATGGAGTCTTCCAATCTCGTTTTTTTAAGGGATAATAGATTGGCTTATAATAATTATCTTTGGTCATTATTGTAGCGGGTCTTAATCGCGTATTTTTTTACGGTTACGTACTCAAAGGGTAAAAGGTGGGACCCTTTTACTAAGACTCCACTGTCCGTCTGTCTGTCACCAGGCTGTATATCATGAACCGTGATAGCTAGACAGTTGAAATTTTCACAGTATATGTATTACTGAGACTTAAGGGGTCTCCTCGCGCCCATGACTATTGTAACATAGTCGAAACGTCGAGGTAAGAGAAATACAAATGAAAAAATAAGGACATATTATAGTATCTTTTTTTAACTTTTTAAGTTACGAAACCCTAAAAATACTCGAAAAAGCCCCGGGAAAATAATTACTTTAAAAAAAATCGTGGAAGTTTCAAAACTAACAGTGGCTTTTTTATGTTAGTCTGAATCGTTCTATAGCCACAATTGTCTATGGTTAAGAGAAACTTTGACGTAGATTGGAACGTAATGGAACCTAGTTTTTTAGGAAGAAAAGAGATTGGAACACTACTCAATAAATTTTCCAAATTATTCGATTAAAGAACATACAATACAGGGTTATTGATAAATTATTCATAAAACCAATTAAGGGGTACTTCTGTGCATTTTAGTAAACAACTTTTGTTATACTAGGTACTTAAGACAATTAAAAAAAAATTAATGGTTGTATGTAAAGTCGGTTTACGGAGATAGTTTTACGCGATAACGTCATAAGAAAGCTATGAAAAATTGAGATACCATTTAATATTTTTTAGACGTGACGATGTCTGTTACCCGGAACATATTTTTTTTGTGAATGCAGGTTCTATCTATTTTAAGTTAACTTTTTAGGGTTATTTTCATTTAAAATCAGCTATTTTTTAAAATAAGGAGCATTAAGACAATATAAAATAAGAAATATCTTAAATTTTTAGGTCATTGACCTCTCCGTGTAAGTAACAGCTGATTTTCGGGTGAACATAACCTTTCCATTTCGATCGTCTTTTTTTGTTATGATAGAACCACGCGAGAAAAACAGTGTTCCAGTGGTTCGATTGATCGCACCAACGGGGAAAAGTTTCCATAATTTGATTGATTGTACCAACGGGAAAATGTTAATATGGTTCGATTGATCGAACCAACAGGAAAATAATTCAGTTCGAAAATCTTCGAAGTTTCAATAGTCGTCTGTTAAGATGTACAAAAGTAGTCCCTCAACTGGTTGTATAGTTAATTACCAATTACCCTGTATAGATAAGATATTTACAAAATGCATTTAGATCTATAAAAGTACACACAAACATACACTTTGCTAAAGATAGAGAATATTTCAATATACATATATCGAAATTATTCTTAGTTACTTTTTCATGTCATTTTTTATCTGTAAGCTTCCATAATTATCAAAAAACAAACTTTCTTACGACTACTTTTTTACGTTTATTTAAGAAAATATAAATGGAAATTACAGAAAATATATTTTTTATTTTTACAGTGCATGGCTTGTCAAGAAAAAAAGGCCAGGCATGGCCAGGGCTGTTTGGTAAAATTTGTAAAGGAAAAATTCATCTCCAATGACTTATTCACGTACTTGACCGTGTGGCGCAACTTTGGTATACCGGGGGTAGCGAGTTCAAGTCTCGTCACGGTGCAATTTTTGGAGACGAATTTTTTTTCTTGAAAATTATTATAATTATGCAGAATTATTGGTAATTATATAAGAAAGCGGTTCAGCGCTATTTCTGTGGACCTTAATAATCAACTTTTGTTCTACGACTTTTGGAAATTCGAACATTTTTATTGGATTTTTTTAAGGTTACCTATGTTAATTCGTAAATCAGCTGTTGTTTTAAAATAAAAGTCAGACTTAGAACAGTCGATAAAACTTTAAAAATAAGTAATAAGATAGGCTTAAGGTTAATGACCTCTCCGTGTAAATAACAGCTGATTTTTCGGTAAACATAACCTCAAAATTTTCGAAAAATGTAGGAATTTTAAAAAGTCGTAGAACATAAGTTAATTGTAACGTTACACAGAAATATCCCATAATCGCTTTCTTGTATAATTACCAAAGACCCTGTATACTCATACGAAAGTCACTAACGGACTTTGTTTGTCAAAAATTTGTAAGTTTTTTATTAATATTTGAATTATTTATGAAAATATGTCGTGTCACACGTAAGAAACGCTTATAGAATGAAAGTGTCAGTTCATATATTTGACACGAATTTGATAAAATATTGGCCTTTCTAGAGGATATTTCATTTTATTTTTATCAATCAATCTCATTCATTCATACTCATTCATTCACAAAAAATACTTTTTTTTATAATTTTTCGTAAAAATAAAACTCTAAAATCGAAATCTAACCTTTTTTAGGCGCATTTGTTGTTCCATTGTTGTTCCATATTGTTCCAACTTCTCAAATCTTTTTTAGGCTTTAAAACTATTATTGTAAATTACACTTGTTCAATATTTAACTTGGTATTTTTCACAAAAAAACTACATATTTTTTAAGTCGGTCGAAAAAAAAATATTTTAAATTGTATTTGGCTGTTTAATTTATAAATATATTGCCAGCTTACAAATAGGTTAAAGAAGAAAGAATGCTCATAATTTTATTTAATTGGCTTCGTGCGGCCGGCGCATATTGCCAACTACTTCATATAACTTGTTGCCTGATCAATTTTAATGTACTATTTTGATTTATTTTAGTAAAAAAAAGTATTTTTTTGCTTTTTTTGTGAATAAATTAGAAAGAAACACAGTCATGCTAATACTCATACTACAATAAATAGTTTTATATTAATTTTATTATTCTACCGCTAAATATGAATTAGCAGTTGCTAAAAACTTAGCAGTTACTAAAAACTTAGCAGTTACTATAAATTAACTCCCGTACCTGCAATTTCATGAATTTGTACAAAGCAATACACAATAATTTAATGATAAATTATAATTATACATTTGTGCAATGTAAAAAAATATTTCATGATAAAACATCATGTAACTCTACGGGTTATTCCATTCCACCCCCCATTGACGAACCCCATGGGGTCGGAAAAGGAACGAAGATAAGGATTGTCAAACCAGATGCAAAAAGACGATCGAAAGAGAAACAATAGACGATCTGAATGGAGACATTTTCTGCTCCGATCGTCTTTCATTTATGTTTCGATCGCCTCTTGGTAACAAAAAACGATCTAAATGGAGACAATTTCTGCTCCGATCGGCTTTCGTTTCTGTGTTGATCGCCTCTTGGTAACAAAAGGGGATCTAAATGAGATAATGTCTGCTCCGATCGTCTTTCGTTTCTGTTTCGATCGCCTCTTGGTAACAAAAAAGGGTCTAAATGAGATAATGTCTGCTCCGATCGTCTTTCGTTTCTGTTTCGATCGCCTCTTGGTAACAAAAGAGGATCTAAATGGAGACAATTTCTGCTCCGATCGTCTTTCGAATCCGTTTCGATCGTCTTTCGATTCCGTTTCGACAACCCTTATTATTAAGTGGTAGCGGAAAGGAATAACCCTTATTCTACCTACTGACATGTTCTCAACGACGGCATCGCACGATTCCTGCATATAGCCAGTGTCAATTTATTTTTTTATTTAAATATAGATAAGTTCATGAAATTGCTTCAAGCTACATCAGTCCAAGATAGAATCAAACTACTTTTAATATCACAAAAATAACACAAAAAAATACATAAATTAGGTAATTTGAAACTGTGGCTTTTTTAATATCAAGGACTTTAAGAGCCACCACAGATTCTGAAATCCTACAGTATTGATTTTTAAGGTGATTTTAGGGATCCGTACCTCAAAAGGTAAAAAGGAACCCTTATAAAATCACTTTCTTGTCCGTCTGTCTGTGTAACCCCTCTTTTTTTATATAATTTCCAATAACTCCGTTATATTGATAGGGACAGGAAAAAGGCAAAATAACTGTCAATTCAAATAGTTTTGAAAAATACCTATGACACTTGCCATTAGCATACAATTTTGTAAAAAAAAAGTAACCAAAACCACATGCCAATGGCAGTCGTCAAAATGATTTTCCCAGCGATTGTTACAGTCAGCAAAGGACTGAGGGTAACAGGTGTATATTTTAAAGTTTAATTTTTTCAAATAACGGTTCAGTAATTGTTAATTATTCTGCTTGAAAGAGATCATCAAAGGTTGCCTAAAAGAGATAGCTGTTAGCGATAAGGCCGCCCATTGTGCCATATTGTTAGGTTTAATATTGTTTTTGTAACAGGAGTTTATGTTAGAATTAAGGTTTAATGTACATACAATAAAGAGTTTATCTATCTATCTATCTTGATATTACTAAAGCTTTCGACGTGTTAGTTATTTCACGCCGAATAACTAAAAAATATATAACCGTCATTTAAAAAATTAAAACTTTAAAATATGGACCTGTTACCCTCAGTCATTTGCTAACTGTACTAAGGGTTAAAATGAGTTATTTACAATCTCGATCAAACATACCCATCCCCTCTTTCCAACTGGGCCCTCTAGGCACTGCCCAGGGGCCTAAGTCTGCTAACACAATTGTGTTTCAATAGAGTGTCGATGGAATCGTAATAGACATTTAATGTCAAAAATATGACATTACATGTCAAATTGGTATTCTTCTGATGTTAACTATAGGCTTTATGCAAAAAAAATATTTGCTCTAGTGTCATTACCCAGGGAGGAAACAGTCGACTACGTTTGTATGGAGAGAACGCCGGTACTTTCACCTTAAGTTTAATGATAAAAACTCAATTTAGTTCGTTTGCGAGCGTAAACAACTCATGGTAAGGCCACTGTTGATTAGTTAGGATGTAGTCTAGGACAGCTGAACAAAGAAAAATATTTACAAAAAATAAACTTGAGAGGTATCAAGGGACACCCAGATGGAACGAAGAAAAATGAAACGAAAATAACTGGCTTGCTTTCTATGAGAGAGAGAGAGAGACAGAGAAACACGCGCACGCCGCACGGCTTACAACTATAGCAAAAAGTGTCGTTACAACTTTTGGTCTTAATTTTTTCCGTCTAGCCCCCATTTGCAACGCGCCATAATCGTTCCAAAAAAAAAGAATTAGGCCATTTTCTTGTACTTTTATATAATCAATATCAAAATGGTTTAAAATGACCCGGTAAAGGGCGAATCTGACTTACGCTCGACTTTTAGGGATCGATTCTTAATTTGGTAGAGTTTACCAATTAATATCTAACCAAAAGTACTCTTTTAGATGATTATTTATTTAGACTATATCTTCTCGTGACTATGATTGGTGCAAATCGATCGAAACTTCGAGAAAAATATTAAAATATCTAGCAGTATATTTCCTTGACAATGATCGGTGGAACTCGATCGAAACCTATGAAAATAAGTACTAGTATCTTCCCGTGACTATGATCGGTGCAACTCGATCGAAACGTCAGGTGTAATAATAAAACGCGATTTAATAGAAATATTACTTACCAATTATCGCTTAAAATAGTTTAAGAAGTACGGATGGTAAACTCAACCAAAGCTTTCGGTTCAATCGACCACTAATCCAAATGATTGCAAGATATATTCACTATGTAATACAGAATTATTTTTCGTATCAGTTTGTCAAATCCACGATCGGAGTCAAAATTGCAGACCCACCGTAGAACTCCAAAATCACTATTAGAATGTTTTCAACTCAAGCAAGATTCTAAGGTCTTGCTCGAGTTCAAGTTCATTCAACTCTATTTGACGACCCAGTTGGCACAATGGTCACCATGCCGGACTGTCAAACACAGGGTTGCGGGTTCGATTCCCGCCTCAGACATGTATTTATGCTTATATATTTGTCTCTAGTCTAGTTGTTTCTATTTATTTTAAGTATATATTTACAAACGAAAAATATATTAAGTAGTATATGAGTTGTCTAGCACCCATAACACAAGTGTAGTTACTTAGCTTGGGGCTAGATGGCGATGTGTGGAATGTCCTGCAATATTTATATTTGTTTATTGAATTTGGACTTAGGAAACACGTTTTCCTCTTCAATCTTTGCCCCTAAAGGAACTAATTTAGGAAAATTCTTTCATATCGGATGCCTACGACACACAAAGAACACACCCTCCAAGTTTCAGGTCTCTACGATCAGCAGTTTAGGCTGTGCGTTGATCCGTCAGTCAGTCATTCGGGACAAAGCATTTTATATGTATACTACTAGCTTTTGCCCGCAACTTCGTCCGCGTAAAAGTCGAAAATGGACCAAGGAATCACGGTGTCCCATACAAACTTTGCCCCACTTTTTCACCTCCTTAGGGGTAGAATTTCGGAAAATCCTTTCTTATCGCATGCCTACGTCACACAAAGAACACACCCTCCAAGTTTCAAGTCTCTACGATCAGCGGTTTAGGCTGTGCGTTGATCCGTCACTCAGTCAGGCATTTTATATGCACTTATAAATGTTATTAGAATAAAAACATTCCAATAATAGTAATTTTGGAACTCTACGGCGGGTCTGCAATTTTGACTCTGAGCGTAAATAAGTACCAAAGACAAAGGAAACAACTTTACAATCTCTTTGGAACTATAGCCTTCTTCTTTAATAGACAAGGAGGCTAACTTTTTTCATAGCCATATTTGTTGGCATTGGACAATGCTTTTCCATTTCATAATAGCCAATTTATTTTTAACTTAGCCTCATTTTTAGGCTGAGAACAATATGTTCGTTTGCATACAACAAACTATTCTATTTCTTAGCCGTTTTATCCTGCCAATTTTTTTTATAGCCTTATATTTGGGTATCGAACAATGCGGTTGTTTCCATTCAGCCAACCTTTTTTTTACATAGCCATATTTTTAGTTCTCGAACGATTCTTTCCTGTTCTTACAATTAACTTTTTTATTTCCTAGCCTTTTTTTTAGGCATAAAACTGATTTGGAAAGGTTGGCTGCATAGAAAGGTCTATGCAGCCAACTTTTTTTTTACATAGCCTCATTTTTAGGCATCAAACGACGCCATGCAGCCAACTTTTTTTATTCCGCAACCTTATTTTAGGCATAAAACCAGGTCATGCTGCCAACTTTTTTTTTTCAACCTTATTTTTAGGCATCGAACAACGCCATGCAGCCAACTTTTTTTTTCTTAATCTCTAGCCATCGAACGCCACTCTCCATAATTTTACATAGCTTTAGATATGGGTGAAGAGAGAGGCGATACCTTTTCCCTGTTTTTGATTTGATTACTGCCGGTGTTGAGTGAACCGGACCAGTCTGCCAGTTGGGAGACCGGTCGGTAGAACTTGGTCGATGTTCGGTTGAAGACCGGTAGGAGTTCGTTTGCTTCGTTTGTTAGAGCCTGGAAGTAAAAAAATGTAGGTAAATTTTGGTACTTACAAGATTTCGTGAAAATCAAAATTTGCCCCTATTTTTTATCGTGTTGACACAGGACCTTGATTTTTATACATCTAATAGGGATATATAGACCTCAATTTCAACTTCCTAGGTTCACACGTTCCTGAGAATAAAAGCAGAATCTGATCCTACTTTTTCAGAATTCCGTACCTCAAAAGGTCAAAAAAGGAACCTTTATAAGATCACTCTCTTGTCCGTCTGTCTGTGTCACCACCGATTTTTCGTCGCACTACTAGGCAAATTTCCTTCACACCCTTCTAAACACCTCAGTCCGGAGCTTCTGGCAGTCTCCATCAAATCCAGATCCAGACGACCCAGTTGGCCCAATGGTCACCATGCCGGAGTACCAAACATAGAGTGAGTTCGATTCCCGCCTTAGATAAGTATTTATGCTTAGATATTTGTCTGTGGTCTGGTTGTTTCTATGCAGTTGTTTTGCCATATACAAAAATATATATCTATACCCCATTAACAAAATGATCCGTCATTTATCGAATTCATTTGTTACAAAAAATGTGATAAATGAAGAACCACTCGACCGATTTTGTGCAAACTTCACATAAACCATCTACTAAATAGTCCGAACCAAGGTTAAACATTTGGTTTGGATAGGTGAGCCCGTTCTTGAGTTATAAAATTACAACGAAAGTGGCATTGATTTTTAAAGATATATGAAAAGCCAGGATCTTGTACCAATTTAGGAAGTGGACAAAGTAAGGGTTAAGAACAATGTCATCCAATGACAACCATTATTATTCATACACTACAAGTAACTAGACTCACGTAGTTTTCAAAGAAACACATAGTTAATCATCACAATAACTCAAACTAAACATAGTATGATTGTACAACTCAGAGCGATTCGTGAACGAGCACGGTTCGCGGACGCCCGTCCTGTTTGCCAAGCGTACTAAGATGGCGTTCCCCGATCCATTGACATATCTTCGCTAGATGGACTGATTACCATAGTCAATCTGACGTATGACGGGTAGGTACGCGGTAGTATTTAGTTGTCTATGGATACGCCTTCATATATTTAAGTATATATTTACAAAAGAAAATTATATAAGTAGTATATGAGTTGTCTAGCACCCATAACACAAGTGTAGTTACTTAGCTCAGGGCTAGATGGCGATGTGTAGAATGTCCTGCAATATATATATTTTACCTTCAAATAAATGACAGCATCAGTGCCATACCCCTCACACGACATCAGCACCAAGTCTCCGTGGAAATATCTGGCATACAGTCGGGATATAGGCAGACCATAGCCATAACCTGAGGACAAAAGATAGAAACATAGATTTTTATCACAGTTGCTCATAAAGTGGATCTTATTCAACCGCTTTTAGTGATAAAAAACCTCGTACGATACACGTGTGGTTTGATCGATTTAATCTCGGCGATCTATAGACGCGGTCGCCTTCCGCTCGCGCGTCATAAACCGCCTCGATTAAATGATCAATTTACCACACTTGTATCGCAATGTACTATTTTATCACAGTTGCTCATAAAGTGGATCTTATTCAACCGCTTTTAGGCTCATAATCCAACGTATTACACACGCGTGCGTTATGCATTATCTCGACGCCACTAGTGTGTAAAAAATATCCTGATAAGTTAAATTGGTATCTTACTGCTAATTACATTTTAAGTAGATGAAACATTCTTAATTTATCTGGAAGTATAATTGACCAAAAAAAATTGTAAATATAGAATTATCACAAATATTTTGTTAATTATTATTCTCAAGTATTTTCTTTTATTCGCAACTGTGATAAAAAACGTCGTACGATACCCGTGTGGTTTGATCATTCCATCTCGGCTCTATAAACGCACTCGCGTTAGGCTCGTCGTAAACCGCCTCTATGCAATGATCAATTAACCACACTTGTATCGCAATGCACTAAAACAGGCCCTACCGCGATGTGCGTCGGCTTATGCCGACCCGCGCCTCACACTGGGCGGAATTTTGAGCCTTCATTTCATATGATTTTTAAAAAATTTAGCTGTTTTATTCGTATGTTTGTATGTATACAGGATTGTCGGGGACATCAAAACATTCAAAAATAACTGATTCTGACTTTGTTATTTTTTAAAATAACAACCAGAATCACTTATTTTTGAATGGTTTGATGTCCCTGAAAATCCTGTATACATACAACACACGAAAACACGACGTAATTTTTCAAAATTTCTAGGAAAGGTAGGCTCAAAATTCCGCCCATTGGGATATCGCGGGTTGGGATACATAGTTAAAATTAGAACTAAAATTTTCGTCGACTAAAGGTTTGATCGAGTAATACTTAATAATGATTTTTATTAATATTTACTAATATTAAATCATAACTTAATACCAATAATTCATTTACTAGGTATAGTTTTTATAAATTGTTGTTTGTTGTAAGCAATTGAATTTTACTTCACTTGCGGTTATCAGACTTGGACCATCGTTCGTCCGTGAAGTTACACACTATGGGTATAGCTGAAAATCAGTGTCTTGCTTCTTTCAGCAAACCCAACACTGAGCTACTGCCCATTTGCATCACTACGGCACACTGCTCACCACGTATTTTATATTTTACATTTGCTTTTTAGTTTTCATTTAGTTGCTTTCTTTCTTTAGTTAGTTGTTTTTTTCTACATAATTAATTAGTTTTAACGAAAGTAGATTATATTTATGTTTATATATGTGCCTTGTGTGATGCAATAAATGATATCTATATCGATGTCGGCTTGAAGCCAACGCTATAAGCGCGGTTGGGCCCCAGTAATACACTTACCAGCTAATGGTACATTGTGTGAATCCGACTTGCTCGGCTGCGGCGCCGTACTATACATGTATTTGAACAAGAGATCGGTCACGCTGCGAGGTATACCACCACCACGGTCTGACATCTGAAGACGAACAAACAAAAACAATATTTCAAATAAACATACGAAGATAGGCGCGAAATACATTATAGGGTAATTAATTTGAATTAATTGCCGGCCTGCCAATCACAGGGTTGCGGGTTTGATTCCCGCCTCAGACAAGTATTTATGCTTAGATATTTGTCTGTGGTCTGGTTGTTTCTATGTATTATAAGTATATATTTACAAAAGAAAAGTATATAAGTAGTATACCCGTTGTGTAGCACCCATAACACAAGTCTAGTTACTTAACTTGGGGCTAGATGGCGCTGTGTGGAATGTCCTGCAATATTTATATTTGTTTATTGAATTTGGACTTAGGAAACACGTTTTCCTCTTCAAACTTATTACAAAATATTTATTTATTTATTTTAACTGTTTCACAAAAAAAAAATTTTAAAAGTGTTAAGTTTACTCTAGCTATCACGGTTCATGAGAATCAGCCTGGTGACAGACGAACGGACGAAGAGTCTTGGCAATAGGGTCCCGCTTTATCCTTTGGCAACGAAACTTTAAAAAATTAACTAATCACAAAAAAAATTTTTTTTTCTTAATTACGAGGGATTTTTTTTAAACGAAAATAATATAAAATTACAAATAAAAGATATCCTCAAGCGCGTCTCCCCGAGGCTTTGTTTCCAGAAGGCTGGCAACATTTCCCCTCTGGATGGCCAGACTGACCCTTTGAGCGATAAAGCAACCAGCCATGTGTAGTGTAATATATAATAAGATTCCCGAAGATTTTAAATCTCTGCCATTTAATTTATTTATTAAGAAACTGCGTACTTGGTTAATTGACAAGAGATTTTACTCAGTTCAAGAGATTTTAAATTTAAAATGACATTGATATTATTTTATTTTTGACATTGTATTTCATTATTTTTCTTTGACATATAATTTAATTTTACCACATGACTTGTAATTCAATATCAAATATTTTAAATTGAATTAATTAAGATTTTTTTAAATTTAGCATGCCAAATACTGGCAAGGTATGTGATACGCTACTAATATTTAAGACCTACTGTTACCATACTTTATGCAAATAAATATCTTTATCTTTAGCCCTCCGATTAAAAATAATTATACACGGTGTAACAAGGGGGGGGGGGTAAATAGGTTGCTGGGGGTTGGGGGACCTCAATATCTATCGATTTAACCCCCCTGTATGTTTAGCAATATTTAGTGGTTCAAAAGTTATTTGGGTTTAAGTGAAATTTAGGCAAAATCAGATTTCACCCTGAACTTTGCAATTACCGCCAAACTATGAGGTCTGCGATTCTGCCTTTTTTTGTGAAACAAGTTTAATAGTGAACGTTTTGTACTCCTACACCAATCAGAGTCTTAGATGTATAAAACTCAAAATAAAACCATTTAAGTAATTTTTTGTTCAAAATCTAATGATTACAATATCTTTGTATGGTTCTAAAAAAAATTTTTACAGATGTTTTTTTCTGCAACCTATCTTAAAAACTACTGGCTATTTTTTAACCCAAATAACTTTTGAACCACTAAATATTGCAGAACATTCAGGGGGGTTAAATCGATAGGTACTGAGGTCCCCCACCCCCCAGCAACCGATGATCCACCCCCCTTACACCGTGTAAAATAATATGCTTATTTGTCTTACCTTAACAGAAACATCTTCCTTCCCCAACACAAGATTGACAGTGATCGGTGGTGGGCTGTTCTCGTGCGTCTCCATGACGGCCCTCATTGAGTTCTTGAAGAGCTCGAACAGCATGTGGTAGAGGTGGGATGGTACGTACACCACTGGCATTGGACGTTCGCTTGACACTTCAAATTTAAAAAAAAAAACAAATTAGTACTTAAGTAGGTACATAAAAATTTAATTTTAGAACGTAGTTCCTTATCGCGCGTTGCGAAAGGAGGCTAGACGGAAAAAATTAAGACCAAAAGTTGTAACGACCCTTTTTTGCTATATTTGTAAGCCGTGCGGCGTGCGCGTGTTTCTCTGTCTGTCTCTCTCTCTCTCTCATAGAAAGCAAGCCAGTTTACTAAAATTGAGCATACTGATTAAGTTTATATTACATTATATTTGTTAACTAGCTTATGCCCGCGACTTCGTCCGCGTAGAAGTCTAAAGCTTGAAGTAGATTAGACCAAAAAATCACGCTGTCCCATACAAAGTTTGCCCCCCTTTTCACCCCCTAAGGGGTAGAATTTCGGAAAATCTTTTCTTATCGGATGCCTACGTCATACAAAGAACACACCCTCTAAGTTTCAGGTCTCTACGATCCGCGGTTTAGGCTGTGCGTTGATCCGTCAGTTAGTCATTCAGGACAAAGCATTTTATATGTATAGATTTATCCCCTAATGCAAAAGTGTAGTGTAAATTATGATCACCTACCTCCATTTTGCAGCAACTGCAACTCGGGCGATGCCAAATAATACCGATCGCAGAGGAACCTGGCGTTTTCGTACGCATCCCTGACGACAGCAGCGACATCGCACGCCGGGTCTATAGAGCCAATATGTCGTCCGCCGGCTCCCATACCGTTCACTGACGCTTTCCCGCCCATTTGTTCACCGAACAGTAATGCTAGAATATAAACAAATATATATAATTAGTACTAGCAGTGCTCCGCAGTTTCACCCGCGTAACTCCTGATCCCGTGGGAATATCAGGATAAAAAGTAGCCTATAGCCTTCCTCGATAAATGGACTATCCAACACAAACATATTTTTTCAATTCGAACCAGTAGTTCCTGAGATTAGCGCGTTCAAACAAACAAACAAACTCTTCAGCTTTATAATAATATAAGTATAGATACCAGCTTTTGCCCGCGACTTCGTCAGCGTAAAAGTTGTAAAGGGTTCAAATAGGTTATTTTTTTACTTAATACTATAAGTGTCAAAATAACACACATAAAAAAAATACGCGACGAATTGAAAACCTCCTCCTTTTTTGAAGTCGGTTAAAAACGTTAAATCAAAAGCAATAAGGAGTATTGATATCAACATCGAAGCTAATATAACTTTGTTCCCCTTTTTAACCCCTTTTTGGTTAAGTGAAAATAAATGAAATTTAACTGAGATAAATCAAGTGAATAAAATAGGAGTGCATAAATAACAAGGAGCTTCTAAACGATAATTAAATTACTCCACCGTGTTGCTGCTGCCCTGGTACGACTGCGAACCCGAACCACTAGCGAGGTATTATGAATCCCTCTGTTTGCACTAAGCTAATCAGCGCATGCGCAACTGCCGACATCTTGAGCATAGCAACTCGACCACGCCCTCAAGACGCATCATTCGCTGACCGCGACCCACCCGCTTGATTGACAGGTGACGCTATTGGCAATAGGTACGCACTGACCACTACGTACGAGTATCGACCTCCTTAGTGGTATACTCGCCTGGTAGAATGGATAGTGACAGCACACAAAAGGGGAAAGATTCAAAACCGAATAATAAAAAACAAAATAAACACAATACAAGAGCTAAAAGGCAAAGAGAAAACGACAGTATTGGGTCAGAGTCTGACTATCAAGATGATCTACAGCGGATAGAATCCATGATAAAAACCCAAGCTATTGAACTAAAGAAGATCGCGCCTGTGCTACTAGAGATAAAAAAGACGAACTCGAATATAGAAAACTCCATCGCTTTTCTTACGACGCAAAATGAGGAATTGAAGAATAAACTTGAAAAACTAGAAAGTCAATCTAAAAGCGACAAAGAACACATAGCAATTTTGGAGGATAAAAGTAAAGTAAAAAGTAAGAAGGAAGAAAAGAAGAACACTCCCATTATCATTGAGACCTCATCGACCATATTGAAAGCCGAACTACTGAAAAATTGTAAGGCGTACAACATTAAAAACAAAGAAAAACTATGTACTAAGCACCTCGGACATAACCAAAATCCAGATACTCCTATATTCCATTATGCCATATCGTAAGGTACTAAATATCAATTTTCTTTTAGCATATAAGTAGTTATAAGTTAGAATTTATTTTTGTTTTTGTTGTATGTAATCATTTTGCGTTCTGTTTTTATGGTGCAATAAAGTGTTTATCTATCTATCTATCTATCTATCTATTCGTTGCTGAGCAGCTTACTTCCAAAGGAGCTCGCTTACACTTCCTTGCGAGAGAGTTCACCAAGACAAAATCCTTTAAATTCTGTTGGACCGCTTATGGCAGAGTATACGTGAGGAAGAATGAAACATCTCCCATAATTGTAATTAGAAGTGAGGCACAGGTACAGAACTTAATTAACAAATGACTATATGATTCTTATTACTTGGTGAGGTCATCAGTTTTTTGCTTTTGTGTTTTAATTTTTGTGATTTTGCTTATATGTGCAATGTTTATGTTTTTCATAGGAATACAAATAACCTGTTCAAATGCGATGAAGTTGACAGATAAATTACTCTACCTAACTGATACTCATATCATCACTAAATTCCAAGACAATTTCTCACACACACTCAAACAAGACGATGCGCATAATGTACATTATAATATTTACCTAAATATCAACCACTTCTTCAAATCAGTGGCTAAGCCCAAGCTGAAGAAGCGACAGTTCTCTTTATGTCAATTTGTTTTGAGTGACTTAAAATACGCTCTGCATACAATTTCCTCTTGGTATAGATTTTCATCTGCACCGCGAGCACAGTTGACGAAATCGACTTTACTTGTCTGCTTTCATGGATAGCACAATATCAGCTCTGGAAGAATTGGACAATTTGGATATAGCTAAGGCATGTGTGTGCCAGCTACAAGACTTCCATAAGCAAATTCAATGTAACAGCTCAGATTTGTCTATCGTATCGCAGAATATCAGAAGTATTTACAAGAATTTTGATGATTTATCACTGAACATTTCTCAACTAAATGTAGAAGTTGACGTTATTATTCTCAGTGAAAGTAGGCTTACTACAGATAAACCAACTCCTTATTTGCCTTGTTACGCATCGTTCACTACAACTCATCATCTTAATCACTGTGATGGTGTAGCAGCGTATATTAAAAACAGTTGTAAGCCAATTGTAAAGGAGATAATGTTGGCACACGCATCCTGCTTGCAGGTCCATATATCTGATTTGGTAATACTGGGAATCTACAGATCGCCCTCTAACAAAAATGCGGAGGAATTTCTTGTCTCTTTAAGTAACCATTTGGAATCCCTAGTCAACTCTAAAAAGCTCATAATTACAGGTGATTTAAACATAAATATCTTATATAATCCTGATGAAAAAAGTTACGAACGTACAAATAGGTTGCTCTATCTTGAAATCCTTTCTAAACACGGTTTGCTGCCTGGGCACTGTCTCCCTACGAGAGGTAAAAACTGCCTAGATCATTTTATATTAAGACTAAAAGTTAGTACCTTAGCTGAGATTGTCGTCATAGACACCACTGTAACTGACCATCTCATGATATTCATGAAATTATCTAGAGTACAAAACCAGTACCGTGAAATATCCAAAACTAAAAGAACAATTAACTATAGCAAAGCATTAGATATTATTACTAATAGTGAGATAGGAAATTTGATATTGTGTAGAGACCCCGAGGCAGTGGCCTATCTGCTTGAGGAGATACTTAGTAAATGCATAATAGATAACACCCTTACAACCCAAACATCAGGAAAAGCTCGTTTAATTAAACCGTGGATGACTAAAGGCGTTTTGCGTTGCATTCGCAACCGAAATAACATGCAAAGAAAATTGCGCCTCGATGCAGAAAACATTACATTACGTATTACATATAAAAGGTATAGAAATTACTGCAATGCCTTAATAAAGAAACTGAAAAGACAGTATGAACGAGATCAATTGGAGAAGGCCAGTAGCAATCCTAAAACACTATGGAAAACTATAAATAGAATTACAAACCGTAGAGCGCGCAAAAGTAACAATACAGAGCTACTGAACATTAAACCATCGCCGATAGAGTCAATTGACTCTGTCAACACTTTCTTCGCAAATGTCGGCAAAACGTTGGCTGAGAAAATTACATGTCATACTCGTGATTGTCTTGGAAATGAATTTCTTAGCGCAAATTCATCTCAAGTTTCGTCTTTTGTCCTGTTAGACACTGACTCTGAGGAAGTTAAACAGGTGCTAATGACATTAAAATCGGATAGCGCACCTGGTGTAGATAATATTCCCACTAAGTTTATAAAACTCGCATGCACTCATGTCATCCCAGTAATTGTCCACCTAGCAAATTTATGCTTTCAAAATGGAACTTTCCCTGCTAACCTAAAAAGGGCAATAATAACTCCGGTCTATAAGAATGGGAATAGAGACGACACATCAAATTATAGACCAATCTCAGTTCTGACTGCCATTTCCAAAATACTGGAGAAGCTGATTAACACACGTTTAATAAAATATCTTAACAAATTCAATTTACTTTCACCATCACAATATGGTTTTAGAGCCGGTCTGTCCACAGAAGACTCTGTTTCTGCTCTGACTTCTCTTATAGTAAAAAAAGTAGACGAAAAGGAGAAATGCTTGGCGGTTTTTCTGGATTTAAAAAAGGCTTTCGATACAGTTTCTATACCCATTCTTATTCGTAGGCTCGAATCCATTGGAATTAGAGGAATCCCTCTCAAAATGTTTGAAGAATACCTTTCAAACAGGAAGCAATTAGTCAAAATAGGAGACCTTGTGAGCCAAGAGACAAGTACTAATTACGGAGTCCCACAGGGCAGCGTCCTAGGACCTACACTTTTTCTTCTATACATTAACTCACTCTGCAACATGCAGTTAAGCAATGGGCACATATTTACGTATGCTGATGATACGGCGATTGTTTTTACGGGACATACTTGGAGGGATGTCAAGGAATCAACAGAGTCTGGATTACGTAGAGTAGTCAAATGGCTAAACTCAAGCTTGCTTACCTTAAATGTTGCTAAAACGAACTTTATGTGTTTTACTATTAATAACAATACTCAACCTCATATTAATATAAGAACCCACGTCTGTAACAGTAATGATCTAAATTGTCAATGCCCGTTTATAGCCAAAATCAATTGCACAAAATATCTGGGCGTTGTAATTGATCAAAGGCTATCATGGCATCTACATCTGGAGCAGGTAATGAAGAGAATCAGAGGTCTCATGTGGATCTTCAAGAAACTTAGACACATAGCCACCCCAGATCTACTCAATCATATATACATTTCACTAGTACAATCAATTATTACTTACTGTATTCCAATCTGGGGTGGAGCTACAAAAACTAAGTTTTTAGAATTAGAAAGGTCTCAAAGGTCACTATTAAAAGTGATATACATGAAACCATACAAATTCTCAACAGCAGAGTTATACAGTCTAAGTGATCTACTCTCGATTCGCAAGCTATATATTTTACTTGTCATACTCAAACTGCACAAGAATTTGCCTTTTGACTGCTCAAAATTAGAAAATAGAAGAAACACAACTGTTGCGCCTGTAGTATTTGGAAATACGAAATACTCATCACGACAATACAATAGACAATCATCATACATCTATAATCAGGTGAACAATGAATTACACATATATAGCATGACATACCACGACTGCAAATCAAAAATCACAATATGGTTGAAGTCTAAAACGTATGATGAAATTGAATCTCTTTTGACACACATTGTATAACAGCTAGCCTCTTTTTAATTGTTGAATATTGTTCACACTCACTCGTTGATTTTTGGGGACAGGGTAAATCCACGTACCCAGGGTCTTAAGATCCTGGGGTGACTTGGTAAGCGCTGTGCTCAGAAACATCTGTTTTTACAATTATATAACACCGCCACATTTGCTTTTTATAATTAGTAATTTTTTAATTTAATATTAATTTATTTGCCTTTATGTTGAGATTGGAGATTGTGAAGTATTTATCTTTTTTGTTTTACCATGACTTAGTTTATTTCTTGATAATTTTGCCTCTACGATCAATTTAATTATTGTTTTATTGTTTTATTATAAATTTAATTTGCTTTAATGACATGCTTTTCATTATTATTGTGTGATGGATTTTGTTTACCCTTTTATTTTGTTATTTATGCTGAATTTCGAGAATTTTTTAATTTTAATTTTTAATTTTGATTCTGTTTTTATTTTATTGATTGCCATTGTGCTAATATTTAAACTTTGATTCGAGATTTTAATTACTTATTATTTTATATTTTTATTTTTGTAATTTGATTTATATATACATCTTTAATTCCGAGATTAATTTGAATGTAATATTTGGTATGATTGTAAAATTTGACATATTTAAATGTATTGCTTACGTAACACTAAACTGGAAGACCAGAGTCTCCTACCACAGGTAGTTTAATACTTAGAAGGAGACTCTGTATACTGTGTAAACTTATGTAATTTTAAATATGTTACTGAAATAAACTTTTTTGTATTTTGTATTTTGTATTTTTTGGTGGGGATGAATTTCAACAAAATACGAAAAATACAACATAATAAAGAATTTTTATGCGAAGTAGATGGAATCCGTTGTTCCATACAAACTTTGCCCCCTTTTTTACCCCCTAAGGGATAGAATTTTGTCACTGGCGGTCAGTCAGACAATTAATTTTTAAAGAAGTTAGCTCTTACCCACTTGCACCTGCCCTCCTGCCAAATATGGGTATTGCAAATCAAGAGTCGCCCCGCATCCTTACATGGTTTAGAAATAAATATTTTTGCTCAATTCTTTCATATCTTTAAGTTTTTTCTTACTAACGCCAACCTTGTTATTTTTATGACGTCAAAAGTGCGGCACATTATGACTCTGCCTCGGGCGACAGTGTCCCATACTACGCCACTGATTAATGTATGGAAAATAAATGGTTTTTAAACTTACTGTGTTGATTAATCAACATCCTGATGCTGATCCTGCTCATATAGAACCTATCCAAGAAGTACTGTATGGAGTTCTCAATGCCGACATCAACTTCATGGGATTCCTTCAGCTCCAACACACCTTGGGCCATCGTTTGGACGACGTCAGCGTGACGGTTCCGTATGTGGATTAGACGTTCGCAGAACCTGTTGGAGAACAAGTAAATTGTTAGAGAGAATTTCTTTTATGTACGCGCATAGACGTCAGAATGGAGGCACCTAATAAATCCTGTTACTTTATCTTGGTTTTCTGAAGGAAGAGCAAGGCACGACTGGCTCGAAGTTGTGTCTCAACGGAAAAGTCGCTAAAGGAGTCATAAAACTTCTGCGCAAGCATACCTGTACTCTATCGGACTTCGACTGTTGGCGGAACACCAATAGGTTTTTAGTAGGAAAGCCTCCGGCCGCCTACCATCCTCAGGCTGGAGGCAGCCCCACATACCTCCATCAGTGTGGCGGGAGGATGCAATAATAAATTTTCTCATGCATAAAAAAGTGGCTCTCTGAATATGTACGCGCATAGGCTTAACCCAGAAAAACTTCAGAAAGGAGGCATCTCAGATAAAGTAACAGGCCTTTCTTCGGACGGGTCGGAGCAGTTCTCGTTCCACTGCCGTCTTCCCTGATTTAGGGGTCTTTAAGTCACGAATGTATCTTCTAAGTAAGCGTACTACATCTTGGACCGCATAACCATGAGTGAGATAGCTGGAGTGGCAATTGGCGGGGCATGTGGCTCTTAGAACTGATGGCCGTTAGGGCCGAAAAGTCCTAGATTGGAGACCACGTGGAAGCGCAGCGCGGGATGGCCTCCGGCTAGATGGACGGACGACTTAATTAAGGTAGCGGGAAGTCGTTGGACGCAGAGAGCATGCGACCGATCGCTTTGGAAGTCTTTGGGAGAGGCCTATGTTCAGCAGTGGATGTCCTGTGGCTGATATGATGATGATGAGATAGTGGTCAAACGATGACCTATATATACTTACTGTGTCAGAACAGTCTGTTCCGGCTCCATCTGTTCGAACTGTATGATCTCTTCGAAGGAGCGCTCGTACCACTGGTTGACGAGGCCGACTGATGGCATACGGAGCAGGTTCTCAGGGAGGAGGGCTATCTCTTTCATTATGTTGGCTAACCTGAAACGTAACGGAGAAATTTATTAGTATCTAGCCCAAAGAAAATTTGGTTACAGCTGTTATAATGTAGGCATCCGCGATGGATTTTAAAACGTTATGCAGACAAAGTCGCAGGGAAAAGCTAGTCCATATCCCAACTAATTAGCATACATATCCCAGCTAAATAGCTTTGTTTTTATTTAATGTTATTTGAAATTGGTGTTTACAATAAAGAATTTATCTATCTATCTATCTAATAAGGGCCACTAAAACGTTTTAGAGCGGTGTTGGCTTAGTGGTAGATAGCCCGACTTTCATTCTGAAGGTCATGGGTTCGAATCTCAGCCGGCCGTGCACCAATGGATTTTTCATAAGAAAAAAATTATGTGCGCTAATTGACATTGCTCTTACGGTGAAGGAAAACATCGTGATGAACCCGCGGCTTAGTTGGCTCCAGAAGTATTGACAAGTTCTCTCCTCTGGACACGGTCGACTAAGCTGAGAGGGTAGTAGGTGCTGGGCAAGCCTACTCCATCCTCACGCAAAAAGGACCCAATTAAAAGAGTCTAGTTGCGGAAAAAAGCCCGTATACATACATACATACTAAAAGGTTTTTAAAAACCTTGATATTGGTAACAAAATTACAAAAAAATAAATAATTGTATTGTTTTTCAGATTACCAATAAAGCAAATATTTATCTAATTACCTGTTTTCAAGTAGTGTGTCCTTTTTTAACCGACTTCAAAAAAAGGAGGAGGTTATCAATTCGGCTGTATGTATTTTTTTATTACTAAATATTTAGTTTTTAATTAAGGTGGCAGGTGGCCCTTATTATGATTTTGATTTTGATGAAACTTGGTATGAGGATACATTGATTCATTGACAGTAACATAGGCTAATTTTTATCCCGATATTCCCACGGGATCGGGACTTATAAATAAATATAACAGGACATTCCACACGCTATCTAGCCCCAAGCTAAGTCACTAGACTTGTGTTATGGGTGCTAGACAACTCATATACTACTTATATACTTTTTTTGTAAATATATACTTATAATACATAGAAACAACCAGACCCCAGACAAATATCTAAGCATACATACATGCCTGAGGCGGGAATCGAACCAGCAACCCTGTGTTTGGCAGTCCGGCATGGTAACCATTGTGCCAACTGGGTCGTCAATTACTTACGCGGGTGAAACCGCGGAGCGCAGCTAGAAGGTATAAAAATTAAAATAACCTTGTCAAATGGAAACAACATCCATTAAATTAAACAACGCTAGAGCGTCCGGTAAATAAATAATTAACTACTGCGAATTATTCCAACATCCTCTTTGTACTACGTCGCATAGAGTTCTTGTAATCTATACTTATATTATAAAGCTGAAGAGTTTGTTTGTTTGTTTGAACGCGCTAATCTCAGGAACTACTGGTTCGAATTTAGAAATTATTTTTGTGTTAGATAGTCCATTTATCGAGGAAGGCTTATAGGCTACTTTTTATCCCGATATTCCCACGGGATCGGGAGTTACGCGGGTGAAACCGCGGAGCACTGCTAGTAAATTAATATTGACCGACATTGCACATTTTGACGACCCAGTTAGCACAATGGTTACCACGCCGGACTGCCAAACACAGGGTTGCGGGTTCGATTCCCGCCTCAGACAAGTATTTATGCTTAGATATTTGTCTGTGGTCTGGTTGTTTCTATGTATTATAAGTATATATTTACAAAAGAAAAGTATTTATGTAGTATATCCGTTGTCTAGCACCCATAACACAAGTGTAGTTACTTAACTTGGGGCTAGATGGCGATGTGTGGAATGTCCTGTAATATTTATTTAATTTATTTATTTACCTACTAAAGAAATAACAAAAAGTCGTCTTGCGAAAACCGGCAAATTACGTGGGGAACAAATCTCTTGCCATGGCGCCTCCGCCGGGTCGTGGCAGACTGGGTAGGTTATGCCTCGTAGCCTACGACGTAGCCTAACCTACGTAGCCTAACCGCTATTAAGGCTCTCCTGGATTCGGAACCTGAATGTGATCTGTTTGCGGATGAGTGGAGATCGATATTGTCAGTATGTTTGAAGTTTTGTGAGAGATATGCATGTTAGCGTGATCAAATTATTATTATTGTAATTATTATTTTTTTGTCTAAGTCAATTAATATAAATGGTAATGTATCGTTTTAATTGACTATAATAATAAATAAATAAATAAGTATTATATAAATAGTTTTCATCCAAACCGGAGGTTGTCCTTGGTTGCACTTTATAGTGTAGACAGGGATAATCACCGGGTTAGAATCCACCCCATTGTTTGCTATTATACTTGTTATTGTAAAAGGCCTCTACGTGTTGGCTTCGGCTCCACGCACGCCTTCCAAAGGTCCGGGGCTCCATAGCCCCGTGATACAGGACGTATAACAGACAATAAATAAATAACACAAGTCTAGTTACTTAACTTGGGGCTAGATGGCGATGTGTGGAATGTTCTGTAATATTTATTATTATTTATTTATTTTATAGCACGCAGTGCCATCTAGCCACAAGCTTAGCAACTACGCAATTATCACACATATCTTAATTTTTAACCCACTCAAAAACGACGGGGTGTTATAAGTTTGACGTGTCTGCGTGTGTCTGTGCGTGTGTCTGTCTGTGGCATCGTAGCTCCCGAACGGATGAACCGATTTTGATTTTGTTTTTTTTGTTAAAAGGTAAATTAGTCGGGAGCGTTCTTAGCTATGTTTGATCAAAATCGGTTCAGCTGTCTGAAAATGATGGGGGATTAAAGTCGGGGCTATATTCTATTCGAAAAATGTGTGCTTGAGTTTGACAAAAATGAAAACTGCTTTTTAGATTTATGAAAAAGCCATTACCCCCTAGCCAGGAATCGAACCTGTTTCATTCGGGTTCTCGAATAATTCAAATCTATAATGCTCTGACTACACCACACAAAGCCGAAAGAAAGCATTTAGTGAGTACAAACACACGACAAACATAGGAACAATGAAAACGTGACCGATGACGTCAAACTTTTTTGTAAATACCGGAATTCACAAAAAAGTGTGACGTCATCGGTCATGCCGGTGTTCATCGAATGATAAGACATTATCACGTCAAAAAGAAAGCGTGATAATATAAAACTTGACATACAGACAGACAAAGTAACTCGTTTAGTAGGGATGAGATCATGAATCAAATAGGTATTTAGTTTTTACCTACAAAGTCGATGTTTACGCGAAATAATCGCGCAAAATATTATCACCGTATTTGGTCAAATGTTGTGATGATTTACTGATGGTATAAGGAAACCTCTTATCATTTGTTATTTAGATCTCTAAATTGTTATCAGTATTGTCAATCATTTTTCGAAAAAATTTGATGATATATTGCGCGTAAACAGCGACTTATATTATCAAGATAAAAAATCGGCGGTGACACACGGACAGACGGACAAGAAAGTGATCTTATAAGGGGCCCGTTTTTAACCTTTGAGGTGCGGAACCCTAAAAAAAGCATGAAATTGAAATGCGTTTCATTTATTGTGCGTAAATGAGGGCCACTTCTGTGCAAAATAAACAACTTTTGTTCTATGACTTTTGGGAATTCGAACATTTATTGTTTTAATTTTGAGGATAATTATGTACATTCGAAAATCAGCTGATGTTTTTAATCAAAGGTCAATCAGAGTTAGAACAGTAGATGAAACTTAAAAATAAGTATAATCAAGGTTAATGACCTCTCCGTGTAAGCAACAGCTGATTCTCAGGTATAAAAATAATCTCAAAATATTCAAAAAATGTTCGAATTTCCAAAAGTTGTAGAACAAAAATTATTTGTTTAGATGCTTAGAAGTGGCCCACAACCGATTGCTAGTATAATTACTAATTAGCCTGTATAGGGTTCCGTATTTTCCTCGTACGGAACCCTAAAACCGAGCAAAATTAAGTATTAATTTAATTCCGGTAACAGCTAGTTTTTTCAGTTCGATAACAACATTTTGTTTTTCTAAAACGACAAAGTTAACTCGATACCTCAAAAGTATGCGACCTCACCTGAACGAAGTCTCAACTTAACTTCGTTAAGAAACATTCATAAAATAGCATTTCAAAATATTATGGTTAAAAAAACGTGCCAGATAACCTTTTTGTAATATTTTTATTACATTCCAAAGTCAACAATAAAGATTATTTTATAAATCTTTTTATTGTTTTGTGAAATTATAAACAAGCACGTGGACTATGTACTATTCTGAGGCATTTGTAACGTAATAGTAGAGAGGCCAATTGTCAAAAAGCCGCTTAATTACAAAGTTCGTAGAAGTGGAATAGTACCTTGTTATTGGTGTGAAAGTCACTCATTGAGTCCGCAGACGGAGTTTGGCGCTAATACTTCGAGGGACTTAATGAGTCTTTTACCCGAGGTAAACACTGTGCTTTTCATTACGAATAATACATAAAATTCTTCATAATAACGAGAATGAATGAGAGACTCCATACTCCTTTGGCAGTATGCATGAGCCGTGTAAAGCCATAATCGTTATTCTTTGGTGTTACCTAAAGCAAGGAGATTAGGTTTTTGAAGTTCCTATTGCGTAATGATACTGATACTGGCTACAAGCACATTGCACAAGCCGCGCTTAGCCATAATTTGACATGACTTTCAGCCCTAGGGCGACTTTCCCTAGGGCTAAAAGTTTTTCTTTCTACACGCTCTTCAGGCATCTTTAGACCTACTTTCGGAGTACGAGTAATGAAAAGGTTCATTTCATTTATTTGCATTCATATGGTAGGTAAAATAGATGTTACAATAGGCATACAAGTTCACATATGAGCCCTGCCGGGCATTGCAATAGCGTGCGGTATACAAATAAACTTAAATAGGTGTTTAGATTTTGTCGGCTATCGTGATAACCATTTATCCGATTTGAGCAAATTAGATATTAAATAAGAGGTAGTAAGATTTGCAACAAAACATTCGAAGTCATTTTTATTGTATTTTGACCAATAAACTTCTATATATTCCTTTATCTATACTAATATTATAAAGCTGAAGAGTTTGTTTGTTTGTTTGTTTGAACACGCTAATCTCAGGAACTACTGGTTCGAATTTAGAAATTCTTTTTGTGTTGGATAGTCCATTTATCGAGGATGGCTATAGGCAATTTTAGCTATAGGCTTTTTATCCCGATAATCCCACGGGATCGGGAGTTACGCGGGTGAAACCGCGGAGCACTGCTAGTCTTCTATATGTGCCAATATTTGAAAAAAGTAAATAAAATGAGTTCTTTTTCTAAATATAATACGTTTGTTAGGCAATATACCTACCCGATTATTATTTAAATAAGATTAACATTTTAGCAGTAAATATTTAGCTACTTGTAGTGTTTCTCCAAGTTTTTGTTTTCCAAATTACTCTAAAAATAATAAAATTTTAATGCATTGTGCTAGTTATGTGTTTCGAAAAAAAAAAAACTTTTAAAATACTTTTAAATATTACTTTAAATATAATATTTTGTTACAAATTTTACAACCTCTCATTTGATACCTAGTTTGCTGAAATCGGATAAATGATTATCGCAATAATCGACAAAATCTTAACTATTAGACGCCATCTTTGTGACGTCATAGATTGCACCCCCACCACTTTAGACAGTGACAACATGTAGTTTGATAGTCAGTAAGCCACGCTGATTCCAACGATACCTGTTGTAAGGAAAATCTCTTACCTTACTGGTAATTCTTTCCGTAGAAATAAATACGACTTCCTCTCGCAAGCATTTAGACCTGAAAAAAAAAAGAAAACACATAATAAAAATCAATAAATAAATAAATATTGCAGGACATTCCACACATCGCCATCTAGCCCCAAGTTAAGTAACTAGACTTGTGTTATGGGTGCTAGCCGACGGATATACTACTTATATACTTTTCTTTTTGTAAATATATACTTATAATACATAGAAACAACCAGACCACAGACAAATATCTAAGCATAAATACTTGTCTGAGGCGGGAATCGAACCCGCAACCCTGTGTTTGGCAGTCTGGCATGGTGACCATTGTGCCAACTGGGTCGTCAATGAACAACAATTGCGTGTCAGCTCTTTCTGTCACCAGGTTGTATCTCTACTTGTACTTGACCGGGCTGTTTTTCTTTCTCGACAAATGGACTATCCAACACAAATAGTACATTGTTACCCTAGGTGTGAAAGTCACTCATTGAGTCCCGAGACGGAGGATATACTAATAGTTCGAGGGACTTAATGAGTCTTTTACCCGAGGTAAACACTGTGCTTTTCATTACGAATAATAAAAATTCTTCATAATAACGAGAGTGAATGAGGGACTCCATACTACCTCTGGCAGTATGCATGAGCCGTGTGAAGCCATAATTGTTATTCTTTGGTGTTACCTAAAGCAAGGAGGTTAGGTTTTTGAAGTTCCTAATGCGTAATGATACTGATACTGGCTACAAGCACATTGCACACGCCGCGCGAAGCCATAATTTGACATGACAGCTGTCAGTGAAAGCGATTTTTCCTAGGGCTGAAAGTTTTTCTTTCTACATGCTCTTCAGGCATCTTTAGACCTACTTTCGGAGTATGAGTAATGAAAAAGAATTTTTCAATTCGAACCAGTAGTTGTTCCTGAGATTAGCGCGTTCAAACAAATAAACAAACTCTTCAGCTAATATAACTAATATTAGTATAGATTAAAGCCAATATTGAGTTGGTGAGAGTAAAATTTCTATTTACTTTCTGGCTTAGAAAATGACAATTTAACGCCAAGTGTAAGGATAAAATAAAGCGTAAGATTTAATATAAGATAAGGTGCAATGGGAGCCAAAAGCAAAATACCCTCTGCTTATAAATATATGTAATTTTGAAAATTGTTGTTGTTGTGAAATCTTTTCCTACTTCCTAAATTCGAAAAAAAAAATATTGATGGACATTCCACACATCGCCATCTAGCCTCAAGCTAAGTAACTAGACTTGTGTTATGGGTGCTAGACAACGGATATACAGCATAATACTTTTCTTTTGTCAATACAACAACCAGAACAACCAGACCACAGACAAATATCTAAGCATAAATACTTGCCTGAGGCGGGAATCGAACCCGCAACCCTAGGTTTGGCAGTCCGGCATGGTGACCATTGTGCCAACTGGGTCGTCTAATGCATGTATCCATTGCCACATATTATCTTCTAAAATACCTATTTATTATTTTTAAACCACTTAATTCATTAACTGACTTCAATAACCGCTGATAGCTAAGTTTTATCTCTGAGGTAATGAAGAAAACTATAAAATGAAATTAAGTTACAAATTACTAATCCATATCTAAAACTAAGTAATTTTAAAGTATATTTTGTGGTTAAATTAAATTGTAAATATCCTACTAATATTATAAATAAGAAAGTTGTGTGTGTTTATCATTCACGCAAAAACTACTGAACCGATTGCGATGAAACTCGGTATGTAAATAGCTGGATATCTGATACTAGCTACGCTCCGCGGTTTCACCCGCGTAAGTCCCGATCCCGTGGGAATATCAAAATAAAAAAAAGCCTATAGCCTTCCTCGATAAATGGACTAGAGACCAGGGGCCTTATTCTCCCATTTTGCGTTAAAGGATTTACCATTGTCATTATATCGAGACTGTTGATATTATATCGAGATTGTTACTTTATTTGGTATTCTGCTAAAGTGTTAATAACATCGCAATAGAATTGCGATGGAGTCTCAATGGAATGGTAATAGATACGTCGCTGGTGTTGCCTAGCAACATGGTATATGTTGCTAAGCGATATACCGTTTTGACAACTATCGAGATTCCATTAAGCCACGATTCTAAAGCAGAATACCAAAGTGAGTCAGTGGTGCATCAGTGGTGTTTCGATAGAATAGTTAACATCAGAAGAATACCAATTTGACATGTAATGTCATATTTTGACATTAAATGTCTATAACGATTCCATCGACACTCTATTTAAACACAATTGTGTTAGTAGACTTAGGCCCCTGGATTAACATGTAGGCTACTGTTTATCCCGATATTTCTACAGGATCGGGACTTACGCGGGTGAAACCGCAGAGCGCTGCTAGTTTATAATATTAGAAGTATTCTAAAGTAATTACGATTTTTAAACTCCGACGCAAAAACGACGGGTCGTTATAAGTTTGACGTGTCTGTGTCTGTGTCTGTGTCTGTGTGTGTGTGTGTGTGTGTGTGTGTGTGTGTGGCATCGTAGCTCCCGAACGGATGAACCTATTTCAATTTAGGTTTTTTGTTTTATTTAGATTAAATTAAAGGCTTCTTTTTACACCAATATTACAAAATCAAAAATACAAAAAAATATATATAAGAACACGATCGATACGAAAAGATGCCGATATTCCCACGGGATTACACGCGGGTGAAACCGCGGGACGTAGCTAGAGAATAAATGAATTTAATCGAATTATGCAAATAGAGATTAGATATTCTATTATATACAAGTAGATATACTATTTTTACACCTCACGTAGTTTTCAAGGTAAACAACATCATTGTGAATTATTTACATACAAGTTTATAGATAAGTGTTATTGTTTGTCAGTGCATTGCTTAATATAATGTTGGGATTCATATCCATTTATTTCATAAAACATGGGTTAACAATGATAGTTCACAGTGGTAGATAATATGTACAGCCATGATTCGCCTTATCGGCCATATGAAATTTTATTGGTGTATTTATAATTATTATTTTAAAATTTAGGTCAAAACTAGGTTGCGAAATATACCCATAACACAAGTCTAGTTAGTCTAGTTAGCTTGGGGCTAGATGGCGATGTGTGGAATGTCCTGAAATATTTATTTATTATACTTACCTACAAAGGTTATACATAATGAAAATAAGAATTATACAAATGTCAAAAAATGGCTCACAAAATTGAATGTCATAATATTAATATTAGTAGTGTCAAGTAATTACAAAAATAAGAATTATACAAATGTCAAAAAAAATATATTTTATAGTGCAGACAGAGTTTGGTGTCCACATCATACTTTGCTAACTTGTTATTGTAAAGGGCCTCTACGTGTTGGCTTCGGCCCCCACAGGTCCCAGGGTTTGGTGTCCACATCATCATCATCATCATCATCATCCGAGCGATGTTCCCGGTTGCATCCCTGGGAGCCCGGGGTCCGCTTTTCTACTTTTACGCCTCCACTTCGCATGATCTTCGGCATCCTGGTTAGTAAGGTCATTTGCACGCATATCGCCGTTTACGACGTCAAGCCAGCACTTATTGGGTCTACCCAGTCTGCCACGACCCGGCGGAGGTGCCATGGCAAGACATTTGTTCCCCATATAACTTGCCGGTTTTCGCAAGACGTGACCGTACCGTAGGCGACATTCTTGCAATTTATCTGCAATGTCTCGGACATGAAGGCTGCCCCGGATGTGATTTGGTGTCCACATCATACTATGCTAACTTGTTATTGGGCTTCTACGTGTTGGCTTCGGTTCCACACACGCCTTCCAAAGGTCGGGGGCTCCATAGGCCCGTTTGGTGTCCGCATCATACTTTCAGCATTTTTCGCTCTCTTATAGTTAAGAGGAAAGGGTACCGTCGCTCTCTCCATACAACTCGTCGACTGTTTCCTCCCTGGATAATGACACTGGCACAAATATTTTTGTTGCATAAAACCTATAACTGCCATGACTATGCCCCTATGTCTTGTTTTTTTTTAATTATCATAGAAATTAAGATAAAAAAAAAACAATACATAAGGGCATGGTCATGGCAGTTATAAGTTTTATTCAAAAAATATTTGCTCTAGTGTCATTATTCAGGGAGGAAACAGTCGACTACGTTTGTATGGAGAGAGCGCCAGTACCCTTTCCTCTTAAGGAAATACCTAAAGACCCATTCAAAACAAATCACCAGGGTCAAAGTCATTACCCTCTCTTTTGGGTTCGCCGTAGTCGGTTGAAAAGAAAAAGGCGTTTCGTGTCACGCAGGTTGTTGCACTATGACCGCCGTAAACAAACGTGTCCTTGACTATTCTTTAGAAATAGATCGATGATTGCATCGTACACGTGAAACGGAACGGGCAAAGTCCATTTGGAGAACGTCTCAGGTTATTTTTTTATCTAAACGACAATTCTGCCGTCATAAGGAAAAAGGGCGGATCTGACATTTTTGTCGTAATTGAGTTAAATATATATTTGAGATCAGTAAAAAAAGACGCATCTGTGAGTATTTTTAAATTTGCCTAAAACCAACAGAACCCTTCGTTTCTAACATTCAAATAAGACGCATTTGCGGTTTAGTTTATATACTACTTAATAGAAAAGACATTTCTGATGTATACTAAGTAGAAAAAACACATCTGAGTAGAAGTGTCTAATTTATTTACAAAATATGTTCTTGGTCATAAATTGAAAGGACGTTTTTGATTACTCATAAGAAGAAAAGACGGTTCTGCACAGAAGTGCCTTTTCATCTTATTATCACAAGCAATAGTAAGACGCATGTGGCAGTACCGCCTTTACTTCTTAGTATTGCTAGATGTGCGGGGTGAAGTGGGGCTCGCGGTTGTAAGACTCTGCAGTCAGTTGCGTCCAGGCAGTCGGAGGAGTGATTAGTATTCGTCGCGGCTCACGGCCGGCCAGATACAATTTACGCGGATATGGTAAGAAATAGTACATTGTTACCCTAGGTGTGAAAGTCACTCATTGAGTCCCGAGACGGAGTTTGGTGCCCGAGCGTAGTGAGGGTGCTAATAGTTCGAGGGACTTAATGAGTCTTTTACCCGAGGTAAACACTGTGCTTTTCATAACGAATAATACATAAAATTCTTAATAATAACGAGAGTGAATGAGCGACTCCATACTCCATACTACCTCTGGCAGTATGCATGAGCCGTGTGAAGTCATAATTGTTATTCTTTGGTGAAAACCAAAGCAAGGAGGTTAGGTTTTTGAAGTTCCTAATGCGTAATGATACTGATACTGACCACAAGCACATTGCACAAGCCGCGCGAAGCCATAATTTGACATGACAGCTGTCAGTGAAAGCGATTTTCTCTAGGGCTGAAAGTTTTTCTTTCTACACGCTCTTCAGGCATCTTTAGACCTACTTTCGGAGTATGAGTAATGAAATAGTACATTGTTACCCTAGGTGTGAAAGTCACTCATTGAGTCCCGAGACGGAGTTTGACGGAGAGGGACTTAATGAGTCTTTTACCTGAGGTAAACACTGTGCTTTTCATTACGAATAATACATAAAATTCTTCATAATAACGAGAGTGAATGAGCGACTCCATACTCCATACTACCTCTGGCATTATGCATGAGCCGTGTGAAGTCATAATTGTTATTCTTTGGTGAAAACCAAAGCAAGGAGGTTAGGTTTTTGAAGTTCCTAATGCGTAATGATACTGATACTGACCACAAGCACATTGCACAAGCCGCGCGAAGCCATAATTTGACATGACAGCTATCAGTGAAAGCGATTTTCCCTAGGGCTGAAAGTTTTTCTTTCTACACGCTCTTCAGGCATCTTTAGACCTACTTTCGGAGTATGAGTAATGAAAAGTTATTTACGCATATTTAAGAACTCGTAAGTATATGTTATTTATTTACGTTTATTTACCTAGATACCAATCGATAGTTTAATTATTATCAAACTGTATAAATTAATTATCAATCTGTCAAAGTAAGGCTCGTGTTCCAGAATCATATTCAATGCATAAATGAACAAGATCGAACTCTATACTATTATTTTGATGAAATTTGGCTTGGGAATTGTTTTTGTTTTTGTTACGCAGACATCGTCGCGGGTACCATGTTTGTTCATATGTATGTTAGGGGTAATCTCCGAAACCACAATTTATTTAAATAATAACAATAAAAAGTTGTCAATTTATTTCTTGTTGCAGTCGTACAATACGAGGCAATATGATGTGAAATGAAAAAACTTAAAGATATGGAATCTAAATACAATCTAAAGCCAGGATGTATTGATACCTGTAAAAAAAAATGTCATACACACTTTCCTGAAACAGTACGAGTACAGTAGTTTCTAAAAATACTAAGTTGAAGGGACATATCTAGCCAGAAACGTCTTTTCATTGTAGTATGACATATTTTATTCGATTTTTTTTACTAGAAAGAATAATAAAAAGTTATTTAATTATTAAACAAATTTATTTATATATTATTTAGATATACACACTGATAGCTCAAACTCTAATAAACATATTTGGATTACAAAATTCGTTATTTATTTATTTTGTTTCGCACGGCAAACGTTTAAATTTTATAAATAAAAAATATTTATTTTCTCCATTTCGATGTTTATGTAGAAACGTCCTTTTTCCTTATCGCGGCAGAATTTAATTTCAGTGTTTTTTGTATTCAGACAAAAATACTTAGATACTAGAAATAAATTGATGCGTGGACCGGGACGGGCGAAGTCCATTTGGAACATAATATTATGTTTGTTTTAAAATATATTTTACACGAATCTCTTCTAGAATGATGTTCAGTCTTACTAGAGTAATTTCGACTAGCTTTTGCCCGCGTCTTCATCTGCGTAGAGTAAAATAACTTTCTTTTTAATAAAACACGCAGCACGTGGTCCATCAATTCTGTTAAAGAATGTTTATGCATATACGATTAAGATAACAATAAGATTGGAACAAGAAATCAAACTTTGCCCCTGAAAATCCTTTCTTATTGGATGCCTACGTCATACAAACAAAGTTTCTTCAAGTTTCAGGTCTCTATGATTTAGGCTGTGCGTTGACCCGTCAGTCAGTAATTCAGGACAAAGCATTTTATATGTATAGATAGATCAGGGCGGACCTCAGTCTCCTCGTCCACTGAGATCAGTCTGACTTCCACCTCTCCAGGGTGAAGTTGACACACCTTCCGGCTCTGCAGGAGCAAGATCAACCGCTTGCTAAGGGCGGCACGGACGCCTGCAGGACAAGTATGGGCCGAGGATAAAAATGATGTCCACCCGTTATGTTCTTTGTCAAGAGAGAAAATTATTTTGTCCACCTGCCAAAGCACGGCAAAAGGGGAAAGGATAAGTATACTTGTCTGAGGCGGGAATCGAACCCGCAACCCTATCTTTGGCAGTCCGGCATGGTGACCATTCTGCCAATTGGGTTGTCCTTAAATATAGGTTTTCTCCTCTTAGTGGGATCACCGCGTTAATCGACCACTTCTTCAAAGAGTGAGAAACATAAGGTCGGTTTAAACACAAAAGATCCCACTGGGTCGAAGTATTGGTTCGAATCTGCTTCGTACCGGTAGGAATAGGAAATAGGTTCTTCTTCTAGCACAATGGAGTTCATATTGCAAATTGCTTTAGTTGGAAGTTGGTGATAAAACATCGTGACGGATTAGCCCAAGCGCTGCGCTGGGTTAAGTTTCCCAACATCTTCAACTGTACTTGGTATGCCCACAGGGTGCGGCCGGAAGCCCAGCGTTGCAGATGCGCCTGCGGATCTGCAGAACATGCTGAGGCTTTACCCATTCGGGCAACACACGACTTCTCAGATACTTTTTATTTTTATTATTGTAATTTTTTTTATTTGTAACTGTCTCTTCATCATATCAGCCACAGGACGTCCACTGCTGAACATAGGCTTCCCCCAAAGACTTCCAGAGCGATCGGTCGCATGCTTTCTGCGTCCAACGACTTCCCGCGACCTTAATTAAGTCGTCCGTCCATCTAGTCGGAGGCCGTCCCGTACTGCGCTTTCCGGTACGTGGTCTCCAATCTAAGACTTTTCGGCCCCAACGGCCATCAGTTCTACGAGCCACATGTCCCGCCCATTGCCACTTCATGCAGCCTACTAATTCTTATGTCGGTAACTTTAGTTCGCCTACTATCTTCCTTACCTTAGACCTTCTCCATCCTAAGGTTGCCTGGAAGAAATCGCTTTAAGCGATAAGGTCGCCTGTTTGTACAATTTCGTAGTTAATAAGCTTTCTCATCCTTTTTGTTATTTTCAATGGTTTGTGTGTTGTACAAATAAAGTGTTTATCTATCTATCTATCTCTTACTGTTTCTTATTTGTATCTATACTATGTCGTGTGTTTGTTCGAATAAATATATTCTATTCTACTTCGTATGCACGTGGCATGTAATCCGATCAAATGTCACGATCAAACAGCTAGCTAGAAATATCTTTTAAAAATATCTAGCCCGAGATATTTACAGAATGTTGTAATACAGTTTCATTACGTACATTTTTACACGATTAATTACATTACATTGCCAATAAAATGGGGAATTTTCCTAAAAGCAAACCGGTTCTAGTCAGTACCAGATGTGTCGCACGTGATACTAATCATCCCATAGGTATCAAAACATATTTTTTTGATAAATAAGTTAGTTATAAATCGTTTAATAGTACATTACGATATAAGTGTGGTAAATTGATCTTTGCATAGAAGCGGTTTATGACGCGCGAGCGGTAGCGAGCGTGTTAAAATAGGAGAATTTAGAGGAGTCAACCTTTTCAAAAATAGAAAATTTCCCATTAATTTGCAAAAAAATGACATTCTCCAAAGGTGACCATTTGCGAATATAATCAATCGCGATGACAGACAATCTAGGAAAGTGACGATCTACGTCAAATACCACGTTACCTTGCCAATATTCTAGGGGGGCGTGGTCTTTGTTCCTAGCTGAAATACCTATAAAAATACCTACAATCTTCACTTCTATACTAATATTAAAAAGAGGAAAGATTTTATTGTTTGATTGCATTGAAGGCTCCGAAACTAAATAAAAATAAATATAAATATTACAGGACATTCCACACATCGCCATCTAGCCCCAAGTTAAGTAACTACGAGTACACTTGTGTTATGGGTGCTAGACAACGGATAGTATATCCGTTGTCTAGCACCCATAACCCAGTTGGCACAATGGTCACCATGCCGGACTGCCAAATACAGGGTTGCGGGTTCGATTCCCGCCTCAGACAAGTATTTATGCTTAGATATTTGTCTGTGGTCTGGTTGTTTCTATGTATTATAAGTATATATTTACAAAAGAAAAGTATATAAGTAGTATATGAGTTGTCTAGCACCCATAACACAAGTCTAGTTACTTAGCTTGGGGCTAGATGACGATGTGTGGAATGTCCTGTAATATTTATTTATTTAATTTATAAATCGGTGAACGCCGGCATTCACAAACAAGTGTGACGTCATGCGTTACGTTATTGGCAAGGTAACCATAGCAACGTATCGAAGTATGCAAAATGGTAATGTCAACAATACAAAAGAGTTCTTTTGACTTTATCACCTCTTGAATCACTCTATCTATTTAAAAAAACCGCATCAAAATCCGTTGCGTAGTTTTAATGATCTAAGCATACATAGGGACAGACAGCGGTAAGTGACTTTGTTTTATACTATGTAGTGATGTTAGGAGAAGGATAATATGAAAGAAAAAAATACATTAAAAAATATATGCGACGAATTGAGATGCTCCTTAAGAAATTATCACGCGGGTGAAACCGCGGAGCACTGCCAGTTATCCTAGTCTATACTAATATTATAAAGCTGAAGAGTTTGTTTGTTTGTTTGTTTGAACGCACTAATCTCAGGAACTACTGGTTCGAATTGAAAAAATATTTTTGTGTTTCTGTATTTTTGTATTCCCACGGGATCGGGAGTTACGCGGGTGAAACTGCGGAGCGCTGCTAGTCCTACTAATATTATAAATGTGAAAGTTTGTGTGTGTGTGTGTGTTTGTTACTTCTTCACGTTAAAACTACTGGACCGATTGCGATGAAACTCGGTTTCTAGGTAGCTGGAGACCTGGATTAACACATAGGTTACTTTTAAACTCGATATTCCCACGGTATCGGGACTTACGCGGGTAAAACAGCGAGGCGCAACTAGTAGAAAATAATTTTATCACAGTACTAGCTACGTCCCGCGGTTTCACCCGCGTAATAATTTTCTGCGCAATTTTCTTAATTTTTTATTTCATAAAAACCTTCTCTAGACAATATCAAAGACAACAAAAAAAGAATTGGCCAAATTGGTCCAGGCGTTGTTGTGTTATGCCATCATAAAAAGTCATAAAAAGATACATAATAAGTTGACATTGAGATGGGAGTTTATTCAGCGACTTCTGTAGGTATACACACCTACTTATCTAACGAGATAATGTGTTAAGTCATATTGTCAACATTTGGTACTTTTATATTATGTTGTTTGGGTATTTTTATTTAAAATCTCAATATTCAAATTCTATCTCAAATTCACGATTGACCGTCCCCCTAACGGTCCCCCAGCGGTAAACGGTTCCCCTGTTAAGATTTATTTCACGATTAACGGTCCCCCTATGCTAACACATAGACCGGGGGACCGTCAATCGTTGAACAGTGTTAGATTTTTACTACTTATATATATTTTTAAATTAAAAACAAGTAATTATTTAGCTACTTTAGCCACTGTTACATACACTAATATATCTATATATATAAAAGAAAGTCGTGTTAGTTACACCACTTATAACTCAAGAACGGCAGAACAGATTTGGGTGAAAATTGGTAGGGAGGTAGCTTAGAGCCAGGAGACGGACATAGGATACTTTTTATTCCAATATGCCCACGGGATCGGGACTTACGCGGGTGAAAACGCGGGACGCAGCTAGTATATATATAAAAGAAAGTCGTGTTAGTTACACCATTTATAACTCGGGAACGGCTAAACCGATTTGGCTGAAAATTGGTGGGGAGGTAGCTTAACGGACATAGGATAATTTTTTCGATATTCCCACGGGATCGGGACTTACGCGGGTGAAACCGCGGGGCGCAACTAGTATTAAATGAAAAAAGATTTTACCCGCGACTTCGTCCGCGTAGGGGTTGAATTTTTCCAAAATCCTTTCGTAGCAGATTCTTACGTTTTATCCGCTATTTATAAACCAAATACTAAGTATAAACCAAGTACATTTTAAAATGTTACAACACTTCAACAATTTTCCATAAAATAATTAATAATTTTAATTAACGGCTTCAAGCATTTTGCGTACCCCATATCTATGCATCTTAGAAGATTTTTTAAAGTTATATCTACTTCTTTGGGCGCGTTATGAAAAAATGATGAATGAAATTTTAAGGGCAGGTGCTAATAAAGCTACCAAAATCGACCTTTGTTTTAAGCAACTCTAAGTAATCAAATACTCTTTTTTTGTTATTTGGATATAAATGGATATTGTAGTTTAATAACCATATTTTTGTTTATTGTGGTTGTAAACATGATATGAACAACTTCGTTCGATAAAAAAAATGTTAGAAAACAGAGAATTATTAGATCGTTTATCGGGTTTTGTTCAATAGTACATTACGATATAAGTGTGGTAAATTGATCTTTGCATAGAGGCGGTTTATGACGCGCGAGCGGCAGCGAGCGTGTTAAAGAAGCCAAGATGCAAAGATCAATTCCACACGTATATCGTACGACGTTTTTTATCACAGTTGCGAATAAAAGAAAAGACTTGAAAAGAAAACAAAATAATAATTAATAAAATATTTGTGATAAGTCTGTGTTTACATTTTTTTAAGGCAATATTTTTTTGTGAATTATGCTCCGGAAAGGCCAGGCTAAAAACTTTTAACCTATACAGCCTCGTCTGAAATACAATATTTTTTAGGGTTTTTTCTATTTGTTTTTGCGTCGGGGGTTAAGAACAAAATACAATGGTACGGAAAAACAATATATTTATGTAAAGAAAAAACAAAAATAAACAACTCAATTTTTAATCGTTTTCTAAGTCATTATCACGTAAAATTTTCGTTCGTAAACCGACTTTAGAGACAACCATTTTTGCTAGCTAAAAAACTCTTTGGTACCTACCTTTTTTATACATCAAAACAGTATAACCCAGATAAATTAAGAATGTTTCACCTACCTAACATGTAATTAGCAATAAGATACGTATTTAACTTATCGGGATAACTTTATAGCACTAGGTTGGCAATGTAAAACGCACGCGTGCATAATATGGTGGATTATGAGCCTTAAAGCGGTTGAATAAGATCCACTTTATGAGCAACTGTGATAAAAAAATAGTTAACGTTTGTTTCTAAAAATAAATCAAATGATAGGTTTTGACCTCTAGGAACTATATTTGTGGACAATAATGCTAAAATGTTTTGCATATCGATCAAATATAACAGTTAGCACGCAGCACGCTACGTTTTTGAGAGCGGGGGCTAAGGTAATGTATGGGCCTACACACGGTACTGGAAGAGCGCATTAAGATGCGCGCGTATCACTGTAACACAAAAGTCACTTGTAGCAGTTGCGTAACACAAAAGTAACAGGTTGAAGCTGCCCGCTAAATAAAAATCAGACGGACGGACAGCAACCGAACCTGCAACCATCAGCGTCAATAGTTGTCAAAATATGTGACGCAAATTGACGTAACTCAAGGTTATCAATAAGTGACGTGAAGTCGGAAAATACGGCGTAACGTCACACGATAATTGATGGATAAACATTTTAAGATTTAATTTAACTACCTATAGTGATCCACGGTGTTCACCGCGAAACGACAGAGAAAACCGGCAAAGTGCGAGTCAGACTCGGGCAAGTGGTTCCGTACCATTATATTATGTTGTTATAGCGGCAATAGAAATACATCATCTGTGAAAAATTCAACAGTCTAGCTATCACGGTTCATGAGATACAGCCTGGTGACAGACAGACAGTGGAGTCTTGGTAAAGGGGAATGGAACTCTGAATAAACCAGTCAAGTGGGAGTCGACCTCGCGCACGAAGGGATCCGTACCATTATCTTCTGTTTTTAAACCCCGACGCAAAAACATAATGCAAAAAACCCTAAAAATATATACAAGGCTGTATAGGTTAAAAGTATTTTGCCTGCCCTTTTGAGAGTATAATAATCAAAAAAAATATGGCCTACAAAAATAGTAAATCTAAAATTCTTAAAAACATACTAATAAAATTGTAACTTTTTCTGTTTTTAGTATTTGTTGACAGAAACATCATCTGTAAAAAATTCGACTGTCTAGCTGTCACTGTTCATGAGACTGGTGACAGACAGACAGACACAGACGGACAGCGGCCCGTCCCTACCGAACCATAATGAACCGATTTCGATCAAACATAGCTAAGAACACTCCCGACTCATTCACCTTTCAAGCAAAAAAAACTAAATTAAAATCGGTTCATCCGTCCGGAGCTGTGATGCCACAGACAGACACACACAGAGACACGTCAAACTTGTACTTGTTATTGAACAGGCTGTTTTCCGCAATTAGACTCTTTTTAATTGGGTCTTTTTGCGTGAGGATGGAGTAGGCTTGCCCAGCACCTACTGCTCTCTCAGCCTAGTCGACCATTTCAGAGGAGAGAACTTGTCAATACTTCTTGAGCCTACTAAGCCGCGGGTTTCATCACGATGTTTTCCTTCACCGTAAGAGCAATGTCAATTAGCGCACATAATTTTTTCTTAAGAAAAATTCATTGGCCGACGGGGTTTCGAACCCACGACCTTCAGAATGAAAGTCGAGGTATCTACCACTGAGCGAACACCGCACACGTCAAACTTTTAACCCCCTCGTTCTTGCGTCGGGGGTTAAATAAAGCAATATTCGTGAAATTGCCTTTGTTTACCGAACACAAAGATTACATGCGCATACGCACACAGTGTTACATGGCTCTAGTCAGCTGTTATCAGAGCAACTAAAACACGCGAGGTTACGTATATATAGATAACGTTTTTATGTAACAAGTCTTAATCTAACAGCTTCTGTTTATTATAAGTTTTAATTTTTATATAAACTTCTATTTATAATTTTATTTATTTATTTTTATTTTATTTTATTTTATTCGGAAAACATACAGTGATCTATAACTAAGTAACAAAAAAATTAACAACTATACACCATTTACACGTTTTCGCACATAATCTCTAAAGAACTTGCTTCTCCAAAGCCTAAAAAATGTTAATAAAATAATTAATAAACTACAGCAATAAAATAAGAAACAAAAAACAATGAAGCAAGATAGGACAAAAAGAAAACCGGTAGTAACATAAATAAGGACATATTAAAAAAATAATAATAAAAATATTATAAAAAAATAATAAAAAAAAAAAATATAATAAAATAATAATAATTGGAATAGAAAATACTTATTTTAAACTAGGAAATATAAATAGGTTAACAACACAAAAAGCATTGATATTATGGTTATTGAGGAAACGCATCCAACCACTGCTTAGCTAAAATGTTTTTAATCGAGTTAGTGGAACTATTAAATATATCAAATTCAGAAATATCATCACTTAACTCATTTAATAATTTTGCAGATCTCACAAAGAAAGAATTTCGCCTATAGTTGGTATTACTGTTTGGAACCTTTACTACAGCTGTTTTTCTGCAATCTTTCAAATAAAGCCATACTGATCGAATGGGGACTTTCAAATTTACTTGTGACAAGAGATACGGAGAATCAATTAAAGACTGCGCTATTTTTATATAAAACGTGATGTCGGCAATTTGACGCCTTTGTAGAAGCGGCAAAATATGTTGTCTTCTACATCTACTTTCATAGTCATTGTCATATTTACTGCACTTAAATTGTAGATACCTCATGAACCGTGCTTGTACCTTTTCAAGTCTATCAATATCGACTGCATATCGCGGACTCCAAACCTGAGAACAATACTCAAGAATACTGCGAACGAATGAACAATATAGAATCTTAATAACTTTGATACTGGAAAAGTTCGAGCACAAACGTTTAATAAATCCCAGGGATTTTTTAGCCTTTTTGACAATATTGTCAATATGCTTGACATAATTGAGCTTACTGTCATGTGTGACTCCCAAATCTTTGATTTCATTAACAGCCTTTAGTTGAGAACCTTTAAGATTATAATTATAATTCACGACATTGAGTTTGCGAGTAAAAGTTATTGCAAAGCATTTAGAGACGTTCAGGTCCAGTTTGTTTTGCTGACAGTAAGCTTCAAACCTACACAAATCATCCTGTACAAGTCGACAGTCCTCAGAACATTCAATTTTCCTAAATATCTTCATGTCGTCGGCATAAAGAAGAAACTTGGAATGCACGAAACAGGTCCCAACGTCATTAATAAAAATATTAAATAACAATGGTCCTAAAAGAGAACCTTGAGGTACACCCGAGGGAACAGTATTCCACGATGAAGAAAAACCCTTCACAACTACCTTTTGGGACCTATTCTCGATATAAGATGAAAACCACCTGAATAAGTTGCCGTGTATTCCGGCAGTAAGGAGCTTCTGCAATAGAGTAGAATGGTCCAACCTATCAAAGGCCTTACTATAATCGGTAAAAACAGCATCTACCTGACTACCCGCATCCATGCTACTAGTCAAATATTCTGTGAAACTTATTAAGTTGGATGTAGTCGACCGATTTTTCAAAAATCCATGTTGCTCTGAAATAAATGAAGGTTTTAAGAAATCATAGAGTTGTTCATGGACAATACGTTCGAAAATCTTCGCAAATATGCACAGCTTCGATATGGGCCTATAATTTTTTATGTCACTTTTATTACCAGTTTTGTGTACTGGCGTAATAAATGCAGACTTCCAAATCTTAGGAACAATACCTTCCTTTAATGACCTTTGAAAGAGTATTGTTAGAGGTATTGCAAGGTAATGGTGACATTCGACTATAAATAATGCAACAATATTATCCGGACCCGGCCCTTTGGAGAGGTCAACTGATTTTAAAAGTTTCGCAACAGACATAGAGTTGACTTCAATTGCATTTATTGTATTGTTAGTAACTAAGTTCTCTTTGATATTGAGTGTGCACTGATGTGCCTGGCTTGCAGTATTCAAGAAATTGGACTGAAAATATTCAGCAAAATATTCACAAATTATGTCACCATTATCTGCCACACGACCCTCAAAAGTTAAGGTAGATGGCAAGGAATTAGAGCCCGATTTATTTGAGTTAACAAATGTCCAAAAATTCTTAGGGTTTTTTGTTATAGAGCTTTCTATTGTTTTAATATATGACTCATATAGATTCTTCTCCATGTCTTTGGCTCTTCTGCGAAGTAAAGAGAAGGTTTGATAGTCACTAGTGTTACCATAGATCTTATATTTATGTAGAAACTTAGATTTTTCCTTTAGGAGTTTCCTAAGCGGGGAAGAATACCACGGGGGAAATAAGTTAGAATTAACTAATTTCTGTGGAACATACTTTTTAATTAATTCATTTAATTGACTATAGAAACATTCTACCGCCTCTTCCAAAGGTATATCATACAGACAATCTTCCCAGTCAATGTCACGTAATGCCGAGTTTATTAGTTCATAATTTGCTGCACGGTATAGGTATTTTAATCTAGGACTGACCTTAAGATAATCCACATTCAAAGAACTAAACTGAATATAAAGTGATTTATGGTGCGCATCTTCCTTTACCAAAGGGTCAGGACAGTGAGATATAGATAGGTCAGTGTTGCACAAAACCCAATCCAACACCCTGTTATTTATGTTATAGCAAAAATTATATTGATGTAAGTTAGAATCTAATAAGGCATCGAAAAAATATATTTGAGCATCACCTTGAATACCCGAGGGTTCCGGATACGTACTATGATTTGAGTCCCACGTGATGTCTCTCATATTAAAATCTCCTAGGACAACGAACACATCATCAGGACAAGTATCAACAGCAAGGGATAACTTATCCGTAAAGTTGCTCAACTGTGAATTAAAACTGTACCCGAAATTCTGTTCAATTAAATATAACGAGCAAAAATGTAACTTGATGTTAGATCCCTTTGATTTCAATATTATTGTGACCCAAATATCCTCGGCGGAGGAGTTCCACTCGGGGCGAGCGACCGCAGCGAATTCGCGACGAACGGCTATAAGTACCCCACCACCTTTTGTTTGCTTAGTTACAGATAAATCCCTATCACGCCGCCAAACGGTAAATCGATCGTCAAATAACTCACTATCCGCAATTCCTTCCCACAGCCAAGTCTCAGTTAAGATTATAATATCATAACAATTTAAAAGGAGGTTTCTTTTAAACTCATTTGTTTTCGTTCGAAGCCCCCTTGTATTTTGATAGTACATCTTTAATTTTGTCGTAGCCATTTGTTTAAGTAAAACAAATGCTCAAAAATAACTACTTTTGAAGAATTAAATAATAACAGTTGCAAAGAGCACAACGTCAGTAATAAATAGCTATTACGAGAAAATATGGCTGGCAGTATCAGTTCATTTAAAATTTTGCAAATAATATTATAAAGGTAGAAATCTACTAATAATAATTGCTTAAAATAAACACTCAATAAATAATAAAAACAATAAAATAATTTGATAATAATTTGCAATAATTGGGGTAGAATTGAAATACTGTCAGTAGCTGTGATCGACGTCTCAGTGACCCGATCCATGCGAACTGCAGGCGACAATGAGCGGCGAGTGCGCAACATGCAGGCGATAATGACCGGTACGATAGCACTAGCGTAAACAAATAGGCGCGGCAATTGCATGAATAGAAGTGTACTTACGGGTTTAAGCTGGTTGTAGGCTTCATAATGAATAGGTTTACGATAACAAATACAAAAGATTCCACTATTGGATGCGTTTCTCAATCTTTGCGTTGATGAGTTTCTGAAGGTGAATAATATTAATACAAAAGAGCTTAAGCAATTTAAATTAAAAACTAAAAAAGATTTTTCTCTTAGTCCTTTTCTTCCTTTCCAAGTAACACAGGTTCTCAATCTTTGAGTTGACCGTAAGCATTTAACTAAAATGAATTTAAAATAGGTATGGTAGTAATAAAAATATAAGGATATTAAACAATTTTCTTTAGGTCCTTCTCGTCCTTTATAAAAAACACAGGGGACATGTCCGTTTTTCTAGCCATAATCTTACAATGTTTGACCCATATATACTTGAAATCAATTTCTTTAGCCAAAGACTTCGCTTTGTTTAGCAGCGTTTTGTTGTACTGCGTCAGATGGTCATTGACATAAAAGTTTCCAGCGTTATCCTTGAAACCGAGATGTTTTAATTGACATTGCTGTAGTTTCCGTGCTGATGCAATTAGCTCTTCTTTTTTATATCGGTTGTTTAAGGAGATTACTATCGGTTTTTCTGCATTAGGCACGCGTGTAGGTATCCGGGCTATGTAATTAATTTCGTCCCTCCTAACAGGAATGTTGCACAACTTTCCTATCGTGTCCGCAATGTCATACAGGTTTTCGTTCTTCGAAAATGGTACCCCTCTAACCTCTATGTTATTAGCTCTTGCAAATTGGTCTCTATCCTGAAGTTCCTTAGTTAACCTGGCCACTTCTTCGCGCAGAGCTGGCACATCATTAGCTACCTTCTCCACCTTCGCCACCCGAGTCTCCAATCCCTTCACGGTTCCCGAAAAATCACCGATTAGCTTGTGAGCCATTTCCAATGAATCCTTTAGGTTACCGAGTTCCAATTTGATGGATTTGACATCATCAACCAGTGATGCCAGAGGGGCTAACTGAAAAACAATACTATTCAGTTGCTCCTGCATTCGGTCCAGTTGAGCGGGAAGAGGCGATGCTGGTGCCGGAGATACAGGCAGCGCAGACTTGCACTTAGGGCAACGCCAAGTGTTCTTACGGTCCCCCAGCTTACGGTAACCAGTCTCAGTGATTCCAGAGCACTGAAAGTCGTACTGCTTCTTGCATACAGTGCAGACTGGTCCATCGGTATGTTGACCACCACAGCTCGCACACATGAACATTGTGGCAGTAAATTATACGAACTTCCGTAACAGGAAAAAATAAAAAACACTTAAAAAAGTTTGAGGAACTTTGGAATTAGATGAAGGAGAAACAAGCGTGTGTATTCTAGTAAAGCCGCGAGGCGAGTGCCGTTATGTTGACGAAAATAAATATAAAAAAAACGTGTGGCACTCTTTTCTTGATTCGGTCGCCGCGCTCAAAGCCCGCGATAAAAGCTATGCAATAGCTTAAAAAGGATTGCTCCAGACCTAACGTCTAGAGATATTAATCGAGAAGAAACTAGGCAAATACGTTTATAGACACAATACCCGCGTACCTTCCTGAACTCATCCTATATACCTACGGCCCACGTGGGACGAGTCTAAGTCAAAGTCAAAATTCTTTATTCCTTTGAATGCTTAATACCTAGGTCACATGGACACGTATTAAAAACTAAGTTAGGATGTGTGCCTTCGGAACGCGCCCACCAATGAGTAGAAGGCACAAGAAACTCATGGAGGGTTTTTTTTTCATGTGATCACGCTCACAAAGGTCAATATTACAAATATTTGAAAGTATTATTTGAAATGGAGCAACTAAAGTCACGTCCATGGGTTGTTATCATTAAGGTAAGACGAAGTATCATAGTACGCCTTACTGCACAATTTATGCTTTATAATAAGTTTGAACCTGTTAATGGACATATCATATACATCTTTAGGTAATTTATTATAATAGAGCGCACATGTACTATTAAACGACCTGTTTATTTTCCGGAGCCTACTACCGGGCACGGTCAGTTCATCCTTATTTCTATGACAACACAATGAAGTCATCAAGCACTTAATAAAAGGCTAATATAATAGTAAATAAACCTTAATGGCCATTGAAGATACGTGCCCTTACCACGAGTTGTTCAAATGTTCCTGCACTCGATCAATATGCACCGTATTATGTGACCGTCAGTATGGCAGCACCACTTGAGATATCTGCACCAAACTATGCCCAATATGTTTATTTCATTTAATTTTCATTTATTTGGGAAACATACAGAATTATTAACAACAATATATAAAAATACATACACTGCAAGTTAGATAAAAGCTTATAATCCAACATTTGGTACATATTTCCTATTTTTCTAAGGGTTCCGTCTGTACCCAAAGAGTAAAAACGGGACCCTATTACTAAGACTTCCCTGTCTGTTCGTCCGGCCGTCCGTTTGTCTGTCACCAGGCTTTATCAGATAAACCGTAATAGCTAAATTGCTAAATAACAATAGATGAAAATTGTATTTATGTTGCCGCTATAATAATAAACACTTGACCGGTTATATTTTTGTTTGTTTTTAATTACTTTTTACATAAATTCTATATTGGAACGAAGTTCCTTATTTCTATAAAAAAGAGAAAACTTAGGGGCATGTGAACAGTTTCTGTAAACATAGCTGTACCAATATTATAAAGAGAAAATATTTGATTGTTTGTTTGGAATGAATAGGCTCCAAAACTACAGGAGCGATTTAGATGAAACTTACTATGAAAACACATTGACAGTAACATAGGCTACTTTTTATCCCTATATTCCCACGGGATCGGGACTTACGCGGGTGTATAGCCTTCCTCGATAAATGGACTATCCAGCTAATAAGATTTTTTCAATTCGAACTAGTAGTTCCTGAGATTAGCGCGTTTAAACAAACAAACAAACTCTTCAGTATAGATATAACTAGCGAACCTGGCAGATTCCTGCCCGGAATAGCAGCGCGGCTTCTCACACACTGTCAAGTGAAACTACCCTGACAAATAAGAGTCATGGGCAACTCACTTATGTGTGAGATTGTGAGTAGGTGAGTAGCCTATGAAATACGGTAAGTTCAATCGAGTACGTAGACAACTCGTGGTAGGGACACTGATTGACAAATCCATTAGCTATCATACTTTATTGAAGTATATTGCGTAAATATTGTGTAGATAAAGTAATTGAAACTATAATACTAGGTACTTAGTTACGCCTTTCGGTGTCACCCGCATAAGTCCCGATCCCGCGAGAAATTCGGGATCAAAAGTATCCTCTTGTCCTTTTACATCTTCTTAAGGTGAAAGGGTACCGGCGCTCTCTCCATACAAAACGTAATCGACTGTTTCCTCCCTGGATAATGACACTAGCACAAATATTTTTGTGCCATAAAACTTATAACTGCCATGACTATGCCCCTATGCCCGGGCGCATACGTACATTCGTTTATCACATTCGGGTTCTTCTTAAGACCATGTGTTCGCAAATCGACCTTTGTGTTAAGCAACTTTAAGTAATCAAATACTCTTTTTTTGTTATTTTGATATAAGTAGATATTGTAGTTTAAAAACCATATTTTTGTTTATTTGGGTTGAAAACATGATATGAACAACTTTGTTCGATAAAAAAAATGTTAGAAAACAGAGAATTTTTAGATCGTTTATCGGTTTTTATTCAAAAATAGTTAACGTATGTTTCTAAAAATTGAATCAAATGATAGGTTTTGACCTCTAGGAACTATATTCTTGGATAATAATGCTAAAAAGTACAAAATGTTTTGCAAATCGATCGAATATAACAGTTAGCACGCGTCAGTTCCTCGCAGTCGGCCTCAGGGCGTCATCGAGGTAAGACCTATGCCACTTTTGCCGGCACGCTGCGTTCGAGCGAACCCCACGCGAAACCTTGCATTTGCAGGGATGACAAACTTTTTCCCGCAAATAATAATTTACAAACGTACTTGCCCGCAAATAATATATACTAATATTATAAAGAGGTAAGGTTAGTAACAAGTTTGTACATTGTATTGTTGCTCCAGTCTAAGCAGCTAGGCTTGTATAATGGTGACTAGACGCGATTGAATGAGCGCAAATAATCTATAGGTACTAATATTATAAAGAGGTAAGGTTAGTAACAAGTTTGTATATTGTATTGTTGCTCCAGTCTAAGCAGCTAGGCTTGAGTTATGGTGACTAGACGTGATTGAGTGAGCGCAAATAATCTATACTAATATTATAAAGAGGTAAGGTTAGGAACAAGTTTGTATATTGTATTGTTGCTCCAGTCTAAGCAGCTAGGCTTGTGTTATGGTGACTAGACCCGATTGAGTGAGCGCATATCATCGATACTAATATTATAAAGAGGTAAGGTTAGTAACAAGTTTGTATATTGTATTGTTGCTCCAGTCTAAGCAGCTAGGCTTGTGTTATGGTGACTAGACGTGATTGAGTGAGCGCAAATAATCTATACTAATATTATAAATAGGTAAGGTTAGGAACAAGTTTGTATATTGTATTGTTGCTCCAGTCTAAGCAGCTAGGCTTGTGTTATGGTGACTAGACCCGATTGAGTGAGCGCATATCATCGATACTAATATTATAAAGAGGTAAGGTTAGTAACAAGTTTGTATATTGTATTGTTGCTCCAGTCTAAGCAGCTAGGCTTGTGTTATGGTGACTAGACGCGATTGAGGGAGCGCAAATAATCTATACTAATATTATAAAGAGGTAAGGTTAGTAACAAGTTTGTATATTGTATTGTTGCTCCAGTCTAAGCAGCTAGGCTTGTGTTATGGTGACTAGACGCGATTGACTGAGCGCAAATAATATATACTAATATTATAAAGAGGTAAGGTTAGTAACAAGTTTGTATATTGTATTGTTGCTCCAGTCTAAGCAGCTAGGCTTGTGTTATGGTGACTAGACGCGATTGAGTGAGCGCAAATAATCTATACTAATATTATAAAGAGGTAAGGTTAGTAACAAGTTTGTACATTGTATTGTTGCTCTAGTCTAAGCAGCTAGGCTTGTGTTATGGTGACTAGACGTGATTGAGTGAGCGCAAATAATCATACTAATATTATAAAGAGGTAAGGTTAGGAACAAGTTTGTATATTGTATTGTTGCTCCAGTCTAAGCAGCTAGGCTTGTGTTATGGTGACTAGACCCGATTGAGTGAGCGCATATCATCGATACTAATATTATAAAGAGGTAAGGTTAGTAACAAGTTTGTACATTGTATTGTTGCTCCAGTCTAAGCAGCTAGGCTTGTGTTATGGTGACTAGACGTGATTGAGTGAGCGCAAATAATCTTTACTAATGTTATAAATAGGTAAGGTTAGGAACAAGTTTGTATATTGTATTGTTGCTCCAGTCTAAGCAGCTAGGCTTGTGTTATGGTGACTAGACCCGATTGAGTGAGCGCATATCATCGATACTAATATTATAAAGAGGTAAGGTTAGTAACAAGTTTGTATATTGTATTGTTGCTCCAGTCTAAGCAGCTAGGCTTGTGTTATGGTGACTAGACGCGATTGAGTGAGCGCAAATAATCTATACTAATATTATAAAGAGGTAAGGTTAGTAACAAGTTTGTACATTGTATTGTTGCTCTAGTCTAAGCAGCTAGGCTTGTGTTATGGTGACTAGACCCGATTGAGTGAGCGCATATCATCGATACTAATATTATAAAGAGGTAAGGTTAGTAACAAGTTTGTATATTGTATTGTTGCTCCAGTCTAAGCAGCTAGGCTTGTGTTATGGTGACTAGACGTGATTGAGTGAGCGCAAATAATCTATACTAATATTATAAATAGGTAAGGTTAGGAACAAGTTTGTATATTGTATTGTTGCTCCAGTCTAAGCAGCTAGGCTTGTGTTATGGTGACTAGACCCGATTGAGTGAGCGCATATCATCGATACTAATATTATAAAGAGGTAAGGTTAGTAACAAGTTTGTATATTGTATTGTTGCTCCAGTCTAAGCAGCTAGGCTTGTGTTATGGTGACTAGACGCGATTGAGTGAGCGCAAATAATCTATACTAATATTATAAATAGGTAAGGTTAGGAACAAGTTTGTATATTGTATTGTTGCTCCAGTCTAAGCAGCTAGGCTTGTGTTATGGTGACTAGACCCGATTGAGTGAGCGCATATCATCGATACTAATATTATAAAGAGGTAAGGTTAGTAACAAGTTTGTATATTGTATTGTTGCTCCAGTCTAAGCAGCTAGGCTTGTGTTATGGTGACTAGACGCGATTGAGTGAGCGAGTGCTCCAGTCAGTCTAAGCAAACTATAAATGAAAAAAATATTTTAATAAAAAAAATTAGGAAAAAAACTCAATTTTTTTATCGTTTTTTTATGATGTTATCACGTAAAATTATCGTCCGTAAACCATTGAGATAAATTACAAGAGAGGTCAGCGCCGTACATTGCCTCATTCCGTCCATCTGAGCTGAAATAAGACTAGACGACATAGTCGCTTGCTAGTTCGTAGAGGATAAGGGCCTTCGCATTTTGAATAAAAATATATGGAAACGTTACAAAAAATTACTTACAGCGGAAACAAACTTAAAAAACTTAAAAAAACACAACGTTATGTACTACCTAAATTATATTTAACATTACAAACAAATATTACGACAACCGTAGAAAATATGAATAAAAGTCAAATTAAAAGATAAGTATTTAATATAACTGAATTTGCCTTAGATAACTGATAGACGTGTGGCAAGCAAAAAACCGGTCAAGTTCGCACTTGACCGCTTTTTTTGCGAACTCGCGCACGGAGCGAGGGTTCCGTACACATATATTTATAATTTGTAAAAAAAAGTTCCTTTATTTTGCAGTATATTAGGTAGTAGGTATTATAGGTATTACAGAACCCTAAAAACCCTTAAATAATAGGTAAGTCTTAACTCAGTGTTTAATTACTTTTACCCCTTAAACTAGCTAGCCCCAATGCCAAATATCACAATCGGTTTAAATTTTGTACGTAAAGAAGTAACAAACAAACACACTAGACACACACACACACACAAACTTTCGTATTTATAATAAATAAGTATATTATAATACCTTGTTCATAAACTTGTTATTGTAAAAAGCCTCTACATCTACGTGTTTAACTCTAATGAAATTTTGTAGGTATAAAAGGTAGTGTCATTTCTGAAGTAGCGGATGGCTTGGTCATGGCGCGCTCCCACCCGCGCAGGCTCCCGCCGTTATAAAATGGAACGTAACTTGTCTATACGTAGTGTTATCCTAAATGAATGCCGTAAACCGACTTTGCAGACAACCATTTTTTTATTTTTTTTTTAATCTATGTGTGTGTATATTTGTAATATGTAGAAGATTAGTTTCTTTTCGGTTTTTTGTTTCACGGTTTTGTAATGCGTAACATTTTTTTCTCGACTAGGTCCACGCGTCAACCCGCGATAGGGAACTTCGTTCCAATAAAAATATTAGGTACATTATTACAGCTACACATTAGTTTTATTATTTTACGTATCGAGCCCAATTAGATAACGAAAACCTACTGTTGACACCTACCTACACTGTGGCGTGCCCACTGTTTACACCTACACTGTGGCGTAGCTTGATCGCGTACGCGAGTCGTTGCGCGCGGCTCACTTTCACGCTACGTCTTTGTGCGCGGAGGCTGAGGTAATGTTAAAATACCTACACACGGTACAGGAAGAGGGCCTTAAAACAGTAGATTTTTTAAACAAAGGTCATGAAGACTAAGGACAGTAGATAACACTTAAAATATAAGTAAAATTTTAAGGTTAATGACCTCTCCATATACGAAACAGCTGATTTTCAAGTAAAACTTACCACAAAAATTTTAATTTTTTTTTCGAATTTCCAAAAGTTGTTTGTTTAGGTGCACAGAAGTAGTCCTCAACGGCTTGCTAGTATAATTACCAATAATCCTGTAAATTTAAAGTATTTGGGAACCCGAATGCGATAAACGCATGCGGAAAACGTAAAACAGCAGATTTGGGGATTTGGGTCCCCCGTTTTGTTGTGTGTGGAATAAAACACTCGGAATTGTATAATAGACGTAATTATTGAAACTTAGGCTTAGTACACGGAACAGAATACAGCAATTAATTATTAATCTATACTAATATTATAAAGCTGAAGAGTTTGTTTGTTTGAACGCGCTAATCTCAGGAACTACTGGTTCAAATTGGAAAAATCTTTTTGTGTTGGATAGTCCATTTATCGAGGAACTTAACTTACTTTTTATCCCGAAATTCCCACGGGATCAGGAGTTACGGGGGTGAAACCGCGAAGCGCTGCTAGTAGTTATTAAATATCTTTTACAACGAGTCAGACGCCATTTTCGGGTCGTGCGCAAGAGAGAGTGAAAGAGCACTAGACGCTCTAGTGATGTCCCCTCTTCTCTGTTAGCAAGCGCTAGTGTTGTAAATGAAACAAGCAGTGCGACGATGTCGCCACACGTTTGCGCCCGGCCATAAAATGATAACAATTGATTTTGTTATTTCTAACCACCTAATCAACAATAACAAACGTTATCAAACAATACAATAGCAATGGAAAACTGAAGACTTAGCGAGAATAGGCCTTGTCATTTACGCTTATCAAAATCTATTGGTGTTACCATTAGTTGGGTAAAATGTGGGATAAATAAAATAAAAAACCGGCCAAGTGCGAGCCGGACAAGCGCACGAAGGGTATCGTACCCATGTTTGTATGGAAGCTCCACTTAGTGGCTGTCCACCTCACACAAAGGGGACCCAACTAAAAAGTTCTGATTACGGAAAACAGCCCATATATATACAAGTACAAGTAGGGGCTATCCATTAATCACGTGAGGCTCGAAAGGAGGGCGGGAGGGGTCCATACAAAATCACGAAGTATCACAAGGGGTGTGTAGTAATATATCACGTGTATTTATTTTTTCATACATCACACATGATATCATCATAATCGGTCCAGTAGTTTTGGAACCCATTCTATACAAACCAATAAACAAAACTTTTCTCTTTGTATTATATTATATTAAGGTCGCTGTACGTGATATTTGTATATGAAACGCGGTCATTTTTTTATATTTTTCGTTTTCCGATATTTTGACTGCGGTTATAAGGAAAATAAATGTACCCAGGGGTCGATCGTAAAAAAAACGTGTTAAATACGGACAACACAAGGACCAATTCAATTAACTTTTCATCGTCCATCTTGAAACACTGCGACCGTGTCAGGCAAAATATTGTCCGCTACAAATTCACGTCGGATCACGGCAAGCGTCGGTGCACCACTGACATCACTGAACGTCACTGTCACTGACCAGTACGGATAGTCTAGTACAAAAAGTATGCAATAATATCATTTTTACTGACACTGATGGATACGTCACGGTACGGCACGTGTCGGAACTATGCCGGATCGGCCATTATCCGGTTACGTATGCAGCGAACTTCCGAGCGGAAAAGTCACCCACAGGGTGCGGACGGAAGCCCAGCGTTGCAGATGTGCCTGCGTATCTGCAGTACATGCTGAGTCTTTACCCATTCGGGCAACACACGACTTCTCAGATACTTTTTATTTTTATTGTCTGTTTTTTGTAATTTCTTTCATTTGTAACTATCTCTTACTGTTTCTTATTTGTATCTATACTATGTCGTGTGTTTGTTCGAATAAATTATATTCTATTCTATCCTTTACTCATGTGCTTATGGACAGGCTGATAAATATTTAGTTTTCAAAAACCATGGTCACAGTACCTCGTAATAATGAAGTTATCGATAGGGCTATTAAAGTCTGTGGCCGATTTAACTTCGTAATATTCAATCAATTGCCTGAGTCTGTCTTTCCTGAGAAGTGTGCAATTGGGTTTGAACCGTAGAGGCCCGTCCCCGATATCTAATTTCTCGTCAAAATTAAATAAGGATTTTTAATAAATCTATTATAAAAATAATTAGCTAAAATTGCGATACAAGTGTGGTTAATTTATCAAAGCATAGAGGCGGTTTATGCGCGCGAGCGGAACGCGAGTGCGTTTATATAGCCGAGATGAAATGATCAAACCACACGTGTATCGTATGACGTTTTTTATCACAGTTGCGAATAAAAGAAGAGACTTGAAAAGAGAAGAAAATAATAATTAACAAAATATTTGTGATAAGATATGTTTACTATTTTTTTTCAGGCAATTTTTTGTTAATTATGCTCCCGAAAGGCCAGGCAAAAGACTTTTAACCTATACAGCCTCGTCTGACATACAATATTTTTTAAGGGTTTTTTCCATTTGTCGGGGGTTAAAAACAGAATGGTACTTACGGAAAAAATTATTCGTTCGTAAACCGATTTTAGAGACAAACAAACAAACTCTTCAGCTTTATAATATAATACAGAGTTAATGGTAACTATACTAGCAAGCCGTTGAGGGCTACTTCTGTGCACCTAAACCTAAACAAACAACTTTTATTCTACGACTTTTGGAAATTCGAAAAAAAAATATGAAAATTTTGAGGTTATTTAAATTCGAAAAACAGCTGATTTTTAAAAACAAAGGTCATTCAGACTAAGAACAGTAGATAAAACTCAAAAATAAGTAAAATTTAAGATCAATGACCTCTCCATGTATGGAACAGCTGATTTTCAGGTACCTAAACCTAACCTAAAATTTCCAAAAAAAATTTGAAAAAATGTTCGAATTTCCAAAAGTCGTAGAACAAAAGTTGTTTGTTTAGGTGCACAGAAGTAGCCCTCAACGGCTTGCTAGCTAATAATTACCAATAACCCTGTACATTTGACGATGTACAGGATTATCTATGTATATATATAGAGATTATTATAAAGCTGAAGAGTTTGTTTGGTTGAACGCGCAAATCTCAGGAACTTCTGGTTCGAATGGTTTTTTTTGTGTTGGTCCATTTATCGAGGTTTTCACAGATGATGTATTTCTGTTGCCGCTATAACAACAAATACTAAAAACAGAATATACTGGTACGGAACCCTTCGTACGCAAGTCCGACTCGCACTTGGCTGTTTATCGCGGGCTTTGACCGAATCAAGAAATTCTGTAACGAAAATAAAACCTTACACCCCCCACTCCGCCTACCATGTAGCTCGGCCGAGCGTTCGCTTAACGTGTATGTATATGGTACGACTGTACGAAGCTCGCACGATGCAATAGCTTTACCGCGGCAGTTCTCGAGTGCCACACGTTTTTGTTTAAGTTACAATTAGTTGTGCTCCGCGGTTTCACTCACGCCGCGTAAATCCCGCCTATAGCCTTCCTCGATAAATGGACCACAAACATATTTTTTTAATTCGAACCAGTACTTCCTGATAAGCGCGTTCAAACAAACTCTTCAGCCTTATAATATAACTAGCAGCGCTCCGCGGTTTCACCCGCGTAACTCCCGATCCCGTGGAAATATCGGGGATAAAAAGTAGCCTATAGCCACTGACTATTCAACACAAAAATTGAAGTAAAAACTTCTTTAGCGGCGTTGAGCACTTTTTCTGTAATGGGTATAAAATCTTAAACTCGCGTCAGGACACGTGACCTGATCGAAAAAGCGTAAGACGGATGGAGAGTAGACAGCTATAGTTTTAAAGTGTTAAATTTTTAATGTAATATAAATTGTCATGTTTGTGTACGATAGCGCAATAAATGAATATTGTATTCTACCACATAAATGATAGTACTTTTATACTGATAAAGCAATTGGTGCAAAATTATTCCCTAACCATTCCAAAATATTAAACATGCTCAACGTTAATAATCAAGTTTTTTTTATTTCGAACCAGTAGTTCCTGAGATTAGCGCGTTCAAACAATAAAACTCTTTAACAATAAAACGCTTTATAATATAAGTATAGATTGTGTTAGTAATTATTATGTGTAAATTATTTATACAATTACCTACATAATTTAAATAAATAATGTAATTCAAACACGATTACCTAATAAATACAGTTGTAAACTATTTACCTAATAGAGGTCGTTGACCTTTACCCACATACTATTTGTAGTTGAGGTAAAATAAAGGAAAAATTTAAGTACCATTTAATTTAGGCGTTTTAGGATTCCGTAAAAACGGAACCATTTTTACTTTTTTTTACAACTTATGGACGTGACTTTAGTTGCTCCATTTCAAATATTTGTAATATTGACCTTTGTGAGCGTGATCACATGAAAAAAACCCCATGAGTTTCTTGTGCCTTCTTCTCACTGGTGGGCGCGTTCCGAAAGCACACATCGCACCTCCGCTCAAATAGTGTCATAACTCAAAAAGAAAACTGTCGAGAAAAATTTGTTTAAGGTAATAGTCTGACTGTTTTCCGGTTTCTAGTCTTAATTTGAAAACTAATAGAATTAGCGATATGAACATTTCAGTAGATTTGAATGATTCTTAAGCATACAATAGTGTATTAGGTTTCCTGAAAAAATGAAATAAATAATATTGTTTTTGAGTTATGACACTATTTGAGCGGAGGTGCGACATCCTAACTTAGTTTTTAAGACGTATATATGTGATCTATGTACAAATGTATTAAACATCCAAAGGAATAAATTTTGTTGACTCTGACTTTAAGACTCCACTGTCCGTCTGTCTGTCACCAGGCTGTAACTCATGAACCGTGATAGCTAGACAGTTGAAATTTTCACAGATTATGTATTTCTGTTGCCGCTTTAACAACAAATACAGAAAAAATTCCATCAGGACACTATGTTCAATTTGCAAAATATTGAATTGTACAGAACCTTTCGTGCGCGAATCCGACTCTAACTTGTCCGGTTTTTCAAATCCACTTCTGAAATGTATAGATAGATAGATAGATAGATAAATTCTTTATTGTAAACACCAATTTCAAATAACATTAAATAAAAACAAAGCTTAAGTCCAAGTGTTACAAAGGTCGGCCTTATCGCTCAAACCGATCTATTCCAGGCAACCTTTGTATTAGGTCAGAAGAGTCTTGAAAATATCAAATGTAACGGATGTGACGTCACAAATGTTGTCCAACTTTTTAGGGTTATTAAGGTCAACTAAGAACTTCGGTTTAAACAAGACGTTTTCGCGGCTCTACTGCGGCTGCAAGCATCCCTTTGATCCAGCCTACCAGATGTTGTAACAAACAAAGAAATTAACTGAACCAAGAAAACAAAGATCAGCTGAATTTCAAGATATTACAAAGGGTACTTGCGTAGCACAAACTCATAAATTTCACCTACGCAGACTTCAGAGAAGTAGAAAAGCCCAGTGAATTAATTTAAGTTACTTTCGCAGAAGTAATATTTCAGGACCAATAATATGTTGAATTTCAAAATTTTGAATTCTAAAATTGTATGATGAAAGTCAAAGTCAAAATTCTTTATTCATTTGGATTCATACAATTTGTATTGAATCACATTGAAACGTCTTAAAAACGAAGTTAGGATGTGTGCCTTCGGAACGCGCCCAACAATGAGAAGAAGGTTTTTTTGACCTGGAACATCTAATAAATTGGTACAACACCTTCATTCACAAAAAAGTGTCACGGTAATATTGTGTGATGTCATGCCATGGAACTTCATCAGACGCGTCATGGAACTTAGGAAACAGAGTAGTTAATAATAATATCGCTTATCTGGGCTTTTGTAATGGTGACGAGTGACAAATAAAAGTATAAATAAAAAAATAAAAATAGAAAAAAAGGAAAAAAATAAAAATATAAAATCTCAAATATTCATTGTTTTCTTATGACGTTATTACGTAAATTTATCGTCAGTAAACCGATTTTACAGACCATTTTTTTGTGATCACGCTCACAAAGGTTAAAATTAAAAATATTTGAAAGTATTATTTGAAATGGAGGAATTAAAGTCACATCCATGGGTTGTTATCATTAAGGAACGACGAAGTATCATAGTACGCCTTACCGCACAATTTATGCTTCAGAAAAATGTTGAACCTGTTAATTGACATGGCATATACATCTTTAGGTAATGTTATAACTAATATTATAAATGTGAAAGTTTGTGTGTGTGTGTGTATGTTTGTTACTCCTTCACGCTAAAACCACTGGACCGATTGGGATGAAACTCGGTATGTAGATAGCTGGAGACCTGGATTAACATATAGGCTACTTTTTATCCCGATATTCCCACGAGATAGGGACTTACGCGGGTGAAACCGCGGGGCGCAGCTAGTTATAATAAAGCACACATTTCCCATTAAAACGACCCGTTTATTATCACTACATAGTATAAAACAAAGTCGCTTCCCGCTATCTGTCCATATGTATGCTTAGATCTTTTTATCCACACAACGGATTTTGATGCGGTTTATTTATTAGATAGAGTGATTCAAGAGGAAGGTTTTAGTATATAAAACAAAACTACGACACGTACGAAGTCGCGGGCAACAGCTATTTGATATATATCTCTATGCAAGCCCCCAAAACATTGGAAGAACGCCAGAGACACAGGGAAGTAAAGACGCAAGCAAGTATAAAACATAGGTATAAATAACTACCTAGCATCACCTTGCGGTTTAACCCGCGTAACTCCCGATCCCGTGGGAAATCGGGATAAAAAGTACCCTATGTTACTGTAAATGGATCAACGTATCCTCATATCAAGTTAAATCAAAATCGGTCTAGTAGTTTCGGAGCTTATTCAAACAAACAATCAAATCTTTCCTCTTTATAATATACAAGTTGCGCCCCGCGGTTTTACCCACGTAAGTCCCGATCCCGTGGGAATATCAAAATAAGAAGTAGCCTATAGCCTTATTCAATAAATGGACTATCCAACACAAAAAGAATTTTTCAATTTGAACCAGTAGTTCCTGAGATTAGCGCATTCAAACAAACAAACTCTTCAGCTTTATAATATTAGTATAGATAAGTATAGAAGATTGTGATATAATACCTCAGTATCAGAAATATCTTGGTTTACCTTGATTTTATGACTATGTTTTATATATGTTTGCATTTATCATCGTGATTATGTTTAAGAACCACGTAATTTAAAAAAAAGTGTTTTAATTTTCAGAATTTTCGATTAAATCAATAAACTCGATTCACGAGTCTGTATTTATCATCGTGATTATGTTTAAGAACCACGTAATTTTAAAAAAAGTGTTTTAATTTTCAGAATTTTCGATTAAATCAATAAACTCGATTCACGAGTCTGTATTTATCATCGTAATTATGTTTAAGAACCACGTAATTTTAAAAAAGTGTTTTAATTTTCAGAATTTTCGAATAAATCAATAAACTCGATTCACGATTCTGTATTTATCATCGTGATTATGTTTAAGAACCACGTAATTTTAAAAAAAGTGTTTTAATTTTCAGAATTTTCGAATAAATCAATAAACTCGATTCACGAGTCTGTATTTATCATCGTGATTATGTTTAAGAACCACGTAATTTTAAAAAAAGTGTTTTAATTTTCAGAATTTTCGAATAAATCAATAAACTCGATTCACGAGTCTGTATTTATCATCGTGATTATGTTTAAGAACCACGTAATTTTAAAAAAAGTGTTTTAATTTTCAGAATTTTCGAATAAATCAATAAACTCGATTCACGAGTCTGTATTTATCATCGTGATTATGTTTAAGAACCACGTAATTTAAAAAAAAAGTGTGTTTTAATTTTCAGAATTTTCGAATAAATCAATAAACTCGATTCACGAGTCTGTATTTATCATCGTGATTATGTTTAAGAACCACGTAATTTTGAAAAAATATGTGTTTTAAGTTTCAGAATCTTCGAATAAAACGAAAATCTCGATGTAATGTCTGTCAATTCTTTTTTCGATAATTCTGAGGGAATTTTTACTTGAAAATAATTAGCTGTTTCATACAAAAACTTAGAACAAATATGTTCGAATTTCCAGTAAACGTAGAACAAAAGTTGTTCGCCTAGACGTCTAGAACAACCCTTTCGTATTAAAACCCCTTCGCTGAAACACATATTCCCAGGAATTTTATTACCAACATTATTGATTAGTACAAAAATATAGGCGATTATTTTTCTTTTTTTTTTCTAAATTAAGTAATAGGTTTAATTCTCGACTTTGCTAACTTTGCAAGCCACTATGGTGTGAACTTCATACATAATTGCTAATCGTTCATAACTGTGTGGGAGGCATGCGCTGAGTGATTCTCAGCTTTTATAAAACCAGGAAGGTCTGGCGCTATGCGGGATCTTTGTCTATAACTAATCAATTGACGTAAAGTGCTCAAAATAAACAGTTCACGATTGGTCAACGCACGACTTTTGAATACTCACTTAGATAGAGCGGTGTTGGCTTAGTGGTAGATACTTCGACTTTCATTCTGAAGGTCGTGGGTTCGAAACCTAGCCGGCCGTGCAATGTATTTTTCTTAAGAAAAAATTATGTGCGCTAATTGACATTGCTCTTACGGTGAAGGAAAACATCGTGATGACACCCGCGGCTTAGTTGGCCCCTGATGTGTTGACAAGTTCTCTCCTCTGGACATGGTCGACTAAGCTGAGAGGGTAGTAGGTGCTGGGCAAGCCTACTCCATCCTCACGCAAAAAGGACCCAATTAAACAGGGTCTAATTGCGGAAAACAGTCCATACAAGAACTTACTTAGATCAATTTATGACATTTCACACAATGCTGTGTGACGATTTGTCATTGACAATATCATGATGAATATCGACCGCGCCTTCTAGGAAATAGGCGTCCATTTTGACGTACTTAGATGTCTTAGATTTTATCTAACTTTGATATAAAAGATGGTATCTCAGTTTGTTTTCTTTTAGCGTATTATTATAGCACTTGACCGTTGAACGAATATTTTCTTATCTTAAATACCTGACGACCCAGTTGGCACAATGGTTACCACGCCGGACTGCCAAACACAGGGTTGCGGGTTCGATTCCCGCCTTAGACAAATATTTATGCTTAGATATTTGTCTGTGGTCTGGTTGTTTCTATGTATTATACGTATATATTTACAAAAGAAACGTATATAAGTAGTATATCCGTTGCCTAGCACCAATAACACAAGTCTAGTTACTTAACTTGGGGCTAGATGGCGATGTGTGGAATGTCCTGTAATATTTATTTTATTTATTTATTTACCTACTAAAGAAATAACAAAAAGTCGTCTTGCGAAAACCGGCAAATTACGTGGGGAACAAGTGTCTTGCCATGGCGCCTCCGCCGGGTCGTGGCAGACTGGGTAGACCCAAGAAGTGCTGGCTTGACGTCGTAAATGGTGATATGCGTGCAAATGGCCTTACAAACCAGGATGCTGAAGATCGTGCGAAGTGGAGGCGTAAAAGCAGGAAAGCGGACCCCGGACTCCCGAGAGGGATGCAACCGGGAACATCGCTCGGATGATGAAAGAAATGACAAAAAGTACCATTATTTTCTTTTTTTAGTATTTGTTGTTATAGCGGCAACAGAAATACATCATCTGTGAAAATTTCAACTGTCTAGCTATCACGGTTCATGAGATACAGCCTGGTGACAGACATACTTTTTACAGTTTTAGTAAAAGGGTCCCGTATTTACCCTTTGTGAAGGGAACCCTGAAAATTAAATCTAGAAGGTTTTATCAATTATAAAAAACTCCGAAATAAATAGACAAATTTTCATGAATCTTTGTATGAAGATATATTGATTCAGTGAGAGTAACATTAGCTACTTCATATCCCGGTATTCCCACGGGATCGGGACCTACGTGAGTGAAACCGCGGGACACTGCTACAATAAAATTAAACTCCTTTAAACAGAGCACATAGGTAAGGCATAATATTGATTAAACCTAACGTATTGACTTACCTGAGGCCTTACCATGAGTTGCTTACGCACTCGAATAAACGCAAAAGTACCGTATTGATTATTTCCCGCGAAACTTAAAAAAAAACACGGCCAAGTGGGAGCCGGACTCGTGCACGATGGTTCCGTTCCATGTTGTAAGGGAGCATTTAATTTTTTAAGCTATTGCATAGCTTTTACCGCAGGCTTTGAGCGCGGCGACCGAATCAAGAAATTCCGTAACAAAAATAAAACCTTACACCCCCACTCCGCCTACCATGTAGCTCGGCCGAGCGTTCGCTTAACGTGTATGTATATGGTACGACTGTACGAAGCTCGCACGATGCAATAGCTTTACCGCGGCAGCCCCCGAGTGCCACACGTTTGTTTTGTATTTACTATTCTCTGTAACCATCTCTTATAAATAAATAAATATTTCAGGACACTCACACATCGCCATCTAGCCCAAAGCTAAGTAACAAGACTTGTGTTATGGGTACTAGACAATGTATATACTACTTATTATACTTTTCTTTTGTAAATATATATTTTTAATACATAGAAACAACCAGACCACAGACAAATATCTAAGCATAAATACTTATCTGAAGCGGGAATCGAACCCGCAACCCTGTGTTTGGCAGACCGGCATGGTGACCATTGTGCTAACTGGGTCGTCAGATCCTGAAGCTACCCATTCCAGTAACACACGACTTCTCAGATACTTTTTTTCTCTGTTTTTTGTATTTATTATTGTGTGTGTATGTTTGTTACTCCTTCACGCTAAAACTACAGAACCGATTGCAATGATATTCGGTATGTAGATAGCTAGAGGTCTGGATTAACATATAGGCTACTTTTTATCCCGATATTCCCACGGGATCGGGAATTACGCGGGTGAAACCGCGGGGCGCAGCTAGATCTCTATAGATATCTCTTTTTGTTTCCTATTTGTGTGTACACTATTTCGTATGTTTGTAGTGTGATCGAGTGTGTGAACAACACGTGGTAGGGGTGCTGGCTGGCTGAGCTGTGCCTATATCTAGAAATGTCAAGGTTAACCTATTAGGATTCAATGTCATTGTCTGTTAGAATACACGTTGTTATCAAGCCGTAGGTATTATGTATTCTACTAGCTGGGACACGCGGTTTGATCCCGATCACGCGGGAATTTCAGGATTAAAATAAAATTAATAAATATTGCACGACATTCTACACATTGCCATCTAGCCCCAAGCTAAGTAACTACACTTGTGTTATGGATGCTAGACAACATATATACTACTTATTACTTTTCTTTTGTAAAAACTTGAGAGGTGTCAAGGGACACCCGGATGGAACGAAGTTTCTTTTGATTAATTAGTGAAGGAATTGTAATAAAATCAAATTATTTTTTTCCGTCTAGCCCCCTTTCGCAACGTGCGATAAGGAACTTCGTTCCAATATATACTTATAATACTAAGAAACAACCAGACCACAGACAAATATCTAAGCATAAATACATATCTGAGGCGGGAATCGAACCCGCAACCCTGTGTTTGGCAGTCCGGCATGGTGACCATTGCGCCACCTGGGTCGTCAAAAGTCATTTAAAATGGACCAAGGAATCACGTTGTCCCATACAAACTTTGCCCCCCTTTTTCACTCCCTAAGGGGTAGAATTTCGGAAAATCCTTTCTTATCGGATGCCTACGTCATACAAAGAACACACCCTCGAAGTTTCAGGTCTCTACAATCAGCGGTTTAGGCTGTGCGTTGATCAGTCAGTCAGTCATTCAGGACAAAGCATTTTATATGTATGTAGATTCATAAGTGTTTGTTTAAATTTCCGGAAATACATGTTTCCTGCAGCTATATAGGAAGGATGCAAGGCCACTTAGAACCGTCTAGTTTATTTACTTATTTATAAAATCTGCTGATTTCAATATTAACAATTTGATAAATTACTTAACACTTTTCGGCGTGATTTTTGTGAACTTGAATATAATTTACTAGCTGCGCCCCGCGGTTTCACACGCGTAAGTCCCGATCCCGTGGGAATATCGGGATAAAATAAAAGCCTATGTGTTAATTCAGGTCTCCAGCTATTTAGATACCGAGTCTCATCGCAATCGGTCCAGTAGTTTTTTGCGTGAAGGAGTAATAACCATACACACACACACACAAACTTTCACATTTATAACATTAGTAGGATTTTATACTAGCTGTGCCCGACGTTGTCACCCGCGTAAGTCTCGGAACTAGATAAAACCCGGTCAAGTGCGAGTCGTACTAGCGCGTTTAGGGTTCCGTACATTAGATTCAACTGTCTTTCTCAACCCTTGCCGTGGTATGGTAAGTACCAATTTAACTATGTATGTATGGACAATCATTAATTTTTAACTTTTTATTTTTTGGAATTTTTCCTTTATTTGTGCTGTAAGCTGCTTTTTGCTTTTTGTCGTTTTAAAACTGATTTAAAAGAATACCGAAACTGAAAATTCTACTCCATAAGGCGAAAGCGACTATTTCTTCAAATCGCAACCTAATCGTAACCCATTGAGGAGTTTGGTGATGAGAAGATGGTTTCAGATGCTCCATTCATCGGTATCCATTAGTGTATAAAGCATAAAGCATAAATTGTGCAGTAAGGCTTACTATGATACTTCGTCTTACCTAAATGATAACAACCCATGGACGTGACTTTAGTTGCTCCATTTCAAATAATACTTTCAAATATTTGTAATATTTGTAATATTGACCTTTGTGAGCGTGATCACATGAAAAAAACCCCTTGAGTTTCTTGTGCCTTCTTCTCATTGGTGGGCGCGTTCCGAAGGCACACATCCTAACTTAGTTTTTAAGACGTGTCCAAGTGATCTTATACCTAGGTACGAGTATTAAGCATTGAAAGGAATAAAGATTTTTGACTTTGACTTTTGTATGGGCCAATTCTACTGGTGGTCATGGATAAACTGAGCATTTGCTGCACTCTCGAGGTGCAATTCTGTTCATCTTTCCGAAAATCCTCATCAGATCTTCATCCAATTTTATGGGACCACCCTATACCCTTTAAAACAAAAAAGATTTTTCCAAATCGGTCCAGCCTTTTTCGCATTATCGGCAAACATACAATCGGCAATCGGCAGAATACAACTTTAATGGGACCACCTGTGAGTTAAGTAAAAAAAAAGAATTTTCCAAATCGGTCCACCCGTTTTCGAATAATCGGCAATACATAAAAAAAATAAAAAAAATATACGCAAGGACTTGCAAGTGAAACCGCGGGGCGCTGCTAGTCTTTAGGGCATTTAGTTTCAAGTTCAGGATAGTGTACAAAAATAGCGGACAACTAGGATTTATATGAAGTTCCACTCAACGATGATTGCACCAATTAACTGCGCACAATGGAGTGATGAGGCAGCGACGAAGGGCAGCGACAATACGAAGGAACGATAATATTGTCATAGGCGCTGTCCTAATAAGGCACGATCGCATCGCTCGACCGATGCGTCCTAATTGCTATGCTATGACATTGCTGTCAAAATTGTGGAACGATCCTGTCAAAATGGTCTTACGATCGCGATTTTCATAGCATTTAGGACGCATCGGTCGAGCGTTGCGTCCTAAATGCTATGACACTGCTGTCAAAATAGTAGCAAGATGCTGTCAAAATGGTCTTACGATCGCGATTTTCATAGCATTTAGGAGGCATCGGTCGAGCGATGCGTCCTAAATGCTATGACACTGCTGTCAAAATAGTAGCAAGATGCTGTCAAAATGGTCTTACGATCGCGATTTTCATAGCATTTCGGACGCATCCGTCGAGCGATGCGGTCGTGCGATGGCCTATTAGGTAGAGGTAGATACATTTTAAACTTGACCACACGAACTTAAGGCAAATTACTCTTATTCCCGCGGGTGCTTTCGCGTATTGCACGAAGACACGTCAAATTATTGTGTCACAATAAATGGCCGTTCATTAATCACGTGATGTTTTTTTGGCATTTTTAATAGCACATCTCTATTATAATAAATTACCTAAAGATGTATATGACATGTCCATTAACAGATTTAAATCTTTTATAAAGCTGAAATTGTGCGGTAAGGCGTCGTACCTTAGTGATAAGGACCCATGGACATAACTTTAATTGCTCCATTTTAAAAATATCTTCAATAATATTTGTTACTTATCTTGAGTGACCTTTGTGAACATGATCACAAAAAGAAAAAACCCCTTGAGTTTCTTGTGCCTTCTTCTCATTGGTGGGCGCGTTACATTATTTCCTAACATTATTTTTAAGACGTTTCTTATTTATTAATTTATAATACAGTTACTCATTGCACTTACAGTATACACCAAAACGTACAAAAAGTCATTAGGTAGGTATATTATTGAATAGAACTTATGTAACAAATAAACATATTAAGAAAACTATAACAAATATTATAGAACTCATTCACATTATTATGAAAGATATCGGCATCAGGTTGTTGACTAATAAGCTCATTGAGAAGAATAAGAGCTTGCTTGGTAGGAGCATACCGCGCTGTGAGGGTTCTAGAGGACGGAGGGTTGAGCAAGCGTCGCGTACGTAACTTTATCAGATTATCCGGCGTAAATAGGGAACAACGAGCCAGCCAACGAGTTTCAAAATGATGTAATGCACTGCATGACACCTATTGAATAAAAAAAATTGAGATTGAGTTTCATACTTATCCCAAAGTTGGTCATCATACAAACTTGGAAAAAATATTACCCTAAGGGTGGGAAAATAGGGATGATTTATCGTTCACTCACAGATTTTACAGTTAATAGCTCATTGTTAGTATTTTTTGTCTGATACTTTGTCGCAAACTCACTGTGTGCTGCTCAATGAATAGTGCAGTTTAACAGAGAGCCGTCAGCTTGTCACAGAATAATAAACAGACTGATATGAGTTCCTAGAGTTATTATTGTTACCTATCTAGTTTACCTTTACCTACTGCACAACACACAAACTTACTTTGTACGTACATTTTAAGCAAATAATAAAAAGGGTACCGGTACTCTCTCCATACAAAAGTCGACTGTTTCCTCCCTGAATAATGACACTAGAGCAAATATTTTTGTTGCATAAAACTTATAACTGCCATGACTATGCCCCTATGTTTTTAAGCTATTGCATAGATTTTATCGCGAGCTTTGAGCGCGGCGACTGAATCAAGAAATTCCTTAACGAAAATAAAACCTAACACCCCCCACTACCTACCATGTAGCTCGGTCAAGCGTTCGCTTAACGTGTATATGGTACGACTGTACGAAGCTCACACGATGCAATAGCTTTACCGCGGCAGTCCCCGAGTGACACACGTTTTTAATTTTATTATATTTAAAAAAATAAATTGCAAAATCAACTATAGGGTAAGTAATGATATTTTCAAAAATGTAATTTTGCAGTTTCAAATTATGTCAAATTCGGGCACTTATTATTAAGCCTTCAGGGGAGGCTCATGTAAAAAATTAACCCTGTATAGATTGTAAGTAACGCAGATTGCAAGGTAGTTGCGGAAAAAAAAATATTAAGGCGATTACTATGCCAGCCTCAATAGTCAAATATTACAACCCCTTGAGAGCAGTGTTGGCTTAGTGGTAGATACCTCGACTTTCATTCTGAAGGTCGTGGGTTCGAATCCCGGCCGGCCGTGCAATGTATTTTTCTTAAGAAAAATTTATGTGCGCTAACATTGCTCTTACGGTGAAGGAAAACATCGTGATGAAACCCGCGGCTTAGTTGGCTCCAGAAGTATTGACAAGTTATACTTCATGTTTATAAAACTTATGGTACCCTTTTAAACCACCAAGGTACTGAGGTCCCCCACCCCCCAGCAACCGATGATCCACCCCCATTGTTACACAGTGTATAAAAATATATCAATATTTATAATGTTGAATATCAGATATTTTCGACCCTGGAAAATACGGTGTGCTGCTAGTCAATTAAACTTGACCTAGAACGCTTCACTAGAAAATGCTGTTTTAGAAACACGATGGCAAATTTCCAAATGTTAAAATATTGATGATGGAGTAAAAGGGCACATTATATTTATGTCACTTTATCTTGGGGGATAACTCAAGGATAACTATTACTAGAAAAAGGGGTTGTACTTGTACTTATAGGCTGTTTTCCGCCATTAGACCCTTATTAATTGGGTCCTTTTTGCGTGAGGATGGAGTAGGCTAGCCCAGCACCTACTACCCTCTCAGCCTAGTCAACCATGTCCAGAGGAGAGAACTTGTCAATACTTCTGGAGCCAACTAAGCCGCGGGTGTCATCACGATGTTTTCCTTCACCGTAATTTTTTCTTAAGAAAAATACATAGGTACACGGCCGGCCGGGATTCGAACCCACGACCTTCAGAATGAAAGTCGAGGTATCTACCGCTAAGCCAACACCGCTCTACCTACTATACTACCTAGCTATACTGTTACATTCAACTTGGTTACAAAACAGCTTATCGCTCTGTCCTCAATTTACATTATTTGCAATTTATTAGCACCACAGAATAAAATAGTTTAACAGAACATTAAAAACACGTATTTGTTGATATAGCGGCAACAGAAAAACATAGGGTCGCGGATTCGATTCCCGCCTCAGACATGTATTTATGCTTAGATATTTGTCTGTGGTCTGGTTGTTTCTATGTATTATCGTTACATAGTATAAAACAAAGTCACTTTCCGCTGTCTGTCCCTATGTATGCTTAGATCTTTTAAACTAGGCAACGGATTTTGATGCGGTTTTTTTTAATAGATAGTGATTGAATCACACAATAATACCGTGATACTTTTTTGTGAATGCAAGTGTTCCACCAATTTATTAGAGGTTATCATGTCAAAATAAGACATAGGGTCATAGTCATGGCATATAGGCTTTATGCTACAAAAATATTAAAGCATATATTTTTGTTGCATAGTCAACACAAACATAGTCGACTGTTTCCTCCCTGGATAATTCCACAACTGTTTGAATGGAGAGAGAGTCGGTACACATTCCTCTTAAGGTGTAAAAATAAGAGACAGACATTTGTATTTACCATAATATTATTAAATATTTTGTTAACCCTAGGTAGGTGACTCAAAGGATATTATTTACACAAACCAGATTGTAATCTGACTAGTGTGAAATGTGACCTAAATTCATTGTATTAAATTAGAACCTTAGACATAAAATACTATCCTACTAATATTATAAATGTGAAAGTCACACAGAGCGCCGCCATCTAGCCCTAAGCCAAGCAACTGAGCTTGTAATATGGTGACCAGATTATGGAAAGAATACATAAATGTATAAAAACGTAATAGACACACATACACAACAATAATAAAAAAATACAAAAATATTTGTTTGATGGTCGGAATTGAACCTGCAACCTCGAGTGTTATGGGTAGCTTGTCGCCTACTCCACCACACCAGTTGTCATTGTGATATTTTATATTGCAATAAGGGACCAAATGATGTGCTCTCTATCCTAATCTATAGATATTTTATCTCTTCACTGTTTTGTTTGTTCTAGGTTCAAAGTCCACTATATTTTGTTTGGCAAAGCGGTGTTTGTGAAGTTTTTCTCGGAAATATTTGAGGAAAATATTACAAAAAAAAACAGATGGTCCTACACTTGTGCCCGTTCAATTGATAAAATTGAATAATAAGCCTAAATTATGCAATATTGAATTAACTAGGCTTATCTAAGTCACCATAACTCTACACAATCCCTAGAAGATGGGAGCTTTGATTCCAATTTTAAATATAAATTTTTCTCTATAAAATTCATTCAACAAGCAGCCAGTATCTTTTCCAGCCAGTATTTATAAGTCAAACAGTGACTCAGTAGGTACCTATTACCTTTAAAACTAGAATAATCTGCGATGAATCGCCTACAAAAACATAAAACAGTCCGCAAAAAATAAATAAGTGCTTGTTTGGATGTTGTTTGGTCAAATTGACCATGACTCCACGACCGGCCTTGAAACATTTTGGCCGATTTTTACGACAATAAGTAGTGATGTAAGCAGTTTTCTTTATAGTAAATAAAAAAAATAAAAACACTTACCAAAATCTATAAACTGCTTGATGGACAGTGGCGAGGGGTTGAACTGCGAGTAAAAATCTAACATCTTCGTAACATTTGAGAATATAGCCCCGGCTAACCTCATTTTGATCGTTTTTTAGTTTTTATAACTCGGACCGAAAATAATATAAAGAAAATACACCAACAGTATCACAATCACATATGACTGAAACTCATGATTGAAGGTGAGTTAATGTAATGATTTTTCACCAAATTTTCACGTTATATAGACGAACACAACCGCCTCGAACAGCGAAAAATAAGCAACTGACAAGAAAAAAAACACACTTGACAACTTGACTTGACAAGTGTGACAGCGACGACCAAAGAGGATATAACCACTAAGACAAACAAAGTTGACAAATTCACTATTATGAAAACCATTTGAAAATATTATGATTATTAAGTAATGGACTGATTTTGAAGAAAATTGGCTAAAGAAACTTCGTAAAAAATTATAAAAAAACACTTATACCGCCTCACACAAAAATTCGCCAAACAAGGCTGTATAACTTAAAAACCTGCTTCTGCTTGCACTTCACGGGTTTTAAAAAAGTATCTGTCAACTTCAATTGTCAATGTCATGTTTTCTTTTCGTCGTGTTTTGTTTCAAGGGCGGAATTTTTGAAGGTTTTTATTTTTATCAAAATGTAATCAATTTTATTTATCTAAATGATTAGAACTTCCACGCGTTTATTATTCAGTGCAGATCCCACTCTTGTATTTGCAAGAACCGTAAGTATTACGTTACGTTTATAAAATACCTTAGCCCAAGCTACGTCAGAAATAAAGTTGTAAAATTTTACAACTCTGATCAAGAGTCACTCATGCAGTTATTACGTGATTACTCACTAATATTTACACGGAACCTAGTGTTTATTAATTTGTATTTCGAATTTAATACGATTTCAATGCAAAATATTATAAATTGAAGTAAAAAAATTATATTCTACAAGACACTTTTTATATGTTTTTCCAGTACTTTCACTTTAGTGTATTTTTACTGTTTACATAACATACTTACCATTTATGTAGTTAACTTCATTACTTACCTACTTTCTTCATTATTTGGCATTAAAAAAGAATTTATTAATTTAATCTACTGTAAGTCTAAGGGTTAACATATGTCCAAATTTGATCAGCCCGATCTAGGGAACTGTTCCTCAGGGGAAAAAACGGGTTCCTATTAATAAGACTTCACTGTCATTCCGTTCGTCTCTCCGTTTCGTCTGTCTGCCTGTCTATCCATTGTGCTGGACTGCCAAACATAGGGTTGCAGGTTTGATTCCCGCCTCAGACAAGTATTTATGCTTAAATATTTGTCTGTGGTCTGATCGTTTATATGTATTATAAGTATATATTTACAAAAGAAAAGTATATAAGTAGTATATCCGTTGTCTAGCACCCTTAACACAACTCCAGTTACTTAGCTTGGGGCTAGAAGGCGATGTGTGGAATGTCCTGCAATATTTATTTATTTAATCGTCTGTCATCCAGTTGTATCTCATGAATCGTGATAGCTAAAGAGTTAAAATTTTCACAGATTATGTATTTCTATTGTCGCTCTAACAACAACTAAAAACAGAAAGAAAAACTGAGTGTGGCTCAAATACAACATGCTACAGAACCATTCGTGCGGGAGTCCAACTCGCACTTGTCGGACCCGATCAAATTAGGATGTGTGTCAACACCTTAAGAATAGTAGTCAACTTAGATCAGCTTGACCGAAACGTATTCCCTTACAGATGACGAATCAAAAAGTATTTGTCTATGGCACTCTCAAAACCAACGAACCGAATCACCATTGGTTAACAAAAACAGAGAATGGATACAGTAGACTCCTAGGAATCGGAGCTACGAGGGTGAAGTACCCGTTGATTATTGGTACTAAATATAATATTCCATTCTTACTGCATAGCCCGGGGAATGGGCATCATGTTAAAGGTGAGTTTTGATCTTGTACTTGTATAAGGGCTGTTTCCGCCATTAGACCCTATTTAATTGGGTCCTTTTTCCGTGAGGATGGAGTAGGCTTGCCCAGCATCAACTAACCTCTCAGCTTAGTTGACCATGTCCAGAGGAGAGAACTTGTCAATACCAATGAGCCAACTAAGCTGCGGGTTTCATCACGATGTTTTCACCGTAAGAGCAATGTCAATAGCGAACATAAACTTTTCCTAAGAAAAATCCATTGGTGCACGGCCGGCCGGGATTCGAACCCACGACCTTCAGAATGAAAGTCGAGATATCTACCACTAAGCCAACACCGCTCTCGAGTTTTGATCTTTATTGTATAATTAGCAGCGCTCCGCGGTTCCACCCGCGTAGCCTTCCTCGATAAATGGACTATCCAACACAAAAATATTTTTTCAATTTGAAGTAGTTCCTGAGATTAGCGCGTTCACAAACAAACTCTTCAGTTTTATAATATGAGTATAGATGAAATACAACAGTTGTGATAATTTGATTGAAATAAATATCGAATTTGATATACTTATCTATACTTATATTATAAAGCTGAAGAGTTTGTTTGTTTGTTCGAAAGCGCTAATCTCAGGAACTACTGGTTCGAATTGAAAAATTATTTTTGTGTTGGATAGTCCATTTATCGAGGAAGGCTATAGGCTACTTTTTATCCTTATATTCCCACGGGATCGGGAGTTACGCGGGTGAAACTGCGGAGCGCTGCTTGTCAAAGATAACTAGCTACACCCGCGTAAGTCTCGATCCTGTGGGAATTTCGGGATCAATAGTATCATGTGTCTTTCTCCATCCCATAAGCTACCACAAATTGTAATATACCAATTTACATCCAAATCGTTCTAGTTAATCGACTGTGATGAGGGAAAAAGAAATTAATTAATTTTCGGATTTACAATTTGCCCGTGACTTTAAATCTTTTGAAATTTACACTGCTGGCTATTTTTTATCTTGATATTCGTACGGGATCGGAACTTATGCGGGTAAAACCGCGGGGCGCAGCTAGTACTATATAAAAAGATATAGATCTGAATTAAAGTAAGTATATTTGTTTTCAGGTGAAGTCTACGAAGTGGATGACAAAATGCTGTGCAATTTAGATGTATTGGAGGACCATCCTAATTTTTATATCAGAGAAATTGATGACATTGTAATGGTTGATAGGAGGTAACTTAATTAATATTTTAGAAGTCTTATTCTGCCTAATCACTGGCTACCTTCTATATCAAGGGGGTCTAGCACTAGCCTAGTATTGAAACACCGGAATTTCAAGCTCCACACGTTTAATAACCATCACGGCTAGCAACCGACTCCCCTACCTAGCACAAAGCGCTTACTAAGCTAAATAGGTAGGTACTGATGTGTGTGTGTGACACGCTACAATATATTTAAAAAAACACCAAACTTACATAATATAGGAGTCAAAAGCAAAATGCCTTTCACCGTTTAAAATTGGGCTTTCGACTCCGACATAGCTCTCAGGATTAGTAAGCTGAAGTGGCAATGGGCAGGTCATATAGCTCGCAGAACTGACAACCGCTGGGGAGTAAAGGTTCTCGAGTGGCGGCCGCGATGCAACGTGAAACGGAGTGTTGGGAGACCAGCTGCATGGTGGAGCGACGACATTGTAGTGGTCGTGGGTAGTCGGTGGATGGAGGCGGCTCAGGACCGCTGTTTGTAGTGTCGTATTGGGGAGGCCTATGTCCAGCAGTGGATGTTTATGGGCTGATATGATAATGATGATGATGAATATTATAGACTAAGCAAGAGTCTCTGCTTCTATTCTGGCAAAATTGGCTTTTCCCTGTTCAGTATTTATTTATGTTAGTACTCATATACAGGTTATATTTTATAACCGATCTGGACGAAACTTGGTATTCTCGACAGGGATTTAAATTTAGTGAAGAACTAATGAGGTCTGATAAGCAGAATAGGTCCTTATATGCAGTAAATTGTTCACTTTTAGATTTCTATCAGTGGGATCAACTACCTAAGTGAGAATGATGAGCACTTGGACCTATCTTCTTATCGTAAAACTCTTCAAAGGTTGCAGAACTACTAGCATAACATCCTGTTCCAACTTCCAGATCAAGCAGAGACAGCGGTCTGATCCGCTGTTGGGTATACTTCATAAAGACATTCAACCCGAGTTTGTTGCACAAACCTGCATTGGAGGAATACTCGTCGAAAGGTGCCCACGGACTGGAATATATGGAAAGGTCTCAACGAGATCCTAATTATGATCATAAAAAGGAGCTTCAGTAATGTTTTCTTTACTAGAAACTTTCAGAAATAAATAAATATTTCAGGATATAAAGTCATCCCCAAATGTGTTATGGTTAAATTACACCTAATTGATTTATAAACCAATTGAATTTATTTTGGATTTTAATTTTTAATTGTTATATTATTTCTGGAAGTTTCTAGAAAAACTTTTTAGCATGCATGATTACCGAGAAGTAAAGCAAACAAACGGGTTGTTACATTTTGGCATAGTAGACGGTCAAGTATTTTTTTTTAATCGACCAAACCTATGGTAATGTAATAGAGAACATTATAACAAACAACAAATAATATGTAACAAAATCGCAGGTTTTATTGTTATGTGTAAATATAAAAAATGAAAGGCATGGAAAGATTTGAGCTCGCAACCTCCCGCCGCCAAACCCCAAAGTTCGAGTTCAAAGAGCAGTACAAATTTTTAAATTGCATTTTCCTTGATAATAGTTTCAGCCAACGCCATGAACTTCTAAAAGAACTGGTTTACGCACTATCTATATCTATACTAATAATATAAAGAGAACGATTTGTTTGTTTGTTTGATTTGAATAGACTCCGAAACTACTGGACCGATTTTGCTGAAACTTGGTATGACGGTAAATTGATTCATTGGGACATAGGCTACTTCTTATGCCGATATTCCCACGGGATCGGGAGTTACTCGATTAAAACCACGGAGCGCTGCTAGTGCATAATAAAATCATAGCATTTGTTGATTGTATTAATGTCCTTTATACATTGCCATTTGAAAGATGGCCGCGCAACGAAATAGAAAACAAAAGATTGACGCGGCTTCTATGCCAGTTTCCATACTCATAATGTTACTACCCCTTTAGCATTAGTCGCATGAAACTGTCATGTCCATTAGATTTTTTATCTTTAAATAGGGTCACCAAGCGAATTTAAACCCTATCTTATGGTATCTTAGTTCCTTTTTGCTCAATATAATTCTTTAATATAATAAGTTGAGATTCTGAAAGCTTTTTTATTGAAGAAAATAATTGTCATTTTCAGCAATAACGAGTCGACTTTAGAAGATTTGGATGATCTCTCAAAGAAATGAATTTTATATTAATATAGTTACGTGCCTATTTTATTTTTTTGCGAAATAAAATATTTATTTTTTTATTTTTGTTTTTTACCCCACTAATCTAAAAGGATATTTTTTGTATTATTCTTGTTATTAACAGTCAGGACTTTGAATTTTATATTTTTAGAAGATCAGTAACAAGTCGAAGACAACCTAATTCTCTTGGCACACATCATCATATTCCATTGCAAAGAGAATTTAAATACTACGTAAGATTCCATTGGGGATTTTTATGATGAGAAGGCAAGGCCTGGGTAGGTAATCAATGGACATCCATAGGTATTTATTACAGTAGCTCTGTTGCAGATCATGGCATCAATAACTGCTATGCTAATTTTAGGACGTTCCGCTAGTAGAGATTTGCTGCACTTAAGTATCAGAATGAATCCCAATTAATACCTTTCTAATCTTGACTGCACTTTGAAGACCGTAGGAATTTGGTGGGAACCTCTTCAAGGAAGAAAATAATAAATTATGACTGTATGCAATAAAAGTCTTTTGCCTAGTTTTTACAAAATTTAGGAAAAAAACACTAGATGTCAATTTGTGACATGTGTTTTTGACAGATAAGTTTTGAGGTTAAGTTCTTTGGTTATGTTTTTGATTGTGTAAACTTTTATTTTTAGTATAATTTTACGTTTTACTATGAAAATGAGCTGTTTATTAACCAACTAAGTGTTTTTTACTCTTATCGCAATGGATTTCGCACGGAAACAGCTAGAAAAGTACGGCTGGACCGATGGTAATTAAATACATTTCTTTCACCTATGAGAATTTTTATCACTTTAGTAATAGTTAGATATGGTAAATTTTTTGCAATTTCCATTCTTCCAAAAACTAGTAGCATTAATTCATGCTAAATACGCAGTTTTATTCTAAACTTTATTCACTTAGAAAACAAGGCAGTAAAGTTAGAAATAAATGTTCCAAATCGAAATCCAATTGCTTTTCAGACAGGCCAAAGGTTAACCGATTGCGCTGTTTAATATACTTAGTTCGCCTTCCTGCTCTAATTATTAACTTTTAATTTTGTAGGCAAAGGCCTGGGCAAGCACGAGGACGGGATATCACAGGCATTAAAACCTAAAATAAAACGAAGTGTTACTGGTGTTGGACATGATCCAGCCGCTGATTTTAACGAACATTGGTGGAGTGCTCTTTATGATAAGGCTGCTAAGAATGTTGAGGTAATATTTTAATATTTATCTTACCACTGCTATCCCACTTTGGGGTCACCTCCACCCAAGGCTCGAGTTGGTCAAGGACCTCTCCCCATCACTTTCGTAGCTGAACTTGATGTTGCTGAGCACCCAGAAGAATAGTTGTTTGTTATTTTGTCCCATTAATCTGTTTATTTTATATATCAGCTGCTCCCCACAGTTTCACCTGCGTAAGTCCCGATTCTATGGAATAAAAAATAAAAAGTAGCCTTTCTCGATAAATGGACTATCAAACACAAAAAGAATTTTTCAATTCGAACCAGTACTTCTTGAGATTAGCGCATTCAAACGAACTCTTCAGCTTATATTAGTATAGAGTACCTGGATGACCGAGCTTTGCTGGGTATTTTTTTTTAGCTAGTCTAACCTCAAAGCAAACACTCATTGACTTTGTGTTACTTAACAACGCCATCTGCTGGAATAACTTCATTGCTCACAAAAAATAGTATTAGTAGTTCACCAATAGATGTCAGGAAGAGTCATATTTTTCAGTTAAAAAAAAGTAAGTTTCGATAAAACACGAATAAAATGACATTTTCTAAAAATGATTCCTAGCTAGATCGATTTATCGCCCCCGAAACCCCTATATACCAAATTTCATGAAAATCGTTGGAGCCGATTCTGAGATTCCAATTATATAAATATACATACAAGAATTGCTCATTTAAAGATATAAGATTTGGCCTGTCCAGTCCTATTTCAACCTATTAAATTTTAAGCCCATAATTGTGGTTTTGGTCCCAAAATGTATATTTATAAGTAGGGACTTATGGGTAAAATGCCTGATAAAAAAAGCCCATTTATTTTGAAGAACTCTATAGCACTGTGGGCAAACACCCACCTTTCACTCAAAAGGATATAGGTTCGATTCTGTCTGGGTGTTTCTGTATGGATAAAGGTGTGTATTTACAAAAGAAAAGTATAAAAGTATAATGTATTCTATCCATTGTCTGGTACATATTACCAGCTTAATTGATTATCTTGGGGCTAGATGGTGCTGTGTGCGATGCCCTACAATATTAATTATTATTTACCTATCATTTTCTTGTAAGGTAAAAGAAAAGAACGGAAAAACAAAGAGAATCAAAACAATTGAACCGGACGAATTCCAAATAACAAACAGTACGTGGAAAATAAACAAAAAACAAAACAAGAACAACGATGAACAATATAGTGATAATTTTGTTCGTACGGCTGTCATGTCTGGAGGAAGCAAGACAGATATAGTTAGAAGTGATAGCGAGAGTGAGACGGAAGATCAAAGTGTGGTTCAAATGACCGATGAAGAGTTGTTTAAGGCTTGCGAAGGAAGGACTGCACATAAGTAAGATCCTACTGATATTATAAATGTGAAAGTTTGTGTGTTTTGTATATTTGTCATCGGTTCAGTAGTTTTTGCGTGAAGGAGTACTTCACGCAAAAACTACTGAACCAATTGCAATGATACTTGGTATGTAGATAGCTAGATACCTGGATTAACACATAGGCTACTTTTTATCCCGATATTTCTATGGGATCAGGACTTACGCGGGTAAAACCTCAGGCGCAGTTAGTAACCTCTAGAGGATAAAAAATAGGTTTTTTATCCTCTAGAGGTTACTAACTGCGCCTGAGGCTGAAGTCAAATGTCTTGTTTTTATTGGTTTTTAAGATGCTGCTGGTGTCTATCGACCATGCTTTTTCTCAAGGTTTTATCTATCTATAAACCAAAATTCATGGAAATTTGTTCAGCAGTTTCACTTTGTTTTAGAATATTTAGTAGAATGGAAAAGAATTTGTATGTATATTTTTGATGTGATAAAGTATAATAAATTGACAGAATACCTGCATTCACACAAAAGTGTCATGTTACCGTAACGTGACGTCATGCGTCATGGTAATATGAGAGTATTTAATAATAATATCGCTCGGCTTCGGGTTGTGTTATGGTATCGGGCTTGTGTTATGGTGATGAGTAACGAATACAAGACTTATAAAAAGGAAAAAAAGAGGAAAATAAATTATATAAAGGAATAACAAAAAATCTAAATATTTCATCGTTTTCTAATGACGTTATCACGTAAAATTATCGTCCGTAAACCGACTTTACAGACAACCATTTTTTAGTTTACCTAATAACTATTACTTTTTGCAGGGGAGCCCGTCACGGTTTAAAAGCTACAGGAAAATTAGCCAGAATACAACAACAAGAACAAATGCTACTAACCTTACCAAAATACGAAGGATACTCTCATGCGAAGAAAATAAAGCAAAAGAATCAAGAGAACGAAAGCGTAGTAGAGGAAATAACTTTTCATTCTGAAGAGGTAACCGATAGAAAAAAGAAGAAAAAGAAAAAACGCTGTTCTGTAGATGCTGTAGAGGAAATGGGACCGTTGCCTAAATACCCTCAAATCGATGACGAAAACAGAAATATGGCAGTCGATGGGGATGCCAGTGATAAAAATATCGATAGTTTAGTAGATTGCGATGAGGTTCGAAAGTCGAAAAGGAAAAAGCGAAAGGCTAAAGACATTGCTAAAGATGATGTGGTTGAAAATAAGTGTGAAAATGAATTAGAAGAAGTAGCTGTTAAGAAAAAGAAGAAGAAAAAGAAATTGAAAGAAGAAAGAATTGATTGACAGACTGACAGTGATGTTTGTTGCCTTAAGTTATTGATTTTCAATAAAATATTTTACATTTTAATTTTGTTTTATTTTGTCAAATATTTCGATTGGCTCATTTGTTCTCATTTGTAATTGCCCATAAAATTAAGTTTCTTATTTGATAGATAATAATAATACAAAATGTAAATAAATGTTAAGATTGTTGTCCTTGCAACACTTGATACTCTTGTTTCGCGTCAAATGTCTGTCAAAGAGGATTTAAAATACTACGATGTCTGTCACTGTTAGTTGATTTTTCACTTTTCGTCGATTTTCGTAATTACAAAAATAGCGAAAAATGTCGCTCGCCAAGATATTGGCCCTAGATAAGGTTGCTAATTTCTTCACCATAATACGCCAGAACGGTGGAGTATTTTCTTCCTTGTATAAACTTTACAGGTCAGTCAAAATATATAGATTATGTAATTTGTCAACTTAGGTTATGTTTTGATCAATAAACACTGTGGGATACTTCAATATTTTCACCACTTCTTGGGTTTTAAATTAAAGGTTATTAAGTCACTGATGTGCTTGAGAGAATGCTGTACATTTCAGTTAAAACCACATTAAAATCAGATTATTGGAACATGAGAAATTTTCACTTGTTTACTTCAACATTTTTAGCGAGTTTTTGACTGAGATTTGTTGATTAAGTTGAGCAGCGGCCAAATCATCTGGATGTAGGTGTACCTATTGAGAGAAAGCAGCTCCGCTGGTACATGTTCACGAGTAAATCTGTATTTAAATCTAAGGTTTAAATCCACATCTCGAACTATCCTTAAACCTCGTTTTGGAATTAGGGTGGTTTGTCTGCACTGAACACAAGTAATAATTTTCAAGCCTAACGACTGATGGCAGCTCAACTCAGAGCAAAAAAACTATTCAGTTGTTAACTTCTTATTAAAGTTTAATATCGGCCATAGCCAAAAATAAAATAAAAAAGTCAAAATGGTCTAGGTCATTTATATAATTTTCAGTTAATTTTCTTTTTTTGTTTGTTTTTAACTTTTCAATGTTTTGTGTGTTGTACAAATAAAGTGTTTATATATCTATAAAGCTCCATAGGGTCACCCACGCAACTCCTGATCCCGTGGGAACATCAATATAAAAATTGTCCTTTGTTATTACCAATGAATCAATGTATCCTCATACCAGTAGTTTTTGAGGCTATTCGTTAGTAACATAAAAACAAACAAAAATTCATTCCTTACTAGCTACGCCCCGCGGTTTCACCCGCGTAATCATTTTATGCGCAACTTTCTTAATTTTTTATTTCATAAGAACCTTCTCCTGATAATAACAAACAGACCAAAAAAAGAATTGGCCAAATTGGTCCAGGTGTTGTTGTGTTATGCGCTTACCAACACATTTTGCGATTCATTTTTATATTATAGATTATAATATTAGTGTATTCTTTGTATAACAATAGTTTCTCAAACTTTCAGACAAGATGAGCTCAAAGATGGAACTCTGATCGGTGAAGACAAGTATGGTAACAAATACTTTGAGAATCCTCGGTACTTCTATGGTAGAAACCGCTGGGTAGAATACAATGACAAGTATAACATGAACTATGACGGAAGCCAGGTGAGAATATAATCTTACTGGTACTTGTATACGGGCTGTTTTCCACAACTAGACTTCTTTAGTTAGGTCCTTTTTGCATGATGATGATACGACCCTCTCAGCTTAGTCGACCATGTCCAGAGAAAAATACTTGTCAATACATAAGCTGCGGGTTTCATCACAATGTTTTCCTTAACCAAAAGAGCAATGGCAATTATAACATACATTTTCCTTATGAAACATTCATTAGAGCACGGCCGGCCGGGGTCTGAACCCATGACCATCGGAATGGAAGTCTAGGTATCTACCACTAAGCCAACACCGCTCTTGAAATATATCTTGAATAAATAATAAATAAATGCGTTGATTTCTTTTACAAATGCTTAAATATAACTACATTATTTTGAAATCTTTTAAACAGAAATGCCTGTGTCAGGCTCCGTTCTTCTATAGTAATGTTAAAAAAAAAATACATGATAATATGACTTCTTAAAATTATTAGATAATACCTAGAAAAATCAATCGTGTTATTTCATATATATTAAATTAGAATATAGTCTTACAAATAGAATCCTCACCATCTTTAGATAGAAGATAATGTACGAGTATGTCTTAAGTTTTTATTCTTGTATTTCCAGGTCCCCCCTGAATGGTTTGGTTGGCTTCATTACAAAACTGATCTACCACCACACCAGGTAATCTATACATATAAAATGCTTTGTCCTGAATGAACGCACAGCCTAAACCGCTGATTGTAAACACCTAAAACTTGGAAGGTGTGTTCCAAAGCGAGTTTATTTCAAATTTAGGTTGGGAGCTCCCGATTTCTGTAATTAGGCATCATCTTCTAGCAGCACTGACGACCCAGTTGGCTGTCACCATGCTGGACTGCCAAACACAGGGTTGCGGGTTCGATTCCCGCCTCAGACAAGTATTTAAGCTTAGATATTTGTCTGTGGTCTGGTTGTTTCTATGTATTACAAGTATATATTTACAAAAGAAAAGTATATAAGTAGTATGTCCGTTGTCTAGCACCCATAACACAAGTCTAGTTACGTTGCTTGGGGCTAGATGGCGATATATGGAATGTAGTAAGTAAGGAATGAAACCTTAGGAACTACAGTTTCTCTTTTATAATATAGAAGACATTGCCTCGCGGTTTCACTCGCCTAACTACCGATCCCGTGGGAATATCGGGATAAAAGTAGCCTATGTTACTGTCAATAAAATAAATATTACAGGACATTCCACACATCGCCATCTAGCCCCAAGCTAAGTAACTACACTTGTGTTATGGGTGTTAGACTACGGATATACTACTTATATACTTTTTTTTGTAAATATATACTTATAACATAGAAACAACCAGACCACAGACAAATATCTAACCAAAAATACTTGTCTGAGGCGGGAATCGAATCCGAAACCCTGTGTTTGGCAGTCTCATCATCAATGCAGGCTCGTAGATTTGCCCGTTGTACAGACGAAGTTAAAATAACACTCTTTAAGGCATATTGCCAGGGTATGTACACGGGCGATCTGTGGTTCGGCTGTGCCAAGAGATCGCTAGAGACCCTACGTATTCAATATAATAAGATTTTTAGGATGCTGTTGAGACTCCCTCCATATTGTAGTGCGTCCGAAATGTTTGCACGGACACGAACGGCTTTAATGCTGTCCTTCGTAAAAAAGTAGCATAATTGGTCAGGAGAGTAAGGCAGAGTAGCAACAGCATCCTAAGAGTGGTGGCAGATGATCCGCACGGACGTGTGTTTAGGCATTTTCATCAAGCGATGGATGGAAAACCACTCGGGCGGTGCTCGCTTGATTAATTTGTCTACACGGTTCTTGAAATTTTAATTTATATTTTTCTACTAGTTTTTAATATTTATAATTCTATTGCGTACTAGCAAAGTTTTCGTAAGTTTTTGTACTAACAACACATGGACTGTAATAATTGTCTGAAATGAATGATTTTGAATTGAATTTGAATGTATCCTCATACCAAGTTTCATCAACTTTTATCATTTTCCAGGACCCCAGCAGACCTAAATACAAATGGATGATGGACTGGACTGAGAATCTGTCCGGAACAACCGGACAGTACACTCCCTACAGCACAACTAGACCGAAAATTGAATCTTGGGTGCCTAAGAAACAGGCTTAGAAAAAAAAGTAGTCTAAAAAAACAGTAATGGTAGCAGAAAAAGTTTATAATCAATATATATACTAAAATATAAAAAAGGTAATTTAATAACCATTTTTTATGTAGTCGCCTGCATAATTGCAGCCCCCGGTAGAGTTCGAATATTACTATTATTGGAATGTTTTCATTCTAATAATTTTTGTTTCATAAATTGATGACTTAGAAGACTTTAAACTTCAACTAAAGCAGGTGTCTAGAATCTTGCTTGTGTTGAAAACATTCTTATAACAGCCGTTTTGGAGCTCTACGGTGGGTCAGCTAACGCATTATGCATTGAGCATTATGTTAAAAAAAATAGTCTCTACCAGCAGAAAAATCTTAATGCTGTTTTTAAAAAGCTTTTTGTAAGTGATGAATGTAATCAATTAGGTACTTATATTGTATTGTATTGCAACAAAAAAAATATATATTTGCTACAACAGAAATATCTTAATGTTGTTTTACAAAGCTTTTTTAACCGACTTCAAAAAAAGGAGGAGGTTCTCAATTTAGGTTGTATGTATTTTTTTTGTTTGTTAAATATAAAACTGGTTAATGTAATATTTAGTAAAACTTACCTATAATTCTCATTTTATGTATAAATTCAATAATTTAAATGAAAAGAAATAAAAATTCAACTATTTATAATATTCGTCAGTTTAGCTTTTTCTGTTGACCATACAAACTTTTAAATTGTTTTATTTGTAAGTAGAAAGTGAATAAATGTTATTTATAATGAATTTAATGAGTTTTATTCGAATTATACTATATATGCGGTTTCACCCGCGTATCTTCCGGTCCCGTGGGAATATCGGGATAAAAAGTAGCCTATTTAATTGTCAATGAATCAATGTATATTCAATCTATACTTATATTATAAAGCTGAAGAGTTTGTTTGTTTGTTTGAACGCGCTAATCTCAGGAACTACTGGTTCGAATTGAAAAAAATATTTTTGTGTTGGATAGTCCATTTATCGAGGAAGGCTATAGGCTACTTTTCATTTTGATATTCTCACGGGATCGGGAGTTACGCGGGTGAAACCGCGGAGCTATGGAGCCCCGGACCTTTAGAAGGCATGCGTAGGGCCGAAGCCAACACGTAGAAGCCCTTTACAATAACAAGTTTAATGGCAAAGTATGATGTGGACATCAAACCGGCGATTATCCCTGTCTGCACTATAAATGCAGCCAAGGACAACCTCCGGTTTGAATAGAACTATTGATAAACTACAGGAGAAAACTACTACTTGGGCTATTGTGATGGGATGGTAGTGGACTATACTGGGGAACTATGGCTACTATGGCACCTGCCGAAACAATGTTCAATAAACATTATTATTATTACTTTATTACTCTTCAATAAAAGTTGAAGAGTGTCAAAAATTGTTATAGTTTACTTTTGCACAAATTAGTTTAATGTATTCGACTAAGGTTAGCATACGATTCAGTAAAACACAACGTTAGCGTGATCTAATTTTACCCGTAGCGCCATCTAGTTTGGTTTTTATGAAATAACTATTTTAATTTATTTTTAGATCATTTTACTTAAATAACGCCCGAATACTGAATAGATATAAGTACTTATCTTTTCAAGTTCTAGGATAGAATAGAATAGACATTTATTAGAAGAGCACACGGAAAGAAAAGAGTAAATATATACATATAAAATAGGTACATTATAATAAGAGCGGTGATGGCTTAGTGATATATACCTCGACTTTCATTCTGAAGGTCGTAGGTTCGAATCCCGGCCGGCCGTGCACCAATGTATTTTTCTTAAGAAAAATTTATGTGCGCTAATTGACATTGCTCTTACGGTGAAGGAAAACATCGTGATGAAACCCGCGGCTTAGTTGGCTCCAGAAGTATTGACAAGTTCTCTCCTCTGGACATGGTCGACTAAGCTTCTCAGCAGTCGACCATGTTGATGCACCTACTACCCCACTACCCTCTCGGGTAGTAGGTGCTGGGCAAGCCTACTCCATCCTCACGCAAAAAGGTCCCAATTAAAAAGGGTCTAATGGCGAAAAACAGCCTGTATACAAGTACAAGTAGGTATACATAATTACAAAACAAAAAATAAATAAAAATAGATAGAGTTACAAAAACAAAGAATTAATAGGCACATGATAGAAAAAATATTGCGGGATGCCGTGTGCTAGCCTAAAAGGACCAACCTCGGCTGAAATGTTGCAGTCAACTACAGCGCTGATCTTCCGACCAGGCCCAGGGCAGCGATGCAGAAGGTACCGCTGCAGATACCGTTCCTCAGGGGGAAAAACGGGATCCTATTAGTAAGACTTCACTGTCAGTCCGTCAGTCCGTTCGTCTATCAGTTCCATCCGTCCGTCAGTCTGGCTATCTGTCCCTCTGTCATCCGGTTGTATCCTTCGATTAAGTCATAGAGGAACCATAGGATTAAGGCGCTCTTCCAGTACCATGTGTAGGTTTTCACATTACCTTAGCCCGCGCTCTCAAAAACGTAGCGTGCTGCGTGTTAACTGTTATATTTGATCGATATGCAAAACATTTTAGCATTATTATCCACAAATATAGTTCCTAGAGGTCAAAACCTATCATTTGATTTATTTTTAGAAACAAACGTTAACTATTTTTGAATAAAACCCGATAAACGATCTAATAATTCTCTGTTTTCTAACATTTTTTCAACCACAATAAACAAAAATATGGTTATTAAACTACAATATCCATCTATATCCAAATAACAAAAAAAGAGTATTTAATTACTTAGAGTCGCTTAAAACAAAGGTCGATTTTGGTAGCTTTATTAGCACCTGCCCTTAAGTATATATCGTAGACAGAGAATAAATATAGACCGGCTGCTAAAATAACAATAATTACTAGAGTGAGAAGGATTGACTGTCAAATGAGTAAGTGGCCTATTTTTTTAAATGGCAAAACTATGTATGCTGGGACAGCTAGTAAGTAACTAGATATATTTTTCGAAAATATTACACCTCACGTTCCGGGAACGTGAGCGGAACGCGATGACGTCACACTTTTTTGTGAGTGCTGCCGGTGTTCATCAATTTATTAGACGCTATCACATCAAAAATCTTTCCTCTTTATTATATTACTTTAGTACTTCTAAAAGAAAAGTAGGTAACTAAGTATTCTATCCATTGTCTAGCTACCATAACACAAGCCTAGTTGCTTAGCTTGGGGCTAGATGGCGCTGTGTGGAATGTCCTGCAATATTTATTTCTACTGGTTCCAATCTAGTGCGAGCTGGGCCCAGTGTCCACTACGCGACTCCAACTCGTCCCGCCATCTCTTAGGCTAATAATTACTAAAATAATAAAAGAAAAGGCCTGTCCGTTTGCGTGAAATACTGTATGAATTAATTCGTAAGGTGGCCGTTATTATAATGTTCCCTTTAAACCAGTTTTGTGCCCCGGCGCAGGGTACACACATTCTCAAACTTTTGTCCTTAATAAATATTTAGGTAGGTACTTAATTTCACTTCAGAAATAAATGTTAGATAGGAGATTAGGTTAACGAATTGATTAAATCTATATAAAGGTAATTAAAAGGAATACTACAGGCAATTAACAGGGATACTACAGGTACTTAAAAGGGATACTACCGGTAATTAAAAGGAATACTACAAGTAATTAAAAGGGATACTACAGGTAATTAAAAGGAATACTACAGGTAATTAAAAGGGATATTACAGGTAATTAAAAGAAATACTACAAGTAATTAAAAGGAATACTACAAGTAATTATTAAGAATACTAAAAGACAACGCGATATAGATAATTATTAGCACTGCCATGCGATCCAACCTATGTTAGTGTCTCTTAAAAAGTGATTAGCAGCGCTCCGCGGTTTCGACCGCGTAACTCATGATCCCGTGGGAATATCGGAATAAAAAGTAGCTTATGTTACTGCCAATAAATCAATGTATTCTCATATCAAGTTTCATCAAAATCGGTCTAGTAGTTTCGGAGCCAAAAAATAATAAAACATTTCTTCTTTATAATGTTAGTATGCAATGTATCAACGAAGGGGTTTTAATACGAAAGAGGGTTGTTCTAGACGTCTAGCTGAACAACTTTGTTCTACAACTTTTGGAAATTTGATCTTTTGTTTTGATAATTTTGAGGGAATTTTTACTTAAAAATCAGGTGTTTCATACAAAACTTCGAACGAAATGTTCGAATTTCCAAAAGTCGTAAACCAAAAGTTGTTCGCTTACACGTCTAGAACAACCCCCTTTTGTATTAAAATCCCTTCGCTGAAACATATTGTTTATAGAGTTCATCTAGGTATAATAAATAATAATAAATCATTTATTCTACACCCAATAGTAACATCAATATTAGTCGTTGGAATCTTCTTTTAAGCATAGAAATGCTTGTATCAGAAGATTCCGCACTTCCTTAACTATTACATAATACGAGTATATTGGTTAAATTATACTTTAGTAACAATCAAAAAACGTAAACATAAAACGTATATGTATTGGTAAGGTATAGATATTGATTTCCTACAATAAATACAGAATACAATAATAGTTACAATTACAAACTTTATCTGCTCATTTTACCCCATAAGTCAAATTTTCAAAAAATACTTTCTTAGTGCTTCTCTACAATCTAAAAAGAAGACTCAACTCTTGAGATTTTATGACGTGTTTTTTTATCGTTTATTTAAATGCGTTTTTATTACCCGCGGAAGTCATTCCGTGAAAATATCGGAAATTAAAGTAGCTTAGGCGTTAATCCAGAACTCCAACTATCTACATAACGAGGTTTATTTTAATCGGTTCAGTAGTTTTAGCGTGAAAAAGTAATAAACACAAACCTGCCATATAAAAAATAAAAACTTGAGAGGTGTCAAGGGACACCCGGATGGAACGAAATCCCTTTGGATTAATTAGTGAAGGAATTGTAATAAAATTTTATTTTTTTTAAGTTATTTTTTTTATGTATTTATTGCTTTTCAATTTAAAACACAAAATTAAATGTCAAAACATCAATGAAACATCAAATCAAAATACACAAAATTAAAAACTAAAAATAATAATAATAAACACAAAATAAAAATAAATAATCAAAAATACCCCCACCCAGAAATTAAGTAAAAAAAAAAAAAAAAAACTAAACAATACAAATAAATAATAAAATGGGTAAAAATTAAATTAATTAAAATTCAACCTAGGCCTATTAAAACAAGAGGAAGCCCTCGGCCATACCCTCCCGAGGCATTGTCCCCAAAATGCTGGCAGCATTTCCCCGCTGAATAGCAATACTGAGTCGCTGGGACAAAAAGCCGCCAGCTCTAGGATCGCCAGTAGCCTCGACAAGGCGCGCCGACAGCTCCCTCAAAAAGGTCCTAGCACAGGGCCCCCAGCAGCCAACGGTCTCAAAACCCAGCGGAGTAAAAATGTAACAACCGGGCATATCCTCATATTTGCGGACTTTCGCAGCCTCCGCCCCAGAAGCCGCAGCACCCGCCTGCACACGAGTAGCGAGCAGATGGGAAGGAGCCAGTGTATCCACACATGTGGCATCCCACACCAAACATCGCCCTTGCTCCCAAGGAATGAGCGTCACGCCGTCGGGTCTCTTGCCATCAGAACGAACGATGCCGTTGGGTTCTAACATTGCCGGCATGTTCGCTGAAGCAAGAGCGCGACGAATGACGTCATTCAGAGCAGAATGACGTGGGATACGGCCAAGACTTCTTTGGCAAGACAGGCCATGGTGGCCCAAACTGGTCACCTCCGCCCCACAAACACACTGGTGCGGCTGCACAGCTCGCAAACCCAGCCGTAGGCCAACCGCCAAAGAAAGAGTATTCCTATCCAACAGAGTGCCCACGTTTGCCGATGGAATGGCATTAAGCCATACACCGGACTCCCTCTCAAAAGAAGCGAGGAGCCGAGCCCGATGTACATCGCCCGAACACTCTGCCAACAAAGTCTGCTGCACCAACCTACACAAAGGCTCATCCCACTGCCTCTGGGAATGCAAAACGGCGGGGAAATCACAACTAGTAAGAGACCTCCACCGGTCTACAGCCCCAGAGAGGTGGACCACCCCTGACCGAGCTAACGAGGCACCCAAAATGCCGTCAAAGAGAATTCGGCAGCCGTGAACAGAAGCCAAAAAAGCAGGCAGAGCAACAGACGAGACACTCCTGATGCCAAGCCCTCCAAACCGGACCGGAAGAGAAGCCTGGGACCACGCCTCCGACGTAAACTGGCAATTTAAAACCCTACCCAGAAGTCTTGAAATCCTCTCATCCACCACCAGGAGGAGGTCCTCAAACTTCCAGAAATGAGCGCACCTAAGGGCATACATAAACTGGGGCACGAAAAGACAATATTTAATTAACGTCAACGCTACATGTGGACTGATCTTTAAAAGGCGCTCTAAAGCTCCATCAAACTTTGATGATTGCTCATCAATGAAACCCGGGATACCACTATCGAGTAAAGGAGCTCCCAATAGGCGTAATGAATCCCCAGAAACAAGCTGGATACCAGGAGCCACCTCACCAAATTCCCGCAGAATCTCGCGACCCCGGTCCGGAGGTACAGAAGGGTGGAGGAAAACTTCGCATTTAGCAAAATTCAACTCCAACCCCACTCCCGAGAAGGTACTTATAAGGTTGCGGAGGTCTTCCAACACCATAACCGGATCGCCTCCAAGGGTACCGTCATCCAAGTACCAGACGTTCAGGTCAGATTTCAACGTTGAGATACAGGGATGTATTCCCAAACTGAAAATCGCAGGCCCAAGTGGGTCCCCCTGCTGACACCCCACCGCAGAATTTAAGAGATTCCCCTTATAGACGAGCTTAGACGGGCTACCATAACATTGACTCAGATAAGGAAGCAAACTGGGAATGTGTTGTCTCACTTGGTAAAGAATAGCACCACGGTCCAATGAGTTAAAAGCGTTCTTCACATCCACCTTGAGCAGAAGCTTACTAGGATCATTTTCCAAAAACGCTCTAGTGGCGTGAACCGCCGCCTCGCAACCACCCCTGCTACCAAAACCTACTTGCGTAGGTTGGAACAAACCGGTTAAACTGGGACCCACACGCCTACACGAAATCTTTGAAACCAATCGCCTAAAAGTAGAGCCAATCGCTATCGGCCGAATACCGCCATCCTTCTTTTTAAGTGCACACAAATTGGCCCCATACAGAACGTCGGCTATCCCATCATTAACCCCCCCTGATAGCATGAAATCCGCAAGAGAGGCCAAACTGGCAGCCAATTTCCTACCAGGGTCTCCAACCGAAGGGCAAACTAGGTCCCTCAAGTGCTGAGGAGATACTCCGTCCAAACCACCGCTGGAACCGTTTTTAAAAGACATTATTGCAGAAACAATTTCGTCCACGGTAACGGCCGCAGAAACAATGTCAGCACTGTCAGGTCCCACAGTCAGAGAAACCGGGTCAGCCGTCGGGTGTTTATCCCTAAGGTGTCGCAGGGTTTCCTCACAAACCGGGGCCACCGTATCACTAGAGAAAAGCAGACGACTGGCACCACTCAAGTCACCATCGCTTACCTTCTCCTCAACCTTCCTAAAGAAGTTGCGGCCGGCACCCGAACCCAGCCCACTATTGGAACACCTGGACACTGAATCACTCAAAGAGGGAAACTCAGGATTGACGCAACTATTTTTAATCCTCTGCGTCAAACTCAACTTTTTGTCATGCTTAATATCAACATTTAGGTGTTTATAAGTAAAAGTCAGCAAATCTTCCCAAGCATCGCCGCCGTTCGACGCGACCACCCTATCAATACACGACCCCAAAGCCAACGCCACCGCCACTCGAGCGCCCCTAGGTATTCGCTTAACAACAGGAACGCGAGACTTAAGGTCACTTAGAGTCTGCCAGAAAGGCTTACAGGCCTCTGAAGAACCAGGACTGGGCGATCGCGGCGACGGCGACGGAGGAGTAACGGTCACTCTTGGAGGAGTCTTGGCGGGGCTAGATTTATGCATACGGGCCTTATGAATATTAAGGCCACTTTGGGTACGAAAATACCGAGGAAAGTCCGTACATAACTCGCATCTAAAACCCTGGGACAAGCCTCCCAATTGACCATCAGGTGCAGTCACAGAACCCGGCACCGGTTGCGACATTTTCACAAAAATACACGACAAAAGCGAAAAGCAGGCCAAAAATCATAGAAAATGGTAATAACAATACAAAAAAAAAAAAAAAAAATAGCATACTAACAGAACAAAAACTGAACCAATACCTGTAAAGTCAAACAGATACGTCGTAAAAATAGTAATGAACTTAAAATTATGAAATATAAAATGTCAAAATTGGTAAAATCATGTAAAATTAAAAATTACAATAATTAGATATAAAATTTTAAACAATGTCAATTGGTATTTTACGGACCTTTAAAACACAATAAAAAAATAAAAAAAAATATACATAAAAAAAAACAATTCAAAAAATTTAAACAATGTCAATTGGTAAAATCCTTTAAAATTAAATTTATAGTAGTAACAATAAAAAAAATAAAAAAATTTTTTTTTTTAATATTTTGTCAATAATAAAATCATTAAAATAAAATGTCAAAGTTGCAAAATAACAATAAAAATAAAAATAAAAATAAATAAAGCAGTCCATTAATAATTTGCGAACTCCCTCCGTGGCACTGAACCGTGGTCAAACCCGCAGCGCTGTAGGTATTTTAGATGGGGCAAAAAACTTCACAGCGCACTTAGCCGTGCGACGCCGACGCGCCAAGCCGAAAATGTTATGTTGCAGGTCGGCCGTATCCCCACAAACTCCGGAACGTGTTTTTGACGTCACACTTCGTTCGCGGCGCGTCACTGTCATGTCAACCAATCTGTCAGTGCTCCATCAATTCATTGTTTTGGTACTTAATTGCGAATGCGCAATGGCAATGTTTTTGTTGATTTTCTTCCCCAATACGTTAACTTTGGGGTAGTTCTTGAATTTTTTGAAGGGATTGTTCAGTGTACAACGTATTTTCCAAATCTTAGAATGCATTTATGGATGTATGATACTGCTCACCAGTCCATGACGATATTATCAAACCATTCCAGGTTAGTCCCAACAATTGTTCTGCACCAGTACGTATACTATTTAACGAATTTACATATTTTTAAACAAATAATTTAAAAGAGCTTTTGTTTACAATTGTTATCCGAGGGTTGCCAGCCTCGTCCTCGTTTTTTTATTATTAACAAATATAATGTTATATAAACTTAATCAGTAGGCTCAATTTTCGTAATAATTGGCTTGTGGTAAATGACGTAGGAAACATATGTTTGGGATTCTATTTTATTTAAATGTCTTTAAAAAACTGCATCAATGGTAGTATTATATTTTGTTGTTGATTCTGCTGGATTATTATTAATTCTTAAATCAAATTCTTCCTCTAGAAACTGTAGCAATGGTTTTGATTTTTCATTACTGAAGTTGATGTTAAGATCACCGGCTAAAATGAGTGGAACTTTATCTAAATTATTGTAAGCTGTGCGGCGTCGCATGTTTCTCTGTCTGTCTATTAAAAAAGTCTCTAAAATAAAGTGTTAAAATAAAATAAAGTTTAAAGTAAAGTGTTTGTCTAAATAAAGAAGTTTATTAAAACATTTGTTTATTATTTTTTTATTATTACATACCTACGTAATATCTACACATAGACCTAACTATCGTCGTAAACAGAGAGGGTAGGTAGTCAGTGGACCCGATCACGGCCGACGAAGGAAAGCGGTTGCGCTCGCCTTATGCGGGAAAGAGTACAAGATATTAGCCTCTTTCCTATCTACGCGTCCGCGATAGCTTAATGAAATTTAGTAGTGTGGGTATAAGAGAGAGAGAGACAGACAGAGAAACATGCGACGCCGCACAGCTTACAATACCTTACTATAGCAAAAAGTGTCGTGACAACTTTTCGTAAGATTTTTTTCCGTCTAGCCCCGTCACAACGCGCGATAAGGAACTTCGTTCCAAAAAACTTGAGAGGTGTAAAAGGACACCCGGATAGAACGAAGTTCCTTTCTATTAATAAGTGAAGAAATTGTGATAAAATCAAAAAGTGTCGTTACAACTTTTGGTCTTATTTTTTTTCCGTCTAACGGTACATAACTTCGTTCCAAAAAAATCTAGATTTTTTTAAAGCTATCGTTTCAAGATTACGAAAATTCCCAGTTTGGGGCATTATAGATAAGATATGCCTAATTTGGAGGGAAATGCAACTTTTAATTCACATTATCCATCAAATTGCCTCAAATACGAACTTGGGGGAATTTGATGATGCCACGTAAAATTCCCACTAACACCTTTGGGGGTACCATTTGGAGGACAGTATCCTAGTAGGGGAATACCCCGTTTTTTAAATATTTCAATACATTAATTTAAATCAGTTCAATCACCTTTACAAATAATTATGTAATTTAATAATATCTCATAATAACATCATTATCAATTAAAAAACTTTGAGAACCACGGTTCTGGACCAACTGCCCACCAACACAGCTCGAAGCAAAGCGTTCGGCACTGAGCTTTTACTTCTTTACCAATCAAAAAACAACTTTGCCCCTAAGAATTAAAGCTCAAAATAATTTGTAAATCTTTCTTCGACTATCACACTCATGCAATTCAGATTTACCAGTGAATTATCAACCTTGTTGACTTAAGTTAGAGTTTGGTTTAGTTTGTATTCTTAGCTACAAACGCGAATGAACTTTTTTTTTGCTAGCATCAGGTAAAAATATCTTTCCAGCCAGTAAAAATGCAACGCCACGGAGGCCAAACGTGTACGAACCTTCTTTGAATTAAAGAAGTTTGATTCAAAAGTGCTGTGCTGTGTTACAAAGTGTTTTAAAAACAGTTTTTGTTGAGTTTCTTTCGTGATTTTAATGTTTATGGTGAGTTTGTGATTGTAACAAAGATAAATACCTACTTAATATAGCTACTAAAGCAAGGTTTTTGACTGTAATAAGGCAATGGCTGTGGTCAGAACTTTTGCAAAATATTCTTTCATACTTTTAAATACGAAAATGTAAGACTTTTTGACTCAAAATCGATGTTTAATTACGTCTTATGAGCATAAAATGATGTTTTAAATTGAAAAAACGTAAGAAAGTTGACCTTTTTCATGGACAAACCTAACAAAAAGACTTGTAATGGTTTAAAAATGATTGTTTCTTCATTTCTTCCCGTTTTTTGGCTTATTTTCGAACGGAGCTTTATTAAAAAGTTGCTAATGGTCTTATAAACTGTTGAAAACGATAGAAATTGACTTAAAAACATGTAAGTTTTTATAAAAAGTGTAGAAAAATAGTTAAAATCAATGAATAATCGTTTTTTTTGTGTTATTTTGAGCGGAGCTTTGTTAAAAGCCTAAATAGAAGCTTTATTTAGGCTACGTGTGTGAATGGACTTAATACTTACCTATCTATAATGAATGATTGATTTTATTAATGATTGGTCTGTTTTTCAAAACTTGTTTTATTGGATCCTTATCTGTTTCTATCTTATGATTAATAATATAAAATGTTTAAGGTGAAAGGGTACCGGCGCTCTCTCCATACAAACGTATAGTCGACTGTTTCCTCCCTGGATAATGACACTGGCACTAATATTTTTGTGCCATAAAGTCTATAACTGGCATGACTATGCCTCGTATGTTTTGGTATTTTTTTTCATGTTCTAATTATCATAGAAATTAATATTCAAAAAACAAAACATAGGGACATGGTCATGGCATAAGTTTTATGCAACAAAAATAATTGCTCTAGTGTCATTATCCAGGGAGGAAACAGTCGATTACGTTTGTATGAAGAGAGCGCCGGTACCCTTTCCTCTTAAAAATGTTTGTGATTGTGGCAGTTCATATTACTTTTTCTCATAAATACTAATGATTAACTAAAAACCCCATGAGTTTCTTGTGTCTTCCTCTCATTGGTGGGAGCGTTTCAAAGATACGCATCCTAACTTAGTTTTTAAGACGGTTCAAAAAGAAATTTTGACTTGAATAGCTAGAATCCTGGGAATAGCACATAAGTCAAACATATTCCCACGGGATCACCCAGTTGGCACAATGGTCACCATGCCGGACTGCCAAACACAGGGTTGCGGGTTCGATTCCCGCCTCAGACATGTATTTATGCTTAGATATTTGTCCGTAGTCTGGTTGTTTCTATGTAGTATATATTTACAAAAGAAAAGTATATAAGTAGTTTAAGAGTTGTCTAGCACCCATAACACAAGTGTAGTTACTTAGTTTGGGGCTAGATGGTGATGTGTGGAATGTCCTGCAATAATTATTTATTTATCGATTAAAAAAAATATAGTAAAACCAGCCAAGTGCGAGTCGGACTAGCACGCGGAGGGTTCCGTACCATTAAATTCAGTTTTTAGTATTTGTTGTTATAGCGGCAACAGAAATACATCATCTGTGAAAATTTTGACTGTCTAGCTATCACGGTTCATGAGATACAGCCTGGTGATAGACAGACGGACAGACAGTAGTCTCAGTTAAAGGATTCCGTTTTTACCCTTTTGGTACAAAACCCTAAAAAATACCTATTTAATTAATGATAAAAATAGTTTTCGTCGAATTTGGTTACTCTATTTAATTTCAAGCGATTTCAATTCATTATTTTAATCGTCGTGGTCGCGAAGTTTGATTACCTTGATAATTAGAATTACCTCGATGTTTCGGCTGTGTTACATCCGGCGTGGTCACAAAGTAGATTAGACTGGCGAGCTGGGGTTGTTTGACGATTCGAGTTAAAGCAATAAAACACGTGTTCAATAAATTAAAATTTAAAAATCCCCCGACACAAAAAAGTAATATTAGTATGATCGTAAAAAGTCTAAAACAAGCAAAAAAACTATGAAAAAATACCCTACAAAAAGATTATGACCCTACATAAGTAGGTACATCTGAATTTTTTTGCTTAAATATTGTCGTGTCGAGGGACCGCTCTTTACCTATAAAAATACTTCATATCAGGCAAAACTATTTGGTAAAGCTAAATATAAATATTCGTCCTTATTTTTTAAGTTTCTCAAACTTTTGGGCCCCGCTCGCTAAATAAGTGTATCGGAGCGGTGTTGGCTTAGTGGTAGACACCTCGATTTTCATTTTGAAGGTCGTGGGTTCGAATCCCGGCCGGCGCTGCATGCATTTTTCTTAAGAAAAATGATGTGCGCTAATTGACATTGCTCTTACGGTGAAGGAAAACATCGAAACCCGCGGCTTAGTTAGCTCCAGAAGTATTGACAAGTTCTCTCATCTGGAAATGGTCGACTAGGCTGAGAGGGTAGTAGATGCTGGGCAAGCCTACTCCATCCTCATGCAAAAAAGACCCAATTAGAAAGGGTCTAATTGCGGAAAACAGCCCGTTCAAGTACAAATACAAGTGTATCGATTTGATTTTAAAAACTTCACGATGTACAAATCAACTGTTGGAACTCTTTCTTAAAGTATAGACAGTGATTTTTTAACTTTTTTTAAACCATTGCGTAATGAAAATTTTCCTCGCCGCCATCTTTCCCCACCATATTAAGGTAACATCAATAAATACTTTATTTCTCAGCCACGGTTGTTAGAGTTGACCTCATAAAATCGTGAGGCACGATTGTCTACTCGACCGAGAGAAAAGGGGCGTTATGCGTTAAGTTTTTAAGAGGGTCACATCATGAAATTTTTTGATGGAATGATTGTTCCGAGGCATAATTGCTCAAAATATTATGTTATTGATTTCAATCGCTTGAATACTTTGTTTTCTGGCTTATGTAGAGACCTAGATTAATACATAGGCTACTTTTATCCCGATATTCCCACGGGATCGGGCTTACGCGGGTGAAACCGCGGGTCGCAGCTAGTAAGAATATTAAGGGGAAAAAAGAACTATTTATTTTTAATAATAATGAATCATTTATTTCAGGCTACAAAGGCCCATAGATACATACTTTATAGACTAACATACATATTTTATAATAATAATTGAATGTGTTAGAGAGATAGCTTAGAACTTTGTTAGTAGCACTTCCATGACACTACACTTTCGTCTTAGTCTGTTCTTGTGGAATTTGTCCGCGGAAGCGACGGAACACCACGTCCTTCGGCCAGAAGCTTTCATCCATAACGCGAGGCAGATAGCTGTTCGGTACTCGCACCACAAACGCCTTGAAATTGACGCTTCGATGCGACTCCAGCATATACACCCTCAGCGTACAACCCAGCTTCCGGCGTACGTACTCGACGATGTCCTTCGTCCCGACAGTGTAGTGCACGCGGGAGATGTACACCGGAGTGTTAGGAGTCGCAGCACGAACTCCCTGACTAGAATCAGTCGGGGCTGTACCGCAGCGATTCATGATAGGTCAAGTCAAGTCAAGTCAAATTTTTTTATTTCTTTGGATGCTTAATACAATTGTACATAGACCACTTGAAAACGTCTTAAAAACTAAGTTAGGATGTGTGCCTTCGGAACGCGAGCACCAATGAGAAGATGGCACAAGAAACTCATGGGGTTTTTTTTAAGTGATTACGCTCACAAAGGTCAATATTACAAATATTTGAAAGTATGATTTGAAATGGAGCAACTAAAGTCACGTCCATGGGTTGTTATCATTAAGGTAAGACGAAGTATCATAGTACGCCTTACCGCACAATTTAGGCTTTATAAAAGTTTTGAACCTGGTAATGGACATGTCATATACATCTTTGGGTAATTTATTATAATAGAGCACACATGTACTATTAAACGACCTGCTTATTTTTCGGAGCCTACTACCGGGCACGGTCAGTTCATTCTTATTTCTTAAGTTGAAATTATGAATATCGCTATTTTTACGAAAAAAATCAGGATTTTTGTGAACGTATAGAAAGTTTTCGTAAATATATTGTGAATAGAGCGTTAATATATTTATCTCTTAATTTTTTTCTCTAAGTGATTCCCTGGGGCCCATCTTGGTCGCCGCTTCTTTTGCACTTTGACAAAACCTTCATCATCGTCGTCGTCCGGGACCTTTGGCTTAGAAGTCGAGTAGTTTCGTGTCGTTTTGTCGTTTTGTATGGATAAGGAGTACCTACGTCGTATGTTACCTTCTTAACGATGTGATAATTGGAGTTTAAGTATCTACTTGAGTAAAACGGTAGAATAAATATGTTTTGTAATTAAGTATGTAAATGAAGGAATTCTCAAGTTTAAACACTTCTGAAAAATGATAAGTAGAGCAAAGTAATATTTAACTTTTTTCTTGTAAAGGATTGGATTGGGGCAACGAAAGAATGAGTGAAGCAATGAAGGAATGAGTGAAGCAACGAAACATTTCACTCTTTTCTTGTTTTTACGTTTTTTTACTTACTAAGTATAAAATAAATAAATACTGTACTATACGACCTTACACCTATTGCCATCTAGCTCTAAGCTAAGCAACTAAGCTTGTATTATGGGTTCCAAATAACGGATAAAATGTTTTTATATAATCCTTGGATGAATGTTACCGCTGAAAGCTTGGAAATTAAAACATAGCTAAAACTTGCACAATTTGGTGAATAAATATAAAACCCAGTACTAACGACGTCTGTCTAGTTTTAGCCTCAGATGCCCATAACAATAATAATAAAATTTTCAAGCATCTATTTTATGTACGTCGGCTGCATAATTGCAGCCCTCGGTAGAGTTCGCAGATTACTATTATTGGAATGTTTGCATTCTATTAATTTTTGTTTGATTAATTGATGAGTAAGAAGACTTTAAACTTCAACTAAAGCAGGTGTCTAGAATATTGCTTCTGTTGAAACATTCCTATAACAGCCGTTTTGGAGCTCTACGGTGGGTCTGCAATTATGCAGCCGACCGTACCCACCACTAACTGCAACCGCGGTTTTACCCGCGTTAGTGTCTTTTCAAAAGTGATATTATTAGTTCCCTACAAACACACAATACTAATGATAAACTACAAACTTTGACAGCCCTTTAGAGGCGGAATCTCCAAAAATTCTTTCTCAGTTTCAGACTCGTGGCTCTTGTAGGTTCAGATTTTTCTTGATGAGTCCTTTTTTCTTTTATATACGCCTATGTCACTCCTAATTAATCAATGTATCCACATACCAAGTTTCATCAAAATCGGTCCCGTAGTTTCGAAGCCTATTCGTTAAAAAGATCGTAAAAAAAACAAATCTTTGTCTGTAAAGTCGGTTTACGGACGATAATTTTACGTGATAACGTCATAAGAAAACGTTGCAAAATTGAGTTTCTTTTGTTTTTCTTTTTTTTTTTTTAATATAAGTCTTCTATTCGTCACTCGTTACCATAACACAAGCCATGACGCCTCACGTTACCGGAACATGACGCGTCATGGTACCGGAACATGACACTTTTATCTGAATGCATGTGTACCATCGATTTGCTAGACGTTACCACGTCAAAATCTTTCCTCTTTACAGTATCAATATAAATAGATTATTGTCAATTAGTAACGGATTTAAAAATAAACATAAAAAAGAAGGTTACGTACCAGCAGTATTCCCACAGTTAAATAACTGTTCTGGATTAGATTCAGCAATAAAACAATTACATTTAAGACCGTAGACAGAGAATAAATATAGACAAGCTACCAGCGTATACAGTGTGAGACAGCGAATATTCAACATACCTATAAGTGTATATCTTACTTAAATGAGCAATTCTTCTATATATATATAATTGGAATCTCGGAATCGGCTCCAACGATTTTCATGAAATTTGGTATAAGTATAGGGGGTTTCGGGGGCGATAAATCGATCTAGCTAGGAATCATTTTTAGAAAATGTCATTTTATTCGTGTTTTATCGAAACTTACTTTTTTATCTGAAAAATATGACTTTTCCTGCCATCTATTGGCGAACTACTAATACTATTTTTTTGTGAGCAATAAAGTTATTCCAGCAGATGGCGTTGTTAAGTAACACGAAGTCAATGAGTGTTTGCTTTGAGGTTAGACTAAGTAAAAAAAAAAAAAAAAAAATCCGAGCAAAGCTCTGTCATCCAGGTACTAGTTGTAAAATTGCCACTAAACAGCAATTAACCATCACTGCACAAGTGCACACTAATTAGTACTCCTTTTTAATATCTTATAAAGCACAAGTAACACAAATTATAGTCTAACAGGATAAGAAAACAAAACTTTGATAGACACCAAACGCTTGTTTGCCACCAACGACATTGATGGCAAACAAAAAAAACGTATACGCAAATAGAGACAAAAAACTTATACTTCGTCTTGCTCCCACTTACTCATTTGACAGTCAATCCTTCTCACTCTAGTAATTATTGTTATTTTAGCAGCCGGTCTATATTTATTCTCTGTCTACGTTTAAGGGGGGTCCTTACGCAAACGACCTTGGTACACAAGCCTACTAAATAGTTACTACCGGCACCGGTCGCCTTCGTTGGTGAACATTGTCGATTGTTACTTATGTGTTTTTCTCAAAAGTGCTGAGATGGAATTGTAGGTGAGATCTTTACCGAAATTTTGGTGTGACTTTGAGCCAAAAATTTCCTATAGTTTTGAAGCTATTCTAAAATTAAGAATTTAAACTAGTCTAGCTTTGAAATGACAAGGAATTTTCGTCTTAATATACCCCAAAATATCTGTAAAGATTTCACCTACAATTCCATCTCAGCACTTTTGAGAAAAACAAAACACATACGTTACAATCAACAATGTTAGTTGTAAGCGACGGGTATTTATGACGCGTTGCGTTTTTCAGCATAAACAGCCTTAAGACGATGCATAAGAATTAAAGTGGTTGTAACATTTTAGCATAGGAAACGGTCAGCCTTTTTGTTTTCGATGCGCATCTATTTCTTAAACCCTTCGACCATACAACAACCTCAAACCTATCCTACTAATCCTACTAAACTAATATTATAAACTAGCAGCGCTCCGCAGTTTCACCCGCGTAACTCCCGATCCCGTGGGAATATCAGGATAAAAAGTAGCCTATAGCCTTCCTCGATAAATGGACTATCCAACACAAAAATAATTTTTCAATTCGAACCAGTAGTTCCTGAGATTAGTGCGTTCAAACAAACAAACTCTTCAGCTTTATAATCCTACTAATATTATAAATGTGAAGTTTGTGTATGCGTGTTTGTGTATGTGTGTTTGTAAACTTCAGAGCCGATTGCAATGAAATTCGGTATGTAAATAGCTGGAGGCCTGGATTAACATATAGGCTACTTTTTATTTCGATATTTCCACGTGATCGGGACATACGCGGATGAAACCGCGTGGCACAGCTAGTGATTAAATAAACAAACAACAAATGCTGTGTATCAAAATCTTGTAAAGTCTATAGTATTTCTGTTATGTAGCGAATAAAAAAAATCTAATATATACAAATAAGTCGGGTTTTCCTTCTATAACTCCAGAACGCACAAACCGATTTCCACGGTTTTGCTTCGTTGGAAAGGTCTCGGGCTCCGTGAGGTTAGAACGCACAAACCGATTTCCACGGTTTTGCTTCGTTGGAAAGGTCTCGGGCTCCGTGAGGTTTATAGCAAAGAAAATTCAGGAAAATCTAGTGGCGAAACGGAGTTCGCCGGGTTTGCTAGTCCTTTATATTTTTTCAACGCGAAATAATAGGCAAACCTATACAGGGTTATTGGTAATTATACTAGCAAGCCGTTGAGGACTACTTCTATGCACCTAAACATACAACTTTTGTTCTACGACTTTCGGAAATTCAAATATATTTTAGAAAAATTGAGGTTAGTTTTACTATCCTCTGTCTTTTACCTCTGTCTGTCTCTCTCTCTCTCATAGAAAGCAAGCCAGTTTACTAAAATTGAGCCTACTGATTAAGTTTATCTTAATATATATAAATCTCGTGTCACAATGTTTGTCCTCAATGGACTCCTAAACCACTTAACCGATTATAATAAAATTCGCACACCATGTGCAGTTCGATCCAACTTGAGAGATAGGATAGTTTAAATCTCAAATTATAGTCGCAAAATCTACTATTTCTACGCGGACGAAGTCGCGGGCAATAGCTAGTTTTACATTATATTGAGGTTAGTTTTACTTGAAAACCAGCTGTGCCTTACACGGAGAGGTCATTAACCTTAAAATTTTACTTATTTTTATCTACTGTTCATAGTCTGAATGACCTTCGTTTTAAAAATCTGGTGTTTTTCGAATTTATATAACCACAAAATTTTCTTTTTTTTTTGGATCGAAGTTCCTTATCGCACGTCGCGAAAGGGGGCTAGACGGAAAAAACTAAGACCAAAAGTTGTAACGAAACGAGTTGCTATAGTTGGAAGCCGTGCGGCGTGCCCGTGTTTCTCTGTCTTTCTCTCTCTCTCTCTCTCTCTCTCATCTAAAAGCAAGCCAATTTACTAAAATTGAGCCTACTGATTAAGTTTATTTTACATTATATTTGTTAATAATAAAAAATATTATCTAATATATAAAAATAAGTCGGGTTTTCCTCCCTGACGCTATAACTCCAGAACGCACGAACCGATTTCCACGGTTTTGCTTTCGTTGGAAAGGTCTCGGGCTCCGTGAGGTTTATAGCAAAGAAAATTCAAGAAAATCTGGTGGCGAAACGGAGTTCGGCGGGTTTGCTAGTTATAACTAAAAAAAAAATACAATTCCTTCACTAATTAATTTTCGAAAGTAAATTTTGCCACACTTGAAGCCGAGACGCTTCGCTCGCTCAGTCAATTAAGAAATACCTACAAAGTACATTCGCATTATGTGTATTTCTGACAGACAAAAACATTCTTTGTCTACTTAATCTATCAAAGTAATTTATTAATTAAAACTTATTAAAACCGCCTCACAATGGCTTGAACTCATCTCGAGTGTTCCATTACGTCAGGGTATCTACCAGCGCAGGCGCAGCTTCAATTACAAGCGCGGAGTGAATTAGCGAAATTGTGTCGCACTTGTTACGAAATCTTTTGTTTTAAACGGTGGAGGTTGCCACAACTGACGTCCTTGTAAAATTCTCAACCTTTGCTTAGTTACACTAATATTATAAACTAGCAGTGCTCCGCGGTTTCACCCGCGTAAGTCCCGATCCCGTGGGAATATCGGGACAAAAAGTAGCCTATAGCCTTCCTCGATAAATGGACTATCCAACACTAAAAGAATTTCTAAATTCGAACCAGTAGTTCCTGAGATTAGCGTGTTCAAACAAACAAACTCTTCAGCTTTATAATATTAGTATAGATATCGGTCGGTCCATTTAGGCTAGCACAGGGCATCCTGCATTTTTTTCTATTATGTGCCTATTAAGAGGAAAGGGTACCGGGGGCTCTCTCCATACAAACGTAGCCGGCTGTTTTCTCCCTGGATAATGACACTAGAGCAAATATGTTTGTTTATGACTGCCATGACCATGCTCCTATGTTTAGTTATTTTTGTTTTAAAATCTTAATTTCTATGATAACTAGAAAATGAAAAAAACTAAAACATAATCATGGCAGTTATAAGTTTTATGCAACAGGGAGAAAACAGGCGACTACGTTTGTATGGAGAAAGCCCCAGGTACCCTATCTTCTTAAGGGCAGGTGCTAATAAAGCTACCAAAATCGACCTTTGTTTTAAGCAACTCTACGTAATCAAATACTCTTTTTTTGTTATTTGGATATAAATGGCTATTGTAGTTTAATAACCATATTTTTGTTTATTGTGGTTGAAAACATGATATGAACAACTTCGTTCGATGAAAAAAATGTTAGAAAACAGAGAATTATTAGATCGTTTACCGGGTTTTATTCAAAAATAGTTAATGTTTGTTTCTAAAAATGAATCAAATGATAGGTTTTGACCCCTAGGACCTATATTTGTGGATAATAATGCTAAAATGTTTTGCATATCGATCAAATATAACAGTTTGCACGCAGCACGCTACGTCTTTGAGAGCGGGGGCTAAGGTAATGTGAATACCTACACACGGTACAGGGAGAGCGCCTTAAACTGCTGTGGAGGTGGCCACAACTGACGTCCTTGTAAAATCTAAACCTTTGCTTAGTTACACTAATATTATAAATATCGGTCAGTCCATTTAGGCTAGCACACGGCATCCCGCAATTTTTTCTATTATATGCCTATTAAGAGGAAAGGGTACCAGGGGCTCTCTCCATACAAACGTAGTCGACTGTTTTCTCCCTGAATAATGACACTAGAGCAAATATTTTTCTTGCATAAAACTTATGACTACTTATGAAGAGAGCCCCCGGTACCCTTTCTTCTTAACGCACATACTTTTTTCGTAAGAAAAATCTATATTTGTGGACCTAATCCTTGTCTAAATAAAAGATAGTTTCATAGTTCATTAACTTTAAAACTAAGTGAAAGGCTCTCAACTTGTAAAGTTCCCATAGAAGTGTAATTGGTACAATAACAATTTAAATACGTACCCTAACTACCTATCATGGGTCAGTGAAAGTTACTCGTTTATTTTGTTTACTAAAACTATAGTTTAGGACAAATCTTCTTCTATAGTATAATAGTACATTGCGATACAAGTGTCGTAAATTGATCATTGCATAGAGGCGGTTTATTTCGCGCGAGCGGAACGCGAGTGTGTATACAGAGCCGAGATGCAATGATCAAACCACACGTGTATCGTACGACGTTTTTTATCACAGTTGCGAATAAAAGAAAAGAAAATAATACTTAAGGTTCGTGTGACGAATTGCGAAAATGACCAGTTGCGAAAATGATAAGTTACGAAAATGACGAATCGCGTTTATGACGAGTTACGAAAATGACGAGTCGCGTTTATGACGAGTTGCGCTAGTATGACGAGTTTCCGTGTATGACGACCTACTGCTAATCCTTTTTACACACTAGTGGCGTAGAGGTAATGCATAACGCACGCGTGCGTAATACGTTGGATTATGAGCCTAAAAGCGGTTGAATAAAATCCACTTTATGAGCAACTGTGATAAAAAAGTACATACAACCGAATTTGAAAATGAATCGCTGAATGTGTTGCTAAGCACAAATCTCAGGAACAGATGAACCGATTTCGCAAATTATTTTTTTGTTGTGTTTGTTATTGTCAGGAGAAGGTTCTTATGAAAGAAAAATTAAGAAACTTGAAACTACTACTACAGCTACTACTTCAATATATTTCACATCGTAATCGTTAACGATATTTTCGTTTGGTATTTTAGAATGTGAAGATCACATTTTGTAAAAAAGTGGGTTTTTATTTTTAACCGACTTCAAACAAGGAGGAGGTTCTCAATTCATCGCGTATGTTTTTTTATGAAGACGCTTAGATCGATTTGTTAAGAAAGGGGGACCTAAAACAGTTTGAGTAACTTTGGAAATTAAATAAATCGTAAAGCTTTATTATTGCACTTATATTACACGATAAAATAACTTTGGAAATTAAATAAATCGTAAAGCTTTATTATTGCACTTATATTACACGATAAAACGCAAAATATATTTTTTCATTCTTTCAAATCCGAAAGTTAGTTTATTTACACACTGATTGGGGGTATGACGGGGCGGCTGCGGACGGGCTAGGGTGCAGATTTTAATTTTCCGTTATCCGCGTCTTTCTCCTTGGTCATCAGTTGCAATCCAAAAACGTGGCATCTCGATTTCTTTCTAACCTCAGAATTTGAATTGTCAAATGCAAATGACAGTGACGTTTCGCCTTATTTATATATTTTTTCTTTTTCTTATTACGGGCAGCTCCTCTTCTTCTCTAGGCTGTTTATACTCAGTTTATGTATTATACAAATAAAATATTTATTCTATTTTCTTTCCTATTTACCGTATATAATTATTTTGCTATTTTATTTATTTAATGTTTTATTGTGTGTATGTGGGAGCGTATGACGACGCACGACGGCAGCGGGTTTGGCCGAAAGACCAGCGCTGCAGTCAAGTTACGCTTGACTGTGGCTTACAGCTGAGGTCGACCCATTTGGGCAGCACATGGCTTCTTAAATATTCTTAGGTGTAATGTATGTTTCTTTACTCGTTGTTTAATTTGTTACCTTTTTCTTTGTGTGTGTTTAATTTTAAAGTTGTCGTGTGCTTGTACCAAATAAATCTTTTTCTTTCTTTCTTTCTTCTTTCTTTCTATTTGTTACTTTGTTTCTTCCCCCTTCACGGTCAAACGACTGGATCGATTTTGATGAAAATCGGCATAGTGGTAGTTTAAGGGATGGAAAAAGACATAAGATACTTTAAATCCCAAAATTCCTGCGGAATCGGGACTTACGCGGGTAAAATCGTAAAATTGATTAATATTTTCATTAAGATCTTGAAGATTCTTCTTCTTCAAATCTATTTAATAATGTTTATGCAAAATTTGAAGTAGATTGTCCCATACAATATTTGCCCCCCTTTTTCAACCTCTTAGGGGTAGAATTTCGGAAAATCCTTTCTTATCCGATGCCTACGTCACACAAAGAACACACCCTCCAAGTTTCAGGTCTCTACAATCAGCGGTTTAGGCTGTGCGTTGATCCGTCAGTCAGTCAGTTAGTCATTCAGGACCAAGCATTTTATATGTATAGATAAAAATTTATTCACCCATTTCGAAATTATAAAAAAAATATCTACCACGCACCGACCGCGTTGTGGAAGCATCATTCCTATTTAAGAGATGGGTTTGGCGAAATTCTTTAGAGATGAATACAAAAAAATTATACCTGCTATCCCAAACCAACCCCAGTTTAATAAAAGATGTTTCTGATTTATTTTAATTGTATAGGATACAGGTAGACGACTTACAAATACATATACAAACTTATAATATTATTTCAGACTAGCTGCACCTTGCGATTTCACCCGCGTAAGTCCCGATCCCGTGGGAATATCAAAATATGAAAGAAGACTAGCCTTCCTCGATAAATGGTCTATCCAAAACAAAAAGAATTTTTCAATTATAACCACTAGTTCCTAAGATAAATGCGTTTAAACAAACAAATAAACTCTTCAGCTTTATAATATTAGTATAGACTAGTTGCGCTCCGCGATTTCACCCACGTAAGTCCCGATCCCATGGGAATATCAAATTAAAAAGTAGCCTATAGCCTTCCTCGATAAATGGTCTATCCAAAACAAAAATAATTTTTCAATTATAACCACTAGTTCCTAAGATAAGTGCGTTTAAACAAACAAACTCTTCAGCTTTATAGTAATAGTATGGATATGTATAAAACACAGCTTAAGCATGACTTCGCGTAAGGGTTGATATTCCCAAAATTCTTTCTTAGCAGATGCCTACGTCATAATAGCTCTAACCATTATAAAAAACGGCTACAAAAGTGGAAAGTGGAAAAGTAACCAAAACTTTGAGAACTTCTGAATTGTCCAGTTTAAAAATATTTAGAACCATTGAACTAATGCACCTTTCAAACAAAAAAAAACTAAATCAAAATCGGTTCATCCATTCGGGACACACACACACACACACAATTTTGACTTGCCATCAAACAAAAGGCGATCCGAACAAAAACAAAAGACGATCAAAAAATAAACAAAAAAACGATCGAAACAGAAAATAATGCCGAATTCCGTTTTAAAAGGTAGATAATAATAATAAATATTACAGGACATTCCACACATCGCCATCTAGCCCCAAGCTAAGTAACTAGACTTGTGTTATGGGTACTAGACAACGGATATACTACTTATATACTTTTCTTTTGTAAATATAAACTCAAAATACATAGAAACAACCAGACCACAGACAAATATCTAAGCATAAATACATGTCTAAGGCTGGAATCGAACCCAGAACCCTGTGTTTGGCAGCCCGGCATGTTGACCATTGTGCCAACTGGGTCGTCAGATACATAACTATATAGACGTATTAAGTATTAAAAACCGTTAGTTTCCTCAAAATAATGACAGCAACGAAACTGTCATATTCTTTTATCAAAGTCGGTTAATATCTGAGAATGAATGAATGATTGCGCTCGGTCGTCGACCCTGCGCAAGAGTCGTTTTTGTATCACCTACAACGCAGTTGTGGAACAAAAAATGTCTCTACTTTGACGAAATCTATATAAATAAAAATGAATTGTTGTTCGTTAGTCTGATTAAAACTCGAGAACGGCTGAACGGATTTATCTTATCTTAGTCTTGAAATGTTCGTGGAGGTCTAGGGAAGGTTTAGAAGGCGAGAAAAAAACGAATAACGGGATCGGGACTTACGCGAGTGAAACCGCGGGGTGCAGCTAGTTATAGATACAAAAATCTACTTCCAATTTTTTTTTTTCGTACTTTTTCTTTCTTCTTATTTTAAGTTACCATTTTGTTTTTTAACGATATTTTTCCGGAGCTATATTTAAGATTTTGGCGTTCGAAAAAGTCCTTTAAAAATCAAATTCAAATCCAAATGAAAAAATACCAAAATTAGATTCTTAAAATATCCTATACTATTTCGGAAAAGTATACAAAATTAAGTACTTACTCCCTTTTAAACACAAAACAATCATCTCAATCGGTTGAACCGTCTTAATCGGTGAATATACATAAAAAAAACCAGCCAAGTGCGAGTCGGACTCGCGCAAAAGGGTTCCGTACCATTATATTCTGTTTTCAGTATTTGTTGTTATAGCGGCAACAGAAATACATCATCTGTGAAAATTTCAACTGTCTAGCTATCACGGTTCATGAAATACAGCCTGGTGATAGATAAACATACAGACGGACAGATGGACTGTGCAGTCTTAGTAGGACCCTTTGGGTACGGAACCCCAAAAAAATAATATTAAGCGATGAATTGAGACCCACCTCCTTGTTTGCAGTCTGCTGAAACTACATAATTTTTTTATTATATTATTATTATATATATTATATTATTTTAATAAATACGTATTAAAATAATATATAATTTAAAAAAAATATTATTATACTTCTTATATTTCTATCGCGTTATAAACAACCCACCCATCCCCTTCCTTCTTGTCCATCTAAAGGTTGACTGGAAGAGATCGCTTTTAGCGATAAGGCCGCCCATTGTGCCATATTGTAAGGTACTAAATATCAATTTTCTTTTAGCATATATTTATTTTTGCATTTGTTGTATGTAGATGTAATCATTTTGCGTTCTGTTTTTATGGTGCAATAAAGTGTTTATCTATCTATCTATCATAACTTTTTGTTACATTCCCAAATGGGGGCATGGGGACCCCTGAGTTAGAAATATCCCCTCTTCCGTTAATTCAGTGATTTAAATAATAAGTATTTGTCTCCCCCCTCCCTGTTGCGAGTATCATGGTTAAAATCTATGTGGTTATAAAGTTGCGTGGGAGCGTACTTGATTGACATTGCTGGTGTCATAGTAACTATTAGTTAATCTGTGCCGCATCTGTGACGTTTGGATGCGCTCACGCAGCGAATAAGGACGTCGTGGTTATTAAATATGATTGTTTTTGAATTGTGTGAGAATAGTACATTACGATATAAGTGTGGTAAATTGATCTTTGCATAGAGGCGGTATATGACGCGCGAGCGGCAGCGAGCGTGTTATAGAAGCCAAGATGCAAACATCAATTCCACACGTATATCGTACGACGTTTTTTATCACAGTTGCGAATAAAAGAAAAGACTTGAAAAGAAAACAAAATAATAATTAACAAAATATTTGTGATAACTCTATGTTTACATTTTTTTAAGGCAATATTTTTTTGTTAATTATGCTCCGGAAAGGCCAGGCTAAAGACTTTTAACCTATACATCCTCGTGTGACATACATTATTTTTTAGGGTTTTTCTATTTGTTATTGCGTCGGGGGTTAAGAACAAAATACAATGGTACGGAAAAACAATATATTTAAGTAAAGAAAAAACAAAAAATAAACAACTCAATTTTTAATCGTTTTCTAAGTCATTATCACGTAAAATTTTCGTTCGTAAACCGACTTTAGAGACAACCATTTTTGCTAGCTAAAAAACTCTTTGGTACCTACCTTTTCGGGATAACTTTACAGCACTAGTTAACAAATCTAAAACGCACGCGTGCATAATATGTTGGATTATGAGCCTAAAAGCCGTTGAATAAGATCCACTTTATGAGCAACTGTGATAAAAAACAATATATTTAAGTAAAGAAAAAACAAAAAATAAACTCAATTTTTAATCGTTTTCTAAGTCATTATCACGTAAAATTTTCGTTCGTAAACAGACTTTAGAGACAACCATTTTTGCTAGCTAAAAAACTCTTTGGTACCTACCTTTTCGGGATAACTTTACAGCACTAGTTAACAAATCTAAAACGCACGCGTGCATAATATGTTGGATTATGAGCCTAAAAGCCGTTGAATAAGATCCACTTTATGAGCAACTGTGATAAAAAATATTGTTATGAAACGACACTGTTTTGGTGAAAAAAGCTTTTATTTAGCTCCAACTGTTTCTAATTAGAGTAAAAAGAAAAGCCTTAAATTCTTTTCTAACATTATACTTCTTAGATGTTGTGAACCCCTGGTTGGGGGTTAAAATTATCCGTGGGCCCCGCGGGGTTTTAAAGTGAACTTTTGTCCATATTTTGACGACCTCTGTGGGAGCCTGCAACGCAGAATTGTGGGTTCGATTCCCGCCGTCGAACAAGTAATTTGGATTGAATTTGGTTGAAAAACTTACAGATATTGCTATCTGTGAACAATTAATATTTGCTTCTGGGTGTTTCTGCATGTATCATCTTGCGGTTTCACCCGCGTAATTCCAGACCCCACGAGAATATCGAGATACAAAGTAGCCTATTACTAAATTGAATCAATGTATCCTCATACCAAGTTTCATCAAAATCGGTCCAGTAGTTTCGGAGGCTATTCGTTACAAACAAAAAAAAAACGTGTCGAGGGACATGCGTTTGAAACGAAGTTCCTTTCGACAGACAGACAGACACGGACGGACAGACGGACAGAAGACTGACTGGCTGGCTGGCTAGTTGCTTAAATTCGGGCTAGATAGTTATAACTTTTTTTGAGAAGTCAAAGTCAAAGTCAAAATTTTTTATTTCTTTGGATGCTTAATACAATTGTACATAGACCACTTGAAATCGTCTTAAAAACTAAGTTAGGATGTGTGCCTTCGGAACGCGCCCACCAATGAGAAGAAGGCACAAGAAACTCATGGGTTTTAAGTGAGAATCACCCTTACATACGCCAGAATAGAACCCCATTTAAGGTGCTCTTCCAGTACCGTGTATAGGTATTCACATTACCTTAGCCCCCGCTCTCAAAGACGTAGCGTGCTGCGTGCTAACTGATATATTTGATCGATATGCAAAACATTTTAGCATTATCATCCACAAATATAGTTCCTAGAGGTCAAAACCTATCATTTGATTCATTTTTAGAAACAAACGTTAACTATTTTTGAATAAAACCCGATAAACGATCTAATAATTCTCTGTTTTCTAACATTTTTTTTATCGAATGAAGTTGTTTATATCATGTTTTCAACCACAATAAACAAAAATATGGTTATTAAACTACAATATCCATTTATATCTAAATAACAAAAAAAGAATATTTGATTACTTAAAGTTGCTTAAAACAAAGGTCGATTTTGGTAGCTTTATTAGCACCTGGCCTTAATTAAAAACGTTCATAGCAAGAACTAACACATGCCTAGCTCTGGACATCCGGTGGCTGACAGATGTTGGCTTCTGCAAAAAACAAACAACCGGCGTAAGCGCATACTCGCATGTAACCATGTGCAAAACTTACGACCACTGACTGTCAAACTTTTTGATAACGACCCCCCGTAAGTAGGATGATGAGAAGTTTTCAAATCTCATTTTTCTCCAAAACAATTTTATTTGATAGATTTCACTCTAATACCTACTTGTACTTTTTAATTGGGTCCTTTTTGCGTGAGGATGGAGTAGGCTTGCCCAGCACCTACTACCCTCTCAGCTTAGTCGACCATGTCCAGAGGAGAGAACTTGTCAATACTTCTGAAGGCAACTAAGCCGCGGGTTTCATCACGATGTTTTCCTTCACCGTAAGAGCAATGAAATACTCTAATACCTAACAAACCAAACCTAATCTTATAAATTATGTAAAAGTTTGTGTGTGTGTTTCTTTGTATTTGTAACTCCTTCACGCAAAAACTACTAGACCGATTGCGATAAAACTCGGTATGTAAATAGCTGGAGCCCTGGATTAACACATAGGATACTTTTTATTCCTATACTCCCACGGGATCGGGACTTACGAGGGTAAAACTGCGGGGCACAGCTAGTACCTAAAAACTTACTGGTACTTACTAGCTGTGCCTCGTGGTTTCACCCGCGTAAGTCCCGATCCCGTGGGAATATCAAAATAAAAAGTAGCCTATAGCCTTCCTCGATAACTGGACTAACCAACACAAAAATATTTTTTAATTCGAACCCGTAGCTCTTGAGATTAGCGCGTTCAAACAAACAAACAAACTCTTCAGCTTTTAATGTGATTTGCTTGATTTTATTGACATTAATTTTCCTATTTCAATATTTGACACAGAATTAGTAACATTTTTTTTTAAATTCTTTTATTTTAATTCTTATTATTATTGTAAATTGAATTTTCTGTTATTGTTACCTGCATAAAGTTTTTTTTTTATAATATTAGTATAGATGTGTGTTATAATTGGATTTGTATATTGTTACCGTGCTAAATAAAATAAAAATGAAAAAAATCTAAGTCAAAGATTGTCTCTGGTCAAGCTAATTTTAAGCAAGGGTTGGAAAGTTCCTATATATTTTTTGTTGACAACTACATAAGCCTATAAATAAATAATAATAAATATTGCAGGACATTCTACACATCGCCATCTAGCCTCAAGCTAAGTAACTAGACTTGTGTTATGAGTGCTAGACAACGGATATACTACTTATATACTTTTCTTTTGTAAATATATACTTATAATACATAGAAACAACCAGACCACAGACAAATATCTAAGCATAAATAGATGTCTGAGGCGGGAACCCGCAACCTTGTGTTTGGCAGTCCGGCATGGTGACCATTGTGCCAACTGGGTCGTCAATATAATTTAGGCCTACGGATAGTTTATTTTGCCCGTGGTACGATTGATAGAACTGCGGATAGTTTGAAATGCCCGTGGTTCGATTGATAGAACTCTGCGAAAGGACCACGACCATTAAACGGACTTAGATTACAACACGGTAATATTGAAAACTAGCCATTGCAAAAAACAATTATTTTTTTACTAACTTTTTTGGCCATTTCTTTTTCAGTGATCTCTTGGCCATGTCGCTGGCGGACGTGACGTCAGCACGGAGCTCTCCCACACCGGAAACGTGCCCCGAATGCGATGCCACTGCTTCGGTCACGTCTGATCTTCATAAGGTACGGAGAAATGTTCTAATTTGAACACCCAGTTGGCACAGTGGTAACCATGTCGGACTGCCAAACACAGGGTTGCAGGTTCGATTCCCGCCTCACGCAAGTATTTATGCTTAGATATTTGTCTGTGGTCTGGTTGTTTCTATGTATTATAAGTATATATTTACAAAATAAAAGTATATAAGTAGTATATGAGTTGTCTAGCACCCATAACTCAAGTGTTGTTTGGCATGTCCTGCAATATTTATTGGAACGCTGGAACATAAACTTCTTATAGCGCGTTGCGAAAGGGGGCTAGACGGAAAAAATTAAGACCAAAAGTTGTAACGACACTTTTTGCTATAATTGTAAACCGTGCGGCGTGCGCCTATTTCTCTGTCTGTCTCTCTCTCTCTCTCATAGAAAGCAATTACTAAAATTGAGCCTACTGATTAAGTTTATATTACAAAATATTTGTTAATAATAAAAAAATATTGTTATAACTTAAAAAAGTATAACAATTCCTTAACTAATTAATCGAAAGGAAATTCGTTCCATCCGGGTGTCCCTTGAAACCATTGTTGTTATTATTATTATTAGGAATTGCATGTCTGATCCGCTGTTTTTTATCTTCCAGTACCAAGTGGCGTGTACTTGCAAGCCAGGCTCGGTGCAGTATGCCTGCGCAGACGACCCTGGCCCGCCACCTCCAGCCAAGACTGACACACCACCAGCTCTACCACCTCGACCGCCGACCAGCGTGTTAGCCACCAGTCGAAGGACTAATAGTAAGTTACTTCTATACATATAAAATTCTTTGTCCTGACTGACTGACTGACGGATCAACGCACAGCCTAAACCGCTGATCGTAGAGACCTGAAACTTGAAGGGTGTGTTCTTTGTATGACGTAGACATCCGATAAGATTTTCCAAAATTTTACTCCTAAGGGAGAAAAAAGGGGGGCAAAGTTTGTATGGGACAACGTGATTCCTTGGTCCATTTTCGACTTCTACGCGGACGACGTCGCGGGCAAAAGCTAGTTTCATATAAATCGGTTCAGCCGTTTTAGGGAACATAGGTAACCAACACCGTGACATGAGTTTTTTATGTATATATAGGGATAGGTATGGACAATAAGGTGTTAAAATAAATTAGAATTTTTAATAAAAAGTAAAAGGTAATCATGACTTAGTTCCCGCTCTATAACAACAAATACTTATTAAAACAGAATACAATGGTACGGAACCCTTCGTGCGCGACTCCGACTCGCACTTGGCCTGTTTTTTATTTTTATTTCAGGCGAAATTTAAATCTCGTGGTTATCACGTTTTATAGTAAATTGTTACCATATGTGTGAAAGTCACAGTTACTAATACTTCGAGGGACTTAATGAGTCTTTTACCCGAGGTAAACACTGTGCTTTTCATTACGAATCTATACTAATATAATAAAGCTGAAGAGTTTGTTCGTTTGTTTGTTTGAACGCGCTAATCTCAGGAACTACTGGTTCAAATTGAAAAATTATTTTTGTGTTAGATAGAGATAGATAGTCCATTTATCGAGGAAGGCTATAGGCTACTTTTTATCCTGACATTCCCACGGGATATGGAGTTACGCGGGTGAAACTGCGGAGCGCTGCTAGTAATACATAAAATTCTTCCTAATAACGAGAGTAAATGAGAGACTCCATACTACCTGATCCTCTTACAAGGTTTAGACCAAAGAGGTTATACATTATGTAGTGTTTTGCAAAGCAAGAAGGTTAGGTTTTTGAAGTTTCTAATGCGTAATGATACTGATACTGGCTACAAGCACATTACACAAGCCGTGCGAAGCCATAATTTGACATGACAGCCGTCAGCGAAAGCGATTCTCCCTAGGGCTGAAAGTTTTTCTTTCTACACGCTCTTCAGGCACCTTTACACCTACTTTCGGAGTATGAATAATGAAAAATAATTATAAAACAAAAATAATCGTGTTATTTCATTACATACCTATCTAGTATAAAACAAAGTCACTTTCCGCCGTCTGTCCCTATGTATGCTTATATAATATACGAGCTTTTGCCCGCGACTTCGTCCGCGTAGAAGTCGAAAATGGACCAAGGAATCACGTTGTCCCATACAAACTTTGCCCCCCTTTTTCACCCCCTCAAGGGTAGAATTTCGGAAAATCCTTTCTTATCGGATGCCTAAGTCATACAATGAACACACTCTCCAAGTTTAAGGTCTCTACAATCAGCGGTTTAGGCTGTGCGTTGATCCGTCAGTCAGTCAATCAGTCATTCAGGACAAAGGATTTTATATGTATAAAAGATAATATTATTGCTTTATTTCAGGTCTTTACAATAATATGTACAAACGCATAGTATTTAAAAATAAGCTAAAACTAAAACAAATAAGGAAATAATATAGATCTAAAACTACGCAACGGATTTTGATGCGGTTTTTTTTAATAGATAGAGTGTTTCAAGAGGAAGGTTTAAATGTATAATGTACGAGTATAATACATGCATAAAATAGCCATGCGAAACCGGGGCGGGTCGCAAGTATTTTATAAAAAACGAATTGCGATCGCGAAAAACTACTAGATGTTTTATAATATTTACCCGACAGCGACGTTTCGATCAAGTTGCACCGGCCATGGTCACCAATAATGTTAGTTTTAAATCATATATCGCTGCTAGGTGCATCAAAAGATTGACTTTCGTGATCTTGGTTTCATAGACATCAAACCTTTGCATGGTTTAACCTTTTCTATTATACAATATCTTTATTCGATTTCTTTTGAATTGAAAATGAAACTCGTATTTATAAGCACAGGTAGATAAATGTTTAAAAAAAAACTAATTGTTAACGACATAAAATGTTGAGAATTTCTGACATTTTTGCGTGGGAATGGAATTCAATTCAATTGAAGTTTTTGCGACAGTTTCTCATCTTTTGTACACGAATGTTTCATTGAAACGTGGAAAAAAATCATGGATAAATTGTAAGAGTTCTTTTAAATTCACCTTGCATGGTTTCCTTTGATGTATTCTAAAACTATTTGCGCCCCACATGGTCAGTGGCGTGGTGTGGGTCGCTGTCGCCCGGGGAGGACTCATAATTTGCTGCCCCTTTTGACGTCATAAAAAAAATAATGTAGGCAATTTTCCGCCCTTTTGACGTTATAAAAATATTAATGTAGGCAATTTACTGCCCTTTTGACGTCATAAAAATATTTATGTAGGCAATTTACTGCCCTTTTGACGTCATAAAAATATTAATGTAAGCAATTTTCCGTCCTTTTGACGCCATAAAAATAATAATGTAACGGTCTGCTCCTCCGCCCCTCCCTCGCTACGGTACCCCTGGTTTCTCCCGCTTACAGTTCGATATATTGTAATACTGATTAGAAGCCTATATGTTATTTCAGAGGTCTAATAAACTAAGTGATCGGTCCATTTAGTGAATAAATAATCAAATCCAAAAGATCTCAAAGTTTATTTTTGTCAAAAAGATAATAGACAATATTTCAAAATCCACCACAGTCCTACATAAGCCTTTATCAACGCAAAATCATCGATTTTTCACCTAATACCAACCCCTCCTACTGAAATCAATCTGTATCCTTTACTTAAATACAGGGCTTTATAGAGCCCCATAAATATCTTATTACAACGACTTACGACATCATAAACAATTACCTGAGAGATCCCACGACGCATGCGCGAAAAATGTCAAAATAACCTCACTATTCCATTACTACCCCTTGACAAAGGTTCGCTAAACACCTTAAAAATTAACAATAAAAACGTAAAATTAAAGATTCTAACAGAAAAATGTTTTTATTTCTTGAATTAACATTAGGAACAGTGTAAAAATTGTGTAAAAATGTGATAAATGTTTGTGATTTTGTGTGTTAAAAATTCGGAGGGAAATTTGTCCAACATTTATGAGAATTTCGATTTGATTTTTTAATGTTGGAGCTGTTTTTTTGTTTTGTTTTTTATTTGGTGGTTAGGCGTCCGGGCTAAAGCCAGTGGTTGTCCATAGTTGTTGTTTATAGTGATGAGGTCAATGTACGTTTGGCGTTATGTTTATTGATTTCTCGAAAAGGCGCGTTATTTGAAATTTGCTTTTTTTTATTTTGTGTTAAGTTATGCTAAATTAAATTGAAAACGACATAAATATTTCCTTAAATTAAATTTGTTTTACATTAAAGTAAATACGGTACAAAAAGTGTTATAAATATATCTATTTAATACTTAAATCATTCCAAATTCATTATAAAATTGCTTAAAAATATCAATAAAAAATACAATACAAATACTTTTTATTGCAGTTAACTTAAACAGAGACAGCAACTTGAGACGGTGTTTTCAATAAAATTGAAAAAAAAAAACAATTAAATGTGAAATTATAAAAAATTTAACATGGAATCATGCGGAATGACGCGAGTGTTACAATACCAAGTATCATCAGCCCAGGCCAGCGTATCAGCTGATGTCACCCAGCATTATGTGCCGCCACCACCTTATTTTGGTAATTTTTAAGGCTCCGTACCTCAAAAAGTAAAAAAGGAACCCTTATAAGACCACTTTCTTGTCCGTTTGTCTGTTTGTCTGTGTGTCACCACCGATTTTCTCAGGAACGGGTGGACCTAGCAAGTTGAAATTCATACCAGATACTAAGGTCTATAGTACCTATTAGGTGTATAAAAATCAAGGTCCTGTGTAAACACGATAAAAAAATATGGGCAAATTTATTTTTGTTATTGTCCCACAGCTGAGCAGAAGTCTCCCATATTTCTCATTAAATTCGTTTCTCAAAAAAATGCATACTTGTCTAAGTAATCTTTTGCTCTCAAAAAAAACTTAGTGCAGTCTTCGGTAGGGCCTTGATCCAGTGAAATTACTCCTGATCCCGTAGGAATTTTGGGATAAAAATTAGCCTATGTTACTCCTAATTAATCAATGTATCCTCATACCAAGTTTCATCAAAATCGGTCTAGTAGTTTCGGAATCTATTTATGTCAAACAAAAAAAACTTTTTTCTTTATAATATTAGTAAAGATACTCGTAGATTACAGGGGTCAAATTGTCTCCATTTCAAATGTCATCAAAATCTGTTCAGTGATTTCAGGATGAGGCAATAATGACTAATCTACACACTCTTATATTTCACTAGCTGCGCCCCGTGGTTTCACCCGCGTAATTCCCGATCCTGTGGGAATATCGGGACCTCCAGCAATCTACATACCGAATTTCATCGCAATCGGTCCAGTAGTTTTAGAGTGAAGGTGTAACAAACATACACACATTTATAATATTATTAGGATTAGCTGGAAACACAAAGGCAAATAAATGCCTTAAGGCGCTCTTCCAGTCCGTGTGTAGGTATTCACACTACCTTAGCCCCCGCTCTCAAAGACGTAGCGTGCTGCGTGCTAACTGTTATATTTGATCGATATGCAAAACATTTTAGCATTATTATCCACAAATATAGTTCCTAGAGGTCAAAACCTATCATTTGATTCATTTTTAGAAACAAACGTTCTCTTATTATTCTTGAATAAAACCCGATCCCGAATACGATCTAATAATTCTCTGTTTTCTAAAAAAAATTTATCGATCGAAGTTGTTCATATCATGTTTTCAACCACAATAAACAAAAATATGGTTATTAAAATACAATATCCATGTATATCCAAATAACAAAAAAAGAGTATTTGATTACTTAGAGTTGCTTAAAACAAAGGTCGATTTTGGTAGCTTTATTAGCACCTGCCCTTAAGTCACACAGATTTATTTACCTATGCCAGTTCCAAAAACGACTTTAACTCTTGTTCCAGCTTCAGTCGGTTGTAATGGCCAAGACAATAACTGTCGCCGTCGCAAGTATGCCTGGTGGTGTGTCGGCTGTGGAGCCCTGGCTGCAGCCCTGGGCGGACTGCTTGCTGCACAGCATATCCTGGTCAGGGCTTATACAGCATCGCCGCATCATTTGGAAACTGTTCCCGCAGCTGTTCCTGCCGCTATGGTGAGTTAATCTAAACTAAAATCAGCGGAAAAGCGAAAAGAAAATAAACGTTTAGGCTTTTTATTTTATTAACCACGACCCATTTGGCACAATGGTCACCATGCCGGACTGCCAAACATAAGGTTGTGGGTTCGATTCCCGCCTCGGACATTTATTTATGATAAAATAGTGCTAAATTCGTTAATGGACATGTCATATATATCTGAGAAACTTATTATAATAGAGCACACTGTACTATTAAACGACCTGTTTATTTTCCGGAGCCTACTACCGGGCACGGTCAGTTCATCATTCCAAAAAACAAAATATTTGATGATAAGTCTATGTTTATAATTTTTTCAGGCAATATTTTTTTGTTAATTATACTCCCGAAAGGCCAGGCAAAAGACTTTTAACCAATACAGCCTCGTCTGACATACAATATTTTTTAGGTTTTTTTTCCATTTGTCGGGGGTTAAAACGGAATATAATGGTACGGAAAAAACTATATTTAAGTAAAGAAAAAACAACACTAAATTTTTAATAATTTTTAAGACGTTATCACGTAAAATTATTGTTCGTAAACCGACTTTATAGACAACCTTTATTGCTGGAGTAAAACCTCTTTTTTGTACCTACTTTATTTTATCCATCAAAACAGTATAACCCAGATAAATTAAGAATGTTTCATCTACCTAACATGTAATTGTAACATGTAATTAGCAGTAAGATACCAATTTAACTTATCAGGATAACATAACACACTAGTGGCGTCGAGGTAATGCATAACGCACGCGTGTGTAATACGTTGGATTATGAGCATAAGCGGTTGAATAAGATCCACTATATGAGCAACTGTGATAAAAATAATATTATTGATTTCCAGTTGGTGTTAACCGGAGTGTGTATCATGAGCCTCGCTCGCCGCAGGAACCGGTACAGCTATATGGTAAGGAAAGTATGTTGCAATTTCCTTTTATTTTGAGCTTTGTTTTATTGTTTTACTATTTGAATTAAGGTCGTTACGTTTAATATTTAAAGTGTGTCGCCGTTTCCTTAATCAAATATTATAAATATAAACAATTTTTGACGTGATAACTTCGCTTTTAAAGGTTGCCTGGAAGAGATCGCTTTGAGCGATAAGGCCGCCCTTTGTAACACTTAGACTTAAGCTTTGTTTTTATTTAATGTTATTTGAAATTGGTGTTTACAATAAAGAATTTATCTATCTATCTATTTTCGTAATTGGTGAACACCTGCACTCTCAGAAAAGTGTGACGTCATGCGTCATGTTCCGGGAACGTGTCGTCATGCGCATGAATACTCTTAATGAATTAATGTATCCTCATACCAAGTTTAATCAAATTCGGTCTTGTAGTTTCGGATCCTATTCATTACAAAAACTACGTTTCTAAAAAAAAATCTTTTTTTAAATATCAGTTTAAATTACTTTTGTTTTTTTTTTTTAAATTAAAGTTACGTTTAAAAACATCAAAATTGATCATTACTTTAAATTATACGTTTTCTGTTTGGCCATTTCAACTTTTATTTTAATTTAAATTATGCTTTAATTTTAAAAGCTTCTACAGATTAAAAAAGCATATTTTTTCTTGGTATATTTTTGACGTGATAACGTATAAAGAGCGGTGTTGGCTTAGTGGTAGATACCCCGACTCTCATTCTGAAGGCCGTGCACCAATGGATTTTTATGTAAAATTTATGTGCGCTAATTGACATTGCTCTTACGGTGAAGGAAAACATCGTGATAAAACCCACGGCTTAGTTGGCTCCAGAAGTATTGACAAGTTTTCTCTTCTGGACATGGTCGACTAAACTGAGAGGGTAGTAGGTGCTGGGCAAGCCTACTCCATCCTCACGCAAAAGGGACCCAATTACAAAGAGTCTAGTTGCGGAAAAAAGCCCGTATACATACATTCAACGTCTATTAAATTAATGAACACCGACAGCACACACAAAAAAGCGTAACGTCATCGTGTTCCGGGAACGTGAGTTTTATTGACAAAATTACTATGGCAACGTTTTCTTAAGACGTTATCACGTAAAATTACCGTAATCCGACTTTACAGACAAACATGTTTTTTGATTACAACTTTTATTTTCAGATCAAAGTGGTTGGAGCGTGTTGTCTTATCTGTGCGTTGACGTGTGTTCTTGTTACAATCACTACTACTGTCATACATATGAACAAGTAAGTCCTATTTCATTATTGTCAGTGTTGTAACTTGTCGGCGCCTGGCCTCATAGAAGACGCACGAAGCCGATTCGAACACAAAAAAAAAACCTAATAACCCTAAACGTCATTGTCGCTAACTATAACCTCTCTAGAAATGGTCAAAACTCTTATTGAGTTTTGGCGGGAACGAGTTAACAACATGTCGTGCTGCAGTTTTATTTTCATGAAACTTAGTTGTAACCCGAGTTGAATTGTATAATTCTGGTGGAATGTTATTCAATTAGTTCTGTGAAAGTGCACAAGTGTAGTGAAAGTAAAAATCAGTGTCAAACATGAAGTTTTCTCGTTGCCTCCAAATCTCCTATGAAGGTTATGGTAAACTTGCCACCGCTTTACTATAGCCCCTGACTTGACGGACTATGACGACTTTGACTGTTTTGAAACACTTTAGGCCCGATTTATGAATAATCGGGTCATAATTTGATGCAAAATATAACTTGACACTGGCTAAATGCACAAGCCGTGCGAAGCCATAATTATTAGCAAAAAAAAAATATCCGTATATATTCCGGTATTATTTATGTATGTACTTATTTGAATGTATCTATGAATTTAATTATTTGGTATGTATTATTAATTAAATATTTAAAACCACAATTATGTAAATAGTGTATATCATCACCTGAGTTAAATTATTCATAACCTACCATTAAAGCTGAATCAGTTCTTTTCCATCCAAAGGTTGCCTGGAAGAAATCGCTTTCAGCGATAAGGCCGCCCATTTGTGCAACTTTTACTTTCTAGCAATTACTTTACTTTGTGTTTATCGTGTTCTGTTTCTTTCTGTGTTGTACAAATAAAGTTATCTATCTATCTATATCTATCTTGTATGCGCTACCAATCGGGATTCGAACCCACTACCTTCGGAATCCTAGCTGGCCGTGCACCAATGCAATTCCTCATACGCATTACTCTTAAGTTGAGTGGGTACCGGGAGCTCTCTCCATACAAACGTTAGTCGACTGTTTCCTTCCTAGATAATGACATTAGAGCAAATATTTTTGTTGCATAAAACCTATAACTGCCATGACTATGCCCCCCTACAGACTTCCAGAGCGATCGGTCGCATGATCTCTGCGTCCAACAACTTCCCGCGACCTTAATTAAGTCGTCCGTCCATCTAGTCGGAGGTCGTCGCGCGCCCGTTGTTTTTGAATACTCTAAAACACCCATTTTTTAATATTTCCTGTATTTTCCAGATTGCAAACGTTAAAGTTCTGTGACTACACGAAACTGACTCGAACCTGCACCTGTTTCTCGATGCCACCAGATTCTCACACCACATCTGATGACGAAGGTAATTTTATAGTTTGCGTCATAAATACACTATCAGGGTGCTATAATCTTCTATACATATAAAATGCTTTGTCCTGAACTACTGACTGGCTGACTGACGGATCAACGCACAGCCTAAACCGCTAATCGTAGAGACCTGAAACTTGGAGGGTGTGTTTTTTGTGTGACGTAGGCATCGGATAAGAAAGGATTTTCCGAAATTCTACCCCTAAGGGGGTGAAAAAGGGGGGCAAAGTTTGTATGGGAATACGTGATTCCTTGGTCCAATCTTCTTCAAATTTTATATAAACATTCTTTAACAGAATTGATGGAATACGTGTTTCGTATTTTTTTGAAATTCATTCCCTAACGGGGTTATAAAGGGGTAAGATGTTATTTTCGGGGTGATTTGCTTCGAAATTGATATTATTACTACTTTTTACATAGAGAAATGTATTAGAGTTAAAATCAATTAAAAATCCTATTAGTACCATTTTCGACTTCTACGCGGACGAAGTCGCGGGCAAAAGCTAGTAATACTATAAACAAGTATTGGACTCACGACCTTCTTCTAATAGACGTTACACACAAACATAAATACTTGAATTAAAAGTACTCAGTGTGATTATTATTTTCAACATGTTAGCTATGTGTTTAGTTGTGTGAGTGGTATAAGCCGGCACCCGCTACACCAACCGACGGACGTGCCCATTGTATTGATGCACTGTTTGGAGTGCGCCTGTATGTGTTAAAAATAGTACTGCATAGGATTGTTAAACTTAAATTCGTTTTTATTATTAGTTTGATTTAAATTTGTTAATTTTTTGTATTTTTGATTATTTATTTTAAATTATTGTAATGTATGGATTTGATTATCTGAAATAAATGAATTTAAATGAATTGAATTGAATTAACCGTTACGCTACTAGTGTACTTTTGAGCGTCGATTGTACATGTTAATTTTATTGGGGTCACTTTAAAAAACGTTTGAGAAACACTGGCAAATCGTTCTGTTCTCTCGTGGTCCAAGTATTTGTCAAACATTAGGCTCCGATGTCAACTCTGATCCATGATGTTTGGATCAGAGTTGACAATGCGACTGTAATTTACTCAGTCGCTAAAAAATAAAAAAGACCTATTTACCTATTTATATATTTTCTTTTTACCTAACAAGAAAATTAATCGCATTTACAAACCGGCCAAGTGGGAGTCGGACTCGCAAAAGGTTTCCGTACCATATTCTGGTTTTAGTATTTGTTGTATTAGCGACAATAGAAATACATAATCTGTGAAAATTTCAACTGTCTAGCTATCACGGTTCTTGAGATTCACCCTGGTCACAGACAGACAGACAGTGGAGCCCCAAAAGTCAAAAAGTCAAAAGTCAATTTTTTTAATATCTTTGGATGCTTAATACAATTGTACATAGACCACTTGAAAACTTCTTGAAAACGTCTTAAAAACTAAGTTAGGCTGTCAAAAATATGCTATGTCCTTCTGCATTCCCTAAATTATTATTATGCCGATTTTTATTTAAATCGGTTCTGTCGTTTGACCGTGAAGAAGAGATAAAACAAACAAACTGGATTAGAATTCTAATATTATGTAAGTATAAGGTTCCAGTAATAAGGTTCCGTACCTAAAGGGTAAAAACGGGACCCTATTTACGCCAGTATCCACAAACAGTACTTAAGTTGCTCTTCAATAAGTGAACGCATTGCGATAAATGCGACCCTATGATTGGTCAATTTTATGCTGCTCTCTTCACTCTAGCGAATCAGCGTTTTATTTGCGGCTTATTCAAATTCAAATCATTTATTGCAGCAACAAAGCCATAATGTTAGTATACAAAGATCTTATAAACTATTGTTAGTAAAATACAGGTTGTTTATATTACAGCGTGAGTCCTGACCCATTTAATCCAGATCGGACTGTCCAGTCGCTGGGCGATTACCTTCAGGTAGCTATCGGTACTACCCCTTACCCTGGCCATCATTGATGCTGTCCTCTTCCTTAATATCGCTGGAAACCCATCAATATCGGCTTCGGCAAACATCAATGAGGCGCTACAGTATCGGGGCAGGCCCATCAGCAACCTGAAGGCATTATACTGGACTCTCAAAGCATTAACATTGCGCTGCGTATAGCTGACCCATAGGCTACATGTGTAGAATGATTGGCAGTAGGACTTGAACAAGGTTTTTCTGACTGTCATCGAGCATTTCGAAAACCTCAATATTGCAATCTCATAGGGTTGATTGTGAATTCGGGTGTAAGACTCCACTGTCTATGCGTCTGTCTATTACCAGGCTGTATCCCATATGAATGTTCCAGTCTTACGGCGTAACTGACACGCACTATTTTCTTCCAGGTGTCCGCTGCGTATTCGAAGGTGTGTCAGGTTGTGGAGTGGTCCACGGGGCCCTCTACTGGTGCCTGCGTGGAGTGTTCGCGTTGTCTGTGAGCGCTGTACTCGTCTGTATATTCAGCTGCATGCTGGCCTACCAACTACTCAGGTATTTTTTTTATTTGAATATAATATAGAATATTCTTTATTTGCAACAATAATAAAATTACTAAGTAGTATATATAAGCTACCAGCTAAACGAAAGTGCTAGTTTTTTGACTAGCGCTGATCTTCCGTTGAGGTCATTTTGGAGATGGGGGTCCGTTTGTAAAAGATTGAGAAACACTAACATTTTTGTTTGAAAAACACTAGCAGGATCACACAGTGCCATCTAGCTCCTAGCCAAGCAAATAGGCTTGTGTTGTGGTGACCAGATAAAGGATAGAAAAATAGTATCAAATAAAACAAACATAAAATTCTATTTTTTCAATCTACCACATTTATTTAATCAAAAATTAAATAATACAGAAATCTATTTTTAACACTTTGAAAGTCCCATACAAAGGCTAAAATTTTATTGTGCCATGGTGTAGGTTGGGGCCCATATGTGACCCGAACTATGGCTTATCTATCTGGACCCACATTTGGTACCCGGGACCGTCAAAGTATTAAATAAATGATTAGACTACAACAACTTCATAGAATTATATTTAGAGACTGAAGGGCAAGTAATGAACTCCCGACATATTCTATAACTATTGCAGAACATTGTAAAGCAAAGCAACTAGGCTTGTGGTGGCCAGACTACTGACATGCTAATTATATCAAGTCAAACCAACATAATAAACAATGTTTTTCACTCTAACACATTTATTGAAGTTGAGTGAGGTATGGGGCCCATTATGTGTTACTCGAACTTGTGCGGGTTTTTACCGGGTCCCACATGAGGTCCACCCGGGACTGGTAAAGCGTTAAATAAATTCTTAGAATGTCAATTATTTTTCTTAAGTATTTTAAATTTTTTACACTTTGACAGTTCACAAAAGTTAAAATTATTCCGTTGAGTTCCAATGTTTTTGTTCCGCTTTAATATATAATTTTCCCAATAAAGTTAGTGAGGTGTGGGGCCAATATGTGGGGCTTATCTAACGGGACCCTCATGTGGTACCCGAGACAGTAAATGTGTTAAACAAACGCTTAGACTCAAAGCCATTTTCAACCTATTGGAGGCTCTGGGCAAATGGATAATGGGGCCCCTATGACTTTGACAGAACACTATTTTATTATTAATTAGTTTTATAACAAATTATTGTTTTTATGTAAATTCTACGTAAGTACCTAATAATAAAAAACTTGAGAGGTGTCAAGGGACGCCCGGATGGAACGAAGTTTCTTTCGATTAATTAGTGAAGGAATTGTAATAAAATCAAAAAGTGTCGTTACAACTTTTGGTCTTAATTTTTTCCGTCTAGACCCCTTTCGTAACGCGCCATAAGGAACTTCGTTCCAAAAATAGATATTGTAGTCAGGAATTTAAGTTCGATTTATTCGAATCTAAAAAGTTTTTCGGTACGGTATAAATATTATCGGTAATCCTTTAGTGATCTGGCAGGAACTAGGGGCCCCTATCGATCACGGGGTCCTGGGCATGTGCCCAGAGTGCCCAATGAGAAAGAGGGGTTGCTTAGACCATCAATTTAGATGGTTCTGCAGCAGTTTCGTGGAAGAACATTGAATTAAGTTTCTTATTAAGAGATTGGAGTGCGATCTTCTGTATATGTAGTCTGTTATCAAGTATTTTAATGCTGTGTTTTAAATCTGCAACTTCCGCTTTTACTCCAACATATTCCATAATGTCTGGGATGAGGTACGCGTGCCGCACTTTACGGACCTCGTTCAGTCTATGGGCTAATGCGTCAGCCTGAAAACATAGATAGATAAATTCTTTATTGTAAACACCAATTTTAAATAACATTAAATAAAAACAAAGCTTAAGTCTAAGTGTTACAAAGGGCGGCCTTATCGGCGATCTCTTCCAGGCAACATATAAAAAACTATAAACCTCACGGAGCCCGAGACCTTTCCAACGAAAGCAAAACCGTGGAAATCGGTTCGTGCGTTCTGGAGTTATAGCGTCAGGTAGGAAAACCCGACTTATTTTTATATAGTAGATAAATTGCATGCCCTTTTTGGGAAATTAATTAACAAAAAAATATTGCCTAAAAATTGTAAACCAAAATAACCTAGAATTTTTGGAAACATACTCCAAAAATATATACTTTTTTCTGTTTTTAGTATTTATTGTTATAGCAGCAACAGAAATACATCATTTGTGAAAATTTCAACTGTCTAGCTATCACGGTTCATGAGATACAGCCCGGTGACAGACAGACAGATAGTCGGACGGACAGACGGACAGACGAACAGTGAAGTCTTATTAAAGGGTCCCGTTTTTACCCTTTGGGTACGAACCCTAAAAAATGAACGTGTCACGGGACACACATTTGGAACGAAGTCCCTTCACCTTTTCTTTGGGAGATATAAATTTCTAGATATATCTGGGAGATTAGTTTCTCTTACGGTTTTCCGTTTCACGTTTTTGTAACGCGTAACATTTTTACTCGGCTAGGCAAAATATTCGCCAAGGAACTTCATTCCAAAATTCTCAACGAAATAGGAAATTGAAGGCTTTACAACATTTTTTTTGGAGATTCGGACCCCTGAATCTCCAAAAAAAAATGTTTTTAAAAGTTTGAGAAACGCTAGCAGAATCCAAGTAACTGGGCTTGTGTTATGGTGACCAGACAACGTATCTTCTTCTTCTTGAGGTGCCATCTCCTACCGGAGGTCGGCTATCATTAAGGCTATTTTTACTTTTGACGCTGCTGCTCTGAAAAGGATCTCGTGCTTTGCTTAAACCATGTCCGGAGGTTCTTAAGCCATGAAGTGAGCCTCCTTCCGGGTGGTCGCTTCCCTTGGATTTTACCTTGCATCAGTAGTTGGAGCAGTTCGTATTTATCAATGCGCATGATATGACCAAAATACTGTAGCTTACGTTTCTTTACAGCATTTAAAACCTCTACTTTCTTATTCGCCAACTGTAAAACTCTTTCATTAGAAACTCTATCTGTCCAAGATATCTTCAAGATTCTTCTGTATACCCACATTTCAAAAGCTTCTAAGCGTTTGCTCATATTCTGAGTCAAGGTCCATGATTCAACCCCGTACAGAAGAACCGAGAATACGTAACAACGTGCCAGACGCATCCTCGTAGATATTTTCAGTGACCGATTGCAGAGTAGATGGCTGAGTTTTATAAATGCGTTACGCGCTTGCTCTATCCTACACTTTATCTCTACGCTGTGATCACTTTGGTCATTCACGATGCAGCCCAGGTACTTGTAAGAGTGGACCCTTTGTACTATCTGGTTTCTTACAACCAGGTTTGCAGTAGTAGACGGTTTCGATCTTCCGACAATCATGACCTTTTCTTCTTCAAGTTTATGTTAAGGCCGTAACTTGAGCTTATGCTATCCACCCGGTGAAGCAAACTTTGCAAATCATCAAAAGTGGCCACAAGTAAAATGGTATCATCCGCATATCTGATATTATTGATTGCGTGGCCATTGACTATGATACCTTCTTCTGCATCTTCTAAGGCTTCTGTGAAAATTGCTTTAGCATATATATTAAATAGCAAAGGAGACAGTATACACCCTTGTCGTACACCTCGCTTAATGTCCACTTCCTGTGTTAATGTTTGATCAACTCGCACTCGCGCCCTTTGCTGCCAGTATAAGTTCCTAATGATTCTCATGTCTGCGGGATCGAGGCCGATGTCACCGAGAATTTTCATAAGCTTGTCATGCTGTACTCTGTCGAAAGCTTTCTCATAGTCGATGAAACATATGTAAACTAATCGACTCATATCCCAGCAACGTTGCAATAATACCTAATACCCAAATAGAGCATCACGAGTTCCAAAACCACTTCTGAAGCCAAATTGAGTATTTGAAATATTTTCTTCCACCCTTTTATAGATTCGGTTATGGATTATTTTCAGGAAAATTTTCAAAACATGACTCATCAATGATATTGTTCTGTATTCGCTGCATCGTTTGGCGTTACTAGTTTTTGGGATAGTTACGAAGGTAGAATGCAGCCAGTCGTTAGGAATTAAACCACTTTTGTAAATCCCGTTAAATAAACGAACAACGATTGGTATATATATAGACAACGTATAGAATCCTACTAATCCTACTAATATTATAAATGTGAAAGTTTGTGTGTGTGTATGTATGTTTGTTACTCCTTCACGCAAAAACTACTGGACCGATTGCGATGAAACTCGGAATCTAGATAGCTGGAGATCTGGATTAACACACAGGCTTTTTATCCCGACATTCCGACGGGATTGGGACTTACGCGGGTGAAACCGTGGGGCGCAGCTAGTACGTATATATTTTTATTTTAAAATATATATCTATAACCGGGAATCGAACCCACAACCTTCTGCGACGCAGAAGTAGTGGAATATACTGCGACTTTACCTGTACTTGTATCACTTCTGTTTCCTTATCAATCTCGATTGTCTGTACGTTCTTGGTTTTCGTTGTATTTATAACATTAGTTAAATATTCGTTCTGGTTGACCATCGCCTTTTTATGTATAGTCAAATTGAGGTTAGCGTCACCTGTAAAATTCGAAAAATGTAGTTTTATTTTGTTTAATGCGCATACATTGTTACCATAGGGATGGAAGTAACTTATTTAGTTCCGGGGGTTCGAGGGACTAAAAGAAGTGCTATTTAACCGACTTAAAGGAGGAGGTTCTCAATTCGGTTGTAAGTTTTTTTTATAGATGTTCGCGAATATCTTCTTTGTTTATCAACCGATTTTGATGATTTTTTTCTGTTGGAAAGGATCTACCTCAAGGGTGGTCCCATAAATTTTTTATCAAATCCCTGCTATACGGAACTAACAAAACTCTTCCAACTCGAAAAAACAAATCAAGGTCGGATTGCCGCTTTTCAGCCAATTTTTTTTTTGTAACCTACCAGCTGTTGTGCCATTATTTTTCAATTTCATCATAGAAAAAAATGGTAAATATTTTGCTCAAATCTATGTTATTTTAAAGTAATAGTTGAAAATTTATGATATTTAAATTTGCGCTGTAATTGAGTGGCTGCAGAGAAAGTTGAAACTAGTTTTTTTTAAATAATTTCACAGCTGTCAGTTGAAAACGATTCTCCCTAGGGCTGAAAAGTATTACTTTAGAGTCTTTCTCTGAAATCCTCACTTACCCGTCATCTTTTTAAGCTCCTCCAATTGATAGAGCTTCTGCTCTATTATCTTCAGGCATTCACCGTTTTCTATCTTTAGTTTTTCAAAGTCAACTGGACGTAGGTTTTCGCTGAGTTCAGCTTTAACTTTGATCTGACCGCGGAGTTTACTGAACTGGGTGTTTAGAGTGCTTGTTCGGAGGCGTAGCTTACCTGGTGAATAGATTATTTAGCTGTGTTGGTCTAGCAGTGGTACTTAACCGGCGGTCCGTGAACCACTTGTGGTTCAAGCACCCGAAGTGGTCCGCGAAACCATCGAGAAAATAATACAAATAAGCACCAAAATCGGTTAGTTAGATGATAGTGCCGACAGAAGTTTGGCTATGAGTAGTATTGAACCAAGTATTCAAAAGTTAGTTAAGAGAATGAAATCACAAAAATCGCATTAAAATATACACTATCTTTGTTAGGTAAAATTAAAATACAATGCTTTGTACAATTGTTTGTATGTTTTATTTATGGATAAAACAATCCTTTATAATTTTCATTCTCTGTATTTAGCTTCAAACAGTAAGTGGTCCATGGCAGGATGAAAAAATGTCAAATGGTCTCATCACTAAAAGGTTACGAACCACTGGTCTAGTCCTACTTCGACTTTCATTCTAAAGGTCGTGAATTGAAATCCCGGCCGGCCATGCATTTTGAATTTTGACATTGCTTTTAACGGGGAAAACATCGTGATGAAACCCGCAGCATTTTCCCCAGACGTATCTTTCACGATGAATTATTTCCTCTGAAGGCCAATTCTCGTAAATATTTTTTTTAATAACATTGCTATACCATTTTGATTACAAAAACATTCTTAAAAATACCAAAAGCTGACTTTGAGAGTATTTTAAGGTACTTTGAGGATATTTTTTGCGATCGAAATGATATTGTAATGTAATTTGTAAAATGTTATTTATAAGAATTGGTCTTCTGGATATGATCAACTATGCTTAGAGGAATCCCCAGCGTTTTCCCCAGACGTATCATGATGACTTTTTCCTTTGAAGGCCAATTCTCGTAAATAAAAATTGTTCAAATTACATTGCAATATCATTCCGATTGCATTTCGATTACAAAAAAAACATTCTTTAGAATACCAAAAGCTGACTATAAGAGTATTTTGAGCTACTTTGAGGATTTTTTGCAATCGAAATGATATTGCAATCTAATTTGAGCACTGTTAGTTACGAAAATTGGCCATTTGGACACGGTCGACTATGCTGAGAGAGTATTATAGGTGCTGGACATAGTCTACTCCATCCTCATGAAAGAAGGACTCAACTAAAAAGGTCTAGTTGCAGAAAAACAAGTACCAATCTGTCCGTCACAAAGTTTGACCCATTCCGTCATGTATCTAATCCATATTTCAGCTGGAATCCGTTGAGCTATCTTGTCCCAACCTTCTACAATGACTTCCTGCTGGAAACTTGCTACGGATTTATCGACGTCACTTACTCTCACACCTGGAAATGTAGAGTTCAAGTTATTCGTTATTCATTCCGATTTTCCGACTCATGGTGGAATGGAATTAGTTGCCTGCGTCTGTCAGTCCTGACTCCTAGGATTTTTTTAATCTATTGCATAGCTTTTATCATGGGATTTGAACGTGGCTACAGAATCAAGAAATTCCGTAACGAAAATAAAACCTAACACTCCCCCACTCCGCCTACCATGTAGCTCGGCCGAGCGTTCGCTTAACGTGTATGTATATGGTACGACTGTACGAAGCTCGCCCGATGCAATAGCTTTACCGCGGCAGTCCCCGAGTGCCACACGTTTGATTTACTTATAATAGGTCAGCGTATGACTACTATCACATCTGCCTGACGATGCGGTCTAAGATGTAGCACGCGCGTCTAAAAGATACCTATACGCTCCTGACTCAAATACCCACAAATAAAGGGCCTACGAAAGATGCGAGAGAAGGTAAAAAACCGGTCAAGTGCGAGTTGGACTCGAGTACGAAGGGTTCCGTGTCATGTTGTATGGGAGCCCTATTTTTTTTCATTTTAGTATTTGTTGTTATAGCGGCAACAGAATTACATAATGTGTGAAAATTTTATAACTGTCTAGCTATCACAGTACATGAGATACAGCCTGGTGACAGACAGACGGACGGACGGACAGACAGTTGAGTTTTAATAATAGGGTCCCAATTTTACCCTTTAGATACAGAACATAAAGAAAATAATACAAACCAATTTCTTCCAATTGCGCCTTCAACATGGCATGTTGTTTAGCTGCCTTCTTTTTAATTTTCTCAAGATTTTTTATCAGGATTTCAATTTCTGTAGCCACAAGTTCGGCCCTTTCTAACACATTGATTCTAGGGCCTGTACCAAATATAATAGTGCCACCGACTCTGCCTATAGATTCTAGTCTCCTGGTAGATATTCTTGATGGACTCGTCAGCATACGCGATGGGCTACCTGGAGTTTAATAGTACATTGTTACCCTAGGTGTGAAAGTCACCCATTGAGTCCCGAGACGGAGTTTGGCGCCCGAGCGTAGCGAGGGCGCTAATAGTTCGAGGGACTTAATGAGTCTTTAACCCGAGGTAAACACTGTGCTTTTCATTACGAATAATACATAAAATTCTTCATAATAACGAGAATTAATGAGAGACTCCATCCTCTGGCAGTATGCATGAGCCGTGTGAAGCTATAATTGTTATTCTTTGGTGTTACCTAAAGCAAGGAGGTTAGAATTTTGAAGTTCCTAATGCGTAATGATATTGATACTGGCTACAAGCACATTGCACAAGCCGCGCGAAGCCATAATTTGACATGACAGCTGTCAGTGAAAGCGATTTTCCCTAGGGCTGAAAGTTTTTCTTTCTACACGCTCTTCAGGCATCTTTAGACCTACTTTCGGAGTACGAGTAATGAAAAAGTATTTTCATTACTCATTCTCGGAAAGGTCTGAAGTTGTCTGAGCAGGTTGAAAGTAACACTTTTCAAACACAAGATTTGATTCCCGCCTCAGACAAATACTTATGCTTAGATATTTGTCTGTGGTCTGGTTATTTCATTGTATTATAAGTATATATTTACAAAAGAAAAGTACATAAGTAGTATATCCGTTGTTCTAGCACCCATAACACATGTCTAGTTGGGGTTAGATGGCGATGTGTGGAATGTCCTGCCATATTTATTTATTATTATTTATTAAGAAGCAGGTAAAAATGTAGTTTCCAAATACTTGGTTACCTGAATCAAACAAGCCAAAAGCAGAAGTCTTAGATTTAACGAAACTTCCAACGTTCAATGAGGAACTGCTCTGCAGTTTGGTCGCAAATTCTAGAGCTGTTTGAACCCCTTGCATTAGTGTAGGTTCGAGTCTCATTATTGTCTTTTCGAAGACCTCATTTTCTAAGGTGAGAATCTGAAATAATAAATAACCTTTTTATCACAGTTGCTCATAAAGTGGATCTTATTCAACCGCTTTTAGGCTCATAATCCAACGTTTTACACACGCGTGCGTTATGCATTATCCGACGCCACTAGTGTGTTATAAGTAATCCTGATAAGTTAAATTGGTATCTTACTGCTAATTACATGTTAGGTAGATGAAACATTCTTAATTTATCTGGGTTATACTGTTTTGATGGATAAAATAAAGTAGGTATCAAAAAAGAGATTTTACGCCAACAATAAAGGTTGTCTATAAAGTCGGTTTACGAACGACAATTTTACGGGATAACGTCTTAAAAAATGATTAAGAATTTAGTGTTGTTTTTTCTTTACTTAAATATAGTTTTTTTCCGTACCTTTATATTCTGTTTTTACCCCCCGACAAATGGAAAAAACCCTAAAAAATTGTGTATGTCAGACGAGGCTGTATAGGTTAAAAGTCTTTTGCCTGACCTTTCGGGACTATAAATGACAAAAAATATTGCCTAAAACATTGTAAACATAGACTTATCATCAAATATTTTGTTATTTAGTATTTTCTTTTCTTTTCAAGTCTGTGATAAAAAACGTCGTACGATACACGTGTGGCTTGATCGATTTAATCTCGGCGCTCTGTAGACGCACTCGCGTCCCGCTCGCGCGTCCTAAACCGCCTTGATGAAATGATCAATTTACCACTCTTGTATCGCAATGTTCTATTATTCATTTTTGCCACATCTTTGCTCAGCTTAGATTTACGCATAGAGCCGTAAATATTATAGTAGAGTGAAGAGAGCAGCACAAAATTGACCAATCATAGGGCCGCATGTAGCGCAGTGCGTTCACTTATCCAAGCAAGAGCAACTTTAACAAATAATATAGGTCAGCGTTTGGCCAATAAATAAATTGATTTGAATTGACTAAATTCACACGATGGTAAGTGACGATGCAGTCTAAGATGTAGCACGCGGTGTCTAGAAGATACCTATACGCTCGTCACTCAGACACCACCAAATAAACAGGTTAATTAACTATGAGATATAATTTTTTTTCACTTTATTATCAATGTAAAAAGAAACTTAAATAACATGTATACTATTAATAATATTATAAAGCTGAAGAGTTTGTTTGTTTGTTTGTTTGAACGCGCTAATCTCAGGAACTACTGGTTTGAATTGAAAAATTCGTTTTGTGTTGGATAGGCCATTTATCGAGGAAGGCTATAGGCTACTTTTTATCCCGATATTCCCACGGGATCGGGAGTTACGCGGGTAAAACCGCGGAACGCTGCTAGTTTATTATATGTAGCTTAAACCACAGAGGTTTGTATTTAAATACCCACCGACATACAATGATTATGTACGGATAATGAGAAGTTTCCAAAAGTTTAGGTCAGGGAATATATGCCAGATTTATCTTTTGCAGTTTATATAAGAAAAAGTAAAAATAAAAAAAATTGAATTCATGCAGTTTGTACGGGATCACATAGAAATGTCTAAAAACTGAATGTAAATTGATCAGATTAATACTATAATATGTAAATTCATAGAGAGATAGATAAATTCTTTGTTGCAAACACCATTTTTAAATTACATAAATATTAAAAACAAAACTTGAGTCTTAAGTGTATGTATTTATGTAAAATTCGAAAAGTATTATCTGTGTGTGGAAAGGCCGAATAGAAATCTATATAAATAAAAATGAATTGTTGTTCGTTAGTCTGATTAAAACTCGAGAACGGGTGAACGGATTTATCTTATCTTAGTCTTGAAATGTTCGTGGAGGTCTAGGGAAGGTTTAGAAGGCAAGAAAAAAACGAATAACCGATATTTCCACGGGATCGGGACTTACGCGGGTGAAACCGCGGGGCGCTGCTAGTGGATAACTAAATACTAAGTTTATGCCGGCTACACGCTATGTAGAGCTCTTGTGAAGGGCAGGCTGAAAATCAGTAGCGGTGAGATGGTCACACAGCTCACAGCATATTGCTGAGACTGCACCCTCCATTGCACGCACGCACATATCTTGTTATTGAATATTTAATGACTTATGTGTTATAATCTATTTATGTATGTGTTGTGCTATGGAAAATAAATGGTTTAAATGGTATAATTGATTACCTACAAGTGCAGTAGGTACACAAAAACTGATAGGTGGGTAGGTAACGTATGGATTGTGTGAGGCGTTGGGTAGATACATAGAATTCGTTCTTAGATTTAGTAAAACTTACCCTTATATTTTGCTTCAGTTCGTTAACTTTGCTTATAAGTTCTTCATCTGATAGTTCATCTGTATCGCTCAGAAATTGGCTGACGGATTTCTGACTGATACTGCTTCGATGCCCGCGTGTGGACATTTTTATAAAAAATACTAAAAAATATACTCTTTCTTTCGCTGATTTCTTGACTTTGATTCGATTTTGTGTTGCTATAGTGACGTGGTTAAGGAACTTATAATTTCTGTAAATAGTTTTTAGTGTGTCAGATCTCCTTGGTAACCTTACGATCGAAAGTTGTTTTTGGAAGGAATAGCGATTCTGGGAGAGCTGTGATGGCGTAGTGGTAGATACCTCGACTTTCATTCCAAAGGTCGTGGGTTTGAATGCCGTTATTTTTTATATTTTTGAAATTTTCTCCTTACTTGTGCCGTAAGATCTTGTTTTTTTGCTAAATTCCAGGATGGACATTCGAAAGTACCATGTAGATTTTTGACCCAAAACCTAAAGTTTTTGAGTGTATTTTATTAATTTTGATTTATTATTTGATAACTGGAACCTTTTAATTTGAACTTTATATTTGATCAATGGACATTTATTTTAAATTATATTAATTTTGACAATATTAAAATTTGATTTTTGAATTTAAATTGCATATTATGTATTCCTAACCTACTTTTTAAAATAAAATTCTTACATTCGTATGTTATAATTTTAAGTGAATTTGTATATGGGTTTTGCCTGAAATGAAAATCAATTTATTTATTTACTAGCTGCGACCCGCGGTTTCACCCGCGTAAGTTCCGATCCCGTGGGAATATTGGGATAAAAAGTAGCCTATATGTTAATCCAGGCCTCCAGCTATCTACATACCGAATTTCATTGCAATCGGATAAGTGGTTTTAGCGTGAAGGAGTAACAAACATACACACACACGCACACACAAACTTTCACATTTATAATATTAGTAGGATTTTAAAGGGTATTTCGGGTGCGTATGTTCTCAGATAAAACATAATGAAATGTGATTGTTTTCTTGTCTATCATAGCCATGAACGTAAGAAGATGTATTGGGAACAACTAGAGCTCCGATGCCGGTCGTTGTATCGACCACCTTCAGGGCAACCAGCCGCTCAACCTGTTCAGGTATGTACAACTACGGGGGCCCAACCGCGTTAATTGCGTCGGCTTCAAGCCAACGTCGATATCCCAACCCTCGCCTCACAATGGGCGGAATTTTGAGCCTGCCTTTCATAAAAATTTTGAAAAATTAGGTTGCTTTTTCGTGTGTTTTAAGTATGCAGGATTTTCGGGGACATAAAACCATTCAAAAATAAGTAATTCTGGTTGTCATATTTTGTGGTGTTTTTTTTTAATAACATAACCAAAATCACTTATTTTTGATTGTTTTGATGTCCCCGACAATCCTTTATACTTAAAACACACAAAAAAAACAACTTTATTTTTAAAAAATCCTATGAAAGGCGGGCTCAAAATTCCGCCCAGTGTGGGGCGCGGGTCGGTATAAGCCGACGCGTTGGCTTGAAGGCGACGCACTTCGCGCCTATCTTTGTATATTTGTAATATTCTTTATTCTCTCATATATTCCAAAGATATAAATCACAAGTTCGTGCCAAGAATGAACTTGTGATTTCTATGCTTCCAAAACACTCGATGTGTTTTTGTTTAAATTAAGGTATCGTTAGATTCGTCTCATTAGACCAAGTGTTCTTAGATAGTTGACATAAAAAAATATAGGGGTGGTAGAATTTATAACACAAGGTGAAATATAGGGGTGGTAAATTTATAACATAATTTTTGATTTGGAATTCACTTCATCTTAAGTCATATATTTTTTGCTTTATTTTCACAGAGCACCTGTAACTGCTGTGCCCAATGTCACCCGAGTCAGCCAGCCTGGGACATCAGCTTGCAGCACCGGTTCTGGGCACCAGGTCAGATTACTTAACAAATACGGTTTAAAATATTGGAAAGTCTTTACTGGTCCAATAAAAAATTAAAAAAAAAAAACATTTCTTCAGGTCGTATTGGCAACCTGTACTCTCCCAACCCTGGCACAGGACGGAAGACATCGGCTTGGAGCTGGTTTCCATGGCCCAGGAGCAACAGTCAAAAGTAAGTAGCTAAAATCCAGGGAAGAACACTAGAGCAATTAACATTAGTCTAGTACGGATAAACCTTGGATTGGCAAGGATAAACCTTGCTTTGCAAAAATGAACCCTGATTTGCCAATTAAGCCGTGCTTGGGCAAAAATGAACCCTGATCTGGCAAGGATGAACCCTGATTTAGCTAGAAGCAACCCTGCTTTGGCAAAAATGAATCCTAATCTGCCATAAATAAATCCCGATTCGGCAAGAATGAACCCTGATCTGGCAAGACTAAATCATGATTTAGCAAGAATGAATCCCGATAAACGTTTTATAATATTGTACATACCTACGTCTAAACCACATTTGAATATAGAATTAAGTAGTTATGTCTAAACCGCGAAATGACACGCATGATAAAAGATATAGCGAGTTTAGCGTGTCTAGGGATTTGACACGATTTAACCCTTTGACAAGTAAAAAATCGTATTTAAATAATTAATTTGTTTTGGTTTGTAGTCTTTATTCTAATATTTCTTTTTACAGTTCCCGTTGCCGGATGGGAGTGCCACAATCAGGAGACTCAGCGTACGGCTTCTGTGAGACAGACACCCCCTCCCAGAACCCACAGCCGAGCTATGAAGAGAGACCTTATCCTGCTGACTTGAGGGCACAGAATCAAAGTTATCCTGGGAATTTTACACCAGGTAAACATAATATGTAGGATTTTTATAGTTTATAAATAAATTTATATTGCAGGACATTCCACACATCGCCATCTAGCCCCAAGCTGAGTTACTAGACTTGTGTTATGGGTGCTAGACAACGGATATACTACTTATATACTTTTCTTTTTGTAAATATATACTTATGATACATAGAAACAATCAGACCACAGTCAAACATCTGTGCAAAATACATGTCTGAGTCGGGAATCGAACCCGCAACCGTCGTCGTTTATGTCCTTGGAAGGCCAGGCAAAAGTTTTTAGCTCATACAGCCTCATTTGGAACTACTAGGTTGCCACAGTCACAGGAACATAAGTGTGAAAATTGCTAGCAGCGATTCGCGGTTTTACCCGCGTAACTCTTGATCCCGTAGGAATATCGGGATAAAAAAGTAATCCCGATATGGTATAAGGATACAGATATAAGCTATCTTATTCCCAATAAATTAATGTATCCTCATACCAAGTTTCATCAAAATCGGTCCAGTAGTTTCGGAGCATATTCGTTACAAACATAAAAGCAAAAAATCGTTCCTCCTATAATATTAGTGTAGATATTTGATTTTTGTGACATTTAATTTTGATTTTATTTCTTTTATTTATTATTATTTTTATTGTTTTTACAAATTGACAGTTTTCTTTTTACATTTTGATTCGTTTATTACTATTAATTTGTATATAATGTACATGTAATAAAATATATGTAATAACTTGATGAAACCCGCGGCTTAGTTGGCTCCAGAAGTATTGACAAGTTCTCTCCTCTGGACATGGTCGACTAAGCTGAGAGGGTAGTAGGTGCTGGGCAAGCCTACTCCATCGTCACGCAAAAATGACCCAATTTAAAAATATCCAATGGCGGAAAACAGCCTGTATACAAGTACAAGTACTATTAATTTTGATTTGAAATTTTAGTTTCACTATAATTTGTATTTGAATTTTTTGATTATTTATTTTTAATTTATTGTAATGTATGGATTTTGTGAAATAAATGAATTGAATTAATAAATAATTTTAATTTAAAATTTCCAGGTAATTACCCCCAGGGTTCCTTCCCCCAAGGTTCGTACGGACAAAGTTACCAAGAAGGATTCGGGGAGGCAAGTGGGAGTTTCGACGCTACCACCGGAGTTTGGGGGCCCCCGCCCCCATACAGCCCACAAGGACGCAGCGGCAGTCGGTAATTGATATTTATTTTTATATTCACTAATACAAACTATGCCCTACTGGTCAACTACTTAATTAGTTAAACAATTATCAGTTGAGCAGTAAGGAAGTTGCGTTAGTTTTACTACCCGCGTAACTCCCAATCCCGTGGGAATACTGGGATAAAGAGCTTATATTAGTCCCAAGGATTAAACGTATCTTCATATCAAGTTTCATCAAAATCGGTCCAGTAGTTTCATAGCTAACAAACGAAAGGCTAAAACATTTTTCTCTTAAAATTATTTGATTTATTTATAAGGTGAAAGGGTACCGGGGGTCCTTTCCGTACAAACGTAGTCGACTGTTTCCTCCCAGCTAATATTTTTGTTGCATAAAACCTATAACTGCCATGACTTTTTTTTCATCATTTTCTATTTTCATAGAAATTAAGATTTTAAAAACAAAAAGCAATAAATAAACATAACACAGGGCATGGTCATGGCAGTTATAAGTTTTATGCAACAAAAATATTAGCTCTAGTATCATTATCCAGGGAGGAAACAGTCGACTACGTTTGTATGGAGAGAGCGCCGGTACCCTTTCACCTTAATACTTACCATATGGTTTCACTTTCGTGCTAGCAAGCCGTTGAGGGCTACTTCTGTGCACCTAAACAAACCACTTTTGTTTTACGATTTTTGGAACATCGAACATTTTTTTTTGAAAATTTTGAGGTTAGGTTTACCTGAAAATCAGCTGTTTCATTAACCTTTAAATTTTACTTATTTTTTAAGTTTTATCCATTGTTCTAAGTCTGAATGACTTTTGTTTAAAAAATCAGCTGATTTCGAATTTACATAACCTTAAAATTTTCATATTAACAAAAGTTGTTTGTTTAGGTGCACAGAAGAAGCCTTCAACGGCTTGCTAGTATAATTACCAATAACCCTGTATAAGCTATAAAAATTTATCAAAATTAGCTCAGCGGTTTAGGCGTGAAATAACAGAATGATATTAAGAAGAAAAATTAATTAGGTTAACCGATTGAGTCGTTTTTTTTTTGTTGTCTAACTACCTCATCTTATATTCCAGCCACCATCTCCACCATCAGGACCCAGCATCAGCCACTCTCCTACACCATCATCACATAGACCACACAAAGTCGCACCACACGTGCAATAGAAACTCTTACCTAATCCATGAACGACCTGACGGAAGGAGCCCTGGGGCAATTAATCCTGATCTGGCAAGGATGAACCCTGATTTGGCAAGAATAAACCCTGATCTGGCAAGAATTAACCCTGATCTGGCAAGAATGAACCCTGATCTGGTAAGAATGAACCCTGATCTGGCAAGAATCAACCCTGAATTAGCGAGAATGAACCCAGATATACGCCTAACCACAGATATAGCACGTTTAAACCCCGAAATGGCACGTTTGAATACAGATTTAGCGCGTTTGAACCCCGATTTAGCCCGAATTAACCCTGATTTGGCAAGAATGAACCCGGATCTGGCAAGATTAAACCCGGAAATGGTCAGAATGTCACAGGAAATGTCTCAAATGTATCCAAATGAGGACAATGAGGGTACATTTAATACCCTAAGGGGCCACTTAGTGCCGTACAGGTGTCAGAGGTTGGGCATGAGTGCTGGCAACTTGCACAGAGATTGCGACAGTAATTTGCACAGGGATTGCGATGGCAATTTGCACAGGGATTGCACAGAGAGTGTTACCATTGAGTGCTTGCATCAGAAGAGTGCAAGCAAAGGTAAGTTAAGCAATCATTTTTTTTTAAATATATCTGTTTTTTAATAAAGAGATGTCTTTTATATGTTTTTTTAATAAAGAGAGGCCTTTGCCCAACAGTGATATACTCCAGGCAAATAAAAAAAATTACGTGTCGCAGGACAGGCGTTTTGAAACGAAATATGTGGGAGATTCGTTTTTTTTTCTTTTTACGGTTTTTCGTTTCACGTTTTTGTAACGCGTTACGATTTTTCTCGGCTATGCTCCCCGACCCCCAATAAGGAACTTCGTTCCACAAACTTAAGGTAGCTTTTAACTCTCACTATCCCTAAAATTGGAAATTTGCGGAATATGCTGAATTCCCATTTTCCACCATTTGGGAAATTCTGTTTAGATAATAAAAGGAAAAACCTCTTTTGCTGGACCAATGCCCCTCTGTGATTTCTTTAGAAAATATTTTTTGTTTAAAACGAATAGGCTCCGAAACTGCTAGACCGATTATGATGAAACTCGGTACGGGCATACATTGATTCATTAGGAATAATACAGGCTACTTTTCATCCCGATATTCCCACGGGATCGGGATTTACGCAGGTGGAATCACAGAGGACTGCTAGTAATTATTTTGGATGTTTCAGTTTCAGATCAAAGTTCGGATTCCTGTCAGAAACAAGGGAAAGAAAACTTGGGATTCCAAAATGATAAACATTCACCCATCAGGTTAGTTTTAATTTTAGGGTTCCGTACCAAAAGGGTAAAAACGGGACCCTTTTACAAAGACTCCACTGTCTGTCACCAGGCTGTATCTCATGAACCGTGATAGCTAGACAGTTGAAATTTCCACAGATTATGTATTTCTGTTGCCGCTATTTTTCTTATATTTTTGCCTTCGTGCGATTTGTAGATACAGCCAAATAATATTGATTCTTCACCAAATTTTCGTTATTTATCTATCTTCAAGACGACCGTTGGCACAATGGTCACCATGCCGGACTGTCAAACACAGGGTTTCAGGTTCGATTCCCGCCTCAAACAAGTCTTTATGCTTATAGATATTTGTCTGGGGTCTGGTTGTTTCTATGTATTAATAAAATAAAATATTGCAGGACATTCCACACATCGCCATCTAGCTCCAAGCTAAGTAACTAGACTTGTGTTACGGGTGCTAGACAATATATACTTTCTTTTGTAAATATATACTTATAATACATAGAAACAACCAGACCACAGACAAATATCTAAGCATAAATACTTGTCTGAGGCGGGAATCGAACCCGCAAACCTGGGTTTGGCAGTCCGGCATTGTGACCATAGTGCCAACTGGGTCGTCAAAATTCGTTGCTAAGGTAACCATAGCAACGATAATTAGTTAGTATATCCTCGACTTTCATTCTAAAGGTCGTGGGTTCGATTCCCGGCCGGCCGTGCACCAATTAAGAAAAAATTATGTGCGCAAATTGACATTGCTCTTACGGTGAAGGAAAACATCGTGATGAAACCCGCGGCTTAGTTGGCTTTAGAAGTATTGACAAGCTCTCTCCTCTGTACATGGTCGACTAAGCTGAGAGGGTAGTAGGTGCTGGGCAAGCCTACTCCATCCTCACGCAAAAAGGACCCAATTAAAAAGGGTCTAATCGCGGAAAACAGTCCCTTCAAGTACAAGTACAGTACAAGTTAGTATATCAAATCCTACGCCCTGCGGTTTCACCCGCGTAAGACCCGATCCCGTGGGAATATCGGGATAAAAAGTAGCCTATGTTTTGATCCAGGTCTCCAGCTATCTAGTTACCGAGTTTCATTGCAATCGGTCCAGTAGTTTTTGCGTGAAGGAGTAACAAACACACCCACACAGAAACTTTCACATTTAAAATATTAGTAGGATAGTACATTACGATAAAATTCGTATTGTAAATCGATCGTTGCATCTCGGCTTTATTAAACGCGATCGCGTTCATCTGTGTTATAACGTTATCACGTAAAATTATCGTCCGTAAACCGACTTTACAGACAACCATTTTTTTTATAATTTCCAGATCATCCATGCAAGATTGTCGTGGCGTGAACCAGAACGCTGAGTCAGAAGTTTACTTCGCTGATGTTTCTAGTTGTTGTAATGTTTCTGTTAAGGTATGTATCATCGTATTGTCGACCCAGTTGGCACAATGGTCACCATGCCGGACTGCCAATCACAGGGTTGCGGGTTCGATTCCCGCCTCAGACAAGTATTTATTGCTTAGATATTTGTCTGTGGTCTGGTTGTTTATCATAAGTATTTATTTACAAAAGAAAAGTATATAAGTAGTATATGAGTTGTCTAGCACCCATAACACAAGTCTAGTTACTTAACTTGGGGCTAGATGACGATGTGTGGAATGTCCTGCAATATTTATTTATTTTATTTATTTATATTATTTCTAAGATCTTTATGTACCTACACAGATTGAACAATAAATTATATTCTATTTTATTCTATTCCAGGCCGACTGCTGTATGAACCCCACAGTATCAGCTCTTGTAGGCACCATAGAAAGCCACGCCGAATCCACATCCGAATCCGAGGGCTCCTTCACTCTAACCCGACAACAGCGCCCCCAACCACAAGTCGGATCAAAACGGAGACAACAAAAACATAAAAAACAAACAAACAACCCGTTACAAACAATAAACAACCCAATACAACTCAACACAAATCAACAGATAAATATACCATTGCAGATAATGAACAATCTATTGCAACAACAGAATAATTCAATACAACACATGAACAATGGAAATCAACACATACAACAATTAAACAACTCTTTGCGTCTAACAGAACAACAGTTAGAACAACTTAATCTGAGAATGAATGAATGTAGAATGAATGAGTCTAGAGACCGGTTAGAACGTTTAAGTGATTCAAGGCATGAGATTGATAGATTGAACGAGTCGAGAATTAGTGAAAGAATGAACGAGTCGAGGTTGAGTGAGCGGGAACGATTGAATGAACGGTTGGAGAGGATGAATGAAGTCAGAATGAGTGAACGTTTAAATGAGTCTAGAGGGAATGATGCGAGAATGGGTGAAAGAGTAAATGATTCAAGAATAAGTGACAGATTGAACGATTCTCGCGTTAGTGAAAGAATAAACGATACAAGAATGAGTGACCGTATGAATGATTCGCGTATCGAGAGAATGAACGACAGCCGTCACAGTGGAAACGAATCTAAAAGAATGAACGATACATTCAACGACTCAAGAATGAGTGAACGAATGTCTGATTTAAATTCTAGTATCAGAATTGAGGGTAGTCCGAAAATGAGGTCCCATATAAGTCCTATTAGGAGAAACCAAAAAGAGGCTCGACCATCCAATTTGGACCATTCGAGGCAGTCTTCAGACCATTCTAGACAGTCAGACCATTCCAGGCAAAACCTGGACCATTCCAGGCAAAACCTAGACCATTCCAGGCAAAACCTAGACCATTCCAGGCAATCATCAGATCATCACAGACCATCTAACCTAGATCATTCCAGGCAATGTTTAGACCATCCCAGGTCATTAGACCATCCAAGGCAATCTTTGGACCATCCCAGGCCATCTTTAGACCATCCCAGGCAATCGAGCCTGGACTCGAAACCGGAATTTTTCGTCCCTCCTCCACCGCTAATCTCCCCTCTTTCCCCCAAAACTGACGAATCGCTCCTCTCCGATGACGAAATACCATCCAATGAATCGGAAATTCCGAAAATTCAGGGAAATCCCAAAACTTTGGGTCCCGATTCTCAATATGAACAGAGGGAGGAAAAAGAGGAGATTTTGAAAAGTAATCACCATCATTGCTATAGCGATACTAATACGATGGATTCCGGGTGGCAGAGCGGGTCTGAAAAACAAGTTACGGACTAAAATTGAATTAAAAAAAAATATATTTGTTTGCCCTATAACTCATGGCCATGAAATGAGTGGTTCATTAATAAAAATAATAAATAATAAAGTAATCATTAAGTTTTATCCTAAAAACTCATGTTTGTTTCAAGTTTGATCCATGGTACGATAAATTATGATCCTAAAAACTTATGGCCATGAAAAGAATGATCCATTAATAGTGTAATCGTCAACTTTTATCTTAAAAACTCGTGTTTGTATGAAGTATGGTCCTAAAAACCCGTGGTCCGATAAATGATGGTCCTAAAAACTTATGGCCATGAAAAGAATGATCCATTAATAGTGTAATCGTCAACTTTTATCTTAAAAACTCGTGTTTGTGTAAAGTATGGTCCTAAAAAATCGTGGTTCGATAAAGTATGATCCTAAAAACTTATGGCCATGAAAAGTATGGTCCATTAATAATGTAATCGTTAACTTTTATCTTAATAACTCGTGTTTGTGTAAAGTATGGTCCTAAAAAATCGTGGTTCGATAAAGTATGATTCTAAAAACTTGTGGCCATGAAAAGAATGATCCATTAATAGTGTAATCGTCAACTTTTATCTTAAAAACTCGTGTTTGTGTAAAGTATGGTCCTAAAAAATCGTGGTCCGATAAATTATGGTCCTAAAAACTTATGGCCATGAAAAGAATGATCCATGAATAGTGTAATCGTCAACTTTTATCTTGAAAATTCGTATTTGTGTGAAGTATGGTCCTAAAAACACGTGGTACGATCAATTATGGTCCTAAAAAGATCAGAGAATTTACAAAGAAACTCATAGTCGTATAAAGTATGGGCCTAATAACTAATGACCGTATAAAATATGATCTGAAAACTCAAGGTCCTAAACACTATGGTCTCTTAATAATGTAATCGTTGACTTTCATCCTAAAAACTCGTGGTTAATATGACTTAAATCAAAAAAATATAGTTCTAAAATAATTATGGTCTTAAAATTCATAATCGTATGTATAACAAAATTATGATCCTAAAAATCTATGGGAATTATTCTAAAATCTTAAGGTACCTATACCTAATCTTTAAAAAAATCTGTATAAATCAACCCATTTTCACAAAATAAGTATGATCCTAAAAATCTATGGACATAAAAGATTGATGCTAAAAATGAAGAACTTAATTGTATAAAAGAACTCAAATACAAGTTCCTTTACTTTAATAATCACACTTCGGTGACTATCGAATTTATTATTAGATGTAATTAACAAAATAATCTATTATTATTACTAATTATAATAATGTAGTATTAATTACAAATAATAATTGTAGACAATCTCATAATCTTTTTATAGAAAAGTGATAAACGTTAGTTATGTAATTTACTTTTAATTTTATTTTTATTGTATAAAAAAAAGGAAAAATATCAGTGTTTAAAAGACTTTGTGCCAATACCTTAAAAACTGTTATGAGAATTAATAATTAATTAAAATAATAAAAAAAATTACTAAAGAAAGGTTTTAACTTAACGAGCATTTGAGTAACTTATTGAGTTGGAATCATTTGCATGAAGTCACATTGAATCGTCTTAAAAACTAAGTTGGAATATTTTACAAATTATGTATAGCGGATATTTTCCAATATCTTTTCTACTCGATAACACTGCCACTTCAAAATATTATCTTGCCAATTTATGTAATTTTTAATATAAATATAATAAATGAATTTGATGTAAAACGCCATCGCGCCCATTGGGATTGTCTAAAATCGAAAAATTTACGAAAATCTTCCATTTTTTAAGCAATAATAATACTGTAAATATTTAAATTACCTTGTTAGTGTAAATTGTAAGTACTTACTTATGTAAAATGTATTATTAATTTTGAGGTTTTAACGTCGAACGAAAATAAGCAACCAAAACAGAAAAACGTTTATGAAGCATGAAATAATCCTCTCCATAAAGACGTTAGAGAATATTTTTTGGTTTTTAGTAATCTAAAAAAAAACAATTAAAGAATACTGCTTTTAAATTATAAATAAGTAAATTAATAAAAAATATTTGTTTATTTATAAGCAGTTTTCTTAATTTAAGATTACTGCTTTTAAATTAAATTAAATCATTTAAAGATTTTTATTAATTTCAAGAAATTATTCTCTAGCGTAGGAAAACGATTATTTCTTGCTGAAACCTTTTTTCTGTGCAACTGTTTTTTTGTTTTTAAATTTGCTTGTACTTGTCTACGGGCCGTTTTCCGCAACAAGACCTTTTTAATTGGGTCCTTTTTGCGTGAGGATGAAGTAGGCTTCCCCTGCACCTATACTACCCTCTCAGCTTAGTTGACCATGTCGAGAGGAGAGAACTTGTCAATACTTCTGGAGCCAACTAAGCCGCGGGTTTCATCACGATGTTTTCCTTCACTGTTAGAGCAATGTCAGTTAGCGCACATACATTTTTCGTAAGAAAAATCTATTGGTGCACAGCCGGGATACGAACCCACGATCTTCGGAATGCGAGTCGAGTTATCTACCACTAAGCCAACATTACTCTGGCTAATAAATTTCTGACTTGCATTAGCATTTAGAATAAAATTTTTAATTTTATTATTTTTCTTTGTAATAGTTTTGAGTTATATTTTTAAAATCACCCTACGAATACGTCCCTAAGGAATTGTTTGCTATATCATAACTTTTATATTTGCTATTAATTATCATTGTTATTATTAATTGTAATTATAATTATTAATTAGGTATAATAATGTAATTATTGCATTTTTTCTTTATTGAAACATTTCTAATGAATGATAATTATTAAATCGTACTACTGTTTACTTTCATTGTTATTATTAATTGTAATTATTAATTAAGTATAATAATGTAATTATTGCATTTTTTCTTATTGTATGTAGTGAGTAGAAGTGTTTTAGTTACAAAAATGTATCAATATCTGTATTTTGATATTATTATTTTCTTACTATTGTTATGGCACTATTATTATTTTACTATTAACTTTTGATTATTAAATATTAATAATTGTGTCACCCACTGTACCGGACCGGGAATTTTCGCCGTGTTTTTTTGTCTTACAAGATTTGACGTTTTCATTATGAATCATAGATTAACAATGGTATATAGATTGTTTAATTAGTCTGTATTTATCTGGTAAATGAATTTATGTCATTATTTTTAGAGAAATAAAGTTATTTAAAACCATTTGTCTGTAAAGTCGGTTTATGGACGATAATTTTACGTGTTAACATCATAATTTAAGAAAATACGTTGCTATGGTTACCTATCATGTCAATAGAACGTGACAGTTTTTGGTGAGTGCATACGGTGTTTATCAATTTATAAGACGTTATCACGTCAAAAATATAATAGAAACCGACTCATAAACAAAAAGCAGTCATACAAAAACCCCTTATTTCTAGATGCCGGTACAGCTATTTATGCAGTTTAATCTGCTTATATAGATGGCGCCACCGCTATTTTTTACTTAACGAGTTTTTTTTGACCGTTAATAATATGCAGGATTTGTTAAAAAATATTAAAAGTGAAATGTTAATTTTAAATTCGAGTAACAATTGGGAACCTCCTTTTTTGAAGTTTAAAAATCGCGAGTGAATTTCAAAAGTTTGTCGGTTTAATAAAATTTGTTTCATATAGCGTAACTAAAATGCACCCTTTAGACGCATAAAACCAACTACCCAAAACATCACATTTACGCAAAACACCTAACTCGCAAAATATCACTTCGATTTAATATGCTATTTTGTATGCGCGGCGTTTATCTATATACCATTTTTAATCTATGATACACCGGGCTCCCGAGAGGGATGCAACCGGGAACATCGCTCGGATGATGATGATTTTTAATCTATGATACAAAATGTGCCCATTAGAAGGACTATTATTATTAATTGTGATTATTAATTTACTTTAATTATATTTTGTTTAGATTATTATTATGAATTAGGAAAAAAACATGGTTAATTTATAGCCCATTGTAATTTAATTTCATTGTCAGTTCATAAACGGTTCTAATAAAAGACTGAAATGCGAGTTTTTCTTTAATTTAAGGGTTCCCACACACGAGCAAGTGGCTTGGCGTCACTAACTAAACAAGCTGTAACAATAGAATAAGAAAGAAAAACATTTTATTTTGAGATATAAAATGATATCGGGTCGGCTCAAACCATTTGGGTCATTCTCATCTGCCACCTTTATCAAATATTTTTTTTTAGAATTTTGCACACAGCGCCATTAGCCCCAAGCCAAGTAACTAGGCTTGTATTATGGTGGCTAGACAACGGTTAAAGACTTATTTTCTTTTGTAAATATATACTTACTTAGCCAGGAACAAAATGTTACACAAATATTTATTCGAAGCGGGAATCGAATTCACAATACATACGTGACAGATTGATGTAAGCCCACCGAGCCATAGAAATAAAAAAATGTCTTAATTGTTGTAAAAAGTAAAAATATTATTATTTGTGTTTACGCGTTGGTAGGTCAGGTCATTCTCAGTTACCACTATCAAATACCACCTGAGGTGGCAACTGACATTTTTTTAAAATAAATAAAAACACTTAATTATCATTAAATGGTATTTAATTACGTAGCATAATATTATGAGGTTTCATTAATTGTTATGAAATGATTACAGATAAGTTTATAGGGCATTCGCCAACCCGGATTAGGCACCTGTGTCAACTTTATGCCTAATCCATTTTGTAGGACTATGAAAATAACGAACTATTGCAGCTAAATTGAAAAATGTCGTATTTACTAAACCTAGATTTAATTTTAGTCCATACATTTTTGAATGAAGGTAAAAAATGTATGGACAAGTCTAGATTTGACATCGACATTTTGCAATTGCACTGCAAGTCCAGCTAAATTGAAAAATGTCGTATTTATTAAACCTAGATTTAATTTTAGTCCATACATTTTAAAATAAAAGCTAAAAAATGTATGGACTAGTCTAGATTTGACATCGACATTTTGCAATTGCACTGCAAGTTCAGATAAATTGAAAAATGTCGTAACCTAGATTACCATAGTAACCTAGATTTAATTTTAGTCCATACATTTTAAAATAAAAGCTAAAAAAATGTATGGACAATTCTAGATTTGACATTGACATTTTGCAATTGCACTGCAAGTTCAGATAAATTGAAAAATGTCGTAACCTAGATTACCATAGTAACCTAGATTTAATTTTAGTCCATACATTTTAAAATAAAAGCTAAAAAAATGTATGGACAATTCTAGATTTGACATCGACATTTTGCAATTGCACTGCAAGTTCAGATAAATTGAAAAATGTCGTATTTATTAAACCTAGATTTAATTTTAGTCCATACATTTTAAAATAAAAGCTAAAAAAATGTATGGACAAGTCTAGATTTGACATTGACATGTTGCAATTTACCTACTTCAAGTCTCCCTTACATTTTAACTTAAAAATATTATCAGATCTAACTTTATTGGTAAAAAGAAAAAGCAAAAATCTACATCAAACTTGAATGAATAAAGGTGGTTCGGCCATCGTCAAATACTTGACTCTTCTTTTAATAATCCCGGGATTTTCAGAACCGGGATTTCCCGGTCCTATGCCCTATTTGGTATTCCAACTGTACGTTGATTGGGAGCATCGCCATCAGTACAATATCGCAATTCGTACAATTCTCAGTTTACACAAACTATCAGTACGTACAATGAGCAATTCGTACAATTCTCAGTTTACACAAACTATCAGTACGTACAATGAGCAATTCGTACAATTCTCAGTTTACACAAACTATCAGTACGTACAATGAGCAATTCGTACAATTCTCAGTTTACACAAACTATCAGTACGTACAATGAGCAATTCGTACAATTCTCAGTTTAAACAAACTATCAGTACGTACAATGAGCAATTCGTACAATTCTAAAATCGGTACAATATCTCAATTCGTACAAGTTATCAGTACGTACAATTCTAAGATTGGTACAGTATCTCAATTCGTACAAATTATCAATATTTGCATGATAGGTAAGTGTGAGTACAGTGAGTACAAGCTTAACCAGCCGTTAGGCGGCATGACCGTGGCCAAAGACCTTTATTTTATTATTCTTAGACATTACAGACAAAATAGTACCATAAGACTAGTGAACTTATTTTTGTTTATAATTATTTTTAATTAAAGTTAATACTAAGTTATTAGAAAAATCACTTTTATTAAGCCTTAAAATAATTTTAATTGAAAGAAGGAGACGATGGCAGTATCAAGAAGAAAAGTGAGAAAAAAAGAATAATTTAGTCAAGTATATAAGTAAAATCAGGTTAGGGTTGTCTAAAAGTTCCAAAAAAATTGCTGTTTTTGCATTATTCGTTTATTAATATAATATTATTTTTTGACAACCCTAACGTATGGTAGGTAAAGGATTATTCCTTTTATCCACCGAAAGGTGGAAAATGGGAAATTTCGGGGCATCTTCCTCCTATATCATCGGAGGAGATAGTAAATTTGTAAAATCAGGCATTCTTCCGCGTGACAAAATAAGCACAATTTAGTCGCAGCGCCATCTAGTATTCAAAAACGTCTCCACAACGGATATTAAATTAATTAAAAACTAGTATCTTATAAAAAAATGGGTAATTTACTGAGTTACTTTTAAACAAGCGTTATTTTTTGTGATGTTATTGAGATCATAGCATAGTTTAATGGTCTCGCTGGTTATATGTTGATTGTATTCCTGTTTGCCCCCAAAAGGAACTAAACACCGGGGCAGTTCATAATAATATAATAAAAAAATATTCATTTGTGAACTTTATGAGAGAAAAAAACCTGAAAATTTCAAACATAATTGGGTTATATACTTTTTGGAATTACATTAAATTTTTTGTTGTTAAAACTAATATGGCGGATCTGTCAATCCTATTCTGATTCCAAATTCAAATTGCTCCAATTTCTAATTAAAAAATAGTTAAAATTTAATTAAACACAGTGCTAAGCTAACTAACATCATTGCTAAGCACGATTTAGTGTTAACAGCGTTGCTGATTTCAAGTGGTGAGTTGTGGTATACTAGTTTATTGTCCGGGGTTTGCTCGGCTACCGTCGCGGGGGTTCCGTCATGGTCTCCAAGCCGTTGGTTCGCTACTTTCAGGTTTTTTAGAAGGGCCAAGACGTCCTCTGTAACAAATAAAAATGAGGATAAAAAAAAAGTGAATAAAAATAATTTTTGAACCGAAAGATCAATAGCCCAATTTAGAGTATAGCGTTCAAAATCAGCCACTTTATATTACAACTTTTAAACAAAAAAAATTAAATCAAAATCGGTTCATCCGCACATAAAGACACGTCAAACTTATAACACCTCGTCGTTTTTACGTCGGGGGTTAAAAATATATTTAACTAAGTTATTTTGTACTAGATACATTTTATGCAACATTAGCATTCATAACGAAACTAAATACTTAACAAAAATAATTAGATATTTACCACCTGCCACCGATTCAAAACTTCGAGTGGGGGCAGATGGTAATAAATATAATACTAAGTCCATCCGTGAGTTTGAATTCTTTTTAAATAAATTTTTGATTATATCTAAACTTTTAAACGTGGTGACGTCACCAATGACGTAATATCAATGTTCCATTACCTTAGTGTGTCCATATTTATTAGTTAGATGTTATTAGTTTTTTTTTATTATGGCAAATGTCGATTTCGTCATAACGCCGATGGTGACGTCATCAGAGTGCAAGATATTTAATCGAAAATATGCTACAACAACGTTTATTTTTGATTAAATTTTTATCTATAATTTCTTTTTATGGTTTTATAATATCAATTTAAAAAAAAGGACAATCCTTTGGGACAAGCACAGCCAGAAGAAGGAGAAATAACAAAATATTTGATATACAAGGAGCGGTGTTGGCTTAGTGGTAGATACCTCGACTTTCATTCTGAAGGTCGTGGGTTCGAATCCCGGCCGGCCGTGCACCAATGTATTTTTCTTAAGAAACATTTATGTGCGCTAATTGACATTGCTCTTACGGTGAAGGAAAACATCGTGATGAAACCCGCGGCTTAGTTGGCTCCAGAAGTATTGACAAGTTCTCTCCTCTGTACATGGTCGACTAAGCTGAGAGGGTAGTAGGTGCTGGGCAAGCCTACTCCATCCTCACGCAAAAAGGGCCCAATTAAAAAGAGTCCAATGGCGGAAAACAGCCCGTATACAAGTACATACCAGCTTCTTTGTCACCGTTCTTGTAGTCGACCTTGATGAAGGTGGTCAATGATACTTCGTACAGCTTGTTGTACTCGGAGCTGGCGATCGAGCGACGCCGCCGGCCGTAGCCAGTCACACCGTTACTACATTGTACCTGAAACAATTCAGTTGGTATTGCTTGACAATGTTTTTAAAATGTTATTTCTTACAATTATTTGAGCTTTTTCAATTTTACGGCGATTGTAAGGAAAAAACAAGTACAAAATTTATCTTATAATATAAAAATGAATCGCAAAATATGTTGGTAAGCGCATAACTCAACAACGCCTGGACCAATTTGGCCAATTCTTTTTTTGTTGTCTTTGTTATTGTCCAGAGAAGGTTCTTATGAAATAAATAATTAAGAAAATTGCGTAGAAAATTATGACGCGGGTGAAACCGCGGTGCGCAGCTAGTATTTTCATAAATTTTACATCAAATCCCTTAAGGTAGTACAGATGGTTTTTCACTAAAATAGATGTTTGTCTTTTAATTACAGTACCTGGATGACCGAGCTTTGCTCGGTATTTTTTTTCTTTTTTACTTAATCAAATTCAAAGCAAACACTCATTGACTTCGTGTTACTTAACAACGCCATCTGCTGGAATAACTTTATTGCTCACAAAAAATAGTATTAGTAGTTCGCCAATAGATGTTAGAAAGAGTCATATTTTTCAGATAAAAAAAAAGTAAGTTTCGATAAAACACGAATAAAATGACATTTTCTAAAAATGATTCCTAGTTAGATCGATTTATTGCCCCCGAAACCCCCTATATACCAAATTTCATGAAAATCGTTGGAGCCGATTCCGAGATTCCAAATATATACAAGAATTGCTCATTTAAATGTATAAGATAAAGCAGTTAAAACGGCCATCGTGGCGCGCGGGGGAAAGGGATAGAGTCATCGAGCGGCGCGCGCGTGGGAAAGAGATAGGGTTTTCAGGTCCTACTTCACCTGAAATTTTTGTGTTTCAACTTACCCCCGGACATTTATCGAGACATACTGTGACCGTCCCTTTGAATTGAACGTAGGTGCTGTCCGGGAACTTGAACGCTCTGAACTTAGCTGTGAGTACATCGCCGTCTGACGTCACGAAGTTATCGAATAAGTACGGGTCTACTGAGCATCTGAAAAAAAAAGGTAAATAATAAAAAAAAGTAGTTAATCATGAAAATAACCTAAAATTTTTAAAACATACTCATTAAATATTTGCTTATTTCTTTACATTTCATATTATTTATTTTTACATTTTGATTTGTATTTTTTATTTTAATTTTTTTTATTAATAGTTTTGATTTCAATTTGTTAATTTTTTGTATTTTCTATTATTTATTTTAAATTATTGTAATGTAATGTATGGATTTGATTATCTGAAATAAATGAATTGAATTGAATTACTTCTGTTATTATTTTTTTTATTTTTTGTTGTAGCGAAAACAGAAATACATCATCTGTGAAACTTTCAACTGTCTAGCTATCACGGTTCATGTGATACAGCCTGGTGACAGACGGACAGACAGCGAAGTCTTAGTAATAGGGTCCCGTTTTTACCCTTTTGGTACGGAACCCTTAAAATGTTATTGTCGTCTGCCACCATGCAAATTAATTCTTTGAATCTCTGGTATCTCTGGTATCGCTTTAAGCGATAAGGTCGCCTGTTTGTACAATTTCGTAGTTAATAAGCTTTCTTGTCTTTTTTGTCATTTTCAATGTTTTGTGTGTTGTACAAATAAAGTGTTTATCTATCTATCTATCTATCTATCTATCTATCTATCTATCTATCTATCTATCTATCGTTGGCATTAACGATTAAAGATGAAAAAAAAAACTTAATTATTCATCGTTTTCTCATGACGTTATCACGTAAAATTATCGTCCGTAAACCGAATTTACAGAGAAACATTTTTTTAATACAAATAAATCGAATTAAACGTAGAGAGAGAATAAATATAGACCGACTGCTAAAATAACAATAATTACTAGAGTGAGAAGGATTGACTGTCAAATGAGAAAGTGGGAGCAAGACGAAGTATAAGTTTTTTGTCTCTATTTGGTGCTAGACAACGAATATTCTACATAAATACTTTTATTTTGTAAATATATACTTATAATACATACAAACAACCAGACCACAGACAAATATCTAAGCATAAATACTTGTCTGAGGCGGCTTGTACTTGTCTGACCCTGTGTTTGGCAGTCCGGCGTGGTAACCATTGTGCCAACTGGGTCGTCAATTTAGTGTGCGCTTGTGCAGTGATGGTTAATTGCTGTTTAGTGGCAATTTTACAACTATATACATATAGATATGTCGAATATTCTGAAGGTCGTGGGTTCGAATCCCGGCTGGCCGTGCACCAATGTATTTTTCTTAAAAAAAAAATTATGTGCGCTAATAGATATTGCTCTTACGGTGAAGGAAAACATTGTGATGAAACCCGCGGCTTAGTTGGCTCCAGAAGTATTGACAAGTTCTCTCCTCTGGATATGGTCACCTAAGCTGAGAGGGTAGTAGGTACTGGGCAAGCCTACTCCATCCTCACGCAAAAAGGACCCAATTAAAAAGAGTCCGATGGCGGAAAACAGCCTGTATACAAGTACAAGTATATCGAATATTCGCTGTCTCACACTGTATACACTGGTTGCTTGTCTATATTTATTCTCTGTCTACTGAATGAAAATAACACATACCCATTTAATATAATAGTCTCCTGCTGCTTTCCAGTATCAGTGACGTGCATGTAGTTGACGAGCAGTCCATAAACCGGTGCAGATTTCTCGTTTAAGAAGATTTCCATCGATAGAGGGGTTCCGGGACTAACGGAGATCTCGCCTGATACCCTGAAAATATAAAAAAATAGTGAAATTAGGGTATCGTTTTGTAGGTTTTCGAGGTAGATAAACCCCGAAAACCTACTTAACGACACCCATTTTTAACCATCGACGCAAAAACGACGGGGTGGTATAAGTTTGACGTGTCTCTCTCTCTCTGTGTGTGTGTGTCTGTGGCATCGTAGCTCCCGAACGGATGAAACGATTTTACGATTTTTTGCTTGAAAGGTGAATAATCATAATCAGAGTAACGTCTCACAAATGTCAACTTCAAATTAACTTGGAATCAAAATCGTTGCTCACGAAAACCCACGAAACGATACCCATTTTCAAAATTAAAGTGAAATATCACAAACATTGATCCCTATGATAATAAGCATTACTCTATAGACCACAAATAGATTATAAGTTATTTATAGGTATATCAAATGCCAAAAAAAAACACTCACTGCTTGCCATTTTGTTTGACAACTGCGCCCAAAACTGGTTCCGGTGCCTTCCCTTCTTCGTATCTCGTAATGTTGAGAACACTGAAAATATAAAAATAATATTGGCATTTTTCACGTATAAAAATAATATTGGCAAAATCAGTGTCAAACATGAAGTTTTCTCGTTGCCTCCAAATCTCCTATTAAGGTTATGGTAAACTTGCCACCGCTTTACTATAGCCCCTGACTTGACGGACTATGACGACTTTGACTGTTTTGAAACACTTTAAAGTTTAGGCCCGATTTATGAAAAATCGGGTCATAATTTGATGCAAAATATAACTTGACACTGGCTAAATGCACAAGCCATGCGAAGCCATAATTTATAGAAAAAAAAATCGTAGTTTGTCCTTAGCTGCATTTTATAGTGCCGATCGGTTATTATCCCTAATAACTGGTTTCCACATCAAACTTTGCCATAAAACGATGTTATTGTAAAGGGCCTCTACGTGTTGGCTTCGGCCCCACGCATGCCAGACGTTCAATAGTGATTTGAACTAGTTAGGTAATAAAAGTCTTGTGTCACGATGTATGTTGCCAATAGACTCCAAAACTACTGAACCGATTTCAATCAAATGTTCACATGTACCCGTATTTGGTCTAACTTACTGGATAGGATAGTTATCATCTCAATTATTCGCTTATGTCGTGAATGTAAACGAATAAAATGTATCAATTAATGGTTTCTTAAGCAAGTGTTTATTTACTGTTTAGTTTTATGAAGTTCTCATAGATGGCGGTGTACGTTGATTCATCGATAAAATTCTTCAATATTGTTTGACATCCAGGTTGCAAATACACCCAATAGATGGCGCTGTGTTTACGCGGGTGAAATCGCGGGGCGCAGCTAGTTTTCATATAAAAATCTTAAGCCCCATATTTAAAGTCAACGTCAACATTTTTCATTCATTTAGAATCATACAGTTTGTACACATAGAAAAGTCTTAAAACTAAGTTAGGATGTGTGCCTTTGGAACGCGCCCACCAATGAGAAGAAGGCACAAGAAACTCATGGGTTTTTTTTCATGTGTTCACGCTCACAAAGTTTAATATTACAAATATTTGAAGGTAATATCTGAAATATATAATTTTGGAACAAGAGACATAATTTTACTTTATTTTTTTAAGATACAGAATTTTATTTGTTGGTTATGTAACTTACTCTGGTTCATCGAAGTCGTCAAGCGGGATAGGAACAATAGACATTTTTTTTAAGATATATCTTAATATATATAAATCTCGTGTCACAATGTTAGTCCTCAATGGACTCCTAAACCACTTAACCGATTATAATAAAATTCGTACACCATGTTATGTGCAGTTCGATCCAACTTGAGAGATAGGATAGTTTAAATCTCAAATTATAGTCGCAAAATCTACTATTTCTACGCGGACGAAGTCGCGGGCAATAGCTAGTAAGTTTATATAATATTTGAAGGTATTATCTAAAATACATAATTTTGAAACAAGAGACATAATTTTACTTTATTTTTGTACACATTCTATTTGTTTTTACACATTTACACACACTTTTACACACTCTGATTTATTTTACTTTATTTTTTTAAGATACATGTATTATTTGTTGGTTATGCAGAGTAAGTTACATAACCAACAAATAATACATGTTCATCAAAGTCGTCAAGCGGGAACAAGAGACATTATTTTTTAAAGATCCATATTTTATTTGTTGGTTATGTAATTTACTCTGGTTCATCGAAGTCGTCAAGCGGGATGGGAATAAGAAACATTTTTTTAAGATATCTAATTTTATTTGTTGCTTATGTAACTTACTCTGGTTCATCAAAGTCGTCAAGCGGGAAGGGAACAAGAGACATTTTTTTTAAGATACATAAGTTTATATAATATTTGAAGGTAAAATACATAATTTTGAAACAAGAGACATAATTTTACTTTATTTTTTTTACACATTCTATTTGTTGGTTATGTAACTTACTCTGGTTTATTTTAATTTTTTTTTAAGATACATATTTTATTTGTTGGTTATGTAACTTACTCTGGTTCATCGAAGTCGTCAAGCGGGAAGGGTCTGACGTCACGCGAGACGCGCGTCTTGCCTGCGACTGCGCATCTCACTGACACCGTCTCGCGACCACCTGACAGATCTTCTATCACTATCTTGTGGTAGAATGTTCTTTTACCCTGAAATAGTATTTTTAAATAATGCTTAGGGTTTAAACTATATTATTTTCACCTCCAGAGTTATTAGGAATCCCTTGGGAATAAAAATTGGCTTTTGTTATTCCCAAGGATTCAATGTACCATACTAAGACTTATTAAAATCGGTCCAGTAGTTTCAGAGCCTATTCGTTCCTATTTGTTACAGCGGTTTCACCCGGGTAACTCCCGATCGCGTGGGAATATCGGGATAAAAAGTAGCCAATTTTACTCCCATATATTCAATGTATCTTCATATGAAGGCTTTTTAAAATCAGTCCAGGAGTTTCAGAGCCTATTCTATATATTATAAACTAAAAATTTCCTCTTTTTAATATTACAAGTTGCATCCTGCGGTATCATTCACGTAACTCCCGATCCCGTACGAATATCGGGTTACAAAATTTTGCAAAATTATACAAAAGATTGCTTATGTTACTGTCAATGAATCAATGTATAATCATACAAAGTTTCATTTAAATCGGTTTAGTAGTTTCGCAGTCTATTCGATGCAAATAACGAATCAAATTTTTACTCATTATAATATTTTCGTATACCTAGATAGTGTAGAAATATAGCCAAAAGGGCTGTTTATGTATGTTTTTAATATTTTTTAAAGATAAAATAATTAGAGGTAATTGAAATTAAATTCTTATCTGCCACCACTGGACAAATAAATTGGTGGCAAACAAGAATGTTCCATAAAGTAAAATACTTACATTCCGTTTGTTTAGTACCCTCATGACCCCACACTTGCTGAAGTCTTGCAGGTCGAGGACGAAGAGTGCTGCGTTGCTGTCCAGCTCGGGTTGACATGGCTTGAAATCTGAAGTTAAAGAATGAATGAATGAATGAATAAATGTTATTTATTAGAGCAGTGTTGGCTTAGTGGTAGATACCTCGACTTACATTCTGAAGGTCGTGAGTTCGAATCCCGGCTGTGCACCAATGTATTTTTCTTAAGAAAAATGTATGTGCGCTAATTGACATTGCTCTTACGGTGAAGGAAAACATCGTGATGAAACCCGCGGCTTAGTTGGCTCCTGATGTATTGACAAGTTCTCTCTTCTGGACATGGTCCTACTCCATCCTCACGTCAAAAAATGACCCAGTTAAAAAGGGTCTAATTACGGAAAACAATCCTCTCAAGTACAAGTGGGTACAATGTAATTTATTTTTTTTGTCATTTGTTTGACTTAATTTTACTCTATTGTCTTCCTTATGTCCCCGTGCTATAAGCGGAGAATAGATATCCCCGTGTAATGTCAAATGGGGATATACTTATCCTTTCCCCTTTTGCCGTGCTTTGGCAGGTGGACAAAATAATTTTCTCTCATAACAGGTGGACAACATTTTTATCTTCGACCCATGCTTGCCCTGTTGGGTTGTTGTCTAGCAACGATCAACTTTCGTTCTACGACTTTTGTCAGAACCTAATAGATATACTAAAAAAAATATTCAAGTTTCTCTAGTATTGTCTGGTCATTTCCTATGTCTATGCGATAAAGAGCGCAGGCGCGCGCGGGCGCGACATTCCGCCCCCGCTTTACCATTACTATGATTAATTCTGTGGCCTATGTAGAGTTGAGCATTATTTGAACTGATTCTTCTTTGTCCTGCCCTTTTCCCAATTCAGTTGGGGTCACGCCTCCTTGTACGTTTGCGCCAGGTCCTTCGATCCTGGGTTGTCATTGTAGAGATATCGAGAGCCTTAATGTCCCTAGAAACATTGGTCCACCAGGTGGCGGACGGTCTTCCTCTTCCTCGGGGCTTCGTGGGCATATTCAGAACAGTTCTCACTGAGCAGCTATCCTCCCTTCGCATTATATTATTTGAACTGATTGATTTAATTAATTATTTTTGTATGGATTTTTTTGTAATGAATTTCCAAAAGTCGTAGATCAAAAGTTTGTTTAGGTGCACAGAAGTAGCCCTCAACGGCTTGCTAATATAGTTACCAATAATCCTGTATAGGTATGGAGAGTGGTGAGGGATGTTGTTTATTTAAAGGTAAGCCTTCAAAACAGTAATAGCAACAGCAATGATTTCAACTCTGCGTGTGAAGAAACCACATTCATTTGGTCTGGCTGTGGTCTGGTTGTTTCTATGTATATCCTACTCATATCATAAATGTGAAAGTTTGTGTGTGTGCGTGTGTGTATGTATGTTTGTTACTCCTTCACGCTTAACCGATTGCAATGTAATTCGGTATGTAGATAGTTGGAAGCCTGGATTAACATATAGGCTACTTTTTATCCCGATATTCCCACGACATCGGGACATAAGCCGGTAAAACCCCAGGGTGCAGCTAGTAAGTAAATATTTAGAAAAAGAAAAGTATATGTTAAAAACCACAAAATATAATAATAAGACGTAGATCCATGGTCATGGCAGTTATAAGTTTTATGCAACAAAAATATTAGCTTTAGTGTCATTAAATCCAGGAAGGAAACAGTCGACTATGTTTATATGGAGAGAGCGTCGGGTACTTTTCCTCATAAAGGGCTATAAAAGTCAGCCATGCATGTACATAATATTATGTACTATGTATAAATTCTAGGTATTCCGTTCCCATGGTTCCATTGTTTTATTATAAGTAGGTATTTTACATAACGTGTGTCCATATTTGTTTAGTATGGGAAACTTTCACTAATTATGAGTTCAGAAATATTTCTAAGTCTTTTATATTTTATCTTTTATCTTTTGTATTTTTTTCTAAATACACAATGTTTTCAACATAATATTATTTCCAACCAACAGGAACATCCAGACCAGTTTATTTTGGAATCTTTGTATATAAAATGCTTTGCACCAAATAAATGTTTTTCTTTCCTTCTTCTTCTTTTTTGTCCTGAATGACTGACTGGTGGATCAACGCGCAGCCTAAACCGCTGATCGTAGAGACCTAAAACTTGGAGGGTGTATTCTTTGCGTGACGTAGGTCATCCGATAAGAAAGGATTTTCCATAATTTTACTCCTAAGGGGGTGGAAAAGGGGGGCAAAGTTTGTATGGGACAACGTGATTCGTCGGTCCATTACTGACTTCTACGCGGGCAAAAGCTAGTATCTATAGATAATTCTGACTAGTTATTGTGATTCTGTATTTAACTACTAGCTGCGCCCCGGGGTTTTACCCACATAAGTCCCGATCCCGCGGGAATATCGGGATGAAAAGAAAAGGGAACCGTTGTAGTAACTAAAGTTTCCAGCTATCTACATACCGAGTTTCATCGCAATCGGAGCAGTACTTTTCTGTGAAAGAGTATCATAATACGCCGCTGCCGAACAATTTTTCCTTTTTAAAAATGTTGAATCTGTTAATAGACGACAAGTCATACACTTCTTTAAGTAAACTTATTATAAACCCTTCACCTCCCTCAACTTCTTGTCCATACAAAAGTTGCCTAGAAGAGATCGCTTTGACCGATAAGGCCGACCTTTGTAACAGTTATTAAGCTTTTTATATATATTTAACTGTAGCTGTCCCGGCAAACATTGTTTCGTTAGGTCTATTTTCGACTTCTACGCGGACGAAGTCGGGGGTAAAAGCTAGTCTAAATAATAGAGCACACAACAGAGGGCTGTCCGGCTTTACCTACATACGTAGACGTAAACGATCACGTCTGGGGGTGTGCCGCCGTTGTCCACCGTTGTTGCGAAAATGAGCGACAAACTAATAACTAACACTGCCATCACTCTTTACCTATCTAACTTGGCATAATAATATAACAAGACGTAACTAACCGGACAAGTTTATTTGTATATCTAGTGCCTACGTATAGTAAGAAAAGCCTCGGTCTGTCACCGCACGCTATTGCAATGCCCGGCAGGGCTCATATGTGAACTTGTATGCCTATTGTAACATCTATTGTACCTACCATATGAATGCAAATAAATGAAATGAAAATGAAATCCCGTAGTGGCACCAACTATAGACGAAATTCTTTTTTTTTGTTAGAACAGCAAACACTTTTAACAACCTTGTTGACTTTCCTGAATTTGATCTGTTCAACACTTCTTCTTACACAATCAAAAATACTCTGACAAGTCAGTGGTTGAATGCGGAACTTTTACTCTAAATTTGTTAAATTTTCTTTTCTTTTTTTCACATTGTTATCGGTTAGTTTTATTCTCTTCATTACGTGTAGTGTAGAAATAAGCGTCTAGCAAGCCATTTGCGGAGACATTTAAATGGTATTTAGTTTTATGTTTAGGTTTATACTCTAGTAAAGTGTAACTGTCTGTCATCTATACATATAATAAATCTGTAGACATCAAAAAATCTGTAATTGTAAGATATCCAGAAAAAAAATACACAGGTCGCCTTAAAATCGTTAGCTGAACACGATAGGGTACTTTTTAGAATTTTTGTCTGTTTGTCTGTTTGTCTGTTTGTCTGTTTGTCTGTTTGTCTGTTTGTCTGTCTGTTTGTTTGTTTGAACCAGGTAATCTCATATACTACAGAACAGATTTTAACAAGGTCCACACAAATTTGTTCAGAATATATCAGAATAACATTTAGGCTATGTTTTAATTTAACTTTAATACAATAATTAAGATATTTGATAAAAAACATTTAAAAAATGTGAAATCGAAATATTTTCCGTGGTAAAACGTAATCGAACGTCAGAAGGGAACAGTACCCTTACCACGGGTTTTTTACGTATTCGATTAAACATACTATATTGAGTATTTACTATGAAACATCCTAAAAATCAACTTACTAGGTCCACCCGTCTCTGAGAATATCGGTAGTGACACACCGACAGACAAACGGACAAAAGAGTGATCGAAAAAGGGTTTCTTTTTTTCGAGTTCTTCAAAAAGTCATGGTAGGAGTGCAGTACATGCCTCCGCTCAAGATGACAGCTGTCATAAAACCAAATAGTTTGCATTTAATACTACCTACGTGAAACTGAAAATGAGGTTAATACAAAGAGGTACTACTACATAATATTACCAATCTCCTTTACCGAAGACCTCCGATGTTACACTTCTATCGCGCTTTTCTCCTGCTATAGTTTGAATTATGAGTTCAAGTAGAGGAAACCTTAGATAGCAAAAACAAAAAAGAATTATCCAAATCGCTCCAAGAGTTTACGAGTAATCAGCGAACATACATAAAAAATATATATTTACGTGACGAATTGAGAACGTCCACCTTTTTTGATGTCGGTTAAAAAATATACAGGTAATAGTCATTTGTAAAAATCATTTTTTTCCAAAATTACGTAGCCCTGCCAGCTACCTAATAAAAAAAACTGGTTATTTTGGTCAAGAATTCAGAAAATGGGATTCATAGGACATTTTGTGCTAATAGAAATTGGACTTAGTTTTAGCTTATCATATTGTTGTTTATTATGTTTTATTTGTGAAAAATTAACAAAAATAGTACATTGTTACCCAAGGTGTGAAAGTCACTCATTGAGTCCCGAGACGGAGTTTGGCGCCCGAGCGTAGCGAGGGCGCTAATACTTCGAGGGACTAAATGAGTGACTTTCACACCTTGGGTAAACAAAACAAACCCGAGGTAAACACTGTGCTTTTCATTACGAATAAACATAAAATTCTTCCTAATAACGAGAGTGAATGAGAGACTCCATACTACCTGATCCTCTTACAAGGTTGGGACCAAAGTTATACATTATGTAGATTTTTTGATTTTGTTATTTGTTTTCAACATGTTTTCAATACTCAAATACGTCGGTACTAACCGAAGAGATTTTTATAAATTAGTTTATCCAACACTGAGTGATGACGCGAAGTCCGTAGATTTCAATTACAGTTTTTGTAACACGGTTTGTCTAGAAAAGGTTATTTACACAAAATACACAATCATAAATGAAAAACCAGATTAAACTTAACACAAAAACGTAATAAAATAACAAAAGATAATACTAATTAAAATCATTCAAAATGCAAGCATTTCCCGCCAGTATTTTTTAGTCAAGAAACGACACTGACCGCACGGTCACATAAAGCCACATCTGCAACATCTTGACAGGGCGCCGGTAGAGGCGCAGCATGGTCATACGTCGCTTTGACCATTTTCATCTTTACATTTATTTTATTAAATAAGATATCTTGAACTAAATATATCTACCTGAATTCGATTACTAAGAAAAAACCTATTATGTACTAAACTCTGGCAGTATGGATGAGCCGTGCGAAGCCATAATTGTTATTCTTTGGTGTTACCTAAATCAAGGAGGTTAGGTTTTTGAAGTCCCTAATGCGTAATGATACTGATACTGGCTACAAACACATTGCACAAGCCGCGCGAAGCCATAATTTAACATGACAGCTGTCAGTGAAAGCGATTTTCCCTAGGGCCGAAAGTTTTTCTTTCTACACGCTCTTCAGGCATCTTTAGACCTACTTTCGGAGTATGAGTAAGCCTAGAATAAGAATTGCTTTTGCCAAATCAATTAAACATATAGTTTAAAAACAATGTAACTACCTATTTTGTTTTTATAACTTACACCGAATGATAAATTGTATCTATGCAGAAAAATGCTAGGTATTCTAAATAACCCAAAACCACATCGCGAACGAAGTCGCGGGCAACAGCTAGTCCTTAATAAATAAAATAAAAAATACCTTTGATCTGATCCAAGTAAGCAATCTTCCTGTCTCCATCCATTGGTATTGTGACCTTCATGATCTCTGGAGTACATTCTATTTGTGCTGGGGATCCTGTGGACAATATAACAAAAGAAAGTTTAAAAAACTTTGCACTTTGAAGCACGGCGGGGTGTTTTTTTTTTACCACACTACTAAATTGGTCACCCATCGAAGTAATGACCGCGCCAGGCGTCGCTTAACCCGCACGATCTAATCTATGTATATAGTACGGGAGCTAGCAACGTTTGGAAAGTAAGAATTTTAGGTCAGCTGATTTTGTGATATGTCGTCCTTCTTGCTCTTTCGGTTAGAGTCTGGGCTATCTGGCTGGCGGTAGCGGTTGCGTTCATTAGTGCGCATCCTACCTGTCCAGGTGATAATCCTGAATTTTAAAAACATTTTAGGAGGCGTAATTTTTAATTTTTTGTTTTTAAATAAGTCTACCCGACACACTTTTTTTATTGCCAGACATTTTTGACACTGCTAATTATGTGCCATACGCGATTTTATTTTTAATTTTTATAAAAATTTCAAAGTATTTTATAATGTCTGTAATTTTAATATTATGTTATTTAAAGATAAGAATAACTTAAAATTAATTTGCCAGACATTAATTCGATCGTTAAACCTTGAATTAAAATAAAAAGTATTGCAGTATGATGCTAGTAGTTCGAGAGAGACAGTTGCAGAATAAGCTGAGAATAAGACAGAGAACCATTGCAAAAGTAAATTACTTGTCATTGTATATAATAATAATAAGCCCGCAGGACACCTTGAGGCGAGGTGTCGGGGAGTAGCGACCACGCGGTTCCCGAGTGCTCCAGGGGGAAGCAACCGTTCCTCATCTCCGGCTGGCCTTAGTTGGCTGACCGGAGTGAAAAATGACGAGGAAGCGGTCCCCCGCCTCTGGCTTGCCTTCACCGGCCGTCCGGAGTGGAGTCGCAAGATTATATTCGAAGGATATATGCCGCACGTCAGTGATGAGTGGGCCAGGTAGGCTGGACCCTCAGGGAGCCCGTGACCTGAGTTTAAAACCCAGTGCGGCATCACTATCCTTAAGCCACTCTCGTCCCTGTTGCCCCCTTGCTGTAATTTACTCAGCTGATTAGGGTGGCCCAGTTTGAGAGTTGGTGAGTCTCCGCCTGCCACTTTTACATGCTTGTTGAACATTGTTACGGCAGGTGCCATAGTACCCATAGTCCTCCAGTATCCAGTCCAGCCTATCGCAATAGCCCAAGTAGTAGTTTCCTCCTGTAGTTTATCAATAGTTCTATTCAAACCGGAGGTTGTCCTTGGCTGCATTTTATAGTGCAGACAGGGATAATCGCCGGTTTGATGTCCACATCATACTTTGCCATTAAACTTGTTATTGTAAAGGGCCACCACGTGTTCGCTTCGGCCCCACGCATGCCTTCCAAAGGTCCGGGACTCCATAGTCCCGTGATATAGGACATATAACAAATAATAATAATAATAATCTTATCCTCAACAGCTAAACAACCCAATGAAAATATTACTAGTAATACAGAGAAAATAATAGCCTGGGAACGAAAATCTTTGCACGGGAGACACCGTCTCGATTTGCTGCAATTTCATGTCGACATCAAAGCGTCGAACGAATGGCTGCAACGAGGTGAACTGTTTCCTGAAACAGAGGGATTTATGATTGGGATACAGGATCAGGTGATTGATACAGGGAATTACCAAAAGTTCATCATCCGCCGGCCTAACTATCAGGATTCTTGTAGACGATGTCACAGTGCCTCCGAGACTATCCAGCACATAACTGGTGCATGTAGGTCAATAGCCCAGACCGACTACAAACATCGGCACGATCAAGTTTCCGCCATCATACACCAATACCTAGCACATCAAAAGAAGCTAATTACAAACAAAGTTCCATACCGAAAAAAATGCAAAATATACAGAACTTTCTATAGAAATTAAAACTCAGTGGCAAGTCAGTCATGTAAGAACAATTCCAATAGTATTATCTAGTACAGGTGTCATACCAAAAACCCTTCATACGAACCTAAAACTACTGAACATAAATCCATCCACATACTTACAGTTACAAAAAGCCGTGATCCTCAATACATGCCGCCTCACACGTAAATTTCTTAATTCCGACACAACTTAACAAGTTTATCCTACTAATATTATATTTTAATATAAGTACTTGGCTTCGGCCCGTACCTCTTCACCCTCTTCAGCGAGGAGAAACAAAATATGTTGAAAACAATAATAATAATAATCGTTCTAGTCATAGCAAGTTTAAATAAAATTTAAGAATAAAAAGGAATATAAAATTATATTGAAATTTCAAAAACAACACATTTTATTTAAATTTTCCCGATTACTAAATGTGAATTATAAATAACTAGCTGCGCCCCGCGGTTTCACCCGCGTAAGTCCCGATCCCGTGGGAATATCGGGATAAAAAGTAGCCTATATGTTAATCCAATACATACCGAATTTCATTGCAATTGGTTCAGTAGTTTTAGCGTGAAGGAGTAACAAACATACACACACACACACACAAACTTTCATATTTATAATATTAGTAGGATAGGATACTCTTCAAAGATCTTATACTTACAATCATCAACAAATATATTTCGAAAAAGATTATTACAGGATTTTATGTTGATAAAAAACTCTATGGCCCATAACTCATTAATAGGTACCAACTCTTAACATCTTACACACGTGAAAACTTTTAAACGAAATATCCGATTGAGATGAAACAAATAGTATTTTACTTCTACATAAATACTCTTGATAACATAATGCTTAATTTTGATAAAGATTTAATATTGCGATACATATTTAACGTAGTTTTTTTCTTCAGACGATTTAATAATTATTTTGAACACAAAATCGGTTATTGTGATTAAACCATGATAGCTAGATATACGTTCTTGCGGACTTTTTTGTAGGTCTTAATGGGATCTACAAACTCGTAGTACATCATTTTGTTCTATTGTCAATAGTTTTTGCAGCGCACGCAAAAATAGGTTTTCGATTTTACACCTTGTGTTACAAAATAGCAATTTTATTACGGATTCCTAATTTTGAAAAAAAAAAAACATAGCCTATAGCCCTCCTCGATAAATGGACTACCCAACACTGAAAGAATCATTTAAATCGGACCGGTAGTTCCAGAGATTAGCGCGTTCAAACAAACAAACAAACTCTTCAGCTAGTATAGATTTATATTAAGTTTTTCAAGCTTTAACGATCGAATTAATGTCTGGCAAATTAATTTTAAGTTATTCTTATCTTTAAATAACATAATATTAAAATTACAGACATTATAAAATACTTTGAAATTTTTATAAAAATAAAAATAAAATCGTGTATGGCACATAATTAGCAGTGTCAAAAATGTCTGGCAATAAAAAAAGTGTGTCGGGTAGACTTATTTAAAAACAAAAAATTAAAAATTACGCCTCCTAAAATGTTTTTAAAATCCAGGATTATCACCTGGACAGGTAGGATGCGCACTAATGAACGCAACCGCTACCGCCAGCCAGATAGCCCAGACTCTAACCGAAAGAGCAAGAAGGACGGGATATCACAAAATCAACTGACCTGAAATTCTTTCTCGAAAACGTTGCTAGCTCCTATACTAATACGTTTACCTTAATTACTAAGTGATATAAAGGTACGTGTACACTAGACGGGCGGAATAAAGGGCGTCACACACGTGACGGCCGTCGGACCGGAACGGTTGACGAACTGGATCATTGTACGGTGAGTATTATTTTAGAGAAAGTTGAGATAATATTGACTAGCATCGCTCCGCGGATCCCGTGGGAATATCGGGATAAAAAGTAACCTATGGTATTCGCAATGAATCAATGTATCCTCATACCAAAATCATTGCAGTTATAGATAGATAGATAAACACTTTATTTGTACAACACACAAAACATTGAAAATAACAAAAAGGATGAGAAAGCTTATTAACTACGAAATTGTACAAACAGGCGACCTTATCGCTTAAAGCGATTTCTTCCAGGCAACCTTAGGATTAGGTTATAAGTTTTATGCAACAAAAATATTTGCTCTAGTGTCATTATCCAGGAAGGAAACAGTCGACTACGTTTGTATGGAGAGAGCCCCCGGTACCCTTATCTCTAAATTCAAGTATTTATGTTTGTGTGTAACGTCTATAAGAAGAAGGTCGTAAGTCCAATACTTGTTGTTAGTAATATTGTAGATTTTTTTTCATTTATTAATTATGTCTTCGCACGGCTTGTGCATTTAGCCAGTGTCAAGTTATATTTTGCATCAAATTATGACCCGATTTTTCATAAATCGGGCCTAAAGTGTTTCAAAACAGCGTCATAGTCCGTCAAGTCAGGGGCTATAGTAAAGCGGTGGCAAGTTTACCAAAACCTTAATATGAGATTTGGAGGCAACGGGAAAACTTCATGTTTGACACTGATTTTTACTTTCACTACACTTGTGCACTTTTACAGAACTAAATTGAATAACATTACACCAGAATTATACAATTCAACTCGGGTAAATCACAGTCACCCTACATATAGAGAGAATGCGAGGTAGAATAATGTAAATTCATTGCTACTTCTTGTAGACAATTCTGGTTTTTAGATATATTGATAATATTTTTATTTTTAAGCTATTGCATAGCTTTTATCGCGGGCTTTGACCGCGGCGACCGAATCAAGAAATTCCGTAACGAAAATAAAACCTAACATCCCCCACTCCGCCTACCATGTAGCTCGACCGAGCGTTCGCTTAACGTGTATGTACGAAGCTCGCACGATGTAATAGCTTTACCGCGGCAGTCCCAGAGTGCCACACGTTTTTTTAACCTTTTTCATAGCTTTTATCGCGGGCTTTGAGTTTTATTTATTGTCATACAAGAATCAACAGCTCTTATGCTATAGTGAAAGCTGTATGTAGGTAGTTCTGACTTCTGACAGCCAATCTATACTAATATTATAAAGCTGAAGCGTTTGTTTGTTTGAACGCGCCAATCTCAGGAACTACCGGTTCGAATGACAGTCCCTTACCCTTTGGGTATAGAACCCCTAGGAATCTGCCGGCAAAGTATCTGCCGATCGTAAAGTCTGCCTATAGTGTGCAGCTTATAATGAATGCGGAATCACGTAGATCGCGAGCGGATGCTCTGTCTGTCTGTCATGGCGCTCGGTGCTCGCCTCGGAGCAGTCTGGATGGCAAAACATTCCACTATTGGTTTCACTGACAATAACCAAGTGTAAATAAATAAATAACTATAAATATCTAATCTAATATCTTTATATGAGCAATTCTTGTATATATATATAATTGGAATCTCGGAATCGGCTCCAACGATTTTCATGAAATTTGGTATATAGGAGGTTTCGGGGGCGATAAATCGATCTAGCTAGGAATCATTTTTAGAAATATCATTTTATTCGTGTTTTATCGAAACTTACTTTTTTTATCTGTAAAATATGACTCTTCCTGACATCTATTGGCGAACTACTAATACTATTTTTTGTGAGCAATAAAGTTATTCCAGCAGATGGCGTTGTTAAGTAACACGAAGTCAATGAGTGTTTGCTTTGAGGTTAGACTAAGTAAAAAAAAAATACCAAGCAAAGCTTGATCATCCAGGTACTATACTTATAATACATAGAAACAACCAGATCACAGACAAATATTTAAGCATAAATACTTGTCTGAGGCGGGAATCGATCCCGCAACCCTGTCTTTGGCAGTCCGGCATGGTGACCATTGTGCCAACTGGGATCGTCAAGTGTAAGCATTTTGTTAGGTTGGGTTAGTATTAAGGTGGAGAAAAATTTAAAGAGATAAATATATATTAACGCTCTATTCACAATATATCTACGAAAACTATACGTTTACGAAAATCCTAATATTTTTCGCAAAAACAGTGATTTAAAAATTTCAGCTTAAGAGGATATGGTACCGGGGGCTCTCTCCATACAAACGTAGTCGACTGTTTCCTCCCTGGATAATGACACTAGAGCAAATATTTATGTTGCATAAAACTTATAACTGCCATGACCATATTAAACGCTTTTCTTGATGACTGCACTTGGGTTTGTATCTACGGATCTCGTGATTGTTTTAACTCCATACAAAAAAAATATGGGACGAATATGGGATGGAAAATATTTAATTTTTTTGACTTCACGCATTCGGCCCATTTGAGCCGTAGGTAGGTGGGACGAGACCATCAATCACTCTTGTACTAGCGGTGTTGGCTTAGTGGTAGATACCTCGACTTTCATTCTGGAGGTCGTGGGGTCGAATCCCGGCCAACCGTGCACCAATATATTTTTCTTAAGAAAAAATTATGTGCGCTAATTGACATTGCTCTTACGGTGAAGGAAAACATCGTTATGAAACCCGCAGCTTAGTTGGCTCCAGAAGTATTGACAAGTTCTCTCCTCTGGACATGGTCGACTAAGCTGAGAGGGTAGTAGGTGCTGGGCAAGCCTACTCCATCCTCACGCAAAAAGGACCCAATTAAAAAGAGTTCAATTGCGGAAAACAGCCTGTATACAAGTACAAGTACAAAGCCGGCCAAGGTTTTTTTCGCGCGGTGCACTTTGAGACCCATACCAATCAATAGAAGGCATTACGACGAAAAAATAATGCTTAAACACCAAACTTCTAAGGCGTCTCAGTAACGGGATATTCAAAGAAACGTATCAGTATTTCCAAAAGTGCGCGGTGCACTTTCCGAGACGCTTTAGAGGTTTGATATGAAGTTTTGATGAAATCTTTTCATTGGACACGGTCAACTAAGCAGAGAGGGAGTACCATCCTAAAGACCCAACTAAAAAGGTTCAGTTGCGGAACATAACTCGTATAAAATAAATGCAAAAAATACAAGCCCTATATAGAAGAACTAGGTTAAAAATACAACACAAACCTGTCCAGTAGGTTTACTTACCTACAGACGGACGGACAGACATTCATTTACATATTTATAGCTATGAACAGACCCATCTCTCGATTTTATATATAATATACGAATAAAAAGTTTTTGTACTGTTACTTTTAGGGATGGGACGGTATCAGTAAAATTCTATCGATATTATTTGGATAAATGTTTTTAATACATACCTGTCTACAATAATTTTAATACAGAGAAACAAATAAACTTCCAATACCATAAAAACAAAATAATAATAAAACCAAATTACCCATTTAACCTAAACAAAAAACATAATTTTTGTTACTGAGATTTTCTATGAATGCAAAAAATAATAAAGAGACTTGTTTTTTGGACTTTTTGATCCGTGATGAAACGATTTAAAACAAGTTTTAATCAAAATAAATAAAAAACTATTGAATTCTCGATATTTTTATATGCAAAATATGTCAATTTTCCCCAATTACAGGCTATTATTATCAAATTAAGTACCTAGGTATTATTTTTATCAGACGCCATTATACTTAATTTGGGTTTGAAGTATAAATTGATGAGCTTACTCTTCAATCGTTATATTTTACAAGATGCCATTATAAAATTGACATAACAATAAAGAATGACCCAATTAAGATTTTTATTACAATTATTGGAAAAAGTCATGGTAATTTTATCGATACTTACCTATTTTAAATATGTATTGCCAACACTAATTATTTATTTATAGGTACGTATAAAAGTAAAGAACCAATAATTATTTTTGTTTGATATTAATTTGGTTCAACCGATGTAAGTCAAGTTAATTTTATCGACATCAGTTAAATTCTGCAACTTTTCCCATAGCTTATATATACTTACTTTAAAAAGATTTTTTATTTTTGTTTGTGGGCTTTGAAACTACTGGACCGATTTTGATAAAACTTAGTTTAAGGGTATATAAGAACCATGGAAGAAACACAGCCTACTTTTAACCAGTTATTTCCATCGGATTACTCGGGTCACACCGTGGGGCGCTGCTAGTTATCTTAGGCAGGTTAATTTATCGATTAATTTTTTATCCTGCACTGAATGCAAATATGTAGAATAAAAAAATGATTGTTTGGAAATGTATTTTCCTAAGAAAATATTTAAATGATTTTTATCGATATCGACATTTTTATAGATAACTTTTCCCATCACTATTTTTATCTTAAATACAGTATAACTTTCACAGTGTAGCAAACGGTAACGCCCTATGACTCTATAAATAACTAGTTAAAGTGGGCGTTGACTCTAAGATATTTTTAGGGTTCCGTACATGAAAAATGTAATCAAATTGAAAAAAAACTTAGCTTTACATTGAGAGAGGAATATTTTTAAAATTTTTATGATAAAAAAATCATTCATAATTCAATTTTCAAGTGGGAAAGCATTTTTTATAATAAAGAGCGACACACACATACAAACACACACATACATTTTTGTTATTTTTGTTTGTTTGTTATACATTTTTGTTTTGTAACGATTAGGCTCCGAAACTACTTGACCGATTTTGATAAAACTTAATTTAAGAATTTATTTTTATTTTTATTCCGAAATTTCTACAGAATGAAACTTAATCCCCGATCCCGTGGGACGGCTAGTTATAAATAATTAGGTTAAGTGTACAGAACCCTCAGTGCACGGGTACGGCTCGCACTTGACCTGTTTTTCTGTATCCTTTAACAGGTGACGACATACAATGGCTATCGGATAAAAATAGTGTTTCTTAATGAAAGTTTATTATAAGTTATTCTTAAACTGGTTCTTACTCGGCGAGATACCAAAAATGGTGGTATTTAAGTGTTTGTTTTTTATTCTGTGGCACGTAAGGGAATTAATTAAGAGGAAAGGGTACCGGGCGCTCTCTCCATACAAACGTAGTAGACTGTTTTGCTCCCTGGATAATGACAATAAAGAAAATATTTTATCATTACTCTAACTTAAAACGTCTAGTAGTCCCGAAACTACTAGACCGATTTTGAAACTTGATATGAGGATACATCGATTCAGTGACAGTAACTTAGGCTACTTTTTATCCCGATATTCCCACGGGATCGGGAGTTACACGGGTGAAACCGCGGAGCGCTGCTAGTGAAATATATATAAAATAGCTGCGCCCCGCGGTTTCACCCGCGTAAGTCCCGATCCCGTGGGCATATTGGGATAAAAAGTATCTTATGTCCGTCTCCTGGCTCTAAGCTACCTCCCTACCAATTTTCACTCAAATCTGTTCTGCCGTTCTTGAGTTGTAAGTGGTGTAACTAACACGACTTTCTTTTATATATATAGATAGATTCTTGTGTCGCGGTTTTAGTTACCAAACTCCTAAACGGCTGAACCGATTTGTATGAAAGTTTTTGTGAATATTCGTTTTGTCTGAGAATTGACCAACATCAATTTTTTACCCTTTTTCTTGGTCAAGGTATGGCAAAACAACGTTTACCGGGACAGCTAGTATTTTTATATTTTAACCGATTTTAAAGTCTTTATTCTTCGATTGTTTTTATATGTATAAGGTACAGTCGGCTGCATAATTGCAGCCCTCGGTAGAGTTCGAAAATTACTATTAATTTTTGTTTGGTTAATTGATGAGTTAGAAGACTTTAAACTTCAACTAAAGCAGGTGTCTAGAATCTTGCTTGTGTTGAAAACATTCTTATAACAGCCGCTTTGGTGCTCTACGGTGGGTCTGCAATTATGCAGCCGACCGTACCTGTGAGTTATAAAAGCTACCTGCCACCCTATTTTTACGAAATATTGAGTTTATAATTAAGGTGGTAGGTGGCCCTTATTACTCGCAGGCACCTTATTAAGACCTTACTTGATGATTTTAGCATACCTAAACATTTTTTGCTAAACCTATACCCTGCTTTTTGCTAAACCTATACCTTGCTATTTGCTAAACCTATACCTTGGTTTTGCTAAACCTATACCTTGCTTTTTGCTAAACATATACCTTTCTTTTTGCTAAACCTATACCTTTTAGCAAAAAGCTAAACCTATACCTTGTTTTTTGCTAAACCTATACCTTTTAGCAAAAAGCTAAACCTATACCTTGTTTTTTGCTAAACCTATACCTTGCTTTTTGCTAAACCTATACCTTGCTTTTGCTAAACCTATACCTTTCTTTTTGCTAAACCTATACCTTGTTTTTTGCTAAACCTATACCTTTCTCTTTGCTAAACCTATACCTTGCTTTTTGCTAAACCTATACCTTTCTCTTTGCTAAACCTATACCTTGCTTTTTGCTAAACCTATACCTTGCTTTTTGTTAAACCTATACCTTTCTTTTTGCTAAACCTATACCTTGTTTTTTGCTTAACCTATACCTTGCTTTTTGTTAAACCTATACCTTTCTTTTTGCTAAACCTATACCTTGTTTTTTGCTAAACCTATACCTTTCTTTTTGCTAAACCTATACCTTGCTTTTTGTTAAACCTATACCTTTCTTTTTGCTAAACCTATACCTTGCTTTTTGTTAAACCTATACCTTTCTTTTTGCTAAACCTATACCTTGTTTTTTGCTAAACCTATACCTTGCTATTTGCGAAACCTATACCTTGGTTTTGCTAAACCTATACCTTTCTCTTTGCTAAACCTATACCTTGCTTTTTGCTAAACCTATACCTTGCTTTTTGTTAAACCTATACCTTGCTTTTTGTTAAACCTATACTTTTCTTTTTGCTAAACCTATACCTTGTTTTTTGCTAAACCTATACCTTGCTTTTTGTTAAACCTATACCTTTCTTTTTGCTAAACCTATACCTTGTTTTTTCTAAACCTATACCTTTCTTTTTGCTAAACCTATACCTTTCTTTTTGCTAAACCTATACCTTGTTTTTTGCTAAACCTATACCTTGCTTTTTGTTAAACCTATACCTTTCTTTTTGCTAAACCTATACCTTTTTTTTCGCGGGTAGGTGTAAAAACGTTGAACACCTAAATTTGAAATTAAAATTTTAATTATTTGTTTAATATTTAATTACATAATATATTTTAATTATTAATGTACATTCGTATTCTATAACACCCCCTACCTGCCATACGTTGTTTTCTCCATCGGATACCAAAAACTCACTCACTTCGCTTCAACATCACAAAATCACTGAGAAATGGACTCAAATTCAGACATCAGGAGCACAATGGCCGAGATGATGGCGTCTTTCGGTAAGCAGATGGCGGCATTCGAGACCAGGTTGCAACAGAAGGACCCTTCACCCACTGTAGCAAGCTTGGCCGCTGACTTTGCTTCCTTCAAGAATTTCATGCTGGCGTCGCTGCGGGCGCTACAGGAGCAGGTTGCTAACCTGGCTCATTCTCAAGACCTTCTTGAGATGCACAGCAGAAGGAAGATACTGCTGATCCATGGCGTCCCTGAGGAGAAGAAGGAGGACCCGGCCGCGGTCGCTGCAAATGTTGCAGCTGCTAAGTTGAAGGTGACAGAGTTCAGCGTGAAGGACATTAGCAGGTGCCATAGGATGGGGCGTCAATCGACGGGCCGTAATCGTCCATTACTGGTAAAGCTCCGTGATGTCAAGATCCGAGACAAATTGTGGTTCTCCAAGGCTAACCTTAAGGATACAGGTATCACACTTTCCGAATTCCTGACAAAGCATCGACACGACCTCTTTATGAAGGCCAGAGAACACTTTGGTGTGTCCAAGTGTTGGACGCGGGACGGTAAAATCTTCGTGGGCGGTCCCGATTTTACCAGGCACCGCATCAGCAGTGCTGCTGATCTGGAACGGCTCCTGAGCGCGCAATTGAAGTCGCCCGTGACCAAGGAGGCCTCTAGTTCGGCCGAAACTGTCGCTGCGAGATTGAGGCGAAGAAAATAATTATCCCGTAGTCCGGTCTAGGTAAATAGCACCATGTTGCTGTTGTTTACATTCTTTTGTGAAGAGTACCCTTCTTTTGTTTCTTGTTTGGTTTCACTACCGGTCATCTTACTAATCCGTTTTCACTTTAATGTTAAGTAAGTACATTATTTTAAACTCATTAGATAAAATCCGGGTAGACTTTTTAGGTTACCTTATATTGTTTTTTTTTTTTTCTATTAATTATGGCTTCGCATGGCTTGTGCATTTAGCCAGTGTCGAGTTATATTTTGCATCGAATTGTGACCCGATTTTTCATAAATCGGGCCTAAAGTGTTTCAAAACAGTCAAAGTCGTCATAGTCCGTCAAGTCAGGGGCTATAGTAAAGCGGTGGCAAGTTTACCATAACCTTAATAGGAGATTTGGAGGCAACGAGAAAACTTCATGTTTGACACTGATTTTTACTTTCACTACACTTGTGCACTTTCACAGAACTAAATTGAATAACATTCCACCAGAATTATACAATTCAACTGGGGTTACAACTAAGTTTCATGAAAATAAAACTGCAGCACGACATGTTGTTAACTAGTTCCCGCCAAAACTCTTATATTGTTTGACAACTATTGACAAGTTCCGTTTTTTTGACAGCTGCCTGATTAGTAACGTTCCAGTATCACTGTTTGTACGATACTGAGCATTAATTTTTTTATATTTTTTGTTGTGGTTTTTTCGTCTGTTTAATGTTTTTAATTTTTTTATTTGTCAACATTTATTTACAAGAGAGTATTTTATTTTTTATTTGCAAATTTATAATTTCTTTTTGGCAACTGGCAGGTGGATAATAGAAACCCCCTTTTTTTATTTAATTTTGTGTATAGATTTTATTTATTTATATACCCCACATAATTTATTATTATATAAGTATTTATTTATTTTGTAATGACTGATTTTGATACTGATATTTTTTTTTTGTCATGTTCTGATGGGTCAAGGTCAAGCAGCTTTGATGAGAGTTACGTTAGCTTTCTGACACTCGCCGAAACCGTTGATTTAAAGTTTTCGGATGTGTCGAAGAATTTCAACGTCGTTCACATAAACGCACAGAGCATTCACGCACATTATCCTGATCTAGTAACTTCTTTCGATAATAAGCATGTACACGCCGTCCTAGTCTCTGAAACTTTTCTCAAACCATGCCTACCCAGCACTTCTTATTCGTTACCTGGTTACGAACTAATCAGAAACGACAGAATCGGTGCCCGTTGTGGTGGTGTTGCTATTTATTTAAAAACCCACATTCCTTACTCTGTTGTCAGCACATCACGTCAACCACCACCGGAGAATGCTGGTGAGCATTTATTCATTGAAGTGACTCTTTCTCGGACCAAAGTATTACTGGGAGTCTATTATAGCCCGGACAAGAATGTCAATTATTTCGCTTCATTTGAAAATCTCCTTGAAAACCTAACTCCGTCCTACAATCACACTATTATAATGGGTGATTTTAATACCTGCCTTCTTAAGTTAGACCACCGAACCAGTAAATTAAAGCAACTTGCTAATTCTTCTAATCTTACTATTTTGCCTCTAAATTCCACTCATCACTTTCCTAACTGCACTCCTTCTCTTCTGGATCTCATGCTTGTTTCTTCACCTAATAATGTAGCTAAACACGGACAGTGTTCGGCGGACGCCTTCTCCTACCACGATCTGATTTTTCTTTCCTACAAAATGCGACCTCCGAAACCCAAGCCTCAAATTCTTCTGTGCCGTAATTTCGGTGGCATGGATTTGGAGGCTCTCCGTAGTGATGCCCGGGATATTGATTGGTCTGAAGTTGCTGACGCCCAGAATGTTAACGATAAGCTGGCGGCATTTAACACGGCTATCACCAACCTGTATGATAAACATGCTCCACTACGTAAAATTAAAATAAAACAACTTCCTTCTCCTTGGCTCACTGAAGAAATCCGCTCTCTCATGCATAAAAAAAATGTAGCCAAAGGGAAATGGAAGCGTAACACTACCTCTGAGAACGAAGCTAGGTATCATAAAATACGCAATCACTGTAACAGAGTGTGTAGAGATGCATTACGCCGATATATTCACGAGTCTGTTGAAAATGAAGACACTTCCAAGGTCTGGAAGTTTCTTAGGTCCATGGGAGTTGGAAAATCACCTTCTAGCAGTAAATTAACTAAAGATCTTGATATGAATAGCCTCAACCAACACTTTACCAGTTCTTCCAATCTTCATCATTTAACTAAATCAGATACTCTTTCTTTTCTGTCTTCAAAACAACTACCCAATACTTCTCCTTTTTCTTTCTCTCAATTCTCCGATGTTGACGTTAAGAGAGCCATTAAGTCTATTTCTTCAAGCGCAGTAGGTACTGATAGCATTAGTCGAAACATGATTTTGCCAATTATCGATGAGATATTACATGTCATTTGTAACATTTTTAATAACTCTGTCTCCACTAATTCCTTTCCTATGTCTTGGAAAGAAGCACAGATAATTCCACTACCTAAAAAACCCAATCCTTCATCCTTCTCCGAATACCGTCCAATATCTATCCTTCCGTTTCTATCCAAAGTGCTCGAACGCCTTGTTCATCAACAACTGAGTGTCTTCCTTTCCAACAATTCCTTGATGAACCCATTCCAGTCTGGCTTCCGCCCAGGACATAGTACCACTACAGCATTGGTTAAGATAACTGATGACATTCGACTTGGCATGGATAATCAAAAACTTACTGTGCTTACACTCCTTGATTTTAGCAATGCTTTTAATAATGTTGACTTCGACTTGCTCCTTGGAATTCTGCGCTCTCTTAACATTTGTCCGTCGGCAATTGATTGGTTTCATAGTTACCTGTATGGGCGTCGGCAACGTATTCGGATTGACGAGAATTACTCGTCCTGGAATCCAATATCTGCCGGTGTCCCTCAGGGCGGCGTTCTTTCTCCTCTACTTTTCGCTGTGTATATAAATACAATATCTACTAATCTTTCTTCCTCCTACCACCTGTATGCAGATGATTTGCAAATTTATACACAGGCGCCTCTAGCACAACTGGATTCTGCGATTAATAGACTCAATGATGACCTCAAAAAAATCTGTGACTGGAGTAGTTCTTATGGCCTTAAAGTTAATCCTACAAAAACGCAAGCAATAATTATAGGTAGCTCGAGACTTACTTGCAAAATGAAACATACACAGCTTCCACCATTAGTTTTTAATGGCACTATGGTGCCTTTTAGCACCGAAGTCAGAAACCTTGGTGTCACTATGGATAGCAATCTAACTTGGGACTCGCAGCTCGCTGGGCTGAGGCAGAGGATGTTTGCATCTAATGCTTCGCTCAGAAGGTTGCGAAACTTCCTCCCCACTGCCACCAAAATTATGTTAGCACAAACTCTCTTGCTCCCTATTCTTGACTACGCGGACGAATGCTTTCTTGACTTGACTGAGGCACAACTAAATAGGCTTGAGCGGCTGCAGAATCTCGCTATTCGGTTCATTTACGGTCTCCGTAAATACGATCATGTCTCGGAATACCGCAATAAGCTCAAATGGTTGCCCATTCGTCTGCGTAGAGATTCACATGTTCTTTCTCTTCTTTATAGAATTCTGTTCCTACCAACTTCCCCTTGTTATTTAAAATCTCGCTTTCAATTTCGTCATTCTCCCTCTAAATCTGTCCGTTCCTCTAAAGTTCTTCTTCTAGCTGTTCCTGACCGCTCTTCTACTTTCTACCACAACTCCTTTACCGCTCGCGGTGTAGAATTGTGGAATGCTCTGCCTGCTTTTGTTCGGCAATCCAAATCTTTGGCTGTTTTTAAAGCCAATGTATACAAGCATTACCTTGCTCTCGCTGAAGCTTGTAAATCAAACATATAGTGTCCTATTATTTATTTGTACGTATAGTTAAGTGTATATTTATGTGTATATATATATATATATATATTTATGTATGTATGTATAGGTGCGTATTTATTTTTACTGATTTTATTATTATTATTTAGAATATTTTATCTTCTATGTATATTAATATTTATTTTATTTTCCTCCTTATATTCCTATTACGTTATGTACAACCCACCCATCCCCTTCTTTAATTCTTGTCCATCCAAAGGTTGCCTGGAAGAGATCGCTTTTAGCGATAAGGCCGCCCATTGTGCCATATTGTTAGGTTTAATTTTGTTTTTGTAACAGGAGTTTATGTTAGAATTAAGGTTTAATGTGGTACAATAAAGAGTTTATCTATCTATCTATCTATCTATCTATATATCTATCTATCTATCTATCTATCTATCTATCTATCTATCTATCTATCTATCTATCTTGTTTTTTGCTAAACCTATACCTTTCTTTTTGCTAAACCTATACCTTGCTTTTTGTTAAACCTATACCTTTCTTTTTGCTAAACCTATACCTTGCTTTTTGTTAAACCTATACCTTTCTTTTTGCTAAACCTATACCTTGTTTTTTGCTAAACCTATACCTTGCTATTTGCTAAACCTATACCTTGGTTTTGCTAAACCTATACCTTGCTTTTTGTTAAACCTATACCTTTCTTTTTGCTAAACCTATACCTTGTTTTTTGCTAAACCTATACCTTGCTTTTTGTTAAACCTATACCTTTCTTTTTGCTAAACCTATACCTTGCTTTTTGTTAAACCTATACCTTTCTTTTTGCTAAACCTATACCTTGTTTTTTGCTAAACCTATACCTTGCTTTTTGCTAAACATACTTAAACAAAGCTACAGATTATAAATATGCAGTTTATTTCGCTTCTTTATTGGGAAATTCAACAAATCAAATTACATACCTTGTTGATTAAAATTATTATTCATTCTGTGACATTATAATACAAACTATGCAAACAAGCAAGAGAGCGGTGTTGGCTTAGTGGTAGATACCTCAACTTTCATTCTGAAGGTCGTGGGTTCGAATCCCAGCCGGCCGTGCACCAATGTATTTTTCTTAAGAAAAATTTATGTGCGCTAATTGATATTGCTCTTACGGTGAAGGAAAACATCGTGATGAAACCCGCGGCTTAGTTGGCTCCAGAAGTATTGACAAGTTCTCTCCTCTGGACATGGTCGACTAAGCTGAGAGGGTAGTAGGTGCTGGGCAAGCCTACTCCATCCTCACGCAAAAAGGACCCAATTAAAAAGGGTACAAGTAAAACTATGCAAACAACTTGAATATCCAAATAAAGTCAATATTGGAACTGGTTATCAATGGCCATGTCTAAGTTAGGTTCATCCCAGTGCCCTATAGGTCACGTGAGGGTCCGGTTGGAATGTGTGTCACATACATCAACGGTGTTGGCTTAGTGATAGCTACCTCGGCTTCCATTCCGAAAGTCGTAGTTTCGAATGCCTTCCGATGGATATTTTCTAACAATAAGGTACAGCACTTTTTATTTATTTATTTGTTTCTTACAGAATCAACAGCACTTAATGAATACTAGCTGTTAGACGTTATACAAAACATACTGCCAATAACAGATTCTTACTAAGTATCTAATTTCATTACATTATAATATGTCGCAAAAGAAAAAAGTACCTATCAAGAGAAGTTCAGTGGTAGCACGTATGCAAGTATAGGGATAGGAATAGGATAGGATAGGGCACTTGGCCGGTTTTTGTTTTAAGATTAATTTATATTTAGATTATAATGTAAAAAAAACCGGCCAAGTACGAGTCGGCCTAGAGTACATAGGGTTCCGTGCCATATTGTATGGGAGCCCCATTTAAACGTTTTTTCTGTTTTAGAATTTGTTGTTACAAATATAATTTTAAAATTAATATTGTTGTTGAAATACATAATCTGTGAAAATTTCAACTGTCTAGCTATCAAGGTTCATGAGATACAGCCTGGTGACAGACAGACGGACAGTGATGTCTTAATAATAGGGTCCCGTTTTTACCCTTTGGGTGTGGAACCCAAAACTAAAACGTTAACAATCCTACTAATATGATAAATGTGAAAGTTTGTGTGTGTGGATGTATGTTTGTTACTCCTTCACGCAAAAACTACTGGACCGATTGCAATGAAACTCGGTATCTAGATAGTTGGAGACCTGGATTAACACATAGGCTACTTTTTATCCCGATTTTCCTACGGGATCGGGAATTACGCGGGTGAAACCGCGGGGCGCAGCTAGTTATTTACATATCATCCCGGAAAAACTCAAGTTAAAAAAAACTAAGAAATACAAGTACTGAATAATATTAGATTATGTCCTAGAGCTGGACTCTAACTATGCCTTGAGGTAGACTCGTGCGCAACAAAATATGACAGGTTTAGTGATGGGACATAGGCAGGGATCAAAAAAGGACCATTTGTACATAAGTACAAACGCTAAATAATAATGTCAAAAAACCGCTGATTGTAGAGACCTGAAACTTGGAGGGTGTATTCTATGTGTGACGTAGGCATCCGATAACAAAGGATTTTTCGAAATTTTACTCTTAAGGGAGTGAAAAGGGGGGCAATGTTTGTATGGGAAAACGTGATTCCTTGGTCCATTTTCGACTTTTACACGGACGAAGTCGCGGGCAAAACCTACTATATTATGTATTGTAAGCTTATTTTAATTTTGTTTCGAAAATTTGCCATGGATAAACATAATAAAATTGTTCAGAACTTATACCACCCTCTCAGCTCATTCGACCATGTCCAGAGAACAGTCGTCAATAAGTGTGGAGAAAACTTAGCCGCGGGTTTCATCACAATATTTTCCTTCGTTGAATAGCGCACATAGATTTTCCATAAGGAAAATTATTTGCTTCATGTTAAAACGTTTACTAGACAAAGACTACTAAAAAGACCGCAAGACTACATAAAAAGGACTGCCACTACCCCATCACTATCCCTAAACGCGGCAATCATTCAAGTTACATTCCGGCATGTGTAGAAATAACCACACTAGTGATGTACTAGATTTAAGTAGGATTTTATAATGTAGGTCTAAGTACTTATCACGATGTTAGCCCTACATTTGGTCCACAGGTTCCTACTGTGTGACCTACAGACCTTTTTTAATGTAATGGCTTCGCGCAACTTGTGCATACAGCCAGTGTCAAGTAAAAATATTTGGAAAAAGCATAGACTAAGAAAAATCACAATGCCGAACTGCCAAACACAGGGTTGCGGGTTCGATTCCCGCCTCAGACATGTATTTATGCTTAGATATTTGTCTGTGGTCTGGTTGTTTCTATGGGAAATAGTTATAACGTAGGACCAAAAATGTTATAAATAAGTTGTGAAAAATTAAATTGAATAAAAAGTTACTAAATTAAAATCCAAAATGACATGAGTCATATCGAAAAACACAACCGCTATGTTTTATACGATGTTTTGATAAATGAACTATCCCTGGAATAACTCGTATCTATATAAAAACACTGTCACATTTGTGATAAGCACTATCATAATCGTCAAAAGTGCTGTCATATTTGTCTAAAGCACTATCATAATCGTCAAAAGTGCTGTCATATTTATCTAAAGCACTATCATAATCGTCAAAAGTGCTGTCATATTTGTGATAAGCACTATCATAATCGTCAAAAGTGCTGTCATATTTGTCTAAAGCACTATCATAATCGTCAAAAGTGCTGTCATATTTGTGATAAGCACCATCATAATCGTCAAAAGTGCTGTCATATTTGTGATAAGCACTATCATAATCGTCAAAAGTGCTGTCATATTTGTGATAAGCACCATCATAATCGTCAAAAGTGCTATCATATTTGTGATAAGCACTATCATAATCGTCAAAAGTGCTGTCATATTTGTGATAAGCACTATCAGAATCGTCAAAAGTGCTGTCATATTTGTGATAAGCACTATCATAATCGTCAAATTGTTATCATATTTGTCAAAAGGCCTTTCTTATTATTTGTCATAGCATGGTAATATTGTCAAAATTGTATTTGCCGGTGATTAAAGCAGTGTTCGAAAATTAGCTTACAGATCGAGAAAAAAAATAAGGATTGTTATAATATTCGTTAATATACATAATATGACAGTGCATATTCGTCCAAAAATCTGTCATATTTTGTTAGAAGCACCATTATAATAATATTCATCAAAAATAATGTCATATTTATCAAAAGCAGTGTTATATTCATCACTAATGAATACTACTATAAATACTGTCGTATTTGCCAAAACACTGTGATAATGATAGATCTAGTTAATTTTGATAAATAAATAAAAAAAATATATAATTAATAAATAATATTTAACAGTGTCCTATTCATCAAAAACACTGTCGTATTTGCCAAAACACTGTGATAATGATAGATGTAGTTTTTTTAATAAATAAATAAAAAAAAAACGATATGCAATAACAAATAGACAAACATACCTACATAGGTTCAAAAACATAACCCTTTTTGCTTCTCCATAGTCGGTTAAAAACGCAGCATCGAGTTTAAAGCATTTCAAATCGTAAAACAAAGATCTCATTTTCACGGGAAAAAACTTATAATTGTGTAGACTCTATAGTAATTTAGGTGTCTTTTGTTGTTTAAAATTGTCACAATGCTCGTGGGAGAACTAGAGAAATTGTGTGATAATATGTTTTTACTGATACTGACATTTTAAAGTTAGATAAATTATGTTCTATGGGAATTAAATGAAGAAAATATTGGTAGGTATTTTACGTTTTTTTCTGTGTACCATTTTTTCTTGACGGATTTTTTTTTCCGAACTTTCACTGTCTGAACTTGTAAAAGTCCAGAGATTTCTGGTATTTTTGGGGTTTCGTACCCAAAGGGTAGAAACGAGACCCTATTCCTACGACTTTACTGTCTGTCTGTCTGTCAGTCACCAGGCTGTATTTCTTAATCAGTACTCGTATTTCTTAAATTTTTTATTTGAGTTTTCCGGGTTGATATGTAAATAACTAGCTGCGCCCCGCGGTTTCCCGTTGGAATTTAGGGATAAAAAGTAGCCTATGTGTTAATTCAGGTCTCCAACTATCTAGATACCGAGTTTCATTGCAATCGGTCCAGTAGTTTTTGCGTGAAGGAGTAACAAACATACATCCACACACACAAACTTTCACATTTATCATATTAGTAGGATTGTTAACGTTTTAGTTTTGGGTTCTGTACCCAAAGGGTAAAAACGGAACCCTAGTATTAAGACGTTACTGTCCTCTGTCTGTCTGTCACCAGGCTGTATCGCCGTGATAGCTAGACAGTTGAAATTTTCACAGATGATGTATTTCTGTTGCCGCTATAACAATAAATATGTACCTACTAAAACAGGTAAAAATATCTAGATATTTTTTTTTTAGTTGCACTGTCACTTTTCAAAACTTTGGCTATGTAAAGAGGACAATAATACAAACAATAATAAATATTATGCCAGTAACAAAATCAGGTTAGCTTTAGTTTTTTTTTTTCTTTTATTATGGCTTCGCACGTGTGCATTTAGCCAGTGTCAAGTTATATTTTGCATCAAATTATGACCCGATTTTTCATAAATCGGGCCTAAAGTGTTTCAATACAGTCAAAGTCGTCATAGTCCGTCAAGTCAGGGGTTATAATAAAGCGGTGGCAAGTTTACCATAACCTTAATAGGAGATTTGGAGGCAACGAGAAAACTGCATGTTTGACACTGATTTTTACTTTCACTACACTTGTGCACTTTCACAGAACTAAATTGAATAACATTCCACCAGAATTATACAATTCAACTCGGGTTACATCTAAGTTTCATGAAAATAAAACTGCAGCATGACAAGTCGTTCCCGCCAAAACTCCTTAGCTTTACATAAATGAACATTTTTTTTAAAGTCAGTTATGTCAAAATAGTATTAAACGAATTAAATAACTTTAAAAAATTATTGTGTCTTCTGTGTGTATCTGTACTTCTACCTTTATGCTAATCTGTCCTTCTGCTAATCTGGGATTTTGCTATTCCGGGATTTTGCGTATCTGTCCTTCTGCTACAGAGACTTTTAAATGTTGATTGTTTATGCTTTAGCATATTGGAACGAAGTTCCTTATAGCACGTTGCGAAAGGGGGCTAGACGGAAAAAATTAAGACCAAAAGTTGTAACGACACTTTTTTTATTTTATTACAATTCCTTCACTAATTGTTCGAAATAAACTTCGTTCCATCCGGTTGACACCTCTCAAGTTTTGAATTTTTGTTTTGATCAAAAAGTTTAAAGACTATTCCGCTATTTTACAAAGCGAAAAACTTAGAAAAACACGCATGTTATTTTACGAAAATAATAAAGAACCGTAGAAATTGTGTTCTATTTTTAAACCGGTGTCAATTTAACCTTTTTTCGAACACAATTTTTTTGCCTAATTGGCTACTAAAACCATCTAGTTAAGAGGAAAGGGTACCGGCGCTCTCTCCACACATACGTAGTCGATTGTTTTCTCCCTGGATAATGACACTAGAGCATATATATTTGTTGCATAAAACTTATAACTGCCATGGTCATGCCCCTATGTTTTATTTTTGGAACGAAGTTCTTTATGGCGCGTTGCGAAAGGGGGCTAGACGGAAAAAATTAAGACCAAAAGTTGTAACGACACTTTACAATACCTTGACTAATTATTTTTTTTGTTATTTAAATCTTAATTTCTATGATAATTATATTAATTTCTATGATAAATATTTGTGCTTGTGCAGAAAAAACTTTGTAAAATAGCGGATAAGTTTTAATTTTTGTTTTGATCAAAAAGTTGAAAACCTTATCCGCTATTTACAAAGCGAAAAACCTAGAAAAACACTCAAGCTATTTCACAAAAATAACAAAAAACTGTAGAATATCGTGTTCTATTTTTAAACTCGTGTAAATTTAACCTTTTTTCGAACAAACTTTTTTTGCCTAAGCGCCTACTAAGGTTGCGAAACTCGATTGCAACAAACATGAAATTAAGATTTTCTGCATTCAGTTTTAAAATTACGACTTTATTTGATTTTAGGTTTGTAAATAGTAGTAAATACTGAAATTCACGTACGTCATTTTGTTAATCCTACTAATATTATAAATGTTAAAGTTTGTGTGTGTATGTATGTTTGTTACTCCTTCACGTAAAAACTACTGGTCCGATTGCGATGAAACTCGGTATGTAGATAGCTGGAGACCTAGATTAACAAATAGGCTACTTTTTATCCCGATATTCCCGCGGGATTGGGACTTACGCCGGTGAAACCACGGGGCGCAGCTAGTAGAATATAATCCATTAAACAAAAGCTTATTTCCAAAACTAGCAGTTACCCACGATGTTGTAAGCGTTGGGTTTGGATTTTCCAAAATCCTTTCATATCGGATGTCTACGTCATACAAAGAACACACACCCTCCAAGTTTCAGGTCTCTACGATCAGCGGTTTAGGCTGTGCGTTGATCCATCAGTCAGTGAGGACAAAGCATTTTATGTATAGACTAGCGACCCGCGACTTCGTCCCTGTAAAAGTCGGAACTTTACCAAAATATCACGTTGTCCCATACAAAGTTTGCCCCCCCTTTTTCATTCCCTAAGGGGTAGAATTTCGGAAAATCCTTTCGTATCAGATGCCTACGTCATACAAAGAACACACCCTCCAAGTTTCAGGTCTCTACGATCAGCGGTTTAGGCTGTTCGTTGATCCGTCAGTCAGTCAGGACAAAGCATTTTATATGTTTAGATAGACTACATCTGTAGTCAAATAAGCCGCAGGTTTCATCACGATGTTTTCCTTTACTGTAAATAAAATTATTATCAAAGAAATTAAACTCTCACCGAATGCCATAATAATTTTATACGATAAACAATGTCTTTACATAAATAACCCTCGATTGCTGGAAGTAATCGTTGTATAACAACGTATTAAAGTTTTTATAGCTTTAAGGTGAAAGGGTACCGGCGCTCTCTCCATACACAAACGTAGTCGACTGTTTCCTCCCTGGATAATGACACAAGCACAAATATTTATCATCATAATCTTTATTTTATATATATATAAAAGAAAGTCGTGTTAGTTACACCATTTATAACTCGGGAACGGCTAAACCGATTTGGCTGAAAATTGGTGGGGAGGTAGCTTACAATCAGAAGACGGACATAGGATATTTTTTTCGATATTCCCACGGGATCGGGACTTACGCGGGTGAAACCGCGGGGCGCAGCTAGTCGAAATTAATATAATTATTAATATAATTATCATAGAAATTAAGATTTAAAAAACAAAAAAATTAATTAGTGAAGGAATTGTAATAAAATCAAAAAGTGTCGTTTCAACTTTTGGTCTTATTTTTTTCCGTCTAGCCTCCTTTCGCAACGCGCCATACGGAACTTCGTTCCTAAAATAAAACATAGGGGCATGACCATGGCTCCAGTATATTTGCTCCAGTGTCATTATCCAGGGAGAAAACAATCGACTACGTTTGTATGGAGAGAGCGCCCGGTACCCTTTCCTCTTAACTAGATGGTTTTAGACACGATCTGGTGAGAATCACTACCAATCATTTCTTAATTCTCCTTTACGACTTTTATCTAATGTACGGCTGCCTGCATAAATGCAGACCCACCGTAGAGCTCCAAGACGGCATTTTATATGTATAGATAATTATGTAGTGTAAGAATGCAAGCAAGCGAAACCAGTGGTAAAAGTTATAGACAAAACTATAATGTAAACATAGTAATTTGATATTGCATCGTACCTGCACTGATATGAAGATGTGCCAAGGCCAAGGTTACACAGAAATTAATATTGTATTAGAAGATGATGTGACGTGATATGTACGGCTGCATAAATGCAGACCCACCGTAGAGCTCCAAAACGGCTGTTACAAGAATGTTTTCAACACAAGCAAGATTCTAGTCACCTGCTTTAGGTGAAGTTTGAACTCTTCTAACTCATCAATTTATCAAACAACAATTATTAGAATGAAAACATTCCAATAATAGTAACTTTAGAACTCTACCGGGGGCTGCAATTATGCAGCCGACTGTACACTTTTTAGACTCAATAAACATCTATAACTTTATATTTATAAAAGAGAAGTTTTTCTAAGTTTTTATCTATACTTAATTTATTTTTATACAAATTTAATTCTTTGTCCTGAATGAATGACTGACTGACTAACGGATCAACGCACAGCCTAAACCGCTGATCGTAGAGACCTGAAACTTGGAGGGTGTGTTCTATGTGTGACGTAGGCGTCCGGTAAGGAAGGATTTTCCGAAATTTTACTCCTAAGGGGGTGAAAAAGGGGGGAAAAGTTTGTATGGGACAACGTTATTACTTGGTCCATTTTCGACTTTTACACGGACGAAGTCGCGGACAAAAGCTAGTTATATCTATTAAAGAGAAGTTTTTCTCTTTAATAAATATTAAGTTATTATATTAAGTTTATAAATTCGTTAAGAAATCTTTGAAGAGCTATGAGTATGGAATTTCGCATGGGGGTTCCTTTTCAAGTTTGTGTTAAAAAATGGTTGCTTGTAAAGTCGGTTTACGGACGATAATTTTACGTGATAACGTCATACGAACTCTTTTGTATCATTATCATTTTGAATACTAAAAGAAAAAGGATTTTTGGAAATTCGATCTATGAATGGGAAAAAGGGATAATTTGTAGTTCGTAATAACTATTATGTATGAAACATAAATTAGTACATTACGATATAAGTGTGGTAAATTGATGTTTGCATAGAGGCGGTTTATGACGCGCGAGCGGCAGCGAGCGTGTTAAGAAGCCATGATGCAAAGATCAATTCCACACGTGTATCGTACGACGTTTTTTATCACAGTTGCGAATAAAAGAAAAGACTTGAAAAGAAAAGAAAATAATAAAAAAACAAAATATTTGATGATAAGTTTACAATTTTTTCAGGCAATATTTTTTTGTTAATTATACTCCCAAAAGGCCAGGCAAAAGACTTTTAACCAATGCAGCCAGCATATTTTTAGAGCGTAAAATTATCGTTTTTAAACCGACTTTAAAGGCAACCTTTATTGCTGGAGTAAAACCTCTTTTTTTGGTACCTACTTTATTTTATCCATCAAAACAGTATAACCCAAATAAATTAAGAATTTTTCATCTACCTAACATGTAATTAGCAGTAAGATACCAATTTAACTTATCAGGATGACATTTATAAAACACACTAGTGGCGTCGAGGTAATGCATAACGCACGCGTGTGTAATACGTTATGAGCCTAAAAGAGGTTGAATAAGATCCACTTTATGAGCAACTGTGATAAAAAGTATATATCTATATATATAAAAGAAAGTCGTGTTAGTTACACCATTTATAACTCGGGAACGGCTAAACCGATTTGGCTGAAAATTGGTGGGGAGGTAGCTTACAATCAGAAGACGGACATAGGATATTTTTTTCGATATTCCCACGGGATCGGGACTTACGCAGGTGAAACCGCGGGACGCAGCTAGTTCATCGATAAATAACTAGAAAAGACATACATATTTAACATTATAAAGCATAAATGGATAGTTTAGATTCACAATCGCACCCGGTTATAGGTAGCATTTCAGGACAAAGTCTAGGGAGCGGTGTTGGCTTAGTGGTAGATACCCCGACTTTCATTCTGAAGGTCGTGGGTTCAAATCCCAGCCGGCCGTGCACCAATGGATTTTTCTTAAGAAAAATTTATGTGCGCTAATTGACATTGCTCTTACGGTGAAGGAAAGTATCGTGATGAAACCCGCGGCTTTGTTGGCTCCGGACATGGTCGACTAAGCTGAGAGGGTAGTAGGTGCTGGGCAAGCCTACTCCATCCTCACGCAAAAAGGACGCAATTAAAAAGAGTCTAGTTGCGAAAAAAGCCCGTATGCATACATACATACAGGACAAAGTCTGTCAAAATTACAAATATTAATAAAAATTATGTATCGAAGTAATTTCGAGTTTCCTTATTTCGGGCTACACCCACAGTACTCGATTACTGTCAAAACTTATCCTAGCACAATTTTCCTTCCAAACTACGACAAACTAGATTATTTGAGTTCTCATGACTAAAGTTATATAAAAAGACGATTTACCATGTTTTTGGAACGATTGGAACCAAGTTCCTTATCGCCTCTAACCATCTAGTTAAGAGGAAAGGGTACCGGGCGCTCTCTCCATACAAACGTAGTCGACTGTTTCCTCCCTGGATAATGACACTGGAGCAAATATTTTTGTTGTTGTTTTTTTTGTTGGAACGAAGTTCCTTATCTCGAATTGCGAAAGGGGGCTAGACGGAAAAAATTAAGACCAAAAGTTGTTTAATTCATTAACTAGCCTAAACCGCTGATCGTAGAGACCTGAAACTCGGAGGGTGTGTTCTTTGTATGACGTAGGCATCCGATAAGAAAGGATTTCCCGAAAAACTACCCCTAAGGGGATGAAAAAGAGGGGCAAAGTTTGTATGGGACAACGTCATTCCTTGGTCCAAGCTTATTACAACCATTTTCGAGTTCTACGCGGACGAAGTCGCGGGCAAAAGCTAGTGTCAGTATAAAAATACTATACTTAAAAATACTTTCGACGACCCAGTTGGTACAATGGTCACCATGTCGGACTGTCAAACACAGGGTTGCGGGTTCGATTCCCGAATCAGACAAGTATTTATGCTTAGATACTTGTCTGTGGTCTGGTTGTTTCTATGTATTATATGTATATATTTACAAAAGAAAAGTATATAAGTAGTTTTACGTTGTCTAGCACCCATAACACAAGTTTAGTTACTTAGCTTGGGGCTAGATGGCGATGTGTGAACTGTCCTGCAATATTAAAAAAAAAGACGGGTTGCACTCCGGGAGTGCCGGCAGAAGTGAAAACTTGATTATTAACGTTGAGCATGTTTGATATTTTGGAATGGTTAGGGAATAATTTTGCACCAATTGCTTTATCAGTATAAAAGTACTATCATTTATGTGGTAGAATACAATATTCATTTATTGCGCTATCGTACACAAACATGACAATTTATATTACATTAAAAATTTAACACTTTAAAACTATAGCTGTCTACTCTCCATCCGTCTTACGCTTTTTCGATCAGGTCACGTGTCCTGACGCGAGTTTAAGATTTTATACCCATTACAGAAAAAGTGCTCAACGCCGCTAAAGAAGTTTTCACTTCAAAAAAACTATAAATGTCTCATACTTATTTTTTTCTTCGAGTTTTAATATTAGGGGCTTCACTGATACCTCTCTGTCGCTAGTGTTGCCGCGATTCTGGGAATTTTCATTGTTTGTTGATAATTAATGTGCACACCGACGCGGCTTGAAAATATTCACTGATGATTGTAGTTTTAATAGGCAACTTGTAGGATAAAGGATTTATGGCCGGACGCGCTTTGTGCGTTGAAAAATTTACAAGTAATGAATAAAGAATGGAGGAATGGCAATACTTGAGCATCACAAATTGAAAAATATGATAAAATTCTCCGTTTTTCTAGATTATAATGATAGTATTTCGTGAATTAGATGTGGAAAAAAGCTATAAGCATTTAAAGTCATGTGTTTTTTTTTCTTTTATTATGGCTTAGTCCGTCAAGTCAGGGGCTAGTAAAGCGGTGGCAAGTTTACCATAACCTTAATAGGAGATTTGGACTTCATGTTTGACACTGATTTTTACTTTCCCTACACTTGTGCACTTTCACAGAACTAAATTGAATAACATTCCACCAGAATTATACAATTCAACTCGGGTTACAACTAAGTTTCATGAAAATAAAACTGCAGCACGACATGTTGTTAACTCGTTCCCGCCAAAACTCCAGTCATGTGTTTTTCATTTCCTTCATCAGCATCTGACGCCATTACACATATAGGAACTTCAAGAACCTAACCTCCTTGGAAACAAGTAATTTGGTTCGGAGTTTTGCCGTTATTCTTTGTGAGCAACATGAAGAATAGATCTTCAAAAAACATATGTTCCTTTTAAAAAATACAGTTACAGTGTTTTTACATTTAATTATTGTATTTAGTAAAAAATGAAGTTTTTTTAAAATATAAAAAATCTTAGACATGTCTTCAATATACTGGCGAGCAGCCAGCGAGCTTTGAAACAAAATAGTACATTACGATATAAGTGTGGTAAATTGATCTTTGCATAGAGGCGATTTATGACGCGCGAGCGGCAGCGAGCGTGTTAAAGAAGCCAAGATGCAAATATCAATTCCACACGTATATCGTACGACGTTTTTTATCACAGTTGCGAATAAAAGAAAAGACTTAAAAAAAAAACAAAATAATAATTAACAAAATATTAGTGATAAGTCTATGTTTACATTTTTTTAAGGCAATATTTTTTTGTTAATTATGCTCCGGAAAGGCCAGGCTAAAGACTTTTAACCTATATAGCCTCGTCTGACATAAAATATTTTTAGGGTTTTTTCTATCTGTTTTTGCGTCGGGGGTTAAGAACAAAATACAATGGTACGGAAAAACAATATATTTAAGTAAAGAAAAAACAAAAAATAAACTACTCAATTTTTAATCGTTTTCTAAGTCATTATCACGTTAAATTTTCGTTCGTAAACCGACTTTAGAGACAACCATTTTTGCTAGCTAAAAACTCTTTGGTACCTACCTTTTTTATACATCAAAAAAGTATGTAATTAGCAGTAAGATACGTATTTTACTAATCGGGATAATTTTACAGCACTAGGTTGGCAATGTAAAACGCACGCGTGCATAATATGTTGGATTAAGAGCCTAAAAGCCGTTGTATAAGATCCACTATATGAGCAACTGTGATAAAAAAAATATAATCCTTTCTTTTAATTACCTACTTTTATTATGAGACTTTTATTTACTAGTTAGGAACTAAAATATTCTAGTTTGTCGAAGTTTTTTTAAGCGTTAAAATTGTATTTAAATAAAGACAACACAAAAATAACAAAACTCAATTTTTAATCGTTTTTTAAGACGTTATCTCGTAAAATTATCGTTCTTAAACCGACTTTACAGACAACCATTTTTTCTAGACTCTTTGTTGGTACCTATCTTTTTTATTCATCAAAACAGTATAACTCAAATAAATTATGAATGTTTCACCTACTTAACATTATGTAATTAGCAGTAAGATACCAATTGAATTTATCAGGATAACTTATAACACACTAGTGGCGTCGAGATAATGTTACGCACGCGTTTGTAATACGTTGGATTATGAGCCTAAAAGCGGTTGAATAAGATTCACTTTATGAGCAACTGTGATAAAAAAATCATAAACGTTGTCAAAAGCGCTGTAATAATTGTCAGATTTACAAAACGCTGTCAAACGTGTCAAAACGACTGACAAATATGACAATAACTTTCACTCGGTTGCAAATTATAGAATATGCACAGTCGCATTCGCCATTAGAAGGAAAAAAAAATCGACCGTATATTATTCGGTTTACTATGAAACTATTGCACCGATTTTGATGAAAGTTGGTACGAGGATACATTGATTCATGGGAATAACATAGGCTATTATTTATAATACAAAAAAAACTTGAGAAGTGTCAAGGGACACCCGGATGGAACGAAGTTTCTTTCGATTCATTAGTGAAGGAATAGTAATAAAATCAAAAAGTGTCACTACAACTTTTAGTTTTAAGTTTTTCCGTCTAGCCTCCTTTCGCAACGCGCGATAAGGAACTTCGTTCCAATAAAACAATGGCAGTCTGTTAAAAGCGCTTTAAAATATTACCAAAATCCTGTCAATTGTGTCAAAACGGCTGTCAAATCTCAAACTATTGGCAGCATTTATGTCAAAAGCAATTAATACCTTAGAAATTCGAAAGAGAAACAGAGTGGTGTTGGCTTAGTGGTAGATACCTCGACTTTCATTCTGAAGGTCGTGGGTTTGAGTCCCGGCCGGCCGAGCACCAATGGATTTTTCTTAAGAAAAATGTATGTGCGCTAATTGACATTGCTCTTACGGTGAAGGAAAACATCGTGATGAAACCCGCGGCTTAGTTGGCTCCAGAAGTATTGACAAGTTCTCTCCTCTGGACATGGTCGACTAGGCTGAGAGGGTTGTAGGTGCTGGACAAGCCTACTCCATCCTCACGCAAAAAGGACCCAATTAAAAAGGGTCTAATCGCGGAAAACAGTCCGTTCAAGTACAAGTACGGTCGGCTGCATAATTGCAGACCCACCATAGAGCTCCAAAAAGACTGCTATAGGAATGTTTTCAACACTAGCAAGATTATAGACACATGCTTTAGGTGAAGTCTAAAGCCTTCTAACTCATCAATTAATCAAACAAAAATTATTAGAATGAAAACATTCCAATAATCGTAATTTTCGAACTCTACCGAGGGCTCCAATTATGCAGCCGACTGTACCTTAGAAACTCCTTTTGATAATTGAAAGTCAGTACCAGACGCATATTGATGACTTTAGCTAGTCACGGAATCATTTAACGGTGCATTCCATTAATATTATAATTTAATTACGTTGCCATCTTTCTGTGAGTTGGCTTCTAAACATATACTGTCTCCGAAATGTTTGACCTTAGTATTTTATGCAGGTTTTATGATAAACAAGTTATTTGATAAATAAATAAAAAAATAACCTCGATTAATATGGAAGAAAGATATCAATTTTGTATAAATAAATATTGCAGGACATTCCACACATCGCCATCTAGTCCCAAGTAATTAGACTTGTGTTATGGGTGCTAGACAACTCATATACTACTTATATACTTTTCTTTTGTAAATATATACTTATGATACATAGAAACAACCAGACCACAGACAAATATCTAAGCATAAATACAAGTCTGAGGCGGAAATCGAACCCCTGTGTTTGGCAGTCCGGCATGTTGACCACTGTGCCAACTGGGTCGTCAGGACGTATGACTACTAGCTGCGCCCAACGGTTTGACCCGCGTAACATAGAATACATTATAGTTACTACGATCTTCTAACTTTAAGAGAGAAGGGTACCGGGGGCTCTCTCCATACAAACGTAGTCGACTGTTTTCTCCCTGGATAATGACACTAGAGCAAATATTTTTGTTGCATAAAACTTATAACTGCCATGACTATGCCCGTATGTTTTGTTTTTAAATCTTAATTTATATAATAATTAGAAAATTTTCTTAGTTCTCTATGTCCTAAACCCTGAATTTCAGACTCGTAGCTCTTTTAGTTTCAGATATTTCCTAATGAGTAGATACTTTCACCTTTTTTAACGTGGTAACGTCTAATAAATTGGTGGAACGCGTGCATTCACAAAAAAGTGTCACGGTAATATTGTGTGACGTCATGCGTCATGGTAATATGACCAGACGCGTCATGGTGACTTAGGAAACAGAGTATTTAATAATAAATCGCTCATCTGGGCTTGTGTTATGGTGTGTCGAGTGACGAATAAAAGATTTATAAAAAGGAAAAAAAAATAAAGGAATCACAAAACATATCTCAATTTTTCATCGTTTTCTTATGACGTTATCACGTAAAATTATCGTCCGTAAACCGAATTTACAGACAACCATTTGTTTTTTTTATTCATAGATTTAAATAGATATGGCAAAAACTGATTATGTTTGAGCTATTACATATGATTTAGCCACTATAATAGTATCAAACACAACCACCAGTAATCTATACTAATATTATAAAGGTGAAGAGTTTGTTTGTTTGAACGAACTAATCTCAGGAACTACTGGTTTGAATTGAAAAAATATTTTTGTGTTGGATAGTCCATTTATCGAGGAAGGCTATAGGCTACTTTTTATTTTGACGGGATCGAGATTAATGCGGGTGAAACCGCGGGGCGCAGCTAGTTAAATAATGTAACTAGAATAAAATAGAATTTAAATGTTCTAAAAAATAAAAATTAAATGTTTGTCATAGAAAACATATCTACAGTCGAAATGTGAACTTCCTCCTTTTTTGTATTCGGTTATAAACACACTAGCTTACAACCACAAACAAAATGCAAACACAATCTTAATCTGGTAAAGAATTCCTTTCAATTAATAACACCGACGAATTTATCTTTCTAGATCCGTCGGGAGCTTTCGATACTGTCTCTCATCTTATTTCTTTGAAATTATTCAATTTAATTAATAAAAGCACTTTATAAATTAATTCTAGACTTAATTTAAAATATAGTTAATGAAATTTATAGGTAAATTTGCGTTGAAACGGTCTCGATTTAATAAATTAATTATGTTGGGAGTACCCTAGGGATTAACTTTAGGTCCGATATTGCTTTTCATTTATATTAATGATGCTTGGATGACTGAGCTTATTTTAGTAGTAGGGATCTTTATAGAACTAGAGTTTGCTGTTAAGCCGCAAATAGGGGCCAAAATCGAAATTCCTTTCACTTATAAGTATATTTTTTTAACTATTGCATGGAAAAATGTTGTGTTGTATGAAGCGTTTGTAGGTGAAATCTTTTTCTACATTTTGGCTAATTAAAAGACGAGAATTGCTTGTTGTTTTTCAGCCTGTCTAAAAAGTAAAAATCACCTACGCCATTTTTATTTGACTTAAGGCGCTCTTCCAGTACCGTGTGTAGGTATTCACATTACCTTAGCCCCCGCTCTCAAAAACGTAGCGTGCTGCGTGCTAACTGTTATATTTGATCGATATGCAAAACATTTTAGCATTATTATCCACAAATATAGTTCCTAGAGGTCAAAACCTATCATTTGATTCATTTTAGAAACAAACGTTAACTATTTTTGAATAAAACCCGATAAACGATCTAATAATTATCTGTTTTCTGACATTTTTTTATCGAACGAAGTTGTTCATATCATGTTTTCAACCACAATAAACAAAAATATGGTTATTAAACTACAATATCCATTTATATCCAAATAACATAAAAAGAGTATTTGATTACTTAGAGTTGCTTAAAACCAAGATCGATTTTGGTAGCTTTATTAGCACCTGCCCTTAAGTTTACAGCTTATTTTTTCATTTTTATTTTATACTTTTGTTTTGTGTCAGTGCTTTTATTTTTGTTACTATTTTTCTGATTGTCTTATGTCGTGTGTGCTTGCCTAAAAAAATGTTTTCTTTCTTTCTTTTATTTTAAATGCATCATTAATAATTCCAAAGTCAAAACAAAGGTTGCCTAGAAGAGATCGCCTTGTACGATAAAGCTGCACTCATAAAATTTTGATTTCATCTTAGTTTTTACCCGACTGCGCATCGCAACGGAGTGGTGTTCATTTAAAGTTATTTAACAATGTTGTTTTCACAAGATAATTTATCTATCGATCTGATTAATAAATAAATATTGCTAGCCCCAAGCTAAGTAACTAGAATTGTGATAGAGATATGAAAAGAATGAAAAGAAAAGTACCTATATATATACGTGCCTTGTAATTGCAGCTAAGGATGTAAACAGTGCCCTTCAGGTGTTACAGCAGGACTTCGACTCACTAAATAAATGGTGTCACGATAACGGATTGGTTTTAAATGCCTCAAAAACAAAGCTAATTCATATTAGAACTCCTTACACAAAGAGCTACTGTGACACAAGTGGAAAGTTAAAAGCTCATGACCACAATTGCTTTCATAGTAACCACATCCATTGCAAGTGTCCTGCCATTGAAAGTGTTAAAGAGCACACATACCTGGGATTAAATATTGACTGCAACTTTAACTGGTTACCCCATATTAATACGGTGTGTGATAAACTTAGGGCATTTTTAGCTAACATAATTATTATTAAGAATAGAATTCCCCACAAAATCTTATTAATGCTATACAATGCTCTGGCCGACTCGATCATAAGCTACGGAATCACTAGCTATGGTAGAACATATAAAACCTATCTAGATAAAATACAAACCTTACAAACTAGAATTATTAAAAAAATTGTATCTCCTAATATTAAAATGAAATTTACAAATAATGATACGCAATTATTAAAGCATTGTAACATATTACCTATACAATACAAATTTGATTATAATATGTTAAAAGAACAGTATTTTAATATAGATATACAAAGTAAAATTCAGCATAAAATCATAACTAGAAAAATAATAAAACAAGAATTAATGATATTAACAGCCCCAAATAATACATATGGAAGTAGAACAACTAAATACATTGTCCCCCGTTTACTAAATAACATTAATCCTACCTTAAAAAATTCAATCACAACAGCTAACGTAAATAAAAAATTAAAAGCGCACTTCATTGACACCTTGTAGAATAACTTGTTTATTTTCAACTTTGTACCAAGTACCTACCAACTACTTGACGATGCAATGCGCTTGCGTTCGTGCGCCAGCGGCCGCTCGTGGTCGCCGCGTCCTCCTCACTCGTATGGGTTGAGCGCACACTCGTTGCCTGTCATCTCGCTCACACTTACACAATTTAACTTTTGCACTTTTGTGAGGGTTGGTGTTTGTTTTTTGCTGTTACGATCTGATTATTATATTTTTCTAATGATAAGTATTAAGTACCTACCTTCCTGCTAACTTGAAGCAAATCGAGAGTTATTGAATTGTATTGTATCATATTGATGTTATTCACTTACTAAATACCTACTTCAATTTTTTATTTAAGAATGCAGTACAAACTACCTTTATCACTAAGCACGCCAGACAAATCCTTGCGATTTTCGGCCTGCATTATGTTTTTTAAGTTTATTTTTGTTTATAAATAAAAAAAAAAAAAAAAAAAAAAAAAAAAATATGTAAGTAATACTACTTACATATATATACTTTTCATTTGTAAATACATATTTATAGTACATAGAAACAACCAGACCACAGACAAATATCTAAGCATAAATACTAGTCTGAGGTGAGAATCGAACCCGCAACCCTGGGTTTGGCAGTCCGGCATGGTGACCATTGTGCCAACTGGGTCATTAATTCTATCGCCGATAGGCATATTGCGTTTGATTCTTAACATGGTACAATAGGCGCCAGTCTTTAAGGTGAAAGGGTACCGGCTCTCTCTCCATACAAACATAATCAACTGTTTTCTCCCTGGATAATGACACTAGCACAAATATTTTTGTGCCATAAAACCTATTACTGCCATGACTACGCCCCTATGTTTTGATTTTTTTAAATTTTTTAATTATCATAGAAATTAAAATAATAAAAAACATGGTTGGTCAAGCATGGTCATGGTAGTTATGAGTTTTATACAAAAAAAATTTGCTCTAGTGTCATTATCCAGGGAGAAAACAGTCGACTACGTTTGTATGGAGAGAGCCCCCGGTACCCTTTCCTCTTAAGTGAAAAGAAACGCGTTCGTCCTGTAAAACAGAATTTTCATGTTTTATTGAGAGAAAATAAATATCTTATTTCATCATATTCCCTTATTTATTATTCAAAACATGTACAATATTTGAATTCTCTTTGTGAGCCCACTGATTCAATTTTGACAAGAATTTGGTACGAAATAAATATTTAATTCTACTTAGAAACTTTTGTTTTTGCCTTTAAATTTATTACTATCTACGCCATGGGGTTTTGCAAAGTCAAAGTCATTTTTTTTATTTCTTTGGATGCTTAATACAATTTAATTCTTACGAATACTAATATCGAATAATATTTATTCCAATTTAAAACACAAAATTAAATGTCAATACATCAATGAAACATCAAATCAAAATACACAAAATTAAAAACTAAAAATAATAATAATAAACACAAAATAATTAAATGGTAGACAATTATACATAGATCACATGAAAACGTCTTAAAAATTAAGTTAGGATGTGTGCCTTCGGAACGCGCCTACCAATGAGAAGAAGGCACAAGAAACTCATGGGGTTTCTTTTATGTGATCACGCTCACAAAGGTCAATATTACAAATATATCTAATATCTTTAAATGAGCAGTTCTTGTATATATATATAATATTGGAATCTCGGAATCGGCTCCAACGATTTTCATGAAATTTGGTATATAGGGGGTTTTGGGGGGCGATAAATCGATCTAGCTAGGAATCATTTTTAGAAAATGTCATTTAATTCGTGTTTTAAGGCGTTTGAGTAGTCCCAATTTAAACTGAAAAATATGACTCTTCCTGACATTTATTGGCGAACTACTAATACTATTTTTTGTGAGCCATAACGTTATTCTAGCAGATGGCGTTGTTCAAAACTCGAAGTCAATGAGTGTTTCCTTTGAGGTTAGACTAAGTAAAAAAAAAAAGAATACCGAGCAAAGCTCGGTCATCCAGGTACTGAAAGTATTATTGGAAATGGAGCAACTAAAGTCACTTCCACGGATTGTTATCATTAAGGTAAGACGAAGTATCATAGTACGCCTTACTGCACAATTTATGCTTTATAAAAGTTTTGAACCTGGTAATGGACATGTCATATACATCTTTGGGTAAATAAACTAAAATGATTATTTTCACAACTTAAGTTATGTTTTTGACGTGATAATCCTACTAATATTATAAATGTGAAAATTTGTCTGTGTGTATATTTGTTACTCCTTCACGCAAAAACTACTGGACCGATTGCGATGAAACGCAACGAAATGTTTTATTCGCAACTGTAATAAAAAAGCGTCGTACGATATACGTGTGGTTTGATCATTCTATCTCGGCACTATAAACGCACTCGCGTTCAGCTCGCGCGTCATAAACCACACGCAATGTACTATTCTGCGCCGTAGGCGGGTGTTCGCCGCGCCATACCAAAATATAACAACCCCTTTGAAGAAAACAAAATTAATCTCAAACAAAAAATGCGCTAATTGACATTGCTCTTACGGTGAAGGAAAACATCGTGATGAAACCCGCGGCTTAGTTGGCTCCAGAAGTATTGACAAGTTCTCTCCTCTGTACATGGTCGACTAAGCTGAGAGGGTAGTAGGTGCTGGGCAAGCCTACTCCATCACGCAAAAAGGACCCAATTAAAAAGAGTCTAGTTGCGGAAAACAGCCCGTATACATACATACATACGGTTGGCTGCATAAATGCAGACCCACCGTAGAGCTCTAAAACGGCTGTTATAAGAATGTTTTCAACACAAGCAAGATTCTAGACACCTGCTTTAGTTGAAGTTTAAAGTCTTCTAACTCGTGAATTTATCAAACAAAATTATTAGAATGAAAACATGCCAATAATAGTAATTTTTGACTCTACCGGCGGCTGCAATTATGCAGCCGACTGTACATACATACAATCTCAAACAAAATCTTGAATTACTTACCAACACTTAAAAGTTGCTTATGATTCACATGTAACCTTATTAATTGGCACCCACGACTTACCTTCCTTAAAAGGCATCGTAACAAAGTAAACTTTAATTTCAAGACAATAAGGTCGATAACCGCTTGTTAACTGTATTAGTAATTCGCAACCTACACACGCCTACACTGAAAAATGTAGAAACAGTATGTATTTTAGGGTTCCGTACTCTAAAGGGTAAAAACGGGACCCTACTAAGACTCTACTGTCTGTCTGTCGTTGGGCTGTATCTCACGAACTTGATAGATAGATCGATAAAATCTTTATTTTTACAACACACAAAACATTGAAAATAACAAAAAGGATAAGAAAGCTTATTAACTACGAAATTGTACAAACAGGCGACCTTATCGCGTAAAGCGATTTCTTCCAGGCAACCTTAGGATGGAGAAGGTCTGTTTAGCTTAACTGGTAGGTCGTGTGGTGTAAGAAACACATATAATAATAATAATAAATACCTAAGTAAAAAAGATATAAACTAAATACTTAAACATAGATATATTACATACATACACATAATAATATTTAGCAAAACTATTCATAATGAGAATAAATTAACAAATATGTATATAATACAAAAAATAAAAATAAAATATAATAAAACTATACAAGCATTTCTAAGAGAAGAAACAAGAATACAAAATAAAAAGAAATAAGAGGTAAGAGTTATGTAACAATAGAGTGAAAGTAATGTCAAGTCCTTAGACGATCCAGTTGACACAATGGTTACCATGCCGGACTGCCAAACACAGGGTTGCGGGTTCGATTCCCGCCTCAGACAAGCATTTATGCTTAGATATTTGTCTGTGGTCTGGTTATTTCTATGTTTTATAAGTATATATTTACAACAGAAAAGTATATAAGTAGTATATCCGTTGTCTAGCACCCATAACACAAGTCTAGTTACTTAACTTGGGGCTAGATGGCACTGTGTGGAATGTCCTGCAATATTTATTTATTAGTTACCATACTCTTGAAAATGGGTAAGGTGAGCTAGATAGTTGAAATTTTCACAGATGCTGTATTTGCTAAAAACAGAATATAATGGTTCGGAACCCTTCGTGCGGGGGTCCGACTCACACTTGGCCGATTTTTTCTTTTTGGACAGCAGTATTTTGAAAGAAGATTGTGAATCATAATTTTTTTATGGTCACAACTTGCTTTAGGCCCCTGGTTTTAGCCGGATTGATTCAGATTTGATTGAAATTATTTTTACCCCCGACGCAAAAACGACGGGGTGTTATAAAGTTTGACGTGTCTGTGTGTGTGTGTCTGTCTGTGGCATCGTAGCTCCCGAACGGATGAACCGATTTTAATTTCGTTTTTTGACGTGATAAATGATAACGTTTTATAAATTGACTAGCTTTTGCCCGCGACTTCGTCCGCTTAAAAGTCAAGATTGGACCAAGGAATCACGTTGTCTCGTACAAACTTTGCCCCCCTTTTTCATCCTCTTAGGGGAAGAATTTCGGAAAATCCTTTCTTATTGCCTTCTTATTGGATGCCTACGTCATACAATGAACACACCCTCCAAGTTTCAGGTTTCTACGACCAGCGGTTTAGGCTGTGGTTCAGTCAGTCAGTCATTCAGGATAAAGCATTTTATATATATAGATTGATGAACACCGGTAGCACCTTCGACCTTATGGTAGCACTCACAAAAAACTGTGACGTGTGAAAGTGTCATTGATGGTCAAGGGGCATGGTCATGGCAGTTAAAAGTTTTATGCTGCGTAAATATTTGCTCTAGTATCATTATCCAGAGAGAAAGTCGACTACGTTTGTATGATGAGAGCGTCGGAACCCTTTGCTCTTAAGGTAACAGACACCAGCTGATGGGTGATCAAAAGAACATAAACATGGTTATAGCAATAAAACAGTAGATAGTAATAAATAATAATTCAATTAATTTTTATTATTTTCGTAATAAAATTAACTAAAAGGTCTTATCTTCAGTATCTTTTATGATTACTAAAACTTATCTAACATTAAAAGTTAACAGTGAAAATAAAATGGAGGTTTTAATTTGAAAGTTTATGGAGGGACAAATAAATAATAGTACATTGCGATACAAGTGTGGTAAATTGATCATTTTATCGAGGCGGTTTATGACGCGCGAGCGGAACGCGAGTGCGTTTACAGAGCGCCGAGATTAAATCGATCAAGCCACGCGTGTATCGACGACGTTTTTTATCACAGTTGTGAATAAAAGAAAAGACTTGAAAAGAAAATAATAAATAACAAAATATTTGGTGATAAGTCTATGTTTTTTTTTTTCTTTTATTATGGCTTCGCACGTGTGCATTTAGCCAGTGTCAAGTTATATTTTGCATCAAATTATGACCCGATTTTTCATAAATCGGGCCTAAAGTGTTTCAATACAGTCAAAGTCGTCATAGTCCGTCAAGTCAGGGGCTATAGTAAAGCGGTGGCAAGTTTACCATAACCTTAATAGGAGATTTGGAGGCAACGAGAAAACTGCATGTTTGACACTGATTTTTTACTTTCACTACACTTGTGCTCTTTCACAGAACTAAATTGAATATCATTCCACCAGAATTATACAATTCAACTCGGGTTACATCTAAGTTTCATGAAAATAAAACTGCAGCACGACATGTTGTTAACTCGTTCCCGCCAAAACCAAGTCTATGTTTACAATTTTTTTAGGCAATATTTTTTTGTTAATTATACTCCCGCAAGGCCAGACAAAAGACTTTTAACCTTTACAGCCTCGTCTGACATACAATATTTTTAGGGTTTTTTTTCCATTTGTCAGGGGTTAAGAATGTTTCATCTACCTAACATGTAATTAGCACTAAAATACCTTTGACTTATCAGGATAACAATACCTGGATGACCGGTATTTTTGAAGTGAAAACTTCTTTAGCGGCGTTGAGCACTTTTTCTGTAATGGGTATAAAATCTTAAACTCGCGTCAGGACACGTGACCTGATCGAAAAAGCGTAAGACGGATGGAGAGTAGACAGCTATCCCCTCTCTACGGCGCCGTGCGCGGGGTTGTAACACGGCCGCTCGCATTCATTTATGCGTTGAACTCGAATGACTCGAGGTCACGCGCACAGCGGGCACAGCTGATACCGCGCGCGTGTGTGCGTGGAACGAGCTCGCGGCTATGTCAGTGTGGGTGAGCGCTTGGGCAAGCATTGCATTTCTGTAACTTCAAATGCGTAATTTGTTAAGAAAATTTAAAAATTTTAGTAATGTTTGTTTGGAAGAAAATTTTGTGTTAACGCTTAGAATTCGATTTTGCAATAAAGTTGAAAAAAAAATGGACACTTTGACCTTCAATATCTCCAGAACCTGTGGTTTCCCAGGTATTATCTAGAAGAAAAAAATGATCCCAATGATGGGCAGAATATGTGGTTTTCGTTTTCGTTAAGGGTCTTTTTACACCCTTTAGATACATATGAACTTACATAGTATAAATGTAATATTTGTAATATGTTTATACTTTATAGCATTAACCTATATTTTCATAACATCACAATAAGCACATGTGCGGTGTAGGTTTACCAAACAAATAATTTCGAATGAAAATAAATGAAATAAAATGATAATAAATAATCTCCGTTTTTCAGAGAAAGAAAAGAAAAAAAAATTATGGATGAAAGTAGATTTTTCGGAGAGATAAACTTTTTAATGTAAAATAATTGTAATAGTTTAAAGTGTTAAATTTTTAATGTAATATAAATTGTCATGTTTGTGTACGATAGCGCAATAAATGAATATTGTATTCTACCACATAAATGATAGTACTTTTATACTGATAAAGCAATTGGTGCAAAATTATTCCCTAACCATTCCAAAATATCAAACATGCTCAACGTTATTAATCAAGTTTTCACTTCTGCCGGCACTCCCGGAGTGCAACCCGTTTTTTTTTTATAAATTGTGTTTTTTTTAAATTATATTTAAGTACGAATTACATACTAATAAAATGATGAAATATGAATAATATTTTTCGATCTTACCGACACAATAATAAAAAAATATGAACTGGTTATTTAAAGAAAAAAATCATGAGTGCAATTAGTTTGATATTATATTAGAAACAAATACTTAATTTATTACAGTTTATCAATCAATGACGCAAGTGAACACGTGCATTAAGAAGACACAAATAATATAAATAAACATTGATTTTCTTAGTCTAACCTCAAAGCAAACACTCATTGACTGCGTGTTACTTAACAACGCCATCTGCTAGAACAACTTTATTGCTCACAAAAAATAGTATTAGTAGTTCGCCAATAGATGTCAGGAAGAGTCATATTTTTCAGTTTAAATTGGGACTACTCAAACGCCTTAAAACACGAATTAAATGACATTTTCTAAAAATGATTCCTAGCTAGATCGATTTATCGCCCCCGAAACCCCCTATATACCAAATTTCATGAAAATCGTTGGAGCCGATTCCGAGATTCCAATTATATATATATATATATACAAGAATTGCTCGTTTAAAGATATTAGATAGATATAACACACTAGTGGCGTCGAGGTAATGCATAACGCACGCGTGTGTAATACGTTGGATTATGAGCCTAAAAGCGGTTGAATAAGATCCACTTTATGAGCAACTGTGATAAAAAGGATTTAAAACAAGGTAACTGCGGGTAAAAACGGCTACCTTGGTATGGTCCTATTTAAAATATTGCAGGACATTCCACACATCGCCATCTAGCCCTAAGCTAAGTAACTACACTTGTGCTATGGATGCTAAACAACTGATACATAGGCTGCACTAAAAGTATCGGGAATGGAATATTTCCACTGTTCCTGTCATATTTAAATCTTTTTAATTGAAAACTCCTTGGTTTTAAGAATCGAATACCATTTATTTATTTAAAAAAAGAATCTCGGTCTTGTCACAAGGTTTTGTCAATCTTGTTTAGTCGTTGAGAAAATGGAATTGACTCGAGAAAATTCAAGAGCGATGATTTATTATGACTTTCGAAGTGGTTTATCACAAAAACAGTGTGTTGACCTGATGATTTCTGCATTTGGTGATGAAGCCCCATCCAAAACCACAATTTATCGCTGGTTTGCTGAATTTCAACGTGGACGTGTCAAGCTCAGTGATGATCCCCGTCAAGGTCGTCCAAAAACTGCACTCACCCAAGAAAACGTTGATGCTGTGCGTAAGCTGATTGAGGAAGATCGACATGTAACATACCGCGAAATTCAGGCAACTTTAGACATTGGCATGAGTCAAATACAAATAATCTTGCATGAACAATTAGGTGTAAAAAAGTTGTTTTCCCGATGGATACAGCATTCGCTCTGTGAAGAGCAAAAGTGGCTCGCGTTACTTGGTGCGTCAGAACTCTCGAAAGATTCCACGCAGGATCCTCAAATGCTGTATACAACATCGTATCAGGTGACGAATCCTGGATATACACGTACGAACCCGAAACAAAAAACCAGTCACGAGTTTGGGTGTTCGAAAATGAGTTAAAGCCAACAAAAATTGTTCGTTCACGGAGTGTTGCAATAAAAATGGTGGACACGTTTGTCTCCAAAACCGGCCATGTTGTGACTATTCCTCTTGAGGGACAAAGAACGGTTAATGCAGAATGGTATGCTAGCAGTTGTTTGCCACAGGTCGTTTCTGAACTCCGTAAAGAGAACTGCAGCCGCCGCATCATCCTCCATCACGACAATGCGAGTTCTCACACCGCGAACAGAACAAAAGAGTTTTTAGAGCAAGAAAACATAGAATTATTAGACCATCCGCCGTACAGCCCCGACCTAAGCCCTAATAATTTCTATACTTTCCCTAAAATAAAGAATAAATTGCGTGGTCAGAGATTTTCATCACCTGAAGAAGCTGTGGACGCCTACAAAACGGCCATTTTGGAGACCCCAACTTCCGAATGGAATGGTTGCTTTAATGATTGGTTCCATCGTATGGAAAAATGTGTCAAATTTCGCGGAGAATACTTCGAAAAGCAATAAATACATTTTTAAATAGTAATGTTGTGGTCACTTCCTTGATTCCCGAAATTTTCAGTGCCGTATACTACAAACATACTTTTCTTTTGTAAATATGTACTTATGATACATAGAAACAACCAGACCACAGACAAATATCTAAGTATACTTGTCTGAGCCGGGAATCGAACCCGCAACCCTGTGTTTTGTACATATTTATCGATATTAGATGGGTATAATAATGGCACATCACTAGTTCTCTCGTGACTCGGTAATTTTGGGTCAAACTGTGTTCATACTGATTACATTGATTATAATGTAGTTTAGTCTGTTAGTTATTTTATTAATTATAGCTTCGCACGGCTTGTGCATTTAGCCAGTGTCAAGTTATATTTTGCATCAAACTATGACCCAATTTTTCATAAATCGGGCCTAAAGTGTTTCAAAACAGTCAAAGTCGTCATAGTCCGTCAAGTCAGGGGCTATAGTAAAGCGGTGGCAAGTTTACCATAACCTTAATAGGAGATTTGGAGGCAACGAGAAAACTTCATGTTTGACACTGATTTTTACTTTTACTACACTTGTGCACTTTCACAGAACTAAATTGAATAACATTCCACCAGAATTATACAATTCAACTCGGGTTACAACTAAGTTTCATGAAAATAAAACTGCAGCACGACATGTTGTTAACTCGTTCCCGCCAAAACTCCTAGTTTAGTCTGTGTGTTTATAACTTGTTATTATACAGAATTATTGGTAATTATACTAGCAAGCCGTTGAGGGCTACTTCTGTGCACCTAAACAAACAACTTTTGTTAACAGACTTTTGGAAATACGAACTTTTTTTGAAAAATTTGAAGTTAAGAGTTACCGTATTTTGAAGTAAGCGCTATTGGCGAAGGAGAACATCGTGATGAAACCCGCGGCTTAATTGTCTCCAGAAGTATTGATGACTTTCCTCTGGACATGGTCGACTAAGCTGAGAGGGTATAGGCGCTGTATAAATCATCTAGATTAGACGTAAAGGCCAATAAGTATTATTACTTAGTCGCGGGTTAGTTGGCTTCTTGAGGTGTATGGTTGCGGGTTCGATTCCCGCTTCGAATATTCGGTTAAATACTTTGGTTTCTAGTGTCTGGTATTTTAAGAGGATCACATAGGTACCGACAACATTTTTAATGAAATTTTCTATTTTAGAGGAAAGGGTACCGGCGCTCTCTCCATACAAACGTAGTCGACTGTTTCCTCTCTGGATAATGACACTGGAGCAAATATTTTTGTTGCATAAAACTCATAACTGCCATGACCATGCCCCTATGTTTTTTTTCATTAAATCTTAATTTCTATATTATTAATTAGAATCGCTTGAATAGTTTATTTTCTAGGCCTTACGTGTTTTATACTTATTGCAAAAAATATAACTTTTATAATAAAAATAATAACATCGTGCGAGCTTCGTACAGTCGTACCATATACATACGCGTTAAGCGAACGCTCGGCCGAGTTAGATGGTAGGCGGAGTGGGGGTGTTAGGTTTTATTTTCGTTACGGAATTTCTTGATTCGGTCGCCGCGCTCAAAGCCTGCGGTAAAAGCTATGCAATATCTTAAAAATAATAAAATACAAGAATGTTTTACGATCGTTATATTAATAACTACAAGCGCTTCACGGTTTCACCTGCATAACTCCCGATCCCGTGGGAATATCGGGATAAAAGTAGCCTATGTTACTCTCAATGAATCAACGTATCCTCGTACCAAGTTTCATCAAAATCTGTCCAGTAGTCTCGCAGCCAATTCGTTACAAACAAAAATCGAAATAAATCTTTCTTCTTTATAATATTAGTATAGATCAGATTAAGAATATTAAGTGAATAAATAATCAATTAATTAAAATAACCTACAAAAATTAACCGTTTCATAATCCAGTATTTTAATACAGGGTTATTGGTAATTATACTAGCAAGCCGTTGAGGGCTACTTCTATGCACCTAAACAAACAACTTTTGTTCTACGACTTTTGGAAATTCGTTTTTTTTTTTTAAATATTGAGATAAGGTTTACCTGAAAATCAGCTGTTCCATACATGAAGAGGCCATAAACCTTAAAATTATTTATTTTTTAAGTTTTGTCTACTGTTCTTACTGTGAATTGACATTAGTTATAAATAATCAGCTGTTTTTTTGTATTTAAATAACCTTAAAACATTCATATTATTTTTTCTAATTTCAAAAAGTTGTTTGTTTAGGTTCACAGAAGTAGAAGTACAAGTAGTTCTCAAGTAGAAGTAGTTCATTTTCTAATTATCATAGAAATTAAGATTTTAAATTAAAAAAAAACATAACCTAGGTGCATGGCCATGGCAGTTATAAGTTTTATGCAACAAAAATATTTGCTCTAGTGTCATTATTCAGGAAGGAAACAGTCGACTACGTTTGTATGGAGAGAGCCCCTGGTACCCTTTTCTCTTAAGACCTTTAAAATATAACTTGCCAGCGCCAACTCTTGTTTCCAACTTGATGTACCCAATCAGTACGAACAGGGTTGGATACAGATAGTTACCAATAACCCTGTATAGCTGTTGTTAAGAAGATCAGAGGTGCATAGTTAGCTACTTTCTTGTTTTAAGAGGGTTACATATCGGGTTCATTGACCAACTACAAAAAAAATCTGAATAAGTCACGTATTTTTTTTGACGTGACAACGTCTAATAAATTGGTGGAACGCGTGCATTTATAAAAAAGTGTCACGGTAATATTGTGTGACGTCATGCGGCATGGTAATATGACCAGACGCGTCACTGTAACTTAGGAAACAGAGTATTTAATAATAATATCGCTCATCTGAGCTTGTGTGACGAGTGACGAGTGACGGTAGAAGACTTATATAAAGGAAAATAAAGGAAAAAATATATTAAAGAAATAACAAAAAATCACAATTTTCATCCTTTTTATGACGTTATCACGTAAAATTATTGTCCATAAACCGATTGTTTTTTTTTCATACAATAATAAATAGCTCTTTTCTCCCCATATTATTGTCTGAATTCAGTGTTCCTTTTTGTATAATTAATTTATTTTAAACATGGCTTTTTTTTTTATCCGACTGCAGAAAAAGAGGTATTATTTCCAACAAATGTTCGAATATCCAAAAATCGTAGAACAAAGTTGATTATTAAGATGCAAAGAAGTAGCTCTGAGATCTTATTTTTTTTATTATTTTTGTATTCTCTGATTATTATTTATTTTTTCGTTTTTATTTTATACTAGCTGCGCCTCTTGGTTTTACCCACGTTAGTCCCAATCCCGTGGGAATATCGGGATAAAAAGTAGCCTATCCAGGTCTCCAGCTATCTACATACCAAGTTTGAACGCAATCGGTCCAGTAGTTTTTGCGTGAAGGAGTAACAAACACACACACACACACACACAACATTTCATATTTATAATATTAGAAGGACTAGTAATTTGCACTGGTCTGGTTAATAAATTAAAGGTAAGTTACAATAAATATCATGCATTTAATTGGTACGGAATTTGTCTATTGACCAGTGAAAAGTCGAAAAACAAAAAAAAAAAAAAATTCTGGACTGAATTTTTTAGGCAACCCATTTGCAATATAGTTTTTAACTTATTTAATTATTACATAGTATAAAACTAAGTAACTTTTCGCTGTCTGTCCTATATGCTTAGATCTTTAAAACTACGCAAAGGATTTTGATGCGGTTTATTTTAAAAGATAGAGTGATTCAAAAGGAAGGTATAAATGTATAACGCATGCATAAAATAGCCGGGCGAAGCCGGAGCGGATCGCTAGTTTAATCATACTAATATTATAAACTAGCAGCGCTCTGCGGTTTTACCCGCCTAACTCCCGATCCTGTGAGAATATCGGGATAAAAAGTAGCCTATAGCCTTCCTCGATAAATGGCCTATCCAACAATTTTTTTTTTCTGATTTTTGATTCGAATTTTTCAATTCGAATCAGTAAATCCTACGTGCGAATTTTTCAATTCGAATCAGTAGTTCCTGAAATATGCGCGTTCAAACAAACAAACAAACTCTTCAGCTTTATAATATTAGTATAGATAAAATAAATAAATAAATAGTAAATAAATAAATATTGCAGGACATTCCACACATCGCCATCTAGCCCCAAGCTAAGTACTAGACTTGTGTTATGGGTGCTAGACAACGGATATATTACTTATATACTTTTCTTTTGTAAATATATACTTATAATACATAGAAACAACCAGACCACAGACAAATATCTAAGCATAAATACTTGTCTGAGGCGGGAATCGAACCCGCAACCCTGTGTTTGGCAGTCCGGCATGGTGACCATTGTGCCAACTGGGTTGTCAAATGTCGTCAGATGTGAAAGTTTGTATGTTTGTTACTCCTTCACGCAAAAACTACTGGATACTTTTCATCCATTAAACAGCTCGACGAAGGTCATTCTTAAAGGCAACCCGTACTAATACACACCATCAAAAAACCTCAATGGTATGTAATACTCTTAATAAACAACTTAGCGCGGTCGTTAGCCTAGATATACATAAAACTAATGTCAATAACACTAACTAATAGTAGCTAATACATAATAGATAGGTAACGGTAAGTTTTTTTTGCCAATTCGTCATCCTACGTGCGAAATTGTGAAACTGGTGCGCAAGAGTCGATGTTGCAAGATTCACTGACCTCTATACGAATATACCAGTCGAATTTAAAATAAAATATTTTTTTTCAATCAGAGTTTATAATTTTAAACAATTTTTTTTTATTAATTATGGCTTCGCAAGGCTTGTGCATTTAGCCAGTGTCAAGTTATATTTTGCATTAAAATTAAGACCCGATTTTTCATAAATCGGGCCTAAAGTGTTTCAAAACAGTCAAAGTCGTCATAGTCCGTCAAGTCAGGGGCTATAGTAAAGCGGTGGCAAGTTTACCATAACCTTAATAGAAGATTTGGAGGCAACGAGAAAACTTCATGTTTGACACTGATTTTTACTTTCACTACACTTGTGCACCTTCACAGAACTAAATTGAATAACATTCCACCAGAATTATACAATTCAACTCGGGTTACAACTAAGTTTCATGAAAATAAAACTGCAATGCGACATGTTGTTAACTCGTTCCCTCCAAAAAACCAATTTTAAACAATTTAAAAACAATTTTTAAGCAATAAGATACCTGCGGGCAATAAGGGACAAAGGTTTTTTAAAAACTTTGACATCTGACAAAATAATCAATTGATTTGTTTTTCAAATTGACTAATTCGTCGTCCATGTAGAATTAGTAGACCAAGGAATTACATTATACCATACAAACTTTGCCCCCCTTTTTTACCCCCATCGTGATGAAACCCGCGGCTTAGTTGGCTCCGGAAGTATTGACAAGTTCTGTCCAGTCTATGGACCTTAATTAGATGTGAAAAAGATTTCGACAACTCGACTAACCTGTGGTGTTTCTGGTGGCCGTCCTTGTTGTGCACAACACTAAATACGAAGCTAGGAATCGTCTGGATGTCACTGTTCACTAATTTATACACGTAAAGTCAGTAAATCTTTAATTTTGATATTTTTGTGGACGTTATAATGTTCATATAACAATGGCGTTGAGGCAAGTGAAGTTTTTTCCGTGTGGGGGCGCCACTGTGCGCCGTCGTCACGAACGGAGCGCGCGCGATGATATTTTGGCGCGAAGAGACAAAATGTCTCAAAGGTCGAGTTGTCATGAACCCAACATTTCCCCCCACCGAAATCCGCGAGGATTTCCCAGTTACGATACCAAGGGGGGTTTAAATAAATCGTAAATAAAATAATAAATGGCAACAATTGGAATTACAAGTAATAGCTAGTGGACTGTATACTGTATTTAAATGTAAATAATTAAGAACTAACATACATATAAACTAATAGTAAGTACGTACATAAATGCTAAATAAATAGTTATATATAAATGGATTAGTCTGACTCCTCAGCCAAAGGAAGAGGACTCAACTTAGACACAGGCCGAGTAAACTCGCTGTGGTTAGCAGTGCGCACACTAACTACTCGCACGATGTCATCCGGGCCATAATGCAGTTGTGTGATTCTGCCTAAAGCCCATTTAAGGGGTGGAACTAAATCCGAATTTATTAATACCAAATCATTAACTTGAAGATTATGACGGTTGGTAAACCATTTTTGGCGCATTTGTAGCGTGTGCAAATAATCTCGTTTCCAAAGTTTCCAAAATCGCTGTGACATTTGTTGAACGGATTGCCAACGGTTCAATCTAGAACTAGACAGTTCTGTTATATCATATTCCGGTACGGATAGAAGCTCCCTACCTATAAGAAAATGAGACGGAGTCAGTACTTCAAATTCGTTCGGATCACTAGACAAAGCACAGAGGGGCCTTGAATTGAGCACAGCTTCTGCTCTCATAAAGAGTGTAGTAAGTTCCTCGAAAGCTAAGGCCCGGGAACCTACAGTACGTTTCAAAAGTAATTTAGCAGATTTAATTAACGCCTCGTAAATACCTCCGGAATTACTTCCCGCTGGCGGATTGAAACGCCATGTCACACCGCGGACTACAAAACCTTCGGATATTCTGTCAGCGTCAGTGTTTAAAAATTCAGTCACTTCTTTGAGCTGCTTGTTAGCAGAGACAAAGTTGGTACCGTTATCAGACACAATGGAGTAGCACAGACCTCTTCGTGCAGTAAAACGATCAAAACATGCGAGAAAACATTCTGCACTTAAAGAAGATAAAACCTCCAAATGAACGGCTCGTGTAGCACAGCACACGAAGACGCACAAATAAGATTTAAAAATACGAGCATTTTTACGAGTGGACTCCTTTGTGGGAAAAGGACCACCAATGTCAATACCCACGGTGTGAAAGACATGAACGTCGTTCGTTCGATACTTGGGCAACTCACCCATTATAGGTTGGGGACTCGAAGGAGAGACTTTAAAGCAAGAAATGCATTTTACGGTACGCGACCTAATGACACTACGCGCCGAAAGTATCCAATATTTTTGAACAATCAAACTTTGAAGGGTCCTAGGACCCACATGTAGATGCACTTTATGGTAATAGTCAATAAGTATTTTAGTAAAATTTGAATTTTTAGGTAGAAGCAAGGGGTGCTTCTTTCGAAATGATAAGGTTGACTGCGAAAGTCGACCCCCCACCCTGAGGAAATAGTCAGAATCGATAAAAGGGTTGAGCTTACGCAAAGAGGAGCTACACTGACTTTTCTTTGATAGCGCAACTAAATCATCAGAAAAATGATGATTTTGAATGACTCTAATTAAGACATCATGTGCTTTGCGAGTATCAGTTATCGTAAGAGATCGAGGTTCGATCACGGGAGCGCGACAGACTCGAACAAACTGATAACATCTCGCCACAACATTAATCAATTTATTAAAACTGGAGAACTTCTCGGTAAGTTTATACATTTCAGACGGTTCCGACTCCGAAGTTACCAAGGCAGTCTTTTGACATTTTAATTCTGGAGGGTCACAATTTCTAAACTCGTCTATGGCTCTAACTGGCCATTGTGACCTATCCAATTTTAGCCAGTCAGGACCATTTAGCCACTCGTGATTGCCCAGTAATGTGGATGGTAAAGCGCCACGCGAACAGATATCCGCGGGGTTGGATCCGCCACTGACGTGATACCAGCAATCGCTTGGAACACTGTTATGAATCTTGGATACTCTGGTCGAAACGAAAGTTTTCAACGTATAACTGGGAGTGTTAAGCCAGGCTAAAACAACGGAAGAATCCGTAAACAATGTGATGTCATTAATCGTAAGTCGATTCTGTAAAATAGATTGAACATATTTGACTAGTTTCGCTAAAAGATGTGCAGCCATAAGCTCGAGGCGAGGAATAGTTATGGTCTTTAAGGGAGCCACCTTAGATTTAGAAATTACTAAACTAACTTTGATCTCGCCGTCGTCGTTCCTTGAAAGGAGATACACAACCGCAGCATATCCAAGAGTAGAAGCGTCACAAAATCCTAGAATCTGACAGTAGGTATGACAAGCTACTTTGATATGTCGGTCATGTCGTATATTTGACAATAATGGAAGTTCCCTGACGTAAGACGTCCACTGCGACGCTAAGTCTGACGGTAAACTCTCATCCCAGCTTAGCTGACGAGCCCAGAGCTCCTGCATAAAACATTTAGCATAAAAGATACAAGGGGCTACAAAGCCAAGAGGATCAAATTGTCGGCCTATTTGAGACAATACTGTTCTTTTGGTCAAAGTCAAGCTGGGCAGATCAATATTGAAAGAAAAAGCATCGCAAGCGGGAAGCCACTGTAAACCTAGCACCTTGATGGACAGATTCTTGTCATCGTCGAATGCAATGGGCGTTTCGCGATGAGTTTCGTCTAACTGTTCTAGAACCTGTAGACAATTGCTAGACCACTTGCGGAGAAGGAAACCACCAGTCTGTAGAAGGTCTACGAGCTCGCGTTGAAGCTCAATAGCCTCGTCACGTGTGCTGACGGACCATAACAGATCATCCATGAAAAAGGCTGTCTTAAGAACGTGCGCCGCTCGCGGAAACCTGGTAGCCTCGTCATCCGCCAAGGTGTGCAAAACCTTAATAGCTAGATATGGACTACTAGCTACACCATATGTCACAGTATTCAGCTCAAATACTTGGATAGGTTGATCAGAAGCGTAACGCCATAGAATATGCTGATACGGACGTTGGCTTTGATCCACAATAATTTGGCGAAACATTTTGCAAATGTCGGCAGACAAACAAATCTCGTGAGTACGGAAGTTAATTAATAATTCATTAATATCAGCTTGAAGTTTTGGACCCGGTAAAACTAATGAATTAAGAGAAACATTATTCGACGTGGCTCCTGAAGCATCGAACACTACGCGATGAGAAGTTGTGGTACTCGTCGGTTTAACAATACAAAAATGTGGAATTAGATACTTGGATGTCGCGTTAGGCGCGTCACCAAGACAGGTCATATGGCCCAACTCTTCATACTCGCGCATAAACTTATGATATTGTAGTTTAAGCTCGGGATCTCGCTCTAACTTTGACTCAAGGTTCAGAAACCGACGTTTTGCCATAGCACTGGAGTCACCTAACTCGAGGCCGGGCCGAAAGGGGTATTTTACGATATATCGACCGGTTTCGTCACGCCTGTGCTCTTTAGTAAACAAGTACTCAGCAAGTTCGTCTTCTGGATCACGAGGTACATCGGAGGGTACATTCTCAATCTCCCAAAACGAGCGAACAATATGATCAAGATTAACGGCAAACCCACAGAACGCGCCATTTGACTTTGGAGTGACCACACGTTCAGAACCAGAAGAACTAAGTTCAGTCTGACCAAGAATGACATAACCGAAAATGGAGTTCATAGCTACAGGAAGACCATATTCACGAGGAAGTATCCTTTGACCGTCGTAAATGTATGGGAACAAATCACCTGCTAATAACATATCAACAGGTGCAGGTTTACAATAACTCGGGTCAGCTAACATGAGGTGCTGATATTCGTTAATAGTTTTGTTTGGTAAAGACAATGTAGGTAGATTACCAGCAATGTTTGTAACAATGACCGCGTCAGTTGACAAGATAGGACCACTACAGTGTCGTGGTTTAACATTGCAAGTAGTTAACCCAAACTCCTGCACAGGATTGCCACCTAGACCAACGGGATCAAAATTACACTTACGCCTTACCAGCCCTAGCCGTTTTGAACAGTCTTGAGTTATGTAGCTCGACATAGCGCCGCTGTCGATCAAAGCACGTACGGTGTGGTACTGTCCCCAACAATCTGCGACGTGGATGACCGCGGTGCCGAGCAAAACTGTCAATTTAGCCGAGCAGGTCAGCGTCACTGCACTAGAACTCGAGTTTGCAAAAGAATCTATATGCAGCGTGTGGTGATGCTTATTTTTGCAGATCGTACAGCGTACCTTAGACGGGCAGTCATCGAGAGAATGATCACGTAAACAATTTTCACACAATTTCATTTGTTTAACCTTCTCGAGCCGCTGCGCCGGCGTAAGGTCGATGTAATCGATACATCGATATATAGAATGCATCTTTTTACAATACAGACATTGCATGGATTTTGTAATTACAGCTTGGTCTGTAGTAACAGCAGCAACCGACAACGTAGGCCGCTGCGAACTTGTATAAATCGATTTTGTAGAAGGCTGATTGAGTACCTTCGACTTGTCTTGAGTATGCCGTACACTAGTTTTTGTGGAATTAGTAGCACACTTTGCCATTTCGAGATCGTCCACTTGATTTTCAATAAAAGTTATCAAATCGTCATATGTAGGTATTTTATTTTTGTCTAAGTCCCGTTCCAATTCACGCCTAGTCACGGGGTCGAGATTACGCAACGCAATATAAAACAATATAAAACCTGACAAATCTGGAAGATTAAGTGTGTTCAAAGCCTTAATATTTTCTTGAAATATTTCTAAAAACTTATACAATCCCGTAATCGATTCACTTGTTAAAGGTTTGAACTCAAATAATTTGTCAAGGTAGGTATTTGCTAACGCACGCTTATTTTCAAACCGTTTTTCTAAACTACTCCAAATAATATTGTAATTATCGGACGTTACTGGCATGGACTTAGCAATTGACAATGCGGGGCCGCTTACTACAGATAGTAAATAATAATATTTTTCAACATTAGCTAACTGTTTATTTTCATGAATTAATCGAACAAAGGTGTCACGAAATGTCGGCCAGTTTTCACGTTTACCGTCAAAAGGAAAAAGTTCTAGCTTCGGTAGTTTTACCTTGCAACTACCCTCGTTATTTTGTGATGAATTCGCTGGCTTCGCTACATCCTTGTTCAACAATTCAGCTACAGTACGAATTCGGAAATAAATCTGATCGAAACTTTCTAATTCGTGATAATTTGGAGTATATTTAGGTTCATACTTCCTTTTAAGCACGATAATACTCTTTACGCTATCTTCATACTTTTTACGCCAAGAGGGTAACTCACTCAATCGAGCTTGGAAATCACCTAACAACTCGGTTTTGTCACATACTTTTTTGGAAATTTCGTACAGAGTTTGTAATCTTAGAAAACACATTTCTTTTGTCGTAATATGAGGTTGTAGCAACTCATCATATTCGTCTGCACCGCTGTCAGACTCCACATCTACGGCTTCATCCTTTTTTGGTGGCATTTTGTACCAATTAAAGTGGAAAAACACGGAACAACTGCAATATGGCGGCCGGTAAAAACAAGTTTACGTAATTAATTTCGAAAATTGACTACTTGAAATTCAATATAAATTATGTTCTGATTGTTATTGTTGTGTTCAGGAGACGAAATAAATAGGTTCTGCGAAATAATATTCGGGATAGGTCTTATACTTTTTGAGCTAGCCACGAAAATATGCAGCACGAAGGCGCCGCGTGATAACCTAACACGGCGGCAAATAACAATAATATACGTATAAATACGGGTTAAATACACTAAATACCATGGAATAGAATAATGGATTAGCTGTATTGATAACGTAACTGGGTCATTCGCGTTCGAAGTACCAAATGTCCAGTCTATGGACCTTAATTAGATGTGAAAAAGATTTCGACAACTCGACTAACCTGTGGTGTTTCTGGTGGCCGTCCTTGTTGTGCACAACACTAAATACGAAGCTAGGAATCGTCTGGATGTCACTGTTCACTAATTTATACACGTAAAGTCAGTAAATCTTTAATTTTGATATTTTTGTGGACGTTATAATGTTCATATAACAATGGCGTTGAGGCAAGTGAAGTTTTTTCCGTGTGGGGGCGCCACTGTGCGCCGTCGTCACGAACGGAGCGCGCGCGATGATATTTTGGCGCGAAGAGACAAAATGTCTCAAAGGTCGAGTTGTCATGAACCCAACAAGTTCTCTCCTCTGGACATGGTCCACTAAGCTGAGAGGGTAGTAGGTGCTGGGCAAGCCTACTCCATCCTCACGCAAAAAGGACCCAATTAAAAAAAAAAAGAGTCTAGTTGCGGAAAAAAGCCCGTATGCATACATACATACCCCCTAGGGGATAGTATTTTGGAAAATCCTTTCTTATCGGATGCCTACGTCATACAAAGAACACACCCTCCAAGTTTTAGGTCTCTACGATCAGCGCCTTTAGGCTGTGCGTTGATCCGTCAGTCAGTCAGTCAGGACAAAGCATTTTATATGTAGTACCTATAGATTTATTTTAAAGTAAGGTACCGGCGACAAACCACGGCCGGCGCGTAACAAGGCCCACTAAAAAATCACACTTCTAACAGCTTTTTTTTACATTTTACTTAAGCTATAAAGAACCATTAGAAAAGTTAACATAAATAAAAATTAATAAATAAATATCCACCATCTTGTCAGTAGGAGAGATTCAGATTAGCGACTTGAACTGCGTCGCTCATTAAGCAAAAATGTATCTACCACACTATTAAATTCTGCACAAGATGGGTTACTTTTTGAACAAAACTTATGTTAAATGTGGAAATAAGTGTTGCCATTTTATTAAAAAATAACAATTTTATATGGAAATCCGTAAAAAATAACGTAGGAGTGTAATAAGGACCACTTAAGATTTCGTTAGTCGAATAAAGAGAAAATTATTTATTGTTTAATATTTTGTTTCTATTTTGGATAATATCAAGTTACGCATGCATTTAAATAAATATGATTGTTTAGTTGGTATTAAGTCGAAAAACTTTGTTTTTTACTATTTTTAGATGCCATATTATATTTAATAAGGGCTACCCCCTGTTTTTATCCTTATATTATGCTTAGGGTAAAAACGTGATTTTTTAGCTTAATAATTTTTTAAGATAAAACGAACTGGAAAATTAATATTTTATGTTAATTATTTACTTAGTTTGATTTTTTAAGATGACCCTTGTTAACTCACCGTGATTATTTTAAAAACCTTGATATAAGTGATGCATGTTTTTTCAGATTGTCAATAAAGCAAATATTTATGTATAACTAGCAAACCCGGCGAACTCCGTTTCGCCACCAGATTTTCTTGAATTTTCTTTGCTATAAACCTCACGGAGCCCGAGACCTTTCCAACGAAAGCAAAACCGTGGAAATCGGTTCGTGCGTTCTGGAGTTATAGCGTCAGGGAGGAAAACCCGACTTATTTTTATATATTAGATGAAATAATTTTAAGTAATTTTCCCTTTTTTTAGCCGACTTCAAAAAAGGAGGAGGTTTTCAATTCGTCGCGTATTTATATATTTTTTTACGTACGAGTATGTTCGTTTACGAAATATATCGTTTTCAATAAAGGTGGCCCTCATTTGTCGAAGGGAAGCTTAGTTTCCCTAATAAGTTTTTAATTAAGGAAACAGATGGCTCTTATATATATTTTTTCGTGTTTTTTGACTTACATCGTCTTTTCTAGATTTGAGTATAATGTAAGATGTAGATATGCAATATGCACTTATAATTATTAATAAGATATTCATTCGATTTTTATCACAGTTAAATGAAAATAATTAATGAACTTGATAGTAAAGTAGTCAAGATATACCAATTTTTTTATTAATAAGTCAGGAAATTATTAGTTTAACTTATGATCATTTTATGTACCTAAAATATATCTATATATATAAAAGAAAGTCGTGTTAGTTACACCACTTATAACTCAAGAACGGCAGAACAGATTTGGGTGAAAATTGGTAGGGAGGTAGCTTAGAGCCAGGAGACGGACATAAGATACTTTTTATCCCAATATGCCCACGGGATCGGGACTTACGCGGGTGAAACCGCGGGGCGCAGCTAGTTTTTTTATGAAATTTTCCTTCCAGGGTAATAACAGGAAGTTTTTACCCCTAAATTGCAACAAAATGTTATGTTATTGATTTGAATTGCTTGAATAGTTTGTAGGCGCCAGTTTCTAGGCACCACATCTTAAAAAAAGTATACCTAACTTTAACTTGAAAGTTTAAGTGTTTAATTAAAATACAAGCCTAGTTTATAATTAACTCCCGATCCCGTGGGAATACCGGGATAAAAAGTAGCCTATAGCCTTCCTCGATAAATGGCCTATCCAACACAAAACGAATTTTTCAATCCGAACTAGTAGGTCCTGAGGTTAGCGCGTTCAAACAAACAAACAAACAAACTCTTCAGCTTTACAATCTTCTATATAAATAAAAATGAATTGTTGTTCGTTAGTCTGATTAAAACTCGAGAACGGCTGAACGGATTTATCTTATCTTAGTCTTGAAATGTTCGTGGAGGTCTAGGGAAGGTTTAAAAGGCGAGAAAAAATCGAATAACCGAAATTCCCACGGGATCGGGACTTACGCGGGTGAAACCGCGGGGCGCAGCTAGTATTAAATATATACTTATTATACATAGAAACAACCAGACTACATGGGGAAGTACATGGTATGTGGACCCTTTATAACAACTGTTTGAAGCGTAAAATTAACATATCACGGCGCATGCGTGATGAAGTAATTGTATTTAAGCTGTGTATAGACTTGATGGAAATAACGTGGCGATAACGTCTAATAAATTAATGGAATATCCCCATTCAATACAAAAGTGTCATGTTCCGGTAACATGACGCGTCCGTTCCCGTTATGAAACAAGGGTATTTTATAATAATAGCGCTCATCTGGGCTTGTTTTATGGTGACGACTGACGAATAGAAGAGTTATGTAAAGTAAAAAAATATATAAAAGAAAAAAAAGGAACAGTAATTTATAGGAATAATAAAGAATATATCAATTTTTCATCGTTTTCTTCTGACGTCATCAAGTAAAATGGTCGTCCGTAAAACGACTTTACAGACAACCATTTTTTAAGGGATCGGAACCTCAAGAGAAGAAGGCCTTATGGGATCATTCGGTTGTCCATCTGACAACTGTCTGTCTGTCAAGACCCTTTTTCTCAAGAATGGGGAGGGAGTTTTGGCGGGAACGAGTTAACAACATGTCGTGCTGCAGTTTTATTTTCATGAAACTTAGTTGTAACCCGAGTTGAATTGTATAATTCTGGTGGAATGTTATTCAATTTAGTTCTGTGAAAGTGCACAAGTGTAGTGAAAGTAAAAATCAGTGTCAAACATGAAGTTTTCTTGTTGCCCCCAAATCTCCTATTAAGGTTATGGTAAACTTGCCACCGCTTTACTATAGCCCCTGATTTGACGGACTATGACGACTTTGACTGTTTTGAAACACTTTAGGCCCGATTTATGAAAAATCGGGTCATAATTCGATGCAAAATATAACTTGACACTGGCTAAATGCACAAGCCGTGCGAAGCCATAATTAATAGAAAAAAAAAGAATGGGGAGAGATAATAAGTTAAAATTTATATCGTAATGGTAAGAAGCCCTTCTAACCATTACGATATAAATTTTAACTTTAACTAAAAGTATTTTTTATTAAATAAAACCTTATTATTAGTGATTGAATAACAAGAAAATAAACAATGTAATTGTTTTTCGTATTGACAATAAAGAAAATATTTTTCTAATAACTTTTAGGAGGTGGCTGGAAGCTCTCATTACTCACAGATATGTTATACTTAAGTTTATAGATGATATTATATACAGTTACACGGGTCAAACCGTTGGGCGCAGCTAGTAGTCATACGTCCTGACCCGTTAGCTTGGGGCTAGATGGTTCCACACATCTAGCCCCAAGCTAAGTAACTAGACTTGTGTTATGGGTGCTAGACAACTCATATACTACTTATATTTTTTCTTTTGTAAATATATACTTATAATGCATAGAAACAACCAGACCACAGACAAATATCTAAGCATAAATAATTGTCTGAGGCGGGAATCGAACCCACAACCCTGTGTTTGGCAGTCCGGCATGGTGACCATTGTGCCAACTGGGCCGTCAAATATATTTATAGATAGATAGATAGATAAGTAGGTACATGCTTTATTGTCAATCTGAAAAACAATTCATTTGTTTATTTTCTTGTTATTTTGCCCTTATTATTAACCAGGTACCTTATTATTTCGATTTAAATTTGTGAGTCCCAAAAGCGTCAATTTTCAACTTTTTTTTGTTTTTCGTAAATTATACCTTTAGGTACTTGTGCTGTAAGATCTTGTTTTTACGACTTTTTTTGCAACCGTGTAGACTTTACCTAAGTATAATTTTATTCATTTAAAGTAATCTAAGCGAAACGAAACAAAACTTTACAGTTCCTCGCCACACGCAAGGTTTAATAAAATGATGATCATTACGAACTTTTTGTACAATTTCGACCGAAAATGCCGGGTTTTTTTTTTCCCAAGACTTTCAATAAATACGTAGACTGGACATGGTAACAATTGTACTTGTATACGGGCTGTTTTCCGCAATTAGACCTTTTTTGCGTGAGGATGGAGTAGGCTTGCCCAGCACCTACTACCCTCTCAGCTTAGTCGACCATGTCCAGAGGAGAGAACTTGTCAATACTTCTGCAGCCAACTAAGCCGCGGGTTTCATCACGATGTTTTCCTTCACCGTAAGAGCAATGTCAATTGGGGCATATAAATTTTTCTTAAAAAAAATTCCAGTGGTCGGCCGGGATTCGAACCCACGACCGTCAGAATGAAAGTCGGGGTATCGACCACTAAGCCAACACCACTCTTATTTTCCGCAGAAAATAAAAACAATCCGCGGTGCACTTTGACACCCATACTTATCGATAGAGGGCATTGAGACGAACAAATAATGCCACATAAAACCTCTAAAGCGTTTTGGAAACGAGATATTTATCGTATACTAGCTGCGCCCCGCGGTTTCACCCGCGTAAGTTCCGATCCCGTGCCCTCGGGATAAAAAGTCTCCAGCTATCTAGCTACCGAGTTTCATCGCAATCGGTCCAGTAGATTTTGCGTGAAGGAGTAACAAACACACACACATACACACGCACACACAAACTTTCACATTTATAATATTAGTAGGATTTATAAAATATTTAGTTTGGTATGAAAGCATTATTTTATTGATGCCCTTCATTTAATGTTGGAAAATCATAGGACATCAAGTTTCTTTAAATATCCTGTTTCCGAGACGCTTAAGAGGAATAGTGAATAGGCAATATTTATTCTTCTTGTGGCTCTCTATTGATTGGTACCCAAACCTAAGGGGTATTGCGCAAAAAAAAATATTATGCCACGCTCCCATAAGTGTCTAGACCCCTTTTTATTTGTATAACAAAATGTCCTTATGCCATCTCTATTTATAGTAATTAATGTCTCTGGTTTTTTGTCAGTTTTTGGTTTACTTAGCTTAGTAGGTAAGTAATTGAATTTGTGGTTTGAGTCATATTTTACTAAGTGTGGTTATTAAATTTGTTGAAGATGACTCTGAAACTACTGGACTGATTTTGATGAAACTTGGTTTTAGAATACATTAATTAAATGAAAATATCATAGGCTACTTTATATTTCAATATTGCCACAAAAAGCGTTTGGGCGCATAATGTTAAAAGCGCAAAATGATAACGACTGGCAAAATGGTAAAAGATCAAAATATTAAAAGAGCAAAATGTTAATAGAGCAAAATGATAAAGGAGCAAAATGGTAAAAGCGCACAAAGTTAAAAGAGCAAAATGGTAAAAGCGCAGAATGGTAAAAAATTCAGTTGTATAGTATATTAGATGCAGGAATACATTTAATTCATTTTGTCGAATTGTGACCCCCTAACAGGAAAAATATAAATAAAACGTGCATAGTCTTTGGAAAACGTTTATTTTCGAAATGGAATAATCAACAGTCATTATTTATCATCATCAAAATGAAATAATATTTTTAATGTTCATAATGACGCAGTACTTATGACAATTATTATCAGAATAAAATAAAGAGAACCTACTATTTATATTATTATTATTAGTGAAGAAATTATCTTGAATTACCTTTGTAGTATAAGATTTAAAAATAAAAGATAAGTGACAAATTAAACCATGAAAATAAAAATTGTCAAAATAAATAATCAACATTATTAATAGGTATATGAAATAATAATATTTTTTAATATTCATAATGACATCTGCTACTAATCATTTTCAGAATCAAAAAAAGAAGTATTATCTTGAACTACCTTTGCTTTGTAGTACTTATAAAATAAAAAAAAATAAAAAAAATCGTACGTAGATATTTATCGATATTTTCTTGTTTTAATTATTTGAAATAAGTCTCAAAAAGATTACTTGTTTAAGGAACTTGGCAATGGTGATTGTCTTCAATTTTTTCAAATATCGTCGATAATTTCTATCAAATTTAATATCACAAAGCTTTCTCTTATTTTTTCTCCATAATTTAAATAGGGAGTCTTTTATTCGTACATCCCAGAATTTAGCCTCTTTTCTCAATTTAGAAATAAACAGATACAAATTAGGTTTTTTTGGTATTCTGCAATTAAGACGGTGGTGCCACCCTTCAAGGGCGTTGGTGGTCCTATGCCGCTCTTCAGCACAACTTAACGTACTTGCTGGTAGATAAGGGTACCAAGTTTTCTCAAAGTAAGATCGAAAGCGTCTCATTTCAAGTGAATCTGGTGCAGTAGCTAATATATGCTGCCACGTCTCGTGAATACGGCTTGCAGGTACAAGAGGTATTATTTAATTTCAATTTCTTTGATTTTCTCCATACTGCATCATTGTAGTGATGGTAGCAACCGCTAAGTTTTGCTGCAGGAAATACTCTTGATACAGCGTTGAGAATACCGATCTCGTAATCTGATTTAAATGATTTCATTTTCCATTGTAATATCTGTTTCGAGATGGTGAACAATCGTTCATATAATGCCTCGGTTTTATTCATCAGAAGGGCATATGCAACTGGTACAATACGCGTGCGGGAGTCACTGGAGCCAATATCCAAATGTATTGTAAATAACTGATAAAACGGTCGAGGAGTCGTTCGAAATGTACCATCTGCGTAATACTTTCCAAGTCTTTTCGTCACTTTTTTCGCCTGATTTGTTATAAAAAGTAATATTTCGTCGTCTTGGTGTATTAAAAAATTACTAGCTAAAGCTTCAGGTACAGTTATAGTTCCCGAATCACTGTGAGTTAATACATCGGTCCCCAAATACTTTTTGCGAGCACGGCGTAAAGTATCTTTAACGGAGCTATAAGAAATCCTTACGTCATCTTTACCTTCGTTTTCCATACTTTCGAAATTTCTTTTTTCTACAGTCTTTTGAATGGGCCCAAGGTCTTTACACACTGCTTCCTTCAAAATCTGTTTCTCCTTATACACTTCGTTCTCTAAAGGATCCGCTTGGCATGTATGGACATTGGACAGATTCTCTTAGTATTTTTCTGTTCGATTCGTCCATAGTGACTGACGCACAGCATAAATCCCTTTCGGTGCATCTCCATAAAGTTGTTCCGCTTTTGTTGGTTAATTGTTTATTATATCTGTATTCGCCGCGAAGTAGTGTTAAGTAACCTTTTTGATTTTTCACAAACTCAAAATTTTGGTCAGTCATCGTGATAAATCGTTTTTACTAATCGCAAAATGTAAAAAAATATCTCACATTTATTCAGAAACTTCACAACAAATAATTAACTGTGATTAAAATATAAGATACTCGCAGAATAATGAATGTCAAGTAGTACTTTTCTTAGAAACTGTCACAAACCTTTATTAAACTACCCACAAAATTTTAAGAAGACGATGCGTTTTATTTTTGCAAATACAATAACCGTTTGATTAACAATATGGGACTTAAGTTATAGAACATTATTAGAATAGGAAAATACTATGGAATAATCCTGTTGTTTTATTGACAATTATAATGTTACTATTACTGATAGACACAGTATAAAACTAATATTGATTGAGAATAAATGGAAATAAAATAATTTTTATCACAGTTGCTCGTAAAGTAGATCTGTGCAATTCGAAATTAATCGTATCGAAAAATGAATTTAATGTAATCCTGCAGCTAATATACTATACAACTGAATTTTTTACCATTCTGCGCTTTTACCATTTTGCTCTTTTAACTTTGTGCGCTTTTACCATTTTGCTCCTTTATCATTTTGCTCTATTAACATTTTGCTCTTTTAACATTTTGCTCTTTTACCATTTTGCCAGTCGTTATCATTTTGCGCTTTTAACATTATGCGCCCAAACGCACAAAAAGTAACTTATTTAAGTAAAACCTCGAAGCGCTGCTAGTAAAACTATAAAGATTAAAGATTTTTTTGTTTTGTTTGTAACAATAAGGCTCTGAAACTACTGGACCGATTTAGATGAAACTTGTTACAAGAATACATTAGTTCATTAAGAGTAATAAACTACTTTTTATCTTTATATTCCGTGTTCCGTCTTTATAATCTGGGTTATCTTATAAAATAGTGTCTTATTATACTTAATTATTATTATTATGTGAATTAATTTTTATCTTTATCTGTTCTAATTATTACTGTAACATAAAAGGAGCTTTTATATTCGCATTTAGGATTACAGTCTAAATCATAACCTGTTATTGTATACTTTCCTACTTTTTGTGATTGTAATCTGCTGTGTGAATTATTAATAAAAAAATAAAAAAAAAACCCTTAGGATTGATTACAAATAACGCGGGTAAAACCGAGGACCGTTCCTATATTTGACGATGAAATATTTTTGTTTTTACAAATATTCTTCTAAACTACTAAACCAATTTTGATGAAACTTTATAAAAAGATACATTAATTTATTAGAAGTAATATAGGCTACTTTTCATACCCATATTCTCACAAAATTACCTACAACTTACGCGCTTAGACCCGCAGAGTCATAGAGTATACTTAAAATTATTATTAGAAAAGATTTCATTGTTTGTTTCCATTGAATTAACTCCGAAACTATTAAACCAATTTAATTGAAACTTAGTATAAAGATACATTAATTCAGTGACAGTAACATAATTTACTTTTTATCATAATATTCCCACGGGACCGGGAGTTACGCGGGTGAAACCGCGAAGTGCTGATAGTAAAATAATGATAAAGAGGAAAGATTTTTATTTGTCGAATAGGCTCCAAAACTACTGAACCGATTTAGATGAAACTTGATACGAAGATACATTGATTCAGTGACAGTAACATAGGCTACTATTTATCCCGATATTCCCACGGGATCAGGAGTTACGCGGGTAAAACCGCAGTGCGACAGTAATCAATAAAACTGTCATTGACAACCTACCTACATCTGATAGAACTGGTTATACCAATCCCACGTTAGTGCAAACAATGTGTACTGACCTTTTGCCAAGGCTGCGTGGATGACACACAGACACCCGATCACCTTTAGTAACATCATCTTGTTGATTTTTTACTTGGTTTATCTGAAAAAGAAATAAAAAACGACTTAGAGTAGTTTAAAAGAGTAGGGGATTTGCAATAATAAAAGTCAAAAGTAGGTTCTGTTAAAAATTAACTCATATCTGTCAAAAGTTGGCTCATTATCTGTAAAAAGTGGACTCACTAAGTGACGTCATATCTGTTAACAGTGAGTTCAATATCTGTCAAAAGTAGGCTCATATCTGATATTGAGCAGATATTGACAGATATTGAGCCCACTATTTGTCAATAGTGGGCTAAATATCTGTCAAAAGCATCAAAAGTAGGCTCATATCTGTGACGTCATATTTGTCAAAAGTGGGCTCAATATCTGTCAAAAGCATCAAAAGTAGGCTCATATCTGTCACAAGTGACGTCATATTTATCAATAGTGGGCTCAATATCTGTCAAAACCATCAAAAGTAGGCTCATATCTGTCAAAAGTGACGTCATATTTGTCAATAGTGGGCTCAACATCTGTCAAAAGCATCAAAAGTAGGCTCATATCTGTCACAAGTGACGTCATATTTATCAATAGTGGGCTCAATATCTGTCAAAACCATCAAAAGTAGGCTCATATCTGTCAAAAGTGACGTCATATTTGTCAAAAGCGGGCTCAATATATGTCAAAACCATCAATAGTAGGCTCGGATCTGTCAAAGTGACGTCATATTTGTCAAAAGTGGGCTCAATATCTGTCAAAACCATCAAAAGTAGGCTCGTATCTGTCAAAAGTGACGTCATATTTGTCAATAGTGGGCTCAGTGGCGTCATATCTGTCAAAAGTGGGCACTGTAGATAAATAGGTAAGTGGGCTCATTATTATGTTAAAAGTGGGCTCAGTATCTGTCAAAAGCGACGTCATGTCAGTCAAAGTGGGCTCATATCCGTCGAAAGAAGGCACATATATGTTAAAAATGAGCTCAGTATCTATAAAAAAATAGGCTAATATCTGTCAAATGTCATTCTATCCAAAAGTGTGCTCAAATCTATTAAAATTGGACTCATATCTGTCAAAAGTAGGCTCATACCAGTCAAACTCTGCCTAAAATCACTAGCAACTTAAAACTCAAATAAAAAACCTAATAACTTAAAAAAAGCTATGTAAAAACCATAACAACATATACCGCTAAACTAAGCTTATTTGTACGCATCGTCGCATCCCACCGGACCGTAGCGGGTTCGATTCCCGGCACCGTTCGTTCGTAATTAAAATAATGATACATTAACATCAACTATGAACAATTAAATGTTTACATTCTCAAAGGTGGGAAGTTATCGTTATCAAATTGGTTCATCAAAAATGATACAGCAGTTACGATTTAATAATAACATACAATAACAATTTAAAAAATATTTTTCCTAGTTAAATGTTTTCTTTGTAATTAGTAAAAAATATTTTTTATGACTTCATATAGAGAAGGATTCTCAATTCGTTGCGTATGATTTTATGGGAACAAACCAGTCGAGAAAAAACGTAACGCGTTACGAAAACATGAAACGAAAAACCGTAAAAGAAAGCGAGTATGAAGGAGACCGATCTCCCACATACATATAAATGAAAACAAAAAAGGTAAAGCGACCTCGTTCCAAATGAGTGTTTCGTGACACGTTCATTGTTTTACAGATTACTCAAAGACTGCTAAACCGATTGAGATGAATCTCTTTTTGTTAAAACGACAACTAATTGGACATAAGGTGTAGCTTTTTTATTCCAGACCCGGGTAAAACTGCGTAGCTTATCACTACATCCTACTAATATTATAAATGTGAAAGTATGTGTGTGTGTGTGTGTATGTTAATCCTTCACGCTAAAGCCACTGGACTGATTGCGATGAAACTCGGTATGTAGATAGCTGGAGACCTGGATTAACACAAAAGTAGCCTAATTTTTATCCCGATATTCCCACGGGATCGGGACTTATGCGGGTAAAACAGCGGGGCGCATCTGTATTAGATAAAGAAAATGTTGTCTGTAAAGTCGGTTTACGGACGATAATTTTACGTGAATAAGAAAAAGGTGAAAAATTTAGTATTTTTTTGTTTATCCAATTTTTTTTCATATTTATTCCTTTTTTTATTTTTTTCCCCTTTTTTTCCTTTTATAAGTGTTCTATTCGTCACTAGTCACCATAACACAAGCCCCGATGAGCGATATTATTATTAAACAATATAAAACCAAACACGAGACGCGTAACGTTAACCGGAACATGACGGCGGCGGCGCGGGCGTCATGTTCATACCATGACGCATGACGTCACACTTTTTTGTGAATGCAAGTGTTCATCAATTTAATAGACGTTATCACGTCAAAAAAGTCCTCTGCCGCGTCTATCTGTCTGTCTGTTTGCTATAAATTAAAAAACCTCTGCACCGATTTTCATGCTGTTTACACAAATGGATAGAGTGGTTCTCTAAGGTTTTAGTATCTATACTTATATTATATAAAGCTGAAGAGTTTGTGTGTTTGTTTGGTTGTTTATTTGTTTGAACGCGCTAATCTCAGGAACTACTGGTTCGAATTGAAAAATTATTTTTGTGTTGGATAGTCCATTTATCGAGGAAGGCTATAGGCTACTTTTTATCCCGATATTCCCACGGGATCGGGAGTTACGCGGGTGAAACCGCGGAGCGCTGCTAGTAGGTAATTAAAAATGATGATTTGTTTCTAGAATCGATAAAACAATCCATATAAAAGACATCACCGTGATCACTAGCTATTAATAATTGCTCGTTCTCTTACTACATTAGTTAAGAGTATCACATACTGTACAAGCCATAGATCGTACTCAGCATCTCGCAATGTCATTGTGATGTCGTTGCCGCGTGCTCGCAGAAATATCAACACTAACCTTATTTTAAGGCCAGGTGCCAATAAAGCTACCAAATTCGACCTTTGTTTTAAGCAACTCTAAGTAATCAAATACTCTTTTTTTGTTATTTGGATATAAATGGATATTGTAGTTTAATAACCATATTTTTGTTTATTGTGGTTGAAAATATGATATGAACAACTTCGTTCGATAGTAAAAATGTTAGAAAACAGAGAATTATTAGATCGTTTATCGGGTTTTATTCAAAAATAGTTAACGTTTGTTTCTAAAAATGAATCAAATGATAGGTTTTGAGCTCTAGGAACTATATTTGTGGATAATAATGCTAAAATGTTTTGCATATCGATCAAATATAACAGTTAGCACGCAGCACGCTACGTCTTTGAGAGCGGGGGCTAAGGTAATGTGAATACCTACACACGGTACTGGAAGAGCGCCTTAAGGGTTTCGTAAACAAAGGGTACATGGACTTTAAAAAAAAATCTAAGACAGAGAATCTGTCAATCTGTCTGTCTGTCACCAGTCTGTATCTCATGAACCGTGATAGCTAGAGAGTTGATAATATCTTCGCAGATTATGTATTTCTGTTGCCGCTATAACAACAAATACTAAGAAGTCGGTTAAAAACAATATAATAGTATCCGCGAGTCCGACTCGCACTTGACCGGCTTTATTTAGTAGGTACTAGCTGGGTCCCGCGGTTACACCAGCATAAGTCCCGATCCCGTGGGTATATCAGTACATAAAGTAGCCAATATGTTAATCCAGGTCTCCATATATCTACATACCGAATTTCATTGCAATCGGCTTAGTAGTTTTAGCATGAAGGAGTAACAAACATACATACACACACACGCACAAACTTTCACATTTATAATATGAGTAGGATTATTATGTCATAGTTGATCAATATCTTAATATATATAAATCTCGTGTCACAATGTTTGTCCTCAATGGACTCCTAAACCACTTAACCGATTATAATAAAATTCGCACACCATGTGCAGTTCGATCCAACTTGAGAGATAGGATAGTTTAAATCTCAAATTATAGTCGCAAAATCTACTATTTCTACGCGGACGAAGTCGCGGGCAATAGCTAGTATTTTATCGGTTTAGTGGTTTTACTATTAACTATCATACAAAAGGACCGTACCGGACCAATAACATTTTTTGAAAGTATTTTCGTTTCATACATTTTTCCATCTATTGTTGCAACAAAATATTATGTTATTAATGCCAATCGCTTGAATAGTGTATATTCTAGGCTTAGCTTTTATCGCGGGCTTTGAGCTCGGCGACCGAATCAAGAAATTCCGTACCGAAAATAAAACCTAACACCTCCCAACTCCGCCCACCATGTAGCTCGGCCATGCGTTCACTTAACGTGTATGTATATGGTACGACTGTACGAAGCTCGCACGATGGAATAGCTTTATTTTTTGGTTTTTTTTGTTTATAACGATTAAGCTCCGAAACTACTGGACCAATTTTGATTAAACTTGGTATGAGGATACATCAATTCATTGGTAGTGTCAAGTTCAGTCATAGGCTACTTTTTATTTCAATATTTTTACGGAATCGGAAGTTATGTGGATGAAAGCGCGGAACGCTGCTTGTTTTTTTTTAAAGTATAAGATTTTAATTAACAACTTACAAGTAATAAAAAAAAATAAGAATTATAAGCTCAGTTTATAATTAATTAATTACATAAAAAAAAGAAACATCAAAATCGGACAAAGGGGAGGAAACAGTTATTTATTCTTGTTTCAAAAAGTGCGTAGTATGTAATACTCTTAATACTTTATTACGTCATAAGCTAAGTAATTTCTTGTTTTATGTTTTCTTAATAACGGCTTAGGTAATGTTGCATATTGCCAATTTCAATGAATTCAATAAACCTATTTGTTGGCTACCGAGAGTTAAAATGTCATTTTTCTGACGCGTAGTACTTTCCAATTTTTTTCTTTCATAAGAACCTTCTCCTAACAATAACAAATACAACAAAAAAAGAATTAGCGAAATCGGTCCAGCCGTTTAGGCGTGATGCGCTTACCAACACATTTTGCCATTCATTTTTATATTATAGATGGAGCAATACCTGAGCATTAGACCGCTAAAGCGTCTCGGAAAATGTGTATATCCTTTGGGATTATTTCGGATGTTTGTCGGTAATTAACGGTTTTTAATTTTCTGCGTAAAACGAATAAAAAAATGACATTTCAAATTTCAACGACGAACGATTCAACAATACAGAAAAGTGGTGTTTTTTATTTTAAATAAGTTTACAATCAATACCTTACCAATCATACGCCTTTCGGCCTTCATCGATAACACACGCTCGTCTGTGTCTAAGTTGTTTCCACAGTTTCTCAAACTTTTTCGCGTTCGTCATGTACTCGTGCGCCAGTTGTAAAACTCCTTTTTCGGATGGTGCACTGTGCTCCGTGTGCAGGCGTCATTTTGATTTTCAATGTTCGGGCATCACGGAGGCAGGCTACCGCAAATTGGGTGAGAGAAAGAGCAGCTGGCGCTGCCCCCAGTGCAAATCAAGCCCGCGCCCCTCTCCATCACCATCCCCCGCGGTAGTCTCATCGTCTCCAGCGGCAACCTCGCCTATACCCAATCTTCAGTTGGACAACATGCAGAGCCAGCTTAGCATTATTACTCAGAAGCTGACCCCCTTGTCTACACTGGTTGATGACGTCAGGGCCCTTCGCTCAGAAGTGAGCAGTCTGAGGGATTCTCTGGAAATGGCGCATGGACTCATCGACAAATTTTCCGGTGCTGTAAAGAGCCTAGAGAACAAAGTGGGAAAGGTGGAAGGCCTCGCAAATGCTGTCCCAGTGATCCAGTCTGAAATCGACCTTCTGAAACAGCAGCTGGAAGAGAGGGATCAATGGGCTCGTTCCAATAACGTGGAGATTCGAGGCGTTCCTCTAAAGAAGAATGAGAATCTGTTTGTCATTGCAGAGGAGATTGGCAGAATTGGTAATTGTTTTGTTAAGAAAGAAGATATCAATTACATCGCAAGGATACCTACAAGAGTGCCCAATGTTGAGAAGCCCATATTAATATCTTTCAACAATAGATACAAAAAAGAAGAGTTTGTGTCCTTGTCGCGTCAAAGCAAGAAGCTAGTCCTATCCAGTTTGGGTTTTTCTAGCGACAAGCGGTTTTATGTCAATGATCACTTGACCCAGCGTAATAAGAATATTTTATCTAAAGCTAAATCCTTGGCTAAAGAGCACAATTTTCAATATGTCTGGGTCAAGCATTCAAAAATCATGGCACGAAAATCAGATTCTTCCCCCATTATCTATATAAAGTCAGAAAACGATTTAGTAAAACTTTCCTAATCAGTAGTTTCCAGTTTATTATATTTGTGCTTCTATCAAGTACTGTTATTTTTGCGATGAAAAGTTTGAGAATAACTTGCTCGTCCAGTGTCTTTTGTTCGCCGGCCGGTTATGATCTATGTTGGAGCGTCGTCAGTCCATTATCGCACGTAAGTTGCTTTCGCCCGCTGGAATTCCCACCTGTTTGTACGCCCGTACTAGTGACCACTTTAGCGTGCGGTTTCTGTGCAATGATTATGGTTTCGCTTGATCTCGGGCGTTGGCGGCCTACTAAATTTTTTAAAATTACCCTTTCATATAAAATTAGTCTATTTTATTTAAATATGAACTGTTTAACATTTGTTTGTTTTAACGTACTCTTTTCAAAATGCTTGCAAATAAGTATACTGTGCAAAAACAATCTTAAAGCTGCCCCTTCGAATGTAATTATTTTAATTAATTGGATTATTTATTTTTCAGTGCCTGTATTAGGTTGCATATTTATATCGAAATTTTATATTTTTTTAGAAATGAATTATTCAAAAATTACTGTATCAATTGGTCTCATATATTATTTAGTTTTTTGGCTTGTTTATGTTTATCATGTGGGTACTTCTAGCGTAATTATTGTTAGCTGTTTACCGATTGAAAACCAACTATTTATTGATTACTGTTTTAATGATTTTTGTTTGATTTTTACTTATTTGGCATTTATATGGTTACTATATAGGTATTATTTTCTTGATTTACAATGAAGGACTTCAATCTTAGTATTTACTATCAGAATTCACGGGGGCTTCGCACGAAAACACATATTTTTAAACGTAATGTTGGTCTTAGTTGTTATGATGTAATTGTAATAACTGAGTCTTGGCTTCTAGACGGCTTTTTCGACAGTGAATACTTCGACGATAGGTACATAGTATACAGACGCGATCGTAACTATGCGGCAACTCAACAACTGTACGGTGGGGGTGTTTTGATAGCGATTCGCCGCGAGCTCGCGGTTGTTTATCATATTGACTGGTGCTGTTCAGCTGAGGATCTTTGGGTCACTGTTTCTTTGCGACACAGTGACCGCTCGATGAGTAAAATCCATTTTTGCGCGTTATACCTATGTAGGGAAAAACTAGGTAATTCTTTCGATACTCAGCTTGATAATTTTACAGAGAATCTGTCATCGATTGTGAATTCTCACCCCGATGACATTTTCGTGATAATGGGTGATTTTAATTTTCCCCATGTTGACTGGTCTTTTGAAGAGGGGCACCTTCAACCGTCTGGTGTATCTGGCGATAGTCAACTTGCATTTTTTGATACACTAGCAGAATGTAATTTGAATCAGTTTAACAATTGTCGAAATATTACTAAAAACAGAATACTTGATTATATATTATGCAATACTAATATTTCGGTCTCTCACTGTGACGACCCTTTAGTTAAAGAAGACAGCCATCATAAATCACTTGTTATACATTTGGAACTTAACTATAATACCCTAAAATATATGCCAAGAATGAAATATCAATATTATCGCGCTGATTTTGACAAAATTAATATTGCTTTAAGTGAGACCGACTGGGAGTCTTTGCTGCGAAATAGGCCTTTAAACGAAGCTGTAGATTACTTTTACGAACGTTTGTATGAGTTAAGGGATAAATTGATACCTCACAAATTGACTAACTCATCAGTATTTCCACCTTGGTATTCTGCGTCGCTCATAAAGTTACTAAGGGAAAAACATAAGTACTTATCTAAATTCAATGTCTATAAAAACAGCTCTGATAAATCGACGTTCTTATTATTGCGAAAGAGGGCCAAAATGCTTGAGGACGAATGCTACAAGGCGTATTTGAAAAACACCGAGGCTTCTATAATCGAGTGTCCTAAAAAGTTTTGGTCTTTTGTTAAAAGTAGGAAAAAAGGCTCGAGCGCAATTCCCTCTACACTTATTCTCGATGATCAGTCTGCAGATTCCGGGGAAGGGGTGGCTAATTTATTTTCTAACTACTTCCAGTCCAATTTTCTCTTACCTTCTTCTCTTACCATCCGGTCTTTCGATGTTGACAGTATGCCTACTCAAAATTCTCCAACTTTTATTAGTAATCTAATTATTGAGCGCATAGCTGTCCATAAGCTACTTGAAAAACTTGATTTAAGTAAGGGGGCGGGGCCTGATGATATCGTGCCTGTCTTTATTGTAAAATGTGCTAAGAATCTGTCTGCTCCACTAGCCTTATTATTCCAGAGATCTATAGATGAGGGTTTGGTACCTGATATCTGGAAGTCTGCTTTTATCACTCCGATACATAAAAATGGGAACAAAAATGATGTTCGGAATTACAGACCCATATCTAAGCTTTGTATCTTTGCAAAAGTTTTTGAAAAGTTAGTTCACACTCAAGTTTATTCGGCTCTTTCGCCCTTATTTATAAATGAACAGCATGGATTTATCAAAAATCGCTCAACTACTACCAATCTACTTACCTTTACCGAATACACGACTCGCAACATGGACGCTGGGGGACAAGTTGACGCGGTGTTCACTGACTATAGTAAGGCGTTTGACCGAATTGACCATCAAATACTGCTAAATAAGCTGTACAACGCCGGTATTCACGGAAACCTTTTTAGGTGGTTTACATCGTACATTAAAAACCGATGTCAAGCTGTAGTGGTTAATGGTTTTGCTTCTACCTGGGTTCAGGTCCCTTCAGGGGTACCTCAAGGATCCCTTCTTGGCCCTTTGCTTTTTGTTTTATTTATTAATGATATTAGTATTTGTTTCCAAAATTCTGAATTTATTTTATATGCTGATGACATGAAGGTTTACAGAAGTGTCAATACTGTTCTCGATTGCAAGCTTTTACAAGAAGACTTGTATCGCTTTGAGGAGTATTGTGTTCTGAATAAGCTGGACCTGAATGTTTCTAAATGTATTTCCATAACATTTACCAGGAAATCTAAACCAGTTGAATTTAACTATGTCCTCAAGAATACTTTCCTTAAATTAGTTACTGATGTTCGTGATCTTGGCGTTATCCAGGACTCTAAACTTCTCTACGATAAGCATGTCGACTGTATTTTTAAAAAAGCAAATAGGTCCATGGGTTTCTTAAAGCGTACTTGTTCCCAGTTTTCTAGTGTTAAGTTAATCAAAGTTCTTTATTGCTGTTTCGTGCGAAGCATTCTTGAATACTGTTCTCAAGTCTGGAATCCCCGTTATCAGGTGTACGTTGATAGGATTGAGTCAATTCAAACTCGTTTTCTTAGATACCTACAGTTTAAATGCAGGCAAGTGGATGTAGATTATGAAGCCAGATGCTTAAGGCATCACATATTACCTTTAAGGGAGAGGCGTCGAATAGCTGACATTGCTTTTCTGTGCAAAATTGCACAAACTGATGTAGATACCCCTCAACTCTTGTCTAACATAAAATTGCGAGTGCCATCTCGCATTCAGTTAAGAGAACCTTTATGCTTGGCGAGACCCAAGTGTTACACCATTTACAGGCACAATTCTTTCTTCCCTAGGGCAGTTGATGCGTTTAATGGTCTGATTGACTTTCCTGAACTAGATCTTTTTGATACTAAGCCGGTTGCGTTCAAAATTACATTGACACGGCACTGGTTCGACGCACATTCTTAAATTATATATTTAGTCGCATTAGCATGATAGTATTATTCTAAATTATTTAGTACATTCTCATAGTTCAGTTAACTGTTTATATTTATATCATATTTATTTATAGTTTTTCTTTTTCATGCAGACTAGTCGTGGAATATATAGTCATTTTGTATGTGAAAACATTTAATTGGTTCATAGTCACTATTTTTAGTTTTATAAGCAGAATATTTGTAACTGTTTGTTTTCCAAATAAAATAAAATAAAAATAAAATAAATCAATTAGAATATTATTACTAGTTCTAACAATGTAATTATTAACGAGCATATTCAAACACATTTTTATTCGAGATTTTTTGTATAAATCTTAGCTTTTTGCAATGGCTGAGTCAGCTAAAGCTGTAACAATAACGGAGTACTAGCTTTAACCGCGACTTCGTCCGCGTAAATGTCTAAAATGGACCGAGGACTCACGTTGTCACATACAAACTTTGCCCCTCTTTTTCACCCCCTAAGGAGTAGAATTTCGAAAAATTATTTCTTATCGGATGCCTACGTCATACAAACAACATACCCTCCAAATTTCAGGTCTCTAGGATCAGCGGTTTAGGCTGAGCGTTGATCCGTCAGTCAGTCAGTCAGTCATTCAGGACAAAGAATTTTATAAGTATAGATAACAGAGCGATTTAAAAATATCCCTAGTGGTGTTGTGTAGGGCCCATAATTATCCCCAGTCAATACTTCTGGAGAAAACTAAGCCGCAGGTTTCATCACGATGTTTTCCTTAAAATCAGGTTGCTTACGGTACTTGGGTCTTCAAAAACTCAATCCCTTATCTGGAACTGGTTTTTTTACTTTTTTAAAATGATAATGAGAGAGAACCTGTGCTTGTTACGATGCATCTTATAGACCAAGATCCCGCTTACCACCGAACTTTTGTGATTTTATAAAAGCTGAGAATTGATCATAGCACGGGATCCATCCTTCATTGATGAAAAGTATTTTAAATCAAATTAAATAGGTCAATAAATATGTTGCCTAAAAAACAACAAACAGGTTGCCTAAAAAATTTCAGTAAAGAATATTTTTTTTTGTTTTTAGACATTTTACTGGTTGGGCCAATAGACAAATTCCGTACCAATGAAATACATAATCTTTATTTTAACTTAACTTTAATTCATTAACCAGAGCAGTGCAAATGACTAGTATCAATTTACCTGCCTACCCACGACTTGTGACGGGAAAAAATAGTCAACTTAACGTTTGCATATTCTATAGGCTTCATACTTTCTATTGGCATGGAATTTGTTTCTTAAACAAGTCGGTGAAATGGTTAAAAACAAATTTAAAAAATTGTTAATTAATCATATTCTGGACAAAAAATTTTAGTCAACCCATTTGCGATATATTTATTGTCCTATTTAATTTGAAATAAAATACTTTTCATCTATTAAACAGCTCGATGAAGGTCGTCCTTAAAGGGATCTCCGACTATCAGCGCATGCTCCCAACACAGTTGTGAACGATATGTACAATTACAAAGTTTGCACCATAGTGAATTGGAGAGTTATTAGGTAGCAAAGCCAAGAATCGAACCTGTTAATTTTGCAAATAAATAAATTGCCTATATTTTTATACCAATTGATAATGTTGCTTAGCTACCTGACAATTGCACGTTGTTCACAACTGTGTTGGGGGCATGCGCTGAGATATTCTCAGGTTTTATAAAATCACGAAAGTTCGGTGGTAAGCGGGATCTTGGTCTATTATTACGATGATCCTACGTGGCATTACTGTCGTGAAAGAATGTGTCAAAATATAAAGTCCACGTATCACTGGTCACTTTTCTACGTTGTCATTTTCATTAATTCGACACTTTCATTGTTAGGTAGTTTCCTAATACGCCATTTTTCTTATTTTTGCTAATTTCATTTGGCTGTCAGATTTGCTAGTGTGTTCCTTTTTGGCTTGTTTCTTTATTGGCCAGTTTTACAAAGTTAATTTTATCACTTTATCATAACGATTGAAACGTTGATAAAAGACGATCAAAAGAACATCCATAAAAAATACATATTTGAATAGATTTAACAAAATAAAAGAAGTGTGAATGGCTAATTACTAGCTAAGCATCGTGTGATGTCTGGGTTTATGATCGAATGTTTTCTAATGAGATTCTAACTGGATAATAATAATTAATATAATGTTAATATAATATAATGTTAAAAATTGTGTTTATATTATAGTACATTACCATACAAGTGTGGTAAATTCAGCTCGGCTTTTTAACATACTCGCGTTCCGCTCGCGCGTCATAAATCGCCTAAAAGAAAAGACTTGTTAAAATAATAAACAGTTAACAAAATATTTGTTTTAAAAACAGAAAAAAGTAAATATATTTGGAGTGTGTTTTTAAGAATTTTAGTTTATGTTTACTAGTTTTTTTTGTTAATTATACTCCCGGAAGGGCAGGCAAAATATTTTTAACCAATACAGCCTCGTCTGACATACAATATTTTTTATTTTTGTTAATTATATTCCCAAAAGGGCAGACATGCAATTATCAATTTACCACACTTGTATTATCTATCTATCTGGATACTTAACCTAGGTATCTTTATTTTGTGTAATTGAATCACAAAACAGTTAATGATGTACCTAAAGCTTATTTTAAAGTTGTTTGTGACTAGAAGAGTGTTGAATTGCTTGAAGGAATGGAGAGGAAGAGGATGACCTAAGATAAAAAGGATGGACTGCGTAATACAAGACATGAGAGAGATGAATGTTAACGATGAGATGACGACTAATAGGAGTGAATGGAATAAGAAGACATACTGTGCCGACCCCAAATAAATTGTGTAAGAAAAATAATTATTAGAATAAAGCAGTGGCTGCTAAAAAATATAGGACGATGTTCTCAATTCGACGCGTAGGTATGTTTAGGAGCCCCAAGTTGGTCTTATAATAAGTTTATTATGTAATTGCATTTATTTTAACGACCCAGTTGGCACAATGGTCTCCATATCGGACTGCCAAACACAGGGTTGCGGGTTCGATTCCCGCACAGACAAGTATTTATGCTTAAATATTTGTCTGTGGTCTAGTTGTCTCTATGCATTACAAGTATATATTTTTAAAAGAAAAGTATATAAGTAGTAAATTCGTTGTCTAGCACTCATAACACAAGTTTAGTTACTTAGCTTGGGGCTAGATGGCGATGAGTGGAATTTTCTTGCAATATGTTTTTTTTTTTTAATTTTATTTGCATTTTTTAAGTGTTAGCCGTGAAGGGACTTCTTAACATTTTTACCTAACAGTTGAATGATCCAATAATCCCTTATTTTTAAAAATTAAGTAATCCACAATCAGCTATAAAAAGTTCTAGATAGCTTAATTCCACTCTAATCCAGACAAAACCATTAAAGGATCTATTTACACTTTTTGTTTCATACTAATCGATTATCATGACCCAGCTATGATATAAGTTGCTAATCTGTCCAATTGCGAATCTGTCCCTTCACGAATCTGTCCAATCGCAACTGAACCACAAAACAGTCAGAAATATTTTAAATATGACATCATCACCACCTTAACAAAGTTACCAAAAAAAAAAACTTAGGAATGAGAACTAGTCAAACTTTTTTACTGTATTTAAATAAGTTAGTACTTAGATACCTACTTAAACTAACATGTTTTTAATGTTTTATTCTGACATTTCATATTATTCATCAGTGACCATGTATCCTATTCAGAGAGAGATACCACAATTAACATTCAAAAACATTACTAAACTTACAAAAAAACAACAACCAAGAACTTACCTTTAAACTTTAAAAAGTTATTAAGGGTACCACAATTCAATAAAACACAACACAAGGAACTTAACCTAAAAAACTGACAGCTGATCAAACAAGATGGCGGCCGTTGGTTCAGATCGAAAGCGGCATGACGAGCGTCGCTTGCGCCGGTTGCACGCTCACTGAAGGCTTTAATGTTATAAAGCTGCGTACGCAGGGGAACACTATGGCTTTATAATAATTTATCATGGTAAGTTATAGACTATTGAAACTAATTGGTAGACTATTCAGACTATTCAGACAAATTGGAAGCTCAGTTAGACTAATTTAAAGACTATTTAGACAAATTGGAAGCTTATTTAGACTAATTTAAAGACTATTTAGACTGATTGGTAGACTATTTAGACTAATTGGTAGCTTATTTAGACTAATTTAAATACTATTTAGACCGATAAGTACACTATTTAGACTAATTGGTAGACTATTTAGACTAATTTAAAGATTATTTAGACTGATCGGTAGACTATTTAAACTTATTGGTAGATTATTAAGAATACTTTGTAGACTATTTAGACTGATTAGTGGACTATTCAGACTAATTGGTAGCTTATTTAGACTAATTGGTAGACTATTCAGACTAATTGGTATATTATTTAGACTAGTTGGTAGACGATTCAGACTGATTGGTATTTAATTTAGACTAATTGGTAGACTATTCAGACGAATTGGTATATTATTTAGACTAATTGCTAGATTATTTAAACTTATTAGTAGACTATTGTAAATATATACTCATATTATAAAGAGCTAACGTTGGTAACAAGTTTGTTTGTATGTATGTAGGGGGTAATCTCCGAAACCACTGAACCGATTTCAAAAATTCTTTCACCGATATAAAGGTAAATTATTAGGGATGAACATAGGCTACAACTTATTTTATAACAAACTAGCTGCGCCCCGCGGTTTCACCCGCGTAAGTCCCGATCCCGCGGGCATATTGGGATAAAAAGTATCTTATGTCCGTCTCCTGGCTCTAAGCTACCTCCCTACCAATTTTCACCCAAATCTGTTCTGCCGTTCTTGAGTTATAAGTGGTGTAACTAACACGACTTTCTTTTATATATATAGATTTATATTATAATTTATGTCACCGTATTTAGCTACGCACCGCTAAGCACTAAGCGACTTGAATTTTGTTTTTATTGAGTTGTAGCAAGAGTCGCTTTGGGGACGTCCATAAATTACGTGAGATGTTTAAGGGGGTCGAGTCAAATCTCATCTAATCTTACGTTGGAAAGAGGGGGGGGGGTCTCGGCAAATATCACGCAATTTTTTTTCTTATTGATTTTTACGGCTTAGAATGACTAGATCAGAACGAAGTTGAAGGAGCAGATGATTTTACTGAAAATTAAATGGACATCAATAGTCTCTCTTGACACCGCACATAATTCTCCATGGACTGAATTAGAGTAGATATTATTTTATGTGAAACATCTATAGACCGCCTCAGACATGTATTTATGCTTAGATATTTGACTGTGGTCTGGTTGTTTCTATGTATTATAAGTATACCTACTTATATTTATATTTACAAAAGAAAAGTATATTAGTAGTATATACGTTGTCTAGCACCCATAACACAAGTCTAGTTACTTAGCTTGAGGGTAGATGGCGATGTGTGGAATGTCCTGCAATTTTTTTTGTGCAACTTATACTTTCTAGCTATGACTTTTGTGTTTATCGTGTTCTGTTTTTTCCTGTGTTGTACAATAGTATATCGCGATACAAGTGTGGTAAATTGATCATTTCATCGAGGCAGTTTAGAAGCGCGCGAGCGGAACGCAAGTGCGTCTATAGACCGCCGAGAATGGAACGTGTAACGTACGACGTTTTTTATCACAGTTGTGAATAAAAGAAAAGACTTGAAAAGAAAAGAAAATAATAAATAACAAAATATTTGGTGATAAGTCTATGCTTACAATTTTTTTAGGCAAAATTTTTTGTTAATTTAGGCCAGGCAAAAGACTTTTAACCTATACAGCCTCGTCTGACATACAATATTTTTTAGGGTTTTTTTTTCATTTGTTGGGGGTTAAAAACAGAATATAATGGTACGGAAAAAACTATATTTAAGTAAAGAAAAAACAAAAAAACAACATAAAATTTTTAATTATTTTCTAAGATGTTATCACGTAAAATTATCGTTCGTAAACCGACTTTAAAGACAACCTTTATTGCTGGAGTAAAACCTCTTTTTTGGTACCTACTTTATTTTATCCATCAAAACAGTATAACCCAGATAAATTGAGAATACCTAAAATGTAATTAGCAGTAAGATACCAATTTAACTTATCAGGATAACATATATATAACACACTAGTGGCGTCGAGGTAATGCATAACGCACGCGTGTGTAATACGTTGGATTATGAGCCTAAAAGCGATTCAATAAGATCCACTTTATGAGCAACTGTGATAAAAATAAAGTTATCTATCTAACTATCTATATTACAGTGTTAATCTCAACAATGCTAGTAAAACAACCTCATTAAGAAAACCTACATCAACATGAACAAAGCCTTACAGTATCACGAATTATTGCGAAGTGAGAGCCTTAACTGTGAAACTAAGTTACATTTACAACCGGCACTGGCGCTAGTGTCTACGCAAAATACGAATTCTCCAACTAAAATTTTAGTTCCAAATTTATCCGTTTGCAGATTTGATTTGGTAGAGCCTTAATAGGAAAACCAATGTGATTTTACAGTTATTGGTGGCGCTAGTGTCTGTGTAAAGTCGTATAGATTTTATAGTTCCAATTTTATCCGCTTGAAGAATTAAGTTGGTGGTATTGAAGCTTGAAGGTTTTAATACATTTAATTTGGTTTGAAATGTCGTTACTGCTTTCGTAAAATATGCCAAAATAGACTGTCTTGTTATGAGATAGAGTACAATTTTGTATAGCACGAAATTATGTTTCATTTAGTTTGATTAAAAAGGCGTTTAAGTCGTTTGAGTGCAGAGGAATTTATCTCGTATTTATAAATAGATAAAGGTGAATATTGTGTATTGATTAATAATAATGATTGGGTTAAGTTAATACGTGAGTTTCCTTTGTATGAGAGTTTGCAGTTTTTCTGTTTAGCGCCTCTATGAGCCCTGATGGTGTTAATTTTTTTGCAATCAGTCTGTTTTGGAATTAAGTCTTGTTACTTATGGTTTAAAACAAAAACTATGAAAAAAAACCCTACAAAAAGAAAAAAATAACCCCGAAATTAAGATCCTACGTAAGTAGGTACATCTGAATTTTTTTGATTAAATATTGTCGTGTCGGGGGTCTAAATTAAAATCGGTTCATCCGTTCGGGAGCTACGATGCCACACACACACACACACACACAGACACGTCAAACTTATAACACCCCGTCGTTTTTGCGTCGGGGGTTAAAAAGGCATAAGCACAAAATTCGATGCTGTACTTGTACTTGTATACAGGCTGTTTTCCGCAATTAGACTCTTTTCAATTGAGTCCATTTTGCGTAAGGATGGAGTAGGCTTGCCCAGCACCTACTTACTACCCTCTCGACTTAGTCGACCATGTCCAGAGGAGAGAACTTGTCAATACTTCTGCAGCCAACTAAGCCGCGGGTTTCATCACGATGTTCTCCTTCACCGTAAGAGCAATGTCAGTTAGCGCACATAATTTTTTCTTAAGAAAAATCCATTGGTGCATAGCCGGATGGGATTCGAACCCACGACCTTCAGAATGAAAGTCGAGGTATCTACCACTAAGCCAACACAGCTCTAAAAAAATACTTAATTCGTTTTAGGAAAAATAATAAATTAAAACAGTATTTGCGGGTAAAAATGGCTATTTAACCTCATTTGAGGTATGTGAATTAGTCTAAATTAGTAGTGAAATGTCAAATAATAAAATCAATAGTACATTACGATATAAGTGTGGTAAATTGATCTTTGCATAGAGGCGGTTTATGACGCGCGAGCGGCAGCGAGCGTGTTATAGAAGCCAAGATGCAAATATCAATTCCACACGTATATCGTACGACGTTTTTTATCACAGTTGCGAATAAAAGAAAAGACTTGAAAAGAAAACAAAATAATAATTAACAAAATATTTGTGATAACTCTATGTTTACATTTTTTTAAGGCAATATTTTTTTGTTAATTATGCTCCGGAAAGGCCAGGCTAAAGACTTTTAACCTATACATCCTCGTGTGACATACATTATTTTTTAGGGTTTTTCTATTTGTTTTTGCGTCGGGGGTTAAGAACAAAATACAATGGTACGGAAAAACAATATATTTAAGTAAATAAAAAACAAAAAAGAAACAACTCAATTTTTAATCGTTTTCTAAGTCATTATCACGTAAAATTTTCGTTCGTAAACCGGCTTTAGAGACAACCATTTTTGCTAGTTATAAACTCTTTGGTACCTACCTTTTCGGGATAACTTTACAGCACTAGTTAACAAATCTAAAACGCACGCGTGCATAATATATTGGATTATGAGCCTAAAAGCCGTTGAATAAGATCCACTTTATGAGCAACTGTGATAAAAAAAATATTACATAAAATGTCATTAACAGATTCTATACATTAGTAAATACTCTTTAGAGTTTTGGCGGGAACGAGATGTTGTTAACATGTCGTGCTGCAGTTTTATTTTCATGAAAGTTAGTTGTAACCCGAGTTGAATTGTATAATTCTGGTGGAATGTTATTTAATTTAGTTCTGTGAAAGTGCACAAGTGTAGTGAAAGTAAAAATCAGTGTCAAACATGAAGTTTTCTCGTTGCCTTCAAATCTCCTATTGAGGTTATGGTAAACTTGCCACCGCTTTACTATAGCCCCTGACTTGACCGACTATGACGACTTTGACTGTTTTGAAACACTTTACGCCCGATTTATGAAAAATCGGGTCATAATTAGATGCAAAATATAACTTGACACTGGCTAAATGCACAAGCCGTGCGAAGCCATAATTAATAGAAGACAAAAAATACTCTTTAAGGCTATAAAAGGACTTTTCCGTCAAAAAATTATGTAATTCTCTCTTAAACATAGAGAAGTCTTCAATTTGAGCTATATAATCTGGCAACTCACTGTACATCATGGGAGCCAGTGCCTTAAAGCTTTTCCCGAAAAAAGCTGTATTGTGATTAGGTACAAGGAGTTTATATTTAAGACGAGCACTATTCATTCCCGTAAATAAATGAAGGTTGCTTTTGGTAAATATTAAAGACTCGAAAATGAACAAGCATGGCATTAAATTAAAATTACCTATAGATATACAAAAAATGTAGATGAAAAATACGAACCTCTTCCCTTTTCAGTCGGTTAAATAACAATGGCATAATAGTAAAAATAGTAAAGGAAGTAATAAATTATTTAGCCAAATAGCCTTTTAATTGCTCTGTAGACGGTTGTTAATTGCTATCATTAATCGAATAGGCGCTGTAATTTCTTATTCGGATTTTCTTTGTTTTTCTTTGGCACAACGGTCACCATGCCGGACTGCCAAACACAGGGTTGCGGGTCCGATTCCCGCCTCAGACAAGTATTTATGCTTAGATATTTGTCTGTGGTCTGGTTGTTTCTATGTATTATAAATATATATTTACAAAAGAAAAGTAATTAAGTAGTATATCCGTTACACAAGTGTAGTTACTTAGCTTGGGGCTAGATGGCGATGTGTGGAATGTCCTGCAATATTTATTTATTTACTTTTAGGTTGACTTGCATTACAAAACATATATACATTTAGGGCCTTAACGTGATTAACCAACTGCCAAAGTATCAAACTGATTAAATAAATAGATTAAATAAATAGAAGTATCAAACTGATTAAATAAATAAATTTCGCATTTAGCTATCTAGCTTAAATCTAATAGATATATAAAATTCTCGTGTCACAGTTTTCGTTGCCATACTCCTCCGAAACGGCTTGACCGATTCTCATGAAATTTTGTGAGCATATTGAGTAGGTCTGAGAATCGGCCAACATCTATTTTTTTTTTATTTTTTTTTATTAATGGCAAAACAGCGTTTGCCGGGACAGCTAGTTATTTATAAATATGTTTACGCAATATTACGCCCTTAAAATGAAGTACCTGCGGGTAATAAGAGCCACCTGTCATTTTAAAACAAAACTAAAATAAATATTTGCTTTATTGTCAATCTGAGAAACAATTAATTTGATTATTTTCTTGTTATTTTGTCACTTATATCAAGGGTTTAAAAACATCTTTAGTTGTCCTTAGTACCCCATGAGGTATCCTTTATTATTTTAAGAAGATTTTAAGACGTGTCGGTGATCTTATACCTAGGTATTAGGCATTGAAAGGAATAAAGATTTTTGACTTTGACTTTGACTTTATGACTACAAATAATCATAATTAGTTATTATCCATATTTAATTTTCTTTAATATTTAATATTTGATTTTGACTGAATATCTGAGCAATGCTTAGAAGCAATGATAAAAGAGCCTGACATAATTTTTATAGCAACAGTCTTTGTGTGGTTTTGCTCCTACAATCCTGCTGGTAATAAAGGATCACCTACCTCCTTAATTAAAACCTAAATATTTTATAAAAATACTAATTAAAAAGGTCATTAGATAAATATTTACTGTATTGTCCATCTGAAAAACAATTCATTCGTTTATTGTCTTTTTTTTTGTCACTATATTTTTATTAAAAAACCTTTTATAGGCCCTTTATAACCCGCTATTAACCCACTGGTGGACACTAGGATGTTTCTTTTGCTTTTTAAACCCTGACGCAAAAAATACAAAGTATTGTGTGTGTGTCTGTCTGTGGCATCGTATCTCCCGAACCGATGAACCGATTTTGAATTTGTTTCTTTTGTTTGAAAGGTGAATTAGTCGGGAGTGTTCTTAGCTATGTTTGATTGAAATCGGTTCAGCCTCCTGAAAGTTATGAGGGATAAAAGTCGGGGTATTTATAATTGTAAAGAATAATAGCAAAACTTAGAACTGAAATTACTTGTTTGCAAGGTTAGGTTAGGTTCTTGAAGTTCCTTTATGTGTAATGGTGTCAGATGTTGATGAAGATAATGAAAAACACGTGACTTTAAATGCTTATATCTTTCTTCCACGTCTAGTTCACGAAATACTATCAATTTCATTGTAATCTAGAAAAAACGGAGAATTTTATCATATGTTTTTTAGAACGTAGTTCCTGACCGCGCGTTGCGAAAGAGAGCTAGACAGAAAAAATTAAGACCAAAAGTTGTAACGACACTTTTTGCTATAGTTGTAAGCCGTGCGGCGTGCGCGGTTTTCTCTGTCTGTCTCTCTCTCTCTCTCTCTCTCATAGAAAGCAAGCCAGTTTACTAAAATTGAGCCTACTGATTAAGTTTGTATTACATTAATAAAAAAAAAAAACAATTCCTTTTACTAATTAATTAAAAAGAACCTCGTTCCGTCCGGGTTGTCCCTTGCACCTCTCAATTTTTTTCTTTCTTTATGATTTTGTCCCAAAGACGGATGATTCGTCGGGAAGAGAATTCCCAGCCAGTAAACAGTGTGACCTACAAAGGAGTCACGTTGAGACCTATAAAAGCAGTTGTTGCATTGATTCCGGCGCACTGCAGATGCGCTGTTTGCACATGGTGTTCTAGTGATGTGGTTAATGAGATTAAACGAGGCACATAATATGTCGATAAAAAAATCACTCCCGCTGAACGGGCGCATTCCCAGCCCAATTCTATGGCTTCGTTCTGGTGTTATCCATTTCAGATTTATAGATTTTAAAGTTGACTGGAAGAGATAGCGTTGAGCGATAAGGACGCCCTTTGTATAACACTCAGACAGAAAAGAATATTATCTAGTTAACTATTTATTTTTAATTTAAAACGACGGGGTGTTATAAGTTTGACGTGTCTCTCTCTCTGTGTGTGTGTGTCTGTCTGTGGCATCGTAGCTCCCGAACGGATGAACCGATTTTGATTTAGTTTTTTTATTATATCTCTCCACCGATATTAATTTGCGAATGATTTTTTGACGTAATTACGTCTAATACATTGATGGAACTGCATTCACAATAAAGTGTCACGTTCATAGAATTCCACGTTCGTACCTTCATTTCTCTAGTCACGATAACATTATCTGACGTCATGCGTCATGGTAATATGACCAAACGCGTCATTTTAACTTAGGAAACCGAGTATTTAATAATAAAATCGCTCATCTGGTGACGAGTGACGAATAGAAGACTTAGGTATCTAAAGGAAAAAAAATATAATAAGTAAAAAAATAAAAAAAATATATTCGTGTGTCAAAATGTCAATACAACTACTTTTCAAAACGACACACATGTCAAGTAAAATATCGATATTGTAACAAAATATCGATACAAGTTCCCATCCCTAGAGCGTCCTGATGACGTCACAAACGTACTTGACCTCTTGAACTATAGCTTGAACAGACTATACAAGGTGTTCCGGGAAACACTGCTTAGACCGCGCAACTCCCGATCCCGTGGGAAATCCGCGATATTTTTTTCACCTATGATCCCCAACTAACTATATGCAAAATTTCATCAAACAGACAAACTCTTCAGCTTTATAATCTTCTATATTATAAAAATGAATCGCAAAATGTGTTGGTAAGCGCATAACTCAACAACGCCTGGACCAATTTGGACAATTCTTTTTTTGGTCTGTTTGTTATTATCAGGAGAAGGTTCTTATGAAATAAAAAATAAAATAAAAGAAAATTGCGCAGAAAATTATTACGCGGGTGAAACCGCGGGGCGTAGCTATATTAGTATAGATTTGTGCCTTCGGAACGCGCCCACCACTGAAAACAAAGCCAAGAAACTCATGGCGATTTTTTTTATGATCATGCTTACCAAAAAAAAAAGACGGGTTGCACTCCGGGAGTGCCGGCAGAAGTGAAAACTTGATTATTAACGTTGAGCATGTTTGATATTTTGGAATGGTTAGGGAATAATTTTGCACCAATTGCTTTATCAGTATAAAAGTACTATCATTTATGTGGTAGAATACAATATTCATTTATTGCGCTATCGTACACAAACATGACAATTTATATTACATTAAAAATTTAACACTTCAAAACTATAGCTGTCTACTCTCCATCCGTCTTACGCTTTTTCGATCAGGTCACGTGTCCTGACGCGAGTTTAAGATTTTATACCCATTACAGAAAAAGTGCTCAACGCCGCTAAAGAAGTTTTCACTTCAAAAAACGTGTGGCACTCGGGGACTGCCGCGGTAAAGCTATTGCATCGTGCCAGCTTCGTACAGTCGTACCATATACATACACGTTAAGCGAACGCTCGGCCGAGCTACGTGGTAGGCGGAGTGGGGGGTGTTAGGTTTTATTTTCGTTACGGAATTTCTTGATTCGGTCGCCGCGCTCGAAGCCCGCGATAAAAGCTATGCAATAGCTTAATATATAGATTAGGACATACGCGGGTGAAACCGCGGAACTAAGTACATCTTCTGTATTTTAAAAATCTTGTGTCACGATGTATGTTGCCAATAAACTCCAAAACTACTGAACCGATTTCAATCAAATGTTCACATGTACCCGTATTTTGGTCTAACTTACTGGATAGGATAGTTATCATCTCAATTATTCGCTTATGTCGTGAATGTAAACGAATAAAATGTATCAATTAATGGTTTCTTAAGCAAGTGTTTATTTACTGTTTAGTTTTATGAAGTTCTCATAGATGGCGGTGTACGTTGATTCATCGATAAAATTCTTCAATATTGTTTGACATCTAGGTTGCAAATACACCCAATAGATGGCGCTGTGTGTATATATATGTATATATTTAATACCTTACAATATTATCGCTAAAACCGACCTCTTCCAGGCAACCTTTGGATGGACAAGAATTAAAGAAGGGGATGGGTGGATTGTTCATAACGCGATAGAAATATAAGAAGGATAATAATAATAAATACGTATTAAAATAACCCTATCCTATCCTACTAATATTATAAATTTTAATGTGAAAGTTTGTGTGTGTGTGTATATGTGTGTGTGTATGTTTGTTACTCCTTCACGCTAAAACCACTGGACCGATTGCGGTGAAACTTGGTATGTAGATAGCTGGAGACCTGGATTAACATATAGGCAACTTTTCACCCCGATATTCCCACGGGATCGGGACTTACGCGGGTGAAATCGCGGGGCGCAGCTAGTTATTAATATAGGAATCCATAAAAAGAAATTTCCGGAACACTCTGTTAACATTTTCCGGGAAAAGGGAAACTGCGCACTGATATAGAAACATTCAATTTTGTACCTTATCTTGTTTGACATAAGGTTTATATTCGCTCTTTATTAATTTGATAGTTGTTTTTATCCTTCGTAAACAGATAATTGAGACGTGTTTATTTTTGGAAGGAAAATGGCGGAGGTATTTCTTGGAACCGTTGACTTGTTCCCTTAATACAAAGGTTTAAGGATAGTCCGAGATGTGGATTTAAACCTTAGATTAAGACACAGATTTACTCGTGAACTATAGTCTAAACACTATCCTTATAGATTACATAGGGAACTATAGTCTAATCACTATCCCTATAGATTATATAGGGAACTATAGTCTAAACACTATCCCTATAGATTATATAGGGAATTATAGTCTAAACACTATCCCTATAGATTATATAGGGAATTATAGTCTAAACACTATCCCTATAGATTATATAGGGAATTATAGTCTAAACACTATCCCTATAGATTACATAGGGAACTATAGTCTAAACACTATCCCTATAGATTACATAGGGAACTATAGTCTAAACACTATCCCTATAGATTATATAGGGAACTATAGTCTAAACACTATCCCTATAGATTATATAGGGAACTATAGTCTAATCACTATCCCTATAGATTATATAGGGAACTATAGTCTAATCACTATCCCTATAGATTATATAGGGAACTATAGTCTAATCACTATCCCTATAGATTAAAGAATAAAGAATAGAATTAAACATTAAATGATAAATATTCTTTAGATTATAGGGATAGTGTTTGGACTATTGTTCACGAGTAAATAGAAAATGTTGACTTAGGACTTTGAAAGCGAGTGCTACACAAAAATCATGAATATAAAAAAACCAAAGTAAGCTACATAAGTAACCAAACACTTAAGTATTGTCTAACTTAGTTTGTACAAACTAAGCAAATATTTAGCGTAAAGCATCTAATTGTACGATGGGTCTGGGAATTCACCTAGCATGCCTACAGGGGCCGTACCACGAGTTCACACACACGATCATACGTAATATATACATAAACATACATAAACACATACATAAACACTTTATTACACCATAAAAACAGTTTTAGCTAGCAAAAATGGTTGTCTCTAAAGTCGGTTTACGAACGAAAATTTTACGTGATAATGACTTAGAAAGCGATTAAAAATTAAGTTATGTTTATTTTTTGTTTTTTCTTTACTTAAATATATTGTTTTTTATCAAAGTTGCTCATAAAGTGGATCTTATTCAACGGCTTTTAGGCTCACAATCCAACGTATTATGCACGCGTGCGTTTTACATTTCCAACCTAGTGCTATAAAGTTATCCCGATAAGTTAAATACGTATCTTACTGCTAATTACATGTTAGGTAGGTGAAACATTCTTAATTTATCTGGGTTATACTGTTTTGATGTATAAAAAGGTAGGTACCAAAGAGTTTTTTAGGTAGCAAAAATGGTTGTCTCTAAAGTCGGTTTACGAACGAAAATTTTAGAAAACGATTCAAAATTGAGTTATGTTTATTTTTTGTTTTTTCTTTACTTAAATATATTGTTTTTCCGTGCCATTGTATTTTGTTCTTAACCCCCGATACAAAAACAAATAGAAAAACCCGAAAAAATATTGTATCTCAGACGAAGCTGTATAGGTTAAAAGTCTTTAGCCTGGCCTTTCCGAAGCTATAAAATTTTCCGAAGAAAAATATTGCCTTAAAAAATGTTAACATAGACTTATCACAAATATTTTGTTAATTATTATTTTGTTTTCTTTTCAAGTCTTTTCTTTTATTCGCAACTGTGATAAAAAACGTCGTACGATATACGTGTGGAATTGATCTTTGCATCTTGGCTTCTTAACACGCTCGCTGCCTCATCATAAACCGCCTCTATGCAAAGATCAATTTACCACACTTATATCGTAACGACCTATTATTGCACCATAACATCAAACTATGTACAGTCGGTTGCATAATTGCAGCCCCCGGTAGAGTTCAAAAATTACTATTATTGACATGTTTTAATTTTGAAATTTTTGTTTGATAAATTAATGAGTTTAAACTTTAACTCAAGCAGGTGCATAGAATCTTGCTAGTGTTGAAAACATTCTTATTGGTTACGCCACATACTATCATAATTTCTTAATAGAAATTCCCATTTAAATTTCGCGCCAATCAGGCTTATTACTTTATAATGTTGGTAGCATTAGTTAGATCGAAAGCTAATCGTTGGCATATATTTTTTATTCCCTTCGTATTACCTACCCCCTACCTATAATCCTACATTGTCGCACTTATCGCGAGACACTTGCTGGCATCGCACGCCATCTTGGACATCGGCCCTTGATATAGCAATTCGTGTGTCTTGTGGGAGTCCCCGGCTGGAGTTTCTGTGTATCTCCATCGGTGCCGCGCCCTGGGTATTGCACCTAGGTGCCCACGGGGGTTCTGATAGCCTCCGCTGGATTTGGGTCTCAAATAGACCAACTACCGCGCCGCGCCGTTATCGGTATACGAAGCAGACACGTGCCTGACAGTGAATACTGTTCTGGAGCCTACCATCTGAGCTCAGAGGAGAAGAGAATAGCAGAAGACAGGTTAGTGCGACATTCCTTTTAGTTTCCCTCCTCTCACGTCTCGTATGCCAACGGTTATATATTTTATTATTTAATTGGTTAAGAACCAACCCTCAATACAGTCCACTTAATATATAATACTTAGATACTATGGTTTAGTATTGTATTTTGTTAACCCCACGCAACGGTTAGGCACGTCCTTTGACTCCTGGCCGTAGCATTTGTTCCTTCGATCCCGGATGTTCTTTCGCCGGACGGTCATAGTCGCCGTAAATAACCTCCAAATAGGTTCATACATTTCATTTAATTGTTACATATTTTACTTTATTTCATTTTTTCCGCTATACATTAGTCTATATCAGTATACCTACCAACATATTTTCACACCTATATAGGTTAATTCGTGGTAATTTCGCATAATTTGTTCATAATCTATATAATGTACATAAGTACCTACATCACTTTCATATTCACGTACTTTCTACGAACGAGCGAGATCGAGCAGCTTCGTTCCATAATTTATGTAACTACCCCCACGGTATTTAAAATAAATTCACTTTAAATTCGTAATTTAGTTGTTTATAGTACCATACAATATGGCTAAAACACAGAATAAAACAGATATTGAACTCGAGGATGATCCTCAGCTACGAGCTGAGATGTTATTAGTCGAAACTAAGCGCAGTACTCTTTTCGAATACATTCAAATAGTTTACGAGAACTCAAAGAATGCTCGTAAAAATAATGAGTTTTTACAAAATTTCCTAGATTCAGCGGAAACAATAGATAATCTCCGCGATCAGTTTAGTGGCTTAGTTAGTGAGTACAATCGGCTTTTGCTAGCTAGTAACCCTACTGCAAAACCGAATTATAAGTCGTTAATCTCTTTCGAAGACTTATATTGTCGTATAAAACGTGTATTAAGAGAAGTGACGCCCGCGCCGGTCGACCGCACCGTCTCCGCGCCGTCAGATCAGATGGTGGACAGCCTCGCTAGATATAGGCAACCCACGTTACCGCCGATCGAGTTAATGTCTTTTAGTGGGGACATTCGTGATTGGCCCTTATTTTATTCTAACTTTAAGTCTACAATACACAATAACAAATTACTCACTGACGACCAAAAACTATCTTACTTGCTAGGAAAATTATCATCAGACGCACAAGCCGTCTTCTCAGGAATCTCACCCTGCGGCGAGAACTACCAACTGATATTAAGTACACTTATAGATAGGTATGAAGATGTACGTACTTTAGCTTCAGCTTATCTAGATCAAATGTTTAACTTTAAATTCACTGGTTCCCCTACCGCCCCGTCTTACTTTGAGTCGTTTTTAGATAGGTTCGTTACGGCTAAAAACGGACTTAAAAAACTCGATATTACAGACCTGACAGATTTTATATTCTTATATATTGCCTTACATAAGTTAGACGGAGATGTCGTTCGATCTTTCGAATCACAATATCGGTCAGTTAAGTTACCTACTTTCGAACAGCTGACCGAGTTCATTAGGGAGCAGTATAAGGTAAACAAAACATGTGGTATTAACCTACAAGTTCCAATTCGTAATAATTCAAACATCAATAATAGAAAACCTCGCAGTAATATACCTAATCCTCGTAGCTACGTAGCTATCTCTTCACAATCCAACTATAGATGTTTGTGTAGTGATATTACTCATGAACATTTGTTTAAATGTCCTAGTTTTAATAAATTATCACCATTTGAAAGGTACAATTGTGTGAAAAGGCATAGTGCTTGCATAAATTGCTTAAGCTTAAAACATAAAATTCAAGATTGCACATCGAAATTAAATTGTCGTTCTTGTAATAAAACTCATCATACCTTGTTGCATTTTATTAATAAACAAAGTTCAAATCAAACTGCATCGCGATCTCGTTATAATAACTGCGCGAATGTGTCCGATATCGAACCCACTCATCGTGAGGTTGACTGCCGCCCCAGCACCGCTATGCCTGCGCCCGCGCACCGGCCGCCCGCGCCGCATGCGCGCGCTCCCCCTGCTACCTCGCCGCGCTCGACCCCTCCGTCGACCGGCGGGGAACAACAGGTTATCTCGTCAGTGCATACATCGATCGATGCGCGCTCACCGATCAGTTCGGGAGTCGTACAACCCGCCGCGCAATCGATCACGCTCACTACGGTCCTGTTATCTACTGCCCGAGTTGTTGTTTACGATTCAATGGGACGCGCTCATATAATAAAATGTTTGCTTGATAGTGGTTCGCAAAGTAACTTTATAACTAGTGGTTGTTATAAACGTTTAGGTTTAAGTTGTAATAAACATATTAATATGAAAGTACGTGGTATAGGTGGTCAGGAAAATGATATTAAGGGTTCAACAGACTTAAGAATATTTTCTCATTTAAATTCTAATATTTATTTTGATGTTTCTTGTCTCGTTGTCGATCGCATCACGGACAATTTGCCTACCGCTCCCGTAGATGTGAGTGCTTTCGCGCACATTCAATCGCTCCCTCTCGCGGACGATTTATTTCATACCCCCGCTCCTATCGACGCCCTCCTAGGCGCCTCGATATTTCCACATTTGCTGCTACCAGGTACGGTACATAGCAATATTGTAGGTATACCGCCCGCTATTAACTCCGTGCTGGGATATATCATAATGGGCTCAGCGCCCGCGTTACTCCCGCACGCAGCCGGCTTCTCTTGCTGTGCTGTTGTTGAAGAGTCGTTGGATCACCTCCTTAATAAATTTTGGGAACTTGAGGAGGTGTCGACTCCCCCCGCCCTCACTCAAGCCGATCTTGAGTGTGAGAATCATTTTCGCACTACCACTACGCGCGACGCTAGTGGTAGGTATATTGTCGCCCTGCCTTTTCGTGACGATCCCTATAAATTAGGCGATTCGTTCACTGCCGCTCATAGACGTTTTTTATGCTTAGAACGTAAGTTGGAAGCGTGTAGCGATTTGCGCGCCGCTTATAATGAAATAATTAGTGAGTACCTGTACAAAGGTTACCTCTCAGAAATAGGATTCGTAAATAATGTTTCGTTGTCGGATTCCTATTTCGTCCCGCATTTTTGTGTCCAGCGACAGGACAGGACCAGTACCAAGGTTCGTATGGTACTGGATTCGAGCTGTAAAACCAGCACGAAGTTATCGTTGAATGATATCCTACATTCAGGGCCCAATATACAGGGTGATTTAAATAGCATCCTTTTGAATTTTCGTTTATTTAATATAGCAATATCAGCTGATTGTCGTCAGATGTTTTTACAAGTGGGTATGTGCGAATCTGATCGCAAGTACCAAAGAATCCTATTTCGCTTAAATCCGCAAGATCCCATAACAGTGTACGAATTTAATCGAGTCTGTTTTGGTATGACATCCAGTGTTTACCACGCACTCCGCGTCGTTCGTCAGATAATTGAAGATGAAGGACATAAGTATCCCGTGGCGGCCAGCATAGCTTCCTCCTCCACGTTCATGGACGATGTTTGCTTCAGCATTATGGCTGACGATTCCCAGCAGAATGACGTCACCACTGCTGTCACCGTTTGCACGGAACTTATTCAATTGTTTAAATGTGGTCAATTCGACTTAGTTAAATGGATAAGCAATTCTAACGCCTTACTTAGCGCCATCCCCGCCTCGCATCGAGCCTCCAGTGATATTGAGATTGATAAAACCGTACCGCACAAGGTATTAGGTACTCATTGGGATCGCACCAGTGATGATTTCTTCTTCAAGGTCAACGTACCGGACTCAAAATGCACTAAGCGCTGCATTCTCTCTGTAGTCGCGCGTTTATGGGACAACATGGGTCTCGTAGCTCCTGTCATACTTTATGCCAAACTTCTTATACAGGAACTTTGGATTTTGAAGTGTGACTGGGATGAAATGCCCCCCAAACGCATACAAACCTTGTGGCTTTCATTTTGTAGCGAACTTTCCTCGCTTAATGAGATACGCGTCCCGCGTCATCTTGGAATAGTGCAAGGATGTACTGCTAACCTCCTAGGGTTTGCAGATGCAAGTCAACGGGCCTACGGTTGTGTAATATACTTGCAGGTTGTCAATGGTAGTCACAGGTCGGTTCGGCTCGTATGTTCGAAGTCAAAGGTCTCCCCTTTGAAAACTATTTCGGTCGCTAGGCTAGAATTATGCGCCTTTGTTCTGTTGTCGAAACTCATGCGTAAGGTCATTGATAACTTCGACACTCGATATAAATTATCGAATATCTTCGCTTTCACGGACTCAAAGGTTGTACTTTGTTGGCTCAACTCATCTCCACACCGCTGGCAGACGTTCGTCGCTAATCGCGTTACGCAGATTATCGACAATCTTCCTGTCGGTTGTTACCATCACATAGCTGGCACTGAAAACCCAGCTGATTGTTTGTCGCGTGGCCTCTCGCCCGCGAACCTCGCTAATCACCCTCTGTGGTTCAATGGTCCGCCTTGGGCTATAAATGACCCATCAGAATGGCCTATTTCTGAGTCTGACCGTAACGATCTTTCTGAGGTACCTGAAGCGAAGTCAATAGCGCACGTTGTCACGAGCGCGAGTGTCGAGCCGCTACTCCATGCGCTTGCGCACCGCGTGTCGTCTTGGTCGAAATTGTTACGTATTGTAGTTTATATTTATCGTTTTACTAAAAAATTGCCTCGTAATATACATGTGACTCGATCAGATTTAGAATTTGCAGAAATCAAAATTTTACTCGCCGTACAAACCTTTTATTTCGCTGACGACATCACACATATTAAAAATAATTCTCGTTGTTCTCCCGCACTACTAAGATTAAAACCGTTTCTCGATGAACATGGTTTACTTCGCGTCGGTGGTAGGCTGTCCCACGCCTCCATCGACTATTCGCAAATGCACCCCTGCGTGCTCCCGCGTCACGACCACGTCGTTGACATAATCGTTGATTATTTCCATTTAAAATATCTACATGCCGGTCCTGAGCTATTGATGTCTTTACTCAGACGTCAGTACTGGATCCTCTCCGCTCGGAGAGTGGTTCGTAATCGTATTCATAAGTGTAACACGTGTTTTAGAGCAAACCCGCGTCCGTCTCTCCGCTAATGGCCGATCTGCCTAGCTTTCGCGTAAACCAGGTCCAGAAACCGTTTACTCACACAGGATGTGACTATGCAGGCCCTATTCAATATACACCTGTTCGTGGCAGAGGTGTTAAGTCTCGTAAGGCTTGGCTTTGCATATTTACTTGTCTAACAACACGCTGCTTGCACATTGAAATCGCTACGGAGCTAAGCACAGTTAGCTTCCTCGCCGCTTTGAAACGGTTCTTGTCCCGTCGCGGTCCCGTGCAGTGTCTCTATACTGATAACGCAACCAATTTCGTAGGTTGTCGTAACTATTTGCAAGAGCTTTATAAGTTTCTCGACGAGTACCGTCCTCATTTCGAACACGAACTCTCAGAGAGTCGTATTGAAATGAAGCGAATTCCAGCACTAAGTCCTCATTGGGGTGGTTGCTGGGAGAGCATGGTAAAGGTAGTAAAGACACATCTATTTAAAGTTATTGGACAGCAAATACTCTCTTACGAGGAGCTGTCGACGGTCCTCACTCAAATAGAGGCTCTTGCAAACTCTCGTCCGCTCACTGCATTGAGCAGTGATCCCGCGGAGCCAATGGCTCTTACGCCGGCTCATTTTCTTCACACACCGCCTTTGTTTTCATTACCCGCTCCTCTCGTAGAGTCGGTGAACTTGCGAGAGCGACATTTATTATTAGATAAATTGGTCCAGTCATTCTGGAAGCGATGGCACATCGAGTATTTGCATCAATTGCAAGCTCGCGCGAAATGGACATCGCCTACCACCCCGATTCAAGTAGGAACGGTAGTAGTTATTATTACGGACAATGTTCCGCCACTCTCATGGCCTCTCGGTGTGGTCGAGGCTGTCCATCCTTCGGAGGATGGCGAGACGCGCGTCGTTACTGTTCGAACTAGTAAAGGTACTTACGTGCGATCGGTCGTCCGATTGTGCCCATTGCCAAGCCAATAATAGTTGTAGTTTCTTTGTATCACCCGCATACATTTAAGTTAAGTTATTTGTTTTTTTTTATTCTTATTCTTATTTAACATTATCGCTTTGCGCTTAGTTTGTACTGGCGCATCTTAGTTCGTAATTGAATTTCGCGGACTCTCAGGACTCTACCTGAGAGATTCGGTACTCTTTCTTTAAAGGTACCCTTTAAGGCCGGGGGGAATGGTTACGCCACATACTATCATAATTTCTTAATAGAAATTCCCATTTAAATTTCGCGCCAATCAGGCTTACTACTTTATAATGTTGGTAGCATTAGTTAGATCGAAAGCTAATCGTTGGCATATATTTTTTATTCCCTTCGTATTACCTACCCCCTACCTATAATCCTACATTGTCGCACTTATCGCGAGACACTTGCTGGCATCGCACGCCATCTTGGACATCGGCCCTTGATATAGCAATTCGTGTGTCTTGTGGGAGTCCCCGGCTGGAGTTTCTGTGTATCTCCATCGGTGCCGCGCCCTGGGTATTGCACCTAGGTGCCCACGGGGGTTCTGATAGCCTCCGCTGGATTTGGGTCTCAAATAGACCAACTACCGCGCCGCGCCGTTATCGGTATACGAAGCAGACACGTGCCTGACAGTGAATACTGTTCTGGAGCCTACCATCTGAGCTCAGAGGAGAAGAGAATAGCAGAAGACAGGTTAGTGCGACATTCCTTTTAGTTTCCCTCCTCTCACGTCTCGTATGCCAACGGTTATATATTTTATTATTTAATTGGTTAAGAACCAACCCTCAATACAGTCCACTTAATATATAATACTTAGATACTATGGTTTAGTATTGTATTTTGTTAACCCCACGCAACGGTTAGGCACGTCCTTTGACTCCTGGCCGTAGCACTTATAACAGCCGTTTTGGAGCTCTACGGTGGGTCTGCAATTATGCAGCCGACCGTACCTTTATTCGCAAATGATTGATTGATTGAAAACAGAACGCAAAATGATAACAAAAACAAAAATTAATTCTAACTTAAGTAACTACCTATGCTAAAAGAAAATTCATATTTAATACCTTACAATATGGCACAATGGGCGGCCTTATCGCATAAAAGCGATCTCTTCCGGACAACTTTTGGATGGACAAGAATTAAGGAAGGGGATGGGTGGGTTGTTTATAACGCGATAGAAATATAAGAAGGATAATAATAAATACGTATTGAAATAATCCTATCCTATCCTACTAATATTATAAATGTGAAAGTTTGTGTGTGTGTGTGTATGTGTGTGTATGTTTGTTACTCCTTCACGCTAAAACCACTGGACCGATTGCGGTGAAACTTGGTATGTAGATAGCTGGAGACCTGGATTAACATAAAGGCAACTTTTTACCCCGATATTCCCACGGGATCGGGACTTACGCGGGTGAAACCGCGGGGCGCACCTAGTATATAATATAATTAAACATACATACAATAAAAATGAATACATACCAACACATAAATATATACGTATAATGAAACAATAGGACATCTATATGTTTGATTGACGAGCTTCAGCGAAAGCAAGGTATTGCTTGTACACATTGGCTTTAAAAACAACACAACAAGACCAGCTAATGATGGCCGCTGGCGGAAATTGGTGGGGATGGTCGGCTGCATAATTGCAGACCCACCGTAGAACTCCAAAATGGCTGTTATAATGTTTTCAACACAAACAAGATTTTAGGCACTTCCTTTAGTTGAAGCTTAGAGTATTTTAATCCATGAATTTATCAAACAAAAATTATTAGAATGAAATCATGCCAACAATAGTAATTTTATAACTCTAACGGGGGCTGCAATTATGCAGCCGATTGTACGGTCGCCTGCATAATTATTAATTACGGACGACCCAGTTGGCACAATGGTCTCCATGCCGGACTGCCAAACACAGGGTTGCGGGTTCGATTCCCGCCTCAGACAAGTATTTATGCTTAGATATTTGTCTGTGGTCTGGTTGTTTCTATGTATTATAAGTATATATTTACAAAAGAAAAGTACATAAGTAGTATATGAGTTGTCTAGCACCCATAACACAAGTCTAGTTATCTTTATATCTATATATATAAAAATCAATTGCTGTTCGTTAGTCTCACTAAAACTCGAGAACGGCTGAACGGATTTATCTTATCTTAGTCTTGAAATGTTCGTGGAGGTCTAGGGAAGGTTTAAAAGGCGAGAAAAAATCAAATAATTTCCGGGAAAACCCTAAAAACAGCCCTTTTCTAATTCCCATACAAACGTTTTGTAGAGTTAATTCCTACGGGATCGCGGGTGAAACCGCGGGGCACAGCTAGTACATATATAAAAATTTCGTGTCACGTGTTTGACCGCGATGGACTCCTAAACTACCGAACCGATTTTTAATTTGATTTGCACACCGTGTGCAATTCGACCCAACTTGAAAGATAGGATAGCTTACATTTCAATTTATAGTCGCAAATTCCCACGGGATCGGGAGTTACGCGGGTGAAACCGCGGAGCGCTGCTAGTTATTATATACTATTCTATTCCATCCCGAAATTTTTGCAGGATCGGGAATTCGGGACCAACGTGGTTGAAACAGCGGGGCGAGGGATAGAATTTTTTTGATTCTTCAAATTCGTCTTAGTTTTAAACTATTTACCTCGGTTTACGTTTTAAAAGATGCCAACTAAAATATTCAATAAGGTACGTTCAAAGTCAAAGTCAAACATTTTTATTTCTTTGGATGCTTAATGCATTTGTACATAGATCACATAGAAGCATCTTAAAAACTAAGTAAGGACTAGTTATTAATAGACCTCGCGACTTCGTAAGCGAAACGTCGAAAATGGACCAAAGAATCACGTTGTCCCATACAACCTTTGCCCCCCTTTTTCACCCCCTAGGAGTAAAATTTCGGAAAATCCTTTCTTATCGGATGCCTACGTCATACAAAGAACACACCCTCCAAGTTTCAGGTCTCTACGATCAGCGGTTTAGGCTGTGCGTTGATCCATCAGTCAGTCAGTCGTTCAGGACAAAGAATTTAATATGTAAAGATGTGTGCCTTCGGAACGCGCCCACTAATGAGAAGAAGGCACGAGAATCTCACGGGGTTAGTTCGCTCGTGCGCGTAAGCAAATCGTGGTAAGGCCTCAGATTGATAAAATCTTTTTGCGTGTAAGTGATAGTGATAGTGAGCCGGTAGTGTATTTACTAATTTAATAATGCTACCAAATTTGAACCTTATGTTCGTACAGCAAATAACTTGATTATTTTTCCACACGCATTAAGATTCTGTTAGGTTTTCTTAGGTATTTGATAATATAATGCAATAATATAAAAGAGAAAAACACTCATCAAGAAATCTTTGAAAATACAAGAGTGAAACGAGTCTGAAACTCCTCATGGGGGTTCCTTTTAGGACATACGAAAGGAGGTTGTTCTAGACGTCTAGGCGAACAACTTTTGTTCTACGACTTTTGGAAATCCGAACTTTTTTTCAATAATTCTGAGGGAATATTTCTTGAAAATCAGCTCTTTCATACAAAATCTTCGAAAGAAGAAAATTTTTTCGCCTAGAGCGGAGCAGTGGGGAGCACAATAAAGAACACATAAAACTAAGACACAGTAGTTTTATGTGTTCTCAGTGTACATTTTAGGATGTAATGATTAATTATGGCTTCGCACGGCTTGTGCATTTAGCCAGGGTCAAGTTATATTTTGCATCAAATTATGACCCGTATTTTCATAAATCGGGCCTAAAGTGTTTCAAAACAGTCAAAGTCGTCATAGTCCGTCAAGTCAGGGGCTATAGTAAAGCGGTGGCAAGTTTACCATAACCTTAATAAGAGATTTGGAGGCAACGAGAAAACATCATGTTTGACACAATTTTTTTCTTTCACTACACTTGTGCACTTTCACAAAACTAAATTGAATAACATTCCACCAGAATTATACAATTCAACTCGGGTTACAACTAAGTTTCATGAAAATAAAACTGCAGCACGACATGTTGTTAACTCGTTCCCGCCAAAACTTCAGCTAGTTGTTTATAGATTTTGATGTTTTTTCTATATGTTCTAAGGAAAATAATACACAATCATTGTTTATTCTTCGTCATTTCATTTACACTTAGGAGTTAAATGAACATTGATTACCCGTGGATTTCCCACAAAGAAACAACGTAAACCCAACCTTATAGCCTTTGTAATAAGAGCGTTTAACTTTATGCCATAGGAAAAACATTTTCTATATAAAATAGGACGCCATGTTTTTAGTTCAGTATTTGAAAATCGATTGATTGATTAAGTTTTATAAGAAAATAGAAAAAAAAAATGGCGTTGGTGAAATTTTTCTTTGTGCTAGCCGTTTTAGTGTTGATTCAAGTGAGTTTCTTTATTTTAATATGAAAAAACTTGAGAAGTGTCAAGGGACACGAAGTTCCTTTCGATTAATTAGTGAAGGAATTGTAATTTTTTTTTTTTTTGAGTTTTATTAATATTTTTTTATTATTAACAAATATAATGTACTTAATATAAACTTAATCAGTAGGCTCAATTTTAGTAATTGCTTTCTAAGAGAGAAAGAGAGAGAGAGAGAGAGAGAGAAACACGCGCACGCCGCACGGCTTACAACTATAGCAAAAAGTGTCGTACAACTTTTGGTTTTAATTATTTCCGTCTAGCTTCTTTTCGCAACGCGCGTAATAAACTTCGTTCCATAAGTGTTTTATTAGTCTAACCTAGGGCTTCCCAATGGCTTTCCGAACTAATTTTAAATGTGACGCCCTTGGCAAGTTGTCATATTTTTGTGACGCCCTCACCTTCTTGCAAATTTTAGTTCCAAATAGCATCTAAAACTTTTAATTAGAAAGTAAAGAACAATACATAAAAACAAAAATGAAAGTAAACGAAAAAAGAGGCAAGAAAATTCATTGTTTCTCTTTTTTGAGAAGAATGTTGGATTTTATTGTATGAAATAGTACATTACGATATAAGTGTGGTAAATTGATCTTTGCATAGAGGCGGTTTATGACGCGCGAGCGGCAGCGAGCGTGTTATAGAAGCCAAGATGCAAATATCAATTCCACACGTATATCGTACGACGTTTTTTATCACAGTTGCGAATAAAAGAAAAGACTTGAAAAGAAAACAAAATAATAATTAACAAAATATTTGTGATAACTTTATGTTTACATTTTTTAAGGCAATATTTTTTTGTTAATTATGCTCCGGAAAGGCCAGGCTAAAGACTTTTAACCTATACATCCTCGTGTGACATACATTATTTTTTAGGGTTTTTCTATTTGTTTTTGCGCCGGGGGTTAAGAACAAAATACAATGGTACGGAAAAACAATATAGGTATTTAAGTAAAGAAAAAACAAAAAATAAACAACTCAATTTTTAATCGTTTTCTAAGTCATTATCACGTAAAATTTTCGTTCGTAAACCGACTTTAGAGACAACCATTTTTGCTAGTTATAAACTCTATGGTACCTACCTTTTCGGGATAACTTTACAGCACTAGTTAACAAATCTAAAACGCACGCGTGCATAATATGTTGGATTATGAGCCTAAAAGCCGTTGAATAAGATCCACTTTATGAGCAACTGTGATAAAAAATTTATTTTTATCACAGTTGCTCATAAAGTGGATCTTATTCAACGGCTTTTAGGCTCATAATCCAACATATTATGCACGCGTTGCGTTTTAGATTTGTTAACTAGTGCTGTAAAGTTATCCCGAAAAGGTAGGTACCAAAGAGTTTTTAGCTAGCAAAAATGGTTGTCTCTAAAGTTGGTTTACGAACGAAAATTTTACGTGATAATGACTTAGAAAACGATTGTTGTTTATTTTTTGTTTTTTCTTTACCTAAATATATTGTTTTTCCGTACCATTGTATTTTGTTCTTAACCCCCGACGCACAAACAAATAGAAAAACCCTAAAAATAATGTATGTCACACGAGGATGTATATGTTAAAAGTCTTTAGCCTGGCCTTTCCGGAGCATAATTAACAAAAAAATATTGCCTTAAAAAAATGTAAACATAGAGTTATCACAAATATTTTGTTAATTATTATTTTGTTTTCTTTTCAAGTCTTTTCTTTTATTCGCAACTGTGATAAAAAACGTCGTACGATATACGTGTGGAATTGATATTTGCATCTTGGCTTCTATAACACGCTCGCTGCCGCTCGCGCGTCATAAACCGCCTCTATGCAAAGATCAATTTACCACACTTATATCGTAATGTACTATTTCTGCTTTTCAGACCACTTAAAAAAAAGCTTGTTTTACAAATATTTTTTTATCTTTATTTTATTTGAGCATATCTTCTCAAAGAGAAGCAAGTCTTGAAATCACACTCTCATCTCTGCCTATAATAGTACTAGCTTTTGCCCGCGACTTCGTCCGCGATACGAAGTATGTAGATTGGACCAAGGAATTACGTTGTCCCATACAAACTTTGCCCCCCTTTTTCATCCCCTTAGGGTTGGAATTTCTAAAAATCCTGTCTTATCCGGTGTCTACGTCATGCAAAGAACACACCCTCCAAATTTCAAGTCTTTACGATCAGCGGTTTAGGCTGTGCGTTGATCCGTCAGTCAGTAGTTCAGGACAAAACATTTTATATATATAGATAATATACATACATGCGGAAAACGGCCTGTATACAAGTAGTATATACATTGCGATACAAGTGTGGTAAATTGATCATTGCATAGAGGCGGTTTATGAGGAGCGAGCGAAACGCGAGTACGTTTATCAAGCCGAGATGGAATGATCAAACCACATGTGTATCGTACGACGTTTTTTATCACAGTTGCGAATAAAAAAAAGACTTGAAATAATAAAAATTTAACAAAATATTTGTGTAATTTTTTGTTAATTATACTTCCGAAAGGGCAGGCAACAGACTTTTAACCTATACAGCCTAGTCTGACATATAATATTTTTAGGGTTTTTTTCATATTTTGGTACGCAAAAAATATAATGGCACGGAAAAGTAAAGAAAAAACTAAATAAAAACAAAATTCAATTTTTAACGATTTTTTAAGACGTTATCACGTAAAATTGTCGTTCGTTAACCGATTTTATTATAGACAACTATTTTTGCTGGAGTAAAAACTCTTTGTTGGTTCAAAGAAACCTACTTTATTTTATCCATCAAAACAGTATAACCCAGATAAATTAAGAATGTTTCATCTACCTAACATGTAATTAGCAGTAAGATACCAATATAACTTTTTACACACTAGTGGCATCAAGGTAATACATTGAATTGTGAGCCTAAAAGCCGTTGAATAAGATCGTAGAATATGAGCAACTGTGATAAAAATACATTATTTGAGATGTGTCTTAAAAGATCGCCTCACGACATCTCTGGGATATTAGATGATTTAATACCCTGGTCTAACCCATTTTGTCAAAAAAAAGATTTTATTCTTATAAAACATTCAAACTAAGTATTTTTTCCTATTTGTTTCAGAACACAGCATCTCACTGGATAGGGGGCTATGGTTTCGGCCGCCCTGTGATCGTAGGGGGCGGTTTTGGCTATGGATACGGCTATGGTGGTTACAGGGGTGGTTGGGGGGGTGGTTTCTACAGGCCCTACCCCCCTCCGCCGCCATTCTACCCACCCCCGCCTTTCTTTGGATAGATTTAGAATATTTTTCCCTGTGAACACGTGGTCCGATTGCTCAGTCCGACTGATCGACCGACGTGAACTTTTTTACTTTTTGTTCGATTCAGGAATCGGACTATGAGGTTTATTGTTATTTAAGAACACATGGTCCAAGCGATCGGACAATGTAAACTTTTTTATTTTTAGTTCGATTAATGATGACTTTTTTAATGGTATAGTAGTGCCGTGTTTACCCGTGTAAGTCCCGATCCCGTGGGAATATCGGGATGAAAAGTAACTCATTTTATTCTCAGGGATTCAATGTATCTTAATAATAAGTTTTATCCAAATCGATTCAGTAGTTTTAGAGAAAATGTAGTTGGAATCATTAGATCACATTAAATTGTTTTTAAGATTTTATTTTTATTGTAAAAATGTAATATTTATTAAGATCGATATCTTTCATAACTCTTTACAAAATTAAATCTTGTTTCTTACGTAACCAGTTTTGAAAGTAGTTTGTTTTCGTAACCAGTTCAGAAAGGAGATTATTTTCGTAACCGGTTGCGAAAGTATGTTTCTTTCGTAATTAGTTTCGAAGTCTTTTTTTTTTGCAAGTATATTATTTTTATTGTACTGATAATATTTAATAACGTAGAGCTGTAGGATGTAGGTGTAGGTTTTAAAATTAACAATTCTGCTAACTAAGTATTTTTTGTAAACCTCGGTTTTGTGATTTTAATGTAGGTTAAATAATATGCTGACTTTTGTATACATATTAATTATTGAATAGTTCTTAAGTAATTACCTACCTATTTTTGTTAAGAATTTTTTTATGGTGTCGGTGTTGGTATTTTTGTAGCCTCAAAATTTTCGATAAATAGCTCAAAATTTCAAAAGTTGTTCATCAAGACATTTATTACTTTAAGAAACACATTATTTGATATTTTGATTATTTTAAAACGACATTGTCGTGTCATTTTTTATTCTCCTCTGACATAATGAATACTACAAAACATGTGCGATTCTGTGATTAACTAAATAAAAAAATGTTTGCCAATAATAAGTGTAAATTGTCTAATATGCGTCTTTTTAAATAAAGTTCAATGACTTGTAAATAAAAACTCGTTTATTCTTACAAATACGTAAAAACCCATTGCTTACCTACTTTGTCAAGTGTTAGATAAATGACATTAGGACATATTAAGATTAACGTCCATAGAATTATTTCATTATATCAGCTACAGGACATCCATTGCTGAACATAGGCCTCGCCTAAAGACTTACAGATCGATCGGTCAACGGCTCTCTTCATCCAACGACCTCCCGTGACCCCAACTAAATCGTCCGTCCATTTAGACGGAGGCCTGCGTTTTCCGGTACGTGGTCTCCAATCTAGGACTTCTCACCCCGATGGCCATCAGTTCTACGAGCCACATGCATCGCCCATTGCTACTTCAGCTTACCAATCTTTTGGGCTATGTCAATAACTTTAGTTCGCCTACGAATCTTCTTATTTTTGATTCGATAGTGAAATACCAAGCATCGCCCTCTCCATAGCACGCTGAGTGATTCTACTCTTTTTTATGAGGCCCATGGTAAAAGGCCATGTTTCTGAGAATTATTTGTTAAATTAATATTCATGTCAATGTTGGCAACCGGTTTCCAACAGAGTACCTACCTCCTGAATTCAGTTAGATATTATGATTAATTTTATTTATCTTCTATAATATAAAAATGAATCGCAAAATGTGTTGGTAAGCGCATAACTCAACAACGCCTGGACCAATTTGGCTAATTCTTTTTTTGTTGTGTTTGTTATTATCAGGAGAAAGTTCTTATGAAAGAAATAATTAAGAAAATTGCGTAGAAAATTATTACGCGGGTGAAACCGCGGGACGCAGCTAGTTTCTAATATTACTATGTATCTAGGAAATTATTTTTTTTACATTAGGCTGGCAATTGGTTACCTCTAGAGTACGAGAGTATATTAAAAGTAGATAAATAAATGACCGTTTAAATAAAACAACATTGCTGATATAATTATTATAATAATAACACATAATATTCACACACAAGTTACAATATAAGTAAATATTATGTATCTTATGTGACTAACAACATGCATTATGTTTATTACTAAGCGACTCATAGGCCAGACTGCATTTGATTGCATATTGCACAAAAAATACAATTTTCATTTCAAAATAGAAAAAGATCAAAGAAGATATTTCATATCTTTAACTATTTTAATATTTGGCAGAAAATATCAAAAAATCTAGATAATATAATATAATTTCAGAAAATAGATATTGATCACAGTTCATAGGCTAAAATATGGCTAAATTTGATGCGCAGGAGCAGTAAAGTAAACGTATCGTCACGATTCCGTTGTCGATACTTTTTTCGCAATTAGTTACAAACAGAGTAGAAATCTATTCATTATTAATAAACCACTGATCAATTCCCTGTCATAATTTTGTAACAATTTTTAGTATTCTGTTCGTAACTAGTTACCAAACAACACCTTCTCCTTTATAACAATTTTAGTGACGTATGAGTTTTTGTTTTGTTTACTGCTCTTAGTCACCATATAAAACATTAATAAAAAAATGTGATTTTTTAAAATTTGTTTAAAGATAATATATAGATTGATATGTTTATAAACCTAGGCACCTATACTTAAAGTGATATAGATTGAAAAAGCAAAAACATTTCTTACACTAATTCTAATTATAAGTTATAATTTAATCTAATTATAAGTTAATGATATGTATTTTATAACACCAATGTTTAATTAAAATCTTATAATTAAATGCCTCAGCCAGTTTCGATATGTATTTGTTTCAATCGAAGACTTATATTTTCATTACAATCTAATTATATTTTATTAATTTAAAGATTAAACACATTAATTAATCTGATTAATAATTGCGAATACGTCGCTAATGTCTAATTAATAATTATAAGTTATAATAACATTCATAATTGTTTTGAAACATTTATTATTAATCTAATTTCTACATTGTAATTAGAAAAGAAACTTAATTTTGCTTTCTATTATTATTATTTTTGTGATTTTTTTCATTAAGCTTTATTAAAAATAAAAAATTGCGAATCGATCGGCCGTTATTCAAAAGCGTTGTCATTTTTTTTTCGCTTTATTTTTGAATTGCCCGAAAAAACGTAGAGTAATAATTTTGACTTTGTCATATTTTTTTATTTTTGGACAATTCAAAAATAAAGTTATTTTAACATCCAATTAATAAAAAACACTACAAGTCTCCTAAAATTAGTAGCATTTTTACTGGGCTCAATAAATTTTTCATAAAATTTAAGAGACTCATAATATTTTCAATAACAATTATTTTTACAAATAAAAAACATCATCAACTGTTTTTTATAACAAATTCAACTTTGTAACAATTATTTTTTATTTGTAACATTGTTTTTGTTTAAAAAAAGTTTATATTTTGCATTTGTTGAGCAGCGACTGATATGAAGGGAAAAAGTTATAATAAATTAAAATTATAAGTATTTGATGAAGGTATGATAAATATTTTTCGAAGTCTTTGGTACGTCAATCCATCAATCTTTTAGTCATCAAGTCGTCAAGTCATCAGTCGCTGCCCCTCAAATACAACACAATAAAAAATTAATGCAATCTGTAAACTCCCATACGTTTTTCCCCAGCTGTGTGTTGGACGAATTCCTTGATTTGATCGGTGGCTACAGGACCGATGCACACCAAAGCTTCTTTGAAATAACCGCAGCTCTAAAGAGAGAATATAACTACTTAAAAAAGTTACGAAATAAAGTTGCGAAAAATGACTTGTTCGAAAAGTTGCGAAACACAGTTGCGAAAACATTACTTATGTATTCCACCTTTATGGCTCGGTTCGATGGGTGAATAACTGCACAGAAGCGGGTTTGATTCTCACCTCAAAACAAGTATTTACTTGTATATTTATTTCTGGTCTCGGTTTACAATAGAAAAATATACCTACAAATGTATCCGTTGTCCGGTCACCATAACACAAGTATAGTTGCTTAGCTTTGCTTAGCATAATGACTTGCGTTTGTCACATTTTGGTCGCGGAGGGAGTAAGTAGCGTAAAAGATGCGGTAAGAACTTCGGTCACACATTATTTTCGTAACTAGTTACGACTAAAGAACAGCCGCAAATCTATAATCATTGAATATACAAATTTATACAATAATTCAAACTGATTTGTCAAAGCTTAAACCGATATGAAATTTAGAGGGTGTATTTTTTGTAAAGCGTAAGTATTCCAAAATTCCGACCGATGTTAAGATGGTGAAATGAAATTACGTACCTTCCTAGGCTTCTGTCGGTGACGACGTTGCATGATGCAGCAGAGTCCGCGTGAGATGTCACACTCGCTCGAAGTGCTGCAGTCTTCATTGTATTGTTTGCCACCGGAAGTTGGGGGACGGCAGACGTGCATTTCACCTAAGGTAGGGGTAAAAGGGAAGCTACTGAATACTGAATATTTCCGCATACGATTTCTCATATAAGTTTGGTTAAGATTTGATGATCGTCGGAGCAGAATAACTTCTCAAAATGCCTAGATTTCTACCAAAATTACCTGGAACAACTTCATCGCAGACAAGTCCGGCGTCACATTGGTTCTCTCTGTTGCATATTTCGCCTAGTTTTCTCCCGGTGAAGGCTGGGAGGCATCGTCCTCCATCCTCTGTTAAACAAATAATAAAGGAAGTTAAAAAAAATCATCATTATTCAACTATCCAAAAACATAGGTACGCAATCTGACAAATAATTTACTTTAAGAGTTCCGTATCTCAAAAGGTTAAAAAGGAACCCTTTTAGGATCACTTTTTCGTCCGTCTGTCAGTCGGTCTGTCTGTCCGTGAGTCACCACCGATTTTCTCAGGAACAAGTTAAAATTCATACCAAATACTGAGGTCCATAATCCCTATTAGGTGTATAAAAATCAAGGTCCTGAGTCAACAAGATAAAAAGTTATATGCACATTTTCGTGAAAACTTGTGAGTACCATTTACCATAATTTTCAACTTTTTTATAGTCAAAAGTTTCAAAGCAAGAAGAAGCTTAGTTTTGCTTTGCTCCTTTCGTACCTTCTAACAAAAAGGTTAGGTTAGACGTGTTAATGACATTCAACAGCGTAAGTCCAGGGTCGGGATTGTGATAAAAACCTTTTTAAGTTTCTATCTATACTAAAATTAATCAAAATTGGTTTAGCGTTTTTCATAGAGGGAAAATAAATTTTCCTATTAAACATTTTTTGTTCTACTGCTTCTTAACATCTTTCCAAGCAATTCGGTCATTAGCTATCATTTTTTAATTAATTGAAAAGAAAATTATTTACCAGTTACGAAATCAGTTATTTGAAAGCAAGGTTACGTAACTTATCACCTAAAATAAACTCCTAAAAATAATTGATCTTTCAACATGATAAAATTAGAATTGAACTTAAAAAATATAATTGGGTCAGCAAAAAGGTCAACAAAAATAATTTTCCAATATTCTACCTTTTTGGTACCTACTACTAAAAATACTTAAGATGAGAATAAAATGGGGTCGCCCGCAGAAACCTTTCTAACCTTTATAATATTGAAATCTAATTTAGTATCTTCTATAATATAAAAATGAGTCGCTGAATGTGTTGCTAAGCGTAAATCTCGAGAACAGCTGAACCGATTTCACTAATTATTTTTTTTATATTCTTTAAAGAACGATGGTTCTTACGGAGATCATTTTTTTAAAAATTGACAGAAAAAGTCTTAAAACAACACTTGTCCATACTCCCAATTCCCATACAAACGATCCGTAATCTATACATATAAAATTCTTTGTCCTGAATGACTGAATGACTGACGGATCAACACACAGCCTAAACCACTGATCGTAGAGACCTGAAACTTGGAAGGTGTGCTCTTTGTGTGACGTAGGCATCCGATAAGAAAGGATTTATCAAAATTTTACGCGGACGAAGTCGCGGGCAAAAGCTAGTAATACTTAAAAGTCAATTTGAACTTTAATACCATTATATAAAGTTCAAGTTTTAGTGAAGAGAGATTTTTCTGTAGGCTATTGAATTTGAAGGCATATTTTTATCTTGTTCTGTTTATTATTAATACAAAATGTTCGTTAAATAAAAAGTTTTCAATTTTCCCATTTGATGGGATTGTTCTTCCGCAACTAGTAGCGTACCACGATTATTTTTTCTTTTTTGGTAACTAGTTGTAAATCTTGGTTACCAAAGTGGATATTTCGATACAAGTACAACGTTCGATTTCGATGCGTTGTAATCTCGGTAAAACGGCGCTTGTAACATCATCAAAATATCCACAAAATAAAAACAATAACATGGTAAAAAGCTTTAGTAGTGAAAATAACCATGACTTTTACATAGTTACGAAAAACAGTTACGATAAATGACTTACGTAACCAGTTACGAAAGTGGCACGATCACACGGTACATTTAATATGTAAAAGAGAAAAAGACTCATCAAGAAATCTGTGAAACTACTATACCTACGAGTCTGAAACTTTGCATGGGGGTTCCTTTTAAGACGTAGGGGAGCACCAAGAAAGGATTTTTGGAACTCTGAAGGGGTAAAAAGGGCTTTTAAAAGTAGTACTTCATAGTAACTATTAGTATTCTGTCTTTGTAGGAAATCAATATCACTTTTAAAAATAAAAAAACCCGCCTTCAAAAAAAGGAGAAAAGAAAAAATTAAAATAAAAAACTTGAGAGGTGTCAAGGGACACCCGGATGGAACGAAGTTCCTTTCGATTAATTAGTGAAGGAATTGTAATAATATTTATATGTTTTAAAGTTATAATATTTTTTTTATTATCTTATTATATATGTAAAAGAAAGTCGTGTTAGTTACACCACTTATAACTCAAGAACGGCAGAACAGATTTGGGTGAAAATTGGTAGGGAGGTAGCTTAGAGCCAGGAGACGGACATAAGATACTTTTTATCCCAATATGCCCACGGAATCGGGATTTACGCGGGTGAAACCGCGGGGCGCAACTAGTTATTAATAAATATAACGTAATACAAACTTAATCAGTAGGCTCAATTTTAGTAAGCTGGCTTGCTTTCTATGAGAGAGAGAGAGAGAGAGACAACTATAGCAACTATAGCAAAAAGTGTCGTTACAACTTTTGGTCTTAATTTTTTCCGTCTAGCCCCCTTTCGCAACGCGCGATAAGGAACTTCGTTCCAAAAAATACGGAGACAATGAAGAATAACTCTTTCCTTGCAGTCGGGTAAAAATAAAAAAAATAATACTGGTAAAACTGCAGGGCGTAGTCAGTAACTACAATAAAGAATATAAAATTTAAAACAATAATTAAAATAATCAACATGCCTTTAATAATTAAACTGGAGTTAAGCTAACCGGAGGGTTTGGTTTAATTAATTTATGATAAACTTAAAGGCTTCTCCGGAAGAGTTGAACCAAGCAAGGGTTAGAATGCATAATTAGGTAGGATCACTCTCTACTTATTTAATTACATCCTGCTTTGTTAATTTGACTTTGTTTTAACTTAAGGCGCTCTTCCAGTACCTTGTATTCACATTACCTTAGCCCCCGCTCTCAAAGACGTAGCGTGCTGCGTGCTAACTGTTATATTTGATCGATATGCAAAACATTTTAGCATTATTATCCACAAATATAGTTCCTAGAGGTCAAAACCTATCATTTGATTCATTTTTAGAAACAAACGTTAACTATTTTTGAATAAAACCCGATAAACGATCTAATAATTCTCTGTTTTCTAACATTTTTTTTATCGTACGAAGTTGTTCATATCATGTTTTCAACCACAATAAACAAAAATATGGTTATTAAACTACAATATCCATTTATATCCAAATAACAAAAAAAGAGTATTTGATTACTTAGAGTTGCTTAAAATAAAGGTCGATTTTGGTAGCTTTATTAGCACCTGCCCTTAAGCAATTTAAATTAATACTAGCAACGCTCCGCAGTTTCATCCACGTAATTCCTGATCCCGTGGGAATATCGGGATAAAAAGTATGCTACTTGTAATAAATAAATGTATTTTCATACCAAGTTTCATCAAAAACGGTTCAGTAGTTTCGGAGACTATTCGTTACAAACATAAATACACGTTAAGCGAACGCTCGGCCGAGCTACATGGTAGGCGGAGTGGGGGGTGTTAGGTTTTATTTACGTTACGGAATTTCTTGATTCGGTCGCCCCGCTCAAAGCCCGCGATAAAAGCTATGCAATAGCTTAATAAAAATAAAATTCATATTCTGGACTGAATACCGAAATTTTTTAAGCAACCCTTTTGAAATATATTTATTTACCTCTTTATTTTATATAAAACTAGCTGTCCGGCAAACTTTGTATTGCCATATTAAAAAAAATATATATAAAAATGTTCAATTCTCAGACCTAACGACACAAAAAAATTCATACAAATCGGTTCAGCCGTTTAGGTTGAGCGGTTTTACCCGCGTACGTCTCACAGCCTAGCTAGACTAGCTTTTGCCCGCAACTTCGTCCGCGTAGAAGTCGAAAACTTGAAGAAGATTAGACCAACGAATCACGTTGTCCCATACAAACTTTGCCCCCCTTTCTCACCCCCTAAGGGGAAGATGTCATACAAAGAAGACACCCTCCTAGTTTCAGGTCTCTACAATCAGCGGTTTAGGCTGTGCGTTGATCCGTCAGTCAGTCAGTCAGTCAGTCAGTAGTTCAGGACAAAGCATTTTATATGTATATAGATTATCTAATTAACTAATGATCACGGTTCATGAGATACAGCTTGGTGACAGACAGACGGACACAAACAGTACTTAAGTTGCTCTTGGATAAGTGAACGCACTGCGCAAAATGCGGCCCTAAGATTGGTCAATGTTTTAACCCCCGGCGCAAACACGACGGGGTGTTATAAGTTTGACGTGTCTGTCTCTGTGTGTGTGTGACTGACGGATCAACGCACAGCCTAAACCGCTGATTGTAGAGACCTGAAACTAGGAGGGTGTCTTCTTTGTATGACATCTTCCCCTTAGGGGGTGAGAAAGGGGGGCAAAGTTTGTATGGGACAACGTGATTCGTTGGTCTAATCTTCTTCAAGTTTTCGACTTCTAAGCGGACGAAGTTGCGGGCAAAAGCTAGTCTAGCTAGGCTGTGAGACGTACGCGGGTAAAACCGCAGGACTCAGACAGTTTATTTTAATTAAAATCTTCGCGTGACAAAGTAAACTTAAGTTATGAAATTCAAAGAATTTTCAGCCAATTTGTATGCCGCCTTGGTTTTTTTATGGCGCACCTAAAATGCAAAGTTCTTTATCGAGTTGACAAGTAATTTAATTAAAACCGGCCAAGTGCGAGTCGGAAGGGTATTCCCATAAAGCATGGTACGTATTTTTACTCTGTATAATATATTTTGTTGTTATAACGTCAATAGAAATAGACCATCGGTGAAAATTTCAATTATCTAGCTATCACTGTTCATGATATACAGCCTGGTGAAACGATACGTAACTACGTAACGCATATGAAACCCTAAAAAGGTTGGAAAAGCCGTTCCAGAGCCACACTATGGCTAAACTCACCAACATTATGACTAAACTCACCAACATTATGACTAAACTTACCAACATTATGACTAAACTCACCAATTATGGCTAAACTCTCATTATTGCTAAACTCACCAACCATATGGCTAAACTCACCAACACTATGGCTAAACTCACCAACATTATGGCTAAACTCACCAACACTATGGCTAAACTCACCAAGACCATGGCTAAACTCACCAACATTATTGCTAAACTCACCAACATTATTGCTAAACTCACCAACACTATGGCTAAACTCACCAACATTATTGCTAAACTCACCAACATTATGACTAAACTCACCAACACTATGACTAAATTCACCAAGACCATGGCTAAACTCACCAACATTATGGCTAAACTCACCAGTATCCAGACACATGAGACCACGGCAGCAGTCCCCGTTGGTGGCGCAGGGTGAGCTGTAGCAGTGGACGGGTTCGTCAATGACGTCATCAATGCGGTTCCCTTCCAGGGCCTCAGCGTATACTTCTTCCGGTTCCTGGTGGGGAAAAAATTGGGGTTTTAAGCTTCAGACAAAAATTCCTTCCAAAAAGCCCTTCCTCAAAAATTGGTATTTTAGACTTCAATTTTTTTTTCAAGTAGGGTTCGCAATGTTTGTGCATATAGCCAGTATCAAGTTACATTTTGCATCAAATTATGACCCGATTTTCAGAAATCGGGTTCAAAGTGTTTCAAGATGGTCAAAGTCGTCACAGTTTTTTAAGTCAGGGGTTATAAAGCTAATTTACTATAACCTTGTAGGAGATTTTGGAGGGAACGCGAAAAGTCCATGTTTGACTCCGATTTTGAATACGTTGCTATGGTTACTTGCCAATAACGTAACGTAACGCATGACGTCACACTTTTGTGAATGCCGGTGTTCATCGATTTATAAGGCGTTATGGTCGCGAGAGTCTCCTCGCGACCATGACTATTGTAACATAGTCGAAACGTCGAGGTAAGCGAAATAAAAACAAAAAATACTAATATGAATACAAATCGTGTACTTTAAAAAGTTTTTAATACGTTATCACGTCAAATTCATTTTATTTCGTTCTTTTTTTTTCACAAAACAAGGTCTGTGACGACGGAATGCCAGACAAAATAATTTAGTATTTTTTAAATAAATCAATTTTTATTTTATTTTTATTTTCAGGTAGGTATTTTATTCTTGTAATTATTTAAGGGTATATTTATATAAGTACATCATAGTATATAATGTGTATGTATATATAAATAGATTATAGTATTTGATAAAAGTAAAAAAACTTAAGAGGTGTCAAGGGACACCAGGATGGTACGAAGTTTCTTTCGATTAATTAGTGAAGGAATTGTAATAAAATCAAAAAGTGTCGTTACAATTGTTGGTCTTAATTTCTTCCGTCTAGCCTCCTTTCACAATGCGCGATAAGGAACTTCGTTCCAATAGAGGATTATACTTAGTATATATTTCTTTTTATTTTCTTTTGGTGACTAAGCCGTTTCCTGGGAGCGGAAAAGTCATACACGGTGCGACCGGAAGACCAGCGCTGCAGATGCGCCTGCAGCACATGCTGAGGCTTTACCCATTCCACCAACACACGACTTCTCAGATACTTTTTATTTTTATTGTCTGTGTTTTGTTTTTAATTTTATTTGTTACTATCTCTCACTGTTTCTTTTTGTGTCTATACTATGTCGTGTGTTTGTTCGAATAAATTATATTCTATTCTATTCTAAAACTTAGTTAACATTTTTTTATTATATCAGTGTATTCTCCTATACAAAGATTGTGTAGTTTGAATTGACATAATATAAAATAAATACAAATACAAGGAATTAACAACGAACTAAATATGAACGAACAAATAAAATCTAAAAATTAAAACTAAACCTAATAGAAGAAACCCCTCCCCAGCGTTCCCAGTGCAAAGCTGGACAATATGCAAGCGGCGTTACCCCGCTGAACCACTATCGACAGCCTTTGCACCAGGAATGCCCCGGAACGCGGATCAAACCCCCTGTCACGGAGGCGACGGCCAATCTCCCTCCAAAAATATCAATTCTAAAAATATCAATAATTTCAAATGTCAACAGTAAAAAAATTAAATATTCTAGTTTTATGATAGCTTCCTTCGATGCATGCGCAGTGAACTTTGACCTTCCGATCACTTTACGTGCTGATCTTTAAAACATTGCATTTATTTATGCAATCTATGTTAAGTAGCCATGAAAACATAAAGGTTACCAAGAATTTTTAGATTAAACCAAACCGATCGGTTTTAATTGCACGCGATTTCGTCCGCGTAGGAGCCGAAAAAAGACCAAGTAATCACGTTATCCCATACAAACTTTGGCCCCCTTTTTCACCCCCTAAGGGGTAGAATTTCGTAAAATCCTTTCTTATCGGATGCCTACGTCATATAAAGAACACACCCTCCAAGTTTCAGGTCTCTGCGATCAGCGGTTTAGGCTGTGCGTTGATCCGTCAGTCAGTCAGTCAGTCATTCAGGACAAAGCATTTTATATGTATAGATAGAAGATATAAAATCCCTTTTATCCATTAAACAGCTCGATGAAGGTAGTTCTTAAAGGGATACCGTAGTACAAGGTGATTTGCTTTGCTTTGTCAGCATATTGGTCTTACATAAGAACACCTCTACAGGTAATATTTTACAACCGACAGGGTTAAAGTGAAAGGGTACCGGCGCTCTCTCCATACAAACGTAGTCGACTGATTCCTCCCTGGATAATGACCCTAGCACAAATATTTTTGTGCCATAAAACCTGTGACCACCATGACTATGCTCCTATGTTTTGATTTTTTTTCGTTTACTAATTATCATAAAAATTACGGATTTAAAAAACAAAACAAAAAAAGAAACGCTCGGCCGAGCTACATGGTAGGCAGAGTGGGCGGTGTTAGGATTTATTTTCGTTACGGAATTTCTTGATTCGGTCGCCGTGCTCTAATCCCGTGATAAAAGCTATGCAATAGCTTAAAACAAAACATAGGGTCATGGCAATTATAAGTTTTTGCAACAAAAATATTAGCTCTAGTGTCATTATCCAGGGAGAAAACAGTCGACTACGTTTGTATGGAGAGAGCCCCCGGTACCCTTTCCTCTTAACGATTTCATTTCATGAACAAATCAGGGTAAAAGTCATATATCATAGATCTGTTATAACGAAGGCATCCGCTAGGAAAGGATTTCGGAAAATTCAACTACTACGAGCAGAAGTCGCGAGCAAAATCCAGTTATTTCCAAAACATTTTCTCATATTTTCTAAAGAAAATAAGTATTCCTTGAATATAAAAGGAAATCTTTTATTTGATAAGACAACAAAACGATTTGATAATATCTTTCTATATTTTCTAAAAGCTACTAAAGAAAATATTTTATATAAAGAAAATGCTTAGAAAATTGTCAAGATTTTCTTTTGTTAATGGAAACCTTTGTTATTGGCATACGCCTACGTTTTATTGACAAGATTTGATGAAGGTCGCGGGTTCGATCCTAGCGACAAATAAGTATTTGTGTTCGGATATTTATTTCTATTATCAAATATTTGTTGTGTTTACAATAAAGAAAAAAAAATGGTTGTCTGTAAAGTCGGTTTACGGACGACGAAAAAAAAAATAGAGTTTTTTTTGTTATTTCTTTACTTAGTATTTTTTTCCTGTGCCTCCAACTATCATGTAATGTGCCAGCTATAGCGGTCTGCCAAAGAGGGTAGTAACGCACTTACCTACCTGCCCTATAAGGGTAACTGTAGTGTCTATATTACTACCGTCCGTAGCCCAGGTTCCTCCAACTATCCTGCCATCTGCCAGCCGGGGTAGTACTCTGCCAGTAAAGGTAGTACCCACAAACCTGCCCATATGCGTAGCATCTATATTTACAGTCCATAGCCCAGGTTTCTCCAACTGCCCTGCCATCTGCCAGCCAGGAAAGTACTCTGCCAATAAAGTACCTACTAACCTGCCCACACGGGTAGTGTCTATAAGGCGACCGTCCACAGCCTAAGTGTCTCCGATCCTCCTGCCATCTGCCAGCCAGGGAAGTACTCTGCCAATAAAGGTAGTACCCACAAACCTGCCCATATGGGTAGTGTCTATATAACTATCGTCTGCAGCCCAAGTTCCGCCATCTATTCTGCTATCTGCTAGCCGGGGTAGTACTCTGCCAATAAAGGTAGTACCCACAAACCTGCCTATATGGGTAGTGTCTATATAACTATCGTCTCTAGCCCAGGTCCCTCCAACTATTCTGCCATCTGCCAGCCAGGGTAGTGTTCTGCCAATAAAGGTAGTACACACTAACCTGCCCATACGGGTAGTGTCTATATAACTACAGTCCGTAGCCCAGGTTCCTCCAACTATTCTGCTTTCTGCTAGTCGGGGTAGTATTCTGCCAATAAAGGTAGTACCCACTAACCTGCCCATACGGGTAGTGTCTATAAGGCGACCGTCCACAGCCCAAGTGTCCCCGATCCTCCTGCCATCTGCCAGCCAGGGAAGTACTCTGCCAATAAAGGTAGTACCCACAAACCTGCCCATATGGGTAGAGTCTATATAACTATCGTCTGCAGCCAAAGTTCCGCCATCTATTCTGCTATCTGCTAGCCGGGGTAGTACTCTGCCAATTAAGGTAGTACCCGCAAACCTGCCCATACGGGTAGTGTCTATATAACTATCGTCTCTAGCCCAAGTTCCGCCAACTATCCTGTCATCTGCCAGCCAGAGAATTGTTCTGCCAATAAAGGTAGTACTACTAACCTGCCCATACGGGTAGTGTCTATATAACTATCGTCTCTAGCCCAAGTTCCGCCAACTATCCTGCCATCTGTCAGCCAGGGAAGTGTTCTGCCAATAAAGGTAGTACCAACTAACCTGCCCATATGGATAGTGTCTATATGACTACCATCCGTCGCCCAGGTACCTCCAACTATCCTGCCATCTGCCAACCAGAGTAGTGCTCTGCCAATAAAGGTAGTACCCACAAACCTGCCCATATGGGTAGTGTCTATATAACTATCGTCTCTAGCCCAGGTCCCTCCAACTATCCTGCCATCTGCCAGCCAGGGAAGTGTTCTGCCAATAAAGGTAGTACACACTAACCTGCCCATACGGGTAGTGTCTATATAACTATCGTCTGCAGCTCAAGTTCCACCATCTATTCTGCTATCTGCTAGCCGGGGTAGTACTCTGCCAATAAAGGTAGTACCAACTAACCTGCCCATACGGGTAGTGTCTATAAGGCGACCGTCCATAGCCCAAGTTGTTCAGCATATCGTTGCTGAACCGGTTGAAGAGGCCGCCCCAAGCGTGCCCTCCGACGATCACGCTCATCAACACCAGTGAGATGGACATTGTGATGCTGTGGACAAAGTAATCATTACTTTATTATGGTCTATAGAGGGCGCCACTTAATTGGACTTCACATAGCCTATAGCAAGCGGATAGTCAAGCCGCTTCTAAAGATATATTATTTGTCAAATTATAATGAGTGAATAAATGCGTCTTCAAAAATTGTAACTGAGAAGAGACTCCAATTCGCATCCCTTGAATGCCGTTCAAGTGCGCTTACCAATTACGCCACTCAGTCAAATACCGTCATAGTCCAATTTAAGAATCGCATTAACCTGATAGCTCAATGCAGGCCATGCACTTTAAAAAAAATAAAAAAATGATTAATTCTTTTTAAAAACAGATTTTTAATTCATGACTTTAGTATTTCAAAGGGCGCCATATTGAATTTAATGTGAGGTCTCATAGCCTATAAGTAGCGGACGATCAAGAAATTTCTAATAGTCTAAGATCCCTTTAAAAACGAACTTCATCGAGCTGTTTAAGAGGAATGGGTACCGGGGGCTCTCTACATACAAACGTAATCGACTGTTTTCTTTTTCGATAATGACACTAGCACAAATATTTTTGTGTATGGAGCTGATTAAGAGGAAAGGGTGCCGCGGACTCTCTCAATACAAACGTAGTCGACTGTTTCCTCCCTGGATAATGACAATAGAGCAAATATTTTTGTTGAAAAAATTTGTGACTGCCATGACCACGCCCCTAGGTTTTTTGTGTTTTAAATGTTAATTTATATGATAATTACAGGATAGTCCATTTATCGAGGAAGGCTATAGGCTACTTTTTATCCTGATATTCTCACGGGATCGGGAGTTACGCGGGTGAAACTGCGGAGCTCTGCTAGTAATAGTATAAAGCTGAAGAGGTTGTTTGTTCGAACGCGCTAATCTCAGGAACTACTAATTCGAATTGAAAAAATATTTTTTGTTACATAGTTCATTTATCGAGGAAGGCTATAGGCTACTTTTCATTTTGATATTCCCACGGGATCGGGCCTTACGCGGGTGAAACCGCAGGGCGCAACCAGTCTATCATAATATTATAAAGCTGAAGGGTTTGTTTGTTTGAACGCGCTAATCTCAGGAACTTCTGGTTCCAATAGAAAAATTATGTTTGTGTTGGATAGTCCATTTATCGAGGAAGGCTATAGGCTACTTTTCATTTTGATATTCCCAGGGGATCGGGACTTACGCGGGTGAAACCGCAGAGTGCAGCTTGTTTAGAATACTTGTTTTATAAACTCCCTATCTTAAAAAATCTATTAGAATCATGTTACATAATAATACTAGGCATAAAATTTCCATCAAAATCAATGTCACGATAAAAATATGATATTCCAATATCGATACGACCTTGATTGTCAATTTACAAGGAACGCAAGGAAAAACATATTACGTAGCAGTAGCGGTGGGTGAAATTTACTTAAAGGTAAGCCTATAAAATACGAATATACAGGGTTATTGGTAATTTTACTAGCAAGCCGTTGAGGGCTACTTCTGTACACCTAAACAAACAACTTTTGTTATACGACTTTTGGAAATTAGATCTATTTTTTTTGAAAATTTTGAGATTAGGTTTACCTGAAAATCAGCTGTTCCATACACCGGGAGGTCATTCAATTTCAAATTTTATTTATTTTTTAAGTGTTATTTTTTTTCTTAGTCTGAATGACCTTTGTTTTAAAAAATCAGCTGTTTTTTGAATTTACATAACCTAAAAAATTTCATATTTTTATCGAATTTCCAAAAGTATTAGAACAAAAGTTGTTTGTTAAGGTGCACAGAAGTAGCCCTCAACGGTTTTCTTGTATATTACCAATAACCCTGTATAAACAAAAACACTAAATTATTGAACTGGAGGCCCTAGTCCATGAAAAATCATCATGTGTTTTGATGGCTGTGCGTAGGTTCTTAGAAACCTGTGTGTAATTTAACGTCTTCAGACCCATGTGCGAAATATCACGTTCTAAACCCCTCCGCGAAATTTCATGTTAATAGACCCCATCTGCAAAATTTCATGTCTTATACCCCTCTTGAAAGTTTCATGCTAATAGACCCCATATGCAAAATATCATGTTTTATACCTCTATTCAAAATGTCATGTTAATAGACCCCATCTGCAAAATTTCATGTCTTATACCCCTCTTGAAAGTTTCATGCTAATAGACCCCATATGCAAAATATCTTGTTTTATACCTCTATTCAAAATGTCATGTTAATAGACCCCATATGCAAAATTTCATGTTTCTGACCCCTATTCAATGTTGCTGAAAGCCGGAATAGATGGCGCAACATTGTACGAGCAAAGTTAATTCCCTGATAGATCACGACACCCAGCATTGGGGAATCGACGCAAGGAGGAGGTATAGACCCCATATGCAAAATTTCATGTTTCAGACCCCTATTTAAAATTATTTTTATGTTCGTGGTCCGATCGCCGGAGTTCTATCAATGGAACCGCGGGCAAATCAAACTGTCCGCAGTTCTATCAATCGAATCATCGTTTTATAATATCAGATTGTATAAATTGTATGTTCTTACATCACTGTGGGTAGATTTTATTGATCAGTAATATGTTTACCGTAAAAATAGAACCTAAATTAAGAGCTACCTTACTTCTATTACGTAGGTACTATTTTAGACTGAGTTAGCTCGGAGTCTATTTATATTCATGTGACGTCACTTCATTCAGGTCGACATTATACGGTTCAAACGATGTTGTGTTTATTTTTGTATAAAGTATTTGTTAGGTATACTAAAAATATAAAAAATAAACCTTTTGAACACCAGTGAATCCTTAGGCGTCATTCCGTCAGCTTAGCAAAGACGCCTTTGACTATTTAAGGCGTCATAATTTTACTGCCTGCCTACTAATTTAATTAAATTATCAATACCAACGTTAAGTAAACGAGGGTTGGCGTCTGTGGCAAATTTCATTAAAAAATTATGAAAAATGAATAAATCTAGTTTTAGATTCATCAAATCTAGATTTTGATGTTCCTGCAAATCACCCCCAAGACGGCAAAAACTCATTCCCTAAAGGGAATTTTCCTAATATCTGCACTATAAACACATTCTAACCTAGGCAGAACTTAGGTACATAGTTTTTGAATAGTCATTCGATTTTAGAAATTTATTTACGCAAGTGACGTATAGGTACGTGTACATTTTTTTTGACATAAATTTTAGCTAAAATCTAATTTTAATTTCAACAAATTAAATATCCCTGCAAATCGCCTCTAGGACAAGAAAAATATCTTTCTTTTTACGGCCTAAAATTTGCAAACTACTTTTTCACATTTTTTTTAACTAATTAATTTTTTATTCCTGTTCTTAAACCCTTGCTCCTAAGGCGGCTACGGGAATGATTTTTGTAAGACAGCTATAAAATATTTACCTATATGAACGGTCTAAAATTTGCACGAAATACATATTATTATGACAATTTTTTTTTAAATAATTTTTTTAGTTTTTATTTCAACAAATCTAGATATAAATATTCCTGCAAATCACCCCGGCTACTGTAATGATTTTTAAACTTAGGTCAAATAATTAAACGCATTAAAATGGTCTTTAATTCCCACAGCACTCTAAAAACCCACACCAAGTGCTCATGGAGTGCAGTAGCGTGGCAGATCAACGGGCTCGGTCTCTTCAATCGCCGACATCTCTTCCGGAGGCCTGTAGCAACCTGAAAAGGCTGCTAGCCTTCTGGAAGGACCTGGGATGGTTGGAGTGACAAGTAGGATATTCTCACACGCACAATGGCCCAAATAATGAGGCTAAGTGCGGAAACAGCCCCGTAAAACAAAACTAAATTAAACTATGGTCTTTAATTTTAGATTAACCTTAGAATGAAACAAACTATTCATGAACTGATGATAATGCTTTGAAAACATCTTAATCGGTTGAGACATCTTAGAGTAATCGGTGAAAATTGGAAATACATTTAAAAAATTATACCGACGCGACGAATTTAGACCTTTCTCCTTTTTTTAAATTTAGTTAAAATAGTCACAACAGGTCACCACACCTTATACACAATAATATTATAACTAACTTATCCTATAACAGTACTTATTAGTATAATTTTATGATCCAATAAAATAAAGAAATTAAAAAAACTTATAAAAAATATGTAATTAAAAAAATGTTTTTACCGAACAACTATAAAATATATGTACATGCATATATGCACACACTGTAGCTGCGTCTCGTAACGGTGTCGCGAGTTCAGAGATTTTATCTCATCTAAAAATATGTGTACCGCGCTAAAAGAAGTTTTCACGCTCAAGTATCAGCCTGTTCCACCACAGAACGATTGATCTCACAAGGCAACTCTAGCAAAAAAATCTAACTAACTTAGATTAAGCATAGAAGATAAGTCTTTTTTTTAGTATTTGAAAAATATGTCATCGTTTGAGCACTATCGTCACACGATGGTAAGTGAAGACGCGGTCTAAGATGCAGCACGTTTTCCAAGAAAATACCTATACGCTCAAAGACTCAAAGACCACCAAATAAACGAAGGAACGCGAGTGGAGGTAGGAAGATGGCAGTAGAACAAACACTTTGCACCATATCATAAACGAAATTCTAACATAGATGATTAATGATTATCTTCTAAAAAGAGTAGTAAAAAAAAGGTTTCAAGTAAAAAATAATCTAACCCTTAAACTGGGCTCTATTAAATAAGACTCACCGAGACATGACGTCGCGTTACAAAGGACACTGTGAGACTGGCGATCCATACGGGGTGCTTCAATGCGCATGAACGAAATCTAAGGGCAAGGCATAAGGGGTGTTTTAACCTATTATTTAGTTGCGACATACTGATGCGATTTTTCAGGGGTGTCAGACGTGACATCACTACATAGTTTATAACAAAGTCACTTCCCATTATCTGTCCCTATGTATACTTAGATCTAAAACTACGCAACGCATAGAATGATTCAAGAGGAAGGTTTTGGTATATAAAATGAAAATAAAACGAAGTCGCGGACAACAGCTAACTAGTAGTTAGCTGTTGTCCTAATAAAACATGTCAAAAACACATTATCCTCCCTTTTGGCTTCGCCGTAGTCGGGTAAAAAGGACTTTCATTATGACCAACAAAACTGACCAACTGTTGTAAAGAATGAAACTAATGACGGGATTATTTCCAAACGAATAAACTGGTTGATCAGATAAAAACAAAGCACTATAGAAACAGTAATAAAGGACAATCGAATAAAAACTTGAGAGGTGTCAAGGGACACCCGAATTCCTTTCGATTAATTAGTGAAGGAATTGTAATAAAATCAAAAAGTGTAGTTACAACTTTTGGGTTTAATTTTTTCCGTCTAGCCCCCTTTCGCAACGCGCCATTAGGATCTTCGTTCCAAAAGATGATCGAAACAGAAACAAAAAGCGATAAGACTCGTGTTTCACTGGAATCCAGTTAACCACATCCAAGGGACAGATAATACCAAAAAATCACCAAATGGTAACATTTTTATTCTATAACTAGCTTTTGCCCGCGACTTCGTCCGAATAGAAATTGAAAATAGACCAAAGAATCACGTCGTCCCATACAAAATTATCCCCCCTTTTTACCCTTTAAATAAATAAATATCGCAGGACATTCCACACATCACCATCTAGCCCCAAGCTAAGTAACTAGACTTGTGTTATGGGTACTAGTCAACGGATATACTACTTATATACTTTTCTTTTGTAAATATATACTTATAATACATAGAAACAACCACAGACAAATATGTAAGCATAAATACATGTCTGAGGCGGGAATCGAACCCGCAACCCTGTGTTTGGCAGTCTAGCATGGTGACCATTGTACCAACTGGGTCGTCAAACTCTCGGTAGATCTAGTGATCAAGATCAAATTGGTTCTATTGAGAAGTTTTTCCCAATAAATCTATTTTAAAAAACTACGTCACAAATTGCAGCTATTGCATCTACTTAGAAAATGACTAGATCTATATTGGTTCCATTAAGAATGTTTTTTCTCATCCCCTTAGGAGTTGAATTTCAGAAAATCCTATCTTACCGGATGCTTACGTCATACAAAGAACACACCCTTCAAGATTTAGCTTTCTACGATCAGCGGTTTAGGCTGTGTGTTGATCCGTCAGTCAGTCATTCAGGACAAAGCATTTTATACGTATAGATTAATTAACTTTGAAACTGCTGCATCGATTTATGCGAATCTTTGAGGATACATCGATTCCTTGGCTATACTTTCTACCCTATTTTCCCATTTGATTGGGACATAGATGTAACATCGTTGGGCCGCCACAACCTTCGAGAGTTATCCAGATAAAATTACAACAGAGGACGTGAGTTCGAATCGAGAGGCATTTAAATTTAATTTAATAAAGATGGCGGACAGAAGACTTGATTAAAGTCTCAGGAATCCGTTGTGGTCGAGGTGTCAAGAAGAATGATTATGATGTAAAAAGAAATGCTCACATGCTGTAATCGTAACCAATTGAAGAGTTTTCTGATGAGAAGGTGGTTTCAGATATTCCATTTATCGGTAACTATTCGTTTATGGCCCAATTCTATTGGTGGAAATCGAACACCGAGCAATTTGCTGCACTCTTGAGGTGCAATTCTGTTCATAACTCCAAAGATCCACATCAGATATTCTTCCAATTTTTATGGGACCATCTGTGAGTTATCCCCTTTCAATCAAAAAAAGAATTTTCGGTCTAGGCGTCTCCAAGAAAAAAAATCCCGATGAATTGAGAACCTCCTTTTTGAAGTCGGTTAAAAAATAAGAACTAACTTCCACTACCATTCACCCCGGGAATTGCATGATTGAGCGGCAGTTAATTTTCCCAATTTGTCGCAGCAAAAACCGCTCCATTTTAAACCATCCCTTACTCTGAAGTGGAGTACGTCATTTGTCGGTAGTTAACTATAGAGCCGATGCTTTTAAAAGCTCTACTGACGTGCTTACCTTAATTAAATGTATGTATTTTGTAACTACTCTATTTTTTTTGCTAAGGGTGGGGTTTTTCCCTAAAATTTTAAGTTAATTTGGGTTTTCCTGTTAGAAGTATGACTGTTGGGTTTTTACTAAGTGCTTTTTAATAAATGAAGTTTACCTAGGTTTTTTAAAGACACTAATTGGCATAGTATTAGATATCTTGCTTTTCAATACAAAGTTTGGGGTTCGAGTCCCGGTTGTTCTTGCACCAATGGATTTTACTTTACGAAAAATTTATGTACGCCAATTGACATTGCTCTTACGGTGAAGGAAAACATCGTGATGAAATCTGCGGCTTAGCTGTCTAAAGACGTATTGATGACTTTCCTCTGGGCATGATCGACTAAGCGGAGAGGATTCTGGGCAAGCTAATACACAATGTTTATCAGCTCTCAGAATAGCATGGATTAAAGACTAAACCTGATAGTGCTGTATAAGCTGTATAATTAAATCATGACGAGCCAGTTGGCACAATGGTCACCATGCCGGACTGCCAAACCTAAGGTTGCGGGCTCGATTCCCGCCTCAGACATGTATTTATGCTTAGATATTTGTCCGTGGTCTGGTTGTTTCTATGTATTATAAGTATATATTTACAAGAGAAAAGTATATAAGTAGTATATCCGTTGTCTAGCACCCATAACACAAGTGTAGTTACTTAGATTGGGGCTAGATGGCGATGTGTGGAATGTCTTGCAATATTTATTTATTATTTATTTATCTAGTTATGAAGTAAAGGCCAATTGACTGAGTCCTATTCCTGTTTGTAATTACACTATAGTAGCTAACTTTATGCATAATAATAATATATGGGTTTTTTTCTAATATGTAGGTACTTTTTAATCAGGCATTTTATTTCCTTTAGTCGCTGAATACCTAAAACGCAGTCTGCCCATTTCGCGTTATGCCAAAATGCCATTTAAAATAAGCGTTTGGACTAATCATCTCTTGTTGTTTGTTATTTTAATTTTATCTGTATTTGATTAAGAGGTACCCACCGACGCTCTCTCCATACAAACGTAGTCGACTGTTTCCTCCCTGGATAATGACACTATAGCAAATATTTTTTGCATAAAACTTTAAACTGCCATGACTATGACCCCTATGTTTTGTTTTTATTTTTATTTTTTAAATGTTTTAAAATGACAAAAATTAATCTAGTGTCATTATTCAGGGAAGAAACAGTCGACTACGTTTGTATGGAGAGAGCGCCGGTACCCTTTCCTCTTAGGATTTGAGCAAATTAGCCTTCATGTTTCATCATTAATTAATTAATTAGATGTAATTTATTTTCCTACGTTAAAGTTTTTGGTTGCAAATAAACTTGATTTCTTTCTTTCTTTTTAATATTAATATTTATAATGAAACAAAAAAAATATGTAAAATAGATATATTTTATTAACAATATTTGTTTCACTTACAATAAAAGACTCAACAGCGCTTTAACAACACAAACGACTAACTGCAACAAACCAGGCATCAATCTCCCCCCCCGATTCCCACTAACACATCATCTGCCAAATCAGCTATAGAACTAATAAGCGTAGACAACAACCCTTGTAAATTCACCACATTAGCTGGTGGTGTGTTCTTTCTTATTTATAATGAAACAAAAAAATATGTAAAAATAGATATATTTTATTAACAATATTATTTTCACTTACAATAAAAGACTCAACAGCGCTTTAACAACACAAACGACTAACTGCAACAAACCAGGCAGCAATCCCCCCCCGATTCCTACTAACACATCATCTGCCAAATCAGCTATAGAACTAATAAGCGTAGACAACAACCCTTGTAAATTCACCACATTAGCTGGTGGTGTGTTAGGATTCGCTCCAAACGCATACTCCGGTAAAGACCTCAGGAAGTTAACAATCGCTAAAGCTTGAGAATAGAGTTTTAGTAAAGAGGTTTCAAGCGCTGATAGATCTACTGGGATTAAACAGGAAACGGATGGTGGGAGGGTGTCGAATATTGATAGTAATGATAGAAGGAGGTTGTATACGTTGTTTAGAAGAGGTAGGAGGATGTTGACGAGGGGGTAGACCGCTGGGAGCTGGACACCTCCTGTTGCGGTGCTGGTTACTGGAGGCTGGAAGATAAAAATTCAAATATCATTTCTTGTGAACACAGGTATAAACAGTTGCTAGGAGTTTTGGCGGGAACGAGTTAACAACATGTCGTGCTGCAGTTTTATTATCATGAAACTTAGTTGTAACCCGAGTTGAATTGTATAATTCTGGTGGAATGTTATTCAATTTAGTTCTGTGAAAGTGCACAAGTGTAGTGAAAGTAAAAATCAGTGTCAAACATGAAGTTTTCCAAATCTCCTATTAAGGTTATGGTAAACTTGCCGCCGCTTTACTATAGCCCCTGACTAGACGGACTATGACGACTTTGACTGTTTTGAAACACTTTAGGCCCGATTTATGAAAAATAGGGTCATAATTTGATGCAAAATATAACTTGACACTGGCTTAATGCACAAGCCGTGCGAAGCCATAATTAATAGAAAAAAATATGGATAGTTACGATTTAAAAATAAAATAAAACAAATGTAACGATTGAGAATCGTCTCCTTTTTTTAAGTTGGTTAAAAATGGACGCCATGCTTTTATGTTAATTTGTTATACTATACCAATAATATAGAGAGGAAAGATTTGATTGTTTTTTATTTGAATTGATTATACTCCGAAACTACCGGGCCGATTTTGATGAAACTTAGTATGAGAATACATTGATTCATTGAAAGTGACATAGGCTAATTTTAATCCCGATAGTCACACGGGATCGGGAGTTATGAAGGATATTTTATTCCTTTGCATATCATCTGATAAAGTACTCACCGTTAAACAAAAGATAGCAACACAGAAAACGATCAAAATTTTAAGTGACATTTTGAAAAACTACTTCCTAAACAGTAACTAAAAAAAATTAGCAATGAAAAACTATTTACATAAAAACTTATTATATATAAAAAATTATGAAAGTTATGTAAGGATTTGCATAAAACTATTGTAATGTCAGTTAAACGATAATGTATTATTTTTTTGATAAAATACTTCATTAGTTTTGTAAGATTTTTATATTGGTCAATAGATAATCAGGTTTAGAAACAATCACATAATTGTAAAAATACAAATTAGAATTTATTTATTTATTTTTAGACCATTCTGTCCATTGCAAAGGCTATCCTTTCTACTGTTATTAGAAATACAAATATTTTCCTAAATAATTATTTCCGGTGGGATTTGAACCTACGACCAGTTAACCGTAGCGGTGCTCATACCAACTAAGCTGCAGGGACTACACACTCCGTTTGATTAGGAGTTACTTTATTTATTTATTTTTCCCGCGACTTCATCCGCGTAAAAGTCGAAAATGGGCCAAGGAATCACGTTGTTCTATACAAACTTTGCCCCCCTTTTTCACCCCCTTAGGAGTAAAATTTTGATAAATCCTCTCTTATCGGATGCCTACGTCACACATAGAACACACCCTCCAAGTTTCAGGTCTCTACGATCAAATAATTTTGTCCTGAACTATTGACTGACTGACTGACTGACTGACGGATCAACGCACAGCCTAAACCGCTCATTGTAGAGACCTGAAACTTGGAGGGTGTGTTCTTTGTATGTAGGCATCCGATAAGAAATGATTTTACGAAATTCTACCCCTAAGAGGACAAAAAAGGGGGGCAAAGTTTGTATGGGACTACGTGACGCCTTGGTCCATTTTCGACTTTAACGCGGACGAAGTCGCAAGCTAAAGCTAGTTTATAATATAGATAGATTAAGTTCAAGCATCATAAATACTATAGGTATTGTTACAGAAAAGGGTCCTGATATTTATTAAGGGAGCTTGGTATAATGACATTTTTGCGCGGTGCACTTTGAAACCTACCCTTATCGATAGAGGGCATTACGTCTAAAAAATAATGCCTTCACACCAAACCACTAAAGCGTCTCTGGTAATGGTAGGTGGTTTTAAAATTTTAAAACCACCTACCATCCATTGTACACAATTTATCCAATAAAAATTCTTATTCTTATTCTCACAACGTTTGGGTAAATATCCCATTTCCGAGACGCTTTAGTGGTTTGGTGTGAACAACAATTTATTTATTGATTTATCAGAAAAACTACATCTATCATTACAGGATTCCCCAATGCAATAGTGTAGTTAAAACAAATTTAAATTAATTATAACAAATAATCCATAAAGCTACTTTTTGGAATTCACTCTTCCCGCATATGAATACGTCAATTTGTTCGGCAACTAAATTTAGTGTGTGTAAACCCCGCGTGATTGGTGATTTTTTGACTAGGTTGGTCCTACCACGGGGCACCGCGAATAGTGCCGGTTTTCTTGTATGGCGCCGCTTTAGGTACTGATTCGGAACATAATAGTTTGACCGATTCTAGTATGGTCGGATTACATATTACCTCTTAATACCTCTAAAATATAACTCACCAGCGCCAATTACCCATTGCATGCAATAAGTACAGTCGGTTGCATAATTGCAGCCCTCGGTAGAGTTCTAAAATTACTATTATAGGAATGTTTTAATTCTAATATTTTTTGTTTGATTAATTGATGAGTTAGAAGACTTTATACTTCAACTAAAGCAGGTGTCTAGAATCTTGCTTGTGTTAAAAATACTCTTATAACAGCCGTTTTGGAGCTCTACGGTGGGTCTGCAATTATGCAGCTGACCGTACTTATTAAAAGTACTGTGTCCTATGATTTTCATGATGAGACACTTTAGAGGTTTCGTGTGAAGGCATTATTTGTTAGCCGTAGTTCCCTCTATCAAAAAGTATGGGTCCGTAAATGCACCGTGCATTTTTGAAAATAAAAAAAAACGTAAGACACCGTTTTTGGTTAAATATTCTGTTTCCGAGCCGCTTTGGTGTATGTATAGGCATTATTTGTTTGCCACAATGCCTTCTATGGATAGACATGGGTCTTAAAGTGCACTGCGGCATTTTAATCTGTAAGTAAACTGCCTTTGACGACCCAGTTGGCACAATGGTCACCATGCCGGACTGCCAAACACAGGGTTGCGGGTTCGATTCCCGCCTCAGACATGTATTTATGCTTAGATATTTGTCTGTGGCCTGGTTGTTTCTATGTATTATAAGTATATATTTACAAAAGAAAAGTATATAAGTAGTATATGAGTTGTCTAGCACTCATAACACAAGTCTAGTTACTTAGCTTGGGGCTAGATAGCAATGTGTAGAATGTCCTGCAATATTTATTTATTTATTATTTAAGTAACCTGAATAAAAAAATAGGTAACCTATTATTTTGTTTTAGAACTATTTTTGATTTAGCAATTAAGATAAAAACTTATCAACAAATATAACTTGATAAACATTAAATAATAAATTACTTAACTTATGTAGTAACTTAATTTCACATAAGAGATAAATTTTCGTTTATATAAAACATGTATTCATTTTAATCGTTCATTGAAATTTTATTTTACTAGTTTTTAGTTTATAAAAAAATGAGATACTTTTTGCTGTTTGGACTTTGTGCAATACTGGTTAGTAATATTTTATTTTATTTTTAAAAATTATTAAGGTAACTGAGTTTAATAAGGGGCACTTAAACGTTTTTTGAAAACATTGATATAAGTGACAAAATACAAAGAAAATAAACAAATGAATTGTTTTTTAGATTAACAATCAAAATATATTTATATAATGACCTGTTTTTAAGTAGTTTGTCCATTTTTTTTTTACGATTTTTTTTATTTATAATTAAGGTGGCAGGTGGCCCTTATTACTAGCAGGGAAGTTATCATAATTATGGGACCACCTCTGTGTTATTAAGTTTTCAACACAAAAAAAAATCATACAACCGAATTGAGAACCACCTCCTTATTTGAAGTCGGTTAGTAAAAAAAATATCATCTCAATCGGTTTAGTAGTTTTTGAGTAATCGGTGAACGTACATAAAAGAACAGACAGACGGAAAAGAAAGTGATCTTATAAGGGTTCTTTTTTTTCATTTTGAGGAACGAAACCCTAAAAAGACAAGACACACAAAAACCAAAATACGTCTTTTCAATTAGGCGTTTGTTATAAAGAAAAGATAAAAATAATTAGTCATAACAACTTCTAATAATTAAGAATCATGATTAAAACAGGAAGTGCTCTCCCGAGATATAAAATATCTAAAAAATATTATTTCAGTAAAACCGTTTCAAAGCTAAAATAAACAGGATAATTCTTTGTTCACGTTGAAAATTTAAATCGAGTAAAAACACGAGTTTTTTACCTTCCGGGCACGTTCCAACCTATCTGACATAGTATGCTTACCACAAGTTTACAGAAATTACAGACTCTTCAAACTGGAAAACAAATTTATTTTATTTTATTTTTAACCCTCGACGCAAAAACGACGGGTGTTATAAGTTTGACGTGTCTGTGTGTGTGTCTGTCTGTGGCATCGTAGCTCCCGAACGGGTGAACTGATTTTGATTTAGTTTTTTTTTATCTATAGTTTTTTTACCCGACTGAAAGGAAAGGGTTATATTTTTCGCGCCTATATTTGTATGTTTGTGTACTATTATTCTCTAATATTATCTTCCAAACCACCCAATGGATTTGATTCAGGTATCGTTAAATTCGTCTCATTTTGACTTACTTCCTCAGCGATCCAAAGTGAATCTTGGTCTTGGAAACGAAAGTCTTCCGTAGTTCTTTATCCTGATCTTTTTCCTGTAAAAAAAACTTTTCTATGTGACTATTTTATTATTTATTTATTAATTACAATAAACTCAATTTCTTGTCAATTGTTCACTTGAGGTTCGCGTGTGATACGTCGTACAACCCAGGAAGAAATATTTTTTTTTATCACAGTTGCTCATAAAGTGGATCTTATTCAACGGCTTTTAGGCTCATAATCCATCATATTATGCACGCGTGCGTTTTATATTTGTTAACTAGTGCTGTAAAGTTATCCCGAAAAGGTAGGTACCAAAGAGTTTATAACTAGCAAAAATGGTTGTCTCTAAAGTCGGTTTACGAACGAAAATTTTACGTGATAATCACTTAGAAAACGATTAAAAATTGAGTTGTTTATTTTTTGTTTTTTCTTTTATTAAATATATTGTTTTTCCGCACCATTGTATTTTGTTCTTAACCCCCGACGCAAAAACAAATAGAAAAATCTCTAAAAAATAATGTATGTCACACGAGGATGTATAGGTTGAAAGTCTTTAGCCTGGCCTTTCCGGAGCATAACACAAAAAAATATTGCCTTAAAAAAATGTAAACATAGAGTTAACACAAATATTTTGTTAATTATTATTTTGTTTTCTTTTCAAGTCTTTTCTTTTATTCGCTACTGTGATAAAAAACGTCGTACGATATACGTGTGGAATTGATATTTGCATCTTGGCTTCATTAACACGCTCGCTGCCGCTCGCGCGTCATAAACCGCCTCTATGCAAAGATCAATTTACCACACTTATATCGTAATGTACTATTAACCACTCACGCTGAACGGGCGCATTTGTGTTGACTTTTGTCCTGAAAACTCTACTTGCGTCATTCTGGTCTTTCCCATCTCAAATTTTTCATTGTTTCTCTCGACCGATATTAATTTTCGAATGATTATTAATAAAAAATAATGTTTAGAAAGGAGCATATTACCTAAAAGTGCATTTAAATATTGTCTATCAGAAGAATGAAATAATAGGTACTGTAATAGTACATTACGATATAAGTGTGGTAAATTGATCTTTGCATAGAGGCGGTTTATGACGCGCGAGCGGTAGCGAGCGTGTTATAGAAGCCAAGATGCAAATATCAATTCCACACGTATATCGTACGACGTTTTTTATCACAGTTGCGAATAAAAGAAAAGACTTGAAAAGAAAACAAAATATTTGTGATAACTCTACGTTTACATTTTTTCAAGGCAATATTTTTTTGTTAATTATGCTCCGGAAAGGCCAGGCTAAAGACTTTTAACCTATACATCCTCGTGTGACATACATTATTTTTTAGGGTTTTTCTATTTGTTTTTGCGTCGGGGGTTAAGAACAAAATACAATGATACGGAAAAACAATATATTTAAGTAAAGAAAAAACAAAAAATAAACAACTCAATTTTTAATCGTTTTCTAAGTCATTATCACGTAAAATTTTCGTTCGTAAACCGACTTTAGAGACAACCATTTTTGCTAGCTAAAAAACTCTTTGGTACCTACCTTTTCGGGATAACTTTACAGCACTAGTTAACAAATCTAAAACGCACGCGTGCATAATATGTTGGATTATGAGCCTAAAAGCCGTTGGTTAAGATCCACTTTATGAGCAACTGTGATAAAAAATCACATTTACGACGTAAGCGCGAGGCGACGCAGTTTTCGCGCCAATTTTTTAGGTCACGCCTTTCTAAAGGTCGTTCAGCAAAGGTAGTTAATGAAGCTGTTTTAAAAATTGTTTAATTATTATTCAAGTCCTGAAAAAAACATAATGAATGAAATTTTACGTATTCCAAATTTTTAGTTTCTGTGAGTGATTTAACAACTCGTGGTAAAGTCTCAGTTTAATTTATTTAACCATGTTTTCATGTTCATGTTAAAAAAAAAATTCGATTTATTTGTTAGTATGGACAATCGCTCCGGGTCATTCCAGGCATACAGCCATACAAAGGGATAATTGTACTTGCATACGGGCTGTTTTCCGGACGACTAAGCCGTGGGTTTTATCACGATGTTTTCCTTCACCGTAAGAGCAATTAAGGACATACATTTTTCGTAAGAAATATCCATTGGTGAACGCCCGGCCGAGATTCGAAACAACGAGCTTCGGAATGAAAGTCTCTATACTTACATAAAATCCAGACTGATTGATCAACGCACAGCCTAAACCGCTGATCGTAGAGACCTGAAACTTGGAGGGTGTGTTCTTTGTATGACGTAGGCAGCCGATAAGAAAGGATTTTTTAAAAATAACTTATGGTCGAAGCATTTTTATTTAAATTTAAATTAATAGATTTGTTATATTGTGGCAATGTAATACTAAAATAGTTTACTAAATATGTAGTTTTCTAGTTACAATGGCAACCCTGAACGAACGGTGTTAAAAACTAGCTGTTGCCCGCGACTTCGTACGCTTGGTAGTTTTGTTTAAGTACAAAAACCTTCATCTTGAATAACTCTATCTTAAAAAAAACCGCATTAAAATCCGTTGCTTAGTTTTAAAGATTTAAGCATACATAGGGACAGACAGCTGGAAGCTACTTTGAGTTCTACTATCTATATTAAGCTAAAGAGTTTGTTTGAACGCGCTAATCTCAGGAACCACTTGTTCGAATTGAAAAATTATTTTTGTGTTGGATAGTCCATTTATCGAGGAAGGTTATAGGCTACTTTTTAACCGACTTCAAAAAAGGAGGAGGTTCTCAATTCGTCGAGTATATTTTTTTTTATGTATGTTCGCCGAAACTGGACCGATTTGGAATATTCTTTTTTATTTAGATTTTCGGGATGGGTCTTACGCGGGTGAAACCGCAAGGCTTAGCTAGTGTAGTGATAAATACACATTTTTAATGAATTTCTCTGCATTTTTCAGGTACATAGCAGCCAAGCAATGATCCCAGCCTACTCAGTCTCAGCCCTACGACTATCCTTCGACGAAATCTCCACAGTCCTACCAATCGCCAACCAACTAGCCTGCCTACTCATACCCTTCCTAATAAACCTTATAAACAATTTAAACAACCTGTCAAATATCGTGCAGAATTTGACACCAGCGTTACTGCCGTACTTTGGTTGCACTCTACCACTTTTGTACGCTACTTTGACAGATTTAGCGTCAGTTTTATTCCTGTATATCAGCGTTCTGATATCATTGTTTAGGTCCAATGTGCTTGCAGCGCCAGGACTCTTGTTAGGTTTAGTGTCTCAAGTTTTGAACTTGGTGCTTAATTTGCTCAGTGGATTGACTGATGGGTCTGGTTTACTTAGCGGACTGATTAAATTGATTACTAATATCGTTGTGGAATTGGAGAAACTGTTGTTGTAAGTTTAATAAAGAATTTTTGATAATATAATTTTATATTTTATTGTTATTTTACATACATATAGTAAACATTATCAACAACCTAAATAACCTATCACATATCGTACAGAATTTGACACGAGCATTACTGCCATACTTTGGCGGCACTATACTACTTTTTACAAAAGTCCCAGCAAGCTGGCAGCATTCCCCCTCTGGATCGTTAAGCTGATACGCTGGGAAAGGAAACTACCGGACTATGGTCCCCAGTGCCCTCGCAAAGACGCGAAGAAAGCTGAGCATCAAAGTAACAATAAAGTCATAAATATTTTTAAAGGAATTTTAAAATTTTTGACACTCTTGTACCTACTAGCTGCGCCCCGCGGTTGCACCCGCGTAAGTCCCGATCCCGTGGGAATATCGGGATTAAAAGTAGCCTATGTGTTAATCTAGGCCTCCAGCTATCTACATACCGAATTTCATTGCAATCGGTTCATTAGTTTTAGCGTGAAGGAGTAACAAACATACATACATACACACAAACTTTCACATTTATAATATTAGTAGGATTACCACTTGTTCCCTTGACTTTTGTACATTTTGACAATAAGATAATGATACACATTGACATTTTCACCTTGATACAAAATTACATAGTCCCCTAGAATTACCTAGGTGATTCCATTATGAAAAAGACACAAGTAAATCGAAATTTTTAAGGGGTTCGTATTGCTTGTGCGTGGGTGGACCCTAAGAACAGATAAGATAAAAACATTCATTAGTCATCCCGTCTTCCTGCTTTATCCCAATTTATTGGAGGTTGGCGAAATAATGGGGTAACACTTTACATAAAACCTATTTGGTTATAGTAGTCGAGCGATCGATAGTCGGTCGAGATAAAAGTAGCTTATTCGTTATAGACAAACTAAAAAAAACTTGAGAGGTATCAAGGGACACCCTGATGGAACGAAGAAAGACGAAACGAAAATAACTGGCTTGCTTTCTATGAGAGAGAGAGACAGACAGAGAAACACGCGACATTATATTTACAACTATAGCAAATAGTGTCGTTATAACTTTTGATCTTAATTTTTTCCGTCTAGTCCCCTTTCGCAACTCGCGATAAGGAAATTCGTCCCAAAAAATGTACAGATCTCGCACTACGCGCAACTATCAAAGGCATTGAAAATGTAATTTAGAAACAAAGCACACGATAAAATTTGCGTAAGGGACCCGCTACAGCCTACAGTTTTAGTCTCTTAAAATGGCTCAAACTGTGGCTTAATTTAATCCCAAGATCCAATTTTCCATTTCTTGAATAGTTAAAGGTATAGAGAAATTCTCGATCCAAGTCGGCGAAAATTTTGACAAATCTCAAAAATTTACCGGTTGACTTTTGGAATTCTTTAATTGCACTTTGAAGGCCTCCAAAAGAAGTACATTTTGACTTATTACGTATCACAGCTAATATAAGCGACGCTCGCTGCTCTTTTACGGTCGTGCGGGTTAAGCAACGCCTGGCGCGGTCATTACTTCGATGGGTGACCAATTAGTAGTGTAGCAAAAATGTATTTTCGTGAGCCCGTCCGTGCTTCGGAAGGCACGTTAAGCCGTTAAGCAATCGTTAGGTCATGTTGATGCCTAAAGGCAATCTGAAAACTCTAACAATAGGTGAGCCACACCACTATACGAGAAGAAGAAGATAACGAAACCCAAAAAGTTTCTTGTACCTTCATCTCATTGGCAGGCGCGTTCCGAAGGCTCACATCCTTATCCACATATATGATTCTAAATCAATACAGAATTTTGATTTGATTTGATGTGAATTTCAGTCTTGATCAAAGATAGATTGACAAAGACTGCATTCTTTCCTCACATCGGCATATATCTTGATATTTGACGACCCAGTTGGCACAATGGTCACTATGTCGGACTGCCAAACACAGGGTTGCGAGTTCGATTCCCGCCTTAAACAAGTATTTATGCTTAGATATTTGTTTGTGGTCTGGTTGTTTCTATGTATTATAAGTATTTATTTACAAAAGAAAAGCATATAAGTAGTATATGAGTTGTCTAGCACCCATAACACAAGTGTAGTTACTTAGGTTGGGTCTAGATGGCGATGTGTGGAATGTCCTGCAATATTTATTTAATATGACCGCGACTTCGTCCGCGTAAAAGTCGAAAATAGACCAAGGAATCATGTCCCATACCAATTTTGCCCCCCTGTTTCACCCGCTTAGGGGTAGAATTTCGGAAAATCCTTTCTTATCCGATGCCTACGTCACACAAAAAACACCCTCCAAGTTTCAGGTCTCTACGATCAGCGGTTTAGGCTGTGCGTTGATCCGTCAGTCAGTCAGTCAGTAGTTCAGGACAAAGCATTTTATATGTAGAAGATTTCAATCAATGTAAGAAGGTGGCTATTTAAGATTCGTCGTCATCGCCTACTGACACTATTGCTTCACCGAAAAAAGCAAACATTATCATTTGAAAAATAAGAAAAGTCGTGCCTAATCAAACCAAAATCTTTGTAATCGATAAATTTTCGAAATAATCGATTAAAATATTCATATAAATCGATATTATATAACACGTACGTATTATTTAATTAAGATTTTTTGTACCGGCACTTTGTTTTTTATTATTATTTTATTTTAGTGTTTTCACTTTTGGCATTCCAATGAATAATGTCAATAATTCAAAATGATAGCAATAGGATTATTTTATTATTTATTTTTTGTTTTGGTAAGTTATAATTTTTATAGTTCCTAATTAATTTATAATTTGCACAAAAACTAACTAAATACATAATATACATCACTATTTAAACTTAAAAAATATATATATTAGTAGGTACTAAGTATATGACTAAGTACATAAATAAAATTCAATTTACAAGTTTTCAAAATAATGTATGTAACTTTTAATATTATCGCATACGGGAAGAAAACCAACATTTTTTGCGCACCAACCATTTTAATAACATTAGTCTCTATTTCAACCACTTTCTAGATAAGTAGAGCAGACTGTATAATCTTATTACTTAGACTTTATTAACATTGGTTTTCCTTTCAGATTTTTTCAAAATCAGCATCAACTCAATGCCCAAATTCATATAACACCCAAACAGTACCTGTTATTCTTCAACCCACCAATAATAACCCTTATTGCCAGGCTAATAAAGTCCAAACTCCAAATATCAATCCATTGTCCCTACAAGATACACTAAACCAAATTATTTTTGGTATCACTAAGGCAAATCCATCTCTACAGGGTGTTATAGATCAAAATTCCAAAATTGTGGGTCAAAATGCTGCAGAAATACCAAATACAGTACCAAGAGTTATAAATAATTATTTCATCGTACCACCTGAGTTTTTCAACAAAAACGCTACATTAGCTAAGAAAATTATTCAAAATAATGTTAATGGCAAAAGAAAAAGAGTTAATAATCAAATAATAGATGTAAATAAAGTCCCGCCAGAAAGAGAAGGTCTTAAAACAAGAAAAAATGGTACCAAAAGACAAAAATTACAAAATATAGAAAATGCTAAAGCAATTTTAGAAGATGTGGTTGCAAATAATGATAAATCTAAAAGAAGGAAGAAATTAAAGTCACGTAAAACTAAAGAGAGATTAGTCGCGGCGCCTGATACAGAAATCAATTCTATTGACGATGTGGAAGTAGTCAGTGATGAGCCAAAAAGAAAAAAGAAGAAAAGAAAGTCAAAACGAAGAAAATCGCAACCAAAAGTAGCTGAAAATAAGTCAATTGAAGTCACAAACGAACCAATGTTTGAAGAAAAATCTGGAGATGAGACATTTGAAGCAGTTTCAGATATAAAGGAAAATAAACCGAAAAGAAAGAAGAAAAGGCGTAACAAAACTAAAAATAATGATAAATTGGATATAGACGATACTCGTTTAAAAAATATTGAAGAACCAGTAGATAATTTAGATAACTACGAAGGTAATTTTGATTTGTCAGAATATAGAAAAACAAGAAATTCTAAGACAGAAAACCAAAGACAGATCAATCCAATCCCTGATGATATTCTCAAAGCATACTTTCCATATATGAATTTTTATCAACCTGGTAATTTACCTTTTAATTTTGAACAATATTACCAAAATAATTATCCTTTGAGAAATGTACGAAATAAAAAACGCCGTAAAAATGTTAAAATAGTAAAACCACCTAATGATACTATTGAAATAACAATCAAATCTAAATCAGAACCTAAAGAATCAGAACACAAAGAAATAACATGTAAAGAAACAGTTAAAGAAGTTTATAATCTTGAAAATATTGAACTACCAGATTTAAAACAGTCAAAAATAGAAGATCCTTCAGAAAAAATTGAATCTTTTGAAACAGTAACTGATATACCAATGGAATTACCTCAAAATATGAATCCCAAAAACGATGAAGTAATCACTAAAGAGAATTATGAAGTTCTCAATGAAAATATAGAAGATTTACAAAGCTATATGATTCCAGAAATAGATATACAGCCTCCAGTGCCTGTTATATATAGTAATGTTATAAGTGATTATTATCCGGTATTCAATGATGAATCTGCATATTCTAACGAAAATGATCAAGCTGCTACAACTAGAAGTGAAGAGAGAAGATATTTTTATAAAACTGGCAGTTTAGAGGAAGCTAGAAAACATGCAAGACCAGAAAATAAATATAAAGAAGCAAAATATATAGAGAAAGATGCAGAAATTTTTGTACCAAATCAAAAAGAAATAGAAAGAGATAACCTACGCAACAAATTCAAAGACAGCAATATAGATTTGAAATATGACCCTAAAATTCTAGACAAATATACAGAAAATCACAAAATTGAAGAAGCTGTATTCCAACCGCCACCATTTTTGGAAAACCCAGATTTCACGACAAAAAACGTAAGAGATTATGAGAAATACAAAGATTCTAATAATTTAGAATATAAAGATAAACTTTCTGTATATTCTGATGTTAAAATAGACACCCTACCTAATATAAAAAGGGTGAGAATACCTGCAAAGAATACTAGACCTAAAGCAGAAGAAATAGAGACTGTTTTTGCTAATTCTAAAGTGAAAAAGTATGGGGTACAGGAAGAATCGAATGAATCAGATGAATCTACAAGTGTTTCTAGTGAAAATAATGAATTTGAAGATAATGGTGAGACGACTTATGTGGTAGCGAAGTCCTTGGGCCAAGTTGATGAATTTTACTACTAAATATATTTATTTAAAAATGATGTTAAATTAATTAAAATAAAATGTTTAAAATTATACTTTGTGTATATTTTATACCTCCGAATCACACAAATATAATTGGCTATGTTCGTTCCTGAGAAAATCGTTGGTGACAGACGGACAGACAAGAGAGTGACTTTTTACCTTTTGAGGAAAATATTAAAAACTATCTTTTGCCTGCGACTTCGTCCGCGTAGAAGTCGAAAATGGATCAAGGAATCACGTAGTCCTATACAAACTTTCCCCCCCTTTTTCACCACCTTAGGGGTGGAATTTCAGGAAATCCTTTCTTATCCGATGCCTACGTCATACAAGGAACACACCCTCCAAGTTTCAGGTCTCTACGATCAGCGGTTTAGGCTATGCGTTGATCCGTCAGTCAGTCATTCAGGACAAAGAATTTTATATGTATAGATTAAAGAAATAAATTTTGAAAAAAATAATTCTTGATTTAGATCAAAATACCTACAGAATATTTGCAGTTAAACTTCGTAAAAAGCAAAGTCTTATGTAAAGACTTTGCTTTTACAAAGTTTATGTACAAGTTTTTTACAAAGTATTTTTGTAAAGCTTATGTAAAGGTAAATACCTATCTGAAAATAAAAAACCGGCCAACAATTAATAAATTAAAAAAAATATAAATACTACAGGACATTCCACACATCGCCATCTAGCCCCAAGCTAAGTAACTACACTTGTGTTATGGGTGCTAGACAACTCATATACTACTTATATACCTTTCTTTTGTAAATATATACTTAAAATACATATAAACAACCAGACCACAGACAAATATCTAAGCATAAATACTTGTCTGAGGCGGGAATCGAACCCGCAACCCTGTGTTTGGCAGTCCGGCATGGTGACCATTGAGCCAATTGGGTCGTCAAAACGGGACCCTATTACCACGGCTATATTACTAAGAGTTTACTGTCCGTCCGTCTGTCTGTCACCAGGCGGTATCACATGAACTATGATAGCTAGACAGTTGAAATTTTCACTGATTATGTATTTCTGTTGCCGCTATAACAACAAATACTAAAAACAGAATATAATGGTACGGAACCCTTCGTGCGCGAGTCCGACTCGCGCTTGGCCGGTTTTAATATAGTTAAGATTAGCTGCGCTCCGCGGTTTCACCCGCGTGAGTCTCGATCCAGTAGGAATATCAAAATAAAAAGTAGCCTATAGCCTTCCTCGATAAATGAACTATCCAATACACAAATAATTTTTCAAATTGAACCAGTAGTTCCTGGGATTAGCTCGTTCAAACAAACAAACAAACTCTTCAGCTTTATAATATTAGTATAGACTAGCTGCGCCCTGCGGTTTCACCCGCATAAGTCCCTACCCCGTGAGAATATCAAAATAAAAAGTAGCCTATAGCCTTCCTCGAAAAATAACTATCCAAAACACAAAGAATTTTCAATTCGTTCCTGAGGTTAACGCGTTCAAACAAACAAACTCTTCAGCATTATATTACTAGTATAGATTATACGCTAGAACTTAGTAGGTATAATGCAGAACAGTAATGGACGTTGACCTTTACTGAAAAACAGTACGTGACATTCAGTGAATATTTCAAATCATTTCCAACTAATTTATCTATCGCGATGCAATAAATGCAGCCATGGCATTATTATGCAAGAAATTTTGTAATAACTACAAAAAACTTAGAAATTATTACATACCTATGAATTTTAGAAGTTATAATTTTTTTTTAATTATGTTAGTATTATAAAAGCCAATATCTATCCATACATAAAACTCTTTGTCCTGACTGACTGACGGATCAACGCACAGCCTAAACCGCTGATCGTAGAGACTTGAAACTTGTATTCTTTGTATGACGTAGGCATCCGATAAGGATTTTGAAAAATTTAAACCCTACGCAGACGAAGTCGCGGGCGAAAGCTAGTCTTCAATACATATAAAATGTTTTGTCCTGAATGACTGACTGACGGATCAACGCACAGCCTAAACCGCTGATCGTAGAGACCTGAAACTTGGAGGGTGTGATCTTTGTATGACGTAGGCATCCGTTAGCGGCGCCATCTGTCGGTGGCGTTATGAAGCGTCGCCACAGACGTATCTACCTACCTCTGGGTGAACATGTCACTGTTTTGGCTACGGAACCCTAAAACTACGAATCGTCGTGTGTGCTCTGAGCACACACGTCCCAGATTCACATTGATTTCTATATTATTTGGTCGAGAATTGAATCTAAAAATAGAATAGGTATTGTATGTGTGTTTACCTATTCAAATAGATGTCACAAAATGTAAATATTAATCTCTCGAGTTTCGTGTCAAACGTATTTACATTGTGACAAGGATCGTAACGAACGCTCGCTAGCGTTGTGGAAGACCAGCCCTCTTAGACGGCAAATAGTTTCCAAATAGTTAGCTCTATTTTCGAGGAAGGTCGTGGTGTAATTTACATCGAAATCCAATTTGTAGAATTCACGAAAAACTGCAGTCTAAACTATAAGAGATAGCAAAAAATGCTGAAATAAGACCCATAAACAATTTTTTTTTTTGAATTCACTTTCAACTACAGGCTTTTTGTCCTCTCTTCCTTTATTATAAGTATCGATAAACCAGTCTATAACCTAATTAATTTTAATAAAATACCTTTTGCCCGCGACTTCGTCCACGTAAATATCGACTTCTACATGTAATTACGAGTAATTACGTCGTCCCATACGAAATTTGCCCCCCCTTTTCCTTGGGGGTAGAATTTCGGAAAATCCTTTCTTATCGGATGCCTACGTCATACAAAGAACACAGTCTCCAAGTTTCAGGTCTCTACAATCAGCGGTTTAGGCTGTGCGTTGATCCGTCAGTCAGTAGTTCAGGACAAAGCATTTTATATGAATAGACTAGCTTTTGCCCGCGACTTCGTCCGCGAAGAAGTCGAAAATAGTTCTAATGGGAGTTTTAATTGGTTTTAACACTAATTTATTTATGTGGGTATTACCAAAATCGGTAGGTTGGTTTAATTAAATATCCTTATATATTTGTGTTTATGCAGTTTTTTTCTATACTTATAAATAAAGGTAGAGAGGACAAAGGGGACTTAGAAAAAGTACTTAGTTTTTAAATTTCATGTCTGTCTGTCAGATTGTTGTTATACAATTAAAAACACCTAAACCAAATGAAATCTGGTTTTCACCATTAGATAGCTCTTTTTTCGAGGAAGGTCGTGTCATATATCACATCGAAATTTAATTAGTAGAACCTGAGTAATCAACGAAAAACTATAACCGCTCGAGAAACCCCGGCCGCCCGCCCGTGACGACAAGAACGCGTCCCAGACCAGCAAACACGAACGTCACAGATTACATAATAGTATAGCCTACTTTTTATCCCAATATCCCCACGGGATCACGACTTATGCGGGTCACACCGCGGTGCGCAGTTAGTTTTGAATATGAAATAATTCGTATATTTTATAACCAAAATGTTCTAGTCCTTACCATTTTAAGTTTCGAATTCTACGTCCATATGAGGCTTATATGAGGCCGTGTCTTAAAAGTGCAACCTCTTTGAATAAAAACTCAAATCCATTTTTTAGCATGTGTCAAAATACAATGTAGGTAAGTTAAAAGGAGTATTGATATCAACTTCGAAGCAAATCACCCCGAAAAAAACGTCCTACCCCTTTTTAACCCCGTTAGGAGATGAATTTCAAAAAAAAAACGAAACACGTGTTCCATCAATTCTGTTAAAGAATGTTTATGCAAAATTTGAAGAAGATTGGACCAAGGAATCACTTTGTCCCATACAAACTTTGCCCCCTTTCTCACCCCCTTAGGGCTAGAATTTCGGAGAATCCTTTCTTATCGGATGCCTACGTCATACAAAGAACACACCCTCCAAGTTTCAGGTCTCTACGATCAGCGGTTTAGGCTGTGCGTTGATCCGTCAGTCAGTCAGGACAAAGCATTTTATATGAATAGATTTCAACCAGCTTTTATTTTTAATCTGCGTTCATTGAGGATTCTTGTAGCGCTCATAGTGCTATAAAGCCTACATATTTACCTTTGTACCACCTACCAGCGCGAATAAATCTTGTGTTTAACATATAATCCCAATTTATGGCACCAATTTTTACCGATGTGTCGCGGGAATGGAATGAATATTTTAAAATAATGGTAATTTGTTTGTAAAAAACAGCTTTTAAATAGGTATTTTGTAAAATAATACCTACAATAATATAGAAAGAGTATAAATCTAGTTAGCATTGCTCTTTTTTTTTTCTTTTGTCCGGTCAGCTCTGTGACCGAACATTTTTGGCCTTCCTTCCAACCGTTGTCAGTGTCAAGTACTTCATTCTTCCTTATTGTGTTTTTCTTTCTTTTATTATGGCTTCACACGTGTGCATTTAGCCAGTGTCAAGTTATATTTTGCATCAAATTATGACCCGATTTTTCATAAATCGGGCCTAAAGTGTTTCAATACAGTCAAAGTCGTCATAGTCCGTCAAGTCAGGGGTTATAGTAAAGCGGTGGCAAGTTTACCATAACCTTAATAGGAGATTTGGAGGCAACGAGAAAACTGCATGTTTGACACTGATTTTTACTTTCACTACACTTGTGCACTTTCACAGAACTAAATTGAATAACATTCCACCAGAATTATACAATTCAACTCGGGTTACATCTAAGTTTCATGAAAATAAAAATGCAGCACGACATGTTGTTAATTCGTTCCCGCCAAAAACTCCTTATTGTGTTGTTTTTTTATTTATTTACATTTTTTTATGTGTTTAAAATTAGGGAAACGAAACGTATTACAATAACGAAATAAGGAGCTTTGTACAAAAATAATAAAAAGCATTGCTCTTACGGTGAAGGAAAACATCGTGATAAAACCCGCTGCTTAGTTGTCTCCAGACGTAGTGACGATTAGGTACTTTTGTCTCGATACGGCTGACTAAGCTAAAAGGGTGGTATAGAAGCTGGATATTGTCTACATCATGTCCCAAGCATTGCAGCGTCCTCAAGAGGAAAGGGACCCGGCTCTCTCTCCATACAAACGTAGTCGACTGTTTCCTCTCTGGATAATGACATTAGAGCAAATATTTTTGTTGCATAAAACCTATAACTGCCATGACTATGCCCCTATGTCTTGGGTTATTTTTTATTTTCTAATTATCATTAGAAAATAAGAGTTAAAAAACAAAATATTATAAAAAATAAGACATAGGGGCATGGTCATGGAAGTTATAGGTTTTATGCTACAAAAATATTTGTGTCTAGTGTCATTCATTATCCAGGGAGGAAATAGTCGACTACGTTTGGATGGAGAGAGAGCCGGGTCCCTTTCCTCTTAATAGCATGAATTAAATATAGTTAGATTATGCAAAGGTTAATAATAAGTTGGTTTATTAAATGAAAAACAGAAAATATTTTTAACAACTTTTAATAAACAATAGGTTTATAATGTAAATCCAATATCAATCCAGTCTTTTAAAACAAATCAGCCAAAGAATAAATATCTCTATTGCCATCTGCAGCCAATATGGCTGCATAAGGGTTCTTAAAATCCTTTTTACTGTAACCAGAAGTCAAAATAGAGTCAGAGTAAGCTGAATTAGAACCTAAAGCTTCATAAGGTGACATAAGAGTCATAGAAGATCTTACATTAGGCCTTGGAACACCAACCATTGAAGGCTCAGCATACGAAGTGCCTAGAAAATTCGAATTTGGTAAGGAATACAAACTTTTTGGTTGCACAATAGCTTCTGAATTAATTATATAAGAACCTTTTGGTGTTAAAATAGGTTCGTTGATTATATAAGAACTTTTCGGTCGTAAAAGAGGTTGGGATTCGACTGCGTATAAACTTTTAGCTGCCAAAAGAGGTTCTTCAATGGTGTATGAACTTTTTTGTTTTAAAAGAGATTCTAAGCATGGAGTTTTTGATAAAGTGTCGCTAATTCTTGGCGCGTCTTTGTCTAAAGGTGTGTTTAGAATATTGCTGACTATCAGAAGTTGTAAAGCAATAGCTAAATTGTTTAATACACTAGCGTCTAATGGTAGTTTTTCTGTTGTTTTTGGTAGGTTTTGTTTGATAGGTGGTGGTAGGTTCTGTAGATTTCTTGGGGGCTGCATGAGACCCCGTTCTAAGTAGTTGTAGGGTAATTGCTGCGTGCATGACACCTGAAAAATAAAATAATTAATTATAATGTTTTTTTCATCATAATAATTACTTAGCGCTCCCTCCATACAAACGTAGTCGATTGTTTTCTCCCTGGATAATGACACTAGAGCAAATATTGTTGCTAAAACCTATAACTGCCATGACTATGAACCTTATGATTTGATTTTATTCATTTTTTAATTATCAGAAGACTTAAAAAAACAAAATAAAAAAAATAAGACATAGGGGCATGGCCATGCTAGATATAAGTTTTATGCTGGGAGGAAACAGTCGATTATGTTTGTATGGAGAGAGAGCCGGTACCCTTTCCTCTTAATGTTAAATGGGGTACAAAAACTGGCGTCAACCTTATAGATCGATTTTATGAGGATTTTTTTTGTTTGTAACGAATAGGCTCCAAAGCTACTGGACCAATTTTGATGAAACTTAATAAGAGGAGACACTGATTCACTGAGAGTAACATATGCTACTTTTTATCCCGATTTCCCACGGGATCGGGAGTTACACGGGTGAAACCGCGAAGCGCTGATTGTTAATTTATAACATTATTATGGTAACACTAAACTTACCTTAAAAATAATGAAATTTATTAATAAATAATTTAAAATTATCTTAACGTTCGCCATGACTAGATTTAATTTACAGAATCGTCAGAAAACAAGATATTTTCTGATAATAAACTATTTTTTTATCTAAATGATAAAGAATTATGCAATTTTTATTATCTAAAATTATATGATATTATTATGATGATTGTTGATAATTAAATTAAAATAAATAGAAGATAATTAAGATTCCATTTGATAATTATTTTTATCAAATTCAAACACCACATTGAAACGTCTTAAAAATTAAGTTAGGACGTGTTGTCGAAATGGTATTAAAAATTAGAAGAAATCAAATAAACTCATTGGGTTTTTATCATAATAAAACGAAGGTTAAAATTACAAATGGTTTTTGAAGGTATATTTAAAAAGGGGCAATTAAAGTCCTATGCAAGTTTTTTAAATTTTGCTTTTTCTATTTAAAAATCAATTTTATTAACCTGTTAATTGACATCATAATATGTCATCATCATCATCATCCGAGCGATGTTCCCGGTTGCATCCCTCACGGGAGCCCGGGGTCGCCTTCCTGCTTTTACGCCTCCACTTCGTACCTGGTTTGTAAGGCCATTTGCACGCATATCACCCTTTACGACGTCAAGCCAGCACTTCTTGGGTCTACCCAGTCTGCCACGACCCGGCGGAGGCGCCATGGCAAGACATTTGTTCCCCACGTAACTAGCCACGCGGTAACTCCGAGTAGTGAGGGCCACTAGGTTTTTCAAAAACCTTGATATTAGTGACAAAAAAAACAAGAAAATAAACACATGAATTGTTTTTCAAATTGACAAAGTAAATCTTTACATATTGAATGTTTTGTCCTGAATGAATGACTGACTGACGGGTCAACGCACAGCCTAAACCGCTGATCGTAGAGACCTGAAACTTGGAGGGTGTATACTTTGTGTGACGTAGGCATCCGATAGAAAGGGATTTTCCATAATTTTACTCCTAAGGGGGTGAAAAGGGGAGGCAAATTTGTATGGGACAACGTCCTTGGTCCATTTTCGACTTTTCCGCGGATGAAGTCGCGGGCAAAAGCTAGTCTATACATATAATGCTTTGTCCTGAACTACTGACTGACTGACTGACTCACTGATGGATCAACGCACAGCCTAAACCGCTGATCGTAGAAACCTGAAACTTGGAGGGTGTGTTCTTTGTGTGACGTAAGCCTCCGATAAGAAAGGATTTTCCGAAATTCTACCCCTAAGGGGGTGAAAAAGGGGGGCAAGGTTTATATGGGACTGATTCCTTGGTCCATTTTCGACTTCATCCGCGTAGAAGTCGAAAAAACTAGTATTTTTATATAATGACATGTTTTTAAGTGGTTTTTCCTTGCGAAATATTTAATTTTAACCCTTATTATGCGCAGGTTTTTTTTAACGTCTAATAAATTGATGGAACACCTGTATTCACAAAAAAGTGTCTGACTAAATATTGTGTTACGTCATGCGTCATGGTAAATGACCATGACGCCCGTTAGGAAACATTTGGGCTTGTGATATTGTGACGAGTGACAAATAGAAGACTTATTTATAGGAAAAATAAGACAAAATTATAATGGAATAACATTATTGGAACGTAGTTCTTTATGGCGCGTTGCGAAAGGGGGCTAGACGGAAAAAATTAAGACCAAAAGTTGTAACGACACTATTTGATTTTATTACAATTCCTTCACTAATTAATCGAAAGAAACTTCGTTCCATCCGGGCGTCCCTTGACACCTCTCAAGTGTTTTTATTTTATTTTTCATCGTTTTCTCATGACGTTATCACGTAAAATTATCATACGTAAACCGACTTTACAGAAAACCATTTTTTTTAAATTTTATATCTATGTAGGTGCTTAGTTTCCATATCGAAAATTTCTTAAAAAAAAACATTTTTATCAAATTTTTACGCAATTTTAATCAATAATTGTGTCAGTAGTGTATTACAGTGGAAAATATTTCTTAATTTTGAAATTAATTATTATTATAAAAAGAAATTCTTTACCATTTCTAATTAGTTTCCTTTATAATGACGAAGTTATTATTTACCATTTTATTTATAGTTTACGAGGTAAGTTAAGGTGAAAGGGTACCGGCTGTCTGTCCGTGTGCCACCACCGATTTTCTCAGGAACAGGTGGACTTAGCAAGTTCAAATTCATACCAGATACTGAGGTCTATAGTCCCTATTAGGTGTATAAAAATCAAGGTCCTGAGTCAACACGATAAAAAGATATGGGCGGATTTACATTTTCGCGAAAATTTGTTAGTGGCAAAATTTAACTTAAGAGAAAAGGGTACCTGGGGCTCTCTCCATACAAACGTAGTCGACTGTTTCATCCCTGGATAATGATACTAGAGCAAATATCTTTGTGCCTTAAAACCTATAACTGTCATGATTATGCCCCTATGTTTTGGTTTTTTAATCATAGTCTAATTATCATAGAAATTTAAAAATAAACGAAACAGGGGAATAGTCATGGCAGTTTTATGCGACAAAAATATTAGCTCTAGTGTCATTATTCAGGGAGAAAACAGTCGACTACGTTTATGGAGAGAGCCCCCGGTACCCTCTTAAATTAAATTTTGCTACTCACAAGTTTTCGCGAAAATGTAAATTCGCCCATATCTTTTTATCGTGTTTACTCAGGACCTTGATTTTTATACATCTAATAGGGATTATAGACCTCAGTATCTGGTATGAATTTGAACTTGCTAAGTCCACCCGTTCCTGAGAAAATGGCGGTGGTGACATGGACAGACAGACAGACAAGAAAGTGATCTTATAACGGTTGCTTTTCTTACCTTTTGGGGTACGGGACCATATAACCACTTTTTTTTTGAGAAATTTGTGATATTTTTATTGGATTGTAAAGTAGACTAGTATGGAATACAAATATTCAGCAAATGGCCCCCACGGGTCTGATGACAGGCCATTACATTTGTTATCTTTCTTCTTTTTTACTTTTCTCATATTTATGTATAATATGCTATTCCTCTTATACTATTTTAATATAAGACATCGTTTGCCTTATTTGATCACGTATATTTTGTATTTGTGTTTTTGTAAAGATTTCTTTTATCAGTCACTCATCATAATAGGATTGTACTGAAAATCAGCGTTGTTGTGTTTTTTGGCATCACAACATTATGCTGAGTATAATCCTTTTTTGGTTACACTACAGGTTTAGAAGTCTGTTTAATTGTTAAGATTTTGTTTTCTGTAATTTATTTACTTTTGTAAGTATGTGTAGTGTAATTACAAAATAAAGTTATTTCTATTCTATCCTATTCTATTCTTACTCTAAAACAGAATCCATTTATTACAGCAACGATTTCCCGACCAATTTATCATTTATCTCACGAAACTCTGATGTCAACTTGCCACCAAGATCATTGTGATTTAACGCCTTGTAAATGTTTCTTAGGGGTTTTATGCAATTTCGCGTTTGTGCAAATAAACCGGAAACAATAACTGAGCTCAAATCCGAGATACAATGCGTCATCGGTGAAATACAGCCATAGTGAAAAAGTCATGAAAGAGTGTGCGTGAATGTTGGGACCATTTGCCGGATATTTCATATCATACTTATTTTGTATTTCGTACATTTTACTTTGTTTTAAAATACCATTAAAATGACGATGACTTTATATTACAAAATTGAACAAACGTGACGCTTGATAAGAGTCAGATAAGCTCAACAGACCGTAGCTTGGAATTTAAATTTTTTTGTACTTATTTTTATTATTTTTCACAGGTAAATTCCCAAAAATGCGGCCCAAGCATTTTTCCGGGACCTTTACCTTACGAGCGCTTCAATTTACCAATCGATGTACCAATCGGCCCACAACCGTGCCAATCCCCAGTGCCGTGCCAAACCTGCCCACCTCAATCGGGCCCAATCATCAACTTGCCACAGCCAAGTTTTAACATTGGACCAATTGTACCACCATGTCAGCAACCCATACAACCGTGCCAGCAAATTGTTCCACAAGTGCCTATAAACATACCAATTCAACTTCCATGCGGACCAATTCAACCCCCATGTGGACAAATTCAACCCCCATGTGGACCAATTGCACCCCCATGCGGACCAATTACACCCCCATGTGGACCAACTCAACCCCCATTCATCCAAAAACCTTGCAATTCCCCTAATCTACCCACAGTAGGCACCATAATAGACAATACTTTAGCAAATTCATTAGCAAATGCCATACAACTGCTAATAGTCAGCAATTTAATCGAAAATACAGCAAACTGCGCCACAAATATCCCCAACTGCGCTTCTAATAACTTTAATTATGAAATCCCTAACTCCTTGACAAATATCTATGATTTTACAAGCCCTGATTATTATTCCGATCCCTATGAAGCGGTTTTAGAAATCCCCTGCGTCCAAGAACAACCTTGCATCCAAAATCCATGTGCAGATTTACCGGCTTTCCCTATTGCCGTGCAAATTCCAGTGACGGACTGCCCATGTGGTAGCTTCGGTAACATTAACGGTAATATCGGTAGTTATAACGGTAACATTGGTGACTTTATATGCAACGGTAATAATAATTTATGTAACTGTAATAGTAATGTTGCTAATTTAATAACTGAAAATGGTATTTTCGGTAACATTGTGGGCAGCAATTGCGGTAGCTGCGGGAATATCGGTAATTTAATACCGGAAAACGGTATCATCGGTAACATAGTCAGCAATGGTAACCTCGGTAATTTTATTACCGGCAATTTTGGTATACCGGTTAGCTGTGATAGTTGTGCCGGTAATTTAGCACAAGTTGCTGCAGAAGTACCGATTCCAGCGGCAATTCCTGCTCAGTTGGTGTGTAATTTTGGTTATATGCCGACCACGGTGCCTTGCGTTAGTGTTAATGTAGAAACTTTACCTTTTAATAATGGTTGCTTTTGTTAAAGATTTTAAGCTATTGCATAGCTTTTATCGCGGTCTTTAAACGCAGTGACCGAATCAAGAAATCCCGTAACGAAAATAAAACCTAACACGGGGGGTGTTAGGTTTTATTTTCGTTACCATATAGCTCGGCCAAGCGTTCGCTTAACGTGTATGTACATGGTACGACTGTACGAAGCTCGCACGATGCAATAGCTTTACCGGGGCAGTCCCCGAGTGCCACACGTTTTTTTTTTGAGATTTAGTTTTATACGGGCTGTTTTCCGAAACTAGACCTTTTTGGTGTGGTCCTTTTTGCGTAAGGAGTGGTGTCCAGCACCTACACTACCTTCTCAGCTTAGTCAACCGTGTTTCGAAAGAATTCGTCATGACGTCTGGAGCCAACTAAGCCACGGGTTTCATCACAATGTTTTCCTTTAACGTAAGAGCAATGTCAATTAGCGCACATACATTTATCGTTAGATCGTTAAATCTATTGGAGCATGGCCGCCCTTCTGTGGTCTTCTTGAATCAAAAAGGAGAGATAAAAAAATATTTGCAAAGTCGGTTTACGGATAATAAATTTACGTGATAACGTCATAAGAACTCTTTTGTATTGTTGACATTTTCATTTTGCATACTTCAATACGTTGATATGGTTACTTGTCAATAGGTTTAAAGATATTTATTCTCATAAAGACAATAGTCACTTTAGTTCACTATAGTCATTATATCGCATGACTTCACACTTTTTTGTGAGTGTTTATCAATTTATGAGACGTTATCACGTCATAAATATTTTTGTACCTTATGTAAAAATTGTTAAGTAGTTTTTTTTTATTTTTAAGTAAGTTTAGTGTTTTATATTGTGTAAAATAAATCATTAAAAATAAATGAAAATATTATATTTTTTTATTCTTATTTTACGTAGGCGAACGCCTGTATGCGACGCAAAAGGTTGCGGGTTTTTTTTTCTATTAATAATGGCTTCGCACGGTTTGTGCATTTAGCCAGTGTCAAGTTATATTTTGCATCAAATTATGACCCGATTTTTCATAAATCGGGCCTAAAGTGTTTCAAAACAGTCAAAGTCGTCATAGTCCGTCAAGTCAGGGGCTATAGTAAAACGGTGGCAAGTTTACCATAACCTTAATAGGAGATTTGGAGGCAACGAGAAAACTTCATGTTTGACACTGATTTTTACTTTCACTACACTTTTGCACTTTCACAGAACTAAATTGAATAACATTCCACCAGAATTATACAATTCAATTCGGGTTACAACTAAGTTTCATGAAAATAAAACTGCAGCACGACATGTTGTTAACTCGTTCCCGCCAAAACTCCTCAGGTTGCGGGTTTGATTCCACCTTTAAGTAAATATTTGAGTAATCCATAAACTTGTAATTTCCAATGTGTTCCAGCAAAGAGGTTTTAATACGAAAGGGGGCTGTTTTAGACGTCTAGGCGAACAACTTTTGTTCTACGACTTTTGGAAATTAGAACATTCGAAGTTTTTGTATGAAACAGTTGATTTTCAAGTAAAAATTCCCTCAGAATTATCGAAAACGAAGTTTCCAAAAGTCGTAGAACAAAAGTTATTCGCCTAGACGTCTAGAACAACACCCTTTCGTATTAAAATTCCTTCGCTGAAACACATGGTATACCTACAGCCCAAATAGGAAGAATTAAAAAAAACAAAGCTAGGGTTCATGGTCATGGCAGTTAAAAGTTTTATGCAACAAAAATATTTGCTCTAGTGTCATTATCCAGGGAGGAAACAGTCGACTACGTTTGTATGGAGAGAGCGCCGGTACGCTGTCCTCTTAAGAAAAATGCTGGTCAGGATTCGAACCTACGACCTTCAGACAGCTGATTTTCAAGTAAAAATTCCCTCAGAATTATCGAAAACGAAGTTTCCAAAAGTCGTAGAACAAAAGTTATTCGCCTAGACGTCTAGAACAACACCCTTTCGTATTAAAATTCCTTCGCTGAAACACATGGTATACCTACAGCCCAAATAGGACTAATTAAAAAAAACAAAGCTAGGGTTCATGGTCATGGCAGTTATAAGTTTTATGCAACAAAAATATTTGCTCTAGTGTCATTATCCAGGGAGGAAACAGTCGACTACGTTTGTATGGAGAGAGCGCCGGTACCCTGTCCTCTTAAGAAAAATGCTGGTCAGGATTCGAACCTACGACCTTCAGAATGAAACTCGAGCCACTAGGCCAAACACACAAAAAAACTACCTACCTCTTTATAATATTAATGTAGATTTATTAATATGAATTACGTTTCTAAGAATGAAATGAAATTGATGTGTAATCATTAATTATAATTATAAGTAGGTATTTAAATGTGACTTTGACATGATTTTGAAATACATTTAAACATTTTGATGATGTTGAAAAATAAATAGATTTAGGTCAATGACTTTTAATTTTTTAGGTAGGTACTTGCTGCGTTACTCGGTTCTACCCGTGTAAGTCCCGATCCCGTGGGAATTTCGGGATCAAAAGTATCGTCCTACTCCATTCCTTAAACTAGAACTACGCCGATTTTCATCTAAATTGGTCCAGTTTGACCGTAAAGATGGATCAAACAAACAAACAAATTAACAACAAAGAAAATCATCTCAAAAAGTTAAAAAAAGGTTGTTCGAAATAATAGCCAAAGTAATAGTACAAGATAAAAAATAATAAAAAAAGTGCTTTCAATTAAATATTTATTTATTACCAAATAAAATAAATTAATTTAACTTAAACGGAAATATTATTAAATACCGTTTCCCAAAATCTGTAATATATTTTTCAAAACAGCTGAATTGACTCTCCCATCGATTTCAGGAATTGGTGCAAAAACTTTAGGAGAATTTTGGGCCGCTATGTTAGGGATGATCACATTAGGGGCACCATTTGGACCCACAATTGGGCCAACCACTTCACGCGCTACCACTTTCTGCGCTATTTGCCTATTCGGTGCTATTTTAGCTATTTGAACTTGGTTATAGATTGGATTTGGGCAACCGCATGGCAAAATCGGACTGGAAATCATATCTCTGAACATCGGATTAGCTAATTTAGCAGCTAATTTATCACTCTGTGTATTTTGAATTAAATTAGCTACAGTCATAATTTGAATCGTATTCGCTAAGTCTTTGCAGACGCTTGGCGTGCATTCTGTCGCTATTTGATTTATGGGGAGATTGGGCCTTGAAATGGGAAGATTGGTTAGTGTAATGGGTATGTTAGGGTTCGAAATTGGGATGGGAAGATTGGGGACAGTGATGGGATAGTTCCCGATGTTGCATGGCTGTTCGGCTATTATTTGGGGCTGGTTTATGTATCTTGGTGCTTCTATGATTGTTTCTGTGATTGGTCTACCTATAAGACCAAGTGGTGATCTGATGATTTGTGAGTTGACCTGTAAGAAAATATTTATATCAAGTTATAGCACTAATTAGAAGGAGTTTTTCAAGCACTTATCAAAATCAGTCCAGGATGCAGTTTAGAACTACCAAGGGCCAGAATAATTTTCTTCTAACATCTTTCCTATAGAAAATCCGTCAAAAATTATTTTCACTATAACCCTTGGTATTGATGAGTTATTGATTTCTACCATTGACATGAAAGAAATAGCGAGTATTTAAGTACTAAGTCATCATCATCATATCAGCCCTTACACGTCCACTGCTGGACATAGGCCTCCCACAAACAGCGGTCCTGAGCCGCCTCCATTCACCGACTACCCACGACCGCTACAATGTCGTCGGTCCACCGGGCAGCTGGTCTCCCAACACTCCGTTTCACGTTGCATCGCGGTCGCCACTCGAGAACCTTTATTCCCCAGGGATTGTCAGTTCTGCGAGCTATATGACCTGACCATTGCCACTTCAGCTTACTAATCCTGAGAGCATGTCGGTGACTTTGGTTCTTCTACGGATTTCCGTATTTCGGATTCTATCACGTAGAGAAACTCCGAGCATAGCTCTCTCCATAGCCAGTTGAGCGACTCTGAGCTTATGAACCAGGCTTAAATATAAATATTGTGCAAACCTCATAATTTAAAATCAAAAAAGCAAAAGCAAAAATCCTCTTCATTTTTAAAAAGTCTTATTTATAATTTTATTTATTCACTTTAATTTTATAATTATTTTACTAGTACACTTTCGTTTTTATAACAATAAATTAAATTATTCCAATTTATGCTTTAGTATTAATAGTTGGACTATCAGATTTTCGTGATTTATCATTTCTGATAAAGTAATAATATTTATTGAGATAAAAATGTTACAAAATTTTGCATAATTCTGATTAGGTATGTGTTATGTCAAATTATGCAATTATTAATTACTAAGAATAAGTTTCATTAACAAAAATATAACTTGAAAATATTTCAACGATTTCAACGAAAATCCGGTACCCCCATCAAAATAATCTATATGTGTCCCAAATCCCGGGGCTAAAATAAAAATAATTCATCGAATTCTGTTAACCACATAGTTTGACTACGAGGAAACGTATTCCTTTTGGACAAACTAGTTTGACCAGAAAGTTTGATCAGCGGGAACGTACCATAAAGATAGTTAAGCGGCGAATTGAGAAACTACTCCTTTATTTTAAGTCGGTTAATTAATTATAATTTAATAATTTTTTATCTCTCAAATCGTTTTACGTTATTGTGTATTTGTCAATTATATAACACTGTTTAAGCAATAGATTTTCAATTGATAAATATTTTGTAAAAGCAATGCATAAATACGATTTTTTAACTTTTATTTTAACAGTTAATAAAGATATGTCGCTAAAATTATTATTCGTTTGTTTCGTTTGTGCCAAGGTTAGTATTTAGAATATCTTAATAGTACATTACGATATAAGTGTGGTGAATTGATCATTGTATAGAGGCGGTTTATGACGCGCGAGCGGAACGCGGGCGTGTTCAAAATACCGAGATGCAATGATTAATATCCACACGCGTATCGTACTACGTTTTTTATCACAGTTGCGAATAAAAGAAAAGACTTGTTAAAATAATAAAAAAATTAACAAAATATGTGTTTTAAAACAGAAAAAAGTAAATATTTATGGGGAATTTTTAGGCTTTTTTTTCCGAAAGGGCAGTTTTTTATAGAATTTTAACCTATACAGCCTCGTCTGACATACAATATTTTTTAGGGTTTTTTCCATTTATTTTTGCGTCGGGGGTTTAAAACAGAAAATAATGATACGAAAAAAACAAAACTCAATTTTTAATCGTTTTCTAAAACGTTATCTCATAAAATTATCGTTCGTAAACCGATTTTACAGACAACCATTTGTTTTTTTTTCAGGTGGGCAGCAGTCAGTACTACACTTCAACTTACCCTTACCCTTACCCTTATAACTACCCCTACCCTACGAGTAACTACCCTACAACCAACTACCCCGTGCCACAAATCCCACCAACATATCCCCCAAACACTTACCCAGTCACTACCCCTACTGCTTACCCGACTCCTGCCCCACAACCTTCACCCTACCCTCTACAAAATCCCCAAAAAGGTTACTACCCCTCATACGGAAAAAATGCCCCGAAAACCACTACAACGACACCCATAGCTTACGTCGTAAAAACACCTGAAAATTATTTAGTTAATTCTTCAGAAAAACAAAAGAATACAGAGAAATTGACGCATAAATGCTCGTCTTACAACTGTCCACTTTGTGATGGATTCAAAAATGTGGTGCCAAATCCCAAAGTACCACCACCGCCAAAAAGTTATGAAAAAATACCCAAAAGTTCACCTTTACTTCCAGACTTGATGGAAAAGATATCCAACATCGAAAAAGAGGTTAAATACGATAAGAAATCTCTTTTGTCGAAACTAAAAGATGTTTGTGAAAAACCTAAGTTGAAAACAATAGGCGATAAATTAAAAGAAAAGTGTGAAAAGGTGAAGTGTTATAGATTTGATGAAGATCTTCTTGATGGATTTTTGACCGGGCTTGGTTTGGGCGATTAAATTATAATTAATTGTCTTAAACTTATAGGCCGTCTGCATTTAATTAATTTATTAAGTTATTGTACCTACTGAGTTATTAATAAAATATTTTAACTATAATATTATTTTTGATTTTGTCCTTTATTTATTTTTAATTTTATCACTATTAATCAGAATAAGCTATCACAAAGTTTTTGATTTGGTAAAATAAAATAGAAAATAAGTAACTTGGAATCATGCTTACTTTATAATGCCGATATTTGAAAAAAAAAAAACTTTATTATATTAAATTTACTGTCAAAGATTATGCTAATGTCAACGTCACATTAGTTTTGCTATCATTCACTGTCACTTTCATCCAGTTCAGAAAATCAAAATAGCGAGCGGTTTACCGCGTGATTTTGACGAATTTTCAGTAATTTTTAACTAAAAACTCTCAAAAATGGTCGAGGCACAAAAAGTTAGGATCGAGCAGAAAATAACCGAATTAGTAAATGAGATAGACAGGAGTTATTTGAGAAAAATGCAGGTAAAGTTCGCAAAAGAGGTTAGGCTTATGCAATATTTTAATGATAAGCGTAAGATAAGATGTAATTTCAGTAAAATCTTGAGAAAGGCTGATACTAGGTCGGTACTCGAATCCAAGATAGCAACATCAGGTTACAATAATGGCCGTGGTTTCATAAAAACACCACAAACCTATACCAATCTAGAATAAAATACTTAACACGAAACCGAACTCCTGCCGCCTTGAACTGAGATAAAAATAGTAATCTGGTATTACCTGGTTCTTCCAGTATGATTAATCTATCTTTGTGCTGAGTTTCATTACAATTCATTCAGTAGTTTAGTCACAATAACTGACAGAAAACCAAAATACTAAAGCATTGAACTAAACACTGAAACATTGACCGAGGTATTTCTTACTATAGGTACCTACTAAATAAGCAATAAAAATACCAAACTGGTATTACTTGGCTCTGACAGAATGTTTTAGCTACCTTTGTGCTAAGTTTCATCATAATTCGTTCAGTAGTTTAGTCAGAATAACTGACAGAACACCTAAATGCTAAAGCATAGTTTTGAAATATTGACCGAGGCATTTCTTACCTACTATAGGTAGGTACTAGATATCCATTGTCTAATTAATTACTTGTTATGTTTAAGTAGGTAAAGAGTGATAGTAGTGTTAGGGATGATTCTCATAAGACTGGGGCTAGATTGAAGTTTATATTACACAGTGCATGATCCGTGTCTAGTCCATGCCCGGACCATGCCCGATCCACCCCATCCCCTTGACTGCTGAAAACCCGGTGTAATATAAACATGCAGCACGGACGGGCTCCACCTTGCCTGGCCTGGTCTAATAAGAATCAACCCTTAGTCTTAATTAATAAATCATCAGATGAAGATGTAAAGGCTAATATTGCATTTTCCAGGGTGACATGCACAGATGTGCAGCAAGATGCTGCGACAATGATCAGAGTTCATTGGAAAGTGTTCATTATTGCATTGAGAAGTGTTCTGTACCCATTAACCAAGCAAACAACTATGTACAAGTAAGTATAATAGTTTTATTTATAGTAAATAGGTCAGCATTCGACCACTATCTCACACAGTGGTGCAGTCTAAGATGTAGTGTGTCTAAAAGATACCTATATGCTTGTGGCACAAAGACCCCCAGATAAATGGGTGCTTTCGAGAAACGCAAGTGAAGGTAGAAAGATGGTGCTGCAGTGGCACAAAAGTGAGACCAGTCCTCCACTTGTGGCTGCACCCTATTGGAACATGGACAAGTCCACTTGGCGATATGACTTGGGCCAGTCGGTGGTAACAAGCAGCCAAAGCCCCCACCAGAGGATTGCTTTTTTAGCACCACCCAGCGGTCACATGTGGAATATCTACAGCCAAATCCCATAGAAGCAAGCAATACAAATTTAATATATTATCTTTTCCTCCTCCGCAATATGTGTCAGCCTTAGTAGGCTAACGCATGTTAGTAGGCTAACTAACACATATGGTAGATCACTATTAAATAGGCCACTCCAATGTCTCTTCACACCCCTTCCAATCCCCAATTTTCCTGGACAACACTGCCTTATTAAAGTGTTAACTTAATAAAATTATATATTTCTACTTTTTTTAAATATTTTGTGTTGTGTGCTTGGCCAAATAAATGTTTTTTCTATTCTGTTCCTTCTTATTCTATTCCAGACAGAAATCAACCACTTCCAGAATCGTCTGCAGAGATGTGTAATGGATTGCAATGACTCAGCTAGGGACAGGCTCGGTGCTAACGCATCACAGGAAAATGTTAGTATACTATGTTATTGATATTTGTTTCTGTTCTAGGTGTCTGTATGTATATCTATCTATCCATACTTATATTATAAAGCTGAAGAGTTTGTTTGTTTGTTTGAACGCGCTAATCACAGGAACTACTGGTTCGAATTGAAAAAATCTTTTTGTGTTGGATAGTCCATTTATCGAGGAAAGCTATAGGCTACTTTTTATCTCGAAATTCCCACGGGATCAGGAGTTACGGGGGTGAAACCCCGGAGCGCTGCTAGTCTTCTATCTATATATATAAAAATGAATTGCTGTTCGTTAGTCTCACTAAAACTCGAGAACGGCTGAACGGATTTATCTTATCTTAGTCTTGAAATGTTCGTGGAGGTCTAGGGAAGGTTTAAAAGGCGAGAAAAAATCGAATAATTTCCGGGGAAACCCTAAAAAGAGCCCTTTTCTATTTCCCATACAAACGTTTTCTAGAGTCAATTCCTACGGGATCGGGACTTACGCGGGTGAAACCGCGGGGCGCAGCTAGTACTTTATAAAATTCTCGTGTTGTAGTGTTAATTGCCAAAATCCACCTAAAGGGCTAAACCTATTTGTATATTTTTTTTGTATATTCGTTAGGTTCTTGTCTTTGTCATCTATTTTTTTCTTGTATTTTGAGTAGTGGCATGTGGCCGTAAAGAGCGGTGTTGGTTTAGTGGTAGATACCTCGACTTTCATTCTGAAGGTCGTGGGTTCGAATCCCGGCAATCCCGGTCCTGGGTTCGAAAAATCATTGGTGCACGGCCGCACCAATGATTTATTCTTAAGTAAAATTTATGTGCTCTGACATTGCTCTTACACCAGACGACATCGTGATGAAAACCGCGGCTTAGTTGGCTCCAGAAGTATTGTCAAGTTCTCTCCTCTGGACATGGTCGACTAGGCTGAGACGCAAAAAGGACCTTATTAAAAAGGGTCTAATTACATGTACAAGAGGCACATTACTGGAAAGAATCTTTTATTTAATTTTCTTAATATTCCAGGTGGACAAAGTGACTATAGAATTTGAAAAATGTGCAGTGAAATGTGTGGACAAACATATGGGCATCATTCCATCTATGTTAGCCACCATGAAGAAGGTCTTGGCCAGCGGGAAGCCACCCCCGGTCGCTGAACTTAACTAGTACACTAACTACACCCTGTGGTTTCACCTGTATAATCCGGATCACTTCACTACATAATAATAATACCATTTAACCTTAGCTTGGATTTAAAATAGTTTATACAGGATGAATTTTTTATATGGGCTTTCAGGGTCATTTTCTAAAATAAAAGAGAATTATCCCTCATAACTTTCAAACGGCTGAACCGATTTCGATCAAACATAGCTAAGAACACTCACGACTAATTCACCTTTCAAACTAAAAAACCAAATTAAAATCGGTTCATCCGTTCGGGAGCTACGATGCCACAGACAGACACACACACACACACACACACGTCACTTATAACACCACGTCGTTTTTGCGTCGGAGGTTAAAAAGAAAAATGTAAAAAATAGTTGTGTGCCCGAAGTTGACAGAAACTAAAACTGAATTATTAGATTTTTGCGAAAAGTCATTACCCTAGCCTGGAATCAAATCTGCACATTTCCCAAAAAAATGGTTGTCTGTAAAGTCGGTTTACGGACGATTTTTTACGTGTTAACGTCATAAGAAACCATTGATGGTAACCATAGCGTTAATACGTTGCTTTGGTGACCTTGTCAATAACGCTCACGTTCTCGTAATGTGAGCGTCGCGTAATACTTGTGAGTGCAGTACGGTGTTTGTCGATTTATAAGACGTTATCACGTCAAAAACAAACCCCTTTATTTTTTAACCCCCGACGCAAAAACGACGGGGTGTTATAAGTTTGACGTGTCTGTGTTCGGTGTGTCTGTCTGTGGCATAGTAGCTCCCGAACGGATGAACCGATTTTGATTCAGTTTTTTTGTACCAATCGATAGTGTTGCTGAGACCAATTCCTATAAACAAACATAGTGTGGCAAATCGAAGAAAAAAGCTTATTTTTGTAGTCTTCTGTAATTTTTATATTATCTTCGTAAAAAATGCAGTGAGGAGATGGCCTTTGACATACAAGCTGTTGCACATTTCTTATAGTTTAGAACATTTAAAAAATTCACCCTGTACACAAAAAAAAACGTACGCCATCTGTTAGAAATCTAATGAAACCTAATCTATACATATAAAATGCTTTATCCTGAATGACTGACTGACTGACAGACGGATCAACGCACAGCCTAAACCGCTGATCGTAGAGACCTGAAACTTGGAGGGTGTGTCCTTTGTATATGACGTAGGCATCGGATAAGAAAGGATTTATCAAAATTTTATCCTCCTAAGGGGGTGAAAAAGAGGGGCAAAGTTTGTATGGGACAACGTGATTCCTTAGGTCTACTTCAAATTTTGCATAAACATTCTTTCGACTTCTACGCGGACGAAGTCGCGAGCAAAAGCTAGTTAATTCTACAAAGTTTTAAAAATGTATGTCAGTGCAATAAAGAAATTAGAGAACATTTTACCAGCCAGAGCGGTGTTGGCTTAGTGGTAGATACCTCGACTTTCATTCTGAAGGTCGTGGGTTCGAATCCCGGCCGGCCGTGTATTTTTCTGATACCAATGTATTTTTCTTAAGAAAAAATTATGTGTAATTGACATTGCTCTTACGGTGAAGGAAAACATCGTGATGAAACCCGCGGCTTAGTTGGCTCCAAAAGTATTGACAAGTTCTCTACTCTGGACATGGTCGACTAAGCTGAGAGGGTAGTAGGTGCTGGGCAAGCCTACTCCATCCTCACGCAAAAAGGACCCAATTAAAAAGGGTCTAATGGCGGAAAACAGCCTGTATACAAGTACAAGTACCAGCCTTTAAGCAGAGACGCTTCGCTCGCTCGGTTAATAAATAAATACGCTCCGGATTATTGCTAATAGCGCCATCTAGCCGCAAGGTACCTAGGCTTGTGATATGGTGACCAGACAACGGATAAAACACATAAATACCTACTTTATTTGTAAAAACATTCATAAATACCCAAAACCAGAAAAAAATGTTTGTTTGTTTCTGGTTTTGCATGAAATTGCATTTAGCATGCTTTTTATTGTTTTTAGATAGATTATTTTATATATATTTAATTATTTAGTTTTAATATAAGTAGGAACATATTGTGTTAAGATGGTACTCTGGTATCGCTTTTTCCATACTTATTCCAAAACGAGGTTTAAGGATAGTCCGAGATGTGGATTTAAACCTTAGATTTAGACACAGATTTACTCATGAACTATGGTCTAAACACTATCCCTATCTTTATGGATAGTGTTTAGACTATAGTTCCCTAAATAATCTATAGGGATAGTGTTTAGACTATAGTTCCCTATATAATCTATAGGGATAGTGTTTAGACTATAGTTCTCTATATAATCTATAGGGATAGTGTTTAGACTATAGTTCTCTATATAATCTATAGGGATAGTGTTTAGACTATAGTTCCCTATATAATCTATAGGGATAGTGTTTAGACTATAGTTCCCTATATAATCTATAGGGATAGTGTTTAGACTATAGTTCTCTATATAATCTATAGGGATAGTGTTTAGACTATAGTTCTCTATATAATCTATAGGGATAGTGTTTAGAGTATAGTTGAGGAGTCAATCTGTGTCTAAATCTAACGATTAAATCCACATCTCTGACTATCCTTAAACCTCGTTTTGGAATAAGGGGGATTGAGTTTTATGAAATACTTACAAGTGTTCGCAAAAATCTAAACTATATTTTTATCGTGTTGACTCAGGACCTTCTTCTTCTTCTCGTATAGTGGTGTGGCTCACCTATTGTTAGAGTTTTCAGATCGCCTTAAGGCCTCTAACTTGACCTAACGATTGCTACTAGAGGTAGCAACCGGGACCTTGATTTTTAAACATTAAATAGGGACTATAGTCCTCAGTATCTGGTATGAATTTCAACTTGCTACGTCTACCCGTTCCTGAGGAAATCGGTGGTGACACACGGACAGACAGACGGACAAGAGAGTGATGTTATAAGGGTTCCTAAAAAGAATTCGCTCTAGAGGCATTACTCAGGAAGTAAATAAAAGTAAATAAGAAAACATTAACGATAATACGTTGCTATGGTTACCTTGTCAATAACAGAGCGTCACACTTTTTTGTGAATGCCGATGTTCATCGATTTATAAGACGTTATCACGTCAAAAGTGAAATAAATATGCTTACTTTTGTATGGAAAAAGCGGTGCAAGGATACAGTCTTAATATGTAATGAAAAAAATGGTTAAATATTGAAAAATATATGTTTTTGAAACTGGCTTTGGTTTTTTTTTTAAATAATAATTAATGTATTGCAAATATTGCAATAAATATCACAAGACCAACTAGAACTCAGTTAAGCAGCTAGGCTTGTATTATGGTGTCAAGACAAAGAATATACTTGTACAGGATGGTTAAATTTAAGACGGTAGGTTCCAGAACAGCTGTGAAAGAGATCTCCCTTAATTCAATTTTTCTTTAAGATTTGTTTTTATTCATTATTTACAAGTCATGTTTATTTTATTTTATATCAAATTTCCATTTTTTTTGTTTTTTTTTTTTTTAAATATGGCTTCGCACGGTTTGTTCATTTAGCCAGTGTCAAGTTATATTTTGCATCAAATTATGACCCAATTTTTCATAAATCGGGCCTAAAGTGTTTCAAAACAGTCAAAGTCGTCATAGTCCGTCAAGTCAGGGGCTATAATAGTAAAGCGGTGGCAAGTTTACCATAACCTTAATAGGAGATTTGGAGGCAACGAGAAAACTTTATGTTTGACACTGATTTTTACTTTCACTTCACTTGTGCACTTTCACAGAACTAAATTGAATAACATTCCACCAGAATTATACAATTCAACTCGGGTTACAACTAAGTTTCATGAAAATAAAACTGCAGCACTACATGTTGATAACTCGTTCCCGCCAAAACTCCATTTCCATTTTATACTGTTCCCGTTTCACAGGTTTCACACAAATTCAGTTTCATACAAAGAATAATGGCAAAACTTAGAACAAAAAATACTTTAGGAGGTTAGGTTGAAGTTCAATACCATATTGACATTGTTGAATTGAATTATATGAATCACTTGCTAGTGATTCATATAATTCAATTAAATTCCGCAGTTTCACCCGCGTAACTCCCGATCCCGTGGGAATATCAGGATAAAAAGTAGCCTATAGCCTTCCTCGATAAATGGACTATCCAACACAAAAATACATTTTCAATTCGAACCAGTGGTTCCTGAGATTAGCGCGTTCAAACAAGCAAACAAACAAACTCTTCAGCTTTATAATAGTATAGATAATGGCAAAACTTCGAACAAAAAATACTTTGCAAGGAGGTTAGGTTCTTGAAGTTCCTATATGTGTAATGGCGTCAGATGTTGATGAAGAATATGAAAGACACGTGACTTTAAATGCTTATATATTTTTTCCACATCTAGTTCACGAAATACTATCAATTTCATTGTAATCTAGAAAAACGGAGAATTTTATCATATTATTTTTTCTATTTGTTTAAATTATGCTGAAGTACTTAGTGCCTCATTCTTTCGTTTTATCAAATATCTCTGAATAGCCTACCTATCCTATTTGCTGCAAATAAATAAAATTATATAAGCACAATACGGAGTTTTGGCGGGAACGAGTTAACAACATGTCGTGCTGCAGTTTTATTATCATGAAACTTAGTTGTAACCCGAGTTGAATTGTATAATTCTGGTGGAATGTTATTCAATTTAGTTCTGTGAAAGTGAACAAGTGTAGTGAAAGTAAAAATCAATGTCAGAAATGAAGTTTTCTTGTTGCCTCCAAATCTCCTATTAAGGTTATGGTAAACTTGCCACCGCTTTACTATAGCCCCTGACTTGACGGACTATGACGACTTTGTTTTTTTTTAAACACTAGGCCCGATTTATGAAAAATCGGGTCATAATTTGATGCAAAATATAACTTGACACTGGCTAAATGCACAAGCCGTGCTAAGCCATAATTAATTGAAAAAAAAGCACAATGTCTTTGGCCAGGTACGAACATCAAATTTTATGCTTTGGCCTGACCCACACAAATTAACCATCTCTATTATGTACTTATTATGCAATGTTATGCTTAATACATTACCTATCTATAAATAAAACTCACCTGCAATTAATCCTATTTTGTAAAGAAATTGTCATAATATTTTAGTAATATATTTTCCAATAATTTATTACGAAATTTCGCAAAAACACGTTCGTATTGCGATATTTTCGGTTCGATTTTAACAGATTATGATAAGTTTTTAATACTTATAAGTAAAAATAGATAGAAATATAATTTATTGGATCGTTTTGTTTCGTTTGCCTTTTGGTTGTAAATGTTCTTAGAAATCAAGGTAAGTTTTTTACAACTTTTAAAAAGTACAAGAGATGAAATGAGGGGTTCTGAAATATGTTTTTGTTTCTATATTAGTTCCGAATAGGTTGACAGATGGCGGTATCTAAATCTAAGATTATCTTTGGCCAATGGCCGGAGAAAGGGGTCTTGATATTTACTATGGGAGCTTAGCATACCTATACAGTATTTCTTTGCGCGGTGCTATTTTCAAACCCATCGATAAAGGGCATTACGATTAACAAATAATGTCCTTCCACCGAATCTCTAGAGGCGTTTCAAAAACGGTATATTAATTAAAACGTGTCCTATATTTTTTCCATAAGTGCAGTGCATTTTGGAACTAATATCTATCGATAGAGGGCATTACGGCGAACAAATACTAATGCCTTTACCTACACCAGACGGCTAATGGCCCCTCTGCATAATGGGCCAGCATGTAGAGGGCGTAGCAGTGTAGGATGGCGTAGGGTTCGTGGCATCACGGCGAGAGAGGAACCGGTGGAGTTTTAGTGGGTAAACCTCTGGCCACCCAACCCCTACATACCCTCGCTACTCCCCACGGGGAGTGGCGGGATGATGCATAAGGCGCGATTCTCAACCTCAAAAAAAAAAGTTCATGGGATTACGACTATGGCCACGGTGTCAAAGGAAGTGCAAATGATGGCTGAACGTGGCCATCGTTTAGGTGCGTTTCAATCATCCCATGGCCATCTCGCTGGTCCAGTGCTGGACCGTCATGTAGAGGGGCCGTAAAGCTTTATATATCGAGACTTGATTAAATTAATTATATTTTTAATCTACTTCTTCATAGAAGGTTCTTGTTACATGTAAATTATTTTTAATTTCAGTGAACATGTCTGGCATAATGACCATAATACTAGCAATTGCCATTGCCACTTCAACTTCGGCACGAGTTATAACACAAAACACAGTCGCCACAGCTCTCCAAGACATACTGTCACCGACAAATACCGATAAGGCGCTGCAACTGATTCAATTGGCTGCCAAAAGAGCCAACAAAATGCCAGATTTGATTAAAATACTGGGATGTAATGAACAGTTTTTACCAGCGGGCGTCAATATCAGAGAATTGCCAGCTCGGAATATTTATACCAACGATTTGCCTGTCCGTCTAATAAATGCCAATGAGTTGCCAAGACGAACAATCTACGAATTGCCAGCTCGTGAAATTTGTGGCAATGAAGTGCCAGTCTGCACAATATGTGGTAACGAAGCCCGAACAATTTATGGAAAAGATCTGCCAGGCTGCGCGATTTGTGCTCAAAAGTTGCCAGCCCGTAAAATTTACGCCAACGAATTGCCAATACAAAGAAAATTGACCAGAGAAATGCCAGTCAGAATTAATTTACCTGAATCATGCCCTTGTCAAGAGAACGACTTGATTCAAGCTAAAAACTTGATACAACCAAATTTGATGGATTCTCTCCTATTTCCTAAAGATATGTTTGTCCCTTTTCCTCCTGCACAGGAGGTAGGAGGCTATTCTTATCTAATGAACCCGTTTTTGCCTGCGGCGTCGCCTGTTTCTGCTAAAACTTCGTGTTTTCCACCTCCGACGCAGTCAAAGGGACAGTTTTTGAGGAAAATACCGATACCTCCTCCTACTTTATAATTTAAGGGTTTCTCGTTAGGACTACAGAACCCTAAAAAAAGGTAACTGGGATCCTAGCGAACGTTTTACACAATGTGTTTTGATAAAGCGTTTCATATAAGAAGGGGTTGTTTTGATAAAGCGTTTCTAATAAGAAGGGGGGTTGTTCTTGACGTCTAGGCGAACAACTTTTGTTCTACAACTTTTGAAAATTTTAACTTTTTTTCGTTTTTGAGTTTATGTCTAGACTCAAAATTCTGCTGTTTCTAAGAGTTAGAGGTCATTGACCTTTGAGATTTATTTGTTTATTGAGTTTTGACTACTATTTTAAACATTGATGATCTTTATTTTCAAAAACAAGTTTTCTGATAAGCTTAATCTGAAAATGTAAAAAAAAATATTAATTTTTAAAGTCGTAGAACAAAATAGTTCGCGTAGACGTCTAGAACAATCCTTTTTCTTACAAACTATTCGTTAAAACACATTGTATACCTAGGTACTTTATTTCTATTTATTTTAATACTAGCTGCGCCCCGCGGTTTCACCCGCGTAAGTCCCGATCCCGTGGGATTTTTTCTCACCTTTTAAACCTTCCCTAGACCTTCACGAACATTTCAAGACTAAGATAAGATAAATCCGTTCAGCCGTTCTCGAGTTTTAGTGAGACTAACGAACAGCAATTGATTTTTATATATATAGATGTAAGGATCTACTTCGGGTATGTACTTAGTTATTTTAAGTTAAAAATAAAAAAATAAGGCAAAATTGTTTTTTTATTTATTGTCTATAAAATTATTTTTATTTTTTTATTTATTTACTAGGAAAACAAACTGCTTTTAAAAATTGTAAGAAATTACAATAAATAGCAAATCAAATGTTTCAACTACTACGATTTAAAATAAAAAAATGTGCTATGAATAAACCCGTCAAACGTGACGATACCTTAAAAACAAAGAAAAAAAAATATTCAAAAAACAAGAAATTAATTATTCCTTGGGCGGGAACGAGTTAACAACATGTCGTGTTGCAGTTTTGTTTTCATGAAACTTAGTCGAACCAGAGTTGAATTGTATAATTCTGGTGGAATGTTATTCAATTTAGTTCTGTGAAAGTGTAGTGTAGTGAAAGTAAAAATCAGTGTCAAACATGAAGTTTTCTCGTTGCCTCCAAATCTCCTATTAAGGTTATGGTAAACTTGCTACCGCTTTACTATAGCCCCTGATTTGACGGACGACTTTGACTATTTTGAAACACTTTAGGCCCGATTTATGAAAAATTGGGTCATAATTTGATGCAAAATATAATTTGACACTGGCTAAATGCACAAGCCGTGCGAAGCCACAATAAACAAAATTAAAAAAAATCCTTAATCGTCCTCTATAGACTATAGTGACGTAACTAAATAAATGTCATTTTTGAGTTTGTCTATCTGATAATATATTATTCTAATTCTAACCCCTAACTTTTTATTTATATTATCATACTTTTTTATTTGTAACGAATGGGCTCAGAAACTACTGGACCGATTTTAATGAATCTTGGTATGAAGCTACATTGATTTTATTGGGAACTAGCTGCGCCCCGCGGTTTCACCCGCGTAAGTCCCGATGCCGTTCGATTTTTTCTCACCTTTTAAACCTTCCCTAGACCTCTACGAACATTTCAAGACTAAAATAAGATAAATCCGTTCAGCCGTTCTCGAGTTTTAGTGAGACTAACGAACAGCAATTCATTTTTATATATAAGATAACATAGGCTTTATATTCCGATATTCCCACGGCATCGGCACTTACGCGGGTGAAACTGCGAGGCGCAATTAGTTTCGATATTAAAAAAAGAAATTACCAAACTTATAAATTGGGTAAACATAGATAAGATATTTAAAGATAGGTTAAAGTTTCGTAAAAATATAGTACAAAAGCTATGAATTTCATTTGAAAATATTAGTGAATTAATAAATAGAACACGATGAAGGTGCTTTTGTTACTCTGTGCGGTTGTGGTGGCGGTAAGTCGTTTTACTTTCTAATTAGGGTACCGTACCTTGAGAAAAAAAAACACGTGTATTTGTCTGTCTATCTGGTCACAGATGGACTAAGTGGATACTAAAAGTAAAGCTATCAAAATGTTTGAACAAAAAAAAGTTACTTCATAGTTTAATAATTATGCAATAACTAACTTTTGTTTTACGAATTCTGTGGGAGATATTCCAAAACGAGGTTTAAGGATAGTTCAAGGTGTGGATTTAATCCTTGGATTAAGACACAGTTTTACTCGTGAACTATAGTCTACACACTATCCCTATAGATTATATAGGGAACTATAGTCTAAACACTAACCATAAAGATTATATAGGGATAGTGTTTAGTCTATAGTTCACGAGTAAATCTGTGTCTAAATATAAGGTTTAAATCTACATCTCGAACTGTTGTTAATGTCACGTTCGTAAAATTACAACATTACGACTTTTCTAACACTTCTAACTTTTCCAGGTCCAGTGTCAAACCTACAAAGCATCGCCTCCATGTCAAAAACCTGTCAGCTACCCCACTCCCATAGTCGCCCCTTGTGGCAGGCTAACGGACTATAATCCTTACATGCCAGTGGCATCTCCTGTCTCACCATTGATAATGCCAAAAGCCTGCACCAGTCGATGCCAATATCTGAAGAAAATACCCATCCCACCTCCTTGTATTTAAGAGATTCCAGAACTGCTCTTCTACAGCATTGAATTCTTAGATATTTTTTTTCCCTATTAATTATGGCTTCGCACGGCTTGTGCATTTAGCCAGTGTTAAGTTATATTTTGCATCAAATTATGATCCGATTTTTCATAAATCGGGCCTAAAGTGTTTCAAAACAGTCAAAGTCGTCATAGTCTGTCAAGTCAGGGGCTATAGTAAAGCGGTGGCAATTTTACCATAACCTTAATGGGAGATTTGGAGGCAACGAGAAAACTTCATTCTTAGATATTAAACTATCCCAGCAAACCTTATGTTGCCATTTACAAAAAAAAAATGAAAAATAGATGTGTTTCGATTCTCAGACCTAACGAATTTCATATAAATCGGTTCAGCAGTGTAAGTGGAGATTGGTAACTAACACTGTGACACGAGAATTTTATTTGAATATACGTATTATAATGTTGTACTTAACTTGACATTGTATTTAATTATTTTTTATCACAGTTGCTCATAAAGTGGATCTTATTCAACGGCTTTTAGGCTCATAATCCAACATATTATGCACGCGTGCGTTTTACATTGCCAAACTAGTGCTGTAAAGTTATCTCGATAGGTTAAATACGTATCTTACTGCTAATTACATACTGTTTTGATGTATAAAAAAGGTAGGTACCAAAGAGTTTTTTAGTTAGCAAAAATCGAAGAGCAAAAATGGTTGTCTCTAAAGTCGGTTTACGAACGAAAATTTTACGTGATAATGACTTAGAAAACGATTAAAAATTGAGTTGTTTATTTTTTGTTTTTTCTTTACTTAAATATATTGTTTTTCCGTACCATTGTATTTTGTTCTTAACCCCCGACGCAAAACAAATAGAAAAAACCCTAAAAAATATTGTATGTCAGACGAGGATGTATAGGTTAAAAGTCTTTAGCCTGGCCTTTCCGGAGCATAATTAAAAAAATATTGCCTTAAAAAAATGTAAACATAGACTTATCACAAATATTTTGTTAATTATTATTTTGTTTTCTTTTCAAGTCTTTTCTTTTATTCGCAACTGTGATAAAAAACGTCGTACGATATACGTGTGGAATTGATATTTGCATCTTGGCTTCTTTAACACACTCGCTGCCGCTCGCGCGTCATAAACCGCCTCTATGCAAAGATCAATTTACCACACTTATATCGTAATGTACTATATAACAACCGTTTTGGAGCTCTATGGTGGGTCTGCAATTATGCAGCCGACCGTACATAATGCATAATGTTTAAAAGATTAATGTTTAATTTCAATTATGAAAAATATAATGTGAATATGAACAAAGAAAGACTTATTTTATTTATCTTATTTAAGGGAACCATGATGACATTCTCAATCTAATCATATAAGTAAGAACTGTACGGACTGAATGTTTAAAAAATCAAATAGGTATCTAGGTATAGGTTAGTAGGTATACCTATAGGTATTTATTTTCAATGATTTTAAACCGATTAAGTGAAATTGTCAATTTTGCATAATGTGCTGTTTGTGATCTAGGTCATCGATCATATTTGTTACAATAAAGATTTATTTTTGTGGAGCATTAGGTATGTTTCGTAGTCGCGAGCGCAAACAATGAATTACTGCTAATACAGGGTCATTGGTATTATTGATATCATTCTATGACTTTTGGAAAAAAACATTTGATGTTTTGATAATTCGAAAAACTGCAGATTTTTTTAAACAAAGGTCATTCAGACTAAGAACAGTAGATACAACTTAAAAAATAATAAAATTTTTAAGGTTAATGACCTCTCGGTGTATGGAACAGCTGATTTTCAGGTAAAAATAACCTCAAAATTTTCGAAAAATGTTTGAATTTCCAAAAGTCGTAGAACAAAAGTTGTTTGTTTAGGTGCACAGAAGTAGCCCTCAATGGCTTGCTAGTCAGAAGAATCGCGAATAAAGAAAGAAAAATAATAAGATAAACAATAAAAATGAACGTCTACTTAGTACACGCTTTTGGAATGTCCCTTTACCTTTTTTTTAATTTTTAATATTTTTCATTTATGTGTGTGGAAGATTAGTTTCTCTTACGGTTTTTCGTAACGCGTTACATTTTTTCTCGTCTAGGTCACTTCGCCAACCCATATAAAACAATTACCCGCGTCCACTTGAGATTGAGAACCTCCTTCGTTTTGAAGTCGGTTAAAAAGAGATTTACCTAGAAATATTGCCAAATACATAAAACATTCGTAAAGATATAAGATTTTTTTGATAAGCAACGTTTGAAATGATTAGAATTTTAATATAAACTAACTTAAAAACTCCTAGGTAACTTTAATTTGTACTTAGTTAAGTAAATAAATTAGGTTTGATTGTGGCTCAATAATTGAGAAAATTAAAAAAAAAGCAACAAAAATGTTTCCAATTTTAATGGTGGTTACTTTCCAAGGATTTTTATATCAAGTAAGTACGAGCCGAGGTGGTCTACTTCCACATTTCTCCTGGCTGACCCATGTGCATTTTTAGAGTCCCGTACCAAAATGGTAAAAACGGTACGATATTACTAAGACTTTTTCTTCTTCTATTAATTATGGCTTCGCACGGCTTGTGCATTTAGCCAGTGTCAAGTTATATTTTGCATCAAATTATGACCCGATTTTTTATAAATCGGACCTAAAGTGTTTCAAAACAGTCAAAGTCGTCATAGTCCGTCAAGTCAGGGGTTATAGTAAAGCGGTGGCAAGTTTACCATAACCTTAATAGGATATTTGGAGGCAACGAGAAAACTTCATGTTTGACACTGATTTTTACTTTCACTACACTTGTGCACTTTCACAGAACTAAATTGAATAACATTCCACCAGAATTATACAATTCAACTCGGGTTACAACTAAGTTTCATGAAAATAAAACTGCAGCACGACATGTTGTTAACTCGTTCCCGCCAAAACTCCCCAAACTTAATGTTATTAAGCTTGAATAAGATTTTTTTAAAGTTATGGCTTCGCACGATTTAAAGTTATAGCCCTAAATGTTAAACGAGTGAAGTCTTTGCATCAAATAGTAGGTATTTATTTATTCTTTATTTCTTTTTCACAGATGGCAACAGCACAATACACCATACAGCCCATTCAAAACCAACAAATATCAAGTTTAAATCGTCAGCAATTAATACAAACTTTGCTTACAACATTCGATCAACCAACCACACCACAGCGACTTGAATTGCTAGCTGGAGCACTACAAGTAAGTTCCGAACATAGTTTTTAAGACGATTCAATGTAATCTCATGTGAAATAATAGTGGCAAAACTTCGAACAAAAATGACTTGTTTGCAAAGAGGTTAGGTTCTTGAAGTTCATATATTATTATGTGTAATGGCGTCAGATGATGATGAAGAAAATGTAAATCACGTGACTTTGATGTTGATATCTTTTTTCCACATTTTTCCCACGATCCCCCGGTGAAAAATATTTGACAGGGGAACCGTTTTCCGAAGGGGGATCGTTAAGGGGACGGTTAATCGTGAACCAAAAAGTCATTTTATTTTTTTTACTGAAAGGAAGTTCCAAACTCTATTTATTTTTAAGTAATTATTTTTAACTTTTACAGCAAACTCCACCGAAGAAAAACAGGATACAACTTGCAGAGTTATTAAAACAAACAGCTTTGCAAACATTAAAAGTGGCGGCAAGCGTCTGCAACGCTGCCGAATTCGCTGAGAACTCGATGCGCTTACCCCAACAAAGCGCAGCTTATGTTCTACCTAATAACTACGTGCCAGAGGTTTTAAACAACTTCGTGCCAAGACAAGAGGTCGTAACCAACTACGTGCCTGAGGTTTTAAATAACTTCGTGCCAAGACAAGATGTTGTTTCCAACTACGTGCCAGAGGTCAACAACTTTGTACTAAGAAAAGAGGTTTTAGCAAACTACTTGCCTGAGGTTTTGAACAACATTGTGCCAAGAAGAGAGGCTTTGAATAACTACGTGCCACGAAAAGAGGTTGTAACCAACTACGCGCCAGAGGTTATAAATAACTACTTGCCAAGAAAAGAGGTCTTGACGAACTACGTGCCAAGAAAAGAGGTTGTGCAAAACTACATACCAGAGGTTTTAAATAGCTACGTGCCAAGAAAAGAGGTTATAACCAACTATGTGCCAGAGGTTTTAAGTAATTTCTTGCCACGAAAAGAGGTTTTAACCAACTATATGCCAAAAAAAGAGTTGTATAACGGTTATCCGTCTAACTTGTTGACAAACAGAGTCGTGGCTCCTTATTTTTAAGTATTTTTCATTGTAAAGTGCATTAGAATAAGTTATTTATTATTTATATTATAGATTATGCTTGCTAAATTTAATAATTGTGATATCAAATTAAATATTTTCACCTGAATTTATAGTTTCTTTCTTTAAACTTGTTATTTTTACGTTTCATTCAATAAATTATTTCCTTTTTACGATTTTTATAGTTTGACGAAACACTCCTTTGGTTAAATGTGTTGTTTGACTAAATACACACATGACATAACGAGGTTTTGACGAAACGTACTTATATTTTGACGAAATATTAATTTGGACAAACGTGCATTTTGACCAAAAATACCCTTGACCAACCGCTCCAAACCCAATCCGCAAGTTTATGCGACCTAAGAGATTTGAATGTATCAAACATTATCAAAGTTGATTTTGAGTTTTTCTTGAGATAAAAGGTCTCTAAAGCACAAGTAAAGAGAACATTCTGAAATATAAAAAAATTGATAATTTTGGTTTCTAAAAGTTTTTGCGAAAATGTAAATTTGCCCATATCTTTTTTTCATGTTGACTCAGGACCTTGATTTTTATACTAGAGGTAGGGACTATAGACCTCAGTATCTGGTATGAATTTTAACTTGCTAGGTCCACCCGTTCTTGAGGAAATCGGTGTTGACAGACATACAGACAGACGTACAAGAAAGTGATCTTATAAGTGTTCCTTTTTTACCTTTTGACGTACGGAACTAAACTTTTTTTTAAAAAAAATTTAAGTTTTAACATGATTATGCAATCATCTCATTTCATCTTGATTATTTTATCTTTTTATATTAAAATCAAAAGATACATCACGTTTCTTGTAATTTGTTAAGAATAAAAGATAAAATATTTTTAAGATACATTTCAGTTTCACTCAAGAAAGTATTTAATTTAAACAGTTTTAAGTTTTAAAGTTAATATTTCGTTTAAAATAATGTTTAGAAAACTATTTCGTAATATCATTACGCAGGTTTGTGCTTACATAATCTATCTATACATATAAAATGCTTTGTCCTGAATGACTGACTGACGGATCAACGCACAGCCTAAACCGCTGATCGTAGAGACCTGAAACTTGGAGGGTGTGTTCTTTATATGACGTAGGCATCCGATAAGAAAGGATTTTCCGAAATTCTACCCCTAAGGGAGTGAAGGGACAACGTGATTCCTTTGTTTAATTCTATTAGAACTATTTTCGACTTTTACGCGGATAAAGTCACGGGCTAAAGCAATCTTTACTAATATTTAGAAGAAACATTTGAATGTTTGAATTGAATTGGCTTCGAAACTACTGGACCGATTTTGATGAAACTTGGTATGAGGATACATTGATTCTATGGAAATGTTATAGGCTACTTTTTATCCCGATATTCCCACGGGATCCAGGTCTCCAGCTATCTAGATACTGAGTTTCATCGCAATCGGTCCGGTAGTTTTTGCGTGAAGGAATAACAAACATTATAATATATAATAGTAGTTAGGATATTAAGTAGGTATGTATTTTTTGTTTACAGATTCTTTTTCTTCAGTTTTTTCTTCTACAACTTTGTTGTACCGAACAAAATTTGTGGATGAACATACCTTTAACGTACAACAGGAATATCAATAGTTATAACATTCCGAATGGCAAAAACAATCAAGAAAACAACGTGCCATCGTGTAACAACAATTTTCCAGGGGGCAATAATTTGCTATTTGGCAACAATTTACCAGTTGGCAATAATATGCTAGTTGGCAACAATTTACCAATTGGCGACATTTTGCTAGTTGGCAACAATTCACCATCTAGCAACAACATTCCATATGGAAACAACTTGCAATATTTCAACAATATGGCATCAGGAAATCAACCACCGCTTTTTAACAATCTACGAATTGGTGATAAAGTTAATTTACCAGCCTTTCAAAACAATTTCCTAACTAGTTATAAATTATCAAATAGTAATAACAATTTACCAGCTAATAATTTGCCAATCTGCGGTAATTTGCCAGTCAGTGCCAATTTGCCAGCCAGTAGCAACCATTTACCAGTCAGTAATAATTTACTTGTATGTGACGATGTACCAGGCAAAATCAATTTACCAGCCAGTAACAACAATTTGCCAGCCAACTGTTTAGATGGTGCTGCCAAACCAATATCTAATAAATTAGTCAATAATATTATTTTACCAACATTAAGTCACAATCAACATTTACTCAACTTAGACACTGCAAATCCGTTGCTTTACAATGGAATAATTAATAACAATAATTTTAAAACTGTCGAACTGAATCCATATTTGCCAGTTATGACTAATAACTTGCCAGTGACTGGCAATCTTGTCAACTTAGACACTGCTAATCCGCTGCTTAACAATGGATTAATTAATAACAAATATATTAAAACTGTCGAATTGAATCCTTATTTGCCAGTCATGACCAATAATTTGCCAGTGACTGGCAATCTTGTCAACTTAGACACTTCTAATCTGCTGCTAAACAATGGATTAATTAATAACAATAATATTAAATCTGTCGAATTAAATTCTTATTTGCCTGTTAAGAACAATATTTTGCCAGTTACTGGCAACCTTGTCAACTTAGGCACTGCCAATCCGTGGCTTCACAATGGATTAAGACATACCAATAATCTTAAATCAGTTGAATTAAATTCTAATTTGCCAGGTATTAACTACAATTTGCCAGTAACCGGCAACATAGTTAACTTAGATGCTGCCAATGTAGGGCTTAACGATGAATTTTTAAATTACAATAACCTTAAAACTATTGAAATAAATAGCAATTTTAATCCCTTAAATAATATTATAGAAAATCCTATACAAAATAATGTTTTCAAAGGGCCTCGAAGTGTAGATAACAATCAAATGCCAGTTGTAAATAGAATAAATGAATATGTGGCTCAGAATTCACAAGCATTTCTTGAAAATAGCTTAAAATGCTCTGCTAATTGTGATAGCAATTATAAGACAAACATTTTATATCAAAATGCTGTGCCTATTAACGATTTTACTCCCAATAATATGTTTTTAAACAATTTTGTAAACAATAATTTACCAGTCTCGAATATTTTGCCTGTCAACGCGAATAATTGCCAGAGTAAAACAGTTTTGCCAGTCAATGGCAACAATGGCCAAAGTAAAACAATATTGCCAGTGGCCACTTTAGAACAATTGCTGGATTCTGGCAATTTGCCAAGCACAACAAGAACGTTGTTTAGTTTAGGCGATTTGGGAGATATTTCTATTTTTAATGGTTTACCAATTGCTAGTATAACGGAGACTTTAGCTGTTTTAAGTTGAGTGTTTCAAAGTTCGAATTTTTTTTTTAAGCTATTGCATAGCTTTTATCGCGGGCTGTGAGTGCGGCGACCGAATCAAGATTTTCCGTAACATAAATAAAACCTAACACCCCCCACTCCGCCTGCCATGTAGCTCGGCCGAGCGTTCGCTTAACGTGTATGTATATGGTACGACTGTACGAAGCTCGCACGATGCAATAGCTTTACCGCGGCAGTCACCGAGTGCCACACTTTTTTTTTTCGTAAAAATAACAGAGTAAAACCTGTCGGCCGCCTATGTAACTTGTTTTATAACCAGTTATAATAGAAGAAAATGTTCTTGTACGTAACCAGTTACAAACTAGTAAATATTGACTTTACAAATCGTGTGGGATTAAAAAACTCCTACAGTCCTTCATTTGGTTAGGGAAAGATTCTAGAGTTACGACAGATTCTTCTTAAGGCAGATTTTGTCAATCTGTCCCAAATGTAAATAACAAACAATAAACATTCATTTATGGTGAATCCATGAATTACTCTTTCATCTTTTGGGAGACTTTGTTTTGCAAAATAATTTGTTTCTTAGAAAATCATGTTTAAGGTGCGCGAGTCATTCTAAAGACAGTCAACAGTTGACGACCCAGTTGGTACAATGGTCACCATGCCGGACTGTCAAAGACAGGGTTGCGGGTTCGATTCCCGCCTCAGACAAGTATTTATGCTTAGATATTTGTCTGTGGTCTGGTTGTTTCTATGTATTATAAGTATATATTTACAAAAGAAAAGTAATATAAGTAGTATATGAGTTGTCTAGCACCCATAACACAAGTGTAGTTACTTAGCTTGGGGCTAGATGGCGATGTGTAGAATGTCCTGCAATATTTATTTATTTATTTAATATAATAATGGTATTTCGATTTGTTTCTTAGTTATTTGTAAAATTAAAATTAAACTGTTACTTCGATATCATCTTACGGCATTTGGATTCTGTTTTCAAAGAAAAAAAACAGTAAACAATAATATTATTTATTAAGAAAAAGGGTACCGGCATTCTCTCCATACAAACGTAGTCGACTGTTTTCTCCCTGGATAATGAATGACACTAGAGCATTTTTTTTCTTAATTTTAATATTTATTTGATAATTAGAAAATGAAAAAAAAAAAACAAAACATAGGGGCATAGTCATGGCAGTTATAGGTTTTATGGCCCAAAAAAGATTTGTGCTAGTGTCATTATCCAGGGAGGAAACAGTCGACTACGTTTGTATGGAGAGAGCGCCCGGTACCCTTTCACCTTAAGTTATTAAAATGTGTTTAAAAAATCTTTTTTACTTGTAAACCACGACCATGATCATTGCTGACACCAAGTCCCACCGAGTCGAAATGACGCCAAGAAAGCATTACTAGTATCTTCCGTAGGTATGTGTGCTTGCAACACTTCGAAATGCCATAGTTAAGCATTTTGTTTTGTGATAATTTATTAATAAAAATGTTAATAATAACTTAGTTTAGTTTCTTTTTTAATCTAAGGTATTCTGTATTTGTATTTTTATACATTTTTATCACAGTTGCTTATAAAGTGGATCTTATTCAACGACTTTTAGGCTCATAATCCAACATATTATGCACGCGTGCGTTTTAGATTTGTTAACTAGTGCTGTAAAGTTATCCCGATAAGTTAAATGTCTGTTTTGATGTATAAAAAAGGTAGAACCAAAGAGTTTTTTAGCTAGCAAAAATGGTTGTCTCTAAAGTTGGTTAACGAACGAAAATTTTACGTGATAATGACTTAGAAAACGATTAAAAATTGAGTTGTTTATTTTTTGTTTTTTCTTTACTTAAATATATTGTTTTTCCGTACCATTGTATTTTGTTCTTAACCCCCGACGCAAAACAAATAGAAAAAACCCTAAAAAATATTGTATGTCAGACGAGGATGTATAGGTTAAAAGCCTTTAGCCTGGCCTTTCCGGAGCATAATTAACAAAAAAATCTGCCTTAAAAAAATGTAAACATAGACTTATCACAAATATTTTGTTAATTATTATTTTGTTTTCTTTTCAAGTCTTTTCTTTTATTCGCAACTGTGATAAAAAACGTCGTACGATATACGTGTGGAATTGATCTTTGCATCTTGGCTTCTTATGACACGCTCGCTGCCGCTCGCGCGTCATAAACCGCCTCTATGCAAAGATCAATTTACCACACTTATATCGTAATGTACTATTGTAATCTTAGGTATATATTCAATGGATAAGTAGGTACTAAGAGTTAAAGACCATTAGGCACATTTCGATGAATACATCACGAATTAATTACATTATCAGATTCGTCGAAATTATTTTTAAGCTATTGCGTAGCTTTTATCGCGGGCTTTGAGCGCGGCGACCGAATCAAGAAATTCCGTAACGAAAATAAAATCTTACTTTTTTATTTTATTTTATTTAATTTTGGGTAAGGTCCAAGGGTTTTGACCCTCATGGTTTTATTGACATATCATCATGATCACACCGATAAAAATATCGTCTTACAAAACTCCAAAATGTGATATTACATCCATCCTTATCACAAAAGTTCGTGATATTTTCAATGAAAACTAATCAATTCCTATTTATATCCGATTAAAGATACGATAACAGAGTATAAATAATATTGTATTCAAGTTACCATGTTATTATTAAACTTAAATCAAACAAAATGTCTTCTTTTCTAATATTTTTTGTAGTTTTTGGAGTAATACAGGTAAAAATCTCAAAAATAAACCTATTTTTAAAACAGAAATTCCAAAATTATTATTTATCGATTCCATTGTGTGCTTGTTATTAAATACCTTTTTTTTCCAGAGCGTATACAGTCAAGCTATTGGGAATGGCTTCAATAACGTTGCCAATGATGTGGCACAAAATACCCTTTTGAACAACGGATTGGCACAAAATACCTTTTTTAACAATGCAGTGGCACAAAATACCCTTTTTAACAACGGACTCGCACAAAATACTCTTTTAAACAATGGACTGGCATCAAATACCCTTTTAAACAACGGAGTTGCCAACGGCTTATTAAATAACGGAATAGCAAATGGCCTGCAGTTGGACAATGCACAGAACAACTTTATTAATAATGGGATTCGGCAAAATGTTTTGAACAATTTGCCACAAAATAACCTTAACAACGGTATTGCACAGAACCTATTGAACAACGCACAAAACAACTTAGCTGTAAATGGACTGGCACAAAATAACGGCTTCAACGGATTGGCACAAAATAATTTAGGCCTCAATGGACTGGCACAAAACAGTTTCAATGGTCTTGCCAATGTTGGCAATGGCCTTCCCAATCTTGGCAACGGTCTGGCGGTCACTGGCTACGGTGATGTGGCAGTAACTGGCGAGTTGCCAGTCGGTGGCAATACTGCAGTGTCTGGCCAAGTGCCAGTCATTGGCTATGTGCAGTTTGAGGGCAATATACCGGCTGGCGGTTTAGTGTCAGTTGCTGGAAATTGTGGCTGTAAATAAATAAATTTAAATAAGTGTAATAATAAGTAAATTTTTAAATAAAATGTTATTAATTTTTTAATAATGTTGTAATTTAGTTTGATATCTACCATAATATTATAGAGCGGTGATGGCCTAGTGGTAGTTACCTCGACTTTCGTTTTGAAGGTTCGAATCCCAGCTGACTGTGCACCGATAGCTTTTTCTTACGAAAAATGTGCACGTTGCTCTTAAGATGCGCGGAAAACATCGCGATGAAACCCGTGACGCAGATGGCTTTCCTCTGGACATGGACGACTAAGCTAAGAGGGTGGTATAGGTTCTGGGCAGAGCGGTGTTGGCTTGGTGATAGATACCTCGACTTTCATTCTGAAGGTCGTGGGTTCGAATCCCGGCCGGCCGTGCACCGATGAATATTTCATACATATTTGTTAGCACTAATTAACATTGCCCTTATGGTGAAGGAAAACATGATGAAACCTGCGACTTAGTTGACTACAGACGTCTGGACGAGTTCTTTTCTATGGACATGGTCGACTAAGCTAAGAGGGTGGTATAGGTTCTGGGTAAGCCTACTCCATCTAATATATGTTCCAGGAACAACAACTCTTCTTTATTTGAGGACCCAGTTGGCACAATGGTCGCCATGCCGGACTGCCAAACCTAGGGTTGCGGCTTCGATTCCCGCCTCAGGCATGTATTTATGCTTAGATATTTGTCTGTGGTCTGGTTGTTTCTATGTATTATAAGCATATATTTACAAAAGAAAAAGTATATAAGTAGTATATCCGTTGTCTAGCATCATAGCACATGTCTAGTTACTTAGCTTGGGGCTAGATGGCGATGTGTGGAATGTCCTGGAATATTTATTTATTCATTTGAAATCATACGATTTGCATATCACATTGAAACGTCTTAAAACTAAATTAGGATGTGTGCCTTTGAAAACTTATGGGATTTTATTTGTGATCATGCTCATAAAGTCAAGATTAAAAATATTATTTGAAATGTAGCACAATTTATGCTAGTTTCACCCGCGTAACTCCCGATCCTGTGGGAATATTAGGATAAAAAGTAGCCTATAGCCTTCCTCGATAAATGGACTATCCAACACAAAAATAATTTTTCAATTCGAACCAGTAGTTCCTGAGATTAGCGCGTTCAAACAAACAAACAAACAAACAAACTCTTCAGCTTTATAATATAAGTATAGATTATAGATGGACATGTTCCTCGCGGACATTTTTGTAAACATTAAGAGGAAAGGGTACCCCCCCCCTCCCATAAAAACGTAGTCGACTGTTTCCTCCCTGGATAATGACACCAGAACCCCTATGTCATGGCAGTTATAGGTTTTATGCAACAAAAATATTTGTGCTAGTATCATTATCCAGGGAGGAAACAGTCAACTATGTTTGTATAGAGAGAGAGCCGGTACCATTTCCTCTTAATAAGACCTATAAACCTGTGGTACATTATTTTATTCTATCATCAATAGTATTTAAAAAAAAACCCGTAAGTCCCGATCCCGTGGAAATATCGGGATAAATAGCCTATGTATTAATGAGGTCTCCAGCTATCCACATACCGAGTTTTATTGCAATCGGTCCAGTAAATTGACTTTAAACTTTCACATCCAAAATATTCGTAAAGAATTAAAAGTACTTACTTCTGCCCGCGGCTTCGTCTGCCATTTCTCCCTCTTAGGAATATAATTTCGAAAAACCCTTTCTTATTAATTACCTACACTTTACAAAGAACGCACTCTTTAAATGTCTATATCACTAGTCAGTCAGTCAGTCAAGCTATAAGTAATAATTATACATATAAATAAGTACACCCACTCTCTTACTAATGAAACTAAAAAGTTTGGACAAAATAATTTAATTTTCAACTACAATAAATTAATTAAATACAACAATAATAATTAACTATGATATGGCGGCCATTTTTAACCTAGGTAGGTACCGAAAAATCACCATTTAATGACACCAAAAGCAGAACCTTCATAATTTATAGTATGACTAGCTGCGCCCCGCGGTTTCACACGCGTAAGTCCCGATCCTGTGGGAATATTGAGATAAACAGTAGCCTATATGTTAATCTAGACCTCCAGCAATCTACATACCGAATTTCATCGCAATCGGTCCAGTAGTTTTAGCGTGAAGGAGTAACAAACATACAAACACACACACACACACACACACAAACTTTCACACTTATAATATTAGTAGGGGTTTATCCCGGGTCTCGGTCATGTCATGACCACGGCTATTGCAACAAAGCCGAAACGTCGTAAGGAAAATACGTGATTAAGACTCAGGAAAATAAAATTATTTGGTGTGAGGTTTAACTTTCATAGTTGACAGTCGCAGTGCCTTGCGACGGCAGTTTGCCATTAAGGTGTGCTGAGCCATAGACTGGCATTTTGCCAGACACCGACACTTTGCCTTTGATTTCTAACGCATCAGCGACAATCTGTAGCAGCAAAGATTTATTTTCTATAGGTTTAAGAGATCCGGAACTTATTTTAAAGTTTCTATTTGCATTCTTGCCATTTGCCAGACTAGGGGTAATTTTTTTGGTCAGGTTTGGGTTTAATCCGTTTAGTTTTGAGCTTAATCCATCTGGTTGAATTGGCCCTAATTCATTCGCCAAGTTTGTGCTCAATACATTTGCTAGGTTATGGCTTAATGTATTTTTCGAGTCTGGGTTTAAATTTTTATGCAGACTTGTGCCTATTCCATCTCGATTAATCCATCTTAATCCATTTGCTAGATTTCGGTTTACTTCATTTGTCAGATTTGATTTTAATTTATTTGCCAGGTTTAGATTTAATCCATTTCTCTGGTTTGGGCTTAGTTCATTTGCCAGGTTTGGGCTTAATTCATTAGTCGGGTCTGGGTTCAGTCTTTTCTTTAGGTTTAGGTTTAATCCATTTGTCCGGTCCGGGTTTAACAAATTTGCCAGGTTTGTGCTTAATCCATTTGCCAGGTTTGACCTAATTTTGTTATTGGCCATGTTTGTATTTGCAAAATTGAAAGGGTATGATATTTTATTATGCAATTTGGAATTATCTTGAATTGTTTGTGTAACACTGTTGAAATGAGATATATTTTCAACGGCTGATCCCATAGTATTTAATTCTTTTTTATCTGTTGGTCCAGGTTGATTATAATCCAAATTCCTTGAAATGTTTATCTTGGCAACGTCGTTTATATTTGTATTTTTACTGGCCAAATTTCTAGCTTGTAAAGGAATATTTGCCAGATTTCTGCCAACTGGAAGAAAATACATTGATTTGCCATTCAAAATGCTCGATGCCGGATTCTTTTGAAATGAATTGATGTTTTTATTTGAGAATATTTGTGCCGTAGTTACCTAAAAAAAAATATATACTTATTACAATATAGCTGTGACCTGCGGTAGAGGAAAGGGTACGGGCTCTCTCTCTATACAAACGTAGTCTAATTTTCTCCCAGGATAATGACACCAGCACACATATTTTTGGGCCTTAAAACCTATAACTGCCATGACTATGCCTCTATTTTTTTTCTTTTTCTAATTACTATAGAAATTAAGATTTAAAGAACATAGGGTCATGGTCATGGCAGTTATAAGTTTTATGCAACAAACAACACACGAAACACGAAAACAGTCGACTTCGTTTGAATGGAGAGTAAAAACCTATCATTTGATTCATTTTTAGAAACAAACGTTAACTATTTTTGAATAAAACCCGACAAACGATCTAATAATTCTCTGTTTTCTAACATTTTTTTTATCGAACAAAGTTGTTCATAATATGTTTTCAACCACAATAAACAAAAATATGGTTATTAAACTACAATATCCATTTATATCCAAATAACAAAAAAAGAGTATTTGATTACTTAGAGTTGCTTAAAACAAAGGTCGATTTTGGTAGCTTTATTAGCACCTGCCCAAGTTTATCTTTCATTTATTTGCTATTTCTATTTCATAAACAGTAATTTTATCTATTGCTTACCTGCAAAAATATAAAACAAACCGAATAAAATCCAAACGCCATTTTAAAATGATTGATAATTAATCAATTTATTAAACAAAATATAACCTTTTATAACGATTGAAAGCAAAATTCTCAGAAGTTCTTACTTCTGTTGTATTGACGTGAGGAAATTGTGAAAATAAATGAAATTAATCATGATTTTATATGATAAATGAAGCGATTTATCATGAAAGTGTTCTTAGAATTATTTATGTAACATTTCTGCAGTAGGTTTTTAGTTATTGGAACGAAGTTTTGGAACGAAGTTCCTTATCGTGCTTTGCGAAAGGGGGCTAGACGGAAAAAATTAAGACCAAAAGTTGTAACGACACTTTTTGATTTTATTACAATTCCTTCACTAATTAATCGAAAAGAACTTCCATCCGGGTGTCCCTTGACATTTCTAAAGATTTTTTTTTAACACAAAAATATTTTTTCAATTCGAACCAGTAGTTCATGAGATTAGCGCCTTCAAACAAACTCTTCAGCTTTAAAATATTACCCGCGTAAGTCCCGATCCCGTGGGATTATCAAAATAAAAAGTAGCCCATAGCCTTCCTCGATAAATGGACTATCCAACACAAAAATATTTTTTCAATTCGAACCAGTAGTTAATGAGATTAGCACATTCAAACAAACAAACTCTTCGGCTTTATAATATTCTATGTATAGATAGTACTTACAATTTTTCCTTTGAAAAATAATTTGAAGCTAAAAATGAGCAGCAATACTTATTCTGCCATTGGCCGGCACAAATCCGCCAAACGGTATGCCAGCTTTAGGCTCACCAGGAGTTGGCCAATAACTGGCAAGTTCACTTCCCTCTGGATCACAGTCTGGCAAATCTTCGATCTCACGGTTTGATTGATATGGGCCGCGTTTTGGTGGAATCCTTAAATAACTTTTTAAAATATCGACGTAAATGTCGTGGGAATTAGAAGGTGGGGAATAAGGGAAATAGTAAGTGGGGTAGTAAAACGGGCCGTAGAAAAAGGGAGGGTAATATGGGGTGATTGGGTATGATGCTGAAACAGAAGGTTTTTAATTATTAGAATTAATGGTTTGTACTTTAACTTGTAGACCTCTTTAGCTGGGTCCTTTTGGCGCGAGGATGGAGTAGGCTTGCCCAGCACCTATACTCTCAGCTCAGTCAACCGTGTCTAGAGGTAAGAACTTGTCAATGCTTAGGCAACTAAGCTGCGGGTTTAATCATGATGTTTTCCTTCACCGTAGAAGCAATGTCAATTAGTAAACATAATATTTTCTTAGGTTTTACCCCGACTTTCCATTCCAATTAATTCCATAGAAAAATCCAATATTTCGAATACAAGATCTTCAGAATTAAGAGTATCTACCACTTTACCGTAAGAGAAAAGGAAGACATTGCGATGAAAACCGCGGCTTAGTTGTCTCCAGACGTATCATTAACACGTTCATTCCTCTGGACACGGTCGACTAAGCTTAGATGGTGGTATACTGGGCAAGTTTACTCTATCTAATACATGTCCCAAGCACTACAACTCTCTGAGTAGCATGGATTCAAGTTGTTGGCGCTGTAGATTTTATTTAAAGGCCAATAGGATGACGACATTGCTACACTGCCTATACTTAATGGTTACTACCGGCTTCGGTCGCCTTCGTTGGTTCTTCTTCTTCTCGTATAGCGGTGTGGCTCACCTATTGTTAGAGTTTTCAAGGCCTCTAACTTGACCTAACGACTGCTACTAGAGGTAGCAACCGGGACCAACGGCTTAACGTGCCTTCCGAAGCACGGAGTAGCTCCCGAAAACACATTTTTGCCACAATACTAATTAGTCACCCATCGAAGTAATGACCGCGTTAGACGTTGCTTAACCTGCACGACCGTAAACGACCAGCGAGCTTCGCTTAGCTGTGAGATTTTTATCAACATTTTGGTGTGACTTTGAGCCAGAAATTCCTTATAGTTTTCAAGCTATCCCAAAATTAAGATTTAAGACTAGAATAACTTTGAAATGACAAGGAACTTTCGTCTCAAATTACCCCAAAATATCGGTAAAGATCTCACCTACAATTCCATCTCAGCACTTTTGAGAAAAACATAACACATTCTTTACAATCAACAATGTTAGTTGTTAGCGTCGGGTATTTCTGGCGCGTTACGTTTGGTAGCATAAATAGCCTTAAGACTTACAGTCAAATCCAAAATTAGAACCAACAGATACTCTCCCTTTTGCTTTAACTGGACCAGCAAATTTTACTTCTTTATCAAGTTCATTGTCTTTAAGACAATCTCTTTCTAGAATATCTTTTCCATCATCATCCAGGGGTTCATTTATAGCTTCTAAAAGAACTACATCTTCCAACGTGTCTTTTACTTCTTCTGCAAGAATTATATCTTCCAGGGGTTCTTTTAGCACTTTTAGCGGTTCGTTTCTGTCATTTAGATGTTCTTTGATCGCGTTTAGAGGTTCGTTTATAACTTCTAGGCGTTCTTTTATCTCTTCTAGAATATTAAATACATTTTCAATTTTGTTTTCTTTAGTATTTTCTATTTTTTCTTCAGGTACAACATTTAAATTTAATTTATCTTCAGTTCTATCTTCTTGAGAGTTATTCTCGAATACGAATTTTGGTAGAGGTTCCCACTGTAAAATGAAAACCGTAGAATGAAAATATAAAATAAACCACTAAAAAAAATCGCCGCTAAAATTTAAAGAAGGCGCCGTCAAAAAATCACAAATCGTTAAAAATGACGATAGGGTAAAAGAGTCGAGGCTTTTTCGTGTGAATTAGTTATAAACGGTACGCGTCATAAGTCGCTATCAGTTTGCTACAATAATACTATAAACAAGTATTGGACTTACGACCTTCTTCTAAAAGACGTTACACACAAACAAATACTTGAATTAAAAGTACTCAGTGTGATTATTATTTTCAACATGTTAGCTATGTGATTAGTTGTGTGAGTGGTATAAGCCGGCACCCGCTACACCAACCGACGTGCGGGTTCAATCCCCAGGTTTACGTTGTTATAATGTTCAAATAGTGCTGCACATGGTTGTAAACGTTACGGTGGCGGTGTACTTTTGAACGTTGATTGTATGTGACTGTTTGCTTATAAATATGTATTTTAAAAGTACTTACTTCTGAGTATTCGTCGTATGATGGAATGTCGACCGTAAAATCATTATGTGGATCATCGCCTTGAATCTGATGCCACTGAAATTCAAAACTAATTTTCGTTCAAAAACTCCGAACTACCTAAGTATTAAGAGCGGTGTTGGCTTAGTGGTAGATACCTCGACTTTCATTCTGAAGGTCGTGGGTTCGAATCCCGACCGGCTGTGCACCAATGTATTTTTCTTAAGAAAAATTTATGTGCGCTAATTGAAATTGCTCTTACGGTGAAGGAAAACATCGCGATGAAACCCGCAGCTTAGTTGGCTCCAGAAGTATTGACAAGTTCTCTCCTCTGGACATGGTCGACTAAGCTGAGAGGGTAGGGTGCTGGGCAAGCCTATACTTCATCCTGACGCAAAAAGGACCCAATTAAAAAGGGTTCAATGTACAAGTACCTAAGTATTAATAGGTACTTTTTACCAAAATATAATTATTAATGAAAAATTATTTCATTTAAAGTCCGTGAACATGCACAATGCAAGAGGCATAGTCATGGCAGTTATAGGTTTTATGCAAAAAAAATATTTGCTCTAGTGTCATTATCCTGGGAGGAAAAAGTCGACTACGTTTGTATGGAGTAGGCCTCACCCTTTCAACTTAAGACCCGGGAAAATAGTGACTATGAATACAAATCGTGTGAGTTTAAAACCCGCGTAAGTTCCGATCTCGTGGGAATATCAGGATAAAAAGTAGCCTATGTGTTAATCCAGGTCTTCAGCTATCTACATACCGAGTTTCATCGTAATCGATCCAGTAGTTTTTGTGTGAAGGAGTAACAAACATACACACACAAACTTTCATATTTAAAATAAATAAATATAATAAATAAATATTGCAGGACATGCCACACATCGCCATCTAGCCCCAAGCTAAGTAACTACACTTGTGTTATGGGTGCTTGACAACGGATATACTACTTATATACTTTTCTTTTGTAAATATATACTTATAATACATAGAAACAACCAGACCACAGACAAATATCTAAGCATAAATACATGTCTGAGGCGGTAATCGAACCCGCAACCCTGTGTTTGGCAGTCCGGCATGGTGACCATTGTGCCAACTGGGTCGTCAATTTATAATGCTAGTAGGATTATTTTTTATATCACTTACCAAAGCAATAAGTATAAACAGAGACGTTTTATAAAACATTGTCAGCACATTATTTGCACCTGCACTAACTATGTTTTGATTACTAAATACCTAAATACGTGACCTACTTTATAAATACAATTTTAAACTTTATTATCTTTGATGAATATAAAGGTCTGCATCCATACTAATCTTGCACTCTCATATAATCCTGAAAATACTAACAAATTGCGAAACAAAGTCAAAGTCAATTCTTTATTCCTTTGAATGCTTAATACATAGGTACAAGATCACATGGACACGTTTTAAAAAGTAAGTTAGAATGTGTGCCTTCGCAACGCGCCCACCAATGAGAAGAAGGCACAAGAAACTCATGGGGTTTTTTTTCATGCGATCACGCTCACAAAGGTCAATATTACAAATATTTGAAAGCATTATTTGAAATGGAGCAACTAAAGTCACGTCCATGGGTTGTTATCATTAAGGTAAGACGAAGTATCATAGTACGCCTTACTGCACAATTTAACGAAATGGCTTGCCCTGAAAATTCTCAAAGATGTGCCTACACTCACAAATTTTCTCGAGCCTTTTCTATATGCGCTCCGCGGTTTCACCCGCGTAACTCCCGATCCCGTGGGAATATCGGGATAAAAAGTATAGCCTTCCTCGATAAATGGACTATCCAACACAAAAAGAATTTCTAAATTCGAACCAGTAGTTCCTGAGAAACAAACAAACAAACTCTTCAGCTTTATAATATTAGTATAGATATTATGAACGTCAAACTAGGCATATATCACCTTTGTTATAATATCACTAAGAAACTCCTACAAGATGCACGATTATGTATGTCCTATGATGATACAGAGAACTTACTTATTGAGCCTAAATGATTGTACCTGTAAATGTTCATTTTTACACTGTTAAATTTTATACCTAAAAATAGCACTATTGTTGTAATACCTAGATATATATATATATTTTTGTTTTTGCAAGTAGTTAATTTAATATATAAAACTAGCTGCGCCCCGCGGTTTTACCCGCGTAAGTCCCGATCCCGTAGGAATTAACTCTAGAAAACGTTTGTATGGGGAATAGCAAAGGGCTGTTTTTAGGGTTTTCCCGGAAATTATTCGATTTTTTCTCGCCTTTTAAACCTTCCCTAGACCTCCACGAACATTTCAAGACTAAGATAAGATAAATCCGTTCAGCCGTTCTCGAGTTTTAGTGAGACTAACGAACAGCAATTCATTTTTATATATATAGATATAAAGCTAAGTATTTAAGTCCCTTTTCGCCTGAAACACAAGATTTTCCTAGTTTAGGCAAATGTATTATTTATCGTTTTTAAAATGTGATTTAGCTAAGTATAAAATTTTGTAAAAGTATTACTTTTTAACAAAACCTCTGTAGTTGGGTCCTTGAAGTCTATTTTTGAATCGTTCGCCCCGCGTCGAGCGATCGATTTCTACTGATATTCGTTCCACAAATTCGCTATTTTTTAATCGCTCGATCTTACCACTCGTTACGATCTTTCGTTATAGTACATTTTTATAATTGGACATTTTTATAACTAATTGGAAAAAAATATTATTAGATATTTCACTATTGGACTTTTTTTATAATTGGACATTATTATAACTAGACAAATTTATTATTAGACACTTCACTATTGGACATTTTTAGTACTGGACATTTTAATAATTAGACATTTTTATGATGGGACTGTAATATTTTGGACATTGGCTTTTGACATTTTTCTTTTTGACATTAGTCGTGCTTTGCTTAACATGGAGGTGACATCGATGGGTTTCGAAAAGAGTGCGATTAACAATGCATCTTCGGCATAGCTGGAGTAGTTCCCATTTGTTCTATAGAACTGACGTCAACGGGACAAAAAAAGGCAATTTTCTCTTATTTTGTTCTATAGAACACTTACTTGCCTGTCCATCCGGGTTTACTCATTAATATAAATTGAGAATCAAGTTTTCCAAAACAGTTTCATACAATATTTGTCACGAATTTTTGACAATTTGTGAACATTTGATAAAAACCAAGAAGTCTTCTTATCTTGTTCTATAGAACAATTTGAGAAAAATATGTACTAAATGTTCTATGGAACAATTGAGAATGTTTCAGTTCTATAGAACAAATGGGAACTACTCCATAGCTGTTCCAATGCAGTGGCCAACTTTTTGATAGAGCAAGAAGAACAGGTGGAGTATATGACGACCCTGTTGGCACAATGGTCACTATGCCGGACTGCCAAACACAGGGTTGCGGGTTCGATTCCCGCCTCAGACATGTATTTATGCATAGATATCTGTCTGTGGTCTGGTTTTTACTATGTGTTATAAGTATATATTTACAAAAGAATAGTATATAAGTAGTATATGAGTTGTCTAGCACCCATAACACAAGTCTAGTTACTTAGCTTGGGGCTAGATGGCGATGTGTGGAATGTCCTTCATATTTTATTTAGTTACATAGGTAGGTTACTAAAAAAACAATTTTTTATCGGTAGGCTGTTTTAGAGACGCATCCGCAGTAGAGACATCAAATTGTCTTAAATCAAATAGTTCTGATTTTAATGCAATACATTTAGTAATCCAAGGAGATTGGATAACAATGTCTATAAAAAAAATCGTCTCGATTCATGAGATACAGCTTGGTGACAGACAGACAGACGGACAGATGAACAGTGAAGTCTTAATAATTGGGTCCCGTTTTAACCCTTTCAGTATGGAACCCTGAGGACAGAAAAAATTACCTCGCAACAAAAACACAACAAAATAATAATCAACAAATACTTTATTACGTAGGTAAATTGTAAATTAATTAACAATTAAAAACATCTTAAACTTATGCAACACAATTGGCCGATCCCACTCTACCAAATCCGAGGCCAAATCTGTTGAATTGGCCAGCTGCGGCAAGCCCAGTGGGATTGGTAAGCCCAGCACTGGCAAGCCCAGCAACGCCAAGCCCAGCGACGCCAAGCCCAGCATTGGCCGAGGCGGCGGCTGCAGCTGGACCTACAGCAGCTGCACCATTTGGACCGGGTCCAACAATACCTGTAACAGCTGGGCCTTCTGCCGTAATGCCGACAGTGCCATCCCCACAGCCGTAAGAGACGCCTCCAGCTCCAGCAGACGGCAGGTTGCCCTCAACCGCAACTGTACCCAAAAGTGGCAGATTGCCCCCAACATTCAAAGGACCTTCGAAAGCATTTTCAGAGACTACAGACACTCCAACTGGTGGTGTTGATGATACGCTGGTTACTGTGAATCCACCGCCTGATGAGCCGACATTCCCGTATGCGCCATTGGCTAGCCCATTTAAGCCAAGTCCGTTGAGTGCTGCACCGTTTAGGGAGAGACCGTTTACGGCTAAGCCGTTTAGGCCAATGCTGTTTAGCCCATTGATTTGGTTACCAATGCAGTTGGCTGAAATTGCCTGTAAATAAAACATAATATAAATAAGAAAAGATTTAGACTTATTTGAAAGATATTAAAGGTGATAAAAAAGTTATTTTCTTAACTTACCTGAACTACTGCGAAAGCGCAAACTAAAAATTTGAAAGCCATTTTGTTAGTGAAAATTTTAAAATAATGATCATTTAAATTCAAATTAAACAATTTATACTTACCTTTTTATAGATTTCACAAGATAGTCACATATATAACTTATTATAATTATTTACATTATGTAATAACTTAGAAATTAAATGCCTAAGTAATAAGTCGATTGTTATCTAAGAATATATTATGTAACAACAGATAAAAACATAATTACTTAAATTGTGAAAATTTGAAACACTTACTTAATTAAACGAGTTTATCACCAAGTGGAAAGAAACTGTCATTTGACATAAAGCTCACGCATACAAACAACCTTTTTAATGTGTTTTATTAATGTGAAAGGGTCCGGCACTCTCTCCATACAAACGTAGTCGACTGTTTCCTCCCTGAATAATGACACTAGTACGAATATTTTTGTGCCATAAAACCTATAACTGCCATGACTATGCATCTGTTTTGGTTTTTTCATTTACTAATAATCATAGAAATTAAAGATTTAAGAACCAACAATTAAAAAGAGAACAAAACATAGGGGCATGGTCATGGCAGTTATAAGTTTTATGCAACAAAAATATTTGCTCTAGTGTTATCCAGGAAGGAAACAGTCGACTACGTTTGTATGGAGAGAGCCCCCGGTACCCTTTCATCTTAATTATTACGTGGTTTCACCCGTGTAACTCCCAATCCCGTGGGAATATCGGGATAAAAAGTAGCCTATGTTACTGACAATGAATCAATGTCTTGATATTTGTCTGTGGTCTGGTTGTTGCTATGTTTTATAAGTATATATTTACAAAAAAGAAAAGTATTATAATAAGTAGTATATCCATTGTCTAGCACCCATAACACAAGTCTAGTTACTTAGCTTGGGACTAGGTGGCGATGTTGTGGAATGTCCTGCAATATTTATTTATTTATTTAATGTATCCCATACCGACTCAGTTGGCTAAACGGTCACCATGCCGGACTGCCAAACACAGGGTTGCGGGTTCGATTCCCGCCTCAGACAAGTATTTATGCTTAGATATTTGTCTGTGGTCTGGTTGTTTCTATGTATTATAAGTATATATTTACAAAAAAGAAAAGTATTATAATAAGTAGTATATCCATTGTCTAGCACCCATAACACAAGTCTAGTTACTTAGCTTGGGACTAGGTGGCGATGTTGTGGAATGTCCTGCAATATTTATTTATTTATTTAATGTATCCCATACCGACTCAGTTGGCTAAACGGTCACCATGCCGGACTGCCAAACACAGGGTTGCGGGTTCGATTCCCGCCTCAGACATGTATTTATGCTTAGATATTTGTCTGTGGTCTGGTTGTTTCTATGTATTATAAGTATATATTTACAAAAAAGAAAAGTATTATAATAAGTAGTATATCCATTGTCTAGCACCCATAACACAAGTCTAGTTACTTAGCTTGGGACTAGGTGGCGATGTTGTGGAATGTCCTGCAATATTTATTTATTTATTTAATGTATCCCATACCGACTCAGTTGGCTAAACGGTCACCATGCCGGACTGCCAAACACAGGGCTGCGGGTTCGATTCCCGCCTCAGACATGTATTTATGCTTAGATATTTGTCTGTGGTCTGGTTGTTTCTATGTATTATAAGTTTATATTTACAAAAAAGAAAAGTATTATAATAAGTAGTATATCCATTGTCTAGCACCCATAACACAAGTCTAGTTACTTAGCTTGGGACTAGGTGGCGATGTTGTGGAATGTCCTGCAATATTTATTTATTTATTTAATGTATCCCATACCGACTCAGTTGGCTAAACGGTCACCATGCCGGACTGCCAAACACAGGGTTGCGGGTTCGATTCCCGCCTCAGACATGTATTTATGCTTAGATATTTGTCTGTGGTCTGGTTGTTTCTATGTATTATAAGTATATATTTACAAAAAAGAAAAGTATTATAATAAGTAGTATATCCATTGTCTAGCACCCATAACACAAGTCTAGTTACTTAGCTTGGGACTAGGTGGCGATGTTGTGGAATGTCCTGCAATATTTATTTATTTATTTAATGTATCCCATACCGACTCAGTTGGCTAAACGGTCACCATGCCGGACTGCCAAACACAGGGCTGCGGGTTCGATTCCCGCCTCAGACATGTATTTATGCTTAGATATTTGTCTGTGGTCTGGTTGTTTCTATGTATTATAAGTATATATTTACAAAAAAGAAAAGTATTATAATAAGTAGTATATCCATTGTCTAGCACCCATAACACAAGTCTAGTTACTTAGCTTGGGACTAGGTGGCGATGTTGTGGAATGTCCTGCAATATTTATTTATTTATTTAATGTATCCCATACCGACTCAGTTGGCTAAACGGTCACCATGCCGGACTGCCAAACACAGGGCTGCGGGTTCGATTCCCGCCTCAGACATGTATTTATGCTTAGATATTTGTCTGTGGTCTGGTTGTTTCTATGTATTATAAGTATATATTTACAAAAAAGAAAAGTATTATAATAAGTAGTATATCCATTGTCTAGCACCCATAACACAAGTGTAGTTACTTAGCTTGGGGCTAGGTGGCGATGTGTGGAATGTCCTGCAATATTTATTTTTATATTTATTTTATGATTAAAAATTAATTAAATACTTAAAGGAACTATAAAATAAATTAAATTTTGAACACACCCTTGACAAAACGCTATAAATTGACACAGCGGCATCTAGCCCCAAAAGTAACTAGCTAACAGAGAAAAGATGGATTGAAGGCCAAAACAATTTGACTGATTTTGATGAAACTTGGTATAATAAATAAATAAATATTGCAGGATATTCCACTTCTTGCCCAAAGCTGAGTAACTAGACTTGTGTTATGGGTGCTAGACAACAGATATACTACTTCTATATTTTGCTTTTGTAAATATATACTTATATATTACATAGAAACAACCAGACCACAGACAAATATCTAAGCATAAATACTTGTCAAAGGCGGGAATCGAACCCGCAACCCTGAGTTTGGTAGTCCGGCATGGTGACCATTATACCAACTGTCACATATTTTTTGTTATTTTTTTCATTTTCATGTTCTTTTTTTCGTTCCTGTGTGTGTCTTGTGTTTGTACTCAATGAATGTTATCTTTCTTTTAGTTTCCCTTATTACATCATATTATTATTGGTAAAAAAAAACACCTGAAATGCCTACAATTTAATCTACAATGACACCGGTCAGCTCTACAGTGCGACATGCAGCCGCGTGTTTTTTTGGAACGAAGTTCCTTATCGCGCGTTGCGAAAGGGGGCAAAGTTGTAACGACACTTTTTTGCTATAGTTGTAAGCCGTGCGGCGTGCGCCTGTTTCTCTGTCTCTCTCTCTCTCTCTCTCTCTCTCTCATAGAAAGCAATTACTAAAATTGAGCCTACTGATTAAGTTTATATTACATTATATTTGCTAATCTATACATATAATAAATCTGTAGACATCAAAAAATCTGTAATTGTAAGATATCCAGAAAAAAAATACACAGGTCGTCTTTAAATCGTTAGCTGAACACGATAGGGTGGTTTTTAGAATTTTTGTCTGTTTGTCTGTTTGTCTGTTTGTCTGTTTGTCTGTCTGTTTGTTTGTTTGAACCAGGTAATCTCATAAACTACAGAACAGATTTCGACAAGGTCCACACAAATATGTTCAGGAAATATCAGATTAACATTTAGGGTATGTTTCAATTTGAGTTTAATACAATAATTAAGATATTTGATAAAAAAAACATTTACAAAATGTGAAATCGAAACATTTTTCCGTGGTAAAACGTAATCGAACGTCAGAAGGGAACAGTACCCTTACCACGGGTTTTTTACGTATTCGATTAAACATAATATATTGAGTATTTACTATGAAACTTCCTAAAAATCAACTTACTAGGTCCACCCGTCTCTGAGAATATCGGTAGTGACACACTGACAGACAAACGGACAAGAGAGTGATCGAAAAAGTGTTTCTTTTTTTCGAGTTCTTCAAAAAGTCATGGTAGGGCTGCAGTACATGCCTCCGCTCAAGATGACAGCTGTCATAAAACCAAATAGTTTGCATTTAATACTACCTACGTCAAACTGAAAATGAGGTTAGTACAAAGAGGTACTACTACATAATGTTACCGATCTCCTTTACCCAAGACTTCTTCGATGGTACACTTCTATCGCGCTTTTCTCCTGCTATAGTTTGAATTATGAGTTCAAGTAGCGGAAACCTTAAATAGTAAAAACAAAAAAAGAATTTTCCAAATCGCTCCAAGAGTTTACGAGTAATCAGCGAGCATACATAAAAAAATAAATATATACGTGACGAATTGAGAACCTCCTCCTTTTTTGATGTCGGTTAAAAAATATACAGGTAGTTATTTGTAAAAATCATTTTTTTCCCAAAATTACGTAGGCCTGCCAGCTACCTAATAAAAAAACAGGGTATTTTGGTCAAGAATTTAGAAAATTGGAAAAGGTGTCCGGACATTCAGTATGGTAGCGTGGTTATATGTTATGTTATGTTTTTTGCGCTGTGATTTTAGACCCGATGAATAAATTATGCCCAACGCTTTATAGGTTTTGTTTGAGGGCATTATTTGTTCATTTCGATGGGTATGGGACTCAAAGTGAACCGCACACTTTTGAAAAATCATAAGACATCATTTCTAACCCTTGACGTAAAAACGACGGGGTTATAAGTTTGACGTGTCTGTTATAAGTTTGACGTGTCTGTGTGTGTGTGTGTGTCTGTCTGTGACATCGTAACTCCCGAACGGGTGAACCGGTTTTAATTTGCTTTTTTTTGTTTGAAAGGTGAAATAGCCGAGAGTGTTTTTAGCTATGTTTGATCAAAATCGGTTCAGCCCTTTGAGGTTTATGAGGGATAAAAGTCAGGATTAAAAACCGAATGTTAGTGAGTAGATAGGCTCGAGTGGGGTATCAAATGTAAGGACATGATTTGTACTTTACAAATAGCTATGTTTTATCGAAATCGGTTTAGCCATCTGAAAGTTATGGGGGATAAAAATCAAGATTAACAACCGAATGTGAGTAGATATGCCCGAGTGGGGTATCAAATGAAAGGGAATGACTTGCACATTACAAGTAGCTAATAAAAAAGTCCCTCCCTACAAAAAGGATGAAATAAAAATTAAATTCAAAATTTAAAAAAAGCCTGACACAAAATAATAAAAATAGTATGAACGTAAAAAGCAAAAAAACTATGAATAAACCCCTACAAAAAGAAAAATAACCCCGAAATTATGACCCTACGTAAGTAGGTAGTACATCTGAATTTTTTGATTAAATATTGTCGCGTCGGGGGCCGCTTTTTACCTATAAAACATCTTCATAAAATGATAATATTAAAATTTCAACGAAAATGTTAAAGTAAGTATTAAGAATTACAAGTACTTAAAAACTAAATACTTACACAACTTAACTATTCAAATAAATGCTTAAACAAAAAATTCAACGACGACTCTTACATTATATTAAATTGACTCTAAAATAAGAGCGGTCCCCGACGCGACAATATTTAACCAAAAAAAATCAGATGTACCTACTTACGTAGGGTCATAATTTCGGGGATATTTTTTTTTTGTAGGGTTTTATTCATAGTTTTTTTGCTTTTTTTAGGCTTTTTACGTTCATATTATTTTTATTATTTTGGGTCGGGGGTTTTTTAAATTTTAAATTTTTCTTTTTTATTCCATTTACGAGACGCTTTAGAAGTTGTACGTCCTTTTGTAGTTGGCATAAAGGATTTGTCATAATTGGCTTCGGCATAATAACCCTAGGCATAACATAATTTTACACAATTCTTTTTGGCATTAAGTCACCGCGCTCTTTGGAAAATCATGGAACATCACGTTTCTTCAAAAACCCTGTCTACAAGACGTTTTAGGGGTTTGGTGTTATTTATTATTTGTTTTTATTTTTTCGATGTCCTCTATCGATAGGTATGAGACTCAAAGGGCACCGTACACTTTTGTAAAATCATAGAACATCACATTCCTTCAAATACCCCGATTCCGAGACGCTTTAAATGTTTGGTGTGAAAGCGTTTTTTGTTCAACGTAATGCATGCTATCAATATGTAAGGATTTCAATGTGCATCGCGTTATTTTAAGTATGAGTATCTGTGTTGTCCAATGGCTATTCTTTTTAATCATTAATATTAATATTTAAAAATAAAAATAATACAAAATGTTATTTGCACCAAAATAGATTATTATTTGCATGATGTTGGTGTTAAAAATACTATTACCTCATAAATTATGAATGGAAGAATATTAATCCAGGGACAAAAGTAGTTAATCATTATTTTTATTTAATTTATAAAAAACCAAATATAACTAGAAAGACAAAGTATGTTTAAAGTTTTGTGCGAATAGGACTTAGACTTAGTTATAGCGTATTATACGAGGGCGGCACTGAAAATTTCGGGAATCAAGGAAGTGACACAACATTACTATTTAAAAATGTATTTATTGCTTTTCGAAGTATTCTCCGCGAAATTTGACACATTTTTCCATACGATGGAACCAATCATTAAAGCAACCATTCCATTCGGAAGTTGGGGTCTCCTAAATGGCCGTTTTGTAGGCGTCCACAGCTTCTTCAGGTGATGAAAATCTCTGACCACGCAATTTATTCTTTATTTTAGGGAAAGTATAGAAATCATTAGGGCTTAGGTCGGGGCTGTACGGCGGATGGTCTAATAATTCTATGTTTTCTTGCTCTAAAAACTCTTTTGTTCTGTTCGCGGTGTGAGAACTCGCATTGTCGTGATGGAGGATGATGCGGCGGCTGCAGTTCTCTTTACGGAGTTCAGAAACGACCTGTGGCAAACAAATGCTAGCATACCATTCTGCATTAACCGTTCTTTGTCCCTCAAGAGGAATAGTCACAACATGGCCGGTTTTGGAGACAAACGTGGCCACCATTTTTTTTGCAACACTCCGTGAACGAACAATTTTTGTTGGCTTTAACTCATTTTCGAACACCCAAACTCGTGACTGGTTTTTTGTTTCGGGTTCGTACGCGTATATCCAGGATTCGTCACCTGATACGATGTTGTATACAGCATTTGAGGATCCTGCGTGGAATCATTCGAGAGTTCTGACGCACCAAGTAACGCGAGCCACTTTTTGCTCTTCACAGAGCGAATGCGGTATCCATCGGGAAAACAACTTTTTTACACCTAATTGTTCATGCAAGATTATTTGTATTTGACTCATGCCAATGTCTAAAGTTGCCTGAATTTCGCGGTATGTTACATGTCGATCTTCCTCAATCAGCTTACGCACAGCATCAACGTTTTCTTGGGTGAGTGCAGTTTTTGGACAACCTTGACGGGGATTATCACTGAGCTTGACACGTCCACGTTGAAATTCAGCAAACCAGCGATAAATTGTGGTTTTGGATGGGGCTTCATCACCAAATGCAGAAATCATCCGGTCAACACACTGTTTTTGTGATAAACCACTTCGAAAGTCATAATAAATCATGGCTCTTGAATTTTCTCGCGTCAATTCCATTTTCTCAACGACTAAACAAGTTTGACAAAACCTTGTGACAAGACCGAGATTATTTTTTTAAATAAATAAATGGTATTCGATTCTTAAAACCAAGGACTTTTCAATTAAAAAGATTTAAATATGACAGGAACAGTGGAAATATTCCATTCCCGATACTTTTAGTGCAGCCTATGTATTGTTGTGTTTTATGCTTTATTTGTGTGAAATTATTTAAAAAAATATTACTAGCACATAAGTGTCTTCACCAAATCAATTAAAAAATATAGTTTAAAAACAATATTACTGCCTATTTTGTTATTATAACTTACACCGAAAATAGTATCTATGCGGGAAAATGCTAGGTATTCTAAATATACCAAAACCACATCGCGAACGAAGTCGCGGGCAACAGCTAGTATGTAATAAAAAATATATTATGAAAAATAAAAAATAAAAAAAATATTACGCTACGGTTGACGCCCGTCGGGTCCCCTAACGGATCCCCTCATTCCCAACGGTTAAAGTAATTAAATAAAGTTATGTGAAATCTCCTTATACGATTCATAATTGATGTAGTTTTCTGACATGTCATAATAAATAACATACTCATACTTGAAAAAAAAACTCTCATATTAATATTAAAACACTGGCCGTCAAAAAAATGAATCGGGGAGAAAAGTTTTACTCTAGTAATTTTAGAAATTTTAGAGAAACTTACATCTCCAGATTCAAGTCTCTAGCGACTCTCTCGTCTCCAAGACAACGCCAAGAGTCTTTTCAATTTTTATTTTATCATATTTACCATGCTTATAAACATAATTATGTGGAAGAAATATCGTAGCAAATAGATTTTATGGCCTCAATATTTCATCGGACAGGTCGGAAAAGTTTTTGTTCCACTGCCGTAACCTTCACTCGCGTCTCTCGAAGTCCCCTGTGTATTTGGGGTATAGGTTTCGGCCGGTCTCTCTCGAGCGTATAGGTATCTTCTAGATAGACGATAGTGGTCAAACTAACCTATTTTGTTAAATAATATTGAATTGTCACGCGATTTACACATGTTTGCAAAATTTCAGCTCCATCGGTTATCGGTAAGTGGATAAAATTTAATTAAAAAGATTTGATGACAGATGAAGACAAAAAAAAAGCTTATAAAAAATAAGCTCAATTTATCTACATCTTATACTAAATATTGTATAATAGGAATTTAGCAGGCGATTAAAAACATCAAATTTAGACATGACATGTATATATGCTTAGATATTTGTTTGTGGTCTGGTTGTTTCTATGTATTATAAGTATATGTTACAAAAGAAAAGAATATTTATGTAGTATATCCGTTGTCTAGCACCCATAACACAAGTGTAGTTACTTAGCTTGGGGCTAGATGGCGATGTGTGGAATGTCCTGCAATATTTATTTATCAGTCAGTTCAATGACGACCAAATAGAATCTTAGAAAACAAAATTGAATTATGTGGTGTCATTTGATCTTACAACTCTTCTAAACAGAGTTTTAGAGCACCGCTACGGTTGTTGGTTCAAAACCTGGAGCATTGGGTTCTCGGGAATTCACAATTTCTTAGTTTCCTATTAGTGTGGGTTCAACTCTTTAATATTATTTACAAGAAAATCGCGAACAAATAGTTTATTTCCAAAAACAACATTGTAGGTACTATAATTAGTTACATACATATCCAGAAATATTGTAGCCACTGTTGCTGAACTAAGCGTGAACTTGTGTTTCGGTATCCAGCGCCAAAACCCCACAGACATTGTTCTCATTATATTTATAACTAGCTACGCCCCGCGGTTTCACCCGCGTAATAATTTTCTACGCAACTTTCTTATTTTTTTATTTCATAAGAACCTTCTCCTGATAATAACAAACAGACCAAAAAAAGAATTGGCCAAATTGGTCCAGGCGTTGTTGAGTTATGCGCTTACCAACACATTTTGCGATTCATTTTTATATTATAGATACCTATTGATACGATTATAGAGCGGTGTTGGCTTAGTGGTAGATACCCCAACTTTCATTCTGAAAGTCGTGGGTTCGAATCCCAGCCGGCCGTGCACCAATGTATTTTTCTTAAGAAAAAATGTGCGCTAATTGACATTGCTCTTACGGTGAAGGAAAACATCGTGATGAAACCCGCGGCTTAGTTGGCTCCAGAAGTATTGACAAGTTCTCTCCTCTGGACATGGTCGAATAAGCTGAGAGGGTAGTAGGTGCTGGGCAAGCCTACTCCATCCTCACGCAAAAAGGACCCAATTAAAAAGAGTCTAGTTGCGGAAAAAAGCCCGTATGCATACATGCATACATACACCTATTGATACGCTTAAACTAAGCATCTAAATGTTTCGTGGTAAGTACATAAAAAACAGAGCATATTCTATTTCAGAAAGCATTTTGGGGAGTTAAGATATATTATTATTAATCTATACTAAATAAATATTTATCATATTAGGAACTAAATACGCCATACAAACAAATAAAAACTAAAAATTAAAACTAAACCTATTCGAACAAACCCCTCCCCAGCGTTCCCGGTGCAAAGCTGGACAATATGCAAGCGGCGTTACCCCGCTGAACCGCTATCGACAGTCTTTGCACCAGGAATGCCCCGGAACGCGGATCAAACCCCCTGTCACGGAGGCGACGGCCAATCTCTCTCACAAATCCCAAACCCTCGGCCCCCCAACTCCCAGACGTCTCGACCGCCACAGGCACAAAAATATAATTATGAGCAAGCGGGGCATATTTGGCGTGCTTACTCCCTGCAGCTACCTCGGCCGCCGCACCGGCCACTCTTGCCGTGAGAGGCAGATGACTCACCGCGAACGTGTTGACGCAAGTTGCGTCCCATATGAGACATCTGCCCCTACGCCACGGAACGAGGGTCAACCCATCGGGACGCTTGCCATCCGTGCGGCTGAGGCCCGGGGGCTCCAGGACACAAGGAACGTTAGCCGACACCAGGGCCCGGCGAATAATGTCGTTCAGGGCGTGGTGCCGCGGAAACCTTCCCAGGCAACGACAGCAACTCAGTGCATGGTGACCATTGGCCTCCACCCCGGAACCGCAAATGCATGAGTGAGGTTCAAATACATTGCAGCCCAGGCGGAGTGCCACAGCCACCCGCAAAGAGTCACCGTCTAAGAGGGTGCCCAAATTTGGGGAAGGCAACGCCTGCAACCACGCACCGGACTCGGGCCTGGCAACGCTCCTGAGCCTTGCCAAGTCCGCTCCCTGAGCCCGCCCCACAAGCCGCATCTATACTAATATTATAAAGCTGAAGAGTTTGTTTGTTTGTTTGTTTGAACGCGCTAATCTCTGGAACTACTGGTCCGATTTGAATGATTCTTTCAGTGTTGGGTAGTCCATTTATCGAGGAAGGCTATAAGCTATGTTTTTTTTTTAATCAAAATTAGGGATCCGTAATAAAATTGCTATTTTGTAAAACAAGGTGTAAAATCGAAAACCTATTTTTGCGTGCGCTGCAAAAACTATTGACAATAGAACAAATGATGTACTACGGGTTTGTAGATCCCATTAAGACCTACAAAAAAGTCCGCGAGAACATATATCTAGCTATCATGGTTTAATCACAATAACCGATTTTGTGTTCAAAATAATTATTAAATCGTCTGAAGAAAAAAAACTACGTTAAATATGTATCGTAATATTAATCTTTATCGAAATTAAACATTATGTTATCAAGAGTACTATTTATGTAGAAGTAAAATACTTTTTATCACAGTTGCTCATAAAGTGGATCTTATTCAACGGCTTTTAGGCTCATAATCCAACATATTATGCACGCGTGCGTTTTAGATTTGTTAACTAGTGCTGTAAAGTTATCCCGAAAAGGTAGGTACCAAAGAGTTTTTTAGCTAGCAAAAATGGTTGTCTCTAAAGTCGGTTTACGAACGAAAATTTTACGTGATAATGACTTGGAAAACGATTAAAAATTGAGTTGTTTATTTTTTGTTTTTTCTTTACTTAAATATATTGTTTTTCCGTACCATTGTATTTTGTTCTTAACCCCCGACGCAAAAACAAATAGAAAAATCCCTAAAAAATAATGTATGTCACACGAGGATGTATAGGTTGAAAGTCTTTAGCCTGGCCTTTCCGGAGCATAATTAACAAAAAATATTGCCTTAAAAAAATGTAAACATAGAGTTAACACAAATATTTTGTTAATTATTATTTTGTTTTCTTTTCAAGTCTTTTCTTTTATTCGCAACTGTGATAAAAAACGTCGTACGATATACGTGTGGAATTGATATTTGCATCTTGGCTTCATTAACACGCTCGCTGCCGCTCGCGCGTCATAAACCGCCTCTATGCAAAGATCAATTTACCACACTTATATCGTAATGTACTATTTTATCACAGTTGCTCATAAAGTGGATATTATTCAACGGCTTTTAGGCTCATAATCCAACATATTATGCACGCGTGCGTTTTAGATTTGTTAACTTGTGCTGTAAAGTTATCCCGAAAAGGTAGGTACCAAAGAGTTTTTTAGCTAGCAAAAATGGTTGTCTCTAAAGTCGGTTTACGAACGAAAATTTTACGTGATAATGACTTAGAAAACGATTAAAAATTGAGTTGTTTATTTTTTGTTTTTTTCTTTACTTAAATATATTTTTTTTCCGTACCATTGTATTTTGTTCTTAACCCCCGACGCAAAAACAAATAGAAAAACCCTAAAAAATAATGTATGTCACACGAGGATCTATAGGTTAAAAGTGTTTAGCCTGGCCTTTCCGGAGCATAATTAACAAAAAAATATTGCCTTAAAAAATGTAAACATAGAGTTATCACAAATATTTTGTTAATTATTATTTTGTTTTCTTTTCAAGTCTTTTCTTTTATTCGCAACTGTGATAAAAAACGTCGTACGATATACGTGTGGAATTGATATTTGCATCTTGGCTTCTATAACACGCTCGCTGCCGCTCGCGCGTCATAAACCGCCTCTATGCAAAGATCAATTTACCACACTTATATCGTAATGTACTATTTTGTTTCATCTCAATCGGATATTTCGTTTAAAAGTTATCACGTGTGTAAGATGTTAAGAGTTGGTACCTATTAATGAGTTATGAGCCATAGAGTTTTTTATCAACAGAAAATCCTGTAATAATCTTTTTATCACAGTTGCTCATAAAGTGGATCTTATTCAACGGCTTTTAGGCTCATAATCCATCATATTATGCACGCGTGCGTTTTATATTTGTTAACTAGTGCTGTAAAGTTATCCCGAAAAGGTAGATACCAAAGAGTTTATAACTAGCAAAAATGGTTGTCTCTAAAGTCAGTTTACGAACGAAAATTTTACGTGATAATCACTTAGAAAACGATTAAAAATTGAGTTGTTTATTTTTTGTTTTTTCTTTTATTAAATATATTGTTTTTCCGCACCATTGTATTTTGTTCTTAACCCCCGACGCAAAAACAAATAGAAAAATCTCTAAAAAATAATGTATGTCACACGAGGATGTATAGGTTGAAAGTCTTTAGCCTGGCCTTTCCGGAGCATAACACAAAAAAATATTGCCTTAAAAAAATGTAAACATAGAGTTAACACAAATATTTTGTTAATTATTATTTTGTTTTCTTTTCAAGTCTTTTCTTTTATTCGCAACTGTGATAAAAAACGTCGTACGATATACGTGTGGAATTGATATTTGCATCTTGGCTTCATTAACACGCTCGCTGCCGCTCGCGCGTCATAAACCGCCTCTATGCAAAGATCAATTTACCACACTTATATCGTAATGTACTATTTTCGAAATATATTTGTTGATGATTGTAAGTATATTCTATCTTTAAAGAGTATCCTATCCTACTATAATATTATAAATGTGAAAGTTTGTGTGTGTGTTTGTTACTCCTTCACGCTAAAACTACTGAACCAATTGCAATGAAATTCGGTATGTAGATAGCTAGAGGCCTGGATTAACATATGGGCTACTTTTTATCCCGATATTCCCACGGGATCGGGACTTACGCGGGTGAAACCGCGGGGCGCAGCTAGTTAAGGATAAAATAACAATAATATAACAACTTCATACTATTAATGTGTGTGTGTGTGTTCTCTCTGTGTGTATAGTGTGTGGTGAATGGGTGTATGTGAGAGGGTGTGTAACGGATAATAATAATGGAGAAATGATATTAAATAATAAGAACAAGACTCAAAAATTTAGTTAAAATTGATATTTATTGCATAAATTTCGTCTCTTTTCTTTACAGACCACATCCGCATCCGCTACCGATACCGTATCCGGAGATACCGGCACCGCAACCGTTGATACCGGCACCGAAACCGTTGATACCGGCACCGATACCGTTGATACCGTTGTAGCCTAGAGATCCGACTCCAGCGACGCCAGCGTAAGGACCGTACGCGCCCGCGCCGTAGTTAGCGGCGGCACCGAAGGGACCCGCGGAGATGCTGTTGCCGAGAGCGGCCGGCCCAGGTCCGTACACTCCGGGGCCGGTGATGCCGGTGGCGATGGGACCCTCAGCAGCGATGCCGACAGCGCCGTCACCGCAGCCGTAGGATACAGCACCAGCACCAGCAGTGGGGAGCACGCCTTCGAGACCGACGGTACCCAGGAACGGCAGGTTGCCGCCGACGGACAGAGTACCCTCGTATGCGTTCTCAGACAGCACGGAGACACCCACGGGGGCGATGGGGGAGCCACTGGAGACGGGGAGCCCGCCGCCGGTCGATGTCACGGCGCCAGAGAGACCGGAAGCTACAATGCTGGGGTAGCCGAGACCGTTGGCAGCGCCTGCGACGCCTGCACCGGCCAGACCGTTCCAGCCCAGACCGTTACCGATCAAACCGTTACCGACCAGACCGTTACCGATCAAACCGTTACCGATGAGACCGTTACCAATCAGACCGTTGTTGCAGCCGCAACCAGACTCGGCTATCCACGGTGAAGCGAAGCCATTGCCAATGCATGCGCTGTACGCAGCCTAAAAACAAAATAAGATATAAGTTGGTAAGAGGTTGTGAAGAAATTATATTTATTTTTATTCTATTAATCTTATAGTTTTTTCTTTACCTGGACGAAAAGAGCGAAGCAAACAAGTTTGAATGCCATGGTTAGTTTGCTTAAAGACAATGATTTTTGTATTCAAAACTTTCTTTTTATATTTAATTGATAATACTATTGAGTCACTATTAAAACGTGACTCTCTTACTATATATTTTTTATTTCATTTATCATTGCTATTGTTTATCTATTTTGTCAAAGGTTATGTAATAATTTTTCAAAATATTTTGAAAGCTTTTCACAAGAGTTCCAGTATAAATTCTTTCGATTTTTAATTTCCAATCATTCTGTATTCAGACTTGAATATTATAGAAAAACATGTCTTCCTTTGCTTTCTTAGTCCTTTGCATCCAGGCTTGCCTGATCCAGGTAAATTACTTAAAAAAATACATTTAATGAAACTAATTTAACGGATACAATCGCTTTTATTTTGTTAAATACGTTTCATTATTAGTTCAAGTCGCGAAAACTTAAGTAAATACTAAAATGACTTTTAAACAAACTTCTTCTAATTTCAATAACTATTCAAAAATTTAAGAAAAATATTTTGTGTGATTCTCTCTCTCATAGTCTGAGATCCTTTAAGAAAGACCTTCATAGAGCTGTTTAATGGATGAAAACTAATTTATATCAAATTAAATAGTTAATATGAAGATCGTTAGGGATCCCGTGCTATCACAATTTCTAATTTTTTTTATGATTTCAGAATGTGTTCAGCCAATGTGCTGGACCTTTCGGATACGGTGCTGGTCTGGGTAGTTCCCTAGCCGCCCCTGGCTTGGCTGCTCCTTGGGGCCTAGGCGCCGGATTGGGTGCTGCCGGTTTAGCTGCCGCTGGCCCATACGGCTTTGGCGCAGGAGTCGCTTCCCCATACGGCCTTGGCGCCGGACTCGCTGGCCCATACGGACCTGGTGCAGCCTACGGCGGCAGCGGTGCCGGTAACGTAGCTGTAGCCGGTGAGCTGCCAGTGGGTGGCGCTACTGCCGTCGCTGGTCAGGTCCCCATCATCGGTGCTGTTGAGTACGCTGGTTGCGTGCCTGCTGCTGGAGCCGTCACCATCCAAGGAAACTGCGCTTGCGGTTGCAATGGACCTTACGTCTACTAATTCAATTTTATGAATAAAAAATAAAAACTTTTACAAACTGAAATTTATATTTTCTTTTTTTGCGAATCGATCTCTCTAATAACAAAGTCCTAAAGCAGCAGAGCGGTGTCAAGAGGTCCGAAGTCTAATTATGTACATAATATAGATGCATAATCACGTTCATAATACTATATAGGTATAACTGTTGACATTGGAAAATGTCTGATCAGCTTATTTTCAGAATTTTACTTAGATCTACACTAATATAATAAAAATTAAATATTATTTCGTTTATTTTGTTTGAGACGAATATGCTCCGAAACCGCTTAACCGATTTTAATGAAAATCAGTATGAAGATATATTGATTAATTGGAAACAACATCCCGATATTCCCACAGGATCGGGAGTTAAGCGGGTGTAACCGCAGAGCGCTGCTAGTTATTATTAAAGAGGCAATGTAATTTTAGACAGCTAGCTAGACTTTTGAAAGATAAATTCTTCATGAGTTTTGGCGGGAACGAGTTAACAACATGTCGTGCTGCAGTTTTATTTTCATGAAACTTAGATGTAACCCGAGTTGAATTGTATAATTCTGGTGGAATGTTATTCAATTTAGTTCTGTGAAAGTGCACAAGTGTAGTGAAAGTAAAAATTAGTGTCAAACATGCAGTTTTCACGTTGCCTCCAAATCTCCTATTAAGGTTATGGTAAACTTGCCACCGCTTTACTATAACCCCTGACTTGACGGACTATGACGACTTTGACTGTATTGAAACACTTTAGGCCCGATTTATGAAAAATCGGGTAATAATTTGATGCAAAATATAACTTGACACTGGCTAAATGCACACGTGCGAAGCCATAATAAAAGAAAAAAAAAAAAATTCTTCATATCTGCTACAAAATATCCATTGCTAACTATAGGCCTTTCAGAAAGACTTTCAGAGCTATCGGTCGCATGCCCTTCGTATTCAACGGCTTAATTTCAGAATTAAATTGCTTAGCTACAAGCTGTACCCCGCGATTCCTATGTATCTATGTATTTAATAGTTATCCATACTATGTCTCTATCTACAAATTTTGAAATCGGCTTTACTGTATATAGGAAACAAATAAATAAACTTTCATATTTTCAAAATGATATGTACTTATTTGGAATTTTAAAACAAAACTTTATTGCTGATAAAATATATTCATCAGAAATATTTATTAGAAAACATTATAATGAAGAAAGTTATTGATTTTTATCAAATTAGTAACCACAGTTACACGCTTTACGACCACATCCAGAAACGCTAGGACCGTATGCTGCCAAGTCAGGAGCATACCCTGCCACACCAGGGCCGTACGCTGCTACACCAGGACCGTACGCTGCAAAATCAGGACCGTATGCTGCCACGCCAGGACCATATGCCAAATCAGGACCATAAAACGGACTGGCCACAGCCGCTACAGGAACTTCAGCAATAGCTATGCTGTCGCCAAGCCCATATGATACCACACCTTCACCAAGAGATGGCACCACACCATCTAAGGCTACTGCACCCTTGAACGGCAGTCTTCCTCTGACATTCACAAGACCTGATAATATAGAAATATTAGTATAATTTTATAATATTGTACGAGCTGTCTTTAAGAGGAAAGGGTACCGGCACTCTCTCCATACAAACGTAGTCAACTGTTTTCTCCATGGATAATGACCCTAGAGCAAATATTTTGTTGCATAAAACCTATAAGTGCCATGACTATGCCCCTATGTCCTTGTTTTTTTCATTTTCTAAGATTGAACTAAACGCAATCTACGTTCTCTTTCTGTCTTATTTTGTCTCTCTCTTCTGGCTGTCACCTTTTTCCTACAGTTATGTACTGTTATTCCTTAATTATATATCCCTTATCTATACATATAAAATGCTTTGTCCTGAACTACTGACTGACTGACGGATCAACGCACAGCCTAAACCGCTGATTGTAGAGACCTGAAACTTGGAGGGTGTGTTCTTTGTGTAACGTAGGCATCGGATATGAAGGATTTTCCGAAATTCTACCCCTAAGGGGGTGAAAAAAAGTTTGTATGGGACAACGTAATTCCTTGGTCCATTTTCGACCTTCGGTCAATTTTACAATATTTCCTTTATCGCACTGCACCTTCAATGTCCAACTCGCACTTGGCCGATTTACCTACCTTGGAAAGAGTTTTCCGATCGAATGGACATGCTGAGTGGGGCTGATGATGTGAAGCTTCCGAAGCTTTCGATGGGGAACCGGTTTCCATAGCCAGTACGTTCTATGGGGTTTGGTAGATTGTATCTGCAGGCATTGGGTTGGTTGTAGGGGATTGGAAGACCAATTCGATTTGTTGGAGTAGTGTATGCCGCCTGGAAGAAATTAACAATTTAAAGGGATAATATTATCATATTATTTTCCACAAACATTTTACATAACTAATAAATTACCTTTAAAAAAAAACTAAATCAAAATCGGTTCATCCGTTCGGGAGCTACGATGCCACAGACAGTTACACACTCAGACACGTCAAATTTATAACACCCCGACGTTTTTGCGTGGGGGGTTAAAACCATATCTAAATTGATATAAATTGCGGGGCCCTCTGGTGAGTAATCACCGGAACAACTATTTACGAACCAAATATTAAGAAAAAAACCGTATCTAAATCGATCCAGCCGTTTTCGAGATAAATGTAAACTATTGAGTGCATAAAAAAACACCCTTTCAAAATGCATATACCTTCCTCCGTTCTGTCGCAGATTTAAAAATATGAGCCTTAAAGAAACTTAAGAGGAAAGGGTACTGCCGCTCTCTCCATACAAACGTAATCAACTGTTTTCTCCCTGGATAATGGCACTAGAGCAAATATTTTTGTTGCATAAAACTTATTACTGCCTTTTTGGCACGACCCAGTTGGCACAATGGTCACCATGCCGGACTGCCAAACACAGGGATGCGGGTTCGATTCCCGCCTCAGATAAGTATTTATGCTTAGATATTTGTCTGTGGTCTGGTTGTTTCTATGTATTATAAGTATATATTTACAAAAAAAAGTATATAAGTAGTATATCCGTTATCTAGCACCCATAACACAAGTCTAGTTACTTAGCTTGGGGCTAGATGGCGATGTGTGGAATGTCCTGAAATATTTATTAAGATGTGAATTCGTTTTAGACATTTAAAATCTTATGCAAAAAGTACTCAACTAAAATGCATTAATGTTGCACAATAAAAGATAATAATTACTGTAGAAATAGAAAATAGAAAAATGAAAAAGAAACGAAGAATTTACCTGAACAAAAACAGCGGCAAAACAAATTACGAAACGCATAGCAGCCATGTTTCTCAATCCACTACAAATATTTGGTGCTATCTAAAACAAGTACGACTTTATATACTTCGTCTTTAAAAAACGTATTATTCATACAGAAATAACTACGTGACTTCAAAAAACTTACGATAGTACACAAAGTACTTTGTTCTTTCAATTCTTGAATGATAAACACCTGAGGACGCTACGCACAGAACTTTTAAACCTATTATCATAATTATTGCCCAATATTCAATGACTAAAAAAGGAATTTTGTATAAAAATGCTTAGAATCGCTCTATTGACACAGTTCAATTCTTTGAATTTCAAAACCATGTCTTCCTTCACCGTTCTTCTTATTTGCATCCTTGGTGGTGTGTTCTTGGTAAGATAAAAAAATGTACTCTAAAAAGACTAATTTTAAAAAGTCACTTGTACTTGTACTAGAACGGGCTGTCTTCCGCAATTTTTCCGCCCTTTTTAATTGGGTCTTTTTTGCGTGAGGATGGAGTAGGCTTGCCCAGCACCTACTACCCTCTCAGCCTAGTCGACCATTTCCAGAGGAGAGAACTTGTCAATACTTTTTAAGTCTACTAAGCTGCGGGTTTCATCACGATGTTTTCCTTCACCGTAAGAGCAATGTCAATTAGCGCACATAAATTTCTTTAAAAAAAAATGATTCGAACCGACGACCCACGACCTCGACCTTCATAATGAAAGTCGAGGTATCTACCACTAAGCCAACACCGCTCTCTTATAAAAAGAAAGTAATTCATCTTAACCAGTTTCCTTTGCCTATTCTCATAGCAACTTGACTCAAGATGAAAAATGTAAAAGTTCTTGTGTTTTTTAACTCTTCACGCAGAAATTACTGAACCGATTGCTAAAAGACTCGGTATATAGATCCATCTATCCATCTAGATAAATAAATTAACACTTAGGCTACTTTTATATTTTTATTTCCAAAGGGACCTGGACTTAAACGGATTAATCTTCTAGCCCAACATAAAGAAACGTTAAAAATTTGGTACTGATTAAAATAATTTGTTTCAATTTACAGAACACAGCCAACGCTACATGTGGTTGCGGATCTGACCTTCGCGGTATAGGTCTCGATGGCTTGACTTCTCCTTACGGGCCAGGCCCATACGGCGCAGGACCTTACGGCGCAGGACCTTACGGCACAGGACCATACGGCGCAGGACCTTACGGTGCAGGACCTTACCGCGCAGCCGAAGCGGCCTACGGTGGCAGAGGTGCCGGTAATGTTGGAATAGCCGGCGAGCTGCCAGTCCGGGGTGTTACATCTGTGGGTGGTCAAGTCCCCATCATTGGTGCTGTTGAGTACGCCGGCTGCGTGCCTGCTTCTGGTGTTGTCACCATCCAAGGTAGCTGTGCTGGTGGGTGTGGATGCGGCCGGTACTAAAAACTTGGACACATTTCTTTGAAATCATTAAAAACTGACGATCTGGCTTGAAAGCTACATATTATTATTTTTTTTTATAATTTTTCTACCAGATCATTTAAAGCTCATACGATTTGTATTTATAGTAATTATTTTGATTTAGGCGGTAGATGTCAGAAACTAAGAAAATCTTTAAAGACAAAATCTGAAGAAGTGTGTTTTTATTTGTACGGTTTTTGAGTAGTTCAGATAATTAAATAAATAAATATTGCAGGACATTCCACACATCGCCATCTAGCCCCAAGCTAAGTTCCAGACTTGTGTTATGGGGGCTAGACAACAGATATACTTTCTTTTGTAAATATATACTTATAATACATAGAAACAACCAGACCACAGACAAATATCTAAGCATAAATACTTGTATGAGGCGGGTATCGAACCCGCAACCCTGTGTTTGGCAGTCCGGCATAGTGACCATTGTGCCAACTAGGTCGTCAATTAGATTGTCAGAATCTCAGTAGTCCTATTGTTGAGAACACCAGATTCTTGTGTTTTTGTTTCCCTTACGTAGACGTTTCGACTATGTTACAATAGTCATTGTCACAAGGAGACTGGAGCAGTGGCGATCCAATAATACTCCTTTAAGAGGCAAGGGTACCGGGCGCTCTCTCCATACAAACGTAGTCGACTGTTTCCTCCTTGGATAGAGCAAATATTTTTGTTGCATAATACTTATAACTGCCATGACCATGGCCTTATGTTTTGTTTTTGTTTTTAAAGTCTTACCAAGACATAGGGGCATAGTCATGGCAGTTATAGGTATTATGCAAAAAAATATTTGTGCTAGTGTCATTATCTAGGGAGGAAACAGTCTACTACGTTTGTATGGAGAGAGCGCCAGTACCCTTTCACCTTAAAGTTGATATTCATTGAGTTACCATCTTCTTAAATGGCCATTACTGGAGTTCTAGGTTTATGTGGCGTTTGTATGGTACAATTTAAAAAATTGCGAATGATTATACCTATGTACACGTAGAACGAAATGTTATTATGGAAGAACAAGGCAAGAATTAGAATTTGATGAAATGGAACGTATTTTTTGGGCATAAAGGAAATAAAGATTATTGGGGGCGCTAGTGGGCAGAATAAAAATGGCAGCAGAGGAGAATAGAATGAAAAGATCAGTGGAAAAAAAACATCAGTTTTAGGTGGAAGAATAAAAGTAAAGTGGCAAATAAATTTTTTATCACAGTTGCTCATAAAGTGGATCTTATTCAACGGCTTTTAGGCTCATAATCCAACATATTATGCACGCGTGCGTTTTAGATTTGTTAACTAGTGCTGTAAAGTTATCCCGAAAAGGTAGGTACCAAAGAGTTTTAGCTAGCAAAAATGGTTGTCTCTAAAGTCGGTTTACGAACGAAAATTTTACGTGATAATGACTTAGAAAACGATTAAAAATTGAGTTGTTTATTTTTTGTTTTTTCTTTACTTACTTATATATATTGGTTTTTCCGTACCATTGTATTTTGTTCTTAACCCCCGACGCAAAAACAAATAGAAAAACCCTAAAAAATAATGTATGTCACACGAGGATGTATAGGTTAAAAGTCTTTAGCCTGGCCTTTCCGGAGCATAATTAACAAAAAAATATTACCTTAAAAAAATGTAAACATAGAGTTATCACAAATATTTTGTTAATTATTATTTTGTTTTCTTTTCAAGTCTTTTCTTTTATTCGCAACTGTGATAAAAAACGTCGTACGATATACGTGTGGAATTGATATTTGCATCTTGGCTTCTATAACACGCTCGCTGCCGCTCGCGCGTCATAAACCGCCTCTATGCAAAGATGAATTTACCACACTTATATCGTAATGTACTATTTCAGTATGAAGCTCAGGTGAAATGCAAACAAATGTGGTAAGAAAGAGGTCAAACCAAAACTGATGATGTAAGTGCTCAGTTTTTTTATGGGTGACCTCAAACATGTATAACGAATGTTAAGAACCTAGGGGAAGCAGTTTCCGTTTCCCTTGACATTAATCTATACTTCTATATACTTATATTATAAAGCTGAAGAGTTTGTTTGTTTCATCGCGCTAATCTGAGGAACTACTGGTTCGAATTGAAAAATTACTTTTGTGTTGGACAGTCTACTTATAGAGGAAGGCTACTTTTTATTTTGATATTCCCAAGGGATCGGGAGTTATGCGGCTGCTAGTAACTTCTATAAGTTAGGCAAAATTAATGCATTTGTAGGACTTTGCGACAACGGGTGCTTGGAGGCTGAAAAGACTATCGCTCACGTACTTCTGGATTGTTTAGTGCTGGCTTTTCGTGAAGCAATCAATGATGATTATGATTAAGAAACTTAGAACTTATGACTTAGGATGTCAAAAGCCTTTCACAGACTGAAAACCGCATGCAAAATGGCATTCTCAGAGCAATGTGCAATCCTCCATGGTTCATCACTAACAATGAGATTCACCAACACCTGCAAATGAGCACAGTCAAGGAGGAAATCCAACTTGCTGCACAAACTTACCAAAACTATTTTTTTTTATTTTTTTTATTTATTTAACTAAAAAAAGTACACAATTTCTTACAAACTAATTTCCCGCCAAACTGCAAAGTGCAGTTTGTTGGCGAGCGCGCGCTTATTTATTTACATTATATGTGCACTATCTTATATACCTACTTACTTACTTAATGTAGTTTAAGAGTTTATAGATTTAGAAAAAATCAATTGAATTACCTACCTACTTAACTGTTTTTAATAAATTATCCTTAAGTTTACTTTTCAACATATTTTTTGTCATCCCTGGTTCACTTCTTAGCCACGACAAGTCATTGTACACCTTAGGCACCATGTACCCATTCGTTCTTCTACCATAACAATTTTTAACTTTAGGTGTATCTAACATTCCATCCCTACCTCTTCTTGTGTTATATTTATTAAATCTATTTAAAAAAGGTTTCTTACGGTCGTCACTATGATAAAATTCGATGGCTACCTGATAAGTTACTTTTAGATCTACTGGTAATATTTTTGTTAAATAATAAAGTTTTCTATAGTCTCCATCACAATCCTTTTTAACTTTTTTGCTTATTAACAATTTAAGAAATCTTGTTTGTAGGTTATACAATTCAGCCAAGTAGGTGGAATTAGAAAGCCATCCCAATGAGCTAGCGGCGAATCTCATTACTCGAATTAGAAGAGATTGAAAAGAAAAGACATCTTGGGCTAGAAAAGCTCCAACTACAAACGGTTAGCAGCCTTCACTGGAAGGCACACTTGCAATATCACAACCCCACACAACAAAATTGTGCAACGAATTGCAAATAAATCTATTTAAAAAAACTGATTGAAAACCACATCTTAAGGCATTTATGGGAAGAACTGGGCAGCTTCTACGCGACATCACACCCAATTTGCCGCGCCCAATTGTTTTCAGACTTGTACGTCGAATAAAACGTGATGATTTTATTAAGGCTGCCAAAACCAGGAAAAATATAAAATCCTCCGACTTGCTGGGGACCGGGCCTGATCAAAATGTTTATATTAACGAGAGACTAACCTGGGAAAATCGTCAATTGTTTCGTGAGGCCAGAGCCAAGGCTAAGCATCATGGATTCACTTACTGCTGGATAAGTCAAGGTACCATTTATGTCCGTCAGCGGGATGGGAAACCGGCTATGGCTGTTAAATCTCGTGACGATATTTTTCGTATCTTTCCGGCTGAACAAAGTTAAGCTACTATCACGAAGATTATGTAAAAACAAGAATTATTATAAAAACTGTCTAGAACATCTTGCTGTTAGAATATTTAGGTTTTATATTTTATTTGATACTCTTAACTATATATTTATTTATACAAAATACATTAATATTGTATATAATTCTATGCATAACTTAATAATAATATTTACTTTTTATTTATATTTTATGTTATTTATGTTATTTATGTTTATTATCTATTACCCATCACTAACAAAAAATCAGTGGCTACATTATTACAACTCCGGCTTCTTATACAGAAAAAGCCCTTTTGAGGCATTTAGTGTTTCTCGAATAGATTTTTCTTCAATTCCCATATTAAAATTTTCCAATGATTGATGTCAATTTGAGTAATCTTGATTCAATCGAAATAAAATGCCTCAAAGTAAATCAAGTAGAAGACTGCCATTCAATTCTTAGTCAACACAATTTCAAAATTTTAAGTCATAACATAAGAAGTATCTCTAGAAATTTCAACAATTTTTCGATTCTCTTGCATCGGTCAAATACTCTTTTCGACGTGATTGTCTTGTCGGAGTGTCACATAAACGAGTTTTCTTTGATACCAGTGATCCCGGGTTATAATGCTTTTAGGACAAATAAGATTATCAACAAAAACAGTGGCGTTGTAGTATATGTGAAAGAAAAAAGGCATCGGTCATCGAAGCTAATTTCCAAGAGGCAGATTGCCTTATAATCGAAATTCCAAATCTAGTCACAATGCTAGCTATCTATCGATCACCATCTTTCGATAAATTAAACTCTTTTCTTTGTGATTTGGAACGCTACCTGAAAATTCTAACTAATAAGCAGTGTCTGGTTGTGGCTGGTGACATCAACATAAATCTTCTTCCTGATTCTAAACACATAAACACAGACTATCAGTGCCTGAATGCTGAATATGGCCTTTCACCTGCAATAACAATTCCAACAAGGGATAAAACTTGCTTGGACCATATTTTTGTTAGGTCTACAAAGCAAGCTATAGGTATAGTCTGCGAATCTGATGTCACTGACCACTATTTGACGTTAGCTGGTTTATCGCTTAAAGACTTGCCGCGAAAACGCCTGGTATCTCGGGAGATTACTAAAATAGATTATGATTGCATTAGAGCCGAACTTTCAAATACTAATTGGTCGAATGTCTTTTTGGCAATTGATGTTAACACAGCTGTTGCGATCTTTTCCGAGAAATTGTCTACGGTTATTGATAAACATACTAAAACAGTTCGTATAAGTGGGTCTAAGTATAATTTAAAACCGTGGATAACCCCAGGTTTAATCAAATGTATGAGAAACAGAGATCGGCTGCATAGTAAAGCAAGACAATTTCCGCTAAACGATATTTTGCAAGTTACCTATAAGCGTTACCGTAACTTCTGTAACAGGATCCTACACGATTTAAAATCCAGATACGAAGCTCAAGAGCTCGAAAAAAGTTTCGGGAACCCCAAACGCCTCTGGAAGACAATTAAAAATATCTGTCACATTCCCCAAAGGCAGAGACAATCTACCGAACTTCTCAACATACCGTGCTCAAATGATTCAGCTCAGTCATTGGATGTATGCAATGACCATTTCTCAACTGTTGGGAAAAAACTAGCAGATAAAATTCTCGATGATATGAATATTAGCGAACAAAACTTAGCTTCGAAAACCATAATAAAATCAGTGGGTAACTCATTCTTTGCTCAACCCACTGACCCAGCAGAAATTAACACACTTATTATGCAGCTCCAAGATAATAAAGCACCGGGTATGGATGGTCTCACTAACAGGCTGATCAAGGAAATAAAAGATTACATACTGGATCCTCTTACAGCCATATTCAATCAATCACTTAGAAGTGGTGAGTTCCCGGTAAGCTGGAAAACTGCATGTGTTTGTCCAGTTTTTAAAAGTGGAGATAAGTATTCACCGGATAATTATCGGCCCATATCGTTGCTGGGAATTCTTTCTAAGCTCCTAGAGAAAATTATGAACAAACGACTCATACAATACCTAGAGTCACATAAACTATTGTCTAATTGCCAGTTTGGTTTTAGACAGGATAGGTCCACAAATGACGCCACTTCCTCGTTGACTGGCAGCATAGCTTCCTATCTAGACAAAAACCTGCGTTGCATAGGAGTATTTTTGGACTTAGCGAAGGCGTTCGACACTGTCTCGATTCCTATACTTCTAAGCAAATTGGAAAAGACAGGGATTAGGGGTGTACCGTACTGCTGGTTCAAGAGCTACTTGGTGGATAGATACCAGTGTGTCAAAGTGGGCACTCAACTAAGCTCTATAAAGCCCATCAGTTTTGGAGTTCCCCAGGGCAGTATACTGGGCCCTACCCTGTTTCTGCTGTATATCAATGACATACATCAGTTAAAGATACCCAAAGCAGACATCATCTGTTACGCAGATGATACGGCAATTGTGTTTCGGGGTGCGAGTTGGAAAGACGTTTTGAATACTGCAGAGCATGGAATGTCCCTGATTTCTCACTGGCTGCGTTCGAATTTGCTTACTCTTAATGCAAAAAAGACCAAATACATTTGTTTTCGCAAAACAAAGGCTTCTGCCCCACCTGAATCAATGAGAATGCTAAAAATTCACAATTGTGGAAATATCAACAGCGGCCTTGTAATTGTGAAGGAATTTCGGAAACAGAGAATATAAAATATTTGGGTGTCTTCATTGATAGCAATTTAAATTTTAAGGAACATCTCTTCCATACGTCCAACAGAGTAAGATCCACAATAAATATAATGAGGCAACTGCGAAATTCCGCCTCATTAGACTTACTTATAAATGTTTACTTTGCGTTAAGTCAGTCACTGATAACCTACTGTATTGACTGCTGGGGGGGTGCTGCAAAGACTTATTTGCTGGAGGTCGAAAGAGCACAGCGTTCGGTACTTAAGGTCATGCTTAGGAAGCCTTATCAGTATTCGACGGAAGCACTGTATAAAGAGAGCAAGGTATTGAGCGTTAGGCAACTTTTTATATTGAAACAAGCTACTAAGGTGCATAAAAGACTCTTGGGTACCGAAGAGCACAAACAAATGTTAGCTGTGCGTGCATATCGCATTGTATTACCTAGGACCAAAACCAAGTTTGCCAAACGTTTCAATCCTTACATTGAAATGCGAATATACAACATTGTAACAGAAAAGTGTGGCATCAAAAATCATAGTTTGACCGAAGCGAAAAGTAAAATAAAACGCTCGCGCTGGTTAGCTTCCCTTAAATACGATGACACGGAATCGCTGCTAGTGTATATTGTGTAGCCTGCTAGTTATAAAAGTTATTATTTATTTATTTTATATTATTATGTGTTTAATTTATATAATGTATTTATATTTAGTTACTTATTTTTCAAATTTAAAAGCATTAATTTATATAAGTATATTATTTGTATTTATATTTTAATAGATTTAGGTTTATTGTTTCTTTATATTCTATTTCATATTGTAAAACAATTAATCGAACGTCATTTATTTATTACTATTTTGTTAATTATTTTATTGGCACTTCACAATACAGACATTAGTCTAGTGTGAGGGCCGGAGATATTTTCACAAATTGTACTCGTATTAGTAAATAAATATATTTTCTTTTTTTTTTTTTCATTTTTCATCTAACCCTAAAAAGTAGAACCTCGAGGTCTAGTAGCGGAAAATTAGCTCGATAATTTATTATGCATCCGCAACACGTAAAAACATTTCTCATCATATCAGCCATAGGACATCCACTGCTGAACATAGGCCTCCCCTAAAGACTTCAGAGCGATCGGTCGCATGCTCTCTGCGTCCAACGACTTTAATTAAGTCGTCCGTCCATCTATAGTCGTCCGTCCACTTATTATGACCTTTTTGGTTGATAATGAAAATCCTTAGAGTGAGAACCTAGCATGATTGGTGACGCTTAACGGATCCCCTAACAGATCACTCTCAATGGCAAGTGTGAGGATAATATAAGAACTATCGGCAAGAACTATCTCACGCTTATCGCCAAGACTAGGGGGACGTTAAGCGCTGAACTTAAGAAATTCCAATTTGAATCTAATAAATTAACTTGTATTTTTAATAATACACGTAAGTAGTAACCTATAATACGTGAGCCTAATGTAAATAAGTGACAAAAAAATACTAAAATATGTTGCATTCACGTTTTATTCAAATGTCGTTATTGAAATACATTGTGATGGTTAAAGGTTCTCAGTAGACAGAGCCACATCCGCATCCGTTACCGATACCGTATCCGGAGATACCGGCACCGAAACCGTTGATACCGGCACCGAAACCGTTGATACCGGCACCGATACCGTTGATACCGTTGTAGCCTAGAGATCCGACTCCAGCGACGCCAGCGTATGAACCGTACGCGCCCGCGCCGTAGTTAGCGGCGGCACCGAAGGGACCCGCGGAGATGCTGTTGCCGAGAGCGGCCGGCCCAGGTCCGTACACTCCGGGGCCGGTGATGCCGGTGGCGATGGGACCCTCAGCAGCGATGCCGACAGCGCCGTCACCGCAGCCGTAGGACACAGCACCAGCACCGGCAGTGGGGAGCACGCCTTCGAGACCGACGGTACCCAGGAACGGCAGGTTGCCGCCGACGGACAGAGTACCCTCGTATGCGTTCTCAGACAGCACGGAGACACCCACGGGGGCGATGGGGGAGCCACTGGAGACGGGGAGCCCGCCGCCGGTCGATGTCACGGCGCCAGAGAGACCGGACGCTACAATGCTGGGGTAGCCTAGACCGTTGGCAGCACCTGCGATGCCTGCACCGGCCAGACCGTTATATCCCAAACCGTTATATCCCAGACCGTTATATCCCAGACCGTTACCAATCAGACCGTTACCGATCAGACCGTTACCAATCAGACCGTTACCGATCAGACCGTTGTTGCAGCCGCAACCTGACTCGGCTATCCACGGGGAAGCGAGTCCATTGCCAATGCATGCGCTGTACGCAGCCTAAAAACAAAATAAATTAGATTAGTAGTAATCAAAATACATAGTTTTTGTAAAAATGAGTCGTAATTTTAAATGTTGTTTTTAAATTATTTACCTGGACGAAGAGAGCAATGCAAATAACAGCTTTGAATGCCATTGTTGTTTTTACTAAAGCAAAGTTTAGAATGGCCTATTAAAAAATAAGGCCAGTTTTTATACTAAAAATACTAAACTATTTCAATATGAGTGAAATTACTGTTGCTATGGAGATAAGACACGTATATAAGGAAGTTAAAAACTCATTAATCTGTATATAAAAAAATCATGTGTCACGATGTATGTTGCCAATAAACTCCAAAACTACTGAACCGATTTCAATCAAATGTTCACATGTACCCGTATTTTGGCCTAAATTACTGGATAGGATAGTTATCATCTCAATTATTTGCTTATGTCGTGAATGTTAACGAATAAAATATATCAATTAATGGTTTCTTAAGCAAGTGTTTATTTAATGTTTAGTTTTATGAAGTTCTCATAGATGGTGGTGTACGTTGATTCATCGATAAAATTCTTCAATATTGTTGGACATCTAGGTTGCAAATACACCCAATAGATGGCGCTGTGTTCGGGACTTACGCGGGTGAAATCGCGGGGCGCAGCTAGTAACTTAATAAATCGTTACCTATTAGATTTGTACTTTAATTTTAGTTTATCTATGTTGTGTAAATAGAAAAATAAAGTATTCAATTACAAAATACTGAAACACGTGATTAGGTATTTAAATTCATAATTGCGTAAAGTTAAATGTTGTTTTTAGTATATAAAGTTAAAAAATACTGTGTCAAATCATTCTAAGTTCACAGAACGTTAAGAAACATGTCTACCTTTGCTTTCTTGTTCCTTTGCATCCAGGCTTGCGTGCTTTTGGTAAGAAAATGTTTCGTTCAAAAAATCTTCAATATGAGTTTCATTGTATTTCAATTCACTTCAATATTAAAGTCAAAGTAAAAATAACAATATCTTTCAATCACATTGAATCGTCTAAAAAATTAGAATGTGTGGTTTCGGAACGCACCAATGAGAAGAATGCTCAAGTAATAGGGTTTAATAGATGCAACCTCTTTGAGTTTAACTATTTTTTTATTTTGTTTCAGAACGCAGCTAACGCTAATTGCGGTTGCAATGGTGCTTACGGATCCGGTATCGGTCTGGGAGGTTTGGGTCTCGCCGGTCTGAGCGGTCCCTACGGTCTTGGCGCCGGTCTAGCCGGCCCATACGGCTCGGCTGCCGGTATCGCCGGTCTGGCCGGCCCATACGGCTCGGCTGCCGGTATCGCCGGTCTGGCCGGAGTTGGCGGACTCGCTGGCCCGTACGGTTTCGGTGCTGGACCCGCGGCTTATGGCGGCAGCGGTGCCGGTAACGTGGCTGTAGCCGGTGAGCTGCCAGTAGGTGGCGCTACTTCCGTCGCTGGTCAGGTCCCTATCATCGGTGCTGTTGAATACGCCGGTTGCGTACCTGCTTCTGGTATTGTCACCATCCAAGGAAACTGCGGTGGCTCTTGTGGATGCGGAGGTATCTACTGATCGTCTCATCTCACACAATCTGATCTACATTCCAAAATAAATATTAATTGAATCAACTTACTCTTTTAATTTACCTTAATAATATAATATGAATGCGTTTTGTACATGGGCCTTCAGGGCTTACCTAAGTAATTACCTACAGATAGTGAAAATGCTTAAAAGAGTTGCGTGGTTGATTATGACAGAAATTAAAAGTAAGATTTTTGAAAGAAAAATATTACCTGTTCATTTTCCAAAAAAAAAGTTATTTATTTTGGAAAATTAACAGAATATTATCCTATATTTTTATGCTAATAGAGAATAATTGCTGAAAACAAACATATTGTGTCAAGTTAAAGGAAATAGTTATTTTTAAGCTATAAGGTACATAGCTTTTATCGCGGGCTTTGAGCGCGGCGACCGAATCAAGAAATTCCATAACGAAAATAAAACCTAAGACCCCCCCACTCCGCCTACCATGTAGCTCGGCCAAGGTTCGCTTTACGTGTATGTATATGGTACGACTGTATAAAGCTCGCACGATGCAATAGCTTTACCGCGGCAGTCCCCGAGTGCCACACGTTGTTTTTACATAAATAGGTCAGCTTTCGACTACTATCTGATCACACCTGCATGATTACCATCAGGCAGGTGTGATCAGACCAGTGATCAGCTTAGACCGCATCGTCACCGGTAGGTGAAGATGCGGTCTAAGATGTAGCAAGCATTCCTAGAAGATACTTATTCACTCGCGACTCGAAGACCCTGAAATTGTACACGTCTGTCTTACGCAGGAAAGTGCGGATCTAATATTTGAAGATTCATCAAAATTCACATAATTTATACACTTGAACTAAAATGGTAGCGTTTAAGCATATTTTGAGTTGACTTATTGACCTGAAAATCTACTGATGTCATTCTAGTCTTTTCGCGCCAAGCGCAATTCATTTTTAGGGCACGCCTTTCTCCAAGTCGTTTAGCGTAAGTGGAAATTACTGATTTTTGTCGTGTTAGCAATTTTGATTGATACTGAATCAGCAGCAGTCTTGAAGAGAATCATTGATGTAATTGTTTCATAATTAAGTATTCTGTGCTAGGAAGTCAGACACATGAAAACGTCATGTTTAAACGGAACAGTCTCATTTAAATGCAAAAAACTTAATAACCCAAAGAAGTTGGATTAATTTCATGTTGACTTATCTTTTGCTTTTACTTTGTACTTATACCTACTTGTACTTGAACGGGCTGTTTTCCACAATTAGACACTTTTTAATTGGGTCTTTTTTTGCGTTAGGATGGAGTAGGGTTGCCCAGAACCTACTACCCTCTCAGCCTAGTCGACCATTTCCAAAGGAGAGAACTTGTCAGTACTTCTGGAGCCTACTAAGCCGGGGGTTTCGCCGTAAGAGCAATGTCAATTAGCACACATGCATTTTTCTTAAGAAAAATACATTGGTGCACGGCCGGTCGGGATTCGAACCCACGACCTTCAGAACGAAAGTCGAGGTATCTACCATTAACCCAACACCGCTCTTATACTACCTCACTGGGACGCCATGGTGGTCGCCATGGTCTGGCTACCTTTGGTCACCAAATATAGTAGCTACTGGTCTACCACAAAAATCAAGTGCGTGGTTTCTCATTTACGACCTCGTTGGACCCTGAGTGAGTGAGGAGCAGCTTACACGTATATATTATACTGGTAACTGTGGCTACGTAGCCAGAACGCCAAAGTAGCCAGTTTCCACAAGCGACGCGTCGTTCGTTCAAATTGACGTCGCAACACCGTTGATAGGTGAGTTAACTTCCATACATTTCAACGCTATGACGTCCGGGTAAGGTAGGGCCCTAAAACCGATCGATCCAGAAGTATTTGGGAGAGGCCTATCTTCAGCAGTGGACGTGTTGTGGCTGATATTATTGATGACTTAATCAGGTTCTAATTTAAAGGAATAATCTAAAACATAATTTAGTAATTTGCTTAATATTTATTTATTTTTTGACAGTTTCCAAAACGTCTCAGTAGATACCTCCGCATCCGCAAGAGCCACCGCAGTTTCCTTGGATGGTGACAATACCAGAAGCAGGCACGCAACCGGCGTACTCAACAGCACCGATGATAGGGACCTGACCAGCGACGGAAGTAGCGCCACCTACTGGCAGCTCACCGGCTACAGCCACGTTACCGGCACCGCTGCCGCCATAAGCCGCGGGTCCAGCACCGAAACCGTACGGGCCAGCGAGTCCGCCAACTCCAGCCAGACCGGCGATACCGGAAGCCGAGCCGTATGGGCCGGCTAGACCGGCGCCTAGACCGTAGGGACCGCTCAGACCGGCGAGACCCAAACCTCCCAGACCGATACCGGATCCGTAAGCACCATTGCAACCGCAAGTCGCGTTAGCTGCGTTCTGAAACAAAACAACAAATTAATTAAACTCAAAGAGGTTGCATCTATTAAACCCTATTACTTGAGCATTCTTCTCATTGGTGCGTTCCGAAACCACACATCCTAATTTTTAGAGACGATTCAATGTGATTGAAAAATATTATTATTTTTACTTTAACTTTAATATTGAAGTGAATTGAAATACAGTGAAATTCATATTGAAGATTTTTTGAACGAAACTTTCTCTTACCAAAAGCACGCAAGCCTGGATGCAAAGGAACAAGAAAGCAAAGGTAGACATGTTTCTTAACGTTCTGTGAACTTAGAATGATTTATTACCAAAAACTATTGCTTTTTATAGCAACAAAAATCTATTATTTAGAAACCGAATTATTTACGAAATTGTGGACACGTGAGGATTGTCTTTAGTTAATTTTATAATTATCTCTAATTGAGAAACTTTAGGTATTCAGTAATAATACCTACCGTTCATGAACTTGTTACCTAGAAAACGTGCGAACGTGATAGAAAAGTATTTATTAAAAATTATGAAATTCCTAAGTAATATCTCTATGTTTTATTCGTATAAAAACATATACTAAAAAACAAAGAATTCATTGACAAAGTTGACTCCATAACATCAGCAATGGCATTTAAGATTGTCCTCGCGGTTGCTTCGGCACTTCTTGTACAGGTAAAATGAGCCCTATTTTTGAATCGTTCGCCCCGCGTCGAGCGCGGCATCGGAAATTCGCTATTTTTTTAAATCGCTCGATCGTAACGAGTGAGTGTTAGAATCCTGAGCGACGCGAGTGATTCATGGCCCTCAATATAAATCCGTACTTTATTCAAGAGTTGCATACTAAACTTTATACCATGACTACGAGAAAAAGAAAAAACAAAAAAGTCAGACAGACAGACACAGTCGCCGATAGGCGAGTGGTAGAATTAAACGTTAGACAATCAAAGTCAAACATTCGGTAACGATCTTTGAAAAATATTTATATCTTTTGGTATTATTTCGGATGTTCGTCGGTAATTACCGGTTTTCAATTTTCTGCGTAAAACGAACAAAAAATAAAATTTTGACGACGAACAATTCAAAAATACAGAAAATTAGTGTCATGCGACTTGGAAGTCGAGCATGACATGTAGGCGTATACGACAAAGCTATGTCACACGAGCGATTCAAATTAGAGCCCCTGTTCATCAGATCCTTGCCAAATGGGACCACCGTAGAGCATCATCTTTCTAACACAAAAATAAATCAATCAATCGATTGAGCTATCTTGTGAACATCCCTGTTAAATTAAGTATTGATTCCTATGTAACCTTGGCCTTGGCAAATCTTCATATCAGTGGCAATATCAAATTACTATGTTTACAATATAGTTTTGTCTATAACTTTTACCACAGGTTTCGCTTGCCTGCACTACACTACAATCCTCCTTCTTTTTGAAGCCAGTTAAAATTAAAATAATCAAAAAATTCTGAATTTTTCAGTAGAATTTTTTTTTAATATTCGAAACGTATTTTTTTGAAGTTAAAATAACATTCAAGGTTTTTTCTATTTATAGGGCGCTTACAGCACCTTCCTTGGTGGCTCTCGCGCTGGGTCCTGCGGCTGTGGTAACGGTTTCATCGGTAACGGTCTGGTCGGTGACGGTTTTATCGGTAACGGTCTGATTGGTAACGGTCTGATCGGTGAAGGTATAATCGGTAACGGTTTGATCGGTAACGGTCTTGGCTGGAATGGTTTGGCTGGTGCAGGCATCGCAGGTGCTGCCAACGGTCTCGGCTACCCCAGTATTGTAGCGTCCGGTCTCTCTGGCGCCGTGACATCGACCGGCGGCGGGCTCCCCGTCTCCAGTGGCTCCCCCATCGCCCCCGTGGGTGTCTCCGTGCTGTCTGAGAACGCATACGAGGGTACTCTGTCCGTCGGCGGCAACCTGCCGTTCCTGGGTACCGTCGGTCTCGAAGGCGTGCTCCCCACTGCCGGTGCTGGTGCTGTGTCCTACGGCTGCGGTGACGGCGCTGTCGGCATCGCTGCTGAGGGTCCCATCGCCACCGGCATCACCGGCCCCGGAGTGTACGGACCTGGGCCGGCCGCTCTCGGCAACAGCATCTCCGCGGGTCCCTTCGGTGCCGCCGCTAACTACGGCGCGGGCGCGTACGGTCCTTACACTGGCGTCGCTGGAGTCGGATCTCTAGGCTACAACGGTATCAACGGTATCGGTGCCGGTATCAACGGTATCGGTGCCGGTATCAACGGTTTCGGTGCCGGTATCTCCGGATACGGTATCGGTAACGGATGCGGATGTGGTGCTGTATACTGAGAACTTCAAAAATAAAAACAATATTGAACAATACTTTTTTGTTTTAATAATCTTAATCAATAAATAAGAAGTAGGGTACCTACTTCTTAATTTAGGCTTTAACTTCGTCCACTAAGGTATTCAATTTTAAATTAGTACATTGCGATACAAGTGTGGTTAATTGATCATTTCAACGCGAGTACGTTTATAAAGCCGATATGAAATGATCAAACCACACGTGTATCGCACGACGTTTTTTATCACAGTTGCGAATAAGAGAAAATAATTAAAAGGAAAAGAATATAATAATTAAACCAAATATTTGTGATAAGTCTATGTTTACTATAAAGAAATCACTTGAAAAGAAAAGAAAAGAACAAATAACAAAATATTTGGTGATAAGTTGTTTACAATTTTTATAGGCAATATTTTTTTGTTAATTATACTCCCGAAAGGCCAGACATAAGTCTTTTAACCTATACAGCCTCGCCTGACATACAATATTTTTTTAGAGATTTTTCCATTTGTCCATAACAGAATATAATGGTACGGAAAAAACTATATTTAAGTAAAGAAAAAACAACACTAAATTTTTAATCATTTTTTAGACGTTATCATTATCACGTAAAATTATCGCTCGTAAACCGACTTTATAGACAACCTTTATTGCTGGAGTAAAACCTCGTTTTTTGTACCCACTTTATTTTATCCATCAAAACAGTAGGTTTAACCCAGATAAATTAACAATGTTTTATCTACCTAACATGTAATTATCAGTAAGATACCAATTTAACTTATCAGGATAAATTATAACACACTAGTGGCGTCGAGGTAATGCATAACGCACGCATGTGTAATATGTTGGATTATGAGCCTAAAAGCGGTTGAATAAGATCCACTTTATGAGCAACTGTGATAAAAAAACTTGTTATTGTAAAGGGCCTCTACGTGTTGGCTTCGGCCCCACGCATGCCTTCCAAAGATCCTGGACTCCATAGCTTCGTGATATGGGACATATAAAAAATAAAGTTACAATATCACTGGCCGTTTCTGGACATTTTTGAAGCGCAGGAACTAGCCAATTTGCTTCTGCTTGCCACAAAACAATATATATGTCATAAACATTAAATATTATCTACATTTACCAAACAGGTGAAATAGTACGTGACTTTTTAAAATAAATTAACACGTAGATACATAATCGGTTACTGACTTTTAAAACGTTATGACCTAATATTAAAATAATAAATAAATATTGCAGAACATTCCACATATCGCCATCTAGCCCCAAGCTAAGTAACTACACTTGTGTTATGGGTGCTAGACAACCGATATACTATTTATATACTTTTCTTTTGTAAATATATACTTATAATACATAGAAACAACCAGACCACAGACAAATATCTAAGCATAAATACTAGTCTGAGGTGGGAATCGAACCCGTAACCTTGTTTTTGGCAGTCCGGCATGGTGACCATTGTGCCAACTGGGTCGTCAATTACGGCCATGATAATGACCTCACTGCTTAAACCTGCAATACAATTTACCTGAAAAATATTAAAACTTTCATGGAGACAGCCTTCCAAACCACAAACTATTATCGAAAGTTTTCGTGCAAACAAACTTTTCTGCGTTTTACATCATTGCTTAGAGATCTTAACGAAGACGTTATCACGTAAAATTATCGTTCGTAAACCGACTTTATAGACAACCTTTATTGCTGGAGTAAAACCTCTTTGTTTGGTACAGACCTATTTTATTTTATCCATCAAAACAGTATAACCCAGATAAATTAAGAATGTTTCATCTACCTAACCTGTAATTAGCAGTAAGATACCAATTTAACTCATCAGGATAACTTATAACCCACTAGTGGTGTCGAGGTAATGAATAACGCACGCGTGTGTAATACGTTGGATTATGAGCCTAAAAGCGGTTGAATAAGATCCACTTTATGAGCAACTGTGATAAAAAAATTATTTGTACAGCGCCAGCAACCTTCAATCTATGCTATTCAGAGTGCTGCAGCGTTTGTAATATGTATTATTTGTTCAGCACCTATATTACCCTCTCAGCATAGTCGATATATATAGCCTCTAGAAAATATATAGTCATAGCCTCAATGCAATGATCAATTTACCACACTTGTATCGCAATGTACTATTTTATCCATTATAAAGTAGCACCAGTTACTAAAAAAAGTAAAAGGGAACCGTTTGAGTTCGTATGAACATGTGATGAGAATAGAAGAGACGCATGTAACTAGAAGAGTGATGATTATGAATGTAGAGGGATGGAGAGGAAGAGGACGACCTAAGAAAAGATGGATGGACTGCGTGAGACAAGACATGAGAGAGATGAATGTTAACGATGAGATGACGACTAATAGGAGTGAATGGAAGAAGAAGACATACTGCGCCGACCCCAAATAAATTGGGATAAGGGCAGGAAGATGATGATGACAGGTCGATGAAGGTCGTTCTTAGCCGGAACTTAGATTATAAGCAAAAATTGAAGAAATCTAGAAGGGTGATCAAAACAGCAAAATTTTATGAAAGATCGGTTATTTTATTTTTGGTAAACAGAATCAGTAGTAGAGTCCATTGCATCCGCACGAGCCAGCGCAGTTGCCTTGGATGGTGACGGCTCCAGCAGCAGGCACGCAACCAGCGTACTCAACAGCACCGATGATGGGGACCTGACCAGCGACGGCAGTAGCACCACCCACTGGCAGCTCACCGGCTACAGCCACGTTACCGGCACCGCTGCCGCCGTAGGCTGCACCAGGTCCGTATGGCCCGACACCTGCACCCAAGCCGTATGGGGAAGCGAGTCCAGCGCCAAGTCCGTATGGGGAAGCGAGTCCAGCGCCAAGTCCGTATGGGCCAGCAAGTCCAGCACCTAGGCCGTATGGGCCAGCAAGTCCAGCGCCGATTCCTGCACCCAGACCGCATGGGGCGGCCAGGCCGGGGGCAGCTATGTTAGCACCATAGCCAAGACCAAGAGATCCGGCGCACTGGCCGAACACAGTCTAGAAATAAAAATATTAATTATTTTCCATAACAAGAAAAGGGGTTAGATTTATTAAATCGATGGTATAAGAACTTGTTATTTAATAAAATAATGATTTCTTTAACGCAATTAAGATTTTTGGTTGATTTTTGGAAAACGACTTACTTGGATCAAGCAAGCTTGAACGCAGATCAAAAGAACGGTGAAGGAAGACATGTTTTTGATTGACTCAACGAAAAGCTGAACACAGAATGATTTCACTAACTATACCCAGTGTTTTTATACAATTTCATACACTTACAATTTCATAATAAATATTTACTAACACTTTCTTTTGATAAACAATTTATTTGGAATAGTTTCTTTGAATTTTTCGTGAGTCACGTAGGAAAATAAAACGTTTGAAACTTACATAAAATTAAGTAAGATTTTTGAAATATGTATCGAAAATGTATAAAATAGAAGGGTTGATTCAATAACGCATCAGTTTCTTTTTGATTTCAATTAGAAAAAAATTAATATGTCATTCAAAGCAGTATCAGTTGTGTGCGCTATTGCGCTGTTCGCTCAGAGCGCTTTGGGACAATGTTTAGGTCAGCTGGGTCCACTAGCAGGTGCGGGTTGTGGGTGCAACGGTCTGGCTGGTAACGGACTCATCGGTAACGGTCTAATCGGCAATGGGCTAATCGGTAACGGTCTGGGCTGGAACAACGGTTTGGCCGGTGCAGGCATCGCAGGCGCTGCCAACGGTCTGGGCTACCCCAGCATTGTAGCGTCCGGTCTCTCTGGCGCCGTGACATCGACCGGCGGCGGGCTCCCCGTCTCCAGTGGCTCCCCCATCGCCCCCGTGGGTGTCTCCGTGCTGTCTGAGAACGCATACGAGGGTACTCTGTCCGTCGGCGGCAACCTGCCGTTCCTGGGTACCGTCGGTCTCGAAGGCGTGCTCCCCACTGCCGGTGCTGGTGCTGTGTCCTACGGCTGCGGTGACGGCGCTGTCGGCATCGCTGCTGAGGGTCCCATCGCCACCGGCATCACCGGCCCCGGAGTGTACGGACCTGGGCCGGCCGCTCTCGGCAACAGCATCTCCGCGGGTCCCTTCGGTGCCGCCGCTAACTACGGCGCTTACGGACCTGGTGCTGCCGGTTTCGGCGCCTACGGTTCTGGAATTGCTGGCCTGAACGCTGCCGGTATCTCTGGATTCGGATCTCTTGGGTCTGGATGCGGATGTGGAGCTGTTTATTAAGTTAAGGCATTTGTTGGTAATTAAAACTTAAAAATTTATCCCTTAAAAAGTTTTTCCATTTTCTTAACCGACTTCTTGAAAACATTATTACAAACCTCAAAATATTATTGCATTCTGAGATTTTTCTCCTACAAACCCTAAATCTTAAAGTGCTCTGAGAAGCAGTAATGCTGAGCAAGCGAGCTCCAAGCAAATCGCTAAGGATGCATATTACGGGGTTTTCGATTGAGGACTTTAAGCAAGGGTCTCCTCTTGGACATGATATCGGAGATATGGCGAAATAAAACATTCTCCGCCATGCCATTGAGCTGAGCTTTATTTATTTATTTTTAGGAGAACCAACAGCTATAACTTAAGAATAAACATAAAATAATAGAAACAGAGAGCCAATTAGAGGTTCATAATAACTTTGCCATTAAACTTGTTATTGTAAAGGGCCTCTACGTGTTGGCTTCGGCCCCACGCATGCCTTCCAAAGGTCCGGGACTCCGACTCAAAGATTCTGTTTATTTTTTGAGTGGTATGCACTGTGCATACAACTAAAAAAAATAAGCATAATCTTAAGGTTAATGACCTCTCCGTGTAAGGTATCTACAGATGATTTTCAAGTAAACATAGCCTTTAAATTAAAAAAAATGTTCGAATTTTTAAAAGTCGTAAAACAAAACTTGTTTTTTTACCTACCTACAGCTGATTTTCAAGTAAACATAGCCTCTAAATTTAAAAAAAAAATGTTCGAATTTCTAAAAGTCGTAGAACAAAACTTGTTTTTTTAGGTCCACAGAAATGACCCTCAACCGCTTGCTAGTATGATTACCCTGTATAAATAATTCAGCAAAATATCAATCAATAAAACTGAAGACAGCAGTTTTTAATTATACCTACTGCTGACTTTGCAATCGAGCCATTTGACCATGACCTTTAAATAATTAATCACCATGTTAGTCATAATAATATTATGTTAGTTATCTTATATCTTTAAATGAGCAATTCTTGTATATATATATAATTGTAATCTCGGAATCGGCTCAAACGATTTTCATGAAATTTGGTATATAGGGGGTTTCGGGGGCGATAAATCGATCTAGCTAGGAATCATTTTTAGAAAATGTCATTTAATTCGTGTCAAACTTACTTTTTTTTTATCTGAAAAAATATGACTCTTCCTGACATCTAATGGCGAACTACTAATACTATTTTTTGTGAGCAATATAGTTATTCCAGCAGATGGCGTTGTTAAGTAACACGAAGTCAATGAGTGCTTTGAGGTTAGACTAAGTAAAAAAAAAAGTCATCCAGGTACTATAATATTATACTGTGCCGTCTAGCTGTCGTAGTGGACATGCCAGAGGAGAGAACTTGTCAATACTTCTGGAGTCAACTAAGCCGCGGGTTTCACGATGTTTTCCTTCACCGTAAGAGCAATGTCAATTAGCGCACATACATTTTTCTTAAGAAAAATCCCCTGGTGCACGGCCGGCTGGGATTCAAACCCACGACCTTCAGAATGAAAGGTATCTACTAGTATGCCAACACCGCTCTGATCAAGAGTCTTCTGTGGCTAAAGGTTAAAGAAAGAGAATTGAGGTTTTGACATCAAGTGGCGAGAGTGAAGAGATTTTCAGGGTAATCCTAGACATTAAAACTGTTTGTAGAGTCGAAGAGAAGAAGAAAACAAAATAAAACATATGGTGATGCAAGAGATCTGATTGAATAAGGCGATATTGAACAAAACATGTTGGTATAGGTATTTACGTCAATAATATGACTGTATTACTCTATTTTTCATTTTAGTAAGGAGCAACAAACACATTCCAACACTAAAACTTTCATTTTTGTAATATTAGAAGGATACCCTATTTTTTTGTTAGCCTATACTGTTGGTTAAAAGCCTTACATCTTTCCAAGCAGTTCAGTCCTGGGCTAGGTTGAGCCAGTCTGTGTCAAATGCTTCGAGGTCGTCACGTCATCGTTTACGGGGTTCGTCTTCCGGCGCCCAATGCGTGACGACCTTCGGTGTTAAGTAGGTACCTAATTTAAAAGTTGCCTAAAGATATTATAGCGAGTAAAGTTAGTATTCATTAATATTGTAGAGTAGGTCAAGGGAATAGACAAAAGACAGAAGATTTGTGTGCAATCTGAGTATATTTTTCATTTTGAGGTATTTAGTAGACAGCACCACATCCACATCCGTTACCGATACCGTATCCGGAGATACCGGCACCGAAACCGTTGATACCGGCACCGATACCGTTGATACCGTTGTAGCCTAGAGATCCGACTCCAGCGACGCCAGCGTAAGGACCGTACGCGCCCGCGCCGTAGTTAGCGGCGGCACCGAAGGGACCCGCGGAGATGCTGTTGCCGAGAGCGGCCGGCCCAGGTCCGTACACTCCGGGGCCGGTGATGCCGGTGGCGATGGGACCCTCAGCAGCGATGCCGACAGCGCCGTCACCGCAGCCGTAGGACACAGCACCAGCACCGGCAGTGGGGAGCACGCCTTCGAGACCGACGGTACCCAGGAACGGCAGGTTGCCGCCGACGGACAGAGTACCCTCGTATGCGTTCTCAGACAGCACGGAGACACCCACGGGGGCGATGGGGGAGCCACTGGAGACGGGGAGCCCGCCGCCGGTCGATGTCACGGCGCCAGAGAGACCGGACGCTACAATGCTGGGGTAGCCGAGACCGTTGGCAGCGCCTGCGATGCCTGCACCAGCCAGACCGTTATATCCCAGACCGTTATAGCCCAGACCGTTACCGATCAGACCGTTGCCGATCAGACCGTTACCAATCAGACCGTTACCGATCAGACCGTTGTTGCAGCCGCAGCCTGACTCGGCTATCCACGGAGAAGCGAGTCCATTGCCAATGCATGCGCTGTACGCAGCCTAAAAATCAAAGCATTATTTTTAAAAAACATTTTAAAATTTCAAAGTTAAAGAAAATTTTAAAGTTCTAACGCCATAAAGTTTAACGATGTTTTTTTAATAATTACCTGGACGAAGAGAGCGAAGCAAATAACAGCTTTGGATGCCATTGTGTGTCCTAGAACGATTGAATGACTTAGAGCTCACAAATTAAACAATTTATACCGTGTAAGTTTATGAATTTCATAACTTCATATGAGTAACAATGATACAATTTGTTTATCGAAAAAAATGTAATGTTTATTTATTTCCCAACTTTGAAACAGAAAAATGGTGTTTGGCTATTATGAAATTTTCTAGAAGGAATATTATAAAAACTTAAAAAGGGTTTTTGAAATAGCTGAGTTTCAAAATCTAAGACGCCATGTCCCGTTTCGAAATCTTCGTCGTTTGTATCCAAATCTGCTTAGTTCAGGTACAGTCGGCTGCATAATTGCAGTCCCCGATAGAGTTAAAAAAATACTATTATTGGAATGTTTTCATTCTAATAATTTTTGTTTAATAAAAAAAGACATATTACATATTTAACATTATAAATACAAAAAATGAAGTGACCAGTTAGTCAAGTAACCCACCCCTTATCGTACCCGGCGTAAAGGTTCCCATAATGCTAGAAGCATTGCCACGCTGAATGGCGATGGCATTTTTTTTTTGATTAATTGATAAGTTAGAAGACTTCAACTAAAGATAGATAGATAAATTCTTTATTGTAAACACCAATTTCAAATAACATTAAATAAAAACAAAGCTTAAGTCTAAGTGTTACAAAGGGCGGCCTTATCGCTCAAAGCGATCTCTTCCAAAGCAGGTGTCTAGAATCTTGCTAGTGTTGAAAACTTTCTTATAGCAGCCGTTGTGGAGCGCTATGGTGGGTCTTCAATTATGCAGCCGACCGTACATACGACCCTCAATTTTGTTTACTTTCTTACCCTAAGTGGATCTTATTGCACTTTATTCTCTGCCACTTGCTGTCAGATGACTGCTTGAGGCCTTAAAGGTCTTGTTGGACTTTATCTAATAATATTTTTCAGAATGTCCTAAGCGCTTGCTACCGTGATTTGACTGGATATGGCTCCACTCCGCCTGCTCCTGGCATCGCTGGTATGAACAGCCTAGCTGGTTTCAACGGTTTAGCTGGATTCAACGGCCTAGGTGCTTTCAACGGCCTAGCCGGTATCAATGGTCTGACTGGAATCAACGGCCTAGCCGATCCATATGGTGCCGCGTATGGCGGGAGCGGTATGGGCAACGTAGCTATTGCTGGTGAATTGCCCGTTGCTGGGGCTACCGCTGTTGCTGGCCAGGTGCCCATCATCGGTGCTGTAGAGTTCAGGGGACCTGTTCGAGCTGCTGGCACAGTTATAATTGCTGGCAGGTGCGGATGCGGCTGTTCTGCCCCAGCTGCTTATGTCTGCTAAAAAAAACTTTTATGCCTTTTTAACGGGACATGAAAATAAAAACTGAATTTGAATTAAAAAAAAATTAATAAAAAAGATATTTTTCTATACCAATATTCTTAAGAGGAGAAATTTGATTGCTTGTTTGTTTGTTTAAATTGAATAGGCTCTGAAACTACTGGACCGATTTTGATGAAACTTGGTATGAGTATGCATTGATTCATTGGGAGTAGCATGTTTTACTTTCTATCCCGATATTCCCACGGGATCGGGAGTTACGCAGGTGAAACCGCGGAGCGCTGCTAATATTTTAATAAGTGGAGAGATTCCTTGATTATTTTTGAAAACTTTTTTAATAGTTTTGTAGTCATAATAATTAAGACACATTTACCCAATTTTAATGGCTTATCTGTTAAAAAGATAACAGAAAAGTTGCAAAATTATTTACATACTTTTTTTCATTGAAAATTAAATAGTACTATCAACACGTATTTTTAATCATGATTGCAATACTTTCTCCGTTTTTAGTATAAAAAAGCAAGTTTGATACATAATTTCGTATTCAGTTTTTAATCGAATATTAAACAATATGTCTTCTTTTGCTTTTATCCTCCTTTGCGTCCAGGCTTGCCTGATCCAAGTAAGTTGATAAAAGAAAAACATTTATTTACCATAAATTAACACTAAATACATAATAAATACTTTACTTCTTATAAAAATACATTTGTTGCCCTCACCCCTAGTCCAGGGGGAACGATGAGAGTGAAAAAGTTATTGCCCGTTGAGAGTAGGGGATCCGTTAGGGGAGACGTTAAGCGTCAACAACATAGTCTAATTATCAATAAAAATGCTATTTGTTGAAAATTTGAGCATGGTCTAATAAAATTATTTGTAGGAAATCTTTAATACAGCAATAATTGGTAATTATTTTCTTTGTTTTTTTCAGAATGTATTCAGCCAATGTGGTTGTGCTGGATCCTTGGGTCTTGGCTACGGCGCTAACCTAGCCACCCCAGGCGTCGCTGCCCCATGGGGTCTTGGCGCCGGACTCGCCACTGCCAGTCCTTATGGACTCGCCGGCGCCAGCCCCTACGGACTCGCCGGCGCTGCCAGCCCTTACGGACTTGCTGGTGCCTACGGCTCAGCTGGACTAGCCAGCCCTTATGGCCTGGGTGCCGGTTCAGCCTACGGCGGCAGCGGTGCCGGTAACGTGGCTGTAGCCGGTGAGCTGCCAGTAGGTGGCGCTACTTCCGTTGCTGGTCAGGTCCCCATCATCGGTGCTGTTGAGTACGCTGGTTGCGTGCCTGCTGCTGGAGCCGTCACCATCCAAGGAAACTGCGCTTGCGGTTGCAATGGAGCTTATTATTATTGAGACTTTTCGAAGATTTAATAAATAATTACTATTTTTAAAATATTTTTTTTTTTTAGACTTATATTCTTTTTTAAGTTTTATAGATGTATAATCTATACATATCTATACATATAATAAATCTGTAGACATCAAAAAATCTGTAATTGAAAGATATCCAGAAAAAAATACACAGGTCGCCTTAAAATCGTTAGCTGAACACGATAGGGTAGTTTTTAGAATTTTTGTCTGTTTGTCTGTTTGTCTGTTTGTCTGTCTGTTTGTTTGTTTGAACCAGGTAATCTCATAAACTACAGAACAGATTTTAACAAGGTCCACACGAATATGTTCAGAATATATCAGAATAACATTTAGGCTATTTTTTAATTTAACTTTAATACAATAATTAAGATATTTGATAAAAAAAACATTTAAAAAATGTGAAATCGAAATATTTTTCCGTGGTAAAACGTAATCGAACGTCAGAAGGGAACAGTACCCTTACCGCGGGTTTTTTACGTATTCAATTAAAGATACTATATTGAGTATTCACTATGAAACTTCCTTAAAATCAACTTACTAGGTCCACCCGTCTCTGACAATATCGGTAGTGACACACCGACAGACAAACGGACAAAAGAGTGATGGAAAAAGGGTTTCTTTTTTTCGAGTTCTTCAAAAAGTCATGGTAGGAGTGCAGTACATGCCTCCGTTCAAGATGACAGCTGACATAGAACCAAGTTTTTTTTTTTCATTCGGTCTTCGACCAAATATTTGGCTACCAAATAGTTTGCATTTAATACTACCTACATGAAACTGAAAATAAGGTTAGTACAAAGAGGTACTACTACATAATATTACCGATCTCCTTACACTTCTATCGCGCTTATCTCTAATTAAATACTTTGAATTATGAGTTCAAGTCGCGAAAACCTTGGAAAATAAAAACAAAAAAAAGAATTTTCCAAATCGGTCCAAGCGTTTACGAGTGATCAGCGAACATACATAAAAAATATATACGCGAATTGAGAACCTCCTCCTTTGAAGTCCGTTAAAAAATAGATAGGTATTTGTAAAAATCGATTTATCATTTTGTTTTTCCCAAAATTACGTATCCCTGCCAGCTACCTAATAAAAAAAATGGACAATTTGGTCAAGAATTCAGAAAATTGCGTGGTATGTTATGTGTTATGTTATGTTTTTTGCGCTGTGATTTTAGACCCGATGAATAAATAATGCCCTTACGCTTTATAGGTTTTGTATGAGGGCATTATTTGTTCTTTTCGATGGGCATGGTACTCAAAGTGAACCGGGCACTTTTGATAAATCATGGAACATCACGTTTCTTCAATACCCTGTATCCAAGACGCTTTAGAGGTTTGGTGCTTTTTATTATTTGTTTTTTTTTTGATGCCCTTTATCAATAGGTATGACTCTCAAAGGGCGCCGTGCACTTTTGTTAAATCATAGGACATGACGTTCCTTCAAATACCCCGCTTCCGAGACACTTTAGTGTTTTATGTAAAAGCATTTTTGTTTAACGTAATAAATGCTGTCAATATGTAAGGATCTCAATGTGCATCGCGTTATTTTATGTAAAAGTATTTGTTCTGTCCAATGGCCTTTCTTTTTACTCATTAATATTAATATTTGAAAATAAGAATAATATAAAATATTATTTGCACCACAATAGATTATTATTTGCAGGATGTTGGTGTTATAGTATAGAAGTATAGAAGAGGTTATAGTGTCGAATAGGAATTGGACTGAAATAAAAAAAATACTACCTACATAAGTGCCTTCGCTAAACATTTAAAAAAATATAGTTTAAAAACAATGTAACTACCTATTTTTAACCGACTTCAGAAAAAGGAGGAGGTTCTCAATTCGTCGCACATATATATTTTTTTATGTATGTTCGCCGATTACTCAAAGATGCCTGGACCGATTTGGAAAACTCTTTTTTTGATTGAAAGGGGATAACTCACAGGTGGTCCCATAAAAATTGGATGAAGATCTGATGAGGATCGGAGTGAGGAACAGAATTGCACCTCAAGAGTGCAACAAATTGCTCGGTTTTTGATTTCCACTAATAGAATCGGGCCATAAATGAATAATTACGGATAAATGGAACATCTGAAACCACCTTCTCATCAGAAAACTCTTCAATCGGTTATACATTTTACAATTTGAAGAATTTAGTCGCCAGACTAGGTTTGTGTGAATGTTGATAGAGAACCATATCTTAAATAAGATCCGATGAGGATCTTCGAAGTGATGAACAGAATTGTACCTCGAGAGTGCAGCAAATTGCTCATTTTTCGATTTCCACCAGTAGAATTGGCCCATAAACTAATAGTTACCGATAAATGGAATATCTGAAACCACCTTCTCATCACCAAACCTCAATGGGTTACTATTAGGTACAGGTTGCAATTTGAATAAATAGTCACTTTCGCCTCATGGTGTAGAATTTTCAGTGAAAGAAGCACTAAAATTTTAAAAACCGTCTTCAAAAAAATTTGAAAACAAAAACTAAAAAAACCTGAAAACAAAATCTAAAAAAAAAACCTGAACCATGTGACACTATGTTTTCTATATACCTCTCAACATTCAATCCAACCCAGTCCGACTTCCAAGTAGGTTTCTGCTGTCTTAGTGACCCGAAATGGATTATTTTTCACTTTTTGGTTTTTTTTTCAGGTTTTAAATTTTTGTTATTATAACTTACACCGAACGATAAATAGTATTCATGCGGGAAAATTAGGCATTCTAAATAAACCAAAACCACATCGCGAACGAAGTCGCGGGCAACAGCTAGTTACCTATAAAATAGGTAGGGATCTTCTTAGGTTGGTAGTTAGCTGTAATTTGATATACCTCTAGAATCATTCATCATCATCTTCCTGCCCTTATCCCAATTTATTTGGGGTCGGCGCAGTATGTCGTCTTCTTCCATTCACTCCTATTAGTCGTCATCTCATCGTTAACATTCATCTCTCTCATGTCATGTCTCAAGCAGTCCATCCATCTTTTCTTAGGTCGTCCTCTTCCTCTCCACCCTCTACATTCATACTCATCACTCTTCTAGTTACATGCGTCTCTTCTCATCAACCTCTAGAATCATTATGAAAAATAATATGAGTAATTCTACCTTTTAGCAAATACTAGCTTTTGCCCGCGACTTCGTCCGCGTAGAAGTCGAAAATGGTTCTAAGAGAATTTTTGATTGGTTTAACTCTAATATTTTTCCTTGGGTTTTAAAATTACCAAAATCGGTAGGTTAGCTTAAATATTCTTTTATATAGGTATGTAGTTTGTATTTTACATGTTTTCTTCAGGATAAAAAAGTTTGCACGATTAATGTCAAAAAATAAAAATGTTCAAGTGCTTAATAATACCCAACTATGGAATCGCCCAATCGAGAAAACGTCTAAGTATATTGAAAAGGCCAACTAGAAAAATGACCAGATACAGAAAAGGTTCCCTAGAAAACTAACCAAGAATAGAAATAACCAACCAGAAAAATGACCAACTAAAGAGACGTCCAAGATAATACAATAAAAACTTTGAAAACCAATTGAAACCTGGTTTTCACTATTAGATCACTAACAGAGGTCTTTTTTCAAAGAAGATCTAAAGCCAATTAGTAGGACCTGAGTAATCAACGAAAAACTGCAGCCGCTCGAGAAAACCCCGGCCGCCCGCCTGTAACGACACGAACGCGTCCCACCAAACACACAGACTACATAATAGACAATAGTGTAGAATAATTTTTATCCCGATATTCCCACGGGATCAAGACTTACAAATACAGGATATAAAGGAATTATAAAAAAATATTGGTGTTTTTTCTTATCAAGCACTACAACAGCATCTAAGTAAGAAATAAAGACCAATATATTTTTTTTTATCACAGTTGCTCATAAAGTGGATCTTATTCAACGGCTTTTAGGCTCATAATCCAACATATTATGCACGCGTGCGTTTTAGATTTGTTAACTAGTGCTGTAAAGTTATCCCGATAAGTTAAATACGTATCTTACTGCTAATTACATGTTAGGTAGGTGAAACATTCTTAATTTATCTGGGTTATACTGTTTTGATGTATAAAAAAGGTAGATACCAAAGAGTTTTTTAGCTAGCAAAAATGGTTGTCTCTAAAGTCGGTTTACGAACGAAAATTTTACGTGATAATGACTTAGAAAACGATTAAAAATTGAGTTGTTTATTTTTTGTTTTTTCTTTACTTAAATATATTGTTTTTCCGTACCATTGTATTTTGTTCTTAACCCCCGACGCAAAACAAATAGAAAAAAACCCTAAAAAATTTGTATGTCAGACGAGGCTGTATAGGTTAAAAGTCTTTTGCCTGGCCTTTCCGGAGCACAATTAACAAAAAAATATTGCCTTAAAAAAATGTAAACATAGACTTATCACAAATATTTTGTTAATTATTATTTTGTTTTCTTTTCTAGTCTTTTCTTTTATTCGCAACTGTGTTAAAAAACGTCGTACGATATACGTGTGGAATTGATCTTTGCATCTTGGCTTCTTATGACACGCTCGCTACCGCTCGCGCGTCATAAACCGCCTCTATGCAAAGATCAATTTACCACACTTATATCGTAATGTACTATTTTATCACAGTTGCTCATAAAGTGGATCTTATTCAACGGCTTTTAGGCTCATAATCCAACATATTATGCACGCGTGCGTTTTAGATTTGTTAACTAGTGCTGTAAAGTTATCCCGAAAAGGTAGGTACCAAAGAGTTTATAACTAGCAAAAATGGTTGTCTCTAAAGTCGGTTTACGAACGAAAATTTTACGTGATAATGACTTAGAAAACGATTAAAAATTGAGTTGTTTATTTTTTGTTTTTTCTTTACTTAAATATATTGTTTTTCCGTACCATTGTATTTTGTTCTTAACCCCCGACGCAAAAACAAATAGAAAAACCCTAAAAAATAATGTATGTCACACGAGGATCTATAGGTAAAAATCTTTAGCCTGGCCTTTCCGGAGCATAATTAACAAAAAAATATTGCCTTAAAAAATGTAAACATAAAGTTATCACAAATATTTTGTTAATTATTATTTTGTTTTCTTTTCAAGTCTTTTCTTTTATTCGCAACTGTGATAAAAAACGTCGTACGATATACGTGTGGAATTGATATTTGCATCTTGGCTTCTATAACACGCTCGCTGCCGCTCGCGCGTCATAAACCGCCTCTATGCAAAGATCAATTTACCACACTTATATCGTAATGTACTATTATAATTCCTCAAATTCCTGCGATTTCTGACCACTCTGCGTGGAATGCATCCAGACCGTGGATCTTCTTCTTCTCGTATAGTGGTGAGACTCACCTATTGTTAGAGTTTTCAGATCGCCCTAAGGCCTCTAACTTGACCTAACGACTGCTACTAGAGGTAGCAACCAAATCGCCCTAAGGCCTCTAACTTGACCTAACGACTGCTACTAGAGGTAGCAACCAAATCGCCCTAAGGCCTCTAACTTGACCTTACGACTGCTACTAGAGGTAGCAACCAAATCGCCCTAAGGCCTCTAACTTGACCTAACGACTGCTACTAGAGGTAGCAACCAAATCGCCCTAAGGCCTCTAACTTGACCTAACGACTGCTACTAGAGGGGGCTCACGAAAACACATTTTTGCCACACTACTAATTGGTCACCCATCCAAGTGATGACCGTGCCAGACGTCGCTTAATCCTCACGACCGTAAACGATCAGCGAGCTTCGCTTAGCTGTGAGCCTCATCAAAACTCTGATTACCAATCAGGATTTAGGCGGGTAAAATCATGCTGAGCAGCTTGTCATTATTAAGTATTAGTACATTACGATATAAGTGTGGTAAATGGATCTTTGCATAGTGATAAGTCTATGTTTACATTTTTTTAAGGCAATATTTTTTTGTTAATTATGCTCCGGAAAGGCCAGGCTAAAGGCTTTTAACCTATATAGCCTTGTCTGACATACAATTTTTTTTAGGGTTTTTTTCTATTTGTTTTTGCGTCGGGGGTTAAGAACAAAATACAATGGTACGGAAAAACAATACATTTAAGTAAAGAAAAAACAAAAAATAAACATAACTCAATTTTTAATCGTTTTCTAAGTCATTATCACGTAAAATTTTCGTTCGTAAACCGACTTTAGAGACAACCATTTTTGCTAGCTAAAATACTCTTTAGTACCTACCTTTTTTATACATCAAAACAGTTAAACCCAGATAAATTAAGAATGTTTCACCTACCTAATATGTAATTAGCAGTAAGAAACGTATATAACTTATCGGGATAACTTTATAGCACTAGGTTGATAATGTAAAACGCACGCGTGCGTAATACGTTGGATTATGAGCCTTACCCCCGAATACTGAAACGCTACTTAACTTTAAGTGGCGTTTAAATTGACGTTAAGTGTATGCTTTCTATTGAAGCTTACACTTAAATTTCAATTTAAACGCCACTTAAGATTAAGTAGCCTTTCAGTATTCGGGCGTAAAAGCCGTTGAATAAGATCCACTTTATGAGCAACTGTGATAAAATAGTACATTACGATATAAGTGTGGTAAATTGATCTTTGCATAGAGGCGGTTTATGACGCGCGAGCGGCAGCGAGCGTGTTATAGAAGCCAAGATGCAAATATCAATTCCACACGTATATCGTACGACGTTTTTTATCACAGTTGCGAATAAAAGAAAAGACTTTAAAAGAAAACAAAATAATATTTAACAAAATATTTGTGATAACTCTATGTTTACATTTTTTTAAGGCATTATTTTTTTGTTAATTATGCTCCGGAAAGGCCAGGCTAAAGACTTTTAACCTATACATCCTCGTGTGACATACATTATTTTTTAGGGTTTTTCTATTTGTTTTTGCGTCGGGGGTTAAGAACAAAATACAATGGTACGGAAAAACAATATATTTAAGTAAAGAAAAAACAAAAAATAAACAACTCAATCGTTTTCTAAGTCATTATCACGTAAAATTTTCGTTTGTAAACCGACTTTAGAGACAACCATTTTTGCTAGCTAAAAAACTCTTTGGTACCTACCTTTTCGGGATAACTTTACAGCACTAGTTAACAAATCTAAAACGCACGCGTGCATAATATGTTGGATTATGAGCCTAAAAGCCGTTGAATAAGATCCACTTTATGAGCAACTGTGATAAAAAAAATATTGTGTATATTTGTTACTTCTGCACTCGAAATCTAAATGAACCAATTATGAAACTTACGAGTCCTAGAATATTCTTGGAAGATAAACACAGCTATAGTAAAGATTAAATAAAAAGGTACTAGCAGCATCTTAATAATACTAAAATTGTAAGAAAATGCGTGTATGTATGTTTGTGTTGTGTATGTTTGTTACTTTTTCACGCAAAAACTGCAGAAATTGTATGTATTTAGATAGCTGGAGATCTGAAATACACATAGACTTCTTTTTATCCCGATACTAGCAGCGCTCCGCGGTTTCACCCCCGTAACTTCTGATTCCGTGGGAATTTCGGGATAAAAAGTAGCCTATAGCCTTCCTCGATAAATGGACTATCCAAAACAAAAAGATTTTTTCAATTCGAACTAGTAGTTCCTAAGATTAGCGCGTTCAAACAAACAAACAAACTCTTCAGCTTTATAATATTAAGTATAGATGTGCAGGGACATAAGCGGGTGAAACCGCAGTGCTCAACCTACTTTGCTACTAAAATTGTATGTATATGTTTATTATCTACTCCTTCGCGCAAAAATTACTAGATCATTTGTAATGAGACTTGATAGGTGATTAGCTGAAGTTCTGAAATCTCTGAAATGCTTTGTCCTGACTGACAGACAGATCAACGCACAGCCGAAACCGCTGATCGTAGAGACCTGAAACTTGGAGGGATACCTCGACTTTCATTCTGAAGGTCGTGGGTTCGAATCCCGGCCGGCTGTGCACCTATGGATTTTTCTTAAGAAAAATTTTTGTGCGCTAATTGACATTGCTCTTACGGTGAAGGAAAACATCGTGATGAAACCCGCGGCTTAGTTGCATCCAGAAGTATTGACAAGTTCTCTCCTCTGGACATAGTCGACTAAGCTGAGAGAGTAGTAGGTGCTGGGCAAGCCTACTTCAACCTCACGCAAAAAGGACCTAATTAAAAAAGGTCCAATGGCGGAAAACAGCCTGTATACAAGTACAAGTACAACACATATTTCTTATCCTGATATTCCCTGGGGTAGAACTTACACAGCAAAAATGAAGTAATATAATTAAAAATTCGACGGGCATAAAGTGATAAACAAAAATAAACAATAAGCCTTAGGAAAAGCATTAGAATTATCTATATTTCACAACAAACAGTCCTTCATTACCATGTGTTTCTTAATAATGATAAGTGGCAGAAAGTAGTATATAAAAGAAAGGTCAAACTTGGTGACATTCATTGTAGTTCGAAGAATTGAAGAATCATGTTCAGCAAAATCGTCCTGGTTGCCTGCGTGGCGCAGGTAAAGTCTGGATATTTTATAATTATAATCGATCGCCTTTTATTCCTATTAATTATGGCTTTGCACGGCTTGTGCATTTAGCCAGTGTCAAGTTATATTTTGCATCAATTTATGACCCGATTTTTCATAAATCGGGCCTAAAGTGTTTCAAAACAGTCAAAGTCGTCGTAGTCCGTCAAGTCAGGGGCTATAGTAAAGCGGTGGCAAGTTTGTGCACTTTCACAGAACTAAATTGAATAACATTCCACCAGAATTATACAATTCATCTCGGGTTACAACTAAGTTTCATAAAAATAAAACTGAAGCACGACATGTTGTTAACTCGTTCCCGCCAAAACTCCGATCGCCTTTGACGACCCGGTTGGCACAATGGTCACCGTGCCGGACTACCAAACACAGGGTTAAGGGTTCGATTTCAGACTCAGACAAGTATTTATGTATATTTGTCTGTGGTCTGGGTTGTTTCTATTTATAAGTATATATTTACAAAAGAAAAGTATATCTGTTGTCTAGCACCCATAACACAAGTCTGGAACTTAGCTTGGGGCTAGATGGCGATGTGTGGAATGTCCTGCAATATTTATTTATTGTGTTAACCACTTAGATGAGTGAGTAGTTTGACATCAAGGAAATTTATTATTTTTGGACCAGAAACTTTGATGAAACTTTACCTTGGTCTTGGCTGAATTTCATAATGCAGATAGAGATAATTATATATATTTTTTTTTTTTTTTTTATATTTCTGGACATTCCACACATCGCCATCTAGCCCCAAGCTAAGTAACTAGACTTGTGTTATGGGTGCTAGATAACGGATATACTACTTATATACTTTTCTTTTGTAAATATATACTTATAATACATAGAAACAACCAGACCACAGACAAATATCTAAGCATAAATACTTGTCTGAGGCGGGAATCGAACCCGCAACCCTGTGTTTGGCAGTCCGGCATGGTGACCATTGTGCCAACTGGGTCGTCTTTTGTTTTTGCCGGTTTGGTGTGCCCAGTAGATTTGCCCAGAACCTATACCGGGATAGGTTCTGGGCAAATCTACTCCATCTCATAAACCTCATAATGTTGCTGACGCTATTTAATTATCTAGATCAGAAATTATTACAGTTCCTCAGTCTTCCATCCCATCATAATAGCACTAATCATTTTCTCTACTAGTTTATCAATAGTTCTATCCAAACAGGAGGTTGTCCTTGGCTGACTTTTAAGTGTAGACAGGGATAATCACCGGTTTAGTATCCACATCATTTTGTTATTGTAAAGGGCCTCTACATGTTGGCCTCGGCCATTATGGACTTAACGAAAATCACTGATAAACTAATTGTTTTTTGAAAATATTTTTTAAGAAAAAAAGCGTCTTCAAATATCGCAACTGATACGAGATTGGAACTCGCATCCCTTGAATACCGTTCAAGTGCGCTTTCCAATTCCGCCACTCAATCAAGTACCGTCATAGTTGATTTTAAGAATCGCATTAACCTCTTATAATTGTTTAATTGTATTTTTAACTGTTTCTAGATCGCATACAGTGCCTGTATTGGCAATGGCCTCGCTTCCCCGTGGATAGCCGAGTCTGGTTGCGGCTGCAACAACGGTCTGATTGGTAACGGTTTGATCGGCAACGGTCTGATCGGTAACGGTCTCATCGGTAACGGTCTGGGCTGGAACGGTCTGGCCGGTGCAGGCGTCGCAGGCGCTGCCAACGGTCTCGGCTACCCCAGCATTGTAGCTTCCGGTCTCTCTGGCGCCGTGACATCGACCGGCGGCGGGCTCCCCGTCTCCAGTGGCTCCCCCATCGCCCCCGTGGGTGTCTCCGTGCTGTCTGAGAACGCATACGAGGGTACTCTGTCCGTCGGCGGCAACCTGCCGTTCCTGGGTACCGTCGGTCTCGAAGGCGTGCTCCCCACTGCCGGTGCTGGTGCTGTGTCCTACGGCTGCGGTGACGGCGCTGTCGGCATCGCTGCTGAGGGTCCCATCGCCACCGGCATCACCGGCCCCGGAGTGTACGGACCTGGGCCGGCCGCTCTCGGCAACAGCATCTCCGCGGGTCCCTTCGGTGCCGCCGCTAACTACGGCGCGGGCGCGTACGGTCCTTACGCTGGCGTCGCTGGAGTCGGATCTCTAGGCTACAACGGTATCAACGGTATCGGTGCCGGTATCAACGGTATCGGTGCCGGTATCAACGTTATCGGTGCCGGTATCAACGGTATCGGTGCCGGTATCTCCGGATACGGTATCGGTAACGGATGTGGATGTGGTGCTGTCTACTAAATACCTCAAAATGAAAAATATACTCAGATTTCACACAAATCTTCTGTCTTTTGTCTATCCCTATGACCTACTCTACAATATTAATGAATACTAACTTTACTCGCTATAATATCTTTAGGCAACTTTTAAATTAGGTACCTACTTATCACCGAAGGTCGTCACGCATTGGGCGCCGGAAGACGAACCCCGTAAACGATGACGTGACGACCTCGAAGCATTTGACACAGACTGGCTCAACCTAGCCCAGGACTGAACTGCTTGGAAAGATGTCAGGCCTTTAACCAACAGTGGAACAATATAGGCTAACAAAAAATAGGGTATTCTTCTAATATTGTAAATGTACAGGATGGCCTCTATCTATCTATTAGTGGACTGTATTATTTGAACTATTTGTTTGGCCACCTCTGTACTCTTGATGGGGCTGGGGTTGTTGAAGCAAATACTTGAGAACTGTTATAACTTCTATTTATTTTCTATTCTTGAAGTACACTGGAACACTGCAAATTGTTTACAATATGGCTCTACTTAACAAGGAAAAATTGTCCCGCAAAAGGTTACTGATCGGGGAAGCTCAACACACTATTTGAGCCAATAGGGAAAGAGAAGGGTACGGAATGTAGCCTTCTCTTTCCCTCTTGAGGACAAAGTCCACCAACGGTCATTGTGATATTGGTTTCTCTTTCATCACGTTGGTGTCTCTTTCACTATATAACAAACAAAATAAAATCTTAATCTAACAATATATCTATAACTATTTAAAACTATTTAAAACTATCTTATTTCTAATTGTGCTGCACAGTAAATATGTAAGTTTGTGTGTTGGTCTGTGTGTTTGTTACTCCTTCATGCAGAAACTATTGAACCGATCGCCATCAAACTTGGTATATGTAAATAGCTGGATACCAGGATTAACAAACGGGCTTCAACAAAAGCAACAATTTAGGAGTCAAAGTAGCCAATTTCTTGCATATTTTTAAACTTATGTGATTCAAATTTACTGTAACGGGTTGCGACCTCTATTGAATAGTTAATTTTAAAATAACAACAATTTAGCGTTTGTATGGTGCGTCATGCGTGGTTGCATTCCAGACAAAAACTCAACCGTAGATATGCAGTAAAAGCCTTGTGGGGCTCAGTTGCAACTGAAAAAACAATAAGGATAATTAACAATAGTACACAAAGGTGACGACTAGGCCTATTGTATCAGTTCAATGACACGTTTAGGGCGAAATATGGAGTTAGCATCAGGCATTATTCAAAAACGAGGTTTAAGGATAGTCCGAGATGTGGATTTAAACTTTAGATTTAGTTACAGATCTACTCTTTAATATATAGGGATAGTGTCTAGACTATAGTTCCCTATATAATCTATAGGGAAAGTGTTTAGACTATGGTTCCCTATATATAATCTATAGGGATAGTGTTTAGACTATAGTTCCCTATATAAACTATAGGGATACTGTTTAGACTATAGTTAACGAGTAAATCTGTGTCTAAATCTAAGGTTTAAATACACATTTCGGACTATTCTTAAACCTTGTTTTGGAATTTTGTGAGTTTGAGTTGAGTTTGCGACGATTCGATGCTAAGCAGCGGATTGTCTAAAGCTGATGTCGTCGTAAATGCAAGTGGTCTAAACTTCAATTTCGTCTAAATAGAATTCGTCTAAATAGGGGGGTAGTCTAAACAAGGACTGTCAAGATATTGTAGCATCTCGAATTACCGATTGTTTTCACACAATAAAAAATGTGATGTGACTTATGTTACTAATGAGTAGATTTTGATCTTGGGGGTGTTTTTTAAAATTACTTGAAAGAGATAAGAGAGGTCTTTATCCAGCAGTGGGACAAACCAGGCCTGATAAAAAAGTACCCGGAATGCCTGTGCCGGATTAAGCTGTGCGTCAATCAATCTATCTATATATATAAAAATCAATTGCTGTTCGTTAGTCTCACTAAAACTCGAGAACGGCTGAACGGATTTATCTTATCTTGGTCTTGAATTATTCGTGGAGGTCTAGGGAAGGTTTAAAAGGTGAGAAAATATTCCCACGGGATCGGGACTTACGCGGGTGAAACCGCGGGGCGCAGCTAGTAATCGATAAAATATGTACGTTTTTTATCCTACTACTATTTTGTAATAGTAAATTATGAAGTATTTGAGGTAATTTGAGGAAATTCCCTGGGGAAGTATAGGGGATCCGCGAAGCGCTTCTATCTAATTTTAAATTAGCGCCCGTCGTCTCCCCTAGTCAAGGGGGCCCGACGGGCGTGAAAAGGTTTTCTAAAGGGGGACCTTCGAAGAACTGATGGGTGTGAATCTATTTACCCGACTACGGCGACGCCAAAAAGGGAGGGTTATGCGTTTGACCTGTATCTATGATTCCCGGAGATAATTGTATAGGATGGTAGATTTCATCAAGCCCTTTCATTTACCAAAACAGGAGCTCTAGCAACTACCAGGGATCTGTAGTTCCAGAATTAATTTAATATGATTGACATTTAATTTTAATAAGTAGGTACTAATATCGTAAAACGGAATGAATTTATTGTTTGTTTGTTTGTCATCAAAAGCGGTTTATAGATGTTAGAAATCCAAGGCTTCAGAGTTCAAGCTTCTAGTCGGGCGTTTCTTTTTCATCAAAACAAAACAAAAACTTAAAAGACAAAATAACTTTATTTACAAATAAAACAAGTAACAAATATCTACACAGTATTACAAATACCGCCAATAGGCAGCGCTGGAGCATTTAACAAAGGGGCAGAAGAGCCAATCAACGGGGCACCAGCGCCAACTAAACCTGGCGCGTAATTCCCATATGGGGCTAAGTTGCCAGCCAAGTTGCCAGCCGCCCCAACAATACCTGTCGCAATTGGGCCTTCACTTGCGATCCCTACGGCAGAGTTCCCACATCCATGGTTCACTGCACCAGCTCCTTGACTTGGTAACACTCCTTCTAAAGCTATTGTGCCGAGAAAGGGCAGGATACCCCCAACGTTTAAAGGACCTTCGAAAGAATTTTCTGATACTATTGTGATGCCAGTTGGGGCGATCGGAGAATAGCTGCTTACTGGGAATCCGCCTCCGGACGAGGTTGAGCCGTAGCCATTTTGAGCGTAGGGGCCAGCTGGGGCGTAGGGGCCAGCTGGGCCGTATGCCCCTGGGGCGAAAGATGGGGCAATCGTGCCAGGAACGGGGCCGATTGGGGCACGGCCAATGCAGTTACATACAATATACTGCAACGAAAATAAGATATTTAGTAGACAATAGTAAAAACTTTTTAAATTAAATCAGGTAGAAAAAGTTTATTGAAAATCAGTCTATTTGATTGTGAGATTCAATTCCAAATAATTTACTTTGATGTTGCCTGTAATCCGCAGTTGGAAAAAATCTTTAAATATTTAATTTAAATAAATGGTTTTAAGACAAAAAAATATAATAAAGTTTATAACTGTGAAAAAATAATATGCCAAGTTTTTAAATTCAGTTTTACCTGTACAAAAACAGCTTGTGCAAAGACTGCAAATATAATTTTCTTCGCCATTTTTTCTATTTTGTTTTCGTGTGTTCAACAAAAAAGTTAACTCAAAAATGAATCTTTTATATCTTTTTTAATCATTTTATAGTCCGCAATATTTAAACAGCAATACAAAAATTTCGAAAAAGTTGATAAATAATTACAAAAATATGTTACAATTTTTATCGAACTTTCTTTTTTATTTCGTAATTTTTTGTTATTAGTGTAGTAGGACAGTTACATATTAATGATATTTCGTAATTATTTAGATAATTTATTTACTTACTTACATTGAATTCGATTAGAATTTTTGCTTAATTATTACTATAGTTTTATAGCCCCATCTAATTAATTTCACACAAGACCCAATTTTGATTTATTCTCTGTAAATTTATTTCCGGTAAGCGCAGCGCGGGACGGCCTCCGACTAGATAGATAGATAGATAGATAAACACTTAAAAATGATTACATATAACAAAATTAAAATTAATTCTAACTTAAGTAACTACCTATATGCTAAAAGAAAATTCATATTTAATACCTTACAATATGGCACAATGGGCGGCCTTATCGCTAAAAGCGATCTCTTCCAGGCAACCTTTGGATGGACAAGAATTAAGGAAGGGGATGGGTGGCTAGATGAACGGACGACTTAATTAAGGTCGCGGGAAGTCGTTGGACGCAGAGAGCATGCGACCGATCGCTCTGGAAGTCTTTGGGGGAGGCCTATGTTCAGCAGTGGACGTCCTGTGGCTGATATATGATGAAATTTATTTTGGTTTCCTTAAATTGAGGATTTTAATAAATACAAAATAATATAGGTAGGTACTTAATTTAATAACATGCACATCATCACTATAGAAACTTAAAAAAAGTCGGAGATCCCTTTAAGAACAACCTTCATCGAGCTGTTTAATGGATGAGAAATATTTTATATCAAATTAAATCCTACTAATATTATAAATGTGAAAGTTTGTGTGTGTGTGTATGTGTGTGTGTGTGTTTGTTACTCCTTCACGCTAAAACTACTGAACCAATTGCAATGAAATTCGGTATGTAGATAGCTAGAGGCCTGGATTAACATATAGGCTACTTTTTATCCCGATATTCCCACGGGATCGGGACTTACGCGGGTAAAACCGCGGGGCGCAGCTAGTAGGTAAATATATTGCAAATGGGTTGTCTAAAAAGTTTCAGTCCAGAATATGACTAATTCACAATTAAAATTTTTGTTTTGTTTTTTAAACTCTTCACTGGTTTGTTTATGAGACAAATTCCATACCAATAGAAAGTATGAAGCCTTTAGAATATGCAAACGTTAGGTTGACTATTTTTTCCCATCACAACTCGTAGGTAGGCAGGTAAATCGATATTTGTCATTTGCACTGGTCTGGTTAATGAATTAAAGTTAAATTAAAATAAAGATTATGTATTTCATTGGTACGGAATTTGTCTAAAAACAAAAAAAAATAAACAGTCGTTCGTACCATATACATACACGTTAAGCGAACGCTCGGTCGAGCTACATGGTAGGCGGAGTGGGGTGTGTTAGGTTTTATTTTCGTTACGGAATTTCTTGTTTCGGTCGCCGCGCTCAAAGCCCGCGATAAAAGCTATGCAATAGCTTAAAATAATAATCACTCTGGACTGAAATTATTAAGCAACCCATTTGCAATACATGTATTGACCTATTTAATTTGATATAAAATACTTCCCATCCACGACCCAGTTGGCACAATGGTCACCATGCCGGACTGCCAAACACAGGGTTGCGGGTTCGATTCCCGCCTCAGACAAGTATTTATGCTTAGATATTTGTCTGTGGTCTGGTTGTTTCTATGTATTATAAATATATATTTACAAAAGAAAAGTATATAAGTAGTATATCCGTTATCTAGCACCCATAACACAAGTCTAGCTACTTAGCTTGGGGTTAGGTGGCGATGTGTGGAATGTCCTGAAATATTTATTTTACTTATTTGTTTGTTATCCAATAAACTCGATGAAGCTCGATGAAGGTCGTTCTTAAAGGGATCCCGTTCTATAATTTAGTTACCTACTACCAAAAAATTTGTAAGTAGGTATATAGATAAAATAAAAAAATGTTTAAAGATAGGTAGACAAAACATTGTATGAATTTTGTACAAAACACCAGAAAATTATTTTGAAAAGTTGGGTTAGGTAAACTTAGAAGATAAGACCGAGCGTCAGTGTGGCAAGGCCTAGGCTACCGACGATGGATAAAGCTTTTAGACTTAAGCTTTGTTTTTTAGGGTTCCGTATCAAAAGGGTAAAAACGGGACCCTATTATTTATTTAGACTTCGCTGTCCGTCCGTCTGTCTGTCACCAGTTTGTATAATTATTATGAACTATAATAGCTAGAGAGTTGACATTTTCACAGATGATGTATTTATTGTAAAAGAATGCAAATATTTCTTGAATATTACTTATTTTGAAGAATTTTAGGTTATTTTCATGTTTTTTTTCTTTATCCGTCAGCCGGTCTGCTCTGTAACCGAAATCTTTTGGCCTTCCTACCAATAGTTGCCAGTGTATTTTCATGTTTCGGTAATCTACTATTTTTAGGCTATATTTTTTTGTTAATTATACTCCCAAAAGGGCAGGCAAGTTGCTAACTCTATTAAAAAATCTTCGTTAATTTCATGACGTAGTTCGTCGTTTCATCGTCCAGACAAACGAAATATCGTTTACGTGACAAATCACGTTTTCTAATAACCCACGTGACGAAGCACGTTGCAATAAGCTACATTTCTTAAAATAGTATCGATATTTCTTGTAAACTTGTGGGCGTTATGACGCACTTAGTTATGCTTAAATTATACATATAGAAATGTAGTTAGGTTTCTGTACCAAAAGGGGACTAAGATTCCACTGTATGTCTGTCACCAGGCTGTATCTCATCCCTATATAATCTATAGGGATAGCTTTTAGACTATAGTTCCCTATAATATAGTCTATAGGGATAGTTTTAGACTATAATTCCCTATATAATCTATAGGGATAGTGTTTAGACTATAGTTCTCTATATAATCTATAGGGATAGTGTTTAGACTGTAGTTCCTTATATACTCTATGGGGATAATGTTTAGACTATAGTTCCTTAGATAATCTATGGGGCTAGTGTTTAGACTATAGTTCCTTATATACTCTATGGGGATAGTGTTTAGACTATAAGTTCCCTATATATGTAGTCTATTGGGATAGTTTTAGGCTATAGTTCCCTATATAATCCATAGGGATAGTGTTTAGACTATAGTTCCCTATATAATCTATAGGGATAGTGTTTAGACTATAATAAAAATAGTTTTAATAAATAGTGAAAATGAAAATAACCTAAAATTCTTAAATGACTAATCTTAAAGACATGCTCAGAAGATATTTACTTTTTTCTGTTTTCAGCGGCAACAGAAATACATCATCTGTGAAAATTTCAACTCTCTATCTATCATGGTTCATGAGGAGCAGCCTGGTTACAGCCAGATAGACAGACGGACAGCGAAGTCTTAGTTTTAGGGTCCCGTTTTTACCCGTTTGGTACGAAACCTTAAATAAATAAATATTACAGGACATTCCACACATCGCCATCTAGCCCCAAGATAAGTAACTAGACTTGTGCTATGGGTGCTAGACAACGGATATACTACTTATATACTTTTTTTTGTAAATAAATTATAATACATAGAAACAACCAGATCCCAGACAAATATCTAAGCATGAATACTTGTCTGAGACACTCCGGCATGATGACCATTGTGCCAACTAGGTCGTGGATTATAAAACGTAAGCAGGTTGTAGAAAACAAAAACAGTTTTAAAAATTAACAAATGATTTTATTTATCTAATTAAAAATTAACAACAATAAACAACTAATCCTGTAATTAGAATTAATAACGGATGTCCCTGCTGATGGCCCCGGGCTCCCGAGAGGGATGCACCCGGGAACATCGCATCGCTCGGATGATGACTGATGACTGTCCCAGCTGACGACACTGCCCCACAAATACTCGTAATGGTACAACGAGTATTTCCGTTACGAATGAGCGATGATGATGATCTAGGAAGTAGTGAGGGACCCACAGTTTGGGGTGTGCAGGGTAGTCGATATTTTTTAATTATTTTTTTTATTTAATAAAATCACACAAGAAAAATACAAAAAAAAAAGATTACATTATAAAGTTATAACTAAGGTAAGTCTAACCCTGTGAAGATTTTTCTGCCGACAGACCTCTAGGGAAAGGAAATAATATAGCGGAAGGTAATTAAAAGTGTACAAACTGTTTCAAAGAGGAAAGCAGTTATTGAATTATAAATATTATAATATACAGAAGGAATTACGCAACTTATATAAAAGTGAATACATACATCTGTACAAATATATAAATACACACACATATACATATATATACCTATACAAAATAATTAAATAAAAATACATACATATTATACATAAAACATACTTATATATAATATACCTAATATACACACAGGACAGATAATGCTCTTTTACTTTATTTTTAAAAGTTCTGAGAGACTCACTCGCTCGCACTAAAACTACAGCGTTACCGGATGGGGTAACCAGGGATAGTTTGTTTTCTTCCAAAAACTGTCTGTATAGATTTCCATTTTGAAATACGTAAGTAGATCATACTAATCCTACTAATATTATAAATGTGAAAGTTTGTGTATGGGTATGTATGGTTTTTACTCCTTCACACTAAAACTACTAAACCGATTGCAATGAAATTCGGTATGTAGATAACTGGAGACCCGGATTAACATATAGGCTACTTTTTATCCCGATATTTCCACAGGATCAGGACTTACGTGGGTTAAACAGCAGGGTGTAGCTAGTAATAGAATAAAAAACCGTTTTAATAATTAACAAATAATTTTATTTATCTTATGAATAATTAACAACAATTACCAACTAATCCTGTATTAGAATTAATAACAGCTGTCCCTGCTGACGGCACTGCCCCATCTACCGTCACTGCCCCATAAACCGGTATATACCCGCTGACTTTAATACTACCCCCAATCGGTATATCACCTCCTACAGTAATGTCACCGAACTGCAGTGATGGTACTATCTCAGTTACGAATGGGGTTATCTGGGAAGTAGTGACGGGGCTGCAGTTTGGGGTGGGTAGGGTAGTTGATGACACTACAGCGTTACCGGATGTAGTGACCGGGGTAGTGATGGCTTGGTTCGGGAAGTTGCCATTGAGTGGGAAGGATAGGGCTTCCTGTAAACATAGAAAATAATAATTAGTCTATGATAAATTTTAACCGACTTCAAAAAAGGAGGGGGTTAATTATTGTTTAGAGAGGTCTTTACGCAAAAACTACTGAAGCAATTGGGATGAAACTTGACATAAGCATTGCAGGATTTTTTACACAGCGCAATCCAGCTCCAAAAACAACTAGGCTTGTGTTTTGGTGACCTGATAACGAATAGAATACTATATACTTTTCTTTTGTAAAAACTTACAAAAACACCCGAATCAAAAACAAATATCTGTACATAAATATTTGTTTGAAGCGGGAATCGAACCCAAAACCTAATCCCCCTTATTCCAAAACGAGGTTTAAGGATAGTCTAAGATATGGATTTAAACATTAGATTTAGACACAGATTTACTCGTGAACTTTAGTCTAAACACTATCCCTATATAATCTTCAGGGATTGTGTTTAGACTGTATTTCCCTATATAATCTATAGGGATAGTGTTTACACTATAGTTCCCTATATAATCTATAGGGATAGTGTTTAGACTATAGTTCCCTATATAATCTATAGGGATAGTGTTTAGACTATAGTTCCCTATATAATCTATAGGGATAGTGTTTAGACTATAGTTCCCTATATAATCTATAGGGATAGTGTTTAGACTATAGTTCACGAGTAAATCTGTGTCTAAATCCACATCTTTAGTATTCTTTACATTCTTTTCTAAATCCACAGGTTTAAATCCACATCTCGGACTATCCTTAAACCTTGTTTTGGAATAAGGGGGTCTGTGTGCGTGGCAATTATAGTAAAACTAGCTGCGCTCCGCGGTTTCACCCGCGTAAGTCCCGATCCCGTGGGGATATCAAAATGAAAAGCAGCCTGTAGCCTTCCTCGATAAATGGACTATCCAACACAAAATGAATTTTTCAATTCGAACCGGTAGTTCCTGAGATTAGCGCGAACAACAAACAACCAAACTCTTCAGCTTTATAATATTAGTATAGATATGAAACTCACATTTATTAAAAAGCACAAAGCTAGGTATTTGAACATTTTGTATCCTTCTAATATTGTACTGAGTATGAAATTCTAATGACATTTCATATTTATACATATTTTATCGATTTAGTTGGTTTTTGTTATCAAATCATGTCAATTTTATATGAGTAATCATTTCACGTGACGGTTAATTAAGTAATTTAATGAAATAGCATTCTTTGTTGCAATTTGTAGGTATTTAGGTATGTCAGAGTGCTTGTGATTTTGAAATCTTGCAATATCTTTGTAGGTATGATTTATTTTTGACGTGATAATGCCTAATAAATTGATGAACACCAGCATTCACGCAAAAGTGTCACGTTCCGGTAACATGGTGCGTTCCATACCCGATGTGTGACGTCAATAATATCGGTCACCTGGGCTTGTGTTATGGTGACGAGTTACGAATAGAAGACTAATTTATAGTAAAAAAAATATAAAAAGGAAAAAACAACAGGATGTAACAATAAAAATCTAAATTTTTCATCGTTTTCTTAGGACGTTATCACGTAAAATTATCGTCCGTAAACCAACTTTACAGACAACCATTTGTTCTTTAGTCTCTACTAAGATTATAAAGAGGACAGATTTGATTGATCGCAGATTAATCGTAAGTTTGTTTGAATAGGCTCCGAAACTACTGGAATAATTTTGATGAAACTTAGTATGAAGATGCATTGATTGGGAGTGACATAGGCTTTTACTTTGTATCCCGATATTCCAACAGGATCGAGAGTTATTTCGAATGATATTGGCCTTTATATCAGCTAATTTAAATGATTTAATCAATACTATAATAATTCAGGATGCTGTAGAACCTAAGACATGTATTAGATGAAGAAGGCTTATCTCACAGCTTAGTCGACCGAGTTCAAAGAAAAGAACTGGTCGTCAGGAGTCAACTAAGCCGCGGGTTTAAAGTTTCTTCACAATGTTTTCCTTCATCTTAAGAGCAATTTTTAAGCGGACATTACATTTTACGTAAGAAAAATTCATCGGTACTCGTAGTTCGGAATGAACGGAACGGAAAGAAATTTGTAAAAAAAAGTCTTTAATTATGTATTTTTATTTACTAGCTGCGCCCCGCGGTTTTACCCGCGTAAGTCCCGATCCTGTGAAATATCGGGATAAAAATTAGCCTATAAGTTAATCCAAGTCTCCATCTATCTACATACCAAATTTCATTGCAATCGGTTCAGTAGTTTTAGCGTGAAGGAGTAACAAACATACATACACACACAAACTTTCACATTTATACTCGTAATATTAGTAGGAGTCTGTGTTATTACTTAAGCTTATACTTACTCAGTGCTAAAACATACACGAAGATTTGAGAACCCAGTAACTTAACATCCTTTTTTGAAGTCCGTTTATCACATAAGAGTTAGAATTCAAAAATGCTCAAACTCAAAAACAAAAAAAAGAATTGGGTTCGTATAATGATACAATACACTTCTTTCGAAACCAGTTTCATATAAAGAATTATTTTTACTTTGTAACTGGTTACGAAACTATGGTTGTGTAGACGGTCGAAAGGACTTATCTATACTTACATTGTTATGAAACTCCCGCAATCGGACAAAAACTTGTCGTAAGGGCTGTGAAATTGATAAAAATATAAATTTCATATTTTATCATTCTCAGCTGCCCCCCGCGGTATCACCCACGTAAGTCCCGATCCCGTGGGAATATCAGAATAAAAAGTAACCTATGTGTTAATCAGAGTCTCTAGCGATCTACTTACCGAGTTTCATCGCAATCGGTCTAGTAGTATTTGCGTGAAGGAGTAACAAACATTCATTCACATTTATAATATTAGTAGGATTTTGACATATTTGGTACTAGTAGCGCCCCGCGGTTTCACCCGCGTAAGTCCCGATCCCGAATATCGGGATAAAAAGGCACCTATGTGTTAATCCAGGTCTTCAGCTATCTACATACCGAGTTACATCGCAATCGGTTCAGTAGTTTTTGCGTGAAGTAGTAACAAACATACATACACACACAGAAACTTTCACATTTTAAATATTAGTGACATATCTATACTTCTATTATAAAGCTGAAGAGTTTGTTTGTTTGTTTGTTTGAATGCGCTAATCTCAGGAACTACTGGTTCGAATTCAAACAATCTTTTTGTGTTGGATAGTCCATTTATCGAGGAAGGCTATAGGCTACTTTTTATCCCGAAATTCTCACGGGATCAGGAGTTACGGGGGTGAAACCGCGGAGCGCTGCTAGTTTAGTATAAGTTAGTAAATTATAAACAAAACATGAAATCAATAAGCAACTAACTTTATCGTATAAAGTTAGGTTAAATGTTAAATAAAAATATAAATTTCATATTTTATCATTCTCAGCTGTGCCCCGCGGTATCACCCGCGTAAGTCCCGATCCTGTGGGAATGTCGAGATAAAAGCCTATGTGTTAATCTAGGTCTCTAGCTATCTACGTACCGAGTTTCATCGCAATCGGTTCAGTAGTTTTTGCTTGAAGGAGTAACAAACATACATACACACACAGAAACTTTCACATTTATAATATTGGTAGGATTTTGAAATCAATAAGCAACTGATTTTATCGTATAAAGTTAGGTTAAGTTACATGAAATCAATGAGGATTTTCAACTCTATAGCATTACAAATATGATTCTAATTAGCTTGTATTTGTACTTAGGTCATAAAATTAGGTAATTACGTAGGATTTCATGACCTATATGTAGAGACTGAATGGTTTATATAAAACCTAAACCGTGGTTACGATTTGGCCATTCTGGTTTAAATTATCGGGTTAAGTAGTTAATATGGTGCATTTAGAGGTTGTTTTTTGTTTGTTTGCGGTCTTTTTGCAGGTAAATTAATTATTTTCCTTTCAATTTTACAGCTATTCCGCGGTTTAGGTGAAAATCAATAATCTTTAATACTTGCTCAAGTTAATCTATCTATCTATATATATAAAAATTAATTGCTGTTCGTTAGTCTCACTAAAACTCGAGAACGGCTGAACGGATTTATCTTATCTTAGTCTTGAAATGTTTGTGGAGGTCTAGGGAAGGTTTAAAAGGCGAGAAAAAATCGAATAATTTCCGGGAAAACCCTAAAACCAGCCCTTTTCTATTTCCCATACAAACGTTTTCTAGAGTCAATTCCTACGGGATCGGCACTTACGCGGGTGAAACCGCGGGGCGCAGCTAGTCGCTGATATTTTTCTGTCATTTGGGCGTCAGTTTTAAATGGACATACTTATAGTCGCATGTGTTGTAGGCATTTTTAGGAAGTTGACGTCAGTTTGGCACTGTAACGCTGTTCGTATAATTTGAGGCAGCCCTATAGACGTGAAAATGACGGAAAAAATATCAGTGACTGCATACCTATATGCGTATACCAAGTATTTTTTACTTTTCCATTTCTTATTCAATTTTTCTACTTTGTGAGTTTTCTTTGTTTTTTTTTCTGCTTTTTTGTAAATTTTTATCTATTGTTATATTTTTCCAGCCAATATCACTCCAATGCATCAACCCTACCTACCCCAACAACTACCCCTCCTGCCAACAGTACTACCCCCGCCGCCCCACTACCTGCCTCCTCAAAATAGCTCCCGAGGCCACAATGAGCTTGTTCTCTGATGATCTGCTCATATCCGGCCCCGTGGTAGTTACTGGCAAATTGCCGTTTACTGGCACTGTGGCGTTAGAAGGCGCTTTGCCAGCGGCCGGCGCTGGCGCTGTAGATTACGCCTGCGGTTATAATGTTGGGATTTACGAAGGATTTGGAAATTATGGCATCTATTAAGTTATTTGTTGATGATTAAAATATTTAAAAAAATCTATTATTTGTTTGTTATTCAAATTCCATCCTTTGCGTGGCGGACATTATCAGTACAATAATTATGGTATAGCTATCTAAATTCACAACACCTATATGTATAATATTATATTATGAATAAATAAATAAAAATGTTAAAAATATTTTATTCGAGAAACTTAAAATTAAATATAGATTACAATAAATAAATTTATAATTATTAAAAGTACCTAAAACCCATAAAATCCTGGTGCGCCACACGAACAAATACCAGTTATGGTGACAGCGCCAGACGCTGGCACTTTGCCGTTGAACTGAACAGTGCCAGTCACTGGCACCTGTCCAGACACACCGGTATTACCAGCGACTGGCAACTCGCCATTAACAGCTACATTACCAGAGCCGGTACTGGTAAATGGCGCGACTGGACCATATGAACCAGGGCCGTATTGGTTAGGACCGTATGGGCCAGGACCGTATTGAGCAGGTCCATAAGTTGCAGCTCCGAAACCAAAACCTGAAGTTCCCAGTGCGCCAGCAAATGATCCTTTGTTATTTGAGCCAACAGGACCTAAAAGGTTTGAGTTGATGGGACCTGATATTGAATTGATAGGACCTATCGCGGGACCTTTGTTGAAACTTGGCCCAACTGCGCCAGCGAATAATCCTTTATTGTTTGAGCCAGCAGGACCTACTGGATTTGTGTTGATAGGACCTGATAAAGGACCTTTGCCGGGACTAGCACTCGTTGATGGATTAAAATTGGAATTTTGGGAAAACACCATCTGAAAGTAAATAAATATAATTGATTATTAGTATGTTCTTAATATTTTTGAAGTACAGTAATTTCTCATTTTTGTAAGGTGAAGATTTTATAAAAACAAAATAACATCAAAATCATTTAAAAAATTATGTGTACATAAATTAACTACATACCTAGATAAAATAAAATTTACAAATATTCAAAATCCTAACCTAACTTATTAATATTAGAAACCCGAGAGTTAGTTTGTTTATTAACCGACTTCAAAAAAAGGAGGAGGTTCTCAATTCGGATGTATGTTTTTTTTAATGGATGTTCGCGTATATTTTTATGTTAATCAACCGGTATTGATGAATCTTGTTTTTAACCCCCGACGCAAAAACGACGGGGTGTTATCTTTGTTTGTTCTTCACGATCAAACGACTGAACCGATTTGGATGAAAATCGGAATAGTGACAGCTTGGGAGATGGAAAAGGACATAGTATACTGTAGATCCAAGAATTCCCGCGGGATCGGGACTTACGCTGATGAAACCGCAGAACGTAGCTAGTTACTTCTTCTAATTATTACAATAAATATTTTTCTTTGGCTTACCTGAATCAAAATTGCTTGAGCAACCAAATACGAAAATACTTTAGTCATTTTTATTGATAAATTCTAAGTAATAATGATAAAATAACATTTAAATTGACTTTTATATGTGAAAGGTTTTCAGTGTGGAAATAACTTATCAGATATTTTTCGATAAAGTAATTATGATCATGTAATATTGGTACGAAATGATAAAAAATGAAATATTCATGTACTTGAGCTTATAGACAAATAGAAAAAATATGATAAAATTCTCAGTTTTTTCTAGATTACAATGAAATTGATAGTATTTCGTGAACTAGACGTGGAAGAAAGATATAAGCATTTAAAGTCACGTGTTTTTCATTTTCTTCATCAGCATCTGACGCCATTACACATATAGGAACTTCAAGAACCTAACCTCCTTGCAAACATGGCATTTCAGTTCTAAGTTTTGCCAGGAAATGGTAACTAATAGGTAAACAGTCAATTGAAAATTGTGTTTTGGCGGGAACGAGTTAACAACATGTCGTGCTGCAGTTTTATTTTTATGAAACTTAGTTGTAACCCAAGTTGAATTGTATAATTCTGGTGTAATGTTATTCAATTTAGTTCTGTGAAAGTGCACAAGTGTAAAGAAAGTAAAAATCAGTGTCAAACATGAAGTTTTCTCGTTGCCTTCAAATCTCCTATTGAGGTTATGGTAAACTTGCCACCGCTTTACTATAGCCCCTGACTTGACGGACTATGACGACTTTGACTGTTTTGAATGAAACACTTTAGGCCCGATTTATGATAAATCGGGTCATAATTTGATGCAAAATATAACTTGACACTGGCTAAATGCACAAGCCGTGCGAAGCCATAATTAATAGTAATAATACATAAAAACAACAGATTATTGTACATAATGTACATGTGCAGAATACATATAATGTTACTTAAGCCTACTTCAATAAAAGTAGGTAGTAACATACAAAAATACTAACTTATTGACAATACAGTTAAAAATCCCACTATCGAAGATTCTAAGGCTGACTGACTACCCTACTTTCTTTAAACACAACGATAGCGCGATTCAGAAAAAACATCTCAATTCAGTGGTGCCATCTAGTTTTATATTTTGAAAACTGCGATTTTACTCGCGTTAGTGTGAAGTATCTGGGTGACCGAGCTTTGCTCGTTTATTGGAACGAAGTTCTTAATCAGGGGCTATAGTAAGCGGTGGCAAGTTTACCATAACCTTAATTGGAGATTTGGGGGCAACAAGAAAACTTCATGTTTGGCACTGATTTTTACTTTCAATTATAAATTATAACGTATAACTCATTTTGAAACTTCTTTAAAAAAACTGTGGCACTCGGGGACTGCCGCGGTAAAGCTATTGCATCGTGCGAGCTTCGTACAGTCGTACCATATACATACACGTTAAGCGAACGCTCGGCCGAGCTACATGGTAGGCGGAGTGGGGGTGTTAGGTTTTATTTGCGTTACGGAATTTCTTGATTCGGTCGCCGCGCTCAATGCCCGCGATAAAAGCTATGCGATAGCTTAAAAAAAAGTTTTATTTTCAACACCGTCCGGTTCAGCGTCAGTGGAAACGCACCCGCATCCTATACGTGGTCTCAAATCGCGGGTTGGAATTAGTTTACAAAATATTAAACTAGATGGCACCACCATATTGAAATGGAATTTCTGAATCGCGCTATCGTTGCGTTCAACATGGGAATGTAGGGAGAAATTTTAATCTATATAAATAAAAAATAAAATAAAATTTATTTCACAAACGAAACACTTACAATTAAAACAATTATTGGATACTCCTTTAAACAAACGAGATGCCTGTGCCAGGAGTTTCCACTCTTCCTTACCTACGCTATTATCTTATATCTTTAAATGAGCAATTCTTGTATATATATATATATAATTGGAATCTCGGAATCGGCTCCAAGGACTCCAAGGATGAAATTTGGTATATTTTCCATTGGGTTTCGGGGGCGATAAATCGATCTAGCTAGGAATCATTTTTAGAAAATGTTACTTTTTTTTTATCTAAAAAATATGACTCTTCCTGACATCTATTGGCGAACTACTAATACTATTTTTTGTGAGCAATAAAGTTATTCCAGCAGATGGCGTTGTTAAGTAACACGAAGTCAATGAGTGTTTGCTTTGAGGTTAGACTAAGTAAAAACAAAGAAAAAAAATGAATATATATAAATAAAAGCTGCGCCCCGCGGTTTCACCTGCGTAATCATTTTCTGCGTAACTTTTTTAATATTTTCTTTCATAAAAACCTTCTCTTGACAATATCAAAGACAACAAAAAAGAATTGGCCAAATTGGTCCAGCGTTGTTGAGTTATGCGCTTACCAACACATTTTGCGATTGATTTTTATATTATAGATAACACTTTTGTACTATAATATATTTACATATACAGCACAAACAAATACCAAACATATTACATACATAACATATAATTATACATTACAGACTAGTATAACATCTTCTATATATATAAAAGAAAGTCGTGTTAGTTACACCACTTATAACTCAAGAACGGCAGAACAGATTTGGGTGAAAATTGGTAGGGAGGTAGCTTAGAGCCAGGAGACGGACATAGGATACTTTTTATCCCAATATGCCCACGGGATCGGGACTTACGCGGGTGAAACCGCGGGGCGCAGCTAGTATATGATAAAAACATACATACAGTATACACAGCCTTACCCCCAAAAACATTAAATCCAAGCTCAAATTGCATTACCTAAATAATTTACGTAACTACTATAATATCGATGATCTATTATTATAATGTTAACTGTATCTACCCAACGCCTCAACGTTACCTACCCACCTATCAGTTTTTGTGTACTTACCTATTGCACTTGTAGGTAATCATTGTGTGTCAGTGGGTATTTTATAATTTACGTTTATCTTATATCTTTAAATGAGCAATTCTTGTATATATATATATATGTATATATATATCTATATATATAAAAGAAAGTCGTGTTTGTTACAACACTTATAACTCAAGAACGGCTGGACCGATTGCAATGAAACTCGGTATGTAGATAGCTGGAGACCTGGATTAACACATAGGCATAGGCTTTTTATCTCGAAATTCCCACGGGATCGGGACTTACGCGGGTGAAACCGCGGGACGCAGCTAGTATATTTATATAATTGTAATCTCGGTATCGGCTCCAACGATTTTCATGAAATTTGGTATATAGGGGGTTTCGGGGGCGATAAATCGATCTAGCTAGGAATCATTTTTACAAAATGTCATTTAATTCGTGTTTTAAGGCGTTTGAGTAGTCCCAATTTAAACTGAAAAATATGACTCTTCCTGACATCTATTGGCGAACTACTAATACTATTTTTTGTGAGCAATAAAGTTATTCCAGCAGATGGCGTTGTTAAGTAACACGAAGTCAATGAGTGTTTGCTTTGAGGTTAGACTAAGTAAAAAAAAAATACCGAGCGAAGCTCGGTCATCCAGGTACTATCGTTAATGTAGCATTACTACAAACCTCTGCGGTTTATTAAGCTACATATAATAAATGTTATTTAAGTTTCTTTTTACATTGATAATAAAGGAAAAAAAAACATAATGTGTGTTGGAATTACACGTGTCTCATCTATGAGACGGAAGCCTCCACCGCAACCTCATGAAGACCATGGTCTTCTTTTTTTTTTTTAAATGGTCTTGGTCTTGTATGTAATAGTACAAAAGCAATTGAAATTAAGTATAAGCTATCTCAAGGTATCACTGGAAGTACTTTTCAGATTTTTGTGTGTTACTCCCTGCTTTTATTTTTTTTTCATCCTAAGGTTGCCTGGAAGAAATCGCTTTAAGCGATAAGATCGCCTGTTTGTACAATTTCGTAGTTAATAAGCTTTCTCATCTTTTTTGTCATTTTCAATGTTTTGTGTGTTGTACAAATAAAGTGTTTATCTATCTATCTATCTTTTATTGAAGTAGGATTAAGTAGCATCTTAAGAAAACAACTAAAAAAAACCGACCAAGTGCGAGTCTGACTCGTGCTCGAATAGATCCGTATCATTATATTCTGTTTTTTTTTTGCTATTAATTATGGCTTCGCACGGTTTGTGCATTTAGCCAGTGTCAAGTTATATTTTGCATCAAATAGTGTTTCAAAACAGTCAAAGTCGTCATAGTCCGTCAAGTCAGGGCTATAGTAAAGCGATGGCAAGTTTACCATAACCTTAATAGGAGATTTGGAGGCAACGAGAAAACTTTATGTTTGACACTGATTTTTACTTTCACTACCTACACTTTTGCACTTTCACAGAACTAAATTGAATAACATTTCACCAGAATTATACAATTCAACTCGGGTTACAACTAAGTTTCATGAAAATAAAACTGCAGCACGACATGTTGTTAACTCGTTCCCGTCAAAACTCCATATTCTGTTTTTAGTTTTATATAGCGGTAATACATCATATGTGAAAATTTAAACTTTCTAGCTATCACGGTTCATGACCGGAGGAGTTCAGTGACATACACACGTTTTTGAATTATATGACGACCCAGTTGGCACAATGGTCACCATGCCGGACTGCCAAACACAGGGTTGCGGGTTCGATTCCCGCCACAGACAAGTATTTATGCTTAGATATTTGTCTGTGGTCTGGTTGTTTCTATGTATTTTAAGTGTGGAGAATGGGAAAAAATGTACAGAGCTTGGGCCTGGAGGCCTCATGAAACGAGTCATATATCAAATGAAAGGTGGTTTCAAGAGGAACATTTTATTGTATGACCACTTTTTCAAATTAGTTGTGAGATCGGAGTTATAGGTCATTAATAATAGGTGGTCGATTCACTCTCCGTACACCAGTAGGGAGTATTAACGCCTTAATAGAATCAAATGTAGCCATCGTATAGCAATGAGTCATATATCAAATGAAAGGTGGTTTCAAGAAAAACATTTTATTTTAAGACCACTTTTTCAAAATAGTAGTGGATTCAGAGTTATAGGTCAATAATGGTAGGTGATCGGTACACTTGCGAATTTTCTCTGTACACCACTAGGGAGTGTTAAGACAGAATCAGATGTAGCCATCGTATAGTAATGAGTCATACACCAAATAATAGTTTATTTCAAGAGGAATAATTCATTGTATCATGACTTTCAAAAAACATTTTTATTTTTAGAGTTATAGGCTGTTATAGGCTAAGTAGTAGTAGGTGTAGGTGATTGAGGTTTTACCTTGTGCAATACAAACGCTTGGTTAGAACCAGATGTTGCACTCCTCACAAAACGAGGCATATATCAAATGAAAGGTGGTTTCAAGAAAAATATTATATTATATGACCACTTTTTCAAAATAGTTGTGGATTCGAAGTTTTAGGTTAATAATGGTAGGTGGTCGGTACACTTGCGAACTTTCTCCGTACACCACTAGGGAGTATTAACACCAGAATAGAATCAGATGTAGTCATCGTATAGTAATGAGTCATATTATATCAAATAATAGTTTATTTCAAGAGAAATAATTTAGTGTTTCATGACTTTTAAAAATTATTTCTATTTTAGGGGTTATAGGTCATTTCTGTTAATTAGTAGATATCGGTGACTAAGGTCTTTCCTTATGCAATGCAGATGCTTGGCTATAAACAGAATATGTTGCCCTCCTCATGAAACAAGTCATATATCAAATGAAAGGTGGTTTTAAGGAAAACATTTTATTGTATGACTACTTTTTCGAATTATTAGTGGTTTCGAAGTAAGAGATCGTTAAATGTACTTAAGTAAGTATTCGGTAGTATCAGAAATTGTTGACAATGTCTGTCGTGATATAGACATCACTATTTAGCATTATTTAGTGACACAACAGGCTGATAAAAAGCATGATGCTTATCGTAACCGAGGTATAGGTATCATCACGAGTCGTGAGCTCAGATGTAGAGTCATACGCAAGCCATTTTGATGTTGATGGTTTTGCTTTGTATAAGTTCCGACAAAGCAAAACCATCTTTTTTGGACTAGGTATCTTCAAAAAACAAAAGGTACTCTTCATTATTCATACTCCGAAGGTGCCTAACGAGCGTGTTGAAAGTAAAACTTTCAGCCATAGGGAAAATCGCTTTCACTGACAACTTTCATGTCAAATCATAGCTTCGCACGGCTTGTGTATATTGCCAGAGTTTAGTACTTAGTAGGTTTTTTCTCAGTAATCGAATTCAAGTAGATATATATTTAGTTCAAGATATTATTATCTTATTTAACAAAATAAATGTAAAGAAGAAAATGGCCAAAGCGTCGTATGACCATGCTGCGCCGCCGCCAGCGCCCTGTCGTGATGCTGCTGATGTGGCTTTATACGACCGTACGGTCAGTGTTGTTCCTTTATTAAAAAAAATGTGTGACACCCGGAGACTGCCGCGGTAAAGCTATTGCATCGTGCGAGCTTCGTACCATATACATACACTTAAGCGAACGCTCGGCCGAGCTACATGGTGGGTGGAGTCGGGGGTGTTAGGTTTTATTCTTGATTCGGGCGCTGCGCTCAAAGTCCGCGATAAAAGCTATGCAATAGCTTATGCAGATGCAGCTTATGCAGCAAATGCATTTTTAATTATTTTAAACGTTTTAGTTAGTCATATCTTTTGTTATTTTATTATGTTTTTGTTTTAAGTTTAATGTGGTTTTTCATTTATTATTGCGTATTTTGTGTAAATAATATTTTCTCGACAAACCGTGTTCTGTTATTTAACGAAATAATTTAAATCTTCAGACTTCGCGTCATGAATGTCCAACGGGACTCTGAACAGTCCCGTGGTCCAACTATTTAAAAAGTTGAACCACGACCTATAGTTGGAGGCCCAAGTGTGCGGTGGTTCAACGCGGATTGTGAATACAGAATTAATGAAATAGAGGATTATTCCTTTCGACTCCCGCTTAATGGGCCCCATGGTTGGACCACCACCCCGCACTTTTATTATTGAGTGGAGGTCGTAAGATTTTTCCTTAAGGCCCCTATAAGCGGGAGTCGAAAGGAATAACCCTTGAAAATTATTCCTCTCAATGAAATTGATAACGAAGATTCATAGTTGCATCAGCGTTAGTCTCTATTCAGTGGGAATATCGAGTTAAAATAATATTTTGTGTTAATCTAGGTCTCCAACAATTTCCATACCGAGTTTCATCACAATCGATTTAGTCGATTAGAAAAATCCCTAGTCTCCAAACAGGAAAATCTGAATAGATATTATTGCAGTAACAAAAGAAACGCACGATAGGTACTCGTAGAAAGGTATGTGGTATCATTATTATACCTATTGTACAAGACCCGTCACGAGACATGAGCATTATTTTCTTGTGTGGTTTGCAGGACATTGAACCTATTTATAATCCTACTTAGGTATCATAACCTATATCTTGGTTACGATAAGCATCATGTTTTTATCAGCCTGCTATGCCACTAAATAGTATTAGGTAGTGATGACTAAATCACGACAACTATTTCTGATACAACTGAATACTTACTTATCGATCTCCACTACTATTTCGAAAATATAGTCTTACAATAAAATGGTTCCCCTTAAAACCACCTTTCATTTTATAAATGACTCGTTTCATGAGGAGGGCAACATCTGCTTCTAACCAAGCATCTGTATTGCACAAGTGAAGACCTCAGTCACCTATACCTACTACTTAGCATACAAAGTGTTTGTTTGTTTGTTTGTTTGAACGCTCTGATCTCAGAAACTACTGGTTCGGATAGAAAAAAAATATTTTTATGTTGCATAGTCCATTGTTGAATAAGGGTTTAAGACTATTTTATATTTCGATATTACGCACGTAGTTACGCGGGTGAAACCGCGGAGCGCTGCTAGTTTGATATATGACTCGTTGCTATATGATGGGTACATCTGGTTCTATTCAGGCGTTAATACTCCCTAGCGGTGTACGGAGAAAACTCGCAAGTGAAACGACCACCTACCATTAATGACCAATATCTTCGAACCCACAACTATTTTGAAAAAGTGGTCTTAAAATAAAATGTTGTTCTTGAAACCACCTTACATTTGATATATGCCCCGTTTCATGAGGAGACCAACATCTGGTTCTAATCAAGCTTTTGCATTGCACAAGAGAAGACCTCAGTCACCTATACATACTACTTAGCATAAATGGCCTATAACACTAAAAATAAAAATAATTTTAAAAATCATCATACATTAAATTATTCCTTTTGAAATAACCTATCATTTGATATATGACTCATTGCTATACGATGGCTACATTTGATTCTATTAAGGCGTTAATACTCCCTACTGGTGTACGGAGAGTGAATCGATCACCTATCATTAATGACCTATAACTCCGATCTCACAACTAATTTGAAAAAGTGGTCATACAATAAAATGTTCCTCTTGAAACCACCTTTCATTTGATATATGACTCGTTTCATGAGGCCTCCAGGCCCAGAAAGACCATTCTCCTTTACAAAAGAAAAGTATATAAGTAGTATATCCGTTGTCTAGCACCCATAACACAAGTCTAGTACTTGGCTTGGGGCTAGATGGCGATGTGTGGATGTGAATGATTATTTATTTATTATTATTTATTTATTTATATATTATACTAGCTTTTGCCCGCGACTTCGTCCGCGTAGAAGTCGAAAATGGTTCTAAGAGGATTTTTAATTGGTTAAACTCTATTATTTTTTTTGTGTTTTAATATTACCAAAATCTGTACGTTAGCTTAAAAATAATTTATATAGGTATGTCCCATACAAACTTTGCCCCCCTTTTTACCCTCTTAGTAGTCTTTCCGAAAATCCTTTCTTATCGGATGCCTACGTCATACAAAGAACACACCCGCCAAGTTTCAGGTCTCTACAATCAGCGGTTTAGGCTGTGCGTTGATCCGTCAGTCAGTCAGTCATTCAGGACAAAGCATTTTATATTTATAGATAAAGAAGATATTATACTTACGTACGTACAGACATCCAAACCAGAAACAAACATCTATAAATACCTACATAAATAATTATTTGAGGCGGGAATCGAACCCGCAACCCAGCCTAGTATGTGCTAGTCTAATCCATCCTCACGCAAAAAGGACCCATCTAAAGAGGTCTAGCGGAAAAAAGATCGTTTAAAAAACTAAATCAAAATCGGTTCATCCGTTCGGGAGCTACGATGCCACACACACACACAGACACGTCAAACTTATAACACTCCGTCGTTTTTGCGTCGGGGATTAAAAATACAAGGGTTAGAAAAAAGGCAAAAGTAGAATACATTTTTACAGTTTTTATTATGTAGACAAGCGTAACAAATATTTTTTTCACTACATAGTATAAAACAAAGTCAATTTCCGCTGTCTGTCCCTATGTATGCTTAGATCTTTAAAACTACACAACGGATTTTGATGCGGTTTTTTTCATAGATAGAGTGATTCGCGAGGAAGGTTTATATGTAGGTATAATACATGCATAATATAAACCGAGGCGGGTCGCTAGCTATAAAGATGGCACAAAAAATAATGCTTTTTTTAAAGAAACAAAATAATTGTTAATTTAAAATTATTTTAAGGTGAAAGGGTACCGGCGCTCTCTCCATACAAACTTAGTCAACTGTTTCCCCCCTGGATAATAACACTAGGGTAAATATTTTTGTTGTTTAAACCTATAACTATCATGACTATGCCCCTATGTTTTGGTTTTTTCATTTTCTAAGTATCATAGAAATTAAGATTTAAATACATGGTCATGGTAGTTATGAGTCTTATGCTACAAAAATATTTGCTCTAGTGTCATTATCCAGGCAGAAAACAGTCGACTACATTTGTATTGAGAGAGTACCGATACCCTTTTCTCTTAATATTTTTCGGTAAATTCTTTTATTTGTTTTTGGTAACATAATAAAAACATAAATATAATGACTTTTGAACGTACTAAATAATATTTTGATGATAAAATGGATCGGGTTTAAGTTTAAAAAAAAATAAAAAAGTCGCCTTATTTGGTCGCATTTGGGCCGTAAGTATATGGGCTCGAGTTCGAGGGTAACTCTTAATATTGTTTGAATTATTTCAGTTTTATAATGAAGTTAGAATTCTAAGCATAATCTTATCTATATATATAAAAGAAAGTCGTGTTAGTTACACCACTTATAACTCAAGAACGGCAGAACAGATTTGGGTGAAAATTGGTAGGGAGGTAGCTTAGAGCCAGGAGACGGACATAAGATACTTTTTATCCCAATATGCCCACGAGATCGGGACTTACGCGGGTGAAACCGCGGGGCGCAGCTAGTCTATATATATAAAAGAAAGTCGTGTTAGTTACACCACTTATAACTCGGGAACGGCAGAACAGATTTGGGTGAAAATTGGTAGGGAGGTAGCTTAGAGCCAGGAGACAGACATAGGATACTTTTTATCCCAATATGCCCACGGGATCGGGACTTACGCGGGTGAAACCGCGGGACGCAGCTAGTTTTTAATAAACTCAATTAATTGGACAATAATAATATATATATAAGTAGCTAGTTATTTGTAAAATAAATGATTTTTTTAAAACTTGGTTTAATACAGGGTTATTGGTAATTATACTAGCAAGCCGTTGAGGGCTACTTCTGTGCACCTAAACAAACAACTTTTGTTCTACGACATTTGGAAATTCGATCATTTTTTGAAAATTAGGTTAGGTTTACCTGTAAATCAGCTGTTCCATACACGGAGAGGTCATTAACCTTAAAAAAATTCTCTTTTTTTTTCAGTTTTATCTACTGTTCTTACAATGACCTTTATTTCAAAAGCGTAAGGTTATATAGCTTAATGCCTTCCTCGATAAATGGACTATCCAAAACAAAAATATTTTTTCAATTCGAACTAACTAGTAGTTCCTGAGATTAGCGCGTTCAAACAAATAAACTCTTCATCTTTATAATATAAGTATAGATAAATATTGTAAGATGATACATAAAGCGCCATCTAGCCCCAACTTACGCCATTAGGCTTGTGTAATGGTATCTAGACAACGGAAAGAAAATTTTTTCATACTTTTTCTTTTGTAAAAACATATATAATTATTATACATACCTACACAAAACAAACAGAAACGAATATATCTACATAAATATTTGTTCGAGGCGGGAATCGAACCCGCAACCCTTCGTTTCACAGGCGCGTGTTCACCCATCGCGATACAAAGGTCGTAGATTATTATGGCACTGTTATTTTAATTTTGGATAGATTTAATGGCTTATAAAGATTTTAATAAGTAATTGGAATATTTTATTCTAAAGTCGCTTTTCAAAAATTATGTCACATTTTGAGTTTTGAGTTATTTCAAAAAAAATCATTTTAAGGGTTCTGTACCTTAAAAGGTAGAAAAAGGAACCCTTATAAGATCACTTTCTTGTCTGTCTGTATGTGTGTTCACCACTAATTTTCTCAGTAACGAGTGGACCTAGCAAGTTGAAATTCATACCAAATACTGAGGTCTGTAGTCCCTATTAGGTGTATAAAAATCAAGGTTCTGAGTCAACACGATAAAAAGATATGGGCAAATTTGCATTTTCGTGAAAACCTGTAAGTACCATAATTTTCAACTTTTTTAATTTTCGGATTTTTTACGATTTTTTTTTTGTTTTTTTAATTTTTTGGAAATTCCGGTTCGATCCTCTAATAGTATATGGATCCATAACCGCATCCGCATGGCCCATAACCGCATCCGCATCCAGGCATGACCACATTAGGCCCAAGCGGCAAAGAATCAGCCAACAAAGAACTGACTGTCAACAAAGACAAAGTGTCAGCTAAGCTGTTAGCCACAGAGTTCGATTGTATTACATTGACAGCAGGGATTGTGTTGATTGGGTTGATCGGGGAGTAAATGGGGTTGATTAGGTTGTTGCATGGGTTAATGGGAGCTATGATGGGGTTGTTGCAGCCGCAGTCGGGGGCGATGCGTATGTATTGGGCCAGGGAGGTCTGTGAAAAAAAAACAATAATTAAATGGCGTTTTGGCGGGAACTAGCCAAATGTGCTGCAAAGTGAGTTTGACTTGGTTGTGAATAGGTTGGCGAAAATATTTTTAAGAAAAAATACTACTTCAAAAAGCTCAGTGCAGGCCATGCACTATAAAAAATAAATGCGCTCGACCGAGCTACATGGTAGGCGGAGTGGGGGGGTGTTAGGTTTTATTGTCGTTACGGAATTTCTTGATTCGGTCGCCGCGCTCAAAGCTCGCGATAAAAGCTATGCAATAGCTTAAAAAATTGAGAATAGTTTGGCAAGTTAGACTTCTAAAAAGTTTTGGCGTTGGCGAGTCAGATTTTTGAAAAGTTGGACTTTTGTAGAGTCAACTTTTAAAAAACTGTAGTAGTTACCTAGGTACAGTTATCGTGTCAGACTTTTGAGAAGTTGAACTTTTGGCAAGTCAGATTTTGAAAAACTATAGGTACTGTTGGCGAGTCAGACAATTGGGAAGGTCAACTTTAGAGAAGTTTTTGCTTTTAGCGAATCAAACTTATGAACAGCAACTTTTGTCGTGTCAGGCTATTCAATAGCCTGACACGACAAAAGTTGCTGTCTCAATAGCCGCTATTGAGACGTTTAACTTTTGACGAGCCAGACTTTTTAGAAGTAGGACTTCTGATTATGCAAATAAGTACATGAAAATTTAAAAAAAAAGGTAAAATGCTTACCTGGACCAGAGCCAAAACGAGAACACCGAAAAATGCCTTCATTTTTTTGTTGTTAGGTACTGAGAGTCGAAATAAAATTTGATATGATTTTTTTCATCCAACCCTTTACTATTTATACAAAAAAATGTCACAATATTTTGTCAATAATATTTATATTATCATTTTGATAAAAATTTCGTTGAAATAATTTAAGTAAGTACTTGAAATTGTTTTTATAGTGTTTTTCGTAAGAGTTTTATCTGTGACGTCAAGATTACATACCCTGCTGTTTTTTTATGTATAAATATGGCACATAACGCCGTGTGTTATGGTTGTCAGATTTACATCGGAGAGAAAAAAGAAATATCAATCTAAGTAGGTACCCAGATAATAGTTCGTTGATCCATATTTAACTTACCTACCCAATAAAGGAATATAGTTATAACTTGACACTGGCTAAATGCACAAGCCGTGCGAAGCCATAATTAATAGAAAAAGGAACATAGTGACAATTTTAAGTCTTTTAATAGGTAGCTATTAAAATCTATTTGCACAACTGAGTGATAATTAATTTTATTTTCCTGGATATTTAAGTATTAATGAATGCATCATCTCAGTTTATCTATAGGTATAAAATTAATTAAATGTACTTTTAAATCTATGGCGGGTATTTTTTATATTACCAAAGTTTGACGAGAGTCAACTGTATGCTTTTTAAAATTTCAAAACATAAGAAAAATTATGAGCCTTGACGAATTATATAATTATTTTTCATAACTAATTAATTTACTAATTTTCACAACATAATCACTGTATTCAGTTTATATTATATTGCAAAATTGTATCAAAAGAATGTTGTTTGATTATGTTATTTCCGGATTTTGACATTGAAATTTTGTAGTGAAGTGCAATGCTATTGCAAAATCGATTTTGCAATCGGATTACATAATCGGTAATAAAAATTGTTTATATTTAATTATGATTACCGTCGCGCGTTTCATTGATACAAAAAAATAATTACCATTCAGTTGTTTTATCGGGAAATTTAATTAAAAATGCAAATAGTAATTTTAATTGCAAGTTGTTTGGTTTTTCATGTAAGTTAAAATAAATAAAAGTTGGAGATTTTAGAAAAAAGATTGATTTTGCTAGCAAGGAGTAGATAGATAATTTCATATCTTTTTCTTCCTATTATAATTTTATTTACATTACTTATTTATTAATTCCAGACTTTAGCAGAGCTGTCGACAGATTTGAAACCTGAAATCGATGAGGAATCTTCGATCACTAATAATTTGGAAGAGAAAACTAAGAAAGAAAAATTCTCATACTTACTTAGTTTATTAAAATCTGCAATAACAGCTGAAGAAAATGCAAATAACACAATTAATAAACCAGAAACAAATATTAATTTTACAAAACAAATAAATAACCCAAAAGAAGATTTTGAAATTATAGACACGAAAACAGAAAATGAAACTGCAATTTTTGGAAAAACATTTGACAAAATTATATCAAAAATATCAACAGCTATAGAAAAACCGAAAAACACAAGTCAGAACTTGGAAATGCCTACAATGATACCTATTTTTAAACCTAAACCAAAAATAGAAACCAAAAAATGTGAGAGTACAAAATTAATACCAAGACAAAGCACAAAGGCCTCCAAATCTCTCGATCAAGCAAATTTGAATTTAAAGAACAAGCCAACACAGTTCAATATACCTTGTCAAAGAGCAGTCGACATTTTAGAAATGAATCCACCAGAAAATAGTAATAAAGTACAGCCAAATTTGAACTCTGTTGTATGTAAGACTAATTCGAATATCCAAAATCAAGTACCAAAACCTGTAACAATTTCAGTTAACTGCAAAGATTTAGACGAATCAGTTAAAATGGAATTTAAACCTAAGGCTATATCACTATTGCAATTGTATGGTAATATTTTGAGGAAATTAACTATCACAGTGTTAGTGCCATATCACATTAAAATCTTAAATTTAAAAACATAAAATGAAAAAATCGCGAATGCCGTTTCAGGAACGGAAAACAAGTCGACAGAATTCTGAGGATATGGCTAATCCAACTTATTTGTTAAAAGGTTACCTGGTTAGATTAGCCACAACTTCTTTCACAAAATCTGTTACATTTTCGCATTTGGTTTTTGTAAATGAATCTTCTGATACTTAAATTTCATAAACATTTAAATGTCAAAAATGACACCGGCTCTACTGAGGATAGGTAAAGTGAACTACAGTGTAAAAAACTACTTAGATTTTAATTATTTATTATGCTTTAATTTATTTCAATGTTGTTTAGTTAGTTAAGTTCCTTTATTAAATAAAAATATAATTAAAAATAATAATGTTTTCTCTGACCATAGGACACATACATTATAACCTAAAATATAGCATTATTTTAATGGCTTCTTAATTAGTTAATTACAAAAAAGAATAGTTTCATTGTGCTTTGATAGAAGGCAGAATAACTGGTTACTGCACAAGTTTGCTACTAGATAAACCATCTGGAAGATGTATGAACAATAAAAATCTAATCTATATAATCTATATAAATAAAAATGAATTGTTGTTCGTTAGTCTGATTAAAACTCGAGAACGGCTGAACGGATTTATCTTATCTTAGTCTTGAAATGTTCGTGGAGGTCTAGGGAAGGTTTAGAAGGCAAGAAAAAAACGAATAACCGATATTGCCACGGGATCGGGACTTACGCGGGTGAAACCGCGGGGCGCTGCTAGTTTGAAATAATTAAGTTTTAAGTTAGCATTCTATAACTTGAATGTATTCATATTGCTAATATTTATCCCGATATTCACACGGGATCGTGTTTTTGTGGGTAAAACCGCGGGGTGCAGTTAGTCAACATCGACTTTTCAATGCGGTGGGGTGTAAACAGAGGATGACGTCACAGGTGGATGGCGCATGCGTAGAGTGTGGAAACACACGGGGTAGTTTTCAAGAATTTGGACCAAATACTGTTACCAAGTCAGTATTGATCCATTTTTAGCCGACTTCAAAAAAGGTGAGGGTTGTCAATTTCGTTGAGTATTTATAATAATTAAATTTTATATGTTTGTTTATTAATCAAATAAAGTAAACTGACAATCAACACTGTCTTCTAAAGAGTTGTTATTTTTTTTATTAATGAATAGCCATCCTCATTAGTTCGACGATTAAAATTAAATGTTCAGACAAACAAACAAGCGGGAATTATAGAATCAGACTAGCCAGTTGATATCCACTAGAGGGATTTTGAAATTTTCACCCGTATGTCCCTTGAAAATTCTCCCTAAAAATATAGAGATTCACACTCAACTGTTCTATAGAAGCCGGTGCGGTTTGAACTAGTCGACATCACGCCGTCATTCCTGAATGTCGTTACCCAAGAAATTATACTATTATACAAGAATTGACCATTCTGAACGTTTTATTGTTGATGTGCGAAGTGAAAAAACTAAACACCCTCTATACGGAGGTGTTCTAAGTGAAAGGTTAATATAAAGTGAAGTTATGACGTTATATGCCCTGCCGGCATCGAGTTACATGAAACAAAGGTTTAAAAATATCGATTCTACTTTGAGTAGTATGCCGTCGTTAATTTTTCGGAATCGGTAAGTTTAATCGATTATTTTTATTTTGTACGCATTGACGTCGAAACACTATTGATTGATCGGTTTGTTGCTAACTTCAGGTTGGACCTAACTATACATTTGTGGTATGTATAATGGAACGTTCCACAACATTCCTATTGTAAAGTCCTTGCTCTCTATGATTATTTAGAAACAACTTTAGGGCATTAATTAAAATGTATTAAAACTAATAATTTAATAATTTTTTGAACATTTTATAACATAATACATGACTTAATTGGTTTTTAATTTCAAAATAATTGTAATGTCAAAATCATAACATCATTACAGTGAAACCGAACGTAAAATAACTTTCAAACAAATATACGTCATTGAGAACTTCCGGTAGCCATAATGGAAAAATTGTATAACGCGACAAAATTCAGATGTCTAGCCATCACAAGTGTTTTTGTTTGTCTAAGTGACAATTCAAAATAGTAGCATTACACCAACTGTTCGTACTTCAATTTGATTATTCCCATTGCACTTTGCTTTTGTCGAAGTTTGTGCGAGGCGAGGTTGTGTTTACTGCGCAATTTACTGCAACCCACGGTTCAAACCGTATTTTTCGCCCCCACGTTTTTGCAAGGCTTAACTACGTTTTATCAAGATGACGAAGTTAATACAACAGTTAGATTTTAGTAGTAACTTTAGTAACTACTTCGATGTTGATGTCGCTGGCTTTGAGACCAAGTCCGCCAAGAATTACTAGTGAGTACACTTATTTTATTACCTACCTTTACTAACAACTTCTAGAATAAATTCTCCACCATTTTTCTTGCTCACCCTCAAATAAAATGGACATAAATCCCGACAGAATCTTTTGTAAAAGTAAAGTCTTTGTTACCTACGTCATCAAAAGAACGTCTAGGTATTATAAAACCAGCATACCTACTTGCATTTCGCAATATGACATGAAACACATTCAAAGGTTGCTATAGCAAAGAGTTTTTTCTCGTTCATTTGTAGGTTAGTTTAGATGACCAACAATTTTGACCAAGATATTACCTACCTACATAGTAGTTTCTAGAACTTAGTCATATACCTATACATTTAGTGGCAGAAAATGGACTAAATTCTTCAAATCGTAACTCCATAAGGAGGTAGATAGATAGATGACTTTATTTGTACAACACAGGAAGGAACATACAACACAATCTATGTACATTAAGTAATAGCTAGAAAGTATATGCAAAAATGGGTAGCCTTATCGCTGAAAGCGATCTCTTCTAGGCAACCTTTGGATGGAAAAGAAATGCTTCATCAATCAGTACCTATTAGTTTAAGACCGATTCTACTAGTAGATCTTAAAATCTGAGCAATTTATTGCATGCACAAGGTACAATTCTGTTCATCACTGCGAAGATCCTCATCAGATCCTCTTAATAAAAATTATATTACCACCCCTGAGGTCTCCCCTTTCTGGAACAAAAAGAATCATCTCCATTAGTTGAGCTGTCTTCAGATAATCGGTGAACTTACATAAAAAAGTTATGCAACGAAATTAGAACTCCTTTTTATGAAGTCGGTTTATAAAAAAAACAGTACCTAAGTGCAGTTGTATGTACCTTGTCTTTAAACAGTACGTTTACAGCATTTTACCTGCTGTGTTTCCGTTGGAACAGTGTAGGGCTAGGTTAAATTACAGGCACATCTATACTAATATTATAAAGCTGAAGAGTTTGTTTGTTTGTACGCGCTAATCTCAGGAACTACTGGTTCGAATTGAAAAAATCTTTTTGTGTTGGATAGTCCATTTATCGAGGAAGGCTATAGGCTACTTTTTATCCCGAAATTCCCACGGGATCAGGAGTTACGGGGGTTAAACTGCGGAGCGCTGCTAGTAGGAACTATGCATTTTAAGAAGTTTCTGTACACCTTCACATAGAGAAGTGTGGGCCTAGTGGTTGATACCTGGACTTTAATTCTGAAGGTCGTTGTCTAACTCTAGCCAGCCATGCACTAATGCGTTTTTCTTATGAAGAATTTGCGTGCTAATTGATATTGCTGTTACGGTGAAGCAAAACATCTTGAAATACGGCTTAGTTGTCTCTAGAAATATCGAGTTCTTTCCTCTAGACACGGTCAACTAAGCTGAGAGGCGTACTTGTACTTTTACGGGCTATTTTCCGCAATAAGACCCTTTTTTAATTGGGTCTTTTTTACGTGAGAATGGAGTAGGCTTGCCCAGCACCTACTACCCTCTCAGCCTAGTCGACCATTTCCAGAGGATAAAACTCTTTAATACGTCTGGCTGGAGCTAACTAAGCCGCGGGTTTCATCACGATCTTTTCCTTCACCGTAAGAGCAATGTCAAAAAATACATTGGCGCACGGCCGGCCGGGACCCACAACCTTCAGAATAAAAGTTGAGGTATCTTCCACTGAGCCAACACCGCTCTTACCGCTGAGAAGCATAATATCTTGATATTGAAGTGAATGAGTAAAATGGGTGGCCTTATTAAACGCTGAAAGCGATTTCTTCCAGGCAACCTTCAAAAGACTAAAGAGGTTGCGGAAAACAATCCATATCTATACTTATATTATAAAGCTGAATAGTTTGTTTGAACGCGCTAACCTCAGGAACTACTGGTTCGAATTGAAAAATTCTTTTAGTGTTGGATAGTCCATTTATCGAGGAAGGCTATAGGCTACTTTTTATCCTGATATTCCCACGGGATCGGGAGTTACGCGATTGAAACTGCGGAGCGCTTACACTATACACTTGTGACTTGGAAGACCTCCAAATAAGCTTAGGCCTTTAAGGGATCTGAATGAAAGTAGAAAACGGCAGTGGAAGAAAACTCGAATGCTAAAATAGTTAAATTGTAATTTTAAATAGAGAAACCTAAGAAAACACTGTGTGTAGATTAACTTCGCGTCTAGGACCTAATTGGATTGAAGCCCTATAAGTAAACGGTGCTAATAGAAGCCAAAAGCAAAGTGCCTTTTGCCTATAACTATTTATTAAAGGAAAGAAAAGAAAGTCAATACATTTATTTGTGACAGCCAACACACAATAATATACAATAATTAAACAAAAAAGTAGGTAGGTACGGTCGGCATCATAATTGCAGACCCACGGTAGAGTTCTCAAATTACTATTATTGGAATGTTTTCATTTTATTCATATTATTATTCATCTTCTATACCTATAAAATGCATTGTCCTGACTGACTGACGGATCAACGCACAGCCTAAACCGCTGATCGTAGAGACCTGAAACTTGGAGGGTGTGTTCTTTGTGTGACGTAGGCATTCGATAAAGGATTTTCCGAAATTTTACTCCTAAGGGGGTGAAATAAGGGGGCAAAGTATGGGGACAACGTGATTCCTTGTTCCATTTTCAACTTTTACGCGGATAAAAACGCGGGAAAAAGCTAGTATTTGATAAAATTATGAGTTAAACTTCAACAAGCAGGTGCCTAGAATCTTGCTTGTGTTAAAACATTCCTATAACAGCCGCTTTTGGAGCTCTACGGTGGGCCTGTAATTATGCAGCCGACCGTACCTACCTACTTCCTAGTTATATTAAAAATCCGAAAGTCCATTTGTTTGTCCCTCTTCATAGTCAAATAACTTGACCGATTTGGATTAAAATCGGCATAGTGGTAGTTTAAAGGATAGAAAAGTACATAGGATATTTTTGATCCCGAAATTCGTGCGGGATCAGGACTCACACAAGTGAAACCGCGGCTCGATGCTAGCAAGACAGCTGTCGAAAGTCCAAGGTTTCGAATTGATATTAAGACCATGTGTTCGCAAATCGACCTTTGTGTTAAGCAACTTTAAGTAATCAAATACTCTTTTTTTGTTATTTTGATATAAGTAGATATTGTAGTTTAAAAACCATATTTTTGTTTATTTGGGTTGAAAACATGATATGAACAACTTTGTTCGATAAAAAAAATGTTAGAAAACAGAGAATTTTTAGATCGTTTATCGGTTTTTATTCAAAAATAGTTAACGTATGTTTCTAAAAATTGAATCAAATGATAGGTTTTGACCTCTAGGAACTATATTTTTGGATAATAATGCTAAAATGTACAAAATGTTTTGCAAATCGATCAAATATAATAGTTAGCACGCGTCAGTTCCTCGCAGTCGGCCTCAGGGCCTCGTCGAGGTAAGACCTATGCCACTTTTGCCGGCACGCTGCGTTCGAGCGAACCCCACGCGAAACCTTGCATTTGCAGGGATGACAAACTTTTTTCCGCAAATAATAATTTACAAACGTACTTGCCCGCAAATAATATATACTAATATTATAAAGAGGTAAGGTTAGTAACAAGTTTGTACATTGTATTGTTGCTCCAGTCTAAGCAGCTAGGCTTGTATAATGGTGACTAGACGCGATTGAATGAGCGCAAATAATCTATGGGTACTAATATTATAAAGAGGTAAGGTTAGTAACAAGTTTGTATATTGTATTGTTGCTCCAGTCTAAGCAGCTAGGCTTGAGTTATGGTGACTAGACGTGATTGAGTGAGCGCAAATAATCTATACTAATATTATAAATAGGTAAGGTTAGGAACAAGTTTGTATATTGTATTGTTGCTCCAGTCTAAGCAGCTAGGCTTGTGTTATGGTGACTAGACCCGATTGAGTGAGCGCATATCATCGATACTAATATTATAAAGAGGTAAGGTTAGTAACAAGTTTGTATATTGTATTGTTGCTCCAGTCTAAGCAGCTAGGCTTGTGTTATGGTGACTAGACGTGATTGAGTGAGCGCAAATAATCTATACTAATATTATAAATAGGTAAGGTTAGGAACAAGTTTGTATATTGTATTGTTGCTCCAGTCTAAGCAGCTAGGCTTGTGTTATGGTGACTAGACCCGATTGAGTGAGCGCATATCATCGATACTAATATTATAAAGAGGTAAGGTTAGTAACAAGTTTGTATATTGTATTGTTGCTCCAGTCTAAGCAGCTAGGCTTGTGTTATGGTGACTAGACGCGATTGAGTGAGCGCAAATAATCTATACTAATATTATAAAGAGGTAAGGTTAGTAACAAGTTTGTATATTGTATTGTTGCTCCAGTCTAAGCAGCTAGGCTTGTGTTATGGTGACTAGACGCAATTGAGGGAGCGCAAATAATCTATACTAATATTATAAAGAGGTAAGGTTAGTAACAAGTTTGTATATTGTATTGTTGCTCCAGTCTAAGCAGCTAGGCTTGTGTTATGGTGACTAGACGCGATTGACTGAGCGCAAATAATATATACTAATATTATAAAGAGGTAAGGTTAGTAACAAGTTTGTATATTGTATTGTTGCTCCAGTCTAAGCAGCTAGGCTTGTGTTATGGTGACTAGACGCGATTGAGTGAGCGCAAATAATCTATACTAATATTATAAAGAGGTAAGGTTAGTAACAAGTTTGTACATTGTATTGTTGCTCTAGTCTAAGCAGCTAGGCTTGTGTTATGGTGACTAGACGTGATTGAGTGAGCGCAAATAATCATACTAATATTATAAAGAGGTAAGGTTAGGAACAAGTTTGTATATTGTATTGTTGCTCCAGTCTAAGCAGCTAGGCTTGTGTTATGGTGACTAGACCCGATTGAGTGAGCGCATATCATCGATACTAATATTATAAAGAGGTAAGGTTAGTAACAAGTTTGTACATTGTATTGTTGCTCCAGTCTAAGCAGCTAGGCTTGTGTTATGGTGACTAGACGTGATTGAGTGAGCGCAAATAATCTATACTAATATTATAAATAGGTAAGGTTAGGAACAAGTTTGTATATTGTATTGTTGCTCCAGTCTAAGCAGCTAGGCTTGTGTTATGGTGACTAGACCCGATTGAGTGAGCGCATATCATCGATACTAATATTATAAAGAGGTAAGGTTAGTAACAAGTTTGTATATTGTATTGTTGCTCCAGTCTAAGCAGCTAGGCTTGTGTTATGGTGACTAGACGCGATTGAGTGAGCGCAAATAATCTATACTAATATTATAAAGAGGTAAGGTTAGTAACAAGTTTGTACATTGTATTGTTGCTCTAGTCTAAGCAGCTAGGCTTGTGTTATGGTGACTAGACGTGATTGAGTGAGCGCAAATAATCTATACTAATATTATAAATAGGTAAGGTTAGGAACAAGTTTGTATATTGTATTGTTGCTCCAGTCTAAGCAGCTAGGCTTGTGTTATGGTGACTAGACCCGATTGAGTGAGCGCATATCATCGATACTAATATTATAAAGAGGTAAGGTTAGTAACAAGTTTGTATATTGTATTGTTGCTCCAGTCTAAGCAGCTAGGCTTGTGTTATGGTGACTAGACGCGATTGAGTGAGCGAGTGCTCCAGTCAGTCTAAGCAAACTATAAATGAAAAAAATATTTTAATAGAAAAAAATTAGGAAAAAAACTCAATTTTTTTATCGTTTTTTTATGATGTTATCACGTAAAATTATCGTCCGTAAACCATTGAGATAAATTACAAGAGAGGTCAGCGCCGTACATTGCCTCATTCCGTCCATCTGAGCTGAAATAAGACTAGACGACATAGTCGGTTGCTAGTTCGTAGAGGATAAGGGCCTTCTCATTTTGAATAAAAATATATGGAAACGTTACAAAAAATTACTTACAGCGGAAGCAAACTTAAAAAACTTAAAAAAACACAACGTTATGTACTACCTAAATTATATTTAACATTACAAACAAATATCACCATACGACAACCGTAGAAAATATGAATAAAAGTCAAATTAAAAGATAAGTATTTAATATAACTGAATTTGCCTTAGATAACTGATAGACGTGTGGCAAGCAAAAAACCGGTCAAGTTCGCACTTGACCGCTTTTTTTGCGAACTCGCGCACGGAGCGAGGGTTCCGTACACATATATTTATAATTTGTAAAAAAAAGTTCCTTTATTTTGCAGTATATTAGGTAGTAGGTATTATAGGTATTACAGAACCCTAAAAACCCTTAAATAATAGGTAAGTCTTAACTCAGTGTTTAATTACTTTTACCCCTTAAACTAGCTAGCCCCAATGCCAAACATCACAATCGGTTTAATTTTGTACGTAAAGAAGTAACAAACAAACACACTAGACACACACACACACAAACTTTCGTATTTATAATAAATAAGTATATTATAATACCTTGTTCATAAACTTGTTATTGTAAAAAGCCTCTACATCTACGTGTTTAACTCTAATGAAATTTTGTAGGTATAAAAGGTAGTGTCATTTCTGAAGTAGCGGATGGCTTGGTCATGGCGCGCTCCCACCCGCGCAGGCTCCCGCCGTTATAAAATGGAACGTAACTTGTCTATACGTAGTGTTATCCTAAATGAATGCCGTAAACCGACTTTGCAGACAACCATTTTTTTATTTTTCTTTTAATCTATGTGTGTGTATATTTGTAATATGTAGAAGATTAGTTTCTTTTCGGTTTTTTGTTTCACGGTTTTGTAATGCGTAACATTTTTTTCTCGGCTAGGTCCCCGCGTCAACCCGCGATAGGGAACTTCGTTCCAATAAAAATATTAGGTACATTATTACAGCTACACATTAGTTTTATTATTTTACGTATCGGGCCCAATTAGATAACGAAAACCTACTGTTGACACCTACCTACACTGTGGCGTGCCCACTGTTTACACCTACACTGTGGCGTAGCTTGATCGCGTACGCGAGTCGTTGCGCGCGGCTCACTTTCACGCTACGTCTTTGTGCGCGGAGGCTGAGGTAATGTTAAAATACCTACACACGGTACAGGAAGAGGGCCTTAATATGTTATCAATTACTTGTCCGTACGTCTGTCTGTCTATCACTTAAAATTTTATTAGTTTGATTTCAAGAACATGTGACCAAAGAGTGCATCTATTTGTTAGAGTGCTCGCTCACTCATTATGTATGTATGCACTCATACCAGTGCCATACATAATGATGTATGGCACTCGAGGACTGCCGCGGTAAAGCTATTGCATCGTGCGAGCTTCGTACAGTCGTACATACACGTTAAGCGAACGCTCGGCCGAGCTACATGGTAGGTGGAGTGGGGGGTGTTAGGTTTTATTTTCGTTACGGAATTTCTTGATTCGGTCGCCGCGCTCAATGCCCACAATAAAAGCTATGCAATAGCTTAAAAATCTTTCGTCTTGGAATATTAATGTAGATAAATTAATTTTGACAAAAGAGGCTAGAAAAAAATCCCAAGCTGCATAATCAAGATATCACTAGAACGTCACGGCTGTATGTATAAAACATGTATGCCACGCCCCGTTATTTAAAAATAAAACGTAAACAATTCTCGCGCCAATAATCACGTGATGGTTTTCGCACATTTTTTATTGCATTCCATGACTTTATAATAAACTAGCTGCGCCCCGCGGTTTCACCCGCGTAAGTCCCGATCCCGCGGGAATATCGCGATAAAACGTAGCCTATGTGTTAATCCAGATCTCTAGCTATCCACATACCGAGTTTCATCGCAATCGGTCCAGTAGTTGTTGCGTGAAGGAGTAACAAACACACACAACACACACATACACACACACGCACACACAAACTTTCACATTTATAATATTAGTAGGATTATCTATCTATACCCACTTTAGTTTAGATTGTCTGTAACCTACTTAGATATTTTTAGGAAAAAAAGGCTCAATAAAAACAGAGCTAACAAGAATAAATACAATAAATTAATAATATGGCTGTCATCTAAATTTAATATATATACAATTTTTGATATATATAATAAATATCGGATACTAGCTGCGCCCCGCGGTTTCACCCGCGTAAGTCCCGATCCCGTAGGAATTGACTCTAGAAAACGTTTGTATGGGAAATAGAAAAAGGCTGTTTTTAGGGTTTTCCCGGAAATTATTCGATTTTCTCTCGCCTTTTAAACCTTCCCTAGACCTCTACGAACATTTCAAGACTAAGATAAGATAAATCCGTTCAGCCGTTCTTGAGCTTTAGTGAGACTAACGAACAGCAATTTATTTTTATATTTATAGACAATTCATTTTTATAGTACCTGGATGACCGAGCTTTAATCGATATTTTTTTTTACTTAGTCTAACCTCAAAGCAAACACTCATTGACTTCGTGTTACTTAACAACGCCATCTGCTGGAATAACTTTATTGCTCACAAAAAATAGTATTAGTAGTTCGCTAATAGATGTCAGGAAGAGTCATATTTTTCAGATAAAAAAAAAGTAAGTTTCGATAAAACACGAATAAAATGACATTTTCTAAAAATGATTCCTAGCTAGATCGATTTATCGCCCCCGAAACCCCCTATACACCAAATTTCATGAAAATCGTTGGAACCGATTCCGAGATTCCAATTATATATATATACAAGAATTGCTCATTTAAAGATATAAGATTTATAGATTTTCAAACCCTACATATTATTGCGTCATAGTGTTGAATGTTTGCCATAATGATTACACTGTTGCTGTGATAAAATCTAAACTAAATAAACATTAATTATACCTTTTGTTGGTACCAAAACACCTGTGTTACAAAGTTACAAGGTGTGATATGAAAGGGGAATATTATTTTTACCAGGCTACGCAGCCAAAGGGAGGGTTATGTTTTTACCCCACTGCACGGCAAGGGAATTCTTTATTTCTCGTGTATTCCAAACAACTGAATGTATGTACAGTCGGCTGCATAATTGCAGCCCCTTTGCATAGAGGCGGTTTATGACGCGCGAGCAGAACGCGAGCGCGTTTAGAAGCCGATAGGCAACGATCAATTCCACACGCGTATCGTACGACGGATGATGAAAAGAAAAGAATAATTAACAAAATATTTGTGATAAGTCTATGTTTAGTGTTTACTATTTTTTAGGCAATATTTTTTTGTTAATTATACTCCCGAAAGGAGGAACCTTTTTATACTTCAAAACATTATAACCCAGATAAATTAAGAATGTTTCATCTACCTAACATGTACTTGTACTTGTATACAGGCTGTTTTCCGCCATTAGACCCTTTTTAATTGGGTCCTACTTGCGTGAGGATGGAGTAGGCTTACCCAACACCTACTCCCCTCTCAGCTTAGTCGACCATGTCCAGAGCAGAGAACTAGTCAATACTTCTGGAGCCAACTAAGCCGCGGGTTTCATCGCGATGTTTTCCTTCACCGTAAAAGCAATGTCGATTAGCTAACATGTAATTAGCAGTAAGATACAAATTTAACTCATTAGGATAACTTTTTACACACTAGTGGCGTCAAGGTAATGCACAACGCACGCGTGCGTAATACGTTAGATTATGAGCGTAAAAGCGGTTGAATAAGATCCACTTTATGAGCAACTGTGATAAAAATATAGTTCTATGTATGTAGGCCACAGAATAAGCAACAGAAACTATAATACGTAGAATGGCAAGCAATTGGAAAGATAAAACAAGGTCAATTAGGTATACGAGCTCGTCCGGATATATACGAAGGCGATGAGCAACTATTTTTACACAATCATTCCGCTAAACACTGGAGACCTCTTTCGTGTGGTGGACGAACACCTGCCTGCTGTTGACGGGTTCGAATCCCGGCCGTGAATCAAATGATTTTTCTTCGGATTTTTTTCATTTATTGATATTGCTCTTACGGTGAAGGAAAATGGAATAAAACCCGCGGCTTAATTTTCTCCAGTATTGATAAGTTCTAACCTCTGGACACAGAGCAGAGACAAAGAGCGGTGTTGGTTTAATGGTAGATACCTCGACTTTCATTCTGAAGGGTTTGAATCCCGGCCGGCCGTGCACCAATGTATTTTTCTTAAGAAACATTTATGTGCGCTAATTAATATTGCTCTTACGGTGAAGGAAAACATCGTGATGAAACCCTCGGCTTAGTTGGCTCCAGAAGTGTTCTCTCCTCTGGAAATGGTCGATTAAGCTGAGAGGGTAGTCGGTGCTAGGCAAGCCTACTCCATCTTCACGCAAAAAGGACCCAATTAAAAAGGGTCCAATGACGGAAAACAGCCTGTATACAAGTACAAGAATCCTAATAAAAAGGACCCGACTAAAAAGGTCTAATTGCGTATACAAGTACCTATTTATTTTCGTCATAATCATTATTTAGTCTGTCACATTTCGCCCATTTTTACTATCATTTGGCTAAAGTTTTGTTTTGCTTTTACCTTATTATATTGTCTCTGAATGTTTTCGTATCTATTTTGGTTATTGGCAACTTCGCTAATGTTTATCTTCCTTGCGATCTCTCCCAGTGTTTTCCCAAACATTTATCTAAACGCACGCTCTCATCAAAATAAATAAATAAAATTAAAAATAAATAAATATAATGCTGTATACGGTATACAGCATTAGAATCCTGTTCAAAAAGTTGCCTTTGAAGATCATACAAATATTTTAGTTTTCTTTTTTAAGTGTTTTTTTAATTAAAATATAATTGATACTGTGAAGCATTCCATTTGTTGTGATAATTCGTTTTCTGTTTCGTTACGAATTCGACTTTATTATTAGCTACGGAAGGTTTATTTTCGTTTAACAATGGTCATCAAATACTGGTGAGAATACACTTTCGATTATTTTGTTTTGATGACATTCTAAAAATAGACATTTTGTTGATGAACTCGTCATAAAATGTCTTAAGTTTTATTCGGAGTTTGGATAAGGAAAATTTAATTGATTCTATGAGAAATTCTCAGCTGTATTATAAAATCACGAAAGTTCGGTGGTGGCGGGATCTTGGTCTATAAAGATGATATCAAAATTGTAATTTTGACTACTTGTCAATACGATTCTATCGAGCCCAAACTCGATGAGGTTGTGTCGTTTCATTGCGAAGTTCCTATGGCCACCTCCCAGGTCCATCATCAGATCAGCACCACGTCATCATAATAATGCATTTTCACCTGATTTACACATGTATGCAAAATTTCAGCTCAATTGGTAACCGGGGATCAAAATTAAGTTGCAAGATTCCACCCGAACATACATATACTGCAAGTTAAGGCGCTCTTCCAGTACCGTGTGTAGGCCCATACATTACCTTAGCCCCCGCTCTCAAAAACGTAGCGTGCTGCGTGCTAACTGTTATATTTGATCGATATGCAAAACATTTTAGCATTATTATCCACAAATATAGTTAACTGTTTTTGAATAAAACCCGATAAACGATCTAATAATTCTCTGTTTTCTAACATTTTTTTTATCGAACGAAGTTGTTCATATCATGTTTTCAACCACAATAAACAAAAATATGGTTATTAAACTACAATATCCATTTATATCCAAATAACAAAAAAAGAGTATTTGATTACTTAGAGTTGCTTAAAACAAAGGTCGATTTTGGTAGCTTTATTAGCACCTGCACCTTATTTTAAGTAAAAATAAAATTGAATCCTCTGACAAATGCAACCCCAAATGTCACTTTTCAATGGAATAGCTATTTAATTATATTACACAGTTGTGTGTAATATATAAAGATAAGGGACTATAAATAGATTAAATAAGGTTATTTACATAATACCTAATGATTTTACTTCTAAACATTTACTTGTGTTTTCTAACTAGCTGTTGCGTTCGGTTTTACCCACGTTAGACTCGATCATCCTAGTTAGCTTAGTTAAGGTAAAGAGGAAAGATTTGTTTGTTTGTATTGAATAGGCTGCCAAAGGTTAAGTCTAGGAATGACTGATTCTCGAAGTGACTACGTAGTCTATTATTCTATTATTATTGTAGTCTACTAAGTAGTAATTGACCAGTTATTGAAATGTACAATTCTATCAATTACTGATTCTACATATGACCGATTCTAAAATAACCTGATTTTTGAATTTATGAACACAGTAAGTAATTTGATTTGGAATATCTCATTTTTATATTATAAATAAATATAAGTACCTGGATGACCGAGCTTTGCTCGGTTTTTTTTTTTTACTTAGTCTAACCTCAAAGCAAACACTCATTGACTTCGTGTTACTTAACAACGCCATCTGCTGGAATAAAAAATAGTAGTTCGCCAATAGATGTCAGGAAGAGTCATATTTTTAAGTTTAAATTGGGACTACTCAAACGCCTTAAAACACGAATAAAATGACATTTTCTAAAAATGATTCCTAGCTAGATCGATTTATCGCCCCCGAAACCCCCTATACATATACCAAATTTCATGAAAATCGTTGGAGCCGATTCCGAATATACAAGAATTGCTCATTTAAAGATATAAGAAATAAATATTGCAGGACATTCCACACGTCGCCATCTAACCCAAGCTAAGTAACTAGACTTGTGTTATGGGTGCTAGACAACTCATATACTACTTTTATACTTTTCTTTTGTAAATATATGCTCATAATACATAGAAACAACCAGACCACAGACAAATATCTAAGCATAAATACTTACCTGAGGCGGGAATCGAACTCGCAACCCAGTGTTTGAGGGTCCGGCATGGTGACCATTGTGCCAAATGGATCGTAAAAAATTCAGCTTGTAAATACCTACTCTAATACCTACTCACGAAGACAAAAAACATTTACTTACCCATTGTTATCTTTCAGTCAAACAAGATCGTTTTATCTTTCAAGTGTGTTTGCAAATATCTTTAGATTGCGTGGATTCATTTTATAATATGAACAATAAAGTTTATTTGCAAAAGATAGGTGTTAGGTTTATTGCGGTAATTACAGCTGACGACTGCTTTGGTATGGTGGGTGGATACTCGCCTGCGAAATATAAGGTTGCGGGTTCGATTCGAGCATATATTTATTTATGACTATTTGTTCCTAAGTATTTCTAAATGTATATTAGGAATGTATTTACAAAAGTAGGTATTCTATCCGTTGTCTAGCTACCATAACACAAGCCTTGTTGTGTTCATTGTCCGGCTATATTTATTTTATTGTTTATACCTACCTAGGTACTAAGTCCTTTGTAACCAACTAAAAGCAAATTAAATGACATTGAATTATTATTATTATTATTTATCTCGATTTTTCCCTCAAAAAGGACTAGGTACATTTTTTGTTGCACTGCTTTCTTTCTACCTTCACTCGCGTCCCTCGAAGGCGTTATTTGGTGGTGTTTGAGTGACGAGCGTATAGGTATCTTCTAGACACCGCGTGCTACATCTTACACCGCATTGTCACTTACCATCGTGTGACGATAGTGATCTAACACTATTTATCTACCTTCTTTACATATAAAATGCTTTGTCCTGAATGACTGACTGACTGACGGATCAACGCACAGCCTAAACCACTGATCGTAGAAACCTGAAACTTAGACGGTGTGTTCTTTGTATGACGTAGGCATCGGATAAGAAAGGATTTTTCGAAATTATACCCCATAGGGCACCCCTAAGGGGTAAAAAAGGGGGGCAAAGTTTGTATGGGACTACGTGATTCCTTGGTCCAATTTATTACTTTATTCGACTTCTACGTGGATGAAGTCGCGGGCAAAAGCTAGTTATAAATAAAAAAATAGCTCGGTGACAAATAAAATAATTGATTCTATGTATGAATTATTTTTAAAACTTCACAACGGATTTTGATGCGGGTTTTTTTAATTGATAGAGTGTTTCAAGAGAAAGGTTTTAGTATACAAAACTAACCTACCACGCGTACGAATTCGCGGGCAACAGCTATGTTTTTTAATATTTAAATTTCTATTGTTTTAGTGGCGATGGCGCGTCCCTGAACGCGTCTGCCGGCAGCAAGCGCTCGGCTCTGTCGGCGTCCGACGCCGAGTGCTTCTCGCTCTGCCTGGGCGCCGGGCCTCTGTGGTAAGTTAAACAATGAACAAAATGACTTAGGTACGGAAAATATGACGTAAACTATGGAAAATATGACCTAAAATTGGGAAAATCTGACTTAAACCTGTAGTATTTTGCTAGGTGGTCCTTGATTATTAAAAATATAACTTAAATACGGAAAAGCTGACTTTAATCGTGCGATATTGTATCTAGATGGTTCTTGAATATGGAGAATATGACAATATGGAAAAACTGACTAAAACCTGCAGTGTTGTTGCTGTATAGCTGTTATTGTTTCTAGGTGGTCCTGATGTACTTGGTTATGGTACAGCACTATATTAATATGAAAATATGACTTAAACATGGAAAATATGTCTTATATATGAAAGATCTGACTTAAATCTTATTATTGTTCCCAGGTGGTCCTGATGTCCCTGCACATGGCTCGGCACCGCCCGGAGGGGTGAATAGCGGGGCTTCGAGCCCCGCAACACCATCTACACCCACACACGACGACAATCGTACGTATTACGTCACTTTGTATATACTAAACTAATATTACCCCTTCGCTGAAACAAATTAGAGGAAATATGTGATTGATTGTTTGTTCCGAAATTACTGGACCGATTTTAATGAAACTTTGTATGAGTAAACATAAGTTACATTGGAAGTTAACAGTTATCAAGTTAATTACACAATTTCATACAGATGTTAAATTGAAATTTATTAAATGCTGTTTTGGCAGTATAGCTCGTGTCAGCTAATTCAATACAATGTCAATTTACATCTTATTTTCAGTATACTTTGCAATATAACCTCTATTGAATATTTGTTTGTTGTTTAAATTACAGGAGACTTGTTGTGCGCTTTACTATGGAGCAGTGGCAGCTCCGTGTGCGGCAGCGCCGAGACACTCTCGGAGCCTGCCCTCGCGCCTACACCGGACCCCCGCGTCAACCAAGCTGTGAGTATTGTTTTATTGTGAAAAATATTACGTTAATGGAAAATATGCCTTACTCTAAGGTAACCAAGCTGTGAGTTTTGATTTATAGTTGAAAATAAATGACTTAATAATGAAAAATATGCATTAATAATAGAAAATATGCCTAACTTTATGATGAAAAATATGCCTTATGATAGAAAATAATATTTTGTTATAAGATATTAATGGATGATGTTCTTTCTCTTAATAATGGAAATATGGAAAATATGCCTTATCCTTATCATAGAAAATATGCATTATCTTAATGAAGGAAAATATGCCTTAACTTAACACAATAATACAAAATATACCTTAAACTTACGGTGAAAAAAAAAACAATTATTACATCTTCTTTATTAAAAAAAAGAGGTTTCGTGTGAATTAGTTGCTTAAAATTCCGTACACTACCGTTGTAAAAACATATATAAATAATGTTCGCCACCTTCTTTATTGTAATATGTATTGCTCGCGACAACGCTGAAAAGGGTCTAGGCGAAATTGCTAGATGGTTAAATGGCAATCTTTTATCACTTAACACGGCAAAAACAAATTATATATGCTTTACAAAATATAATAGTCATCAACCAAATATAAATATTAAAATACATACATGTGGTGTCGATGTTTTTCAGAACTCGCATTGTAATTGTAATCTTATTAAGAATGTAAACAGTACTAAATATCTTGGTGTCATTGTAGATCAGCGGCTGTCATGGCATGCACACCTAGAGTTAATTATGAGTAGAATTAGGAAACTTATGTGGATTTTTAAGACGTTGAGTCATATTACTTCAAAATATCTACTGAACCAAATTTACATGTCATTGGTGCAATCAGTTATAAGTTATTGTATTCCTGTGTGGGGTGGAGCTACGAAAACTAAGTTCATAGAAATAGAAAGAGCTCAAAGGTCCTTAATAAAAGTCATGCATAATAAACCATATAAATTTTCAACTGAGACTCTCTACAGTATATCTGATCTTTTAACAGTTCGACAGCTCTATATCTTACACTCTTTGCTAAAATTACACAAGACCCTGAAGTTTGACCCAGATATATTGCAGAAACGACGGAAAACCGCAGTGGCTAGGATAACTACCTCCAAATCAGCTTACGCTCGGCGTCAGTACTTAGTACAAGCTGCCCACCTATATAATTTAATAAATTATGAGATTAATATTTATCCATTGACTGTTTTTGAATGCAAGAAGTTATTGATAATTTGGTTAAAGAGCAAAAATTATGAAGAAACCGAAATATTACTACAAAGATTAAACTGAGCATGAAATTGATTGTTTAAAGTTGTATGCATGAATGAATTTTTTATTATTTATTATTTAATTATTTAAATATTTTATTGAAATATTTTTATAAGTACTCAATTAATTTTAAGTAAGTTATGGAACTTACTGTGTTATATTATAATATCATATTTATGTATGAATGCTAGATATAGAAGAGCGGGGTCATCTAACACAAGTATTTTTTTACTTAAAAGGTGGCTCCCACAACTATGTTTTGTATTTAAGTTCTATTGGTTACTACAATAAATTATTTTATTTTATTTTTATTATTTATTTCCAGGTGCTAAACCAGATCATAGACAAGAAAGACCGTCGTCCGGTGAAGGTTGACTTCAAGATCTTCCTCACAGAGAGCACCAACACTCGCTGGCAAGCTGTGAGTATCTTACTTCACCATTTCTTGCCTAATTATATCACGTCATCGAGCAGCGTTCTCATTGGATGTTGATGAAGTGATACTTAATATAAAATTCTAAGTTGTTGTTGATAGAGTGTTATTTGCCTTATCTTATTAATAGAAAATATCCTTCACCTTAATGATGAAAAATATGCCTTAACATTATGATGGAAAATATGCCATAACCTTATGATGGAAAATATGCCTTAACATTATAATGGAAAATATGCCTTATCATTATGATGGAAAATATGGCTTGACCTTATGATGGAAAATATGCCTTAACATTATGATGGAAAATATGCCTTAACATTATGATGGAAAATATGCCTTAACATTATGATGGAAAAAATGCCTTAACATTATGATGGAAAATATGCCTTAACCTTATGATGGAAAACATGCCTTAACATTATGATGGAAAATATGGCTTGAACTTATGGTGGGAAATACGCCGTATCCTAAGCACGAATCATTAAATTTTTATAAGAAGGAGGATTTTTAATTTTATCGATTACTAGCTGTCCCAGTAAACGTTGTTTTGCCATACTTACACAAAAAATAAAGGAAAAAAATAGAATAAGGATTCTCAGACCTGACAATACACAAAAAATTCATAAATTAATACTACGAGAATTTCCTTCCGTGCACTTTCATAACTAAGTTTTGTTAACTGGTTAAGAAAACCCCATTTTTATTATTGTTTTCACAACTGGTTTTTAAACAAGAATAGAGAATTTTATATATATACACATTTTTTAACATGTTTTTTGTCATTTTTCTCACCAGGTGGTATCGGGCGGTACAATTTACCTACGTGTACCGAGCGTCCTACAATCCGGTAGCAAGGAGAGTTTCCTTCGTCTTCTTGAGTTTGCTGAGGAGAAGCTTGGATGTACCAAGTAAGTTGAATATTTTAGAAAATTATTGGATAGCAAAAAGATGAGGATAGAGCGGTGTTGGCTTAGTGGTAGATACCTCAACTTTAATGCTGAAGGTCGTGGGTTCGAATCCCGGCCGTGCGCCAATGTATTTTTCTTAAGAAAAAATTGTGTGCGCTAATTGACATTGCTCTTACGGTGAAAGAAAACATCGTGATGAAACCCGCGGCTTAATTGGCACCAGAAGTATTGACAAGTTCTCTCTCCTCTGGACATGGTTGATTAGGCTGAGAGGGTAGTAGGTGCCGGGCAAGCCTACTCCATCCTCACGCAAAAAGGACCCAATTAAAAAGAGTCTAATCGCGGAAAACAGTCCGTTCAAGTACAAGTACAAGATGAGGATGTGCTGAGGTTCGAACCAGCTGTTACGGTAAGATAGCAAGGAGCTTCTAGAGAAGAATATTATAGACTAAGAGCCTGTTGCCTATTTTGTAAAAGCTGTGAATTTCTTAGTGCATGCCTCCGAACGATGTGCCATGAAGATGAGGAGCTCTATTTTTGAATCGCTCGTGTGACATATTTGGAATTGAAATTTAACCGTCGGAAATTGAAAGTTACGTTATAAAAACTAGTATTTCTGTGATATTTGTTAGTTTATTTGGAATTTTATAGGAATAGTAGGTGTTGCCCGCGACTTGGTCCGCATAGAATTAGTAGATCGGACGAAGGAATACGCTGGCCCATACAAACTTAGCCCCCTCTTATCACCCTCTAAGGGGAAGAATTTCGGAAAATCCTTTCTTATCGGATGCCTACGTCATACGAAAACAAACCAAACCCTCTCCCCCTTATTCCAAAACGAGGTTTAAGGATAGTCCGAGATGTGGATTTAAACCTTAGATTTACATACAGATTTACTCATGAACTATAGTCTAAACGCTATCCCTATATAATCTATAGGGATAGTGTTTGGACTATAGTTCCCTATATAATCTATAGGGATAGTGTTTAGACTATAGTTCCCTATATAATCTATAGGGATAGTGTTTAGATTATAGTTCCCTATATAATCTATATAAATATATAAATACTGCAGGACATTCCACACATCGCCATCTAGCCCCAAGCTAAGTAACTAGACTTGTATTATGGGTGGTAGACAACGGATATACTACTTATATACTTTTCTTTTGTAAATATATACTTATAATACATAGAAACAACCAGACCACAGACAAATATCTAAGCATAAATACTTGTCTGAGGCGGGAATCGAACCCGCAACCCTGTGTTTGGCAGTCCGGCATGGTGACCATTGTGCCAACTGGGTCGTATAGGGATAGTGTTTAGACTATAGCTCCCTATATAATCTATAGGGATAGTGTTAAGACTATAGTTTCCTATATAATCTATAGGGATAGTGTTTAGACTAAAGTTGACGAGTAAATCTGTGTCTAAATCTAAGGTTTAAATCCACATCTCGGAAACATCGTTTTGGAATAAAGGTGTCCAAGTTTCAGGTCTCTACGATCAGTGGTTTAGGCTGTGCGTTGATCCGTCAGTCAGTCAGTCAGGACAAAGCATTTTATATGTATAGATTTAATTGATATTTACATGTATTTTTCGTGGTTTCCAGCTGCATAATCTGCGTGCTGAAGAACCGCCCGGAACGCCCCACGTTGATACGCACTTTCATGTTCATGGGGTTCGCTGTACTCCCGCCCGGGGCTCCAGTGTTGCCGCGCGAAATACAAAACTCAGATTACATATTCTTGCATTACAATATGGAGTAGGTGGTTCGGTATTTTAATGGAGTTTGGGTCGTTTTGACTTTGGAAATAAAGCTTTTTTTGGGGTCCGTCCCTAAAAAGGTAAAAAAGGAACCCTTATAAGATCACTTTTTTTGGGTAATTTGGGACGTTTTTATTCAAATTGACAGCGGATATTGTTATTTTTGGAAATAGTTTTTTTTTGGGTAATTTGTGTTTTTTATCGACCGCAAATAATGTTGGAAATTGAGCTATTTTTTTGAAAATGTAGGCCTTTTTTTTAATGACCGCGAATGTTTGGAATTTAAAAAGTAATTTTGTTTTGTAGGGATATATTTACAAAGACTAGGTGGTTTTTTTTAAATAACTTTGTTTAAAAGTTTCCATATCAGTAAAATGGTTTCTTTTAGATAGTTTGTAATATATCTGGGGCAAAAATGTGCACGAAAAAAAATTAATGAAAAAAAATTATTTTTTGTTTTTTACACAAAATTCGCTTTATAACCTTCCTTTTGGAAAGTCGGTCAAATTAAATACAGTATCGTGTCCCAAATTATTTATTATTTTTCTCCATACTCAAACAGCCATTAATTTTTGTGCTCAAACTATCCGAACTCCATCAGTATTTCAACACATTTCTTATTATAATAAAAAAAACAGTATTTGTATGCACATTCATTAACAAAAAAAAAATATGATAATCACATGCTTTTTAGAAGACGCCAACAAGTTCTTTGTAGTTTTAGTAAGTATTAGTGTAGTTGACTATGCGATTGATTAGGATTTCTTGACTTTTTTTTCAAACTTTTGTCGTCTAGATGTGTAATTTTTGAGACGGAACAGCTTTTGCTCTTGAAAAAGTGACATATTTAACAACTTTTGTGTTGAAATGTGACATATTTAACAACTTTTGTGTTGGAATGTGACATTTTAACTACTTTTGCGTTGAAATGTGACATATTTAACAACTTTTGTGTTGGAATGTGACATTTTAACTACTTTTGCGTTGAAATGTGACATATTTAACAACTTTTGTGTTGGAATGTGATATTTTAACTACTTTTGCGTTGAAATGTGACATATTAAACAACTTTTGCGTTGAAATGTGACATATTTAATAACTTTTGCGTTGATGTGTGACATTTTTAACAACTTTTGTGTTCAAATATGACATTTTACCAACTTTTGCCGTTGGAATGTGTCTTTTCGAACAACTTGTGACTTGAACGGTCTTAAAGTGAGACTTTTAAACAACTTTTCTTTTTTAAAGAAAAGGCAAAGTGTCATTCTTGACAGACAAAACGAACAGCTGTAAATGAAACGGAAAAATAAGTAATTTTTCATTAAAAAAAATAGTCAAAAGAAATCCAAATCAATTAATTTCTACAATTTTAGCTTTGAAAAAAAAAAACGCTATACTATTATTTCGTTTTAATTGATTTTCAAAACTAATTGTAGAATTTATAGTGGTTATTATTATACTTTTTCTTTTATTATCTTAAACATATTATACTAACGTTAATTGTCGTCGTGTTTACTTTTTTCACCCTCTCCGGGGTAGAGCGTTTAATTGTAAAAAAAAAAATTAACAAAAAAATGTTTTTCAATTTCACCTAAGTTTCAGACTACACGGTTGCTGAATACTTTTTTTACTATCTCTTAGACTAGGAATTTACTTGGTGCATTTTCTTTGTAATAATTTTGATTTAAATTTGTTTACAGCTCAACCGCGTAGTGCGGTTGCTATCGCCTTCAAAGTAATTACTTTAACTAAATTAAACATAATTAATTTGACTACTAACATCCGTATTATTGATTAATTATTTTTAAACATTTATCATTCACTATTTTTTCATTAAAAATTGTTTCGACTGCTTTCAAAGTCGTAATAAAGTAGTAGGCCTTAACTTTTTCGAAATCAATCAATGTGACAACGATTACTTTCAAAGCGATAGAATCCACGATCAATGGTAGATCATTAAATATTTTATTATAAATTTTCAAATCAAGTAAAATCCCATATAAATCTGTCTTAAGAAAGTAAACCTAATAATATAAACTAGGTATAGATTTTAAGTGGTGTTTTTTTAGATATTAAGTGCAATGTTAATATGACAATAGGATTGACCAGGCGCCATTTTTCGGCCCTCTCCGATCGTGTGGGCAACGCATGGCCCAGTCATAACTACGATCGTTGACCGTTGGAAGAAACGGCACGGATGGCTTGAGAAAGCTTTGCTATATCTTGTAGCAACTATTGTATCAATTTTTAAGGGCCTTAAGATGACCTGCCCCGCGATTAAAGGAGATAGTGAGCCGCTCCGCTATTTGCAGCTATGTTCACACTACAAAATATCAGTGTGAAGCTAGGCGCATACCTGTCGTTGACAGATGAACGAAAGCGAGAAAATGCAAGATTGCTGTTTTCTCGCTCTGCAATTTGCAGCTATGTTCACACTACAAAATATCAGTGTGAAGCTAGGCGCATACCTGTCGTTGACAGATGAACTAAAGCGAGAAAATGCACGATTGCTGTTTTTCTCGCTCCGCAGTCTGTAGCTAAGTTCACACTACAAAATTAAATCAAAAATAGGTGTGAAGCTATGCGCATTTCGTTAACATATAAGCGATAGCGAGAAAATGCAAGATTGCTGTTCTCGCTCTGCAGTTTGCAGCTAAGTTCACACTACAAAATAGGTGTGAAGCTAGGCGCATACCGATTATTGACAAATGAGCGTTAAAGTTCCGTGATTGCTCAGTTTTTCGCTTTTAACATCTCAAGATGGCGGTCATTCCTATTGTTAATTGCATTGTAAATTAAGTATACTTATTTCTAGACCTTCGTCCCACAGTATTTTACCATCATTTTCTTATTTTTGGGACCCTGTAGTGTTTAGTTTCTAAGTATCTATATTTCATTACAGAATTAAAATGATTATAATTATTTATGTGTTTTATTTTATTATCAATTAGGTGTGCCCCGCGGTTTCACCCGCGTAAGTCCCGATCCCGAAAAAAAAGTATCCTATGCCCGTCTCCTAGTTGTAAGCTACCTCACCACCAATTTTCAGCCAAATCGGTTCAGCCGTGATCGAGTTATAACATAAATAGTGTAACTAACAGGACTTCTATAAATTATCAATAGAGTTCAGAACATCGCGAGACGTGGGGAGAACGTGCCCGGTCTTAAACTCGTGATAACTTCTAAACGAAATATCCGATTTGAATGAATTATTATATATATATTGCAGGACATTCCACACATCGCCATCTAGCCCCAAGCTAAGTACTAGACTTGTGTTATGGGTGCTAGACAACGGATATACTACTTATACACTTTTCATTTGTAAATATATACTTATAATACATAGAAACAACCAGGCCACAGACAAATATCTAAGCATAAATACTTTTCTGAGGCGGGAATCGAACCCGCAACCCTGTGTTTGGCAGTCCGACATGGTGAACATTGTGCCGACTGGGTCGTTAAATTAAAAAGGAGAAATGAATAGTCTTGATGATGAACTATTTTGTTCGGCTAATGCAACTAACCTTAGTTCTTACCTGCATTGTAATTTAATTTTAAAACAAAAAACCTGTTATTGTGACTTAACTATAATAGATGGATATATTGCCTCGCGGAGTTTTTTGTAGACAATAATAAGGCCTACAAACTTGTAATACATTATTTTGTTTTATCATCAATAGTTTTCACAGCGCACGCTAAAAACTGTTGTGGGGTTTCTACCTTAGGTTACAATATTGCAATTATCTTACGGATCCTTAATTTTGTGAAAATAAGTTTGAGCCTATATTCATCCCTAATAATTTACCTTTCTTTTGGTGAAAGAATTTTTGAAATCGGTCCAGTGGTTTCGGAGATTACCCCCAACATACATACATACAAACTTGTTACCAACGTTACCTCTTTATAATATTAGTATAGATAAAAATCACACGTCCGCCAGAAGACCGCTCCACTCCCACTAGTGGGCTTGCCACGTGTGCCGAATGCAGACCGATGGGCAAGCAAAGTCACCCAGTGGGTCCCACAAGACGGCAAGAGTCTTCGAGGTAGACCTAAAAAACGATGGCACGGCGACTTGGATGCATTCGACGCAGATTTCCCAAAATTAGCTGGAGATCGGGACACATGGAGGGAAATGGGGGAGGCCTTTGCCCAGCAGTGGGACACAAGATAGATAGATATTTTTTTTATTGTAAACACCATTTTCAAATAACACTAGCAAACCCGGCGAACTCCGTTTCGCCACCAGATTTTCCTGAATTTTCTTTGCTATAAACCTCACGGAGCCCGAGACCTTTCCAACGAATGCAAAACCGTGGAAATCGGTTCGTGCGTTCTGGAGTTATAGCGTCAGGAAGGAAAACCCGACTTATTTTTATATATTAAGATTATAAATAAAAACAAAGCTTAGTCTTAGTGCTACAAAGGGCGGCTTTATCGCTCAAAGTGATCTCTTCCAGGCAACCTTTGGATGAACAAGAAGTTGAGGAAGGCACAAGAGGCTAATAAAAAACTTAATCAATAAAAATAAAGTAGGACATATTATCACACAGTAACTTTAATGTACTTATCAGATCTACAGAGTTATTGGTAATTATATGAAAAGCGGTTGAGGGCTACTCTTGCATCTTAGTCAACTTTAGAACAAAAGTTGACTTTTTAAAGTTGAAAAAAAAAGTTAATATTTACGAAAAAAGAGTTTTTTTACATTTAATATTATTTCGTAGGTAACCTGATAAGTTGATTTTTTTAAATATAGGTTATTCAAATCATTCGATAAAATAAAAAAAATAAGTGTTTACACAATGTGTTTCAACGCAGAGGTTCTATTCATAAAGGTTGTTCTAAACGTCTAGGCGAACAACTTTTGTTCTACGACTTTTGGAAATGAGAATATTCGTTTGAAGTTTTTGTATGAAACAGATGATTTTCAAATAAAAATTCCTTCAGAATTATCGAAAAAAAATTACGAATTACCAAAAGTCGTAGAACAAAAGTTGTTCGCCTAGACATCTAGAACAACCCCCTTTCGTATTAAAACCCCTTCGTTGAAACACATTGTATAAACTAAAAAAAGAATTTTCGTCATAAAAAATTTGATTGTTAATTAAGGTGCACAGAAAAATAGCCTTCAACCTTTTTCATATAGATATAATTATTTAATAACTTATTATTAGCAATGATCATAATTATGTCAACCAGAGGTAGATGCGTCTTTGTGAATTTAGTTTAGGCCGGGCCGTGTTTATATGAAGCAATTTACATGGTTATTGACGACCCAGTTGGCACAATGGTCACCGTGCCGGACTGCCAAACGCAGGGTCGCGGATTCGATTCCCGCCTCAGACAAGTATTTATGCTTAGATATTTGTCTGTGGTCTGGTTGTTTCTATGTATTTTAAGTATATATTTACAAAAGAAAAAGTATATATGTAGTGTATCCGTTGTCTAGCACCCATAACACAAGTCTAGTTACTTAGCTTGGGGCTAGATGGCGATGAGTGGAATGTCCTGCAATATTTAATTATACTTAGGGCCCTCTTTAACCTATTGGAGGCTCTGGGCATATTGGGATAATGGGGCCCCTAACTTTGAGAGAACAAAGTTACTCATTTAGCATTAACAATCAGTCAATCTGTCAATTGAAGAGGAACCTTTCTAGATTTGAGATGGGCAAAATCATTAAAACACCTTCAAAATCGATTTTTCGAAAGCTGGACCTTTTTAGATGGGCAAAATCTATAATAACTCCTTTAAAAAAGTAATCTTTCTGGAACTAGGGGGCCCTTATCGATCACGGGGCCCTGGGCTGGGCATGTGCCCAGTGGGAAAGAGGGGTCTGACTATACTAGTAAGCCGTTGAGGGCTACTTCTGTGCACCGTAACGATCAACTTTTGGAAATTCATTATAAAAAAAAATCCATACAAAAATAAAAAATAAATCCGTTCAAATAATACTCGACTCGACATAGGTCACAGAATCCCACCGCGCGCGCTCTGTGCCGCATAGACATACAAAATGGCCAGACAGTACCAGAAACACAAATATATCTTTGGGATAAGTATTAGGTTCTGACAAAAGTCGTAGAACAAAAGTTGTTTGTTAAGGTGCACAGAAGGAGCCCTCAACGGTCAGAATCCTCTTTCCCACTGGGCACATGCCCAGGACCCCGTGATCTATAAGGGCCCCCTAGTTCCTGCCAGTTTACATTTTTAAAGAAGTTATAGATTTTACCCATATGAAATCTAAAAAGGTACAGCTTTCGAAAAATCGATTTTGAAGGAGTTTTTCATGATTTTGCCAATCTCAAATCTATAAAGGTTCCTCTTCAATTAACAGATTGACGTGAATGCTAATGTAACTTTGGTTATCTCAAAGTCTCAGGGGCCCCATTATCTCAATATGCCCAGGGCGTCCAATAGGTTAAAGAGGGCCCTAAGTATAGTTACCAATGACCCTGTATGACACCGTGCATGATCCGTGTCCGGACGACGACGGCCGTCATAGGAACATAGTCATGGCAGTTATAAGGTTTATGCAACAAAAATATTTGTGCTAGTGTCATTATCCAGGGAGGAAACAGTCGACTACGTTTGTATGGAGAGAGCGCCGGTACCCTTTCACCTTAATCCCTCGGGTGCTTTCGGATATAAAATAAATAAATAAATATTTCAGGACATACCACACATCGCCATCTAACCCCAAGCTAAGTAACTAGACTTGTGTTATGGGTGCTAGACAACGGATATACTACTTATATACTTTTCTTTTGTAAATATATACTTATAATACATAGAAACAACCAGACCACAGACAAATATCTAAGCATAATACTTGTCTGAGGAAGGAATCGAACCCGCAACCCTGTGTTTGGCAGTCCGGCATGGGGACCATCATGCACGAAGACACTTATTCGTGTACAGGTAAATATTCATATTTCTTATAAATCCTATAATAATATCGAATGTCCCCCTCTGTCTGTACTTCCTGAGGCACTCCATCCTCTATGACCATAGCGTACGAGTCTTTGTCTAAGGCCGGGAAGAAAGTATCGCATATGAAGGATTTCTTTATCTCTGTTAAGTAGATTTTGTTGCAATTCGGATGCTCTATTGCTGCCTGAAATAAAAAAGAAATATTTTATTTATAAATAAACTAGCTGCGCCCCGCGGTTTCACCCGCGTAAGTCCCGATCCCGTGGGCATATTGGGATAAAAAGTATCCTATGTCCGTCTCCTGGCTCTAAGCTACCTCCCTACCAATTTTCACTCAAATCTGTTCTGCCGTTCTTGAGTTATAAGTGGTGTAACTAACACGACTTTCTTTTATATATATATGTAGATAATTACAATAAAATCCTACTAATATTATAAATGTGAAAGTTTGTGTGTGCGTGTGTGTGTGTGTGTGTTTGTTACTCCTTCACGCTAAAACCAGTGGACGGATTGCGATGAAACTCGGTATGAAGATAGCTGGAGACCTGGATTAACACATAGGCTAATTTTTATCCCGATATTCCCACGGGATCGAGACTTACGCGGGTGAAACCGCGGGGCGCAGCTAGTAATTTTATAAATATAAATAAATATTGCAGGACATTCCACACATCGCCATCTAGCCCCAAGCTAAGTAACAAGACTTGTGTTTTGAATGCTAGACAACTTACTACTTATATACTTTTGTAAATATATATTTACTAGCAGCGCTCCGCGGTTTCACCTGCATAATTCTCGATCCCTTTACAATTTTTTTTCTCACAAATTTATAGTTAAAATGTCGCTGATGTAGCGCTCAAGCCAATTTTAAAATAACCGTATAACTAACTATACGATAATCTAAAAGTAAAAAAATAAAATCCGACAATGTAATTATTTTTCCCTTTTTCTTTCTTTTTTCCCAGTCTGTAGACTTTTTCTTTTTTAAAATTTTTTTTTTCTTTTTTTTCCCACACTTATTTATACAGTACTTAGAATACACTAGCAGCGCTCCGCGATTTCACCCGCATAACTCCCGATCCCGTGGGAATATCGGGATATAAAGTAGCCTATAGCCTTCCTCGATAAATTGACTATCCAACACAAAAATAATTTTTCAATTCGAATGAGTAGCTTTTGAGGTTAGCGCGTTCAAACAATCAAACAAACTCTTTAGCTTTATTATATTAGTATAGATTGATTAATTGGGAATAACATAGGTTACTTTTTATCCCGATATTCCCACGGGATCGGGAGTTACGCTAGTGAAACCGCGGAGCGCTTCATACCTTATAAATAGAGGATCCTCCAATAACCCAAGTCGATTCTATATCATCTCGGTTTTCAATGTGGGAAATAGCTTCATCTAGGTTTGATACCACCACTACGCCATTGGGGACCTGGAAATGAAAAATAAATGGTTATCTGTAACGTCGGTTTACGGACGATAATTTTACGTGTTAACGTCATAAGAAAACATTGATGAAATAATTAAGACTGGAGACTTGACAACTGGTTGTCTGTAATAGTACATTGTTACCCTAGGGGTGAAAGTCACTCATTGAGTCACGAGATGGAGTTTGTATACATAAAATTCTTCATAATAACGAGAGAGAATGAGAGACTCCATACTACCTCTGGCAGTGTGCATGAGCCGTGTGAAGCCATAATTGTTATTCTTTGGTGTTACCTAAAGCAAAGAGGTTAGACTTTTGTAGTTCCTAATGCGTAATGATACTGATACTGCCATAATTTGACATGACAGCTGTCAGTGAAAGCGATTTTCCCTAGGGCTGAATGTTTTTCTTTCTACACGCTCTTCAGGCATCTTTAGACCTACTTTCGGAGTATGAGTATGAGTATGAGTAAAGTCCGTTTACGGACGATAATTTTACGTGTTAACGTCATAAGAAAACATTTATGAAATAATTGAGACTGTCGCTTCCCGCTGTCTGTCTGTCCCTATATACATAGGCTATATGCTTAGATCTTTATTAAACTACTCAACGTATTTTGATGCGGTTTTTTAATAGATACGAGTGATTCCAGAGAAATGTTTGAGTAACTTATCTTAGTTTCTACTAATCTACTAATATTAAAAATGTAAAAGTGTGTGTATGTTTGTTACTCCTTCACGCAAAAAACTACTGGACCGATTGCGATGAAACTCGGTATCTAGATAGCTAGAGACTTGGATTAACACATAGGCTACTTTTTACCCGATATTCCCACGGGATCGGGACTTACGCGGGTGAAACCGCGTTGCGCAGCTAGTACAAAATAAAACTACCTAAATAATAATAATAAATAGATAAATAATAAATATTGCAGGACATTCCACACATCGCCATCTAGCCCCAAGCTAAGTAACTACACTTGGGTTATGGGTGCTAGACAACTCATATACTACTTATATACTTTTCTTTTTAACTTTTACTTTTTTTAGTGAATAAATAAATAAAGTAGGTACTTAACTTACATTTTCTCTGATCTTCTCAACATTTCTAGTAATGACAATATTAACTCTGTTCCTTAGAGGTCTGTATTTATCTGGTATACAGTCCCAAGTCACACGACCCATGATAACTGCATTCTTCTTTGTTAAATCCAACACTTTTGTTGTCATTGTTGTGAAGTAATTCATTTCTTTCCTGTAAAACAAAGACATTTAATGGTAGAGCGGTGTTGGCTTAATAGTAGATACCTCGACTTTCATTCTGAAGGTCGTGGGTTCGAATCCCGGCCGGCCGTGCACCAATGTATTTTGCTTAAGAAAAATTTAAGTGCGTAAATTGACATTGCTCTTACGGTGAAGGAAAACATCGTGATGAAACCTGCGGCTTAGTTGGCTCCAGAAGTATTGACAAGTTCTCTCCTCTAGACATGGTCGACTAAGCTGAGAGGGTAGTAGGTGCTGGGCAAGCCTACTCCATCCTCACGCAAAAAGGACCCAATTAAAGAGGGTCTAATAGCGGAAAATAGCCTATATACAAGTACAAGACATTTAATGTAAATATAAAAAAAACTGGCCAAGTGCGAGTCGTGGGTTCCGTACATTAGTTTCTACTCTCTTTCTCTACCCTTGCCATGGTATGGTAAGTACCAATTTATCTTACCCCTATATCGTTTGCGCGCCCATACAATGTAAGGGTCAAGTTAAATTGGTTTTACTATGTATGTATGGGGACACCCATTAATTTACAACTTTTTTGGTATTGTTCCTTTATTTGTGTAAGACCTTGCTTTTTGCCAATTTTCGTGATTCTAGGTCAACGGGAACTACCATATAGGTTTTCGACCCAAAACCTATAGGGTACTTCTGGTTGACCTGGAATGGTCAATTTTGATTAATAGCAAGGTCTTATATCACAAATAAGGAGAAAAATCTGATATTAAAAAAAAGTTGAAAATTAAGGTAAATTTTGGTACGAGTAATCACAAGTTTTCACAAAAATGTAAAGCTCATATCTTTTTATCGTGTTGACCTTGATTTTTATACACCTAATAGGGACTATAGACTTCAGTATCTGTTATGAATTTCAACTTGCTAATTCCACCCGTTCCTGAGAAAATCGCTGGTGACACACGGACAGACAGACAGACAAGAAAGTGATCTTATAAAGGTTCCTTTTTTATAATACTCTTTGATCTCTATAAGGTAAATTTAACAGGCCTTCAGGCACCTTCAGGGCCATTTCCTAAACTAAAAAAAGCTGAAATTGCTGAAATGCAGTAACATACCTGATTCTGACAAAAATAAAATAGTTGAAAGGAGTTGCGTGCCTGATTCTGACAAAAATAAAATAGTTGAAAGGAGTTGCGTGCCTGATTCTGACAAAAATAAAATAGTTGAAAGGAGTTGCGTGCCTGATTCTGACAAAAATAAAATAGTTGAAAGGAGTTGCGTGCCTGATTCTGACAAAAATAAAATAGTTGAAAGGAGTTGCGTGCCTGATTCTGACAAAAATAAAATAGTTGAAAGGAGTTGCGTGCCTGATTCTGACAAAAATAAAATAGTTGAAAGGAGTTGCGTGCCTGATTCTGACAAAAATAAAATAGTTGAAAGGAGTTGCGTGCCTGATTCTGACAAAAATAAAATAGTTGAAAGGAGTTGCGTGCCTGATTCTGACAAAAATAAAATGCTGAATGGAGTTGCGTGCCTGATTCTGGCAAAAATAAAATAGTTGAAAAGAGTTGCGTGCCTGATTCTGACAAGAATAAAATGCTGAAGTTGCGTGCCAATCTATAGTGTTGCCGATAGAGATCTATTCCTTTTACAGAGGTGTCACTCTATGCAGAAAATACAAACAATCGTAAAGTTTTTGTATGAAAAATGTCTTATCTATTAAAAAATCAAACTCTCTGTAGAGGTAGGTACTTCAAAGTAGGTCAAATTGATAAAAGGTACCTCATTGTTACCACAAAATAGATATTAAAAACCACAACTAGGCAGGTAGGTATATTAGGTACAAATATCAAAAAAATTCCACTGACGACTCAAAATATTACTTTAGTAATTTCATAGCTTTAGGAGTTTTTGTTTTTGATTAATTATGGAGTTTCGTACCGCAAGAGGGATTATTTTTTTAATGTTGCCTATCTATGAACACTTGGACTAATGATAAGTACCCTAATTAAAGAGAGCCATCCATTGTTTTGAAACATATGAGTAATAAAAAAGCAAGAGATATGAAATATGAGGCAAAAGAAAAGTATATAAGTAGTTTATCCATTGTCTAGCACCCATAACACAAGTCTAGTTACTTAGCTTGGGGCTAGATGGCGATGTGTGGAATGTCCTGCAATATTTATTTATTTTATTTTATTATAGAATGATACAAACAAACATAGATAGGCACGAATAACATAACCTTTCCCTTGCAGTCGGAACCCCTATGGGATCGCTTGTCTGTCTGTCTTTCTGTTTGCTATAGATTAAACAAATGCATTACCCTTCCTTTTGGCTTCGCCATAGTCAGGTAAAAAATGATACATGGCTGGCCATGTGTCATAGATGGAAAGAAAGTTTTAAAAAACCACATCTAGTGGCAACATTTATGGAAGAGCTGAGCTGTTCTCCCCCTGACAAGTAGAATCTCACGCAAAAGAGACCTAACTAGAAAGGTCTGATCGCGGAAAACAGGCACCTTCAGGGCCATTGACGACCCAGTTTGCACAATGGTTACCATGCCGGACTGCCAAACACAGGGTTGCGGATTCGATTCCCGCCTCAGACAAGTATTTATGCTTAGATATTTGTCTGTGGTCTGGTTGTTTCTATGTATTATAAGTATATATTTACAAAACAAAAGTATTTATGTAGTATATCCGTTGTCTAGCACCCATAACACAAGTGTAGTTACTTAACTTGGGGCTAGATGGCGATGTGTGGAATGTCCTGTAATATTTATTTATTTATTTTATTTCCTAAACCAAAATAAGCTGAAATTGCTGAAACAGCCTGTATACTAGTACAAGTAAGGGGTCCTTTTTACCTTTTGAGGTACATAACCCTTAACACTAAGTAGGTTACAATAACATGAAGAAGAACAACAGCGGTAAAATAAAAAGTTCAAATAGAAGGATGCCCAAACAAATGCTAAACTAGAATAAGTATATTTTAAAATATGTGTACACAGCACGGTCGGTGATAATGAAAACTTATTTTTATTCAGTACCTTCTTAGCTAAGGTATTTATGCATTTAAAAATTAGAAATCAAAACATGAATAAGGTAAATAAATTACTTTGATTTACAAAGATTTTTCAAAAATATCATGGAACCCTATAGTTGTACTGGATCTGGCATGAATAAATCGTGCTTTACCGACCTAGGTTTGCCCTGCAGTGACCAAGCTGAGTCCTTAATCAACTTAGTTTTCACACTGGCCATGGTAATCATGGCTATTAGCAATGGTTCTGGGCTCTGACTGAACCAAATCTTGCTTAGGAGTTGTAATTGATTGAAATACTTACTTCAGCTTCCAAGGAAGAGTTCCATTTACACCAATTCCCATGTTTTCACACACAGCAGCGATTAAATTAAGTTTTACTTTTGACATTGTTTTTCTTTGATAATAACGCTGTTTACTACGTAATAGTGAATTGTAGAAGTGCACGCTTCGGTAGTTAAGCACTTTATGACCTTCCAACTTCGTTATTCAGTCAATATAACACAATTTTATGAACTCTAACTATAACAAAACAAAGTGTTTTGCATCGATCTCCCGCCAATAAAAGACAGACGTTTACCTTGACACTGACAGTGGCAGACAACATAGTATTGACAGCAGTGTTGCTAGGGTTTTTCCGATAAAAATTACATTTATTTCAGGAAATGTTACTTTTCGTACTCGCATCCGAACGGAAAAGTAAATTGCATTTAGAGTTGGAGATTATTTTAAACCCAAAACACAGAACAAAAATATAAATTAAGAATTTAAAATATCTTCAGTCACATAATTCTGAAGTTTTGACAAGGATTATGGATATAAGAAAGTAGATAATAAAATGCGGAAAATAACTTAACTCCATGTTTGAAGTTACAAAAAATAAACAAAATGCACTTTACTGACAACATTGTTTTTTTTTTTCATAAATTAAATTGACTTCGCAGCATTTGAGTATAGAGCCAAGCAAAGTATTAACGTAACAAACCTAGGGATAAGGTCTTGTTAAGGCGCTCTTTCCGTGTGTAGGTATTCACATGACCTTAGCCCCCGCTCTCAAAAACGTAGCGTGCTGCGTGCTAACTGTTATATTTGATCGATATGCAAAACATTTTAGCATTATTATCCACAAATATAGTTCCTAGAGGTCAAAACATATCATTTGATTCATTTTTAGAAACAAACGTTAACAATTTTTGAATAAAACCCGATAATCGATCTAATAATTCTCTGTTTTCTAACATTTTTTTATCGAACGAAGTTATTCATATCATGTTTACAACCACAATAAACAAAAATATGGTTATTAAACTACAATATCCATTTATATCCAAATAACAAAAAAAGAGTATTTGATTAGTGATTACTTAGAGTTGCTTAAAACTAAGGTCGATTTTGGTAGCTTTATTAGCACCTGCCCTTAAGATAGTTTTGAGTAGTTTATTAACAGTTAAAAACCGGAAAGAGCAGCGCGGCACGGCCTCCGACTAGATGGACAAACGACTTAACTAAGGTCGCGGGAAGTCGTTGGCCACGGATGACATGTGACCGATCGCTCTGGAAGTCTTTGGAGGACTATATCCAGCTGTGCTCTGGCTTTTTTATGTCAGCGTTTGACCACTAAGATGTAGCAGGCTTCATATTTACTCGCGACTTGAAGACCCCCAAAATTGTACACGTCAGGAAAGAAAGACGCAGGCAATACTGATTCCATTCACGAATAATGAATGACGAAGCGAAACGCTTAGTGCGAACGTCACGTATTTCCGAAGTCTGCCTGGCTGATATTATTATGATGATAAAAAAATTACAAAAAAATAAATTGGCGAATTAATAATTGATTTCTAACTACTTTTGTAATTTTTTAAACATCCTAAAATGAAAACTAATTCGTCGCGCTGTAACTTCGACTTTACCATAATTAATAGATTGTATTAGCTAGCTACGTATACTATACTATGTATATTGTAGGTTTACGTTTTAAGTAAAGCTTGTATCGAAGTGGTAATCTACTTTACTGTTACCACAAGCCCAGTAGCGTAGCGAGGGGAGGGGCGAAGTGGGCGGAGGGGTAACACTTTTAAATATTTGTAACTAGCTGCGCCCCGCGGTTTCACCCGCGTAAGCCCCGATCCCGTGGGAATATTGGGATATAAAGTAGCCTATGTGTTAATCCAGGTCTCCAGCTATCTAGATACCGAGTTTCATCGCAATCGATCCAGTGGTTTTTGCGTGAAGGAGTAACAAACACACACACACACACACGTACACACAAACTTTCACATTTATAATATTAGTAGGATATTGACCTTTGGGAGCGTGATCACATGAAAAAAAAACCCCCATGAGTTTCTTATGATTTCTTCTCATTGGTGAGCACTTTCCGAAGGCACACATCCTAACTTAGTTTTTAAGACGTGTCGATGTGATCCTTGTACGTGTAGGTATTAAGCATCCAAAGGAATAAAGAATTTTGGCTTTGACTTTGACTTTGGTGGATCGCCCCGGGCGCCACCATTAGAACGGTGGCAAAATTTTGAAAAAAATATTTTGTGCGGTCATTGGCGGCTGACTGATCAGACAATTAATTTTTCAAGAAATTAGCTCTTACTCACTTCCACATAATAATATATTGAATGTCCCTACCGCCCAATGCAGTTGTAGCAAATCACGAGTCGCCCCGCATATTAGCATGGTTTTGATATAAATATTTTGCCGTGATAACGTCTAATAAATTGATGGAACACCTGCATTCATACAAAAGTTTCATGTTATCGTAACATGACGCATCCCGTACCCGATGTGTGACGTCATGCGTCCCGTTCCCGATGTTTGACGTCATGCGTCATGGTAACATGTGAGTATTTAATAATAATATCGCTTATCTGGGCTTGTGGTATGGTGACAAGTGAAGAATAAAAGACTTTTCAAAGAAAAAAAAAAGTTTTTTTTTTAATTAAGGAATAACAACAAGAAACTTAATTTGTCATCGTTTTCTTATGATATTATCACGTAGGATTATCGTCCGTAAACCGACTTTACGGGCAACCATTTTTCGCTCAACGCAAAAACGACGGGGTGTTATAAGTTTTATGTGTTTATGTGTGTGTGTGTGTGTCGGTCGGTCTGTGGCATCGTAGCTTCCGAACGGATAAACCGATTTAAATTTACTTTTTTTTCTTCTAAGAATCACCAATATTAATATTTTTATGACATCAAAAGGGCGGTAAATTATGACTCCGCCCAGGGCGACAGTGATCCACGCTACGCCACTGCAGAAGCCTATGTTTATAGAGCATCGTTAGGTGAGCCACTCGTTAAGATTACCAACTAATAGGAAGTGTTAAGGTTTATGGGTTCCCATTTCTACAGATTTCATTCACAGATTCCCAATTCTACAGACTCCCGATTCTACAGATCCCCAACTCAGCTCAACTGATTTTATTTGTTTTCTGATAGCGTTTTTTATGGTAACCCTAGCTGCGCCCTGCGGTTTCACCCGCATAAGTCCCGATTCTGTGGGAATATCGGGATAAAAATAGGATACGTGTTAATCCAGGTCTCCAGCTATCTAAATACCAAGTTTCATAGCAATCGGTCCAGTAGTTTTAGCGTGAAGGAGTAACAAACATACACACACACACACACACAAACTTTCACATTTATAATATTAGTAGGATATGCCATGATTCAACAATGTTTTGTATCGGGGAGGGAGATAAGGAGCATTGTGAAAAATATGAATAAATGTATTACTGAAGATCTAGCGTTTTACTTCCGAGCTGTGTCGTCTTCAGCTCCAGTGACCGCACAAAATTCCCAATTTTGCTGCCTTCCTAATGGTGGCGCCCGGGGCGATCCGCCCCATCACTACGCTCCTGGACTTAAAGTTAGACGCTTCGTTCGTTCGGTCAGAAATACGCAACCTTATTGTCCAATATCAATTGTAGGTATAAATAGTTTCAGATTGCAGACTCATTCAACCCACAAAATTAACGACATTGTTTCCAAAACTCAGTTAATGAAATTCCAAAGTTGGTACCTACTCCTGGCTGTAAACAATTAAGAGGAAAGGGTACCGACGCTCTCTCCATACAAACGTAGTCGAGTGTTTCCCCTCTCCCTGGATAATGACACTAGAGCAAATATTTTTGTTGCATAAAACTTAAAACTGCCATGAATATATTGACTATGTTTTTTTTTGTTTTTAAATCTTAATTTATATGATAATTAGAAAATGAAAATAACCTAAACATAAGGGCATAGGCATGGCAGTTGTAGGTTTTAAGGCACAAAATTATTAGCTTCATTGAGGAAACAGTCAGTTGTTATAGCGGCAACAGAAATACATCATCTGTGAAAATTTCAACTGTCTAGCCAGTAGCGGATTTAGGCTTAGGCCCGTGAGGCCCGGGCCTAGGGCGGCAAATTTTGAGGGGCGCCAAAATTTTGAAGACGACTAAAATTAAAAATCGATTGGGTTTTCTGTAAACTGTAAGACCAAATTTTAAAGTTTATTTTATTGCGCTCTTACTATCTAAACATAGTACCATTTTGAGGGTAGAATTTCTTTGTTAAAGTAATTAATCAGGCAATTACTAAAATCTGAAATATCTAACAAAAAGATTTTAAAAAACTTTTTTTATTATTTATTTACGAAATTTGTTTTTTTTTTCAAATTTTTCATTCAAAATTTAATTGTAACATTTGTTTGCTTTTTATTATAACACAAAACCAATTCACCATGATAAATTATGCGAATGTCAGTTGATTCAGACAATACATTTTTAATTTTTCAATTTTTTGTAAAATTTTTATAGTTTTACTTAATGTGAAGGCCTCAACGATCAGCATGCTTGATCAGTTTTAAAAGATCGCAGAATGAATTTGAAAAGTCATAAAAATAAATAGAAATATAATACACAATACGAAAAAAATTTAAACATGAAAAAAAAATTGCTCTGAGTCAAATATATTTTTATCGTTATATTTCAATTTATTGATAATTTAATAAATCAGAATTTTTTTAATCTATTGCCGTAGTATGAATTAAATTAGCGAAATAATAATAAGCGAAAATAATCTAATTTTTTTATATTTTTAAGATTTTCGAATTTTTAGTATCATCTAAAAAATTTCCAGATTTGCTATATAAAAATCAATTTTTTTTTATTGTGTTCAATAAATCTTGAGAGTTTGATAATCTTCTATATATATAAAAATGAATTGCTGTTCGTTAGTCTCACTAAAACTCGAGAACGGCTGAACGGATTTATCTTATCTTAGTCTTGAAATGTTTGTGGAGGTCTAGGGAAGGTTTAAAAGGCGAGAAAAAATCGAATAATTTCCGGGAAAACCCTAAAAAAAGCCCTTTTCTATTTTCCATACAAACGTTTTCTAGAGTCAATTCCTACGGGATCGGGACTTACGCGGGTGAAACCGCGGGGCGCCGCTAGTTCTAAATAATTTTAAAACAACTATTAGGCACGGATGAAGATACACGTTCTGCATCAAATATAAGTGCATTTTTACATTCACGTGAACTCTACGATATCTATCCAAATATAGATATTGCGTTGTGTATATATCTAAGTATTCCTGCAACGAATTGTTCTGGAGAAAGATCATTTTCCACCCTGTTTCTAATTATTATTGTTATTATTTTCATTATTTTATACCCCACACACACATATATATATATATATATATACTGTTACGAAAGAAAAAGGGCGCCATATCGTCTCGGGCCTAGGGCGCCCTTAAACCTAAATCCGCTACTGTGTCTAGCTATCACGGTTCATGAGATACAGCGTGGTGAGAGACAGTGGAGTCTTAGTAATAGGGTCCCGTTTTTACCCTTTGAGTACGGAACCCTAAAACAGCGACATTGAACCGGCCCCTTAAGGCCAGGTGCTAATAAAGCTACCAAAATCGACCTTTGTTTTAAGCAACTCTAATTAATCAAATACTCTTTTTTTTGTTATTTGGATATAAATGGATATTTATTTTTGTTTATTGTGGTTGAAAACATGATATGAACACTTCGTTCGATAAAAAAAATGTTAGAAAACAGAGAATTATTAGATCGTTTATCGGGTTTTATTCAAAAATAGTTAACGTATGTTTCTAAAAATGAATCGAATGATAGGTTTTGACCTCTAGGAACTATATTTGTGGATAATAATGGTAAAATGTTTTGTATATCGATCAAATATAACAGTTTGCACGCAGCACGCTACGTTTTTGAGAGCTGGGGCTAAGGTAATGTGAATACCTACACACGGTACTGGAAGAGCGCCTTAACAGCAAGACTCATTTAACTACAACTTAATCTGTGGTCCCAAGTCGTAAAGGTAGACTGAATAAACACAGGTCCAGATTAATTGATTACTAGCAGCGCTCTGCGGTTTCACTAGTAATTCCTGATCCCTTGGGAATATCGGGATACAAGTTATAACACTCCAAATGATACAATGTATCCTCATACCAATTTACATCAAAATCGGTGCAGTCGTTTCGGAGCCTATTTAATGCAAACAAACAATAAAATCTTTTAATAAAATAAATAAATATTGCAGGACATTTCACAGGTCGCCATCTAGCCCCAAACTAAGTAACTAGACTTGGGTTATGGGTGCTAGACAACGGATATACTACTTACCTAACTATATATTTTTATTTTGTAAATATATACTTATAATACAAAAGTTTATTTATTTAATCATCTGAATCGAACATGAACAGCAATACAACAATACACAACTAAACAAATAATTAATTTAAATTATGTATAATAAACTTTTAAATAATCTAGTTCCAAATATTAAAAAAACCTATAATAAACATACAAACAACCAGCACAGACAAATGTCTAAGCATAAATACTTGTTTTAAGCGGGAATCGAACCCGCAACTCTGTGTTTGGCAGTCCGGCATGGTGACCATTGTGCCAACTTTGTCGTCAAATGCAAATAAATTGAATGAACTAATAGGTACTGATTAATGAAGCATTAGGACCACCTTCTCATCATTAAGGTCTATCCGCACAGCACAGTGACGGCACGTGACCGACAGTTCCGTAACGTGCCGTGACGTGCTATTTGTACATGTCAGTGTCAGTACCGACACCACGCAGTGATTTTTAGTACTCTATCTAAGTACCTATTGTTCCAACCGGCCAAGTGTGAGTACGAAAGTTATGGTAGCCAGGGTTACCATAACTTTCGTACTCACACTTGGCCGGTTTTTTTTATTATATGTATTATGTAATACACTGATTTCGATCAAACATACCTAGGAACAATCCCGACTAATTTACCTCTCAAACAAAAAAAACTAAATCAAAATCGGTTTATCCGCTACGATTTCACAGACACACACACACAGAGAGAGAGAAAGACACGTTAAACTTATAACACCCCGTCGTTTTGGCGTCTGGGGTTAAAAAAACGAGAGCGAGTAAAGATAACAACTGCAATGTTTGCGATATTTTGACTTTTTGATAAGGAAAATTAAAGTACCTAGGGGTCGATCGTCAAAAAAAACGTGTTAAATACGGGCAACACACCAATTCAATTAACTTTTCGTCGTCCATCTTGAAACACTGCGACCGTGTCAGGCAAAATATTGTCCGCTACAAATTCACGTCGGATCACGGCGAGCGTCGGTGCAGCACTGACATCACTGAACGTCACTGTCACTGACCAGTACGGATAACCTAGTACAAAATGTATGCAACAATATCATTTTTCACTGACACTGACGCATACGTCACGGTACGGCACTGGGCCGTCACTGTGCTGTGCGGATCAAAGTTTTTGTTTGATCGGCCTTAAAACTCTTCGTTTCAAGTCGGTGAATAGTAAGCAGTAGTAAATTACTTTAGAAAAATATTTTCTTGTTTAATCTCCATATTTATTTTGATAATTGAGCTTTAACAGTGAAGCATCAAAGGAAGCTCTTCATAAGAAGTAAATTGCGTTCCATTTACAAAATAATGAGAGCAAAAATATTTTTGTTCGACGTTTTCATGAAAAACTACAAGATAATAAATGAGAGAGATAACCGATTGGGGAAAACTATGAAAGAGAAAGAGACAATATCATTCTGAGCTTTCTCTTTATAGATTTGTGAAACGACTGAAACGTGCTTCGCGTCCGTCGTAATTTTGCTTTCAGTTTTTGTTTGATCACCGCGCGGGTAGGACGTGCGCTCCCGCAAATTTTCCCCCGATTTTTTCCTACAAATGATTAGAAAAAATGACGTTGTTTGTGATTTTAGGACGAAACGTAAACATTGAGTTGGATTTCTAGTGTTTTTTTTAAATTATTTTTTTATCGAGTGTTTTGTTTGATGCGTATGAAACTGTTTTAATATTGGACGAAGTGCAATGTAATTTTGAATTTGGAACAGCAGTGACGGAAGACCGGATTGGTAATATTTTTTTAATCCTAATTTATTTTAAGTACGTTTTACATTCCTTTTTCAAATTATATTTGACGATCTTTTTTGTATTTGTGTTCTTTGAAGATTTGAAGCAACTTCTAGAGTATTGTTCATTTGAAAAGCAAACTTTTCCGTTAAAAAAGGACATTGTTCGTTTTGTTTACCGAATTGGGTCTTGAGTAGAAATTACGAGAAAAGATTATACAAAATTAAATATAATTTAATTGATCTTAAACGAAATATATCATGAAAATATTAATAGTACATTTTAATCTAGAAATGTATGAAAAATACGCATTTATGGATTACTAGCTGTTGCCCGCGACTTCGTTTGCGATGTGGTTTTGGGTTATATAGAATACCTAGCATTTTTCGGCATAGATACAATTTATCATTCGGTGTAAGTTATAAAACAAAATAGGTAGTTACATTGTTTTTAAACTATATTTTTAATTGATTTGGCGAAGGCACTTTTTCTTACTCATACTCCGAAAGTAGGTCTAAAGATGCCTGAAGAGCGCGTAGAAAGAAAAACTTTCAGCCCTAGGGAAAATCGCTTTCACTGACAGCTGTCATGTCAAATTATGGTTTCGCACGGCTCATCCATACTGCCAGAGTACTGACAGAGAGTACATAATAGGTTTTTTCTTAGTAATCGAATTCAGGTAGATATATTTAGTTCAAGATATCTTATTTAATAAAATAAATGTAAAGGTGAAAATGGTCAAAGCGACGTATGACCATGCTGCGCCTCTGCCGGCGCCCTGTCAAGATGTTGCAGATGTGGCTTTATGCGACCGTGCGGTCAGTGTTGTTCCTTGAGTAAAAAAATACTGGCAGGAAATGCTTGCATTTTGAATGATTTTAATTAGTATTATCTTTTGTTATTTTATTATGTTTTTGTGTTAAGTTTAATCTGGTTTTTCATTTATGATTGTGTATTTTGTGTAATTTTAATGTGTAATATTTTCTAGACAAACCGTGTTACAAAAACTGTAATTTAAATCTACGGACTTCGCGTCATTACTCAGTGTTGGATAAACTAATTAATAAAAATCACTTCGGTAAGTACCGACTTATTTGAGTATTGAAAACATATTGAAAACAAACAGCAAAAACAAAAAAATCTACATAATATATAACCTCTTTGATCCCAACCTTGTAAGAGGATCAGGTAGTATGGAGTCTCTCATTCACTCTCGTTATTAGGAAGAATTTTATGTTTATTCGTAATGAAAAGCACAGTGTTTACCTCGGGTTTGTTTTGTTTACCCAAGGTGTGAAAGTCACTCATTTAGTCCCTCGAACTATTAGCGCCCTCGCTACGCTCGGGCGCCAAACTCCGTCTCGGGACTCAATGAGTGACTTTCACACCTTGGGTAACAATGTACTATTTTTGGTAATTTTTCACAAATAAAACATAATACACAACAATATGATAAGCTAAAACTAAGTCCAATTTCTATTCGCACAAATTTTTCAAAATACTTTGTCTTCCTAGTTATCTTTAGATTTTTGTAAATTAGTTTTTTTATTAGGTAGCTGGCAGGCCTACGTAATTTTGGAATAAAAATGATTTTTTACAAATAACTATCTGTATATTTTTTAACCGACATCAAAAAAGGAGGAGGTTCTCAATTCGTCACGTATATATTTATTTTTTTATGTATGCTCGCTTATTACTCGTAAACTCTTGGAGCGATTTGGAAAATTCTTTTTTTGTTTTTACTATTTAAGGTTTCCGCTACTTGAACTCATAATTCAAACTATAGGAGGAGAAAAGCGCGATAGAAGTGTACCATCGGAGGTCTTCGGTAAAGGAGATCAGTAATATTATGTAGTAGTACCTCTTTGTACTAACCTCATTTTCAGTTTCACGTAGGTAGTATTAAATGCAAACTATTTGGTTTTATGACAGCTGTCATCTTGAGCGGAGGCATGTACTGCAGCCCTACCATGACTTTTTGAAGAACTCGAAAAAAAGAAACACTTTTTCGATCACTCTCTTGTCCGTTTGTCTGTCAGTGTGTCACTACCGATATTCTCAGAGACGGGTGGACCTAGTAAGTTGATTTTTAGGAAGTTTCATAGTAAATACTCAATATATTATGTTTAATCGAATACGTAAAAAACCCGTGGTAAGGGTACTGTTCCCTTCTGACGTTCGATTACGTTTTACCACGGAAAAATGTTTCGATTTCACATTTTTTAAATGTTTTTTTATCAAATATCTTAATTATTGTAATAAACTCAAATTGAAACATACCCTAAATGTTAATCTGATATTTACTGAACATATTTGTGTGGACCTTGTCGAAATCTGTTCTGTAGTTTATGAGATTACCTGGTTCAAACAAACAAACAGACAGACAAACAGACAAACAGACAAACAGACAAACAGACAAAAATTCTAAAAACCACCCTATCGTGTTCAGCTAACGATTTAAAGACGACCTGTGTATTTTTTTTCTGGATATCTTACAATTACAGATTTTTTGATGTCTACAGATTTATTATATGTATAGATTATCAGCACCCCGCGGTTTTACCTGCATATGTTTTAAATCTCGGAACAAAAAAATAACGTAGATTACTCCCAAGGATTTGATGTATCCTCATGCCAAAGTTTACCAAAATCGGTTTATTAGCTGATAATTTAAAAATAAAAATCCAAATATTTTTGCGTCATATAAATTCGATTTTTTTTGTATAGCTATTAAGAAATTGGAAAGGTCACATATTTTTTTTATTTTCGGATATATCTGCACTTGACTTCGTCCGCGTAAATGTCGAAAATTAACCAAGGAATCACGTTATCCCATAAATACTTTGCCCCCCTTTTTCACCCCATTAGGAGTATAATTTTGATAAATCCTTTCTTATCGGAAGCCTACGTCATACAAAGAACACACCCCCTAAGTTTCAGGTCTCTACGATAGGCGGTTTAGGCTGTGCGTTGATCCGTCAGTCAGTCAGGACAATGAATTTTATATGTATAGATAATATTATTTCAGCTGCTTAACCAAATTAGACTTTGCTACTACTTCTCTTACAAACTGTAGTGTCATTTCTTTATTAACTAACGATTAGTGATAATTGCAATGCAATTAGAATTTAGGACAGTTTCAAGTTTTTAGTAGTTGAGTTTTTTTTACAAAAAACTGATAACGTCAAGGCAACGTTTCTTTATTTACATTGAATCGTTTTATTAATTAAGTTAAGATTAGTGTGTCTTCGGAACGCGCCCACCAATGAGAAGAGACAGGAAACTCATGGGGTTATTTTTTGTGATCTTCTTCTTCTTCTCGTATAGTGGTGTGGCTCACCTATTGTTAGAGTTGGCCTCTAACTTGACCTAACGACTGCTAATAGAGGTAGCAACCAGGACCAACGGCTAAACGTGCCTTCCGTAGTACGGAGGGGCTCACAAAAACATATTTTTGACACACTACTAATGGTCACTTATCGAAGTAATGACCGCGCCAGGTGTGGCTTAACCCACACGACCGTAAACGTCAGCGTCAACGTGAGCTTCGCTTAGCTATGAGCCTTTGTGATCATGCCCACAAAGGTCAATATTACAATATTTTTGAAGGTACATTTGAAATGGAGCTATTAGAGTCATGTTCATGGGTTCTTATCATTAAGGTATGACGACTTATCATAGTACGTCTTACTGCACAATTTAAACTATTTAATGTTTTTGAAAATGGTAGTAGATAATAATCCTACTAATATTATAAATGTGAAAGTTTGTGTGTGTGTATGTAGGTTTGTTACTCCTACACACAAAAACTACTGGACCGATTGCGATAAAAATCGGCATGTAGATAGCCGGAGACCTGGAATAACACATAGGCTACTTTTTACCGATATTTCCACGGGATCGGGACTTACGCGAGTAAATCGCAGGGCGCAGCTATTGTCCTATACATCTTTTGGCAACTTATTATAATAGAGCACACACATGCTGATAAACGACCCGTTTATTTTCCGGAGTCAGATCATCTTTATTATGAATATCGCTGTGTTTGGAAAAATTGCAGATATTTTTTGAACGTAAAACAGGTTTTAATATATTGTGAATAGACCGTTACTATGTTTATTTCTTTAATTATTTCTCTAAGTGATTCCCAGGGGCCCATTTTTGTAGATAGTTTGGACAGCTCTCTTTTGCAATATATACAAAAAAACAAAACCAACAAAATATATGTTATATGTTATGTTAATTGTTATTATGTTATTGTTGATCTAATAAATGTTATTATATTCTATTCATCAACAAACATACATACAGACAATATAAAATATAAATTGTCAGACTTGAGGAAATAAGATGGCAAGGCAAAACTTGAGCATAAACTAAAGCAAAAATATGATAAAATCGTATTTTTGCTTTAGTATATATATTTATTTATTTATGCACAAATATTTGTGTTGCCATAAAACCTATAACTGCCATGACTACGCCCCTATGTTTTGTTTTTTTTTCATTTTCTAATTTTCATAGAAACAAAAAAAACATAGTGGCATGGTCATGGCAGTTATAAGTTTTATGCAACACAAATATTTGCTCTAGTGTCATTATCCAGGGAGAAAACAGTCGACTACGTTTGAATGGAGAGAGCCCCCGGTACCCTTTCCTCTTTAAAAGGACAATACCTAGACGACCGAGCTTTGCTCGGTATTTTCTTTTATTTTTTTACACAAATAATATAAATAAACATTGATTTTCTTAGTCTAACCTCAAAGCAAACACTCATTGACTTCGTGATACTTAACAACGCCATCTACTGGAATAACTTTATTGCTCACAAAAAATAGTATTAGTAGTTCGCCAATAGATGTCAGGAAGAGTCATATTTTTCAGTTTAAAATGTTTCGATAAAACACGAATAAAATGACATTTTCTAAAAATGATTCCTAGCTAGATCGATTTATCGCCCCCGAAACCCCCTATACACCAAATTTCATGAAAATCGTTGGAGCCGATTCCATATATATATATTCAAGAATTGCTCATTTAAAGATATAAGATATACAATTAATTAGTTAAACAATTGGCTTAAATGTAGTTAAACAATGCCAGGAAACCTGGGTTAGTCTGGGATAAAGCTTGGCTTAATTTTACCATTTGTACTTGTACTTGTATACAGGCTGTTTTCCGCCATTGGACCCTTTTTAATTGAGTCCTTTTTGCGTGAGGATGGAATAGGCTTGCCCAGCACCTACTACCCTCTCAGCTTAGCCGACCATGTCCAGAGGAGAGAACTTGTCAATACTTCTGGAGCCTACTAAGCCGCGGGTTTCATCACGATGTTTTCCTTCACCGTAAGAGCAATGTCAATTAGCGCACATAATTTTTTCTTAAGAAAAATACATTGGTGCACACGGCCGGCTGGGTTTCGAACCACGACCTTCAGAATGAAAGTCGAGGTATCTACCACTAAACCAACACCGCTCGTTTTACCATTATTCTTTACTTGCATTCGCGTTATCACACCCGCTGTAACAAAGGTCAGATGTCGCAAGTAATGTAGGTTACCTGGATCGTGAATCACTATCGATTCCAACTTCAATTTGCAAATCTATCTAGAAGCTTGTTGACCGGAAAGGGTACCGGCGCTCTCTCCATACAAACGTAGTCGACTGCTTCCTCCCTGGATAATGACACTAGCACAAAAAAAAATTGTTGCCATAAAACTTATAGCCATGACTATGCCCCTATGTCTTGGTTTTTTTCATCTTCTAATTATCATATAAATTAAGATTTAAAAAAGGGGCATGCAACAAAAATATTTGCTCTTGTGTCATTATCCAGGGAAGAAACAGTCGACCACGTTTGTATGGAGAGAGCCCCTGGTACCCTTTCCTCTTAAATCTGGCAAAGCTTTCGTCTGTCAGTCTATCAGAAGGCGAATTCTGGTAAATATATTGTCTAGATTACATTGCAATATCATTCCGATTGCATTTCGATGGATGTAGCTAATGTGATATTGATATTGCAATATAATTTGAACAATGTATTTACGAGAATTGACCTTCAGACTCCTCAACATGTCCTATTTTATTAGCTACATCCATCGAAATGCAATCGGAATGATATCGCAATATAATTTGAACAATGTATTTACGAGAATTGACCTTCAGACTCCTCAACATGTCCTATTTTATTAGCTACATCCATCGAAATGCAATCGGAATGATATTGCAATATAATTTGAACAATGTATTTACGAGAATTGACCTTCAGACTCCTCAACATGTCCTATTTTATTAGCTACATCCATCGAAATGCAATCGGAATGATATCGCAATATAATTCGAACAATGTATTTACGAGAATTGACCTTCAGACTCCTCAACATGTCCTATTTTATTAGCTACATCCATCGAAATGCAATCGGAATGATATTGCAATATAATTTGAACAATGTATTTACGAGAATTGACCTTCAGACTCCTCAACATGTCCTATTTTATTAGCTACATCCATCGAAATGCAATCGGAATGATATTGCAATGTAATTTGAACAATTACATTGCATTATCATTAGCTTCATCCATCAGATACTTTTAGGGTTCCGAGTAAAAACGGAACCCTATTAATAAGACCTCACTGTCCGTCCGCCCGTCTCTCTGTCTGTCACCAGGCTGTATGTCATGAACCATTTTAGCTAGAGAGCTGATGATGTATTTCTGTTGCTGCTATAACAACAAATACTAAAAACAAAAAAAATTAAATAATTTTTTAATGGATTTTTAGGAAATTTAGGTTATTTTCATATTTACTATTTTTAGACAATTTTTGGCGTTTGACCACTATCACACCTGCCTGATGGTAGGTGATGATGCGGTCTAAGATGTAACACACGCGCGCCTAGATGCTGTGTAATATTTATTTTTATCAAATAGAAAAAAAAGGCAGGGTCTTTTCCATTTAATTAAGTAACTTTATAATGTTTTTTAATCTACATATTATAAAAGAGGAAAAATTTGATTATTTGTTTGAATTGAATAGGCTCCGAAATTTCTGAACCGATTTTGATGAAACTTGGCAAGGGAATACATTGATTCATTAGGAGTAACATAGGCTACTTTTTATTCCAATTTTCGTAAGGGATCGGGAGTTACGCGGGTCAAAACGCAGAGCGCTGCTTGTTTGAAATACAACCCAATTTCTTTGTCTATTAGAATCAGCCGATTTACAGTACAAATGGCCTTGTCTCCTCTTGATAACATACATTACTTGTTTATATTAGTTTGTTTAATAAACCTTATCATTTAGTTTGTTTAACTTATTTATATCTAAGTGTATTGTTGACGTCACAAATGTCTACGAACATTTCGTTGTACTTGTACTTGTATACAGGCTGTTTTCCGCCATTGGACCCTTTTAGCGTGAGGATGGAGTAGGAATATCATTCTATGGAATTTAGTGGTTGATACACAAAAACTGTTTCTAAGACACCTCTATCGCGCTTCTGGTCTTACCACTTCGACTTAAAAGTCTTTAGCCCAGACGGGTTTACCTTGACAGCATGTTATAAGATTTTAAAAAGTAACTACCTACGCCTCGCGGTTACCCGAGTATGTCCCGATCCCTTAGGAATATCGGGATAAAAAAGTAGCCTATGTTTCTCCCAATGAATCAATGTACTTGTACTTGTATACAGGCTGTTTTCCGCCATTGGACCCTTTTTAATTGGGTCCTTTTCTGGAGGATGGATTAGGCTTGCCCAGCACCTACTACCCTCTTAGCTTAGTCGACCATGTCCAGAGGAGAGAACTTGTCAATACTTCTGGAGCCAACTAAGCCGCGGGTTTCATCACGATGTTTTCCTTCACCGTAAGAGCAATGTCAATTAGCGCACATATTTTTTTCTTAAGAAAAATACATTGGTGCACAGCCCGCCGGGATTCGAACCCACGACCTTCAGAATGAAAGTCGAGGTATCTACCACTAAGCCAACACCGCTCTTAAAACATTTTGTTATTTCTGTCCACTTACTTTTATACACTTTTTACCGCAACTTATGCATCCCATATCACGGGGCTATGGAGTCCCGGACCTTTGGAACGCGTGCGTGGAGCCGAAGCCAACACGTAGAGGCCCTTTACAATAACAAGTTGCAAAATTGATGTGGACTACTTTTTCTTCAACATCTTCACCATTTTTTATGAGACCAACCTAAAATTACTAAAATAAATAAATCAATTGATATTTAATCTGAAAAGACTGAGACATCCATCCTCCTTTTTGGGAGAAGCTCTTTAACCTGACCAACTGTCTGGCCAGGATTAAAACCCATGACCTTCGGAATGAAGGATACTATGGTATTATGAAAATATTCTTTTTCTATACATATAAAATGCTTTGTCCTGAATGACTGACTGACTGACTGACGAATCAACGGACAGCCTAAACCGCTGATTGTAGAGACCTGAAACTTGGAGGATGTTCTTTGTATGACGTAAGTATCCGATAAGAAAGGATTTTCCGAAATTCTACTCCTAAGGGGGTGAAAAAGGGGGGCAAAGTTTGTATGGGACAACGTGATTCCTCAGTGCATTTTTGACTTATACCCGGACGAAGTCGCGGGCAAAAGCCAGTTCAGAATAAAAGTATATTATATTGCATGCATGTAATGTTATTGTTACTTAATTAAGCTTATTTTAAGATCCTTCTGTACATAACTTTGCAATAAATGTCTTGATTTCTTAATTTCATGAAATACGAGATAACTCCGCGATAAATAGAATACAAGAATAGAATATAATTAATTCGAACAAACACACGACAAAGTATAGATACAAATAAGAAACAGTAAGAGATAGTTACAAATAAAAGAAATTACAAAAAACAGACAATAAAAATAAAAAGTATCTGAGAAGTCGTGTGTTGCCCGAATGGGTAAAGCCTCAGCATGTGATGCAGATACGCAGGCACATCTGCAGCGCTGGTCTTTCGGCCGCAACCTGTGGGTGACTTATCCCACTTTTTTTTAATCAAAGCGCATCAGTGTAATGTGGCCTTTATGTGCCTAAACAAATAAAATTATTAAAGACATCTATTTCTGTTCCCGTTGTTTGCAAGTTCCTTGTAGTCATAACATTTTTACGCTTTGCTATAAAAAATAATATTAAAATATGGGTAGGTGGAAAACAGGTGCCATAGTATATCGATAAACTGTAACGCAGGGATAGTACTGGTACCTTGACTTGGAATCCAAATGACCGAGTAACATTATTTTAAGATAACTTTTTTGGAAAGAAGTTCTTTATCGCGGGTTAGCGAACCTAGCCCAGAAAAAATGTTACGCGTTACGAAATAATGTGAAACGAAAAACCGTAAGATAAATTACTAATCTCTCATATTATGAGAAAATATGATGGTTTGTACTAAAACCAAAACCAACTTGTATTATTGCCAAATGTAGAATTTCCAAAAGTCGTAGAACAAAAGTTGTTCGCCTAGACGTCTAGAATAACCCCCTCTCGTATTAAAACCCCTTCGCTGAAACACATTGTAAGTCTTCTATTCGTCACTCGTCACCATAACACAAGCATGGGCTTGAGAACGATGGGGGCGTGGGACGATAATTTTACGAAAACTTGGAGCGGAACACGATGACGTCACACTTTTTGTGAGTGCTGCCAGTAGTCATCAATTTAATAGATGTTATCACCTCAAAAAACTTCGGGGGGACTTCGTTCATTTTAAGTTACAATACGGTTAGACCACCCCGCACTCAGGCCTCTATGTCAGAAAATGCGCGAGTGAATAGCCCTGGCCCTGTCACGAACAGCACCTACACTTTGATCTTTGCCAAAAGGCCAGAAGCGATATGAACAGAATCTATTGAGTTATTTTTAACGAAAGTTTTACAATGTTTATTTATTGTCTTTATTTTGTGGAGCTCGATATTTCGATGTTGTTACAAACATCATTGTCAGCGAGAATGGATGTTGCGGGCCGATTTTGACAGTTAGAGACAGCTGTATTGGAACTACTTCCTTTAGTGGTACGTAATTTAAAAGTCACTGACTGGGGCTCAGAATGTGCTCAAAATATGCTAAAGGAACGTAGCATTCTAGGTGTAAAAAAGAACTGAAAGACAATTATTCTAAATTACATCGCAGTATCTATCATTCCGATTGCATTACGATTACAAAAAATATTCTTGTACCAAGTATAAGAATAAGAATTTTTATTGCATAAATTGTGTACAATGGTGGTTTTAAAATTAAGTAACAACAATTTACCCATTGCATGCAATAAGTACTTATTAAATGTACTAAAATACAATTTAAAAAGCAGCAAACTTTGAAGGTATTTCGAGTTACTTTGATTGTAAATCGAAATGCAATTGAAATGCAATCGGAATGAAATTAAATGCAATCGGAATGAAATTAAATGCAATCGGAATGAAATTAAATGTAATTTGAACTATGTTATTTACGAGAATCGGCCTTCTGATCGCATGTGCAATACCAACCTTCGATAAAAGACCAAGATTTGGGCTTAAAATCGGCGAGGTTTGGGGGATTGGGATTGGAATGGAATATATAGATAGATAGATAGATATATCTTTATTTGGCCAACAAAAAAACTAAAACTTAGACATAACTTATTTTTGATATGACTAAAAATAACAGACTTAATTAAATATTATAAACTATGTTATCTATAACACAGTAACAGTGTCGCCGCCAAATAGGCTCCTGCTCAGCTATGTGTTGCATAAATGCAACGCTGATTTTCAGCAGAGACCCTGTGATTGGAGAGAGTCGATTATCGAGAATGTACGGGGATAAGCAGGCAAGAATAGCAACAAGCTGGACACCACCAGGTGCTTGGCGACATCGAGGTCAGCTGCGAAAGCGTTGGCGAGACGACCTCGACAGCCTCGAGCCAGATTGGCGATGGTCAGATGGCGAAGATGTTTGTCCAGTGGAATACTAGGGGTTTGATAAAAAAAAGTCTTGCATGGCGCCTTCATCAGGTCGTGGCGGATTGGGTAGACCCAAAAAGTGCTGGCTTGACGTCATAACTGATGATATGCAAATGGCCTTACTGACCAGAATGCCGGAGATCGTGCAAAGTGGAGCCGTAAAAAGCAGGAAAGCGGAGTACATTGATCATTCCATCACGGCGCTCTATAAAAGCACTTGCGTTCCGCTCGCGCTTTCTAAACCGCCTCTCTGCAATGATCAATTTACCACACTTGTATCGCAATGTACTATAAAAGCATTCATTTTGACTTTTGACGTGTGCGTGCTTTACCGTATAATTCCATTCTACACATAGACAATAAAGATAATCGTCGATTTTATAGCACAATATCAGGCTATATTCATGAACATTTATTCGTTGGCAATCTCATCGATCATTCGAATCTGCGAGCTATGGTCGGCCGCTGCGGGGTGAGCCATAAAATATGGTTTATTATGGTTTATTAATATTATTGTAGGTATCCCAGTGTTTATTTTGTTGAAACTAGCAGTATCTTCATATTTGATCGTTGAATTTAGGTTAGGTTAGCTTAAATTGATTTTTTTTCTAATAATTATGGCTTCGCACGGCTTGTGCATTTAGCCAGTGTCAAGTTATATTTTGCATCAAATTATGACCCTATTATTCATAAATCGGGCCTAGAGTGTTTCATTTATATAGGCTATAGTAAAGCGGTGGCAAGTTTACCATAACCTTAATAGGAGATTTGGAGGCAACGAGAAAACTTCATGTTTGACACTGATTTTTACTTTCACTACACTTGTGCACTTTCACAGAACTAAATTGAATAACATTCCACCAGAATTATACAATTCAACTCGGGTTACAACTAAGTTTCATGAAAATAAAACTGCAGCATGACATGTTGTTAACTCGTTCCCGCCAAAACTTAAAATTGAATTTGATTTCATAGGTCCAGTGACGTAGCTAGCATGGGTGGCACCCGATGCGAATATTGTAAGTGTCACCCCAAAACTTAAAATAAATTCATTTTTGGCAAAAGAACTTGTATTTCTACTATTCAAAAACCTATTAAACTATAATATTTTCTTGATTCCTCATGAAAGTTACTTGGAAATTACAAGTTTATCGATCTTCGAAGCTATTTTACAAGTAAATTTTGAAAAATCTTATGACTTCCTTTGAAAAATTAACTCGACTATGGTCTAATCTTACAATAATAAAATACTATATACTAATAAAATCTTACAATAATAAATATAGCACTATGGTTAGATAATTTTTACTTGTAATTAACATAATAATACTTTTTTTTAGTTTATTCAATGTTGCCAATTTTTAAACCAATGTTACCATCGTAGGATAGTAAACTTGTAACTTGTACTTTCGTGACATGGGGCCCGGGTATCACCCCTAAGCGGGTGACACCCGATGAGCGCCCCCGCCCGCCGCCCCCGCCCTAGCTACGGTCTATGTCAAGGAATTACTAAAACATCGCTCGATGTATTTAAAAAAGATGGGAAAAATTTAATATTTATTTATATACAAAAATGGGGTCGTATAACCAAATAGACTATCTATTTGGTTATACGACCCCATAACCAAATGGGTCGTCAATAAATACTTATTGACGACCCATTTGGCACAATGGTCACCATGCCGGACTGTCAAACACTGGGTTGCGGGTTCGATTCCCGCCTCAGACAAGTATTTATGCTTATATATTTGTCAATGGTCTGGTTGTTTCTATGTATGATAAGTATATATTTACAAAAGAAAAGGTATATAAGTAGTATATCCGTTGTCTAGCACTCATAACACAAGTCTAGTTACTTAGTTTGGGGCTAGATGGCAATGTGCGGAATGTCCTGCAATATTTATATTTATTTATTTTAATTATACTTATTTATATGTATTTATTTATATTTATTTATTTAGATAGAATAAAAGTTTCATCAAAATTGGTCAAATATTTTCTGAATTGCGTACAAAAGTGTTCAAGAAACGATTCTGTTCTCTAAATAATATTATTAGTATAGATATTAGACAAACCCACGCAATATAAGAAACATTACGAGCTATCATAAAAGGTGTTCGTATTTTTACCAATTAAACTGTTTATATACACTTCACTGTTGTTAATTTGGATCGGAATCAATTTTAAATTTCTAAGCTTTTTATTTTTTATTTTTTGAAGTTATACTTCATCATGTCAGCCCATGCACGTCCACTGCTGGACATAGGCCTCCCCCATACGACGCCACAAACAGCGGTCCTGAGCCGCCTCCATCCACCGACTACCCACGACCGCTACAATGTCGTCGGTCCACCGGGCAGCTGGTCTCCCAACACTCCGTTTCGCGTTGCATCGCGGTCGCCACTCGAGAACCTTTACTCCCCAGCGGTTGTCAGTTCTGCGAGCTATATGACCTGCCCATTGCCACTTCAGCTTACTAATCCTGAGGGCTATGTCGGTGACTTTGGTTCTTCTACGGATTTCCGTATTTCGGATTCTATCACGTAGAGAAACTCCGAGCATAGCTCTCTTCATAGCCCGCTGAGCGACTCGGAGCTTTTGAACGAGGCCTATAGTCAGCGACCACGTTTCGGATCCGTATGTCATCACTGGTAACACACATTGGTTGAAAACCTTCGTCTTGAGGCTCTGTGGTATTTGTGACGAGAAGATATTGCGAAGCTTCCCGAACGCTGCCCAACCGAGTTGGATTCGTCAGTAATATTAACAAAGACATTAATAAAAATAATAATAAATTTATTTACCAAGAAACCTTACAATAAATTATTACATCACAGATCCGTCACACTAGGCAAAGCCTGTCCTGTGGAGGAAGTATCCTCAACAACAGTATTTAGGTTTTTTTAGTAATTATTTATAAATATTAAATTGTACACTATAGTTCTATAATATGGAAGTTAAGAAGAGTCCTATCTATGCCAATTTTTTTCCTTTTCCTATTCCTTGACTATTTTTCTCCATCCTTTCCGAGTTAGGTATCCTTTTCCGCGCAGAAATGTTTTCCCGTTTTTGTCAAAACTCTCAGTCATTCCTCCATCTTCCTGAAACCATCCTAAAACCAACAATAACACAAGAATAGAGCACAAGAAACAAGAAAAGAATAATTTGAAGGGAGAAGCAAAATATCGACGCTGGCAAGATGCGCAGCATAGAATATGCCCAGTCGCATAAGAAGAAAAAAAAACTGCAATAAAGACTTTTTTTTTTATTAATTATGGTTTCGCACGGCTTGTGCATTTAGCCAGTGTCAAGTTATAATTTGCATCAAATTATGACCCGATTTTTCATAAATCGGGCCTAAAGTGTTTCAAAACAGTCAAAGTCGTCATAGTCCGTCAAGTCAGGGGCTATAGTAAAGCGGTGGCAAGTTTACCATAACCTTAATAGGAGATTTGGAGGCAACGAGAAAACTTCATGTTTGACACTGATTTTTACTTTCACTACACTTGTCCACTTTCACAGAACTAAATTGAATAACATTCCATCAAAATTATACAATTCAACTCGGGTTACAACTAAGTTTCATGAAAATAAAACTGCAGTACGTCATGTTGTTAACTCGTTCCCGCCAAAACTCCAAAGACTATTTAATATGAATACATAAATACATACATAAAACTCGGCGATTTATCGAACTGACGTCAATCTAACATTGTATAATAGTTTTACAATAACCTATACTTATTATTAGAACTAATTAAATGTAATCGAGAGGAAAGCCAGGTTTACAGAAATGTTTTGAAAATAGTAATTCATTGTTTCGTCCCAAATACTTAAACGGCCCAAATGGGCTATTTAGTGGTAGATACCTCGACTTTCATTCTGAAGGTCGTGGGTTCGAAACCCAGCCGGCCGTGCAACAATGTATTTTTCTTAAGAAAATATTATGTGCGCTAATTGACATTGCTCTTACGGTGAAGGAAAACATCGTGATGAAACCCGCGGCCTAGTTGGCTCCAGAAGTATTGACAAGTTCTCTTCCCTGGAAATGGTCGACTAGGCTGAGAGGGTAATAGGTGCTGGGCAAGTTTTTATGCCGATATTCCCACGGGATCGGGAGTTACGCGGGTGAAACCGCAGGGCACAGCTAGTAACCAATAATTTAACGAAGAACAGTTTGTTTACACTACGCCTATATTTAAAAAACATTCATGTTTAAACAATTGTATATTTTTAAAATAGATTTCTTATTGCGATATACATTTACTACGAGCGCTATTTAAAGGGGATTTACTATTATTAGCTTGCAACTTGCAATCGCGTCATATCTGGCAAAAGATGTCACAGAATGTCTGTCTAGAACGACGTTATATCTGACAAAAGATGTCACAGAATGTCTGTCTAGAACGACGTTATATCTGACAAAAGATGTCACAGAATGTTTGTCTAGAAGGACGTCATATCTGAAAAAAAGTGACGTAATTTATACATACACCAGCTGTCCCAGCAAACGTTGTTTTTCCATTTACAAAAAAAATGTTCTATTCTCAGACCTAACGTACATATATTTCCATAAATTCCATAGAAATCGGTTCAGCCGTTTAGGTGGACATCGGTAACTAACACCACGACACGATAATTTTAACCACTATCACACCCGCCTAATGGCAAGTGACGATGCAGCCTAAGATATAGTACCCTTTCCTAAAAGACAGCAAGCAACTAATTTTATTCCCTTGCGGTACGAATCAGGAATGAGGAAGCAAAACGCTTAGTGCTGACGTCTGGTATTTCAACCATAAATTGGTGCCGTATAAAACAGTTTACCTAGTTGTATGACGAAAGAATGAAGATGGCAAAATTAAATGATATATTATTTGTCAAAAGTCATATCTGACTATAGACACGTCATAGAATATTTGTTAAAAGTAACGTTTAATCTGACAAACGCGACGTCATATTTAACAAAAACGTTATAAATTATCTGTCAAGAGCGACATCATATTTAACAAAAGACGTTACAGAATGTATGTCAAGAACGACGTCATATTTAACAAAAGACGTTATAAAATATATGTCAAAAACGACGTCATATTCAACAAAAGACTTTATAAAATATCCTATAAGAACGACGTCATAAGTTTTTAATATTTTTTTGGTAAGGTCATTTAATTTTACTTTTGTTTATTTTTTATTACACACTGTATAAGTCTTTGCGAAAAATCTTGATTGAATGACTAGAACATTAAAAGAGCAAATTAATTCATTGAATAGAAACATTCTCAAGTACTTATTTATTAGAAATTCCAAGGCTCTGATAATGCTAGCTATGTAGGTAGGATGTAGGCGGCTTAGTGGGAGAGAGATTCAACTTGCAAATAGAGATGACATTAGACTTTTTGAAGTGAAAACTTCTTTAGCGGCGTTGAGCACTTTTTCTGTAATGGGTATAAAATCTTAAACTCGCGTCAGGACACGTGACCTGATCGAAAAAGCGTAAGACGGATGGAGAGTAGACAGCTATAGTTTTAAAGTGTTAAATTTTTAATGTAATATAAATTGTCATGTTTGTGTACGATAGCGCAATAAATGAATATTGTATTCTACCACATAAATGATAGTACTTTTATACTGATAAAGCAATTGGTGCAAAATTATTCCCTAACCATTCCAAAATATCAAACATGCTCAACGTTAATAATCAAGTTTTCACTTCTGCCGGCACTCCCGGAGTGCAATTTTTTTTTATACAAAAACTTATTGGTTTTATTTTTTGCGCAGACGCACACCATACTAGAATTTTGTATCCTCATATGACGACCCAGTTGGCATAATGGTCACCATGCTGGACTGCCAAACACAGGGTTGCGAGTTTGATTCACGCCTCAGACAAGTATATATTTACAAAAGAAAAGTATATTTAAGTAGTTTAACCGTTGTCTAGATCCCATAACACAAGTCTAGTTACTTAACTTGGAGCTAGATGGCGATGTGTGGAATGTCCTGTAATATTTATTATTTATTTATTTATACCAAATTTCATCAAAATTGTACCAGTAGTTTTGGATCCTATTCGTTACAAACAAACAAATAAAAAATGGTGTCTGTAAAGTCGGTTTACGGACGATAATTTTACGTGATAACGTAATAAGAACTCTTTCTTGTATCGTTGATATTACCATTTTACATATTTAAATACGTTGTTATGGGTACCTTGTCAATAACGTGACACTTTTTTGTGAGTGCAATACGGTGTTCATCATTAATTAGGACGTCGTCTCGTCAAAAAAACTTGAGAGGTGTCAAGGAACACCCGGATGGAACGAAGTTTTTATATAATATAGGTCATTGTTTCGCCCGGTCTATTATAATTCTGGTAATAACATTGAAAGTATTGGGATATAGGTCATTGTTTCGTTACTGACGCCCGGTCTATTATAATTCTGGTAATAACATTGAAAGTATTGGGATATAGGTCATTGTTTCGTTACTGACGCCCGGTCTATTATAATTCTGGTAATAACATTGAAAGTATTGGGATATAAGACATTGTTTCGTTACTGACGCCCGGTCTATTACAATTCTGGTAATGACATTGAAAGTATTGGGATATAGGTCATTGTTTCGTTACTGACGCCCGGTCTATTATAATTCTGGTAATAACATTGAAAGTATTTGATTATAGGTCATTGTTTGTTTATACAATACATTATGGAACTCGGTAATGTTTTCAGTGGGTAGATTATTTAAAACGTGACTACCATATTGATGGTTATTGTAATTGTAGACGTGGTGCTGGATCAGTGGTAACCTCTTTCCGAAGGTCGTGGGTTCGAATCCTTCCCAATCGTGAACCGAAAGCTTTTCCTTACGAAAATTCAAATAGTAATTAAATAAATAAATACTGCAGGACATTCTACACATCGCCGTCTAGCCCCAAACTAAGTAACTAGACTTGTGTTATGGGTGCTAGATAACGGATATACTACTTATATACTTTTTCTTTTGTAAATATATACTTATACTATAATACATAGAAACAACCAGACCACAGACAAATATCTAAGCATAAATACATGTCTGAGACGGGAATCGAACCCGTAACCCTGTGTTTGGCAGTCCGGCATGGCGACCATTGTGCCAATTGGGTCGAATTGTATCAATCAAATAATGTCTTGACACCGGAATGCTAAAGGGTCTCGGAAACTGAATAATTGTAGAAACATGGAACGAATCAAGTTTCTATGATTATCCCATTTCCGAGGCGCTTAAGAGGAAAGGGTACCGGCGCTTTCTCCATACAAACGTAGTGGACTGTTTCCTCCCTGGATAATGACACTAGAGCAAATATTTTTGTTGCATAAAACTTATAACTGCCAAGACCATGTCCCTATGTTTTGTTTTGTTTTTTAAATCTTCATTTATATGATAATTAGAAAATGAAAAAAACCAAAACATAGGGGCATAGTCATGGCAGTTGTAGGTTTATGGCACAAAAATATATGTGCTAGTATCATTATCCAGGGGAAAACAGTCGACTACGTTTGTATGGAGAGAGCGCTGGTACCCTTTTACCTTAAGGGTACGGTGTATGTATTGGCATTATTTGTTCGTCGGAATGCCCTCGATTGGCATAGGTCTCAAAATGCACCGAGAAAACAAAATCACTATGCCAAGCTCCCACACTAAATTAACCCGTCAAAATTTCAAACAGTTGCACTCCGGGAGTGCCAACAGAAGTGAAAACTTATAAAAAAAACGAATTACAAAAAAAACATTAAACTTCAAAATAAAATTAATTTACTACACAACTATAAAATATATGTACATACATATATGCAAACACCGTAGCTGCGTCTCGTAACGGTGTCGTGAGTTCAAAGATTTTATTTCATCTAAAAATATGCGTACCGCGCTAAAACAAGTTTTCACTTCAAAATGGTTGTCTGTAAAGTCGGTTTATGGACGATAATTTTACGTGATAACGTCTTATGAAAACATTGATGGTAATCATAGCAACGATAACACGTTGCTATGGTTACCTCGTCAATAACTCACGTTCCCGTAACATGACAACGTTGCTATAGTTACCTACCATGTCAATAATATGACACTATTTTGTAAGTGCAGTACGGTGTTCATCGATTTATAAGACGTTATTACGTCAAAAATGAACAGAAAGTTTTATTGTTATTTACAAAGTTACGGTGGAGCAAAGGTACTGGGTTCAAATCCGACCGAGTAAATTTAGTTTCCTAACCATCTTGCCTATAAATCTTAGTTCAACCTTCACTAAAGAAATAATTCCGGAAATTAACATTATAATTAACGAGTTTAACACATCAACTTGACGTTTACGTCTCGCGTCGGCTCACGGGTGCGCACGCGCATTGTTTACAATGTAGTTATGTCTTACAATAACTATTTTAAAGGGATTTCTTGTTTCCGTTAGAGCAGTCGTTTTGTGTCGATTATAGATCACGTTACGTATGTTTAAAGACCACGAACACTTTATGAACAATGCACGTCACGTCCCCAAAACCACCAACGTGACGACCCAGTTGGCACAATGGTCACCATGCCGGACTGCCAAACACAGGGTTGCGGGTTCGATTCCCGCCTCAGACAAGTATTTATGCTTAGATATTTGTCTGTGGTCTGGTTGTTTCTTTATATTATAAGTATATAGAATAGAATAGAATAGAAACATTTATTCGCAACAAAAACTCACAGTGAGCTTATAAACTATAGAAACAAAAAACTAAAGGCTATTGAAACTAGTATTATATAAAATAAAAAATAAAAATGTAATAATATTGTTGCGAAACGGTCCTCAACTCAGCATAATGTTAGCCTTTCGACTAACGCTGGTCTTCCGTTGAAGCCTTTTCGGTGACGTCACTCGGACGGTATACATCGATCAATAAATAATAGTTACAACAAAAAATGAAAATAAGTAGTAATAAGTATATAAAAATAATAATCATTCAATTATTCTATTGAATGATTATTATTTTTATACCTGCAGTTACAAAGGTCTATATCAGCAAATACTAATAAGTAGTAAAAATGAACTAAAGAGCACTCGTTTCAAGCAAAAGGGTTTGCTTGATATATTTACAAAATATAAGAATATAAGTAGTATATCCGTTGTCGAGCACCCATAATACAAGTCTAGTTACTTAGCTTGGGGCTAGTGGCGATGTGTGAAACGTCCTGCATATCAGGGGATATCAGGATAAAACTTAGATCACATCAAACAAGGGAGATTTGTCATAGCGCCTCGGCACGGGTGAACGCGTCTGGGTTAAAATGCACTTGATACAGACTTCCGTCTTCAGTCGACAGTAACTACGTTCTCGCGGCACTATCACTCGATTTTCGCCAAAATGCCGAGGGTTGTTTGCAAAAATACAAGCAGAAAAGTGAACTATGTGAAAGATGGATTCTCATTTCATGTCTAAGTATTACAATATATTCATATTTATTCTTTAAAACCGCAAAAACAAAAATTAATTAATAACGTTATGAATGAAGTGACAATTTCATTCATAATGTAAGTACAATACATTGCTTGCTAAGTAAGAATCATTATATGAATTGGTCTGCTCGATGGCGCAATGAATCCGTGCGTAACAATGTAATAACAGTCGCGTGGTACCGCCGCTGTCACCGGCCGTAAATTGGAGAAGTGAATTTGTGTAAGTTAACAGAAACAATGATATAGTTGTGTTTGCAGCAAATCACGTCGACTTTTGTGTTTCTGTAATAATTAAGATTGTGTGCAAATACAAATGTGCGAAAAGTGGCGACCGCCGGAACGCTAGTAAAATCAAAAGATAGCATATCTCCCTTGCTCTGAGGTCTATATACTAATCCAGATTCTCAGCTATTTACTTACATTTGATACCCCACACGATACATTTTAATTATTTTTATTTTTTAATTCATGACTCTATGTCCTCTTGATGGCGCCATATTTAGTTTATAGTGACGTCACATAGCCTATTGCCAGTGGACCATTGAGACGCTTCTAACGATACCTCATTTGTTGAATTATAGTAGTTTTAAAGTTAGGTGGGAACAGATGAACATACATTCATACATTCATACATTCATACATTCATACATTCATACATTCATACATTCATACATTCATACATTCATACATTCATACATTCATACATTCATACATTCATACATTCATACATTCATACATTCATACATTCATACATTCATACATTCATACATTCATACATTCATACATTCATACATTCATACATTCATACATTCATACATTCATACATTCATACATTCATACATTCATACATTCATACATTCATACATTCATACATTCATACATTCATACATTCATACATTCATACATTCATACATTCATACATTCATACATTCATACATTCATACATTCATACATTCATACATTCATACATTCATACATTCATACATTCATACATTCATACATTCATACATTCATACATTCATACATTCATACATTCATACATTCATACATTCATACATTCATACATTCATACATTCATACATTCATACATTCACACATTCATACATTCATACATTCATACATTCATACATTCATACATTCATACATTCATACATTCATACATTCATACATTCATACATTCATACATTCATACATTCATTACACCATTTATAACACGAGAACGAACCGATTTGGCTGAAAATTGGCGGGGAGGAAGCTTATAAACAGAATTAATAAGCTTTTTTGTGTTCGATATTTCCACGGGATCAGGACTTACGCGGGTGAAAGAGCTACTAACGCGCGTAACCGCGAGGCGCAACTAGTTCAATAAAACACTTGAGCAATACAAATTATTACACTGAATTGAAATGGCAACTTGCCAGCGACTTTATTATTATCACATTAACCGCTCCCTTCGATTTTACCCGTTTAACTTCTGATCTCGTGGGTTTCGAGAGAAAAATCGGTGGTGACACACAGATAGACAGACGGACAAGAAAGCAATCTAATCCTTTTTTTACTTTTTGAAGTACGGATCCCTAATTGTGTATCAAGAACGCAGTTGCAGTAGAGCACGGGGACAACGTCTTGTGCGTTGTAGATAGATGGATAGATAAACACTTTTTTGTACAGTCAGCAAAGGACTGAGGGTAGCAGGTGCTTAGTGTAAAGTTTTAATTTTTAAATAACTGTTCAGTAATTGTTAATTATTCTGCTTGATATCACTAAAGCCTTAAGTGTTAGTTATTTCACGCTGAATCTATATATATAAAAGAAAGTCGTGTTAGTTACACCATTTATAACTCGGGAACGGCTAAACCGATTTGGCTGAAAATTGGTGGGGAGGTAGCTTACAATCATAAGACGGACATAGGATATTTTTTTCGATATTCCCACGGGATCGGGACTTACGCAGGTGAAACCGCGGGGCGCAGCTAGAAACAAATAAAACTTTAAAATATGCACCTGTTACCCTCAGGCCTTTGCTGACTGTACAATAAAAACAAAACACAAGTAATAAGAAATATTTTTTAAATAAATAGATGAGTTTTGGCGGGAACGAGTTAACAACATGTCGTGCTGCAGTTTTATTTTCATGAAACTTAGTTGTAACCCGAGTTGAATTATATAATTCAGGTGGAATGTTATTCAATTTAGTTCTGTGAAAGTGCACAAGTGTAGTGAAAGTAAAAATCAATGTCAAACATGAAGTTTTCTCGTTGCCTCCAAATCTCATATTAAGGTTATGGTAAACTTGCCACCACTTTACTATAGCCCCTGACTTGATGGACTATGACGACTTTGACTGTATTGAAACACTTTAGGCCCGATTTATGAAAAATCGGGTCATAATTTGATGCAAAATATAACTTGACACTGGCTAAATGCACAAGGCGTGCGAAGCCATAATTAATAGAAAAAAACTTTCACATTTATAACTACTAAATACTATACTATAATATTATAAATGTGAAAGTTTGTGTGTGTGTGTGCGCGTGTGTATGTTTGTTACTCGTTCACACAAAAACTACTGAACCGATTGAGATGAAACTCGGTAGGTAGATAGCAGAAGATCTGAATTAATACATAGGCTTCTTTTATCCCGATATTCCCACGGAATCGGGACTTAAGTGGGTGAAACCGCGGGTTGCAGCTAGTAATAAATATTTTTTTAAATAAAATTTAAAATCAGCTGATTTTGGAATGAACTTACCATCTAAATTTTGGTTTATTCCCAGACGTACACGACTCTTTAATTCCAAAAAATGTCGAATTTCCAAAAGTATCGTTAAACAGGGTTATTGGTAATTATACTAGAAAGCCGTTGAGGGCTACTTTTGTGCACCTTAACGATCAACTTTTATTCTACGACTTTTTGAAATTCGAACATTTGTTTGAAAATTTTGAGGTTAGGGTTACATAAAAATCAGCTGTTCCATACACGGAGAAAGTCAAAGTCATAGTCAAAAATCTTTATTCCTTTCAATGCTTAATACCTATGTATAAGATCACTTGGACACGTCTTAAAAACTAAGTTAGTATATGTGCCTTCGGAACGCGCCCACCAATGAGAAGAAGGCACAAGAAACTCATGGGGTTTTTTTTTCATGTGATCACGCTCACAAAGGTCAACATTACAAATATTTGAAAGTATTATTTGAAATGGAGCAATTAAAGTCACGTCAAAGGGTTGTTATCATTAAGGTAAGACGAAGTATCATAGTACGCCTTACTTCTCAATTTATGCTTTATAAACGTTTTGAACCTATTAATGGACATGTCATATACATCTTTAGGTAATTTATTATAATAGAGCACACATGTACTATTAAACGACCTGTTTATTTCCGAAGCCTACTACCGGGCACAGTCAGTTCATCCTTATTTCTTAAGTTGAAATTATGAATATCGCTATTTTTACGAAAAATATCAGGATTTTTGTGAACGTATAGCAAGTTTTCGTAGGTTACATAGTACAGATAGTTTCGTAGTTTCAAGAGGTCATTAACCTCAAAATTTTACTTATTTTTCTAAGTTTATTCTACTGTTCTTAGTCTGAATGACCTTTGTTTTAAAAAATCAGTCAAAGTCGTAGAACAAAAGTAAGGTGCACAGAAGTGGCCCTCAACAGCTTGTTAGTAAAATTACCAATAACCCTGTAAACAGACAGACATAACAAAGTTTATTATGAATATTATTAGTGAAATAATATGATGCATAAAAACATCCATTCGTAATCTTTGTGGCTGAAGAATATTATTTTCTCTTATCTACATAATTATACTATGAATAATATAATTGAGGCGTTTCTTAGTCTCTTTGAGGCAAAAACGATAATAAACTGCTTTTATACAAGGCAGGAGCGGGATAAACTAGTGGTAGAGAACTTGACTTTCATTCTTGGGTCGTGGGTTCGAATCCCGGCAGTGTAACAATGGATTTTTCTTACAAATAAATTAGCGCTAATTGACATTGCTCTTACGGTGAAGGAAAACATCGTGACGAAACCCGCGGCCTAGTTGTCTTTATAGGTACATTGACGAGTTATTTCCCGTGGACACGGTCGACTAAGCTGAAAGGGTAGCTTTCTTCTTTGTTATATAATTATTTTACACTAGCGAACCCGGCGAACTCCGTTTCGCCACCAGATTTTCCTGAATTTTCTTTGCTATAAACCTCACGGAGCTCGAGACCTTTCCAACGAATGCAAAACCGTGGAAATCGGTTCGTGCGTTCTGGAGTTATAGCGTCAGGAAGGAAAACCCGACTTATTTTTATTATTTTACATTTATGGTTTTTGCATAGGTATGACCACCCTTTAGATACCATGAAAGGAATTTCTGCTTACTTTTTAGAGTTCTGTACCCAAAGGGTAAAAACGGGACCCTATTACAAAGACTCCACTGTCTGTCTGTCACCAGGCTGTATCTCATGAACCGTGATAGCTAGACAGTTGAAATTTTCATTTTTTTTTTTGAGTAGTAAATAATATGTTTTTATGAAGTTATTTTCATGTTTATAATATTTTAAGGACAGGTGTTAATAAAGCTACCAAAATCGACCTTCGTTTTAAGCAACTCTAAGTAATCAAATACTCTTTTTTTGTTATTTGGATATAAATGGATATTGTAGTTTAATAACCATATTTTTGTTTATTGTGGTTGAAAACATGATATGAACAACTTCGTTCGATAAAAAAAATGTTAGAAAACAGAGAATTATTAGATCGTTTATCGGGTTTTATTCAAAAATAGTTAACGTTTGTTTATAAAAATGAATCAAATGATAGATTTTGACCTCTAGGAACTATATTTGTGGATAATAATGCTAAAATGTTTTGTATATCGATCAAATATAACAGTTAGCACGCAGCACGCTACGTCTTTGAGAGCGGGGGCTAAGGTAATGTGAATACCTACACACGGTACTGGAAGAGCGCCTTAACTATGAATTACAGTCCCAAAAGGGCAGGCAAAAGACTTTTAACATATACAACCTCGTCTGACATATTATTTTTAGGATTTTTTTTTCATTTATTTTTGCATCGGGGGTTAATTTTCTAACATATAAAAACCTTTGTCCTGAATGACTAGCTAACGGATCAACGCACAGCTTATACCGCTGATCGTAGAGACCTGAAACTTGGATGGTGTGTTCTTTGTATGACGTAAGCATCCGGTAAGAAAGGATTTTCCGAAATTCTTACCCTAAGGGGTTGAAAAAGTGAGGCAAAGTTCGTATAGGACAACGTGAGTTCTTGGTCCATTTTCGACTTAAGGGGTTGAAAAAGTGAGGCAAAGTTCGTATGGGACAACGTGAGTTCTTTGTCCATTTTCGACTTCTACGCGGACGAAGTCGCGGGCAAAAGCTAGTAACAGAATAAAATGGTACGTAATCCTTCATCCGCGAGTCCGACTCGCACTTGACCGGTTTATTATTCTTAGTCCTACCATAATAATGTTCAATAGAAAGTCAGTGTAAGCACCCGACTTTCTCAGTATAAAGTTTCAAAGACTATTACAATGGCTTTCGATGTTTTTCAATTTTTATTGCTTTAGAAGTTGATACGTTCTTGAAGCCTACGTCTTGTAAAACTTGCCTATGATACAACTATCATAGGCAAGTTTTACAAGACGTAGGCTTCAAGGAGGTATCAACTTAAAGCATAAATTGTGCTGTAAGGCGTACTATGATACTTCGTCTTACCTTAATGATAACAACCCATGGACGTGACTTTAGTTGCTCCATTTCAAATAATACTTTCAAATATTTGTAATATTGACCTTTGTGAGCGTGATCTCATGAAAAAAAACCCACATGTGTTTCTTGTGCCTTCTTCTCATTGGTGGGCGCGTTCCGAAGGCACACATCCTAACTTAGTTTTTAAGACATGATCTTTGTACCTAGGTATTAAGCATCCAAAGGAATAGAGAATTTTGACCTTGACTTTGAAGGTCGTGGGTTCCAATCCCGGCCGGCTGTGCACCAATTGATTTTTCTTACGAAAAATGTCATCATCATCTTCGTGCCCTTACCCCAAATTATTTATGGTCGGCGCAGTATGTCTTCTTCTTCCATTCACTCCTATTAGTCGTCATCTCATCGTTAACATTCATCTCTCTCATGTCTTGTCTCACGCAGTCCATCCATCTTATCTTAGGTCGTCCTCTTCCTCTCCATCCCTCTACATTCATACTCATCACTCTTTTAGTTATATGCGTCTCTTCTCTTCTCATCACAATGTCAATACCAACTCAAACGATTGCCTTTTACTTTTTCAGTAACCGGTGCTACTTTCAGGCTTCCTCTAATATACTCATTTCTTATTTTATCCATCCTCGTTACTCCGCACATCCATCTCAACATTCTCATCTCCTCTGCATGCAATCTTCTCTCATCCTTCTTCTTCACGGTCCAGCTTTCCGATCCATACATGACAGGTCTTATCACGGTTTTATTGATTTTATGCTTCAGTTTAAGGGACGTCTTTCGAAAAATGTGTGCTTTAAGTTATTGACATTGGTCTTACGGTGAAGGAAAACATCGTGATGTCTCCAGACGTATTGAAGAGTTATTTTCTTTCGAGAAGGTGGTGTAGGGCTCTAAGTCCTTCATCAAAAAGCATTCTAATAAGTACAAAAAAAAAGAAAAATACTTAATGAAAAAAAGAAAAGAAAAAAATTACGAAAAAAATCTATTTTTTTATCTTTTTCTTATGACGTTATCACGTAAAATTATCGTCCGTAAACCGACTTTACAGACAACCATTTAGTTGATTGAATCCGACGTTACTTTTCGGAACTCCATATATGCCTCGCTGAACGCTGTAACAAGAGTGACTCACTCTTGTTCCAGCGTTCAGCGAGGCAACATCTCGGAGAGCGACGTCGTATCTAACGTTTGTCGCCCATATAGCGCGGTCAGGGTCCAATCCTGATGATGCGTCGTGTAGACGCGAAACACGTGTCGTGGTTTATGAATGGTGTCACTAATACTAATTTTTGCTTGTCCTCATTGCATGCCTCTTCAAGTGGGCGGGAGGGCGGTGAACATTGCATTTAGTGTTTTGCTCTAGGCTCGGAACTAAAAACTAAATATTAATACTTCCATTTTAGACAACCATTTGTATTTTTATTTGTTTGAAAGGGGATAGGTAACTCGCAGGGTAACACCATGTTAACTTCCAAGTATGTTTAAGTTATCTGCTGTCTTAGTGACCCGAAATGAATTATTTTTCACTTTTTAGTTTTTGTTTTCAGGTGTTTTGAAGTCAATTTTGAAATAGTACATTGGGATATAAGTGTGGTAAATTGATCTTCGCATAGAGGCGGTTTATGACGCGCGAGCGGCAGCGAGCGTGTTAAAGAAGCCAAGATGCAAAGATCAATTCCACACGTATATCGTACGACGTTTTTTATCACAGTTGCGAATAAAAGAAAAGACTTGAAAAGAAAACAAAATAATAATTAACAAAATATTTATGATAAGTCTATGTTTACATTTTTTTAAGGCAATATTTTTTTGTTAATTATACTCCGGAAAAGCCAGGCTAAAGGCTTTCAACCTATAACAGCCTCGCCTGACATACAATATTTTTTAGGGTTTTTTCTATTTGTTTTTGCGTCGGGGGTTAAGAACAAAATACAATGGTACGGAAAAACAATATATTTAAGTAAAAAAAAATAAAAAAATAAACATAACTCAATTTTTAATCGTTTTCTAAGTCATTATCACGTAAAATTTTCGTTCGTAAACCGACTTTGGAGACAACCATTTTTACTTAAAAACCTCTTTAGTATCTACTTACCTTTTTATACATCAAAACAGTATAACCCAGATAAATTAAGAATGTTTCACCTACCTAACATGTAATTAACAGTAAGATACGTATTTAACTTATCGGGATAACTTTATAGCACTAGGTTGGCAATGTAAAACGCACGCGTGCATAATATGTTGGATTATGAGCCTAAAAGCCGTTGAATAAGATTCACTTTATGAGCAACTGTGATAAACAAAATAATTTATTATCCCCGTATTCTCACGGCATCAAGACTTACGCTAATAATTTCATACCTATATAAAAACCGCACAATATTTAGAAATAGAAACCGAGCAATCAATGTGATAGTCTATAAAAAACACATCAATGATTTAATATGATGCTCGCAACTGATGGCATCGCTTTGATCTCTATAATAAATAACTATACCGATGAAAAATTGGTGTATCAAGTTGTGGGAGATGGCGGGTTTTTTATTTATTGCTTCTCTTGTTACTTTTTTAAACTGTTTTATTTTTAAAAACTGTCTTAAAAAATGAGTAGTTTCTCAATAATAACCTATTATAAATTACTAGCTACGCCCCGCGATATTCTCGATCCCGTGGAAATATCAAAATTAAAAAGCTATTGCATCGTGCGAGCTTCGTACAGTCGTATCATATACATATACGTTGAGCAAACGCTCGGCCGAGCTACATGGTAAGCGGAGTGGGGGTGTTAGGTTTTATTTTCGTTACGGAATTTGCTTGATTCGGGCTCAAAGCCCGCGATAAAAGCTATGCAATAGCTTAAAAGTAGCCTTCCTCGATAAATTGACTTTTCAACACTAAAATATTTTTTTAATTCGAACCAGTAGTTCTTGAGATTAGCGCGTTCAAACAAACAAACTTTTCAGCTTTATAATATTACTAGCTGCGCCCCGCGGTTTCACCCGCATAAGTCCCGATCCCGTGAGAATATCGGGATAATAAGTAGCCTATATGTTAATCTAGGTCTCCAGCTATCTACATACCAAATTTCATTGCAATCGGTTTAGTAGTTTTAGCGTGAAGGAGTAACAAACACACACACACACACTCACACACAAACAAACTTTCATATTTATAATATTAGTAGGAAGTATAGATGTAGGGTAAATCGAGGAGAGATGGCCATAGAGGATAGAAGGCCCACAACGATTTCCCCGATTTTTTTCAGTAGATATGGCTTGGTTTTTTCCATTAGTAAGGAGACCGTCATTATTGTGACATTGAACTGAAAAACCAGCTTAACTCCTGATCCCGTGGGAATATCGGGATATAAATTAGTCCATGTTACAGTCAATGAATCAATGTATCCTCATACCGAGTTTCATCAAAATCGGTCTAGCAGTTTCCGAGCCTATTCGTTACAAACAAAAACACAATTCATTATTATATTAGCGTAGATACAGATCTTCTATCTGCTTTCTTCTATACATATGACATTTTTGGTTCTGAATGACTGACTGACTGACGGATCAACGCACAGCCTAAACCGCTGATCGTAGAGACCTGAAACTTTGAGGGTGTGTTTTTGTGTGACCGATAAGATAAGATTTTCCGAAATTCTACCCCTTAGGGGGTAAAAAAGGGGGGCAAAGTTTGTATGGGACAACGTGATTCCTTGGTCTAGTTCAACTTCTTCGCGGACGAAGTCAAGGGCAAAAGCTAGTCTATAGAATAAAAATCTCGTGTCGCGGTGTTAGTTGCCAATCTCCACCTAACGGCTGAACCGATTTGTATGAAACTAGCTGCGCTCCGCGGTTCCACCCGCGTAATTCCCGATCCCGTGGGAATATCAAAATGAAAAGTAGCCTATAGCCTTCCTCGATAAATGGACTATCCAACACTAAAATAATTTTTCAATTCGAACCAGCAGTTCCTGAGATTAGCGCGTTCAAACAAACAAACAAACTCTTCAGCTTCATAATATTAGTATAGATTTTTTGTGTATATTCGTAGGTCTGATATTCGACATTGTTTTTTCTTTTTTTTATTGGCAAAACAACGTTTTTGGGACAGCTAGTTGGAAGTAAAAATTTAATACGCCAATAGCTTTAAACTTGGTAACTTGGTTATAGTTTGAAAAAGAAAATTAATATTTTTCGTACCAATGCATTTAGGACAAACAATCATGATTTAATGAGATTAATGACCTCAATTTCTTTGATGACTTAGCTTATTTTTTATTTATTTTATACCAACAGCGCTCCGCGGTTTCACCCGCGTAAGTCCCGATCCCGTGGGAATATTGGGATAAAAAGTAGCCTATGTGGTAATCTAGTTCTCCAGCTATCTAGATACCGAGTTTCATTGCAATCGGTCCAGTAGTTTTTGCGTAAAAGAGTAACAAACATACACACACAAACTTTCACATTTATAACATTAGTAGGATTAGCTGCGCTCCGCGGTTTCACCCGCGTAACTCCCGACCCTGTGGGAATATCGGGATAAAAAGCATAACCTTTGACATTCGCAATTAATCAATGTATAAAAATTTCGAAGTAGTTTCGAAGTGTATTCGTTACAAACAAACAAAAAAAAACGTGTGGCACTCGGGGACTGCCACGGTAAAGCTATTGCATCGTGCGAGCTTCGTACAGTCGTACCATATATTAAAGTCTTTAGCCTGGCCTTTCCGGAGCATAATTAACAAAAAAATATTGCCTTAAAAAAATGTAAACATAGACTTATCACAAGTATTTTGTTGATTATTATTTTGTTTTCTTTTCAAGTCTTTTTTTTTATTCGCAACTGTGATAAAAAACATCGTACGAATATACGTGTGGAATTGATCTTTGCATCTTGGCTTCTTTAACACGCTCGCTACCGCTCGCGCGTCATAAACCGCCTCTATGCAAAGATCAATTTACCACACTTATATCGTAATGTACTAATATAAGTGTAGACTATCTTTTGCCCGCGACGTTGTCCGGTAGATTTTGAATTTCCGAACTTAAAATTATTGTCATCTAATAAATAAATATTGCAGGACAATCAACACATCGCCATGTAGCCCCAAGTTAAGTAACTAGACTTGTGTTATGGGTGCTAAACAACGGATATACTACTTATATACTTATATTTTTAAATATATACATATAATACATAGAAACAACCAGACCACAGACAAATATCTAAGCATAAATACTTGTCTGAGGCGGGAATCGAACCCGCAACCCTGTGTTTGGCAGTCCGGCGTGGTGACCATTGTGCCAACTGGGTCGGCAAATTAATTAATTTTAGAAAAAAAAACAAATAAAAACCAAAAATCTAACTCTAAAATCGCTGATTTAAAGAAAACTTTTACTAAGACTCCGCTGTCCGTCTGTCTGTCACCAGGCTGTAACTCATGAACCGTGATAGCTAGACAGTTGAAATTTTCACAGATTATGTATTTCTGTTGCCGCTATAACAACAAATATTAAAAACTGAAAAATGTTACGGAGCCCTTCGTACGCGAGTCCAACTCGCACTTGGCCGGTTTTTTAAATACCCCCGTCGGAAACTGGACAGCTGCGTCACAATCAGGACCACTGTGTTCTGAAGTGCCTTCCTATATAATCCCATAAGGAAAACGTAGTAAGTACCTACTTATGGTGATGTCGCACAATCGGCCCCGCAAATTAAAATCAATTTATTTGTCTCTCCACAATAATAAATTTAACAAAACCCCCGACACAAAATAGTAAAATAGTATGAACGTAAAAAGCCTAAAACAAGCAAAAAAACTATGATAAAATAACACCACAAAAAAAAAATTACCCCGAAATTATGACCGTAAGTATATTTGAATTTTTTTATCGAGTATATCTACTAACATTCGGTTTTTGATCCAGACTTTTATCTCTCATAACTTTCAGACGGCAGAACCGATTTTGATCAAACATCTAAGACCACTCCCGACTGATTCACCTTTCAAGCAAAAAAAAACTAAATTGAAATCCGTTCATCCGTTCGGGAGCTACGATGCCACATACATACACACACACACGTGTGCGATGTTTTGCGTAAAGAAAATATTATTGTTAGGTACGGTCGGCTGCATAATTGGAGATCCACCGTAGAGCTCCAAGTGTTATAAGAATGTTTTCAACGCAAGCAAGATTCTAGGCACCTGCTTTAGTTGAAGTTTAAAGTCTTCTAACTCATCCATTTATCAAACAAAAATTATAAGAATGAAAACATTGCAATAATAGTAATTTTTGAACTCTACAATTATCTCCTGCTCCGGCTCCAGCGGCTGCAATTATGCAGCCCCTTTAGCCTGAACTAAAGTTTAATAAAAAACCTGTTTTACAGGACTCCAAAATTCAATTTTGTTTAGGTTTTTTAACAAAGTATCTATACATACCTCTTAGCTTAGTCGACCGTGCCCAGAGGGAAACCTCTTCAATACGTCTGGAGCCAACAAAGCCGCGAGTTCCATCACGAATGTTTTGATTAGCGCACATCAATTTTTCGTAACTGAAATCCATCGGGGCACCGCCGGCTGAGATTCGAACTAACGATCTTCAGAATGAAAGTCGAGTGAAATGTACCTCAAAAAGGAAAAAAGGAACCCTTATAAGATCACTAGCTGCACCCCGCGGTTTCACCTGCGTAAGTCCCGAGAATATCGGTATAAAAAGTACCCTATGTGTGAATCCAGGTCTTCAGCTATCTACATATCGAGTTTCATTGCAATCGGTCTAGTAGTTTTTGCTTGAAGGAGTAACAAACATACATCTCGCTCTCTCTCTGTAGTCGGTCCCTCATGACTGAGGATCGTGGTCATCATTGGGTGGTCTGCATTTGGATCGGATGATCTGTCTCCAACGGCTTCTGTTCATCGCATCTCTTACAGTGTTGTGAAACTTGACGGCTGATGAGTCCCTAATCTGATCCGTCCATCTGGTTGGGGATCGGCCTCGAGAGCGTTTTCCATCTGTGTTCCCAACCACGATGAGTTTCTCCAGGTTCTCATCGCCCCTCCGCATAACGTGACCGAAATATGCCAGTATGCGTTGGCGGCAAATCGTGGACAGGCGCGTCTTCACTTTGAGCTGCGCTAGGATCGACACGTTGGTGCGTTTGGCGGTCCACGGTATTCTCAACATTCGCCTCCAGCACCACATCTCGAACGCATCGATCTTTGCTCTGTCTCGAGCTAGTATGGTCCAGGTTTCCACTCCATATAGGAAAATAGGGAATATCAACGCTCTGATCAAGCGCATCTTGGTTTTGTTTGTGATTCCCCTCTTCACCCATATGTTCTTTAGTCGAGCAAAAGCATCTTTAGCCATTCCGATTCTGCGCTTTATTTCCGGACTACAACTGCCGTCATTGTAGACTAGGGATCCAAGATAGATGTAGTGATTAACTACTTGAATCCCTGGGATGCTGTTATCGCAGTCAGACAAGGCTCCAGCTCGATCGACGACCATGAGCTTCGTTTTCGCCCTGTTGACCGAGAGCCCAATGTCCTCACTTTCTCTCTCGAGTTTATGGAACAACTCTACCATATCCTTCCAACAAACATACATACACACAATTTTTCACATTTATAAAATTAGTAGGAAGTAGGATTCTCTTGTCCTTCTGTCTGTCCGAGTTTTATGGGAATAATTCGATTATTTAGTCTATTGCACTTTATCAACCTGGGTGATGTCACCCAGGTGCTTGCAGGCAACACTTTAGTGTTCTTTCAACAAAGAAAATAAAGACCCATTTTCTTAAAAACTATGATTTTAGGTATGACTAGCTTTTGCCCGCGACTTCGTACGCGTAAAAGTCGAAAATGGACCAAGGAATCACGTTGTCCCATACAAACTTTGCCCCCCTTTTTCACCCACTTAGGAGTAAAATTTCGGGAAATCCTTTCTTATCGGCCGCCTACGTCATTCAAAGAACACACCCTCCAAGTTTCAGGTCTCTACGCTCAGCGGTTTAGGCTGTGCGTTGATCCGTCAGTCAGTCATTCAGGACAAAGAATTTAAAATAAAAGATAGAAGACAACCTAATATAAAAAAAATTAAATAAAAGAAGGAGAAGATAGAAGATAACCTGTGAATTTATTTATGCAGACAATATTACGAAACACCTTTACCTTTTTTTTAAGATTTCGTACCCAAAGGGTAAAAACGGGACCCTTATACTAAGACTCCACTGTCCGTCTATCTGTCTGTCACCAGGCTGTATCTCATGTACCGTGATAGCTAGACAGTTGAAATTTTTACAGATTATGTATTTCTGTTGCCGCTATAACAACAAATACTTAAAACAGAATATTAGTATAATGGTCCAAAACCCTTCCAACTCGCATTTGCCCGGTTTTTTTTTTAATTTAGCGCGCATTCGGTAAGAAATATCCTTAATTGTATGGAACCCCGGCCCTTGAGCACAATAATTTTACGCCACCGTCCTAATTAAGGAAAACCTTCTTGTTAAGGGGAAGATAGTGGTACAATCACAGATACCATGGCGAAATTGGCCTTGCACTAAGTACGGGATTTTAAAAAAAACTTCTGTAGTGTCGATACTTACTGTGGGTCTATCTGTTTATTAATACAATATTAAAAAAATATTTTAGTAAATATTTTGATTTCGAAAAAGACTAGATTTAGCTATTAAGGTTAAGTAGGACCTGAAACCCCTATCCCTTTTCCACGCGCGCCGCGATAGCTGACTGAGCGCAATTGATTTCTACCTTACTTATTTATAATATCCATTGTTTATTCTATTGTGTCGATTTAAAATATGTAAGTAGTCGCATTCTATTTGTTTTGTTTCTTATATAATTTATTTAAGTAACGAACTTAATCTATGTATGGCAAACCGGACAAATCTTTGTGATTTTTGGTTAGCTTATAATTTTCAAATATTGTAAATGTTTATAAAAAAAAATGGCCATTTTTCCGTTTTCGTTTTTTTTTCTATAAATAAGTCTTCAATTCCTCGCTCGTCACCATAACGCAAGCCCAGAGTGATATTATTATTAAATACTCTTGTTTCCTAACGGTAACATGACACTTTTGTGTGCATGCAGGTGTTCCATTAATTTTTTAGACGTTATCACGTCAAAAAATTATAATTAACTAGCTGCACTCCGCGGTTTCACCCGCGTAAGTCCCGATCCCGTGGGAATATCAAAATGAAAAGTAGCCTATAGCCTTCCTCGATAAATGGACTATCCAACACAAAAATATTTTTTCAATTCGAATCAGTAGTTCCTGAGATTAGCGCGTTCAAATAAACAATCAAACTCTTCAGCTTTATAATATTAGTATAGATTTAACAATGTATTTACAAAAATGGCCTTTTGATAATATAGCTCTTAGAATGCCCGGAATTAGACAAAGCAAAACCTAACAACGAACCACTGTATCAAAGCGTAGTCTTCCCCTTAAGGGAAAAAATCTCAAAGTCAGTTTTTATGAAGACCCGTCTCGTTTCGTAGCAATCTTGCTTACTGCACTGCTTGAGATTAAATTATGTCAAATAAATAAAGTTTATTGTTTGTTTGGAGTTTTGGCTGGAATTAAAAGATAATATGACTTGGTCTTGTGTTTTAAGAAAAATATAGTCTAAGATCCCTTTAAGAATGACCTTCACCGAGCTGCTTAATGAATGAAAAGTATTTTATATCAAATTAAATAGATCAATAAATATATTGCAAATGGTTTGACAAAAAATTTTAGTCTAGAATTTATGATTGATCAACAATTTTTTTTTTATTTAGGTTGACTTTTTTCCCGTCACAGCTCTTGGGTAGGCAGGTAAATCGATACTAGTAATTTGCACTCGTTTGGTTACTGAATTAAAGTTAAGTAAAAATAAAGATTATGCATTTCATTGGTATGGAATTTGTCTATTACCCAAACCAGTGAAATGTCTCAAAATTAAAAAAAAAAACATTCTGTACTGAATTTTTTTACTCAACCCATTTCTTCTTCTTCTTGAGGTGTCATCTCCTACTGGAGGTCGGCTATCATTAAGGCTATATTTAATTTGATATAAAATACTTTTAATCCATTAAGTAGCTCGATGAAGGTCGTTCTTAAAGGGATCTTGTACTATAATTTACTAGCAGCGGTTCACATATGCTACTTTTTAGGGTTCCGTAATTAAAATAAAAACTTGAGAGGTGTCAAGGGACACCCGGATGGAACGAAGAAAGACTAAACGAAAATAACTGGCTTGCTTTCTATGAGAGAGAGAGACAGGCAGAGAAACACGCTCACGCCGCATGGCTTACAACTATAGCAAAAAGTGTCGTTTCAACTTTTGGTCTTAATTTTTTCCTTTTCGCAACGCGCAATAAGGAACTTCGGTTTCGCTGTGTCTGTTCGTCCGTCACCGGCTTAGCTCAGACTATTAATAGTACTAGAAAGTTGTAATTTGAAATGGCCCGACACGCAATTGGGATTGTTCATTTAAGGCTGTTTATGCTGCCAAACCCAACGCGCCAGAAATACCCGTCGCTTACAACTAACATTGTTGATTGTAACGTATGTGTTTTGTTTTTCTCAAAAGTGCTGAGATGAAATTGTAGGTGAAATCTTTCCCAATATTTTGGGGTAATTTGAGACGAAATTTCCTTGTGATTTTAAAGCTAGACTAGTTTTAATTCTTGATTTTAAGACAGCTTTAAAGCTATAGGGAATTTTTGGCTCAAAATCACACCAAAATATTGGTAAAAATCTCACCTACAATTCCATCTCAGCACTTTTGAGAAAAACAAAATACATTCGTAACAATCAACAATTTTCATCAACGAAGGCGACCGGTGCCGGTAGTAACTATGTAGTAGGCTGTGTACCAAGGTCGTTGGCGTATGGACACCCCTTAAAATAAATATTGGAGGACATTCCACGCATCGCCATCTAGCCCCAAGGTAAGTAACTAAACGTGTGTTATGGGTGCTAGACAACGGATATACTACTTAAATACTTTCCTTTTGTAAATATATACTTATCTAATATTTAAAAATAAGTCGGGTTTTCCTTCCTGACGCTATAACTCTAGAACGCACGAACCGATTTCCACGGTTTTGCATTCGTTGGAAAGGTCTCGGGCTCCGTGAGGTTTATAGCAAAGAAAATTCAGGAAAATCTGGTGGTGAAACGGAGTTCGCCGGGTTTGCTAGTAATACATAGAAACAACTAGACCCCAGACAAAATTAAATATCTAAGCATTAATACTTGTCTGAGGCGGGAATCGAACCCGCAACCCTGTGTTTGGCAGTCCGGCATAGTGACCATTGTGCTAACTGGGTCGAATTGAAATTATAAACCCATTTAGACAACTAGACTTCTTCTACATTATCGTTGATGTAGCATATTTTCAATTAAATATTATGTTTCCTTCACTTGCACTCTGATGACGTCTCCATCGGAGTTATAACGAAATCGACATGTGCCATAATAAATAAAAAAATCAGATGACAGTTAATGCGTCCATTATATGGACACACTTTTTTTTACACAACTAGGCAATGGAAGACATTGATATTACACCATTGGTGACGTCACCACGTTTACAAGTTTAGAAATATTCAAATATTCAATAAAAAAGTGTGAAAATCTCAAAAATATTCAACAGCAGCAATTAATTAGTCTATATTTACGTAAAATAATATAAAAACCAGGAAATCAGTCAGGAAATTTGGGCAATCCCAATTGGTCGGTTTTAATAGTACATTACGATATAAAGTGGTAAATTGATGTTTGCATAGAGGCAGTTTATGATGAGGCAGCGAGCGTGTTAAGAAGCCAAGATGCAAAGATCAATTCCACACATGTATACGACGTTTTTTTATCACAGTTGCGAATAAAAGAAAATACTTGAAAAGAAAAGAAAATAATAAATAAAAAAATATTTAGTGTTCAGCCTATGTTTACAATTTTTCAGGCAATATTTTTTGTTAATTATACACCCGAAAGCCCAGGCAAAAGACTTTTAACCAATACAGCCTCTTCTGACATACAATATTTTTTTAGGGTTTTTTCCATTTGTCGGGGGTTAAAACAGAATATAATGGAACTGAAAAACAATATTTAAGTAAAGAACAAACAACACTTTTTTAATCATTTTTTAAGACGTTATCACGTAAAATTATCGTTTGTAAACCGACTTTACAGACAACCATTATTTCTAGCTAAAAAACCCTTTAGTACCTACCTTTTTCATACATCAAAACAGTATTACCCAGATAAATTAAGAATGTTTCACCTACCTAAAATGTAATTAGCAGTAAGATACGTATTTAACTTATCGGGATAACTTTAAAGCACTAGTTGGCAATGTAAAACGCACTCGTGCATAATATGTTGGATTATGAGCCTAAAAGAGGTTAAATAAGATCCACTTTATGAGCAACTGTTGTAAAAATAAATTTAAAAAAACCAGCACGCGAACGAATTCGCGAGCAACAGCTATTATACGATTAAGTCTCGGAAGGATGATCGAATCTTATATATATAAAAGAAAGTCGTGTTAGTTACACCATTTATAACTCGGGAACGGCTAAACCGATTTGGCTGAAAATTGGTGGGGAGGTAGCTTAGAGCCAGGAGACGGACATAGGATACTTTTTATCCCAATATGCCCACGGGATCAGGACTTACGCGGGTGAAACCGCGGGGCGCAGCTAGTATCAAAATAAAAGAGCACATAAAAGAGATAAAGCGGGAGTTATAAAACAAAATTAACGACCCTGTGTGGTGTTAATGGGAAATAGTGAATTATACAGACCCCAGTATACAGGGTATAATAGAAACCATGTTTTTTTTTAAGTGAAAACTTCTTTAGCGGCGTTGAGCACTTTTTCTGTAATGGGTATAAAATCTTAAACTCGCGTCAGGACACGTGACCTGATCGAAAAAGCGTAAGACGGATGGAGAGTAGACAGCTATAGTTTTAAAGTGTTAAATTTTTAATGTAATATAAATTGTCATGTTTGTGTACGATAGCGCAATATTCCTTCAAGTGACGCTTAAAACACACAACATTTCTCTCATCATCATTCCCCATCATCATTTCATCATTTCTCTTGACAACGTGTTCCTAAGTACATAGCTCGAGAACGGCATAACCAATTTCGCTGATTATTTTTTAGAATATCCCTTGAAGTACGAAAATGGTTCTTACGGGGAGAAAAATTAAAAAAAAATGCCTGAAAACGGTTAAAAACAACACTTTTCTATACTCCCAATTCCCATACAAACGATTCCTAATAATACTTAAAAGTCAATTTGAATTTTAAAACCATACCATTTATGTAGTTCAAGTTTTAATGGAGAGTTCCGGGAAGGCAAAACAATTGAGTGACGTTGGTATCGTCTATATATCGATGTCAATCGTGTCGCGGTGTTATTGGAACGAAGTTCCTTATCGCGCGTTGCGAAAGTGGGCTAGACGGAAAAAATTAAGATCAAAAGTTGTAATGACGCTTTTTGCTATAGTTGTAAGCCGTGCCGACGTGCGCGTGTTTCTCTGTTTGTCTCTTTCTCTCTCTCTCTCTCTCTCTCTCTCTCTTATAGAAAGCAATTACTAAAATTGAGCCTACTGATTAAGTTTATTTTACATTATATTTGTTAGTAAAAAAAAAATACAATTCCTTCAGTAATTAATCGAAAGGAACTTCGTTCCATCCGGGTGTCCCTTGACACCTCTCAAGTTTTTTTTAGTCTGGTTGTGTCTAAAGGCCTTTGTAATTTATAGTAATTACTAGCTTCGCGCCGCGGTTTCACCCGCGTAAGTCCCGATCCCGTGGGAATTTCGGGATAAAAAGTAGCCTATGTGTTAATCCAGGTCTCCAGCTATCTAAATACCGAGTTTCATCGCAATTGATTCAGTGGTTTTTGCGTGAAGGAGTAACAAACATACACACACACACAAACTTTCACATTTATAATATTAGTTATGTTTGTAAAAAATAAATTTAACTTTTAAAGAGACATTTATGCAGGTAAAACCGCGGGGCGCAGCTAGTTACGTAAAAAAGTATAGGTACAGCCGTACGAAAGTTAAACACCCAATTATTCAAAGTAATTGTGTCTGTTCCGTACCGTTTCATAAAGATATATTTCATTATTGAACTTTGTTCGTAAAGTTACAAGTTCTGACAATAAATCTTGTATGTCACTTGAAATATTCTACTGTTCAAATTGTCGATAAAGTGCCTTAAGGCCGGTGCTAATAAAGCTACCATAATCGACCTTTGTTTTAAGCAATTCTAAGTAATCAAATACTCTTTTTTTGCTATATGGATATTGTAGTTTAAGAACATAGTTCTAAGATATCTCTTTAACACATTCAATTATTATTATAAAATATGTATGTTAGTCTATAAGGTATGTATCTATGGGACTTTGTAGCCTGAAATAAATGATTTATTATTATTATTATTATTATAACCATATTTTTGTTTATTGTGCTAGAAAACATGATATGAACAACTTCATTCGATAAAAAAAATGTTAGATAACAGAGAATTATTAGATCGTTTATCGGGTTTTATTCAAAAATAGTTAACGTCTGTTTCTAAAAATGAATCAAATGCTATCATTTAATTAATTTTTCAAAACCTATGTTTTGACCTCTAGGAACTATATTTGTGGATAATAATGCTAAAATCCACCGACTACCCACGACCGCTACAATGTCGTCGGTCCACCGGGCAACTGGTCTCCCAACACTCCGTTTCGCGTTGCATCGCGTCGGTGGTCGGTGGATGGAGGCGGCTCAGGACCGCTGTTTGTGGCGTCGTATGGGGGAGGCCTATGTCCAGCAGTGGACATGCATGGGCTGACATGATGATGATGATGATGAATGCTAAAATGTTTTGCATATCGATCAAATATAACAGTTAGCACGCAGCACGCTACGTCTTTGAGAGCGCGGGCTAAGGTAATGTAAATACCTAGACACGGCCTGTAAGACCTGAAAAGCCCCTTTTCAAATGAAAAATTAAGTAACTTCCGCTACATCTACAATACAAATTTTTATTTAGAATGTATCTTCAGATCTTTGAGCAGTTTTTCCCCGAGTGAAAACATGGTAGCATAATTCTTTCTCGATAGATTTTTTTTTAGAATGTATCTTCAGATCTTTGAGCAGCTTTTCCCCGAGTGAAAACATGGTAGGCTTGGATTTTAAATTTTTAATGTAAGATTTATAAACAATAATTTAATCATTGTTTATTCTTATAATGAATTATTTAAAATTATTACTTTTTTATGACAAATTACAATTAATTGTGATTTCCAATTACCTCCTTCTCTATATATACATACAAATCTATTAAACAAATGAAATTAAAATTTTCTTTTGAAAAATGCTACCATCAGTATTTTCTTAAGACGTTGTCACGTTCAACTATCGTCAGTAAACCGACTTTATAGACAACCAATTTTTTTTTAGAATGTATCTTCAGATCTTTGAGCAGTTTTTCCCCGAGTGAAAACATGATAACATAATTTTTTCTCGATATTTTTTTTTAATTATTTTATGATGTATCGTAAAAACTACAATGACTAGCAACACGAGACGTTCTTCTTTAGATAGTCATTACAGTAATCTAGTTTCAGCCCGGCTGTTTTGTCAATCATTGAAGTTTTTCACTAATGAATTACCAATTTTGTTAAAAAAGGGCCATTCCGCGGCGCGCGGGGAAAGGGATAGCGCTGAGTACAAATATACAAGCCTTAATGGGAGTCCATACGCCAACGACCTTGGTACACAGCCTACTAAATAGTTACTACCGGCACCGGTCGCCTTCGTTGGTGAACATTGTTGATTGTTACGTATGTGTTTTGTTTCTCTCAAAAGTGGTGAGATGGAATTGTAGATTTTGGCACAATGTCACAATGGTCTACATGCCGGACTGCCAAACACAGGTTCGATTCTCGCCTCAGACATGTATTTATGCTTAGATATTTGTCTGTGGTCTGGTCTATGTATTATAAGTATATATTTACAAAAGAAAAGTATTTAAGTAGTATATCCGTTGTCTAGCACCCATAACACAAGTGTAGTTACTTATTTTTGGGCTAGATGGCGATGTGTGAAATGTCCTGCTATATTTATTATTTGTTTATAAATCTCAAAATTTTGTATATTTATTTGTTTGTATTAAGCCGTTGGTCCCGGTTGCTACCTCTAGTAGCAGTCGTTAGGTCAAGTTAGAGGCCTTAAAGCGATCTGATAACTCTAACAATAAGTGAGGCACACCACTATACGAGAAGAAGAAGAAGGAAACAGAGTATTTTAAAAACTTGTGGAACTGCCGCGGTAAAGTTATTGCGTCGTACGAGCTTCGTACAGTCTTACCATATACATAAACGTTAAGCGAACGCTCGGCAGAGGTACATGGTAGGCGGAGTGGGTGTTAGATTTTATTTTCGTTACGGAATTTCTTGATTCGGTCGCCGCGCTCAAAACCCGCGATAAAGGTATGCAATATTTTAAAAAATCTAATCTAAAAAAAGAGACAGAATAAATCAAATCAAACAGAAAATAAATCAAATAGAAACATCTCGTATATTGCTAGGAGGCAATGTTACAGTTCTCAATCAATAACTGATGTATAAACAGTTTATTTTGAGGCGTTACTGTCGAACGTTCGTTCAACCCGTCTTATTTAAGACGTGCAGTCACATTAGCAATTAGCTGAGCCCCACCTGAACATTGTATTTTTCATTTTAGGTATTTTTTTTAACTTGACAATTTTTTAGTTTTGACATTTTTATATATCTTAGTCATAATATAATATACTGAATACAAAATGTATACATCACTATAAAAACTTATAAAATAATTTTATCTAAGCGATTAAACTTAACCTAAATAAAATGTAATTTACAAGTTTAAAAATAATGTATAAATTTTTATCTAAATTATTATAAAAACCTAAACCTAGAATACCGTCGGCAGCGATGCAGGGCCCAGGCTACCGATGGTTAAGGCCGCAGAGAAAGGAATCTTCTGACAATACGTGCCGTATCCAAGATGACTGCCTTCTGGATCTGACCCTTGACCCAACCATCCAGCGAGAGCCTCTTGAGGTGTTGATCAAGGCTCTTCGCTATTAGTCCATTTGCCGATACAACTATCGGAACAATACTCGTCGAATCAACGTCCCACATGGCGGTGATCTCGTGGGCCAAGTCCAAGTACTTAGTTTCCTTGTCCTTTTAGTTATTATTATTAGTTCGATGTTATAGAATTATTTTAACACTTTTTTTGTAACCAAATTTTTCAATTTAAATTTTGACAAAAATATTTTATATTTTAGCTTGGCATATTTTTTTTTTACTTTTTATTTAATATGTTACACAGTTTTGGACGATACTATCGACATAACATCACTGTACGCTCAATAGAGTAGATCATGTAGACCTAAGAACTAATGTACGGTCGACTGCATAATTGCAGACCCACCGTAGAGCTCCAAACGGCTGTTATAAGAATGTTTTCCACACTAGCAAGATTCCAGATACCTGCTTTAGGTGAAGTTTAAAGTCTTCTCATCAATTTATCAAACAAAAATTATAAGAACGAAAATATTCCAATAATAGTAATTTTAGAACTCTACCGGGGGCTGCAATTATGCAGCTGACTGTACCTATTCCATCTGAGTCCATGTAACCATGATTATAGTGAATAAATGAATACTGAATACACCTAGAAGCTCTCTCGCACATCTGTAAGGTTGTAATAGTAAATTGTTTGCTATGTTTACTATTTTTTTAAGCTATATTTTTTTGTTTATTATGCTCCCGAAAGGCCAGCCAAAAGACTTTTAACCTATACAGCCTAGCCTGAAATACAAAAATGTTTGGGGTTTTTGGATTATGAGCCTAAAAGCGGTTAAATAAGATCCACTTTATGAGCAACTGTGATAAAAAATTTAATATACTCTCAGAAACATTATTCGAAGTCCAAAGTTATTGCTTTTGTAGTACTTAATGAAGTGGAATTTGAACATTCCTTTGCTTAATTTATTACTTTAATAAATCGTATTTAAGTAAGTAATTATTATTAAATTCATAATACATGATCCCTCCATTAATTTGAGCTAAATCAACGACGTATCCGTTTTTATAATGGTACTAGCAACACTCCCGCGTAACTGCCGATCCCGTGGGAATATCGGGATAAAGTAGCCTATAGCCTTCCTCGATAAATGGACTATCCAACACAAAAAAAAATTCAATTCGAACCAGAAGTTCCTGAGGTCAATAAATAGGTACTTGTACTTGTATACAGGCTGTTTTCCGCCAGTAGACCCTTTTTAATTGGGTCCTTTTTGCGTGAGGATGGAGTAGGCTTGCCCAGCACCTAATACCCTCTCAGCTTAGTCGACCATGTCCAGAGGAGAGAACTTGTTAATACTTCTGGAGGCAACTAAGCTGCTGGTTTCATCACGATGTTTTCCTTCACCGTAAGAGCAATGTCAATTAGCGCACATAATTTTTTCTTAAGAAAAATACATTGGTGCACGGCCCACCGGGATTCGAACCCACGACCTTCAAAATGAGGTATCTACCACTAAGCCAACACCGCTCTTAGGAATATTGCCTACAAAAATTCAGTCCAGAATTATTAATTCGTTTTTATTTTTATTGTTTTTAGACTTTTCACTGGTTTGGTCAATAGACAAATTCCGTACCAATGAAATACATACTCTTTACCTGCCTACCTAAGAGTTGTGACGAAAAGAAATAGCCAAATAGTCAACCTAACGTTTGCATATTCTATAGGCTTCATACTTTCTATTGGTACGAAATTTGTCTCATGAATTATGAGTGAAAGGTTTAAGGGCAGGTGCAAATAAAGCTACCAAAATCGACCTTTGTTTTAAGCAACTCTAAGTAACCAAATACTATTTTTTTGTTATTTGGATATAAATGGATAGTGTAGTTTAATAACCATACTTTTGTTTATTGTGGTTGAAAACACGATATGAACAACTTCGTTCTATAAAAAAATGTTAGAAAACAGAGAATTATTAGATCGTTTATCGGGTTTTATTCAAAAATTGTTAACGTTTGTTTCTAAAAATGAATCATATGATAGGTTTTGACCTCTAGGAACTATATTTGTGAATAATAATGCGAAAATATTTTGCATATCGATCAAATATAACAGTTAGCACGCAGCACGCTACGTTTTTGAGAGCGGGGGCTAAGGTAATGTGAATACCTACACACGGCACTGGAAGAGCGCCTTAAAAAACAAAATAAAAAATTTAATTGATAATTAATCATATTCTGAACTGAATTTTTTAAGGCAACCCCTTTGCATTATATTTATTGACGTATTTAATTTGAAATAAAATACTTTTCAACAACAACAGTGCAAATGACTAGTGAGAAAAAGTAGTCAACCTAACGTTTGCACATTCTATAATTTTCATACTTTCGATTGGTATGGAATTTTATCATAAAAACCAGTGCAAGGTTTTAAACCTTGCACACACACAAAACAAAATAAAAATAATTAAATTGATAATTAATCATATTCTGACTGAATTTGTTTAGGCAACCCCTTTGCAATATATTTATTGACCTATTTTATTTGAAATAAAATACTTTTCAATCATTAAACAGCTTGATGATGGTCGTTCATAGGGATCTCCGACCTAAGTTTTTTGTTTCATTGTTTATTATTTTTATTTCTCTTAACACGATCAGATCACGACCAGTCTGCTCGCGACCATCACTATTGTAACATAGGCAAAACGTTGAAGTTCTTCTTCTTCTTCTCGTATAGTGGTGTGGCTCACCTATTGTTAGAGTTTTCAGATCGCCTTAAGGCCTCTAACTTGACCTAACGACTGCTACTAGAGGTAGCAACCGGGACCAACGGCTTAACCTGCCTTCCGAAGCACGGAGAGGCTCACGAAAACACATTTTTGCCACACTACTAATTGGTCACCCATCGAAGTAACGACCGCGCCAGGCGTCGCTTAACCCGCACGACCGTAGACGATCAGGTAGAGAGACAGTAATAAAAATACGCAACTAAAACCCGTGTACATCATTTCCTAACCACTAGTCATTTTAAACTACTTATTAAGAACCTTTACGCCGGGTACGATGAGGGGCGGGTTATTTGACTAACTAGTCACAAAATTTTTGACGACCCAGTTGGCACAATGGTCACCATGCCGGATTGCCAAACACAGGGTTGCGGGTTCGATTCCCGCCTCAGACATGTATTTATGCTTAGATATTTGTCTGTGGTCTGGTTGTCTCTATGTATTATAAGTATATATTTACAAAAGAAAAGTATATAAGTAGTTATCCGTTGTCTAGCACCCATAACACAAGCTTGGGGCTAGATGGCGATGTGTGGAATGTCTTGCAATATTTATTTATTTAATATTTATTTATTAATTTATTTGTATTTATTATGTTAAATATGTATGTTTCTTTCTATTTATAATGATCTATTCCTATTTATCTATACATATAAAATTCTTTGTCATGAGTGAGTGACGGATCAACGCGCAGCCTAAACCGCTGATCGTAGAGACCTGAAACTTGAAGGGTGTGTTCTTTGTGTGACGTAGTCATCCGATAAGAAAGGATTTTCTGAAATTCTACTCCTTAGAAAAAGGGGGGCAAAGTTTGTTTCGGACGGGACAACGTGATTCTTTGGTCCACTTTAACTTCTAGGTACTTAACTATATAGATTTCCGAGAAAAAAATAAACTAAATTGTTCAGTCATTATAAATGTTTAAATATTGATTCCGATTGGAAACTTTACTGTTACCCGCTGGGAACCTTTCCACTTAAATATTCCGTTCGCAAATTTACCTTTCCCCACTGTTCCTGGTTAAAACCATTAAAGTGCTTATGTTTGTATTTTTTATTCAATACCAAAGTGGGCCAATTCGGGAACAATTTTATTTCTGAATCCCTTTAAGGGTGGACTTAGACGAGATACTTTACTGTTAGGGCGGTTGGAGACAATCCCTATGTATAGGCATTGGATATCGGTTCACGTGGAGAACAATAGGAAAAGTAAAAACTAAGACACCTAAAACAACAAGAGACAGCTAAATATTAATTACAAAGAATAGAAAATACACTTTTTTTCTTGTAGCCACGTATTTGTTTAAGTATTTCGTTTATAATATCTATTTTACGTAGGTATTTATTACTATATTATGTGTTCCTTACACCACACGACCTACCAGTTAAGCTAAACAGACCTTCTCCATCCTAAGGTTGCCTGGAAGAAATCGCTTTAAGCGATAAGGTCGCCTGTTTGTACAATTTCGTAGTTAATAAGCTTTCTCGTCTTTTTTGTCATTTTCAATGTTTTGTGTGTTGTACAAATAAAGTGTTTATCTATCTATCTATCTATTTGTAACCACTTTCTTGAAGCCACAATCTTGTTGACACTTCCCTGTAGTCACTTTTTTGTAGCCACTTTCATGTAGGCACGATATTATAGACACTTTCTTGTAGTCACTGTTTTATAGGCACTTTCTTGTAGCCACTTTCATGTAGGCACTATCTTGTAGCAGCTTTCTTGTGCCACTTTCTTATAGCCACTTGTAGCCAGGATGATGTCTCTCTTGTAGATACTTTTCTGTAGCCACAATCTTGTAACCACGATCTTGTAGCGGTTTTCTTGTAGCCACTTTCTTGTAAAACTTTCTTGTAGACACTTTCTTGTAACACTTTCTTGTAGACACTTTCTTGTAGACACTTTCTTGGAACACTTTCATGTAGACACTTTCTTGTAACACTTTCTTGTAGACACTTTCTTGTAAAACTTTCTTGTAGCCACTTTATTGTAACACTTTCTTGTAGACACTTTCTTGTAAAACTTTCTTGTAGCCACTTTATTGTAACACTTTCTTGGAACTCTTTCTTGTAGACACTTTCTTGTAACACTTTCTTGTTACACTTTCTTGTAGCCACTTTCTTGTAGCCACATTTTTGTAACACTTTCTTGTAGCCACTTTCTTTTAGCCACAATCTTGTAGACACTTTCTCGTAGTCATGATCTTGTAGCGATCTTTGTGGGTAAGTGGGATAAGTAGTGGAGATCAGTAAGTGGGGTAAGTGATAAGTGTGATAGATACAACTTGGCGGGGACTGGAACTCGGCCGATCGAAAGGTCGTCCGTATGCTTTCGTCCTTTGAAACATTATAATTGAATAAAGAGATTTCAGCGATGTTGTTTCTTTAGGCGTTTTCAGAGTGCTTTTTACGTAGGGTAAATTATTTTTGAAATACCTACAGCTATTTGCGATGTAATTTCCTTTCAAATTCAAAGATTTATTAAAATGTAGACGAATAATGAAGGCGTTTTCTTACCGGTAGTTAAAAACACTGATAGTAATCTGGACTTGTTCTGTACTAGTGTTGCGACTGCAAGACGGCGTCTAGCTAACACATTCTTTGCTGGTGAATGATGTAAGTATGCTCAGTTCAATTTTCAATTGCAACTTTAATAATTAATTTGTTTATTAAGTTTCTATATTTTATGTTTATAGTGCTAGTTCGTAGTTACGCTCACGTCTGAATGTTTGAGTTACACCATTTTTTACCCGTGAGATCCTGTAATTGGCTTTCTGTTGTTACACTATGTTTTTATAAGTATATAATAGCTGTTGGATCTCCGAATAAATAAATAAATAAATGTCCACGAAATTTAAATAATATTTATTTATTATATAATACTAGTTGTGCCCCGCGGTTTCACCTGCGAATTTCCCGTGGGAATATCAAAAAGAAAGTATCCTATGTCCGTCTTCTGATTGTAAGCTACCTCCCCACCAATTTTCAGCCAAATCGATTTAGCCGTTCCCGAGTTATAAATTGTGCCCCGCGGTTTCACCTGCGAATTTCCCGTGGGAATATCGAAAAGAAAGTATCCTATGTCCGTCTTCTGATTGTAAGCTACCTCCCCACCAATTTTCAGCCAAATCGATTTAGCCGTTCCCGAGTTATAAATTGTGCCCCTCGGTTTCACCTGCGAATTTCCCGTGGGAATATCGAAAAGAAAGTATCCTATGTCCGTCTTCTGATTGTAAGCTACCTCCCCACCAATTTTCAGCCAAATCGGTTTAGCCATTCCCGAGTTATAAATGGTGTAACTAACACGACTTTCTTTTATATATATAGATATAGATAATAGCTGTTGGATCTCCGAATAAATAAATAAATGTCCACGAAATTTAAATAATATTTATTTATTATATAATATTATAATTTCGATGATTTTTAAAGTACAAATTCGAAAATTGTTTTGACATTGTATTTTAAATATTATATTGCTGTAAGTAATTGAGTTTACTTTTTATTTAATTAATTATCCTTGACATGTAATAATTATTGACCAACTAGCTACGCCCCGCGGTTTCACCCGCGTAATAATTTTCTGCGCAACTTTCATAACTTTTTATTTCATAAGAATCTTCTCCTGATAATAACAAACAGACCAAAAAAAGAATTGGCCAAATTGGTCCAGGCGTTGTTGAGTTATGCGCTTACCAACATATTTTGCGATTCATTTTTATATTATAGAGATAAATGAGTATTGAGTAAACATTAAATGTATTCGTTTAATACCTTAAACATGATAAACAAACTGTCAAACTGATTAAATAGTTCTCCATGATTATTGAAATTGCATTTAATTTTAGATTACCCGTTAAATGTATATAGCTAGAATTTAGCTAAATATGTTTAAGTATAATTCGGCGACCCAGTTGGCACAATGGTCACCATGCCGGACTGCCAAACACAGGGTTCCCGCCTCAGACATGTATTTATACTTAGATATTTGTCTGTGGTCTGGTTGTTTCTATGTATTATAAGTATATATTTACAAAAGAAAAGTATATAAGTAGTATATCCGTTGTCTAGCACCCATAACACAAGTGTAGTTACTTAACTTGGGGCTAGATGGCGCTGTGTGGATTGTCCTGCAATATTTATTTATTTAAAAAAAAAAATTAGATAGAAATCGAAGTGTAAACGTTATATACTAAAGAGTCGGCTTAGTGGTTAGATACCTTGACTTTCATTCCGAAGATCGCGTGCAATTAAATAGAATTTTCTAACAAAAAAATATATGCACTAATTGACATTGTTCTTACGGTGAAGGAAAACATCGCGAGGAAACCCGCAGCTTAGTTGTCTCCAGACGTATTGACGAGTTCTTACTCTGGACACGGTCGACTAAGCTGAGAGGGTGGTATACTCATGCTTAATTTCAAATATCCCTTTTAAAATATTAGCTATCTTGACCTTTGTAAGTATGATCACAAAAAAACCATGAGTTTCTTCTTCTCACTGGTGCGTTCCGAAGGCACATATCCTAACTCAATTTTTAAGACGTTTCAATGTAATTTCATGCAAATTGAATGATTTACTTTGACTTTTGATTACGCAAGCGTAACCGCAGGACTATAAAAAAATAAATATTGCAGGACATTCCACACATCGCCATCTAGCCTCAAACTAAGTAACTAGACTTGTGTTATGGGTGCTAGACAACGGATACACTACTTATATACTATTCTTTTGTAAATATATACTTATAATACATAGAAACAACCAGACCACAGACAAATATCTAAGCATAAATACTTGCCTGAGGCGGGAATCGAAACCGCAACCCTGAGTTTGGCAGTCCGGCATGGTGACCATTGTGCCAACTGGGTCGTCCATAAAATATGCCCGTGGCATTTACAAATTGATACGCCAAGGCCGTGTTTTCGTCAAAAGTAGATCAATTTGTAAGATAATTTTATCTGATGTGGTTTGGGGGAGATGAAAATTCAAATTCTGGTAATGGATCTACATTATGTGATAAAACTCTGTAATAGTACATTACACGGCCGAGATGGAATGATCAATCCACGCGTGTATCGTACGACGTTTTAATCACAGTTACGAATAAAAGAAAAGACTTGTTAAAATAATGTAAACTTAACAAAATATTTGTGTTTAAAAACAGAAAAAAGTAAGAGACGTTATCACGTAAAATTGTTGTTTGTATACCGACTTTACAGACAACCACTTTTGCTAGCTTAAAAACTTTCAATTTTTTGTTTAGTTCCGTATGTACGGTGGCTGCGTAATTGCAGATCCACCGTAGAGCTCCAAAACGGCTGTTATAAGAATGATTTCAACACAAGCAAGATTCTAGACACCTGCTTTAGTTGAAGTTTAAAGTCTTTTCTAACTCATCAATTAATCAAACAAAAATTATTAGAATGCAAAAATTCCAATAATAGTAATTTTCTCTATGTACCTAACAGGAATTACATGGTTTTTGTTACACATTGTTTTCTAAGTTTCATCACAATCGAAAGAAAGAAAGAAGAAAGAAAAACATCTATTCAACTTTAAAATTAAACACACACAAAGAAAAAGGTAACAAAAAAAGTGTGTGTGTCAGCTCCGACGCACGACTGGAGTTTACTCCTTAAGTACGAGTATCTAACCATACGCAATACACTCATAGCCAAATTAGAAAGTTGCGCACTAAAGGTGCGCACCAAAAACGTGACACGATTTTCGTTACTTGTTAGTAGGTTTTACCCCTCGGATTTTTCTCATACCGGGCGCCTTATATATGAAAATCGATTCTTAAGGAGTAAACTCCAAAAACTCCAATTATACAACGAGGAAAGAAACATACACTAAACCTAAGAATATTTAAGAAGCCATGTGCTGCCCCAAATGGGTCGACCTCAGCTGTAAGCCACAGTCAAGCGTAACTTGGCTGCAGCGCTCTGGTCTTCCGGCCAGACCCGCTGCCGTCGTGCGTCGTCATACGCTTCCACATACACACAATAAAACAATAAATAAAATAGCAAAATAATTATATACGGTAAAAAGGAAAGCAAATAGAATAAATATTTTAATTGTATAATACATAAACTGAGTTATAAATAGCCTAGAGAAGAAGAGGAACTGCCCGTAATAAGAAAAAGAAAAAAATATATATAAATAAGACGAAACGTCACTGTCATTTGGATTTGAAATTCAAATTTAGAGGTTAGAAAGATAACGAGATGGAGTTTTGGCGGGAACGAGCTAACAACATGTCGTGCTGCAGTTTTATTTTCATGAAACTTAGCTGTAACCCGAGTTAAATTGTATAATTCTGGTGGAATGTTATTCAATTTAGTTCTGTGAAAGTGCACAAGTGTAGTGAAAGTCAAAATCAGTGTCAAACATGAAGTTTCCTCGTTGCCTCCAAATCTCCTATTAAGGTTATGATAAACATGCCACCGTTTTACCATAGCCCCTGACTTGACGGACTATGACGACTTTGACTGTTTTGAAACACTTTAGGCCCGATTTATGAAAAATCGGGTCATAATTTAATGCAAAATATAACTTGACACTGGCTAAATGCACAAGCCGTGCGAAGCCATAATTCATACAAAAAAAAAAAGATAACGAGATCCCACGTATTTGGATTGCAACTGGTGACCAAGGAGAAGGACGCGGATAAGTGAAAATTAACTCCTGCACACCCTAGCCCCTCCGCAAACTACCTGTAAGTATTCCGCGCATCGACTTTCTGCTTTTCCAACAGCAATGCCTTAAAACTTCGCTAAATTGAACTACCGTTTTCAATCGATTCAGTAGTTATAGCGTGATAAGGTAAACAAACCTAAACCAATAACTAATAAACCACCAATAAGTGGTATTATTCAGTGCCGGATTTCAGTAGTAACGTTGTTAAATGGCTGAATGTCACACCGTGGCGTAATAGAAGCCTACACAGAAAAAAAACCGTGTGGCACTCGGGGACTGCCGCGGTAAAGCTATTGATCGTGCGAGCTTCGTACAGTCGTACCATATACGTTAAGCGAACGGTCGGGCGAGCTACATGGTAGGCGGAGTGGGGGGTGTTAGGTTTTATTTTCGTTAGGGAATTTCTTGAAGCAAGGAATAATCCTCTCCATAAAAACGCTAGAGAACAATTTCATGGTATTTGTAAAAAATCTTATAATAATAAGCAGAAATATTATTAAAGTCAAAGTCAAAATCCTTTATTCCTTTGGATGCTTAATACAAGGTACAAGATCACATGGACACGTATTAATAGTACATTACGATATAAGTGTGGTAAATTGATCTTTGCATAGAGGCGGTTTATGACGCGCGAGCGGCAGCGAGCGTGTTAAAGAAGCCAAGATGCAGAGATCAATTCCACACGTATATCGTACGACGTTTTTTATCACAGTTGCGAATAAAAGAAAAGACTTGAAAACAAAACAAAATAATAATTAACAAAATTTTTGTGATAAGTCTGTGTTTACATTTTTTTAAGGAAATATTTTTTTTGCTAATTATGCTCCGGAAGGGCCAGGCTAAAGACTTTTAACCTATACAGCCTCGTCTGACATACAATATTTTTTAGGGTTTTTTCTATTTGTTTTTGCATCGGGGGTTAAGAACAAAATACAATAGTACGGAAAAACAATATATTTAAGTAAAGAAAAAACAAAAAATAAACAACTCAATTTTTAATCGTTTTCTAAGTCATTATCACGTAAAATTTTCGTTCGTAAACCGACTTTAGAGACAACCATTTTTGCTAGCTAAAAAACTCTTTGGTACCTACCTTTTTTATCCATCAAAACAGTATAACCCAGATAAATTAAGAATGTTTCACCTACCTAACATGTAATTAGCAGTAAGATACGTATTTAACTTATCGGGATAACTTTACAGCACTAGGTTGGCAATGTAAAACGCACGCGTGCATAATACGTTGGATTATGAGCCTAAAAGCCGTTGAATAAGATCCACTTTATAATAAACTGTGATAAAAAAAAAATAAGAATACCTACTGCTTTTTCAAGGACATTTAATAAAGGGCTTATTTCCATTTGTTTTTGCGTCGGGGGTTAATAACAGAATATAATGGTACGGAAAAAAAATTAAGTATAAATAAAACAAAACTAAATTTTTTATCGTTTTCTAAGACGTTATCACAATTGTTATTCGTATACCGACTTTACAGACAACCATTTTTGCTGGCTTAAGAACTCTTTGTTGGTACCTACCTTTTTATTTTTATCAAAACAGTATAACCCAGATTAATTAAGAGTATTTCATCTACCTAACATGTAATTAGCAGTAAGATACCAATTTAACTTATCTGGATAGCTTATTACATTACTAGTGTATCATAGATAATGTAAAACGCACGCGTGCGTAATACGTTGGATTATGAGCATAAAAGCGGTTTAATAAGATCCACTTTATGAGCAACTGTGATGAAAAAAGTGAAAATTAAATTTTCGTCAATAAAAAAAAATAGACATTTTGATTTGGGCGTGTCGACGAAAAGAATCAACTATATTTAGTTTTGTTCAAAGATATTGTCACAATTCAAGCTGTAATTTAATGCCAATGACCTTTTTGGAGGCTGCTTAGATCTTATTTCTTTCTTGGAACGAAGTTCCTTATCGCGCGTTGCGAAAGGGGGCTAGACGGAAAAAATTAAGACAAAAAATTGTAACGACACTTTTTGATTTTATTACAATTCCTCCACTAATTAATCGAAAGAAACTTCGTTCCATCCGGGTGTCCCTTGATACCTCTCAAGTTTTTTATTTTCTTTTGTATTATTTAAGTACCAATTTTTTTTTGTTTTTTATTTTTTTTTATTCTTTTGTTTCAGGTTAGCGTTTTTATGTTTATTTACTACTTTTCTAATAGTCTGGTGTCGTGTGCTTGTCCAAATAAATGTAAGAACGAATTTCCTTAAAGCGCGTTGCGAAAGGAGGCTAGACGGAAAAAATTAAGACCAAAAGTTGTAACGACACTTTTTGATTTTATTACAATTCCTTCACTAATTAATCGAAAAAAACTTCGTTCCATCCTGGTGTCCCTTGACACCTCTCAAGTTTCTTTCTTTATTTACTGCATTGCGATGTGAATGCAACGAACGTGAATATATATAAACTAGCAGCGCTCCGCGGTTTCACCCCCATAACTCCTGATCCCGTGAATTTCGGGATAAAAAGTAGCCTTCCTCGATAAATGGACTATCCAACACAAAAAGATTTTTTCAATTCGAACCAGTAGTTCCTGAGATTAGCGCGTTCAAACAAACAAACAAACTCTTCAGCTTTATAATATTAGTATAGATGTTAGTATTCGGTGTAAATATAGCAAAGAGTCTTCATTCTGCTATCGATTACGTCGGGCGCCGCGGTACCTACTCTGACACTTAAAGCTGGTATTATTAATATTCCATTGAACCATATTTATTTATTGTACTTCATTTCAATTTTTTATCACAGTTGCTCATAAAGTGGACCGTTTTTAAGCTCATAATCTAACGTATTACGCACGCGTGCGTTTTACATTACCATGACTAGTACTGTAATAAGTTATCCTGATAAGTTAAATTGGTATCTCACTGCTAATTACATGTTAGGTAGATGAAACATTCTTAATTTATCTGGGTTATACTGTTTTGATATAAATAAAAAAGGTAGGTACCAACAAAGAGTTTTTAAGCCAGCAAAAATGGTTGACACACTTGACACACTAGTATGTAAAAAGTTATCCTGATAAGTTAAATTCGTATTTTAAATAAAGTTAAATAAAAGCTTTTAAAAAGCGAATCAAATCTACCCCCAAAAGTCGTGTCATGATCCACCTGTTAGAATCAACACCTCGTGATAAATTAATGTTAAATTGTAAGAAATAATCTTATTAATTCACCGTCTTGTGTCAGGAAGGGTGACAGAGCAGAATTAATTTGTTTTGTAATTTGTTCAAATATACGCTTGGGAGCAGATAATTGGTGTCGTAATTATTAATTAACTTACTTTTATTCTACTTTATCTCTAACTAAATAAATACCGTCAAGTGCGAGTCAGACTTGTGCACGAAGGGTAATGTTGTATGAGAACCCCACATAAGAGGTAAGATCTCTCTCTCCATACAAACGTAGTATTTTTGTGGCATAAAACCTAAAACTGCCATGACCAAGCACCTATGTCCTATTTTTATATATTTTTTGTTTTTTAAGACGCTTAAATCCAATAATAATTAACCTACTGACAAAAAAAAATATGTTGGTCGATTCTTAGACATAAGGAATACAGGGTTATGTTATGAGAGGTCATCAACCTTAAAATTTTACGTTATTTCTTAAGCTTTATCTTCTTTTGTTCGTCTGAATTACTTTAGTTTTAAAAATCAGCTGTTTTTCAAATTGACATAAACTCAAAAATTACAATTTTTTTCGTTTTTCCAAAAGTCGTAGAACAAAAGTTGTTTGTTTAGGTGCACAGAAGTAGCCCTCAACGGCTTGCTAGTTACCAATAACCCTGTATACATAAAAATCATACAAATCGGTTCAGCCGTTTCGGAGGAGTTTGGTAACTTTTTTTTTCTTTATTTATCAATAAAAAGTTTACATTTTTTTTTAACTTAAATAACATTTAAAAATACCAAAGAGGTTTGTCAATAAATGTTATTATTTAGACTACGACGTTAACAGTTTACTTAAATAATAAGACTTTAATTTACCTAACAACACTGCGACACGAGAATTTTATACATAAAAAAATACATTTAAATTTCTTTGGCAGACAGTTCAACATCACATTAAATTCGAACAGTAAATATTTACAATCTTGTTACGACATCATTTAATTCTGTTTATTTTGTTAAGTCAATATTTGATATAATGGGTACTTATTTATTACTAACTGTGCCCCGCGGTTTCACCCGCGTAAGTCCCGATCCCGTGGGAATATCGGGACAAAAAGTAGCCTATGTGTTAATCTAGGTCTCCAGCTATCTAGATACCGAGTTTCATCGCAATCGGTCCAGTGGTTTTTGCGTGAAGGAGTAACAAACATACACACACACACAAACTTTCACATTTATAATATTAGTAAGATCTTGAGTACAACGAACAGTTTACAGCCATGGATGTAGGAAAAATAACGGATACCGTCTTCAGAACAAACAAGTGAGGAGTTCTTGGCGGGAACGAGTTAACAACATGTCGTGCTGCAGTTTTATTTTCATGAAACTTAGTTGTTACCCGAGTTGAATTGTATAATTCTGGTGGAATGTTATTCAATTTAGTTCTGTGAAAGTGCACAAGTGTAGTGGAAGTAAAAATCAGTGTCAAACATGAAGTTTTCTCGTTGCCTCCAAATCTCCTATTAAGGACGGACTATGACGACTTTGACTGTTTTGAAACACTTTAGACCCGATTTATGAAAAATCGGGTCATAATTTGATGCAAAATATAACTTGACACTAGGTAAATGCACAAGCCTTGCGAAGCCATAATTAATAGCAAAATAAAAAATCAAGTGAGGCACCCATAGTAAGCCAGTTCGCTACACTTACGCGACGAGGTGACGGAGCGTAATGACGGGCGGTGGCTTACTATGGTGTCAATATGGGCGCTTTCGGCGTGTAGTGCAACCAAGTGAGGCACCCATAGTAAGCCAGTTCGCTACACCTACACGACGAGGTGACGGAGCGTAATGACCAAAAGTTGTAACGACACTTTTTGATTTTATTACAATTCCTTCACTAATTTATCGAAAGAAACTTCGTTCCATCATCCGAGTGTCTCTTGACACCTCTCAAGTTTTTTGCCTCTAAATATTGGAGGACCCATGTAGAGGTTGAATTTGCAAATTTTGGGATAGAAAGTAGACTATGTTACTCCCAATGAATCAATGTATTCTCATACCAAGTTTCATCAAAATCGGTCCAATAGTTTTGGAGCTTATTCGTTACAAACAAAAAATAATCTATACATATAAAATTCTTGGTAATGAATGACTGACTGACGGATCAACGCACAGCCTAAACCGCTGATCGTAGAGACCTGAAACTTGGAGGGTGTGTTCTTTATGTGACGTAGGCATACGATAAGAAAGGATTTTCTGAAATTCTACCCCTAAGAGGGTAAAAAAGGGGGCAAAGTTTGTAAGGGACAACGTGATTCCTTGGTCCATTTTCTACTCCATAAAATATGAGTATAGAATACCAGCGGATCATTAAGACGCTTCTAACGATACCTTATTTGTTGAATTATGTTAAGAACTTTAGACGTTACGAGGGCACAGACAAACATACATACATACAAACATACATCGCGGTCAAAAACATAACCCTCCTTTTGCCACAGTCATAAGAGGAAAGATTTTTGTTTTGTATTAAATAGGCTCCGAAACTACTGAACTGATTTTGATGAAACTTAATATGAGGATACATTGATTCATAGAGCGGTGTTGGCTTAGTGGTAGATACCTCGACTTTAATTCTGAAGGTCGTGGGTTCGAATCCCGGCCGGCCGTGCACCAATGTATTTTTCTTAAGAAAAAATTATGTGCGCTAATTGACATTGCTCTTACGATGAAGGAAAACATCGTGATGAATTCCGCGGCTTAGTTGGCTCCAGAAGTATTGACAAGTTCTCTACTCTGGACATGGTCGACTAAGCTGTGGTAGTAGGTGCTGGGCAAGCCTACTCCATCCTCACGCAAAAAGGACCCAATTAAAAAGGGTCCAATGGCGGAAAACAGCCTGTATACAAGTACAAGTACATTGATTCATTGGGAGAAACATAGGCTACTTTTTTATCCCGATAATCCTACGGGATCGGGACATACACGGGTTACCGCGAGGCGTAGTTTTTTTTTAAAATCTAATAACATACTGTCACGGTAAACCCCTTCTGGATTCAAAGACTTTTAAGACGAGGTAGTAAGACCAGTAGCGCGATAGAGGTGTCTTAGAAACAGTTTTTGTGTTTCAACCACTAAAATCCATAGAATGATATTCCTACTGTCGTAAAGGTGAAGATATGCTTTGTATTGTCATACACTTCGAAACACGATTAGAGTGATTTTCCTCAATACAAAAAATCGTGAAAATCCTAAGAAACCGTCATTTTTTTTAGTTTTTTCAATTTTACGGCGATTGTAAAGAAAAAACAAGTACAAAAATTATATTTTTATAAACTTTACATCAAATCCCATAAGGTAGTACAGATGGATTTTCACTAAAATAGGTGTCTTTTAATTACATAAAACAGTTAAAACGGCCATCGCGGCGCGCGGGGGAAAGGGATAGGGTATCGCGCGGCGCGCGCGTGGGAAAGGGATAGATAGGGGTTTTCAGGTCCTACTTCATTATTTTTATTTTTGTTGCCGCCATAATAAAAAATACTAAAAACAAAAATGGTAAATATTTATTGAGTATGTTTTTTAGAATTTTAGATTATTTTCAAATTTAAGTAAGTACCTACTATTTTTTAGACTTTTTTTGTTAATTATACTCCCAAAAGGGCAGGCAAAAGACTTTTAACAGCCTCGTCTGACATACAATATTTTTTTGGCTTTTTTTCCTAATGTCATCTCTATTGCTTGTAATATAAATCTCTTTGCTTTAATCCAATATTACTTCGTGTTCATATTACATTCGTATCAACCGGGTATACGAATAAATTTCCGGTTTCAAAAAAGCAATATAATACGAACGAATTTAGATCGCGAAAATATCGTTTGGAAATAATGATGGTTTATTACATCTACTACAGTCACATCCTGTGGTTTTACTTGTGGGAATATCGGGGTAAGATGTAACCTATGTTTTATTCCAGGACTCCAGCTATCTATGTACCAAAATCTATAAAAATCGGCTCAGTAGTTTTTGAGTGAAGAGGTAACAGACATACTAACATAATTTTCAGATTTAAACTTGGAATCTTGTAGAACTAGAGACTTGAAGCGTGAGGTCTCGTAGAACCAATATTTTTTAGCTTAAAGTCGCGTACAACCGGATTCTCGAACCGCGAAATCTCGTAGGACCGAAGTTTCGTAAGCGTGGTCTCGTAGAACCAATTTTAAGTCTCGTCGAGCCGGAGTTTCATAGCGCGGGTTCTTGTAGAACAGGAGTCTCGTAGCATGTGACCTCGTAGAATCAACATAATTTAACTCGTAGAACAGGAGTCTCGTAGCGCCTGATCGCATAGAACCAGAGTCTCGCAATGCGTGATCACGTAGAACCGGACTCTTAGAACGTAGGATCTTTTAAACCAGTAACCAGCATCTTTTATAGCAATATCTCGTAAAACTGGAGTCTCATAGCACGGAAACTCGTAGAACCAGTTTTGTGAAGTCTCCTCAAATCAGAGTCTTGTATCGCGGAATCTCGTAGAACCTTAGTATCGTAGAGCGTGGTCTCGTTGAACCAGCATCTTTTTGCTTGACGTCTTGTAGAACCAGAATCTCGTAGCGCGGTATCTCGTAGAATCAGAGTCGTTTAACGCAAGATCTCGTAAAACTAAAAGCTTGTAGCGCGTAGCCTCGTAGATCCTTAGTATCGTAGAGAGCGTGATCTCGTAGAACCAACATCTTTTAGCTTGACATCTCGTAGAACCAGAGTCTCATAGGGCGGTATCTCGTAGAACTAGAGTCTTTTAGCGCGAAGTCTCATATAACCTTAGGATCGTAGAGCATGGTCTCGTAGAACCAATATCTTTTAGCTTGTGATCTCGTAGAACTGGAGTCTTATTTATATTAGCTATTTCTTGAAACTTTGGCCATCCGAGACCCAAATAAAAATTCACCTTTTATGTACTGAGTTGGTTCTTACAAATTGTCAAGTAAATGGATATCATTTATCAAATGAAACCTCTGAAAAAATGGGAACAAAACAGAATCTTGTTAGCAATTCTTTATACATCTGTACCTACTCACTTTGAGGAGTGTTGGTTTAAGATCGAAAATAGAATGTCGGTTGTTTATTAAAATCATTAATTACAATAAATTAAAAATAATAAATATTATAAAAATTAAAATTTAAAATAACCTAAAATATCAAACTGTTGTAGTCGATGGAGGTGCGTGCCTCGATGAAGTAGACCACGCGTCCACCGTCAGTTCAGCGACGTTGATGTTAAAGATAATACCGGGTCGTCGCCGATGTGTCGAACGGGGGATGACGAGTGTATTTTCTCCTACACTCGTGCGCTGGCTACTAACCGTTCGACCCGTGCGCCTTCGCGATGCGCAATACCACACTGTCGTTGAAGTAGATATTATAACGTACCTCTCTCTCAAGGGTGGTCGAAATGAGACTCCTGATTCGCAGTGATTTATTTATTTCCAATAAGACTCTTTGTCCGTTTGGCTTCTCTTTTACAACTACTTGTTGACTGTTTCGTTGTCCAGTCGGAACTACTTCTTGACTGTTACGTTGTCCAGTCGGAACTACTTGTTGACTGTTTCGTTGTCCAGTCGGAACTACTTGTTGACTGTTTCGTTGTCCAGTCGGAACTACTTGTTGACTGTTTCGTTGTCCAGTCGGAACTACTACTTGACTGTTTCGTTGTCCAGTCGGAACTACTTGTTGACTGTTTCGTTGTCCAGTCGGAACTACTTCTTGACTGTTTCGTTGTCCAGTCGGAACTACTTGCTCTACTCCCGAACCCCGGCCCTTTTATACCAAACCAACTAGATTCTAGAAAGATCGGGGGTCGAGAGCTTACAAAAAAGGTCATAAAACCCAACTATCCTATTATGTTTCTACTAAGAATGACCCACACAAATCACTTATTGTTTAGATGACAAAACAGATTCTCGAATATTCTAATTAGGGTCAAATACAAATAAACTACTCATATAAACAAAAACATAAAACAATTAAGAGTTCAAAAGAACTGCATGCAAAAAAGGGTCTGCCTTTCGCGAACATTCTAATAGGGTCTATTGACCGAAACGCAGGTATCTAAGACCGTTCCTTTTTTTCATCTTCGTCGCCAACATCCTCCCCCTCGTGCGTAGCACCGACTCCTGTCTTGGCGACTCTGAATCCCTCAGCTTCTCTTGGAACTAACAGCACCAAATTTATCTCGTCGATCTTGCTTAGAGTGTACTTGATCTTCGCTCTTGCCTTCCTATGATTTCTGTCCCAAGTTGGATTTTCCTTCCTATCCTTCTCGGAAACGTTAAAGAATTCAGCACAAATAATTCGGTTCTCTTCTTTGACTGACTCAATCTTGAGCATGTCTACTTCTGTTTGGTGTATCTCTCCCTCGGTGTTAGAGTGATCAAACTCAGTTTTCTCATCATAGGTTTCTTTTTCTAGAGCGAGATCTTTGACACTTTCTACGTCGTTCTTCGGCCGGGTTTTCTTGTACTCATTGTTGTCCGGCGTCCACACGTTATCATTTTTCGTTTCCACGCTCATTTCTTCTACGTCGTCAATAGGTCGACGAATTTGCACTTCTACGTCATCGCTTACGAAGTTTTCTGAATTTTCTTCGCAAGTTCTTAAATGTGCACATGTTACGAAGTTGACCACCATCGCAGCTCCCCCGTCAGATCCATGAAGAACCCACCCCAAATATGTGAGCGACGCGACTGGTTGATTCTTCTTTCCCTTCCTTGTAGATCTCGAGACGATGAGTTGCCAATTGTCCTGACCAATCAACAAACGTGGCTTCTCCTCTTCGTAACACAGCTGTTCGACCATTTGCCGTAGATGGGAGTATTCCTCGATGTTTTTCTTATCGACTCCCTGGGCCGATATGTTTATACTATCAATAGTTCTCGCCCCAACTAGATTTCTCTTCTTCGCCTGATAAAGTCCTTTAATTTTCAAATTCGCCTTTATCGATTCTTTCATCGTTATCCTTTTCCCTCCCACTGTTTCCATAGTGAGAGGTTCTCCTGTTCCTTGCACTCCAATCTTCTTAGCTACGGCTGAATCAAGAAGAGTGACCGTAGAACCTTCATCCAGAAGTGCCAATACCTTGACTGACCCATTTGGCCCAAACAATTCAACTGGAACCATCTTCAGATATGCTGCTGCGGCCGTCTTCGTTGAGTTCACCGGTTGTAAGCCGTTGTTCGTGATCTCTTTCCCTTCGGCCTTCTTCTCGATGGCTTTCTTGTCTTGATGAAGTAAGACGTGATGCCATCGTTTGCATATCTTGCACACTGGTTTTCTGCAGTTTTGCCTCCGATGTCTACTTTGAAGACATTTAAAACACATCCGTGTCTTTTTCACAATATTCCATCGTTCTTCTTTAGAGGCTTGACGGAACTTATGACAGTTGTCCAACCGATGATCTTCTTGACAATATGGGCAGTTAGATTTTTCCTCCCGGTGTACTCGAACATGAGACACACTGTGAGTGGCTTGTCGATGGATGACCTTCTTCGTCACTGATTCACAAGGTGTATATTGTCCCCATCTATCCGCTTCTCTGTTAAGAAATTTATTCATGAGTGTTAGATCCGGGGATTCGTCCTCTCTGTTATCAGCTAAAAATTCGAACCATTTACTCTTCAATACTGTTGGTATTTTATCCACGATGATCTTAACCGTTTCTGGCGAATACAAGTACTGTACTTTTCTCAGCCCGCGAATCGCAGTGACAACGTTATTCACGCAACTAGCGTACACCCAGATGTCACGCATGTTGTCGCTCATCTTTGGAATGTTCCTCAGCTTTTCTAACTCTTCTAGCACGATAGCATCAGGTCTTCCGAATCGTCGCTGAAGAGCTTCCATAACTTCTATCGGTGCACACATGGAGAACAAAAGGGTTTTCACAGCTTCTCGTGCCGCTCCCTTCAAGGCCTTCCTTAGCCTCGTCAAATTTACGATGTCCGAAAAGAGTGGTGCGGTTTGTTTGTACACCGTCTCAAAGGCCAACCATTCACCGCAGTTCCCGTCGAAGTAAGGCAATTCCAACATGTAACTCGGAGGCGGTGGTGGCAGTGGCGTCGTAGGCGACGTCGTTGAATGGGTGCATTGAGGCGTTGATTTCATCTCGATGGCCTTCATAATGGCTTCAGCTAGTTTATCAGTTGCTAAACTTGATTCCTCTCTGGTACCGAGAACTCTGTTGTTTGTAGGGGACTCTTTCGCCATAAGTGGGTCCACTGTTGTTGTCTTCCCAGCTGTGGTGTCAACCCATTCTCTGGTGCACTTCTCTCGATCGTCTGGTGCTTCAACTTCAGACATTATCTCGTCGTCTTCTTCGTCCAACTGCGCAAGTTCTACGTGGAGTTTCGCAACTTGAAGCTCCTTCTGTGCTATCTCCTGAGCAGCTGCAAGCTCTTTTTGCGCCAATCGCTGTGCGACTTCGAGCTCCTTTTGTGCTAGCTCAATTCGCGCTTGACATTCTCGTCTTTTCCTGATCGATGATGTCGTCGATCGTATCGATACAGAACGAGAATGCTCTCTCTCAACCACGGTTCGTGATGTGTCACGTTCACCGCTGACAGGATTGTCTGATGCTTCGACAGTTTCTTGACGTTGGGTACCTGACACGGATGCCGCCACTTCTATCTTCCCAGTTGCCGTAGTAGTGGATCCAGTTTCCATTTCGTCCATGATTCTGGAACCTTCAGTCTCTCTTGACGTGCTTGCCACCGCATCTTCCCCAGAAGCGGCCGCAGTCTCAGACTGTTCACGGCGTTTGGACCTTTCCCGACTCCTCGTGACTCGCATCTTCTAGAATCTTCCTCTTCTTCAATGTGGTGGCGAAGATCCGGCTCGAAGGACCAGCTGTTGTAGTCGATGGAGGTGCGTGCCTCGATGAAGTAGACCACGCGTCCACCGTCAGTTCAGCGACGTTGATGTTAAAGATAATACCGGGTCGTCGCCGATGTGTCGAACGGGGGATGACGAGTGTATTTTCTCCTACACTCGTGCGCTGGCTACTAACCGTTCGACCCGTGCGCCTTCGCGATGCGCAATACCACACTGTCGTTGAAGTAGATATTATAACGTACCTCTCTCTCAAGGGTGGTCGAAATGAGACTCCTGATTCGCAGTGATTTATTTATTTCCAATAAGACTCTTTGTCCGTTTGGCTTCTCTTTTACAACTACTTGTTGACTGTTTCGTTGTCCAGTCGGAACTACTTCTTGACTGTTACGTTGTCCAGTCGGAACTACTTGTTGACTGTTTCGTTGTCCAGTCGGAACTACTTGTTGACTGTTTCGTTGTCCAGTCGGAACTACTTGTTGACTGTTTCGTTGTCCAGTCGGAACTACTACTTGACTGTTTCGTTGTCCAGTCGGAACTACTTGTTGACTGTTTCGTTGTCCAGTCGGAACTACTTCTTGACTGTTTCGTTGTCCAGTCGGAACTACTTGCTCTACTCCCGAACCCCGGCCCTTTTATACCAAACCAACTAGATTCTAGAAAGATCGGGGGTCGAGAGCTTACAAAAAAGGTCATAAAACCCAACTATCCTATTATGTTTCTACTAAGAATGACCCACACAAATCACTTATTGTTTAGATGACAAAACAGATTCTCGAATATTCTAATTAGGGTCAAATACAAATAAACTACTCATATAAACAAAAACATAAAACAATTAAGAGTTCAAAAGAACTGCATGCAAAAAAGGGTCTGCCTTTCGCGAACATTCTAATAGGGTCTATTGACCGAAACGCAGGTATCTAAGACGTTCCTTTTTTTCATCTTCGTCGCCAACACAAACTATCTAAAAAAATTATCTAAAAATTAAATGTCAATTAACTGAAACTAAACATTAAACACAGGCACAAACATAAAAAAGTTAAACACGCACGAGAAATCAATAGCCTATCTATCAGCTATCAAAGGTTAAACTGACATTTTTAAAGTTTAACCATAAGCCATGGGAAAGTTGTTAGAAAATTGTAATATTAAGTTGATAGAAAAAAAATGGTTGTCTGTGAAGTTTACGAACGATAATTTTATAGCTCATCTGGGCTTGTGTTATGGTAACGAGTGAAGAATAGAAGCCTTATATATAGAGAAAAAAATTAAGAAAAAAATCGTAAAAAAATAGATTTATAGGAATAACAAAAAAATTCATCGTTTTCTAAGACGTTATCACGTAAAATTATCGTACCATTTTTGCTGGCTTAAAAACTCTTTGTAGGTACCTACCATTTTTATATATCAAAATCAAACCAGTATCTATAACCCAGTTATATTAAGAATGTTTCATCTACCTAACATGTAATTAGCAGTAAGATACCAATTTAACTTATCTGGATTAGTACATTACGATATAAGTGTGGTAAATTGATCTTTGCATAGAGGCGGTTTATGACGCGCGAGCGGTAGCGAGCGTGTTAAAGAAGCCAAGATGCAAATATCAATTCCACACGTATATCGTACGACGTTTTTTATCACAGTTGCGAATAAAAGAAAAGACTTGAAAAGAAAACAAAATAATAATTAACAAAATATTTGTGATAAGTCTATGTTTACATTTTTTAAGGCAATATTTTTTGTTAATTATGCTCCGAAAAGGCCAGGCTAAAGACTTTTAACCTATACAGCCTTGTCTGACATACAATATTTTTTAGGGTTTTTTCTAGGTATTTGTTTTTGCGTCGGGGGTTAAGAACAAAATACAATGGTACGGAAAAACAATATATTTAAGTAAAGAAAAAACAAAAAATAAACAACTCAATTTATAATCGTTTTCTAAGTCATTATCACGTAAAATTTTCGTTCATAAACCGACTTTAGAGACAACCATTTTTGCTAGCTAAAAAACTCTTTGGTACCTACCTTTTTTATACATCAAAACAGTATGTAATTAGCAGTAAGATACGACGTATTTAACCTATCGGAATAACTTTACAGCACTAGGTTGGCAATGTAAAATGCACGCGTGCATAATATGTTGGGTTATGAGCCTAAAAGCCGTTGAATAAGATCCACTTTATGAGCAACTGTGATAAAAATCTTATTACAGCACTAGTGTATCATGGTAATGTAAACGCACGCGTGCGTAATAAGTTGGATTATGAGCCTAAAAGCGGTTCAATAAGATCCACTTTATGAGCAACTGTGATAAAAATATTATCTATCTATCTATCTATACACTGCGTAGTTACTCTATTATCGGTACGCTCGGAGGTTCTGAACGGAACTCTTTGAGCTGTCATCTCTTTTTATAAATAAAAAATACGGGTGTAGAGTGCGTGCCAGACAAGTTGGTGCGCGCTATAGGTTGGGCTTTCGTCGTCCCTTCACTATTAATCCAACTTAAAAAAAAGGATAAGATAGATAGATATAACTTTATTCAACACAGGAAGAAACAGAACACTATATAAACAAAGTATAGTAATACCTAGAAAGTATAAGTTGCACAAATGGGCGGCCTTATCGCTGAAAGCGATTTCTTCCAGGCAACGTTTGGATGGAAAAGAACTGATTCAGCTTTAATGGTAGGTTGTGAATTTACTCAAGCAGGATACCAAACATAACCTGTAACAGGTGATAATATAAAGTATTTACATAAATATGGCTTTAAAATATCAAATTATACATACAATACATACCAATATATAATTATACACATAGATACAAAAAAATTAAAATACATACATACATACATAAATAATACAGGAATACATATGGATATTAGACAGTACTGAGGTAGTGATCAGTTATCAGTTACCATAGATTTAAAAATGGGTAGGGACTAAGCAAGCATATAATGTCCTTAAGGCGCTCTTCCAGTACCGTGTGAAGGTATTCACATTACCTTAGCCCCCGCTCTCAAAAACGTAGCGTGCTGCGTGCTAACTGTTATATTTGATCGATATGCAAAACATTTTAGCATTATTATCCACAAATATAGTTCCTAAACCTATCATTTGATTCATTTTTAGAAACAAACGTTAACTATTTTTGAATAAAACCCGATAAACGATCTAATAATTCTCTGTTTTCTAACATTTTTTTATCGAATGAAGTTGTTCATATCATGTTTTCAACCACAATAAACAAAAATATGGTTATTTAACTACAATATCCATTTATATCCAAAAACCAAAAAAAGAGTATTTGATTACTTAGAGTTGCTTAAAACAAAGGTCGATTTTGGTAGCTTTATTAGCACCTGGCCTTAATAAACCTTTATTAGGCAAGCAGTTTAAGCCATGACCATAAATTTTGGTTTTGTTATCTATAGAATATTTCCCCGTATACTTCTGTTTACGGTTGTCAAACACGTTTATCTCTCATTTTACAGCCAAAATTTTATGATTTTTTGACGTAATAACGTCTAATAAATTGATGAACGTCTGCAGCACTCACAAAAGAGTGTGACGTCATCGCTCACGTTCCGTCATTGACAAGGTAACAATAGCAACGTATTATTAGCTATGGTTACCGTCAATGTTTTCTTATTACGTTTTCACGTTAAATTATCGTCCGTAAACAGACAATTAGTATTTAAATTATTTTCATTTTATTTTATTTTAGCCGTGGTCAGATTAGTTTTTTAAACTTGTTTTTTACTAACTAGTTTTTAACCTCCGACGCAAAAAGTGGGGTAACGTGTTGTAAGTCTGACGTGTCTCTATGCGTGTGTGGGTGTGTGCGTGTCTGTGTGTGGTACCTACCAAACGAATGAACCGATGTCGATTTTGTTTGAAAGGTGAATTAATCGGGAGTATTCTTAGCTATGTTTGATTAAAATCGGCTCAGCCGTTCAAAAGTTATTTGCAATTTTCCTTATCAGGGGTTTTTTACGATTCCGTTGAAAGTAAGCAATAAAGGATTTTTAGAAAAAATCCCACGGGATCGGGATTTTTACTGGTTACAGCCACAAAATATAAACTATGGCTAGTTAACACCAAAAACTAATTACCTAAAACACGAAATGGCAACATTGAAAAAAATTGTTAAGTTCCGACTTTCACGAAGCGCAGACAATTATCCGGCGCGTACTCTACCTATTTCGAGTAAGGTCATCTATTATTTAGGTTTAGTTTTAGACCTTTACGTGACACAGTATAAGAAGAAGGTTTTTAAAAAGGTTTTTTTGCAAAAATTTTACCTTTTTGTATAATTTACCAAAATGAAAATGTAAATATTCAATCGCATGTACCCATTTATTTCCAAAATCCATATTTACGAAATGTGTTTCGTTAGTGTGATATTCGTTCGGCATGATGACCCAGTTGGTACAATGGTCACTATGCCGGACTGTCAAACACAGGGTTGCGGGTTCGATTCCCGCCTCAGGCAAGTACATATTTATACTTAGACTAGCAAACCCGGCGAACTCCGTTTCGCCACCACATTTTCCTGAATTTTCTTTGCTATAAACCTCACGGAGCCCGAGACCTTTCCAACGAATGCAAAACCGTGGAAATCGGTTCGTGCGTTCTGGAGTTATAGCGTCAGGAAGGAAAACCCGACTTATTTTTATATAGTAGATTTTTCTCTTTGGTCTGGTTGTTTCTATGTATTCTAAGTATATACTTATTATTTATAAAAAAAAAGCATACTGGGTTATTGGTAATTACACTAGCAAGCCGTTGAGCGTTACTTCTGTGTAACTAAACACAGTAACTAAAACAAACGCGTTACTTAAATTATGTAAAACGAAAAGCTGTAAGATAAATTAATTACTCACATAATATTAGAGAAACTTTAAAGGTTTGGAAAATTAAAACCAAGGACTGTTTAAATATTTAAAAAATCGATGTTTGGACCTTAAAAACACAATGCTTACGTGATTTACCTACCTACATTGATTTTTGTATATTTTTTTCCATCGAGAGGAAGGGGTCTCTCTCCATACAAACGTAGTCGACTGTTTCCTCCCTGGATAATGATACTAGAGCAAATATTTTTGTTGCTTTAAACTTATAACTGCCATGCCCATGCCCCTATATCTATATATATATATAAAAGAAAGTCGTGTTAGTTACACCATTTATAACTCGGGAACGGCTAAACCGATTTGGCTGAAAATTGGTGGGGAGGTAGCTTACAATCAGAAGACGGACATAGGATATTTTTTTCGATATTCCCACGGGATCGGGACTTACGCAGGTGAAACCGCGGGACGCAGCTAGTCTATATGTATATATAAAAGAAAGTCGTGTTAGTTACACCACTTATAACTCAAGAACGGCAGAACAGATTTGGGTGAAAATTGGTAGGGAGGTAGCTTAGAGCCAGGAGACGGACATAGGATACTTTTTATCCCAATATGCCCACGGGATCGGGACTTACGCGGGTGAAACCGCGGGGCGCAGCTAGTTTTTTTTAAATCTATGTTCTTGATAATTAGAAAATGTAAAAAAAACAAGACATAGAGACATGGTCTTGGTCATGGCAGTTATAAGCAAAAAATCTTAATTTATTGATAATTAGAAAATGAAAAAAATATCAAGACAGTTATAAGTTTCATGCAAAAAAATTATTTGCTCTAGTGTCATTATCCAGGGAGGAAACAGTCGACTACGTTTGTATGGAGAGAGCGCCGGATTCCTCTTAACTAACGTAGTTCAACTTTATGGTAACGAAGTATGAACCTACCCTCAGTTTACAACGAGGTTATCGCATCGTAGGTCAATCGATATTACGTTATCAACTGTTCTAAGTTGAAATAGTTATAACTAGCTGCGCCCCGCGTAAGTCCCGAACACAGCGCCATCTATTGGGTGTATTCGCAACCTAGATGTCAAACAATATTGAAGAATTTTATCGATGAATCAACGTACACCGCCATCTATGAGAACTTCATAAAACTAAACAATAAATAAACACTTGCTTAAGAAACCATTAATTGATACATTTTATTCGTTTACATTCACGACATAAGCGAATAATTGAGATGATAACTATCCTATCCAGTAAGTTAGACCATAATACGGGTGCATGTGAACATTTGATTGAAATCGGTTCAGTAGTTTTGGAGTGTATTGGCAACATACATCGTGACACAAGATTTTTATATATACAGATATGGCATAGTATGTACGGTCGGCTGCATAAATGCAGACCCACCGTAGAGCTCCAAAATGGCTGTTATAAGAATGTTTCAACACAAGCAAGATTCTAGACACCTGCTTTAGTTGAAGTTGTACATGTACTTGTATACAGGCTGTTTTCCGCCATTGGACCCTTTTTAATTGGGTCCTTTTTGCGTGAGGATGGAGTAGGCTTGCCCAGCACCTACTACCCTCTCAGCTTAGTCGACCATGTCCAGAGGAGAGAACTTGTCAATACTTCTGGAGCCAACTAAGCCACGGGTTTCATCACGATATATTTTCCTTCACCGTAAGAGCAATGCCAATTAGCGCACATTAATTTTTCTTAAGAAAAATACATTGGTGCACGGCCGGCCGGGATTCGAACCCACGACCTTCAGAATGAAAGTCGAGGTAGTTGAAGTTTAAAGTCGTCTAACTCGTGAATTTATCAAACAAAAATATTAGAATGAAAACATGCCAATAATAGTAATTTATGAACTCTACCGGGGGCTGCAATTATGCAGCCGACTGTAGGTACATACTAGCAGTGTTGACTTATTGTTTTTCTTCCTTGACTTTATATACTGCGCCCCGCGGTTTCACCCGCATAAGTCTCGATCCCGTGGGAATATCAAAAGAAAAAGTAGCCCATAGCCTTCCTCGATAAATGGACTATCCGACACAAAAATAATTTTTCAATTCGAACCAGTAGTTCCTGAGATTAGCGCGTTCAAACTTACAAAATAACAAACTCTTCAGCTTTATAATATTAGTATAGATATATATTTACAAAAGAAAAGTATATAAGTAGTATATCCGTTGTCTAGTATCCATAACACAAGTCTAGTTACTTAGCTTGGGGCTAGATGGCGATGTGTGGAATGTCCTGCAATATTTGTTATTATTATAATATATTCTCAATATCTTTGTACAAACAAAGGCGACTACAAAATGGACAAAAGATCCGTTCCGATCCATCACGCTGTAACGGAAGGGAAATACGTGACGAGACGGAACGATGACCACATCCATCATATTCACCGTAGTCCGCTGGGAAATTGGGAATCATTGTCATACGAGAATAGTTGGCTACTAAAGCGCACCCTGGCGACATAGGGCTGAATGACTAAATAGAAAATGTCGGAGATCCCTTTATGAACGACCTTCAAAGTCAAAGTCAAAGTCAAATTTCTTTATTCATGCTTATGTAAATTTTATACACAGAACACAGAGAAGTTAGGATGTGTGCCTTCGGAACGCGCCCACCAATGAGAAGAAGGCACAAGAAACTCATGGGGTTTTTTTTCATGTGATCACGCTCACAAAAGTCAATATTACAAATATTTGAAAGTATTATTTGAAATGGAGCAACTAAAGTCACGTCTATGGGTTGTTATCATTTAGGTAAGACGAAGTATAATAGTACGCCTTACTGCACAATTTATGCTTTATAAAGTTTTGAACCTGGTAAGGGACATGTCATATGTAATTTATTATAATAGAGCGCACGTACCTACTATTAAAACGACCTGTTTATTTTCCGGAGCCTACTACCGGGCACAATCAGTTCATTTTTATTTCTTAAGTTAAAATTATGAATATCGCTATTTTTACGAAAAATTTCATGATTTTTGTGAACGTATAGCAAGTTTTTTCGTTGATATATTGTGAATAGAGCGTTAATTTATTTATCTCTTTAACTTTTCTCTTGTACTAATTGTACTATTGGTTATTAATTTTTACGTATTAATCATGAATTACATTAGATTTAGAAACTATCAATATCTATATATATAAAAGAAAGTCGTGTTAGTTACACCACTTATAACTCAAGAACGGCAGAACAGATTTGGGTGAAAATTGGTAGGGAGGTAGCTTAGAGCCAGGAGACGGACATAGGATACTTTTTATCCCAATATGCCCACGGGATCGGGACTTACGCGGATGAAACCGCGGGGCGCAGCTAGTATAATATAAAAAGACATACACATTTAACATTATAAATACAAAAATTAAGTACCAGTAAGTCAAATAACCCGCCCCTTATCGTACCCGGCGTAAAGGTTCCCATAATGCTAGAAGCATTGCCACGCTGAATGGCGATGGCTAACCTCTGCGCCAGAAACGAGCCGGAGCGGGAGTCTGCCCCATTCCCCCTAATCCTAACACCCAACTCTTTAACTAATTTATTATTAATGAAATTATTTCAATTGTCAACAGGTAGAGATGCCTAATACGGTAGGCAGTACCTTCCAGTGGGACAAACTATCACCAGCTGAGTTTCAACAACTACAAGAATTAGCATCATGTAAGTAATTTTTTATCACAGTTGCTCATAAAGTGGATCTTATTCAACCGCTTTTAGGCTCATAATCCAACGTATTATGAAATCCACGCTAAAGGTGTGGTGTTTATTGAATATTTATTAAGTAAATACGGGGGTTTTAATACTAATTAAACTAGGTACATACTACGTCACATGACCTTCTAATACAGTATTGATTCCTGTGTAACCTTGGCCTTGGCACATCTTCATATCGGTGCAGGTACGATGCAATATCAAATTACTATGTTTTTATCACAGTTGCTCATAAAGTGGATCTTATTCAACCGCTTTTAGGCTCATAATCCAACGTATTATGAAATCCACGCTAAAGGTGTGGTGTTTATTGAATATTTATTAAGTAAATACGGGGGTTTTAATACTAATTAAACTAGGTACATACTACGTCACATGACCTTCTAATACAGTATTGATTCCTGTGTAACCTTGGCCTTGGCACATCTTCATATCGGTGCAGGTACGATGCAATATCAAATTACTATGTTTTTATCACAGTTGCTCATAAAGTGGATCTTATTCAACCGCTTTTAGGCTCATAATCCAACGTATTACACACGCGTGCGTTATGCATTATCTCGACGCCACTAGTGTGTAAAAAGTTATCCAGATAAGTTAAATTGGTATCTTACTGCTGATTACATGTTAGGTAGATGAAACATTCTTAATTTATCTGGGTTATACTGTTTTGATATCTAAAAAATATGTATGTACAAAAAAAGGGGTTTTACTCCAGCAATAAAGGTTGTCTATAAAGTCGGTTTACGAACGATCATTTTATGATAACGTCTTAAAAAATGATTAAAAATTTAGTGTTGTTTTTTTTTGTTTTTTCTTTACTTAAATATAGTTTTTTCCGTACCATTATATTCTGTTTCTAACCCTCGACAAATGGCAAAAACCCTAAGAAATATTGTAGGTCAGGCGAGGCTGTATAGGTTAAAAGTATTTTATTTGGCCTTTCGGGAGTATAATTAACAAAAAAATTGCCTAAAAAATAGTAAACATAGACTGTTATTATTTTCTTTTCTTTTCAAGTCTTTTCTTTTATTTGCAACTATGATAAAAAAGTCATACGATACACGTGTGGTTTGATCATTTCATCTCGGCTCTATAAACGCAGTCGCGTTCCGCTCCCACGTCATAAACCGCCTCTATGTAATGATCAATTTACCACACTTGTATCGCAATGTACTAATGTCACCCATCTAAGAATACTTGACCTTATAAGACTAATCTAACCTTAACCCTTCCTTCTGCCAAAAACGCCAACTGTCATTTTTGAAATAATTAATGTGAACGTCATCAATTCGCGAATATATTTTATTCGCGGTTTCAGGTTACACTTCATAAAAATACCCTTAAAAAAATATCTAGAACTCATATCGGCATAAATAAACGGCAATGGCTTACCTAATGATTTACCTCTAAGGTGATGTAATAATATTTTGTTATCTGAAATCTGACACCCGATAACACTTGTATAAACAAAAACTTCACTTACACAAATTGTTATGCTATAGTGACCCGTACTGCCTACCAATAACATAGACCATAAAGGTCAGATTCGCTTGAAGAAATGTGTTTTTTGAAGTGAAAACTTCTTTAGCGGCGTTGAGCACTTTTTCTGTAATGGGTATAAAATCTTAAACTCGCGTCAGGACACGTGACCTGATCGAAAAAGCGTAAGACGGATGGAGAGTAGACAGCTATCCCCTCTCTACGGCGCCGTGCGCGGGGTTGTAACACAGCCGCTCGCATTCATTTATGCGTTGAACTCGAATGACTCGAGGTCACGCGCACAGCGGGCACAGCTGATACCGCGCGCGTGTGTGCGTGGAACGAGCTCGCGGCTATGTCAGTGTGGGTGAGCGCTTGGGCATGCATTGCATTTCTGTAACTTCAAATGCGTAAGTTGTTAAGAAAATTTAAAAAATTTGGTAATGTTTGTTTGGAAGATAATTTTGTGTTAACGCTTAGAATTCGATTTTGCAAAAAAGTTGAAAAAAAATGGACACTTTGACCTTCAATATCTCCAGAACCTGTGGTTTCCCAGGTATTGTCTAGAAGAAAAAAATGATCCCAATGATGGGCAGAATATGTGGTTTTCGTTTTCGTTAAGGGTCTTTTTACACCCTTTAGATACATATGAACTTACATAGTATAAATGTAATATTTGTAATATGTTTATACTTTATAGCATTAACCTATATTTTCATAACATCACAATAAGCACATGTGCGGTGTAGGTTTACCAAACAAATAATTTCGAATGAAAATAAATGAAATAAAATGATAATAAATAATCTCCGTTTTTCCCAGAGAAAGAAAAGAAAAAAAAAATATGGATGAAAGTTGATTTTTCGGAGAGATAAACTTTTTAATGAAAGATAATTGTAATAGTTTAAAGTGTTAAATTTTTAATGTAATATAAATTGTCATGTTTGTGTACGATAGCGCAATAAATGAATATTGTATTCTACCACATAAATGATAGTACTTTTATACTGATAAAGCAATTGGTGCAAAATTATTCCCTAACCATTTTTTTTTTCATAACAGTTTGGAACTGACAGACTATTGAAAACAACATTTTCTTGATGAATTACTCTGTTTTTATCATAAAATATACAATTACTTGGGTAAATATTTATTGTAATACGTATAAATAGCCTTTTCAATTAGATTTTAGCTACGGAATGCAAAAACGGTCAAAATGACGTCACCCGTTTTTAAACTTGAATGCAATAAAAATACAACGAAATTCACAAATCTTATTATGTAAATAGCTTTATCATGTTTAAAACAATATAATCTATCACAATTAGGGCACAAAACAATGTATTTACATGTAAATACAAAATATTGTCACTCATAAATGACACTGACATGATTTACTACTCGCGAATTTTACACAGACTAAAATAGACGATTGAGTTTTGGCGGGAACGAGTTAACAACATGTCGTGCTGCAGTTTTATTTTCATGAAACTTTGTAACCCGAGTTGAATTGTATAATTCTGGTGGAATGTTATTCAATTTAGTTCTGTGAAAGTGCACAAGTATAGTGAAAGTAAAAATCAGTGTCAAACATGCAGTTTTCACGTTGCCTCCAAATCTCCTATTAAGGTTATGGTAAACTTGCCACCGCTTTACTATAACCCCTGACTTGACGGACTATGACGACTTTGACTGTATTGAAACACTTTAGGCCCGATTTATGAAAAATCGGGTCATAATTTGATGCAAAATATAACTTGACACTGGCTAAATGCACACGTGCGAAGCCATAATAAAAAAAAAAAAAATAGACGATTTCTTTTTTTTTTTGTTTGGACGATGGAACTTTTTAGAGTTGCAAGGACAAGAACAAAGAATACACTAACTTTTAGACACAAGTTGTTCAAACAAATGTAGACTCTATCGTTATGAAAATACGGTTGCTAATAGTTTGTCGCGCCCGGATGCGGGCATCCGTTTGCAACTCAGCGCGGTTATTGTTCTGAATTAGCCGGGGCGCCCGCAGTCGCTTGCAAATTTAAAGAAATCAATCTAGTAGTTTGGAAGATATAAGGGAATAATACCATTACGATACAAGTGTGGTAAATTGATCATTGCATAGAGGCCGAGATGCAATGATCAATAATCTTTTAAAAACTCAGTTGTGTTTCGAATTTACATAACCTCAAAAATTTAATTTTTTTTCGAATATCCAAAAAGTCGTAGAACAAAAGTTGTTTGTTTAGGTGCAAAGAAGTAGGCCTCAACGGCTTGCGAGTAAATTTACCAATAACCCTGTATAAATTGCTTCATACAAAATGTATTCCACACATCGCCATCTAGCCCCAAGGTAAGTAACTACACTTGTGTTATGGGTGCTAGACAACGGATATACTACCTATATACTTTTCTTTTGTAAATATATACATATAATACATAGAAACAACCAGACCCCAGACAAATATCTAAGCATAAATACTTGTCGGAGGCGGGAATCGAACCCGCAACCCTGTGTTTGGCAGTCCGGCATGGTGACCATTGTGCCAACTGCGTCGTCATCTGGGTCGAATGAGAATCATCCCTTAGTACAAGGGTCCCGTTTTTACGGACGGAACCCTAAAAATAAGTACCTATAACACTGTCTATAAAGTAGATAGGATAGATAACCATGTTAGATAGTTTACTGAAACGGTTATAAAGGTAATTGCAATTAACGTTATTGCTTCCGAACGCGGTCCATTATTAAATTAAAACGTTGGACTATTTTCCTCGGACATGTTGCTTATAAATTACTCTGGTATAGTTTTGCTAGTGCGGATAGTAAGGGCTACATACAAGAAATGTGCGCCTATGGTCAATTATAGACAAAATTATATTTTTTTTTTTTGGCTTCATGTATTAATTTAAATCTGAATTCTAACATACATTTGTTATGAATTTCACAAATAAAAAACCAATAATAATAACACACATCACAAATAAAAATACCGTTCAGAGACATACACACATACATAATAATTTGATATTGCATCGCGCCTGCATATGAAGATGTGCCAAGGCCAAGGTTACACAGGAATCAATACTGTATTAAAAGGTCAAGTGACGTATGTAGGGGAACCCCTCAGAATTCATCAAGTTAAACAAGAAATATGATATTACAAACACATTATAAATAAATATTGCAGGACATTCCACACATCGCCATCTAGCCCCAAGTTAAGTAACTAGACTTGTGTTATGGGTGCTAGACAACTCATATACTTAAATATACTTTTCTTTTGTAAATATATAACTAAAATACATAGAAATAACCAGACTACAGACAAATATCTAAGCATAAATACATGTCTGAGGCGGGAATCGAACCCGGGACCCTGAGTTTGGTAGTCCGGCATGGTGACCTCTGTGCCAACTGGGTCGTCTATCGATTGTGTCGATAAAATCGATATTATCATACCGCGGCGATATTAGTATCGGTAGTATTGTTGCTCGTAATAAAAACGATACTATATTTTTTTGTTATTGTGTTTGTAACGAATAGGCTTCTAAACTACTGGACCGATTTTGACGAAACTTGGTATGAGGATACATTAATTCATTGGGAGTAACATAGACTAGTTTTTATCCCGATATTCCCACAGGATCGGGAGTTACGCGACTGAAAAGCGCTGCTAGTTTTTGATATTTTTCTTCGGGAGTTACACGGCTAAAACCGTGGTGCGCTGCTAGTTTTTGATATTTTTCTTTTTTCCACAGATTCAACGAAAAAACTCCAAGATGTCCTCAACGAATTTTGTGAAGTCAAGAAGCAGAGTCCAGATGGCGTAAGTATCTAATAAGTAGCAGGCGGAGTATACATATAAACTACTGACTGACTGACGGATCAACGCACAGCCTAAACCGCTGATCGTAGAGACCTGAAACTTGGAGGGTATGTTCTTTGTGTGACGAAGGCATACAATAAGATTTTCCAAAATTGTACCCCTTAGGGGGTTAAAAAGGGGGGCAAAATTTGGTTCTTAAAAACTAATTAAACATCCTGTACGAAGTCGTGGGCAAAAGCTAGTTAGTTATCTATATATATAAAAGGGAAAATCACTCACTCACTCACTCACTCATCACGAAATCTCAGAAACTACAAGTGCTAGGAGTCTCAAATTTTGCATGGGGGTTCCTTTTATGACGTAGGTGCTCACTAAGACGGGATTTTGCGAAATTCAACCCCTAAGGGGGGCAAATGGGGGTGGAAGTTTGTTCATAATATAGCCGTGCGAAGCCGGGGCGGGTTGCTAGTATTTATATATAAATAGTTTCACCCCGGGCTTTCACCCGCATCCCGTGAGAATATCGGGATAAAAAGTAGCCTATGTGTTAATCCAGTTCTCCAGCTATCTAGGTACCAAGTTTCATTGCAATCGGTCCTGTAGTTTTTGCGTGAAGGAGTAACAAACATACACACACAGACACACAAAATTTCACATTTGCAATATCAAAGTAGGATTTACGTAAGTATGTCAAGCTCCAAGAATAAATATGTTTATTGAGAGAAAAAATAGCTCAAAAGCCAAAAGCTCAGCTCAGAAAAAAAACAGCACGTTGTCACTGCAAATAATCCACAAGACAAAACTTTTTTTTTATATAATTAAATAATAAATATTGCAGGACATTCCACACATCGCCATCTAGCCCCAAGTTAAGTAACTACACTTGGGTTATGGGTGCTAGACAACTCATATACTACTTATACACTTTTTCTTTTGTAAATATATACTTATAATACATAGAAACAACCAGACCAAAGGCAAATATCTAAGCATAAATACATGTCTGAGGCGGGAATCGAACCCGCAACCCTGTGTTTGGCAGTCCGGCATGGTGACCATTGTGCCAACTGGGTCGTAAAACTCGTATGAATAAATAGCTAGTATTAGATTTTTATGAACATAAGCATTGTTTTTTATATATATTGTGAACTAGCTGCGCCCCGCAGTTTCATAATGATTTTTCTACGCTCTTGTTCTTTTTTCTTTTATAAGAACCCTCTTCTAACAATAACAAACACAACAAAAAAGAATTTGTAAAATCGGTTCAGCTGTTCTCGAGATTTGCGCTTAGCAACATTCAGGGATTCATTATCCTACTAATATTATAAATGTGAAAGTATGTGTGTGTGTGTGTGTTTGTTACTCCTTCACGCTAAAACTACTGAACCAATTGCAATGAAATTCGGTATGTAGATAGCTAGAGGCCTGGATTAACATATAGGCTACTTTTTATCCCGATATTCCCACGGGATCGGGACTTACGCGGGTGAAACCGCGGTGCGCAGCTAGTAACAATATAATATTAATATTATAAATGTGAAAGTTTGTGTGTGTGTATGTTTGTTACTCCTTACTTATGAAGTTATCACGTAAAATTATCGTCTGTAAACCGACTTTACAGACAACCATTTGTTTAGTATTTTTTTGCTGTGATTTTAAAATCATTATTTATATCACTATTATTGGTGATTATAATGACTTATTTGAGTGCGTTATCATTTCAAGTGTTTGTAGATAACATGCTTTTATTATACCTACTAGTTGAACGCCGCGGCTTCACCCATTGTATTTTTAACCCCCAACGCAAAAACAAATGGAAAAAACCCTAAAAAATATTGTATGTCAGACGAGGCTGTATAGGTTAAAAGTCTTTTTCCTGCCTTTTCGGGAGTATAATTAACAAAAAAATATTGCCTAAAAAAATAGTAAACATTTATCACAAATATTTTGGTAATTATTATTTTCTTTTCTTTTCAAGTCTTTTCTTAAAAGACGACGTACGAAACACGTTTGGATTGATCATTGTAACTCGGCTTTTTGAAACGGTCTCGCGTTCCGCTCGCGTCATAAACCGCCTTACAATGATCAATTTACCACACTTGTATCGCAATGTACTATTACTAGATACATGAGCTTGATATGGCAGCTCATTAGGTATATTGTTATGTATTTAGTATAATATTACATTGCGATACAAGTGTGGTAAATTGATCATTTCATCGAGGCTTCGCTCGGGCGTCTATAGAGCGCCAAGATTAAATCGATCAAGCCACACGTGTATCGTACGACGTTTTTATCACAGTTGTGAATAAAAGAAAAGACTTGAAAAGAAAATAAATAATAAATGATGAATAACAAAATATTTGGTGATAAGTCTATGTTTACAATTATTTTAGGCAATATTTTTTTGTTAATTATACTCCCGAAAGGCCAGGCAAAAGACTTTTAACCTATACAGCCTCGTCTGACATACAATATTTTTTTGGGTGAAGAAGAAGAGAATATCCTAGACTTTTAACAAAAAATGATTATATCGATTTGATTTGAAAATGCCACTATTATCGGTAAATGTAATTTTTCGTAGCTAAATGGTTCCACGAAATGCCTTTTTCAAAATAGATTGTTAAAATTCTAAAAGTCAAATAAATTAACCTAAACATCTATTTACTGCCTACTAATCTACTCAAATTAACCATCCTGTATACGCGGCGAATTGAAAATATCATCCTTTTTCAAAATTGGTTAAAATCTGTATCCAAGTAGAATAAAATTAATGGAAATAGTATGAAAAGTTTGAACTTACCTACCTATAGGTAATCCTCTTGGGAAATACACTATCTGATCTAACTTTTATGATTGCTTATCATGAAACTTTTTGATAACATTAATATGAAGTAAGTGTTAGTAACATAGAAAAAAGAAACGTAAAGCTATTGCATCCTGCGAGCTTCGTACAGTCGTACCATATACATACACGTTAAGCGAACGCTCGGCGGAGCTACATGGTAGGCGGAGTGGGGGGTGTTAAGTTTTATTTTCGTTACGGAATTTCTTGATTCGGTCGCCACGCTCAAAGCCTATGCAATAGCTTAAAAAAATGGTTGTCTGTAAGCTCGGTTTACGGTCGATAATTTTACATGATAACGTCATAAAAAACATTGGTAGGTAACCATAGCAACGGTGTTATTTGATAAACTCTACCTAAACGGCTGAACCGATTTGTTTAATATTTTTGTGTACTTATAACCCTGAAACCTATTTTAAAAAATCACCCTTTATACTGATTTATTATAAATGTGGTAGTTTGTGTGTGTACATTTATTACTCCTTCACGCAAAAACTACTGAACCGTATGCGATGAAAGAAAGAAAGAAAGAAAGCAAGGAAGATTTTTTAAATGAAATTTTATTTTCTTAACACAAATAAAATAGACACGTGTAAAAAAACTTGGTCGATAAAACTCGGTATGAAGATAGCTGGAGCCCTGTAACAACTCTGCTAGAATATTTAAAGTAAAAATTTGGATATTTAGAATTTTTGTTAGCCCTGAAACTACCGACCGATTTTGATTAAACTTGACATTGACTTAGGCTATTTTTTACCCTGATATCCCTACGGGATCGGGATTTACACGGGTGAAATCGCAGGGCTCTGCTGAAAAATTACAAGTAAAAAATTTGGGTACTAAATTTTTCTTTTCTAAGCATAGGCTCTGAAACTACTAAATCTATTTTGATAAAACTTGGTATAAAGATACATTGATTAATTAAAAGTAACATTGATAAATTTTCATCTCGATATTCCCACGGGATCGAAAGTTATGCGAATAAAACTGGGAGCTGATACTAGCCACTCATATGTCAAAACCTCTTAATAGTTATTATCACGCTTGACCTAAAGGCACACTAAAGGTTCTCATTTATTTAACCCAAATATTTCGCCTCCGCTTTTTCCTTATTTGTCTATGGCTTGTCTCCACTCAAAATCAAACAAGCGGGAAAAATACAAGAGAAATTGTCATTTGATATCTTTAGATCAAAATAAGCACATTTTACCAACCTACTTAGGACTTTATCACTTAACTAGCCAAACCCTGCGATTTCACCCGCGTAAGTCTCGATCCCGTGGGAATATCGGGATAAAAAGTAACCTATGTTACTAGCAATAAATCAAACTATCCTCATGCCAAATTTCATCAAAATCAGTCCATTAATTTCAGAGCCTATGCACAAATAAGAAAAAAATCTTATACCAATTTTTTACTTTTATTATTGCAGCAGAACCCCTCGGTTTCAACCACGTTAGTCCCGATCCCGTAGGAATATCGGGATAAAAATTAGCCCGTGTTACGTTCTCAATGTATCTTCATACCAAGTTTCATCAAAATCGATTCAGTAGTTTTAGAGCCTATTCTTAGAAAAAAAAATACCAATTTTTTTACTTGTAATATTGCAGCAGAACCCTGAGATTTCACCCGCATAAATCCCGATCCCGTGGGAATATGAGGATAAAAAGTAGCCTATGTCACTGTCAATGAATCAATGTATCTTTATACCAAGTTTCGTCAAAATTGATTATGTAGTTTCAGAGCATATTCCTTATAAACAAAAATTCTAAAATCGAAATTTACTTTTTATATCGTACCAGAGTCGCGCAATTTTACCCTCCTAAGTCCTGACTTAGACGGGTAAAATTGCAGGACTCTACTATTCCATATTCCCACGGGATCGGGATCCCATGGAAATATGCAAATAAAAAGTAGCCTATGACACTCCCTTTTAATTATAACTAGCTACGCCCCGCGGTTTCACCCGCGTAACAATTTTCTGCGCAACTTTCTTAATTCTTTATTTCATAAGAACCTTCTCCTGATAATAACAAACAGACCAAAAAAAGAATTGGCCAAATTGGTCCAGGCGTTGTTGAGTTATGCGCTTACCAACACATTTTGCGATTCATTTTTATATTATAGACTAGCTATTGCCCGCGACTTCGTCCGCGTAGAAATAGTAGATTTTGCGACTATATTTTGAGATTTAAACTATCCTATCTTCAAGTTGGATCGAACTGCACATGGTGTGCGAATTTTATTATAATCGGTTAAGTGGTTTAGGAGTCCATTGAGGACAAACATTGTGACACGAGATTTATATATATTAAGATATATATTAAGATTAATCAATGTATCCTCATGCAAAACTTCATCAAAATCAGTCCAAAAGTTTCAGAGCCTATTCAAATCTTATATCTTTAAATGAGCAATTCTTGTATATATATATATAATTGGAATCTCGGAATCGGCTCCAACGATTTTCATGAAATTTGGTATATAGGGGGTTTCGGGGGCGATAAATCGATCTAGCTAGGAATCATTTTTAGAAAATGTCATTTTATTCGTGTTTTATCGAAACTTACTTTTTTTTTATCTGAAAAATATGACTTTTATTGACATCTATTGGCGAACTACTACTATTTTTTGTGAGCAATAAAGTTATTCCAGCAGATGACGTTGTTAAGTAACACGAAGTCAATGAGTGTTTGCTTTGAGGTTAGACTAAGTAAAAAAAAAAATAAAAAATACCGAGCAAAGCTCGGTCATCCAGGTACTTATTATAAAACAAACAAATATCCAAAATCTCTTTATAATACTAGTGAGTAGAAGTATATTTAATTACCACTTCCTTCAACGTTATACGCGATAAAACTATTGTGTACGTAAAGTTAGGCTGAAATCAACTCTTATTCACATAAAATAAAAGCGAAAATCAAATACCATTTGTGTTTATGAATTTTCCTTTGTGACGTCATACGATGATCCTACTATTAGTATTGGAAAACCGACCAAGTGCTAGTCAGACTCGCTCGTTTTTAATATTCGCTGTTATAGCGGCAACAGAAATACATCATCTGTGAAAATTTCAACTGTCTAGCTATCACGGTTCATGAGATACAGCCTGGTGACAGACAGTGGAGTCTTAGTAATAGGGTCCCGTTTTTACCCTTTTTGTACGGAATCCTAAATATGCAAGTGTATCATTGTCAATCAATCAGAGCTAAATTACTGAACCTATAAATGAAAGGACAAAACCCATAATTGGCTTTTTCAAGAACAAAGTGTTCAAAGATATTATTTTATCATGTACCTACTTATTCATTTTTTTTACTTATTTAACTAAAAAAGTACAGATTTTCCTACAAACAAATTTCACGCCAAACTGCAAAGTGCAGTTTTAATACCACTCTTTATCGTTGTTTTAGCTAAAACATAACGCAAAAATTTTGGTATTTCGAATTTTTCGACAATATAGAAATTAATCAATAAGACGTGCATTATTTTCAGTGCATAGATTATTTACATGATTGCAGGAAATTCGAATCTAACAATATCTAATTTATATTTTTGATCACTTTGACAAGTAGAGTTGTCATAACTTGCATAACTACAATGATTTTCGTGTGTTCGTTCGAGTGAATCGATCAAAACGTAATTGGAACGAAATCGATTGATAATAAATACGAGTAGGACCACAGATTGCTAATGGAAGAATCCTGGCATACCAATAATTTGCTGTACTAGTTATTAAACCTAAAGAAAGAAAGAAAGAAAACTGATTTATTCAACAACCCTTAAAAATAATATCAAGATTCTATATACCTAATAAGTTTGTAAATAATAAAAATAACAAAACTAAGTAACATTATTAAAATTAAAACTAAACATTTAAAATAATAATATATAAATTGAACTATAAACTTTAACTTAAGGTTGTTGAACGAGATGCATCTCAGCTGTATGCTGTCCTTGCAGCACAAGGACAGCGCTAGTATTCTGTTGCACCTCTTTCCAAGATTTTACAAAAAATACGTATGTACAACAATCTAATTATATGCAGTCGCCTCAGCCAAAGTAGGTAGGTATGCAACAAAGAGATCTATGATTAACCTAAATTATATTCTACACTTTAAATATAATTTCTATACCTATACTATCCATTTTGTTTTTTGTTTCTTCTTCTTCTTTCCCTTATCCAGGCTCATTTAGAATCGGGCCTTGTGGGGTGCCCAGATAGAGTAATGAAACTAGTCGTCCATTTCGATGGTATGATTTATTCTCCTAGTAATAACCTGACTCCGTACAACATATTATAGCTTATATACTACACAGATATCTAGATAGGAAAGGGTAACAGTTAGGTAGCGCATTTGATATTCAAACTATCACGTATACACGTGATATTCATAAGATATGATAAAGACACGAAATTCTACGGTCGCTATAGATTACGGAATGAGCTGACACACAGGGATGTGTGTCCGCCACAGGCCTTTTCGTATTTTTGCACCAGGTCATACGATCTTGGGTTTTCAAGTGGCCATTTAGCCATTTTGTTTTTATGTTTATAATAAACTAGCTGCGCCCCGCGGTTTCACCCGCGTAAGTCCCGATCCCGTGGGCATATTGGGATAAAAAGTATCTTATGTCCGTCTCCTGGCTCTAAGCTACCTCCCTACCAATTTTCACCCAAATCTGTTCTGCCGTTCTTGAGTTATAAGTGGTGTAACTAACACGACTTTCTTTTATATATAATAAATAAATAATTTATTCTATAGCCCTATTAAATAGTAACATCTCACCAGTCGCTGGAATCTTTTTTTGAGCATAGAAATGCTTGTATCAGAAGATTACGCAGTTCTTATCTATTAAATCATATTGTATAACAGATAAGTAATAATAATTTAGTATCAATTAAAAAACCCAAACAAATCAAAAAACGTAAACAAAAATAACGATAGGTTGCAAAACTACTGGACCGATTTAGATGAAACTTGGTAAGAGGATACATTGATACATTGGAAGTAACATAGAGTACTTTTTGTCGCGGAATGCTGCTATTATGCTATAAAACATGTTTGAGTGCAAGCCATTTCTTCATTAGAAGTGGACATTGTCCTTTTATAAAAACAATAGATTTGTAAAAACTTTATTTGTACAACACACGAAGGAACAAAGAACACGATATACACAAAGTAAGAACTAACGGCCTTATCGCTAAAAGCAATTTCTTCCAGGCAAAGCATTTCTTTGGATGAAATAGAACTTATTTAGCTTTTTTGGTAGCTTGTAATATGAGGTTGAAATTGGTACATTAACTTTCTATTTTCAATTCCATTCAATTTTATAATCTAGAACAAACATAAAAAAATATAAGCGACGAATTGAGAACTTCCTCCTTTTTTGAAGTTGGTTAAAAAGTGAAAACCCGCAAAGCAAAACTAGCAAGACAATAAAGTTTTCAAAGCATTTTCAGTTCTATTGTTATGTTAATAGGCGGTTATTTTCGTCGTACAGGAGGGAGGGGTGACGGTGACGTCATGAGTGAAAGAGAGGGGGAGATGTGACGTCATCGTTTCTCATTTAGCTTTAATGGTTGAGACGTGAATGGAATTTGTAAGGACTCAAAGTTAAAGGTTTACGTGGACGTGAGATGGTCAGTTCTGATAGATTTTTCGTTAAAAATCTACATTTAAGCAAATTCTACAAAATTGTACATCCGTAAAGGATAAACTGCTAGGCACTATAATGTAAAAACCCCAACACCATATTGTACCCAGTTCTTCAATAAATATTTTCTGATTCTGATTCTGATTCTGAATTCAACTTTTTAGCAATATCTACATTATGAGAATTCAACATTTTAGCTTTAACATTTGAGCAAAGTCTACATTTTAAGAAAAGTAACAGTTTAACAAATTCAACATTATGAGAATTGAAAATTTTAAAAAAAAATCAAGATTTTAGCATATTCAAGATTTTAGCATATTCATCAGTTTAGCAAATTCAACATTTTAGCATATTCAAGATTTTGAATTATTCCGATCTGTCACCCTAATTTGTCCCCATAGGGTGACAGAACGGACAAAAAAGTTTGAGTTGTCCCCCTGTTACCGATGAGGGGACAGTTCGAACTATATTCACCACCTTAATGTTTTATCTGTCCCCCTATCGATATTAGGGGGACAGATCAAACTTTTTTATTCCTGTTTGTCCGCCATAGAATTAAATAGGTATATATGTATATATTCTTAAAATCATACTATAAAATATTATTTATTTTTGGTTACGTTCTTAAAAATAATGCAACCTTTTATTAATTAAAAGACAAAATGGTTTCGGTTTATAATCGCCTTTATTTATTTATGTTATAAAATCAGTCTCGAATAATTTTATTATCAATCTCATAAATCACGAAAGGTACGTATTATTACACAATCAGTCTGATTAAGATATAAATATTTATAATTAAACTTACTAAGATCACGAACATTTCTTTATCAATCAACATAAAATCTTGCTATAAATATAAATAACAACAGATATTGTACATATTACAATTAGTCTTCTGATTTGACTTCTTACCTAGTTACTACAAATGAAACCTGAACTAATAAACTAAAAGTTAATATGCTGCATTTGTGCACTGTATTCTGCGAATAACGTATTTAACCTTTATCAGGTAAGGTTCATAATCACTTGCACTGTAATGTTGTTTACAGAAAAATACCGACGTCCTTCCGGGAATATCATTAGTTCAAATAAACAATAGATTTTAAACCAAACAAACGTATTTCGTTTCTCTCTCTTTCTTACTTATAAGGTCTTGTTGGTAGTCGCAATGATGCGTAATACTAAGAGAATTAGTGCAAATTTCACCTTTAGAGATGAGACGTCATTGCCAAAATATTCTTAATAATTTGGGTGAAGTGTAACTAAGTGAATACGTAGTTTGCAAGTGAATCGTTGGATATTTCCAATAAACTGAGAGACTGAATTAACTTATATAAATAAAGGTGATTATAAATCAAACCATTTTGTCTTTTAATTAATAAAAGGTTGCATTATTTTTAAGAACGTAATCAAAAATAAATAATATTTTTTGTATGATTTTAAGAATATATTTAATTTTATTGCGGACAAACAGGAATCAAAAAGTTTGATTTGTCCCCATAATACCGATAGGGGGACAGATAAAACATTAAGGAGCTGAATAAAGTTCGAACTGTCCCCTCATCGGTAACAGGGGGACAGATCAAACTTTTTTGTCCGTTCTGTCACCCCATGGGGACAAGCAGGGTGACAGATCGGAATAATTCAAGATTTTAGCATATTCATCATTTTAGCAAATTCAAGATTTTAGCATATTCAAGATTTTAGCATATTCATCATTTTAGCAAATTCAAGATTTTAGCATATTCAAGATTTTAGCATATTCATCATTTTAGCAAATTCAACATTTTAGCATATTCAAGATTTTAGCATATTCAAGATTTTAGCAAATTCAAGATTTTAGCATATTCAACATTTTAGCAAATTGAACATTTTAAGCAAAGTAACATTTTTGCAAATTTAATATTTTAGGAAATCAATATTTTAGCGAATTCAATATTTTAGCAAATTCAACATTTTAGCATTGGTATTCATCATTTTAACAAATTCAAATTTCTGAATTTTCAGTGGCTTCTTAAAAAAGTTCGCATGTCTGTACCTACTAATATTATGAACAGGAAAATTTTGATTGTTTGTTTGTTTAGCTATTGTTAAATAAAATACGTCGTAGTGTAATGCGGATGTTGCTAATCCGACCTATCTACCTGTAGGTAACTAATTTCTTTGTTGTACGAGAAACAAAACGCTTAGTTCTGGTATCCGTTTTTAAGGCTGTATAATTCCAAATGATTTTTTTATTTTGACTTAGACTATGTGCCTCGGTCGGCCGATCAAACAGTCTCCAGTCTACATTCACTGTTAGAGAAGTTATCTTTGATGACGTAGGTCTGACGTACCAACCTATTTATAGCCCTAAATATAATAAAAGAGCCAAAAAGAGATTCCTTTGTTCACTTCCTTCCTTATTATTTCCTTGAAAGTTTTACCGACTTCGGAAGAAGGAGGTTCAACGCGGCTTTGTCCTTGATACAACAATTTTCTTGTTAATTTAATAATTTGTAAAATCACATACAAATTATGAAATAAAATTTTAGTAATAATGACCATTTTATACTACGAACTACGAAACTTACAAAAAAATATTAATAAATAAATTACTAAAAAAATCATAAAAACTACAACAAAAGAATTAACATCTAATCAAATAAACCGCCCCGGCATAAAAGATGCGTGAACATACCATATTCCCGGTACAAAAGATACGAGAACATACCATATTCCCGGTACAAAAGATGCGAGAACATACCATATTCCCGGTACAAAAGATGCGATAACATACCATATTCACGGTACAAAATATGCGAGAACATACCATATTCCCGGTACAAAAGATGCGAGCACATACCATATTCCCGGTACAAAAGATGCGAGAACATACCATATTGGCGTCACAAAATATGCAAGAACATACCATATTCCCGGTACAAAAGATGCGAGAACATACCATATTGCCGGTACAAAAGATGCAGGAACATACCATATTCTCGGTACAAAATATGCGAGAACATACCATATTCCCGGTACAAAAGATGCGAGAACATACCATATTCCCCGTACAAAAGATGCGAGAACGTACCATATTCCCCGTACAAAAGATGCGAGAACATATCATATTCCCGGTACAAAAGATGCGAAAACATACCGAATTCCCGGTACAAAAAATGCGAGAACATACCATATTCCCGGTACAAAATATGCGAGAACACACCATATTACCGGTACAAAAGATGCGAGAACATACCATATTCGCGCGTAACAACATTAGTCCAGTACTAAACGATGGTGAATTTCGTACTCACTTGGAATTAGGATATAGAACCAGGAAATCCCGGGATTTTCCGGTACAGCAGTCCCGGGAATTAAAAATCCAAGAACCGGGATTTTCGGAAAAAATATATGTCTCGATTAAGAAAGATTAAGATTTGATTGAAATCTAAATTATTTTCTTTATTTTTTTATTATTTATTATTTATTAAATTATTTATAAATTATTTATAAATTATTTATAAATTATTTATAAATTATTTATAAATTATTTATAAATTATTTATAAATTATTTATTAAATTATTTATTAAATTATTTATAAATTATTTATTAAATTATTTATAAATTAATTATTAAATAATTTATAAATTATTTATTAAATTATTTATAAATTATTTATTAAATTACTTATAAATTATTTATTAAATTATTTATAAATTATTTATTAAATTATTTAATATTTTTTTCACTAGGTATTATAAATTTTGAAACTTTATTCCTAAGGTATCTAAATTGATTATTTGATTTCAATAGTTTTTTTTATAATGCATAGCATGCACTGGTGTATCCGATTTTTTTTTGTCAAGTTATACCATCATAGTTGAATTTAAGAATCGCATTAACCTCTTTCGAATTAAGTTTATTTAACGACATCTGTTTCGAAACAAAAAATAAATACATAAATAAACTTTATTCCTACGAATTTATTATAGCCCGTAAACCGACTTTACAGACAACCCATTTTTTTTGTTAGTACGGTACTTCGCTTCTTTCAACAAAGAGGTTAGATTTGCTACACCTATATAATCAAATCCACAACTTACTGCATCATTTATGAGTCATGTATAGTCAATATTTTAATTAATTAAATAAATATTGCAGGACATTCCACACATCGCCATCTAGCCCCAAGCTAAGTAACTAGACTTGTGTTATGGGTGCTGGATAACAGATATACTACTTATATACTTTTCTTTTGTAAATATATACTTATAATACATAGAAACAACCAGATCACAGAGAAATATCTAAGCATAAATACTTGTCTGAGGCGGGAATCGAACCCGCAACCCTGTGTTTGGCAGTCCGGCATGGTGACCATTGTGCCAACTGGGTCGTCAATTAATTATCCCCATACCTGTCCAATATTCATAATATTCAATATTTAACCGGTAGCATGTTTAATTTAAGTCCAACGATCCCCCGGGGGCCGTCGATACCCGTCATTACGACATACGAGCCCCAATTTAATATCATGACGTGTCGGGTTATAGGGATGTTACGGGTATTCGGCTACCATTCGGGTTTCGGCCTATTCGGCTACTTAAAAAAATGGCTGAAACAAAAAATTTAATTAAACTATCTGCTCCCGGTTTCACCCGCGTAAGTCCCGATCCTGAGGGAATATCGGGATAAAACTATGTTAATCCAGGCCTCTAGCTATCTACATACCGAATTTCAATGCAATCGGTTCAGTAGTTTTAGCGAGAAGGAGGAACATACATACACACACACACACACAAACTTTCACATTTATAATATTAGTAGGATATGGTTACCTTTCATGTCAACTGAATCTGACACATTACCATTTTGCATACTTCAATACGTTGCTATGGTTACCTCGTCAGTAACTTTGTTACCGATGGCTGAAAGGATGGCAAGCTAACCCCTTTTTTTTTTGCTATTAATGATGGCTTCGCACGGATTGTGCATTTAGCCAGTGTCAAGTTATATTTTGCATCAAATTGTGACCCGATTTTTCATAAATCGGGCCAAAAGTGTTTCAAAACAGTCAAAGTCGTCATAGTCCGTCAAGTCAGGGGCTATAGTAAAGCAGTGGCAAGTTTACCATAACCTTAATAGGAGATTTGGAGGCAACGAGAAAACTTCATGTTTGACACTGATTTTTCCTTTCACTACACTTGTGCACTTTCACAGAACTAAATTGAATAACATTCCACCAGAATTATACAATTCAACTCGGGTTACAACTAAGTTTCATGAAAATAAAACTGCAGCACGACATGTTGTTAACTCGTTCCCGCCAAAACTCACACTGATAGCAGCTAACCCCTTGGAAGACCGATCTGCCACAACTGACAGCTCGCGCCGTCGCACAAAACAAGGTTATAATATATAATCTATACCACCAGTATTAATAAGCGTCGCCTACATCGATAATGATGTGGATAACTTTAATTGCCCCATTTCAAATATATCATCAAAAATATTTGTTATCATGATCAGGCATCAGTTATCAGGCCTTTGTGAGCATGATCACATGAAAAAAAATCCTCAAGAGTTTCTTATGCCTTCTTTTCATTGGTGGGCGCGTTCCGAAAGCACACATCCTAACTTAGTTTTTAAGTCGTTTCTAGTGATCTTTGTACATACCATACCTATGCATCCAAATGAATAAAAGAAATTGCAATCCAGTTTACTTAAATTGAGCCTACTGATAAGTTTATATTACGTTATGTGTTAATGATAAAAAAAAATGGATTCTAAATCGCCGAATATCCCTGTCAACACTATAAAGTACAACCAAAGACAACCTCCGGTTTAACAAAAAAACATTACAACTTAAAAAAAAAAAATTCCTTCACTAATTAATCGAAAGGAACTTCGTTCCATCCGGGTGTCCCTTGACACCTCTCAAGTTTTTTACCTTTACACTGAAGATGATAAATAAATCTTAGTAAATTCTGCTAGTATTGGATATTGTTTTGCTGACCGTCACTTGTAAGGATCATCCGCGGAAAGTGGGTACAGTCAGCAAAAGACTGAGGGTAACAGGTGCATATTTAAAAGTTTAATTATTTTAAATTTTGGTTCAGTTATTGTTAAATATTCTGCTTGATATCACTAAAGTTTTAGAAGTGTTAGTTATTTCACGCAGAATAACAAAAGTTATTGAACCGTCATAAATTTTTTAAAATAAAATTAAAATTGTAAATTTTGTAATAAATAAATAAAGCAAAGGACTGAGGGTAGCAGTTGCATATTTTACAGTTTTATATTTTTAAATAACGATTAAGTAATTCTTAGTTATTTCACGCAGAATAACCAAAAAATATTGATCCATAAAAAAATAAAAACTATGAAATATGCACCTGTTACCCTCAGTCCTTTGCTGTCGGTACTAAGTGTCACCGAATGTGACACTTAGTAACTTTGACGTCGTAAAGGGTGATATGCGTGCAAATGCGAAGTGGAGGCATAAAAGCAGTAAAACGGACCCCGGGCTCCCGAGAGGGATGCAACCGGGAACATCGCTCGGATGATGATGACTAAGTGTCACCGAATATTTGTTATTCAGCCGAAATCTCGGCCGAATATTCGGTATTCGGTAAAATCATTATCCGTGGCATCTCTAGTTATTTGGGCATATTGAGATCTGTATTTTAATAAGGCATGGTATATGGTTATGTTAATTTTAGCGGGCTTATGGGAAATGATCGAGTATTGTATAAAATTAAGCAATGAGGCTAAAAAAATAGAAAGAAATAAACATTTGTTGAGTACACACTACAAAAAAAGAAACTCAAAATTGTTTCCATGATTTCTTTGTTTTTTAAAGTGCATGGCCTGCACTTTGCTATCTTCAAAAAAGAAGTTAATGCGATTCTTAAATTCAACTATGACGGTACTTGACTGAAAGGCGTTATTGGTAAGCGCACTTAAACGGTATTCAAGGGATGCGCGTTCGAGTCTCGTCTCAGTTGCAATTTTAGAAGACGTATTTTTCAATGAAAAAAAAATATTCAATAGGCGTTATGCAGTGCATTACATCACTTCGAAGCGTCTTAAAAAAGCTTTATTGGGTGAAGATGGAGTAGGCTTACCCAGCACCTTTACTACCCTCTCAGTTTAGTCGACCGTGTCCAGAGGAAAGAACTTAGAGACAACTAAGCCGCGGGTTTTATCACGATGTTTTCCCTCACCGTAGGAGCAATGTCATTTAACACACGTAAGTATTTCGTAAAACAAATCCCATGGCTTAGCAAAAGGATAAGGAGCAAAACTTCAAACAAAAATTGCTTGTTTGCAAGGAGGTTAGGTTCTTGAAGTTCCTATATGTGTAATGGCGTCAGATGCTGATGAAGATAATGAAAAATACGTGACTTTAAATGCTTATATCTTTTTTCCACATCTAGTTCACGAAAGACTATCAATTTTATTGTAATCTAGAAAAAACGGAGAATTATTACATAGCCGCGCTCAAAGCCCGCGATAAACGCGGGCTTTGAGCGCGGCGACCGAATCATGAAATTCCGTAACGAAAATAAAACCTAATGCCCCCACTCCGCCTACCATGTAGCTCGGCCGAGCGTTCGCTTAACGTGTATGTATATGGTACGACTGTACGAAGCTCGCACGATGCAATAGCTTTACCGCGGCAGTCCCCGAGTGCCACACGTTTTTTATTTTTCTATTTGTGTATATGTTCAAATATTGCTTTGCCATCAATATTTAATTTTGTAAGTGGACACAACGTTTACAGTCTATGACATAATTCCGATCGATAGCGATAAAAATAAATATTGCAGGACATTCCACACGTCGCCATCTAGCCCCAAGCTAAGTATACTCTATACTTATATGCTTTTCTTTTGTAAATATCTACTTATAATACATAGAAACAACCAGACCCCAGACAAATATCTAAGCATAAATACTTGTCTGAGACGTGAAATCGAACTCGCAACCCTGTGTTTGGCAGTCCGGCATGGTGACCATTGTGCCAACTGGGTCGTCATTTTACCCAGTTGATGCCGGAATGTCCTTCGAAATGAAAGTCGAGCTAACTACCACTATAATCATCATCATATATCAGCCACAGGACGTCCACTGCTGAACATAGACTCTCCCCCAAAAACTTCCAGAGCGATCGGTCGCATGCTCTCTGCGTCCAACGACTTCCCGCGACCTTAATTAAGTCGTCCGTCCATCTAGTCGGAGGTCGTCCCGCGCTGCGCTTTCCGCTATAATAATAAATAATAAATAATTTATTTCAGAAATGAAACCTTTACGCCGGGTACGATAAGGGGCGGGTTATTTGACTAACTGGTCACTTCATTTTTTATATTTAAAATGTTAAATGTGTATGTCTTTTTATATAGATTTTTATTCGTACTCACTTCGATCATAAAATAAAGTTTAAGATATTTTTCAGAAATGACATTCCATAGATTACAAAGTTATACCTACATATTAAATTATAAAATTCGGGCACTCGGGCATATCTACTTACATTCGGTTCTTCTTGACTGACTTTTATCTTGACTTTTATTATAACTTAACTTAACCCATAACTTTCAGACGGCTGAACCGATTTCAATCAAACATAGCTACTTGTAATGAACGAATCATGCCCTTTCATTTGATACCCCACTTGAGCATATCTACTTACATTCGGTTTATAATCAGTAGCGGATTTAGGTTTGAGGGCGCCCTAGGCCCGAGACGATATGGCGCCCTTTTTCTTTCGTAACAGTATATATATATATATATATATATATATATATATGTGTGTGGGGTATAAAATAATGAAAATAATAACAATAATAATAAGAAATCTAATTCAGGTATAAATTAAACATTTATTTATTTAACATAACAATTAAATATAGAATTAATAATAAATTGCTAGTAATTAAAATATAAATTATTTTTATCTGATTAATCATATAATAAATTTTTTTCTTGCTTTCGTTTTTTTTCATGTTTAAATTTTTTTCGTATTGTGTATTATATTTCTATATATTTTTATGACTTTTCAAATTCATTCTGCGATCTTTTAAAACTGATCAAGCATGCTGATCGTTGAGGCCTTCACATTAAGTAAAACTATAAAATTTTTACAAAAAATTGAAAAAGTAAAAATGTATTGTCTGAATCAACTGACATTCGCATAATTTATCATGGTGAATTAATGTTTTGTGTTATAATAAAAAGCAAACAAATGTTACAATTAAATTTTGAATGAAAAATTTGAAAAAAAAAAACTAATTTCGTAAATAAATAATATGCTAGCATTAAAAAAAAGTTTTTTAAAATCTTTTTGTTAGATATTTCAGATTTTAGTAATTGCCTGAATTGCCTGATTAATTACTTTAACAAAGAAATTATACCCTCAAAATGGTACTATGTTTAGATAGTAAGAGCGCAATAAAATAAACTTTAAAATTTGGTCTTACAGTTTACAGAAAACCCAATCGATTTTTAATTTTAGTCGTCTTCAAAATTTTGGCGCCCCCTCAAAATTTGCCGCCCTAGGCCCGGGCCTCACGGGCCTAAGCCTAAATCCGCTACTGTTTATAATCCTGTCTTTTATCCCTCATAACTTTCAAACGGCTAAACCGATTTCGATCAAACATAGCTAAGAACACTCGCGACTAATGCACTTTTCAAACAAAAAAATTTAAATCAAAATCGGTTCATCCGTTCGGGAGCTACGATGCCACAGACAGACAGACACACACACTGACACGTCAAACTTATAACACCCTGTCGTTTTTGCGTCGGGGGTTAAAAATTAGATTATATAGAAATTATATGACTACCTACTTAAACTACATTTTGTTTCCCAATCATCACCACACTCTGACTTTCCTCTTAGGAGTGGAGATGCAACCAGTGCCCCAGTATCGTGGAGTCACACAGTGCGCTCAGGATGAGATTGACGGAGCCCCTCGCTTGTCTAAGCAGTGAAGCGCAGCCCTTTTTGATAATCGCGTCAAAGCCGACCCCTGCCTCTGCAATCATGGCTGACTGACTGCAATTCTGAGGCTCCCCCACAAACACCCTGAATGCATTGTTATATTGGACTGTGAAAGCTCTGAATGCCAACTTCGTATAACTCACCTGCAGGTATAAAAGGACTAGCAGTATGCACTAAAGAGTGTCACCTTTTTTTTCTATTAATTATGGCTTCGTACGGCTTGTGCATTTAGCCAGTGTCAAGTTATATTTTGCATCAAATTATGACCCGATTTTTCATAAATCGGGCCTAAAGTGTTTCAAAACAGTCAAAGTCGTCATAGTCCGTCAAGTCAGGGGCTATAGTAAAGCGGTGGCAAGTTTACCATAACCTTAATGGGAGATTTGGAGGCAACGAGAAAACTTCATGTTTGACACTGATTTTTACTTTCACTACACTTGTGCACTTTCACAGAACTAAATTGAATAACATTCCACCAGAATTATACAATTCAACTCGGGTTACAACTAAGTTTCGTGAAAATAACGAGCTGCACGACATGTTGTTAACTCGTTCCCGCCAAAACTCGAATCACCTTTACTTGCTAACACCGTTCCTTCCCCATTCACAGAATCCACAAGTAAGTTCTTGTTCACTAATTTGGAATTCACAAAGTGTACCCCAACTGATATGAGGAACTGTCAAAGCCCGGACGATGGGGTATTATTCATCCGGGGTCCTAATGTTTTTGTCTCTGGAACCCGGGTTCCGTATAAATAAAGGTTAAACCTACGATTGAGAGCGTTTCCTATCTTACTAATTTATTATTTCAGGACTTAGGTAGCGTACTATGATACTTCGTCTTACCTTTATGATAATAACTTTTTGATTTTAATTGCTCCATTTCAAATAATACTTTCAAATATTTGTAATATTAACGTTTGTGAGCGTGATCACATGAAAAAAAAACCCCATGAGTTTCTTGTGCCTTCTTCTCATTGGTGGGCGCGTTCCGAAGGCACACATCCTAACTTAGTTTTTAAGACGTCGCCAAGTGATCTTGTACCTAGGCATTAAGTATCCAAAGGAAATAAAGAATTTTGACTTTGACTTTGACTTCAACTATCTGCATACTTAGTCTCATAGTAATCGGTTCAGCCGTTCTCGAGTTATAAATGGTGTTACTAACATGATTTTGTTTTTTAATAATACTAGCTGTACCCCACGGTTTCACCCGCGTAAGTCCCGATCCCGTGGGAATATCGGGATAAAAAGTAGCCTATATTTATCAATTTGATCTAGTTCCTGAGATCTGCGCGTTCAAACAAACAACGGAAGTTCTAAAAGATGAATAATTTTCCCCGTTTTTTCCACATTTCTCACTGATTCTTAGCTCCTATTGGTCGCAGCGTGATGTTATATAGCCTAAAGCCTCCCTCGATAAAGATAGATAGATAAACACTTTATTTGTACAACACACAAAACATTGAAAATGACAAAAAAGACGAGAAAACTTATTAACTACGAAATTGTACAAACAGGCGACCTTATCGCTCAAAGCGATTTCTTCCAGGCAACCTTAGGATGGAGAAGGTCTGTTTAGCTTAACTGGTAGGTCGTGTGGTGTAAGGAACACATAATATAATAATAAATACCTACGTAAAATATATATTATAAACGAAATACTTAAACTTAATGGAGTATCCAACACAAAAATATTTTTTATTCGAACCAGTAGTTCCACAGATTAGCGCGTTCAAACAAACAAACTTTTCAGCTTTATAATATTAGTATAGATGTGAAAGTTTATGTATATGTTTTACGCTAAAACCACTGGACCGATTGCGATGAAACTCGGTATCTAGATAGATGGAGACCTAGATTAACACATAGGCTACTTTTTATCCCGGTATTCCCACGGGATCGGGACTTACGCGGGTGAAACCGCGGGGCGCAGCTAGTATACCTATAAAACCACACTCGAATTTCCCCATCCAACGTCATTGCAAAATGAACCGTAACAACCTTGGGTATAAGATCGATATTTACTTCGGTTTAGAGATCGACCTAGTGATATTTAGATGACCCAGTTAGAGGGCTGTATCAGTCGTGTTAAAGGGTGTATTTGCACCCTTCACGAAATGGTATTACACCCTTGATCTGGTAAGATTATATTTTATTAAAATACTAGCAGCACTCCGCGGTTTCACCCCCGTAACTCCTGATCCCGTGGGAATTTCGGGATAAAAAGTAGCCTACAGCCTTCCTCGATAAATGGACTATCCAACACAAAAAGATTTTTTCAATTCGAACCAGTAGTTCCTTAGATTAGCGCGTTCAAACAAACAAACAAACTCTTCAGCTTTATAATATTAGTATAGATTGAGGCTAGAGATAGAAATAGTCTCAATTCTAGCACTATTTAACATCTATACTAATACTAGCTACGCACCGCGGTTTCACCCGCGCAAGTCCCGATCCCGTGGGAATATCGGGATAAAAAGTAGCCTATATGTTAATCCAGGCCTCCAGCTATCTCCATACCGAATTGTAATGCAATCGGTCCAATAGTTTTTGCGTGATGGAGTAACAAACATACACACACACACGCGCACACACACACACAAATTTTCACATTTATAATATTAGTAGGATTATAAAGCTGAAGAGTTTGTTTGTTTGAACGCGCTAATCTCAAGAACTACTGATTCAAATTGAAAAATTATTTTTGTGTTGGATAGTCTATTCATCGAGGAAGGCTACTATTTATTGGAACGAAGTTCCTTATCGCGCGTTGCGAAAGGGGGCTAGACGGAAAAAATTAAGACCAAAAGTTGTAACGACACTTTTTGCTATAGTTGTAAGCCGTGCGGCGTGCGCGTGTTTCTCTGTCTGTCTCTCTCTCTCTCTCTCTCTCTCATAGAAAGCAAGCCAGTTATTTTCGTTTCGTCTTTCTTCGTTCCATCCGGGTGTCCCTTGATACCTCTTAAGTTTGTTTTTGTTTGAACGCGCTAATCTCAGGAACTACTGCTTTTTGTGTTGAATAGTCCATTTATCGAGGAAGGCTTTAGGCTATAAAACATCACACTGCGACTAATAGGAGCGAAGAATCAGTGGAAAATGTGGAAAAAATGAGGAAAATTATTCATCTTTGAGGGCTTTCGTTGTTTGTTTGAACGGGCTGATCTCAGGAACTACTGGTTCGAATTGAAAAAATATTTTTGTGTTGGTTAGTCCATTTGTCCAGGAAGGCTATAGGATTTCGGCGATCCAGTTGGCACAATGGTCACCATGTCGGACTGCCAAACACAGGGTTGCGGGTTCGATTCCCGCCTCAGACAAGTATTTATGCTTAGATATTTGTCTGTGGTCTGGTTGTTTCTTTGTACTATTAGTATATATTTACAAAAGAAAAGTATATAAATAGTATATCCGTTGTATAGCACCCACAACACAAGCCTAGTTGCTTAGCTTGGGGCTAGATGGCGATGTGTGGAATGTCCTGCAATACTTTTTTTTTATTTTATTTATAGATAGATAGATAGGTAGATAAACATTTTATTTGTACAACACACAAAACATTGAAAATAACAAAGAGGACGAGAAAGCTTGTAAAAGATTAAATAAAAAAATTTAAAAAAATATTTTATATTTCAATATTATTTATCATAACACAAGACTAGTTGCTTAGCTTGGGGGCTAGATGGCTCAGTGTGCAAATTCCTACAGTATTTATGTAAGACGCAATCCACTTAGATCCAATTTTGTAATGAATAAGTAATCAAATTTGTAATTAGCTTTGTGAATTCTCAAAGGCTATTTGTGTAAAAGGAAATCGCATACGTGTGGATGTTCTATCCAATTGGACCCCTTAATTGTACCCCTTAGGGGGTCTATGGATACTGACCCCTTGACCCCTTGATTTGACACTTAAACCATAAATAGTAGTAGCAGATCGCATCTGTAAAAATTTCAACTGTCTATATAGCTATCACGGTTCATGAGATACAGCCTGGTGACAGACAGACGGAGTACGGAACCCTAAAAAAAAGGAAACCTCATCTTGTCCGTCTGTCCATCTGTCTATTTGTCTGTCTCTCTGTGGCACCATCGATTTTTTTTATCTACTCATATATCCTACTAATATTATAAAAGTGAAAGTGTGTTTGTTTAATACTACTTCACGAAAAAACTACTGAACCGATTGCAATGAAACTCGGTATGTAGATAGCTGGAAGCCAGGATTAACATATAGGTTACTTTTTGTTCTGAGTTTACTATAGAATCGGGACTTACACGGGTAAAACCGCGGGGTATAGCTAGTAATATGTAAAACAAAATCGTGTTAGTTACACCATTTATAACTCGAGAACTGCTGAACCGATTGCAATGAGACTAAGTATGTAGATAGCTAAGTTTTGGAACAATATATAGGATAACTTTTTATCCCGATATTCCCACGGGATCGGTATAAAAGCCCTTTTGTTGTAAAGTGAATCGATATAATTTATATTGCGTAGGAATACTTTATCGTTTCAGTAAACAAAGTTGTTTACTGACACTGAGTTACTATGTTTCACGTGGAGGTGACAGGACTGAGGAAAAGTTAGCATTGAGCTGCAAGCGTGGGGTGCGCGCGTGTTTCAAATGTTGGATTCGCTGGCCATAGACCGCGAAAATTGGGGAGGCAGTAAAATTAGATATATTTTTTTGTTTTTATTGTTTTAAGTGATTATATAAAAGGAAGATGTTCTCAATTAATTATCAAACGTATAGATTTTACTATGTAGGTATTTCAATTTCCGAATAGTTTACTACATTTTATGAAACTTGTTTTAGATTTTTGCAAAATCGAAATGGTCTCGAGATAGGTAATTACTTAAAAAATAAATGTCCAGAAGAAGATTTCTCGTAAAAACATTGTTTAAATTACATTAAAATATCATTCCGATTACAAAAAACAATACTCAAAGTAGCTCGAAAACAAAGTTAATTTTACGGTTTTTTACCCGACTAGGGCGAAGCCAAAAGGGAGGGTTATGTTTTTGACCCGTAAGTATGCATTTTGTAATCGAAAAGCATTTCAGAAGAATAATGCAATGTAATTTTAACAATTTTATTTACGAGAATTGACCTTCTGGCCCTTTGGCTCATTACTTTAAACTTTTTCTCCGTCTCGTCACCTCCATCACAACACTGTAACTCAGTGTTTACCGATATTATTATTTGTACCTATTGTTTTATTAGTTCCCTTCTTCCCTTAGATCTATTTACAGTTATTAGGGGAAAAGTTTTGTACTTTAAAAGAAAATATTTAGGGTGGAGGTATTGGCTTAGTGGTAGATACCTCGACTTTCATTCTGAAGGTCGTGGGTTCGAATCCCGGCGGACCGTGCACCAATGTATTTTTCTTAAGAAAAAATTATGTGCGCTAATTGACATTGCTCTTACGGTGAAGGAAAACATCGTGATGAAACCCGCGGCTTAGTTGGCTCCAGAAGTATTGACAAGTTCTCTCCTCTGGACATGGTCGACTAAGCTGAGAGGGAAGTAGGTGCTAGGCAAGCCTACTCCATCCTCACGCAAAAAGGACCCAATTAAAAAGGGTACAATGGCGGAAAACAGCCTGTATACAAGTACAAGTAGGGTGGAGGTGGCTGGAAAACGCAAAATGTCTGTCGCTTGTTAAAATTATTAATCACTAGCTGCGCCCCGCGGTTTCACCCGCGTAAGTCCCGATCTCGGGGGAATATCGGGATAAAAAGTAGCCTATGTGTTAATCCAGGTCTCCAGCTATATATATATATCAAATTTCATAGAAATCGGTCCGGTGGTTTTAGCGTGAAGGCGTAATAAACATACGTATTTGACCCCCCAGTTGGCACAATGGTCACCATGCCGGACTGCCAAACACAGGGTTGCGGGTTCGATTCCCGCCTCAGACAAGTATTTATGCTTAGATATTTGTCTGTGGTCTGGTTGTTTCTATGTATTATAAGTATATATTTACAAAAAAAAAGTATATAAGTAGTATATCCGTTATCTAGCACCCATAACACAAGTCTAGTTACTTAGCTTGGGGCTAGATGGCGATGTGTGGAATGTCCTGAAATATGGATGGGTTTCATGTATGGATGGTTTTCATGCCATATATAGAAAGAAAGAAAGAAAGAAAGAAAGAAAGAAAGAAAGAAAGAAAGAAAGAAAGAAAGAAAGAAAGAAAGAAAACATTTATTTAAACAAGCACACAACACAAGACATTGAGAAAAATAGATATCTAAGATTTCACCCGCGTAACTCCCGATCCCGTGGGGATATCGGGATAAAAAGTAGTATTTCTTACTCCCAATTAATCAATGTATCCTCGTACCAAGTTTCATCACAATCGGTCCTTTAGTTTCGGAGCTAATTCGCTACAAACAAACAAAAATATAAAAAAACTAGAAAAGATTTTTTGAAAGAAGAATCTTTATAAAATTCGTAAGAATTTCCAAAAGTCGTAGAACAAAAGTTGTTTGTTTAGGTGCACAGAAGTAGCCCTAGGGATATGGTCATGACAGTTATAAGTTTAATGCAACAAAAATATTTGCTCTAGTGTCATTATCCAGGGAGAAAACAGTCGACGTTTGTATGGAGAGAGCGCCGGTACCCTTTCCGCTTAGATTTCGCGGTTTTACTCACACAATTCCGTCCTTAAACAAATTCACAATAATTTGTACTTGTAATTAAATGAAAAGAGTGCTCAAGAGTCGTGATAGGAACTTGTAATTGGATGGTTAAAACCAGTGGTTCTCAAACTTTTAGTGATGAGGGACCATTTTACATTTTTTAGGGTTCCGTACCTCAAAAGTTAACAAAGGAACCCTTATAAGATCACTCTCCTGTCCGTCTGTCTGTGTGTCACCACCGATTTTCTCAGGAACGGGTGGACCTAGTAATTTGAAATTCATACCAGATACTGAGATCTGTAATTCCTATTTGATGTATAAAATCAAGATCCTGTAAAAAGATATGGGCTAATTTAGATTTTCGCAAAAACTTGTAGGTACCAACATTTTTCTTAATTTTGTCTTTTTTTTCTAGCAATGGACCACTGTGATACTGTTTGAAAGTATGTACAGAAAATTATTAAAGGATTGTTCTATCTCTATACGTATTAAAATGCTTTGTCCTGAATGACTGACTGACTGACTGACTTTTTATGGGACAGCGTGATTATTTGGTCCAATCTATTTCGAATTTTGCATTAACATTTTAATTCCTAAAACTTCTGAATCTTTAGTTCAGTGTTACTCATAGCCAAACTTATATCGCCACTAGCATCTGATTTCGAAACTTATATAATATAAAAGGTAGCCAATGTTATTCCCAATGAAACAATGTATTTTCGTACCAAATTTCATCGAAATCGGTTTAGTAATTTCGGTACTAACATAAAAAACTTGAAATGTGTCAAGGGACACCCGGATGGAACGAAGTTTCTTTCGATTAATAAGTGAAGGAATTGTAATAAAATCAAAAAGTGTCGTTACAATTCAATTCAATTCAATTCATTTATTTCAGACTTTTACATCCAAGTGTTGTTAGTATGACTTATAAACTAGAAATTAGTAAAAAATATACATACAAGATACTTAATTAATTGGGCCGATATTTATGATTAAATAGTGCGACTCTAGACCGCTTGTGTACTGCAGTCCAGTGTCGCACTGTCGGGCAATCCAAGCGCTGCACTATTGGGCTGAGGAGAAGGTTGGAACTGCATTGGACGCGGCGCATCAGTGAGGCTACTCTTTTCCGCATTATTGTATGGAAATCATTCACTCTTGCCTCCGCGAACATACCCGATGCACTGCAGTACCGAGTCAGTCCCAACAACATTCTGAATCCATTATTATATTGGACTAGCTGCGCCCCGCGGTTTCACCTGCGTAATCATTTTCTGCGCAACTTTCTTAATATTTTCTTTCATAAAAACCTTCTCTTGTCAATATCAAAGACAACAAAAAAAGAATTGGCCAAATTGGTCCAGGCGTTGTTGAATTATGCGCTTACCAACACATTTTGTGATTCATTTTTATATTATAGATTCGCAGACAACTTTTACAACTTACAACTTTTAGTTACAACTTTTTTTTTTGTTACAACTTTTAGTCTTAATTTTTTCCGTCTAGCCACCTTTCGCAACGCGCCATAAGGAACTTCGTTCCAAAAAAATCTCTTTATTATATTAGGTACTCTAGATGTATGGTGTAAAATTTCCCGATGGTTTCGCGGACTGCTTTGGGTGCTTTCAGAAACCACCAGCGGTCCCCGGACCACCGTTTAAGAACCACTGGTTCAAACTAACCACAACAAACTGGAAAATGTTACATCTTATTTTCTTGCTGTAAAAACATGGCGGCTTCGACACGTCAGTGTAATGAAGATGGGTAACCGTACTTTGTTTCAATTAGATTCCAACTTAGATAAATGGAAGATGGAAAACTACTTGTTGGTACTTGATACAGGATTTAAAATGAAGCTAGGAAACTTGCTATACGTTTACAAAAATCCTGATTTTTTTCGTAAAAATAGCGATATTCATAATTTCAACTTAAGAAATAAGAATGAACTAACCGTGCACCGTGCCCGGTAGTAAGCTTCGGTAAATAAACAGGTCGTTTAATAGTACATGTGTGCTCTATTATAATAAATTACCTAAAGATGTATATGACATGTCCATTAACAGGTTCAAAACTTTTATAAAGCATAAATTGTGCAGTAAGGCGTACTATGATACTTCGTCTTACCTTAATGATAACAACCCATGGACGTGACTTTAGTTGCTCCATTTAAAATAATACTTTTAAATATTTGTAATATTGACCTCCGTGACCGTCACATGAAAAAAAAGCTATTAGGTACATCGTGCGAGCTTCGTACAGTCGTACCATATACATACACGTTAAGCGAACCGAGCTACATGGTAGGCGGAGTGGGTGGGGGTGTTAGGTTTTATTATCGTTACGGAATTTCTTGATTCGGTCGCCGCGCTCAAAGTCCACGATAAAAGCTATGCAATAGCTTAAAACCCCATGAGTTTCTTGTGCCTTCTTCTCATTGGTGGGCGCGTTCCGAAGGCACACATCCTAACTTAGTTTTTAAGACGTTTCTATATGGTCTATGTACAAATGTATTACGCATACAAAAGACTATTTTTTTAAGATTTCGATTTGATACGACACCCATTTTGTTTATAAATTAATTTGAACCCATATTGCAGAAAAAGAAGATTTTTTTTACCCTTAACAATTCTTCTTCTCGTATAGTGGTGTGGCTCACCTATTGTTAGAGTTTTCAGATCGCCTTAAGGCCTCTAACTTGACCTAACGACTGCTACTAGAGGTAGCAACCGGGACCAACGGCTTAACTTGCCTAAACAATGAATAACATCCCCATTTTTAACCCCCGACGCAAAAACGACGGGGTGTTATAAGTTTAACGTGTCTGTGTGTGTGTATGTGGCATCGTAGCTCCCGAACGGATGAACCGATTTTAATTTAGTTTTTTTACTTGAAAGGTGAATTATTATTTATTTTTATATCATCTAGATATATAATGTTTCAGCGAAGGGGTTTTAATACGAAAGGGGGGTTGTTCTAGGCGTCTAGGGGAACAACTTTCGTTCTAGGACTTTAGGAAATTCGGCCATGAGTTTGGTTATTTTACAAATTGATAGAAAATATGTAGATTAGATAGATAGATAGATAAATCATTTATTGCATCACACAAAGGCACATACATAAACATATATATATAATCTACTTTCGTTAAAACTAATTAATTATGTAGAAAAAAAAATCAAATGATAAATGGAAAGAAAAAAAAAACTAACTAAAGAAAGAAAACAACTAAAGGAAAACAAAAAAGCTAATGTAAAATATAAAATACATGGTGAGCAGTGTGCCACAGTGATGCAAATGGGCAGTAGCTCAGTGTTGGGTTTGCTGAAAGAAGCAAGATACTGATTTTCAGCTATACCCATAGTGTGTGACTTCACGGAGGAACGATGGTCCAAGTCTGATAACCGCAAGTGAAGTAAAATTTCATAATTCAATTGCTTACAACAAACAAACAAAAAATAATAAAAACTATACCTAGTAAATGAATTATTGGTACTAAGTTATAATGTTATATTTGTAAATATTCAAAAAAACATTATTAAGCATAGATTCTAGGACTAAAGTTCGTAGGTTTGTAGGCGAGGCCTAAAGTCCGTAGATCTACGTAAAAAGACGTAGGGTTGGCAACACTGATCATGATCATAAATCATTTATTCACCATGTCATCACATTTCGTAATATTAGTAAGTCAGTTGATTGAATCCGGCCTTACTTTTCGGAACTCCATATCTGTAATGGAAGTATTAATATTTAGTTTTTAGTTTCGAGCCTAGTGCAAAACACTAAATGCAATGTTCACCGCCCTCCCGCCCACTTGAAGAGGCATGCAATGAGGACAAGCAAAAATTAGTATTAGTGACACCATTCATAAACCACGACACGTGTTTCGCGTCTACACGACGTATCATCATGATTGGACCCACGGGATCGGGATTTACGCGGGTGAAACTGCGGAGCGCTGCTAGCTTATTATAAAATATTATAACATTATTTTTCAAAAACGTATCAAAAGCAACCTCATTATGTAGAATATAATTAACAGAATCCTTACAAAACGTGACCAAAATACAGAGAAATTCATGGAAAACTCTAATATGAAAATATTATCTTTCAACGTACCTACACACCTACCTATCTATCTTCTATATATTATAATTATACTGTACGTGTGTATGTCACTAAACTCCTCCTAAACGGCTGGACCGATTTGAATGATTTTTTTGTATGCGTTTGGGTGGCTCCCTGGATGGTTTAGATTCACAAATTAGCCCGGATTTTTTTAAAATGGCAACTATTTTTTTTTGCCGGGACTGCTAGTCTTCCTATATATATAAAATGCTTCGCCTTGACTGACTGTCTGACTGGCGGATTAACCCACAGCCTAAACTGCTGATCGTAGAGACCTGAAACTTGGAGGGTGTGTTCATTGTATGACGTAGGCATCTGATAAGAAAGGATGTTGAATTGTTGGAAGAAAGGATGTTGGATGATTTACCCCTTAGGGGGTGAAAAAAGGGGCAAAGTTTGTATGGGACAACGTGATCCCTTGGTCCATTTTCGTCTTTGCGGACGAAGCCGCGGGCAAAAGCTAGTCTCCTACAATTCTTATAAAGAAGAAAGATTTGTTTGTTTGAATTGAATAGGGTCCGAAACTACTGGACCGATTTTGATGAAACTTGGTATGAGGATACATTGTTTCATTGGGAGTGACATTAGCAATAAATATATCATATTCACACACAGCCAAACACAGGGTTGCGCGTTCGATTCCCGCCTCAGACAAGTATTTATGCTTAGATATTTGTCTGTGGTCTGGTTGTTTCTATGTATTATAAGTATATATTTACAAAAGAAATAAGTAGTATATCCATTGCCTAGCATTCATAACACAAGTGTAGTTACTTAACTTGGGGCTAGATGGCGATGTGTGGAATGCCCTGTAATATTTATTATTATTTATTTATTATATTGACTTTGCAAATCAATGATTTTTAGCAATAAGACATTCGTTGGACATAAATTCCACATATAACCAAAAACCGATAAGCCGTTCCATCAAATTCTTGACTGCCGTTTTATTGATTCCTTTTTAAATTGGCTCCGGAATTCGATTTGATGCACAGCTGAAGCTGTTCAATCAATGTTTTGGAACGAAGTTTCTTATCGCGGGTTAGCAACGGGACCTAGCCCAGAAAAATAATACGCGTTACAAAAAAAATCTGAAAGGAAAAACCGTAAGAATCTTATATATATTATTTATATATATAAAAGAAAGTCGTGTTAGTTACACCACTTATAACTCAAGAACGGCAGAACAGATTTGGGTGAAAATTGGTAGGGAGGTAGCTTAGAGCCAGGAGACGGACATAAGATACTTTTTATCCCAATATGCCCACGGGATCGGGACTTACGCGGGTGAAACCGCGGGGCGCAGCTAGTATATATCTTATATAATATATAAAAGAAAGTCGTGTTAGTTACACCATTTATAACTCGGGAACGGCTAAACCGATTTGGCTGAAAATTGGTGGGGAGGTAGCTTACAATCAGAAGACGGACATAGGTTATTTTTTTCGATATTCCCACGGGATCGGGATTTACGCGGGTGAAACCGCGGGGCGCAGCTAGTTTTATATAAACTGTAGATTTGTACTATTAAAATCGAGGACTGGATTTGCAAAAAGTTATTGCATTTAATCGTTAAAGGGCAGGTGCTAATAAAGCTACCAAAATCGACCTTTGTTTTAAGCAACTCTAAGTAATCAAATACTCTTTTTTTGTTATTTGGATATCAATGGATATTGTAGTTTAATAACCATATTTTTGTTTATTGTGGTTGAAAGCATGATATGTACAACTTCGTTCGATAAAAAAAAATGTTAGAAAACAGATAATTATTAGATCGTTTATCGGGTTTTATTCAAAAACAGTTAACGTTTGTTTCTAAAAATGAATCAAATGATAGGTTTTGACCTCTAGGAACTATATTTGTGGATAATAATGCTAAAATGTTTTGCATATCGATCAAATATAACAGTTAGCACGCAGCACGCTACGTCTTTGAGAGCGGGGACTAAGGTAATGTGAATACCTACACACGGTACTGGAAGAGCGCCTTAACCTTATTCTTATAAAATGAATCGATGAATGTGTTGCTAATATTTTTTTAGAATATTCCTTGAAGTACGAGGACGGTTCCTACGGAGAGATTTTTTTAAATTGCCTAAGAAAGTCTAAAATAACACTTTTCTTATACTCCCAACTAGCTTTTGCCCGCGACTTCGTCCGCGTAAAAGACGAAAATGGACCAAGGAGTCACGTCCAATGCAAACTTTGCCCCCCTTTTAGACCCCATTAGGAGTGACATTTTGAAAATCCTTATCGGATGCCTACGTCACACAAAGAACACACCCTCCAAGTTTCAGGTCTCTACGATTAGCGGTTTAGGCTGTGCGTTGATCCGTCAGTCAGTCATTCAGGGCCAAGAATTTTATATGTATAGATTCCCATAAAAACGATTCGTAATAATACTTAAAAGTCAATTTGAACTTTAATACCATTATATAAAGTTCAAGTTTTAGTGGAGAGGTTCCGGGAAGGCAAAACAATTGAGTGACGTTAGCATCGTATAAATATTGATGTCAATCATGTTGCGGTGTTAGTTGCCAAACTCCACCTAAACGGCTGAACCGATTTGTATGAAATTTTTTGTCTATATTCGTTAGGTGTGAGAGTCGAACAACATCAATCTTTTTTTTAACAGGCCAAAAACGTTTGCCGGGACAGCTAGTAGTCTAAAACTCAAAGCTTGCGCGATTTTTTAACGACCCAGTTGGCACAATGGTCACCATGCCGGACTGCCAAACACAGGGTTGCGGGTTCGATTCCCGCCTCAGACATGTATTTATGCTTAGATATTTGTCTGTGGTCTGGTTGTTTCTATGTATTATAAGTATATATTTACAAAAAAAAGTATATAACTAGTAGTTACTTAGCTTGGGGCTAGATGGCGATGTGTGGAATGTCCTGAAATATTTATTTATTTATTTAAGGGGAAAGGGTACCGGCGCTCTCTCCATACAAACGTAGTCGACTGTTTCCTCCCTGCATAATGATACTAGAGCAAATATTTTTGTTGCATAAAACTTATAACTGCCATGACCATACCCTTATGTTTTATTTTTTAATCTTAATTTCTATGTTAATTAGAAAATGAAAAAACCAAAACATGGGAGCATAGTCATGGCAGTTATAGGTTTTATGTCACAAAAATATTTATGCTAGTGCCATTATCCAGAGAGGAAACAGTCGACTACGTTTGTATGGAGAGAACGTTGGTATTCTTTTACCTTAATTTTACCTGTGGCGCCATCTAGTTAATGAAAAATAAAACTTATCTGACATTTTGTTTTCCTTCCAGGATATCGACTTCGAAGGCTTCCGGTGGTTCTTGGATACCTTTCTTGAGGTATCCACACCTGATGAGCTGTCTAGGTAAGTTCACAACAAGTCTGTACAGTACTGGACAGATCCGTGGCAAAAAAAATGTGTTTTAAGGCGAAAGGGAACCGGCGCTCTCTCCATACAAACGTAGTCGACTGTTTCCTCCCTGGATAACGACAATGGCACAAAAATTTTTGTGCCACAAAACCTATAACTGCCATGACTATGACCCTATGTTTTTTTTTCATTATCTTATTATCATAGAAATTTAGATTTAAAAAACAAAACAAAAGAAAACGAAACATATGGGCATGGTCATGGCAGTTATAAGTTTTATGCAACAAAAATGTTTGCTCTAGTGTCATTATCCAGGGAGAAAACAGTCGACTACGTTTGTATGGAGAGAGCCCCCGGTACCCTTTCCTCTTAAGCCCTAAAGGCCAATTCTCGTCAATAAGATTGTTCAAATTACGTTGCAAATGTTGGAAAATAATTTCGATTGCATTCCAATTACAAACATACCCTCAAAGTAGTTAAAAATAACCTCAAAGTTAGCTTTTGGTATTGTCAAGAATATTTTTGTGATCAAATTGCAATCGGAGGTACCTGCGGGTAATAAGAGCGGGTTCTCTTATTACCACCTTATTAAACTAAATATTTCGTAAAAACAGGTCAATAAATGAATAATTGCTTTATTGGAGTTTACTCCTTAAGAATCGATTTTCATATATAAGGCGCCCGGTATGAGAAAAATCCGAGGGGTAAAACATACTAACAAGTAACGAAAATCGTGTCACGTTTTTGGTGCGCACCTTTAGTGCGCAACTTTCTAATTTGGCTGTGAGTGTATTGCGTATGGTTAGATACTCGTACTTAAGGAGTAAACTCCAGTCGTGCGTCGGAGCTGACACACACACTTTTTTTTGTCAATCTAAAACCATTTTTTTTCCATATTTTTTATCTCTCATATCAAGGTTTTCAATAAACCTTTTATATAACAGTAATCACAATAGCCCAAGTAGTAGTTTTCCTGTAGTTCATCAATAGTTCTATTCAAACCGGAGGTTGTCCTTGGCTGCATTTTATAGTGCAGACAGGGATAATCGCCGGTTTGATGTCCACATCATACGTTTGCCATTAAACTTGTTATTGTAAAGGGCCTCTACGTGTTGGCTTCGGCTCCACGCACGCCTTCCAAAGGTCCGGGACTCCATAGTCCCGTGATATAGGACATATAACAAACAATAATAATAACGCTTTATTTCAGGTCTTTACAATAATATTTACAAACACATAGTATTTTAAAAATAACCTAAAAAAAAACGAAAACCAAAAAGGAAATAATACCTACTTAAAATCTATACTAATATTATAAAGCTGAAGAGTTTGTTTGTTTGTTTGAACGCGCTAATGTCAGGAACTACTGGTTCAAATTGAAAAAATATTTTTGTGTTTAAAATAAAATTCTTATTTCACCTTCTAATTTCCAGACACCTATTCCTATCGTTCGTGCGGCGCGAGCGTCGTCCCGCTCTCCGCGAGATGGCAGCAGCGAGTTCGACCGCCGCCTGCGCAGCTGTCACCGCGCATGCTGCTGACCATCAGGTAATCAACTTGGCGATGGTAAATTTTTCTTCTCGCGACCACGATCGGTTGTACCTCGGTCGAAACATTGGGTAAATATTAAAATAACTAATCATTAACGATGACTCTATATCTTTCCCCCGCGCACTGCAAAATGACCTTTTTAACAGTTTTATATTAAAAGACTCACATCTATTTTAGTGAAAATCCATCTGTACTACCTTATGGAATTTGATTTAAAGTTTATGAAAATATAAATTTTGTACTTGTTCTTTCTTTACAATCGCCATAAAATTGAAAAAAGCTTAAAAAAATTACGATTTTTTAGGATTTTCACGATTTTTTTTCTATCGAGGCAAATCACTCTAATCGTGTTTCTATAATATAATAAATAAATATATATAAGCATTGCTCGTTTAAATATATATGATTAGATAGATAAGATAGATTAGATAGATTAGATAGATAACTTTAAAAATAAATCTATAAATATAAAAGAAAGTCGTGTTAGTTACACCACTTATAACTCAAGAACGGCAGAACAGATTTGGGTGAAAATTGGTAGGGAGGTAGCTTAGAGCCAGGAGACGGACATTAGATACTTTTTATCCCAATATGCCCACGGGATCGGGACTTACGCGGGTGAAACCGCGGGCCGCAGCTAGTATTTCATAAAGCGCTAATCAAATCTTTAGGTACATTATTTTTCTATGTAAAGATTTGATTATGATTATTTGATTAAAGGTTGTTTCTATGTATAATAAGTATATATTTACAAAAGAAAAGTATATACGTAGTATATCCGTTGTCTAGCACCCATAACACAAGTGTAGTTACTTAGCTTGGGGCTAGATGGCGATGTGTGGAATGTCCTGCATTATTTATTTATTTATTTTTATTTATATTCCTGCGGTTACGCTCGCGTGATCACCAGTCAAAGCCAAAATTATTTTTTAATTTAGAACCATCCAATTTGCATGAAATCGCATTTAAACGTCTTAAATTTTTTTGTGATTATTTATTTATTTTTATTTATTAAGGAAGACAGACAGTTACACTTTACTAGAGTATAAACCTAAACATAAAACTAAATACCATTTAAATGTTTCCGCAAATGGCTTGCTAGACGCTTGACTCTACACTACACGTAATGAAGAGGATTATGCCCCACAAAGGTCAAGATTGCATTTTTGAAGTGAAAACTTCTTTAGCGGCGTTGAGCACTTTTTCTGTAATGGGTATAAAATATTAAACTCGCGTCAGGACACGTGACCTGATCGAAAAAGCGTAAGACGGATGGAGAGTAGACAGCTATAGTTTTAAAGTGTTAAATTTTTAATGTAATATAAATTGTCATGTTTGTGTACGATAGCGCAATAAATGAATATTGTATTCTACCACATAAATGATAGTACTTTTATACTGATAAAGCAATTGGTGCAAAATTATTCCCTAACCATTTTTTATTATTATTAATTTTCAGGGCAAGATGAGCTTAGCTTCCAAGATCCATGGGTTAGCTGAAAGGTTGCAACAACTGGGAAAGGGTTCGAGCGATTCAGTTGATGGTGATAAGGGTTCTAGAAGTCGGACAGGTAATTAAATCCTACTTCCTACTAATATTATAAATGTGAAAGTTTGTGTATGTGTGTGTGTTTGTTACTCCTTCACGCTAAAACTACTGAACCGATTGCAATGAAATTCGATATGTAGATAGCTGGAGGTCTAGATTAACATATAGGCTACTTTTTATCCCGATATTCCCACGGGATCGGGACTTACGCGTGTGAAACCGCGGGGCGCAGCTAGTTGATCATAAATTGTAAAGGTGTATGACTGTTTGCCCCCAATGCGGTTGTAGATGGTAACGATTATGGTTATCTACCCCGTCACACTAAAATTAAATAATAATTCTTGCCTATTCTAAACGATACACGACTAAGCATTGTTGAAGTAGCTTGCTTTTTTCAACTATTAAATCTATATATATAAAAGAAAGTCGTGTTAGTTACACCACTTATAACTCAAGAACGGCAGAACAGATTTGGGTGAAAATTGGTAGGGAGGTAGCTTAGAGCCAGGAGACGGACATAGGATACTTTTTATCCCAATATGCCCACGGGATCGGGACTTACGCGGGTGAAACCGCGGGGCGCAGCTAGTAACTAACAAAAATAAGAATTATTTATCCACACTGGTCAAATAAATATCAATAAAAATTACTTATTTTAATCATAATATTGACAGATAGTTATTGGTTAAACTAACATTGTTATGTTCACTTTGCCATGAATTTGAAGTCGTGAACATGGCGCTTGCAACAGTGCTATGATATCAATATCTCCAAAACAAACAACAATACGGAATAATATGTTCGTTTGACTGTACTGTTTTTCTTGATCAATAGTTTTCTTTTTTTATTTGCGAGTGGTCCCAATCGGCGGAAGAAGTATTTTAAAATAAATGGATCCGGTAACCGGGACCGCGGTTCCAGTCCATTGCGGTCCCAGTCGCAAATAACCCCCCAAATAACCCACAGCAAACATGCTAAATATCCTTTTTTTTAATCTTTTCCAGGAAGCGTACACCCAATGTTCACAGTCACAACCCACCCGTCGTACTCATCACACGAGCTGTGCCTGGAGCGACGTAACGAGACCAGCCCAAGTCACAGTCAAATGTCGAGGAACTCCAGCAGGAAGAGCAGCAACTCGCTGAGGGTCAACCAGTCTAAGATCGAAGGTAGGAATGCACGTTAGAAAAGGCAGACTTAGGCGTTTTGGAGGCAAACGGCTCCATCAAAACTTTTTAAAAGTATATTTTTTCTATTTTATTCTCTGAAAACCTTTGGACATTTTTGGCATAGTATCTCAATATGCCTCAAACGCCACTGACCGTATGTCCCCATTTAGACACCAGCTAGTGACAGACGGTAATGTCATTGTTTTTCGACATCCCGTTTTAAGGCCCTGTGCTAATAAAGCTACCAAAATCGACCTTCGTTTTAAGCAACTCTAAGTAATCAAATACTCCTTTTTTGTTATTTGGATATAGATGGATATTGTAGTTTAATAACCATATTTTTGTTTATTGTGGTTGAAAACATGATATGAACAATTTCGTTCGATAAAAAAAATGTTAGAAAACAGAGTATTATTAGATCGTTTATCGTGTTTTATTCAAACATAGTTAACGTTTGTTTCTAAAAATAAATCAAATGATAGGTTTTGACCTCTACGAACTATATTTGTGGATAATAATGCTAAAATGTTTTGTATATCGATCAAATATAACAGTTAGCACGCAGCACGCTACATTTTTGAGAGCGGGGGCTAAGGTAATGTGAATACCTACACACGGTACTGGTAGAGCGCCTTAAGGTGTAATTCCCTTGCCCTAAATCAGTATATAAAGAAACTACTAGTCTTCCTATTACCTCATTTATTGGAGTATTGTATTTGATTAAAAATTGATACACCTAATTACGTTAGCGGAGGATCGAAAGGAAATCAAGAAATGATTCATAACTCGTTGAAACTTAAGCTGCGATCGAGGTCATAGAGATTCAGCACTTTTGGCGGGTCTTCATTGCGACATGCTATGTGCCTACAGCGGCGTGACGTAACAACCTCTTAAGAACTTTTGTTTATTTATTGAATACTAGCTGCGCCCCGCGGTTTCGCCCGCGTAAGTCCCGATCCCGTAGGAATTAACTCTATAAAACGTTTGTAAGGGAAATAGAAAAGAGCTGTTTTTTTTTCAATTTTTTCTCGCCTTTTAAACCTTCCCTAGACCTCCACGAACATTTCAAGACTAAGATAAGATAAATTCGTTCAGCAGCGAATTTAAGTAAGACTAACGAACAGCAATTCATTTTTATATATTATAGATTATTTTCTGGGTGTAAAGATTTCAGGAACATAATCCGTCGGTCTTCAACATTGGAAGTCCATACTGCGAGAGTATCTTTGAAGGACATCGTCTGCTACCTCTCGTTGCTCGAAGCTGGCCGCCCTGAGGATAAGTTGGAATGTAAGTTGGATTTAAACTTATATGGTATTTTAATGTGTTTAAAGTGAACGGTTATTCCCAGTTGTCACCGCTGTTTGATCCCCCAGGGGGGTTTTTTAAGAAGGCATTCTTAGTTTCTTAGTTAGAAATAATAATAAATAAATAAATATTTCAGGACATTCCACACATCGCCATCTAGCCCCAAGCTAAGTAACTAGACTTGTGTTATGGGTGCTAGACAACGGATATACTACTTATATACTTTTCTTTTGTAAACATACACATATAATACATAGAAACAACCAGACCAATATAATATAAAGAATGTTCTATTTTCATCGTCTCCCCTAATTAATAACCGAATGTAAGTAGATATGCTCGAGTGGGGTATCAAATGAAAGGGCATGATTTGCACATTACAAATAAGTCCCTCCCTGCAAAAAGGATAAAATTAAAAATTCAATTTAATTGTGGTTAGATTTAGTTCTCATAGCTCAGTCAGTAAATTGGTAAACAAAATTGGATAGTATTTAATTTTTTGACAAATATTAGGATTTTGATTTATAAATCTCAGAGAGAGATAATAGAAAAAGATTTTTATATTTGCCATTCATCTACTACATTAAAAAAAATTGAACAAATACTAATATTACCATTTTATGTAGTAGGACAGTACCTGCAGCAGACACTAAATAAATAAATAAATAAATATTGCAGGGCATTCCACACATCGCCATCTAACCCCAAGCTAAGTAACTAGACTTGTGTTATAAGTGCTAGACAACTGATACTTATAGACTTTTCTTTTGTAAATATATACCTCTAATACATAGAAACAACCAGACCACAGACAAATCGCACCTCCGCTCAAATAGTGTCATAACTCAAAAACAATATTATTTATTTCATATATTCAGGAAACCTAATACACATTTTATAAAGCTTAAAAATCATTCAAATCTACTGAAATGTTCATATCGCTAATTCTATTAGTTTTCAAATTAAAACTAGAAAACCAGAAAAACCAGATTATTACTTTAGACACCTTTTTCTCGACAGTTTTCTTTTTTTGAGATATGACACTATTGAGCGGAGGTGCGAAATATCTAAGCATAAATACTTGTCTGAGGCGGGAATCGGACCCGCAATCCTGTGTTTGGTAGTCCGGCATAGGTCGTCATTAATTGGACATTTTCTTATTTTATTTTCTCATTTTATTATACGTCCTGTATCACGAGGCTATGGAGCCCCGGACCTTTGGAAGGCGTGCGTGGAGCCGAAGCCAACACGTAGAGGCCCTTTACAATAACAAGTATATGTAATAGCAAGCAATGGGGTGGATTCTAAACCGGCGATTATCCCTGTCTACACTATAAAGTGCAACCAAGGACAACCTCCGGTTTGGATAAAACTATTGATAATCTACAGGACAAAACTACTTCAGCTATTGTGATGGGATGGTAGTGGACTAGATACTGGGGAACTATGGATACTATGGCACCTGCCGTAACAATGTTCAATAAACACGTAAAGATGGCAGGCGGAGACTCGCCAACTCTCAGACTGGGCCACCCTAATTAGCCGAGCAAATTACAGCAAGGGGGCAACAGGAACGTGAGTGGTTGAAGGATGGAGAGGCGTCACTGGATTTTAAGTCATCGCTGGTAGTCCAAGCGAGCGGGCCAACTCATCACTGACGTTCAGCATCCATCCTTCGAGCATTTCTGCTATTTCTGCGACTCCACTCTGGACAGCCGGTAAAGGCAAGCCAGAGGCGGGGGACCGCTTCCTCGTCAGGTTTCACTCCGACCAACCAACTAAGGCAAGCCGGAGGTGAGGAACGGTGACTTCCCCCTGGAGAACTCGGGACCGCGGGGTCGTTACTCCCCGTCACCTCGCCTCAAGATGCCCTGCGGGCTTTATTATTATTATTATTCTATTAGTTTTCAAATTAAGACTAGAAAACCAGAAAAACAGATTATTAATTTAGACACCTTTTTCTCGACAGTTTTCTTTGAGATATGACACTATTGAGCGGAGGTGCGAAAAATCTAAGCATAAATACATGTCTGAGGCGTGAATTGAACCCGCAACCCTGTAGTCCGGCATGGGTCGTCAATACTTAGTCATTAATAAGAACTTTTTAATGTAATCTGTTTTTAACATTATAAATACAAAAATTAATTTCCAGTTAGTCAAATAATTCGTCATTAATTGGACATGTTTACTTATTTCCAGTTATGTTCCGGCTCTACGACACGGATGGCAATGGTGTGTTGGATACAAATGAAATGGACTGCATCGTGAACCAGATGATGACTGTCGCCGAATATCTTGGTTGGGAGACATCGGAGTTGAGGCCTGTAAGTTACAATAAACAGACAGACAAGAAAGTGATCTATTTATTTATTTATTTAGCTTGAGCGTTACGAAAAATAAAACGTAACACCCTAAGAAAAAAAACTTGAGAGATGTCAAAAGACACCCGGATGGAATGAAGTTTCTTTCGATTAATTAGTGAAGGAATTGTAATTCATTTGTTTTTTAGGTATAATAACATATTTTTTATTATCACCAAATATAATGTAATATAAACTTAATCAGTAGGCTCAAATTTAGTAATTGATTTCTATGAGAGAGAGAGAGACAGAGAAACACGCGCACGCCGCACGGCTTACAACTATAGCAAAAAGTGTCGCCTCATAGAAAGCAATTACTAAAATTGAGCCTACTGATTAACTTTATATGACACTAGCAGCGCTCCGCGGTTTTACCCGCGTAACTCTCGATCCCGTGGGAATATCGGGATAAAAAGTAGCCTATAGCCTTCCTCGATAAATGGCCTATCCAACACAAAACGATTTTTTCAATTCGAACCAGTAGTTCCTGAGATTAGCGCGTTCAAACAAACAAACAAAAAACAAACTCCTCAGCTTTATAATATTAGTATAGATTATATTCGTTAATAATAAAAAAATATTATTATAACTTAAAAAAAAGGATTTTCGTTCCATCCGGTTGTACTTTGTCTCTCAAGTTTTTTTATTTTATTATTATTTTGTAATACCCAAATGTATATTTTTATCGTTTTCAGATCCTACAAGACATGATGGTAGAAATAGACTACGATGCTGACGGGACAGTGTCGTTAGATGAATGGAAAAGAGGAGGGTTAGTATTTCAATTCCGTTTTAGGCCCTGTGCTAATAAAGCTACCAAAATCGACCTTTGTTTTAAGCAACTCTAAGTAATCAACGAAGTTGTTTATATCATGTTTTTAACCACAATAAACAAAAATATGGTTATTAAACTACAATATCCATTTATATCTAAATAACAAAAAAAGAGTATTTGATAACTTAGAGTTGCTTAAAACAAAGGTCGATTTTGGTAGCTTTATTAGCACCTGCCCTTATAGTACATTACGATATAAGTCTGGTAAATTGATCTTTGCATAGAGGCGGTAAAAAAAACCTCATGAGTTTCTTGTGCCTTCTTCTCATTGGTGGGCGCGTTCCGAAGGCACACATCCTAACTTAGTATTAAAGAAAGAATAAGTATATAAATAAGTAGTATATCCGTTGTGCAACACCCATAACACAAGTGTAGTTACTTAGCATGGAGCTAGATGGCGATGTGTGGAATGTCCTGCAATATTGATTTATTTATTTGTTTTTTGATCCATTACAGTATGACAACAATACCACTGCTGGTACTCCTGGGTTTGGACACAAATGTAAAGGAAGACGGAGAACACGCGTGGCGTTTGAAGCACTTCAGTCGGCCGGCTTACTGTAATCTTTGTCTAAATATGTTGGTTGGGTTGGGGAAGAAGGGACTCTGTTGTATATGTAAGTATAAAAGTTATCTATTTGGTTCGTGCCCATTGGCTCCCCTAAGAGATCCCCTACTCTTCCAAAATATAAGTATAAAAGTTGTCTATTTGGTTCACGCCCGTTGGCTCCCCTAACGGATCCCCTACTGTCTTAAAACGGTACAAATACAAAACCATTTATTGCATAACAAACCTGTGTTCAAAGGTGTTCTTATAATGTTATTAACTAGCTGTTGCCCGCAACTTCGTACGTTTAGTAGTTTTATTTAATATACTAAAACCTTCCTATTGAATCACTCTATCTTTAAAAAAACCGCATTAAAATTCGTTGCTTAGTCATAAAGAGTTAAGCATACATGTTCAAGCGACAACAGAAATACATAATCTGTGGAAATTTCAACTAATAAGATTTATAAAATATAGCTCGGTGATAGACAGACAGATGGACAGTGAAATCTTAGGTAATAGGGTGCTGTTTTTACCCTTTGAGTTCGGAACCCTATTGTACAAACAGGCGACCTTATCGCTTAAAGCGATTTCTTCCAGGCAACCTTAGAATGGAGAAGGTCTGTCTAGCTTAACTGGTAGGTCGTGTTGTGTAAGAAACACATATAATAATAAATACCTACGTAAAATAGATATTATAAACGAAATACTTAAAAGAAATCATAACATACACATATAATAATAATAATAATATTAATATAATTAGTAAAGAAGAGAGATTTCAAAATAGTCTGTTTAATTTTGTTTCAATTTCAAAAGATCTTTATTAAGTATAAGATAAAAATTATAAAATACAATTCTAAGTGCAAAATATCCTTAAAGAATGCATTAACATTATATATATAAATCGTTTTATGCTGTTTTAAACAAATAAAACTTGCGGAAATGAAAAAAGTAATGGGTCATTAGAGTAATAAAATTAAAAAATATTGATTGCTAAGTAGATAATTAATTTAAATTAGATAGATACATAGGCTGCACTAAAAGTATCGGGAATGGAATATTTCCACTGTTCCTGTCATATTTAAATCTTTTTAATTGAAAACTCCTTGGTTTTAAAAATCGAATACCATTTATTTATTTAAAAAAAGAATCTCGGTCTTGTCACAAGGTTTTGTCAAACTTGTTTAGTCGTTGAGAAAATGGAATTGACTCGAGAAAATTCAAGAGCGATGATTTATTATGACTTTCGAAGTGGTTTATCACAAAAACAGTGTGTTGACCGGATGATTTCTGCATTTGGTGATGAAGCCCCATCCAAAAGCAACAATTTATCGCTGGTTTGCTGAATTTCAACGTGGACGTGTCAAGCTCAGTGATGATCCCCGTCAAGGTCGTCCAAAAACTGCACTCACCCAAGAAAACGTTGATGCTGTGCGTAAGCTGATTGAGGAAGATCGACATGTAACATACCGCGAAATTCAGGCAACTTTAGACATTGGCATGAGTCAAATACAAAATCTTGCATGAACAATTAGGTGTAAAAAAGTTGTTTTCCCGATGGATACCGCATTCGCTCTGTAAAGAGCAAAAAGTGGCTCGCGTTACTTGGTGCGTCAGAACTCTCGAAAGATTCCACGCAGGATCCTCAAATGCTGTATACAACATCGTATCAGGTGACGAATCCTGAATATACGCGTACGAACCCGAAACAAAAAACCAGTCACGAGTTTGGGTGTTCGAAAATGAGTTAATGCCAACAAAAATTGTTCGTTCACGGAGTGTTGCAAAAAAATTGGGCCACGTTTGTCTCCAAAACCGGCCATGTTGTGACTATTCCTCTTGAGGGACAAAGAACGGTTAATGCAGAATGGTATGCTAGCATTTGTTTGCCACAGGTCGTTTCTGAACTCCGTAAAGAGAACTGCAGCCGCCGCATCATCCTCCATCACGACAATGCGAGTTCTCACACCGCGAACTGAACAAAAGAGTTTTTAGAGCAAGAAAACATAGAATTATTAGACCATCCACCGTACAGCCCCGACCTAAGCCCTAATGATTTCTATACTTTCCCTAAAATAAAGAATAAATTGCGTGGTCTGAGATTTTCATTACCTGAAGAAGCTGTGGAAGCCTACAAAACGGCCATTTTGGAGACCCCAACTTCCGAATGGAATGGTTGCTTTAATGATTGGTTCCATCGTATGGAAAAATGTGTCAAATTTCGCGGAGAATACTTCGAAAAGCAATAAATACATTTTTAAATAGTAATGTTGTGTCACTTCCTTGATTCCCGAAATTTTCAGTGCCGCCCTCGTAGATAAACACTTTATTTGTACAACACACGAAACATAGAAAATGACAAAAAAGACGAGAAAGCTTATTAACTACGAAATTGTACAAACAGGCGACCTTATCGCTTAAAGCGATTTCTTCCAGGCAACCTTAGGATGGAGAAGGTCTGTTACATTATTGTTATTGTTATTATGGTTTGTTACATTATTACATTATGTTAACTTGAGTCTCATTAAATATATTTATAGCATTTGATTTCATAGAATTAAGATTGAATGAGTCGAAATAAATATATTATAGTGGGTAGGTAATTAAAATGTTAATTTTGTTTGCAGTTTGCAAGTTCACGGTACATGAGCGTTGCGTGCAGCGCGCCCCAGCTTCCTGTATCGCTACTTACTCTAAGTCGAAACGTGCCCCAGCAACTCTTGCGCATCATTGGGTTGAAGGTTAGTCATGCTACATCCTCGACCTCATCATCGCACCACCATCAAAATAAAAAATAAAAACAAAATCAAAATTCTTTATTTAATTGGAATTTTGCAATGCATGACATCAATTTGAAGTATCTTAAAAATTACAACATTAGGAGAGATGAGGTTAAATAAATAAATAAATATTTCAGGACATTCCACACATCGCCATCTAGCCCCAAGCGAAGTAACTAGACTTGTGTTATGGGTGCAAGATAACGGATATACTACTTATATACTTTTTTTTTGTAAATATATAATTATAAAACATAGAAACAACCAGACCACAGACAAATATCTAAGCATAAATACTTGTCTGAGGCGGGAATCGAACCCGCAACCCTTTGTTTGGCAGTCCGGCATGGTGACCATTGTGCCAATGTTTCTTCAATTCATCCCCTAAGGGGGAGGGGGTGAAATAATGGGGAATTCAAGTTTTAAACTAGTGAATAGTTAATTGTTTTGGTTTTTTCAGGAAATTGTCACGGAAAATGCGCAAGATGTCGGAAAAAGATTAAAGGTTATAACGGCATTACTGGTCTACATTGTCGATGGTGCCACGTTACTGTAAGTATAAACATATGGTTACAGGTTCAGTTCTTGCCTTGGAATATTTTTGTTTAATTTGGGACAGCTTTTAGGCATAAATTGAGGTGATAGAGTCGCAGATTTGAAAATAATGTTAAGAAAAAGGTTGACTCTTAATGTTATTATGGTTTTTGATCCCTTAGTCCAGGGGTGGGGGCGATAAAAGCTAATTATAAATTAGATTGGAGGATCTCACGCTTCCCCAATGCATTGGGGAAGCATTGGGGAAGCGTGAGACCCTCCTTGGGGAGTTGAATAGCTAAACAAAAATCAATTTTATTTTATTTTACGTGTATAACTAATAGCAATGTGAAAGTTTGCGTTTTTGTTCATTTGACGTGGTTGACCCCTCTTCACGGTCAAACGGCATAGTATGAAAAAGACGTGAAATATTTTAAATGCCAAAATTCTCACGAGAAAAGTACTTATAGTAAATTTATTAAGTGTATATTTTCAGTTACATAACCGTTGCGTGGGTAGCGCGGGTGGATCGTGCGCGCTCGGTCGTCACGCGGCGCACATAGTGCCCCCTACAGCCATCCGACCGCTCGTCCTCGACCGGCAGAGGTCGCTACCGCATCGACCTTCGCACGATCAGGTACTACCCACTTCCCATATAGAGTACCTACTACCCACTATGCAAAATTACTTAAAAATACGCGCTCGACCGTCACGCGGTGCACATAGTGCTTCCTACTGCCATCCGACCGCTCGTCCTTCACTTCCCATATTGAGTACCTACCCACTATGCAAAATTACTTAAAAATATTGGACAAATATTTATGTAGAGATATTTGTCTCTGGTCTTGGTGTTTGTGTATTTATTTTCATTTTGAATAATCAATTATTTTGGGACTGATATTTTACATTATATTGTCTACGAAGAGACGGACCAAAGGAGACTTCCAGGGGTACATAATATTTAACTCAGATTTTAGATAACGAAAGTTTTTTTTTTTCAGCAATCACTTCCAACATCAATATCGCTACCCATCTCAATAACACAGGAAGAAAGAAAAGAGGACGCCCCACGACAACCCCGCGCTCCACCTATATCCTTCCAAATAACCCCACCCGATGGGACTTGTCCCCTTCTAGTGTTCATTAACCCCAAATCAGGGGGCAGACAGGGGGCACGAGTTTTAAGGAAGTTACAGTACATTTTGAATCCGAGACAAGTTAATGATATTACAAAAGGGGGTCCTATGCAGGGTGAGTATATTATTAAATTATTTACGTGAATATGAATCTAAAAATAAGAGCTAAGTCCAAATAAGTAAAGTTTAAGAAAACTGGCACCTTTGTTAACAACCCCACCTGAGGGGACTTTTTCCCCTTCTAGTGATTTTTAAAATTATCTGAAAAACCCCTTATAGTTTTCTATCTATACTAATATATATTTTTTTAAATAAAAAAAAAAATAATAAACACATACACGTCACAAATAAAAAAAAATACTTATATTATAAAGCTGAAGAGTTTGTTTGTTTGTTTGTTTGAACGCACTAATCTCAGAAACTACTGGTTCGAATTGAAAAATTATTTTTGTGTTGGATAGTCCATTTATCGAGAAAGGCTATAGGCTACTTTTTATCCTGATATTCCCACGGGATCGGGAGTTACGCAGGTGAAACTGCGGAGTGCTGCTAGTACCCCATAAGTTTTGCTTACTTTTCATTGGTAGGCGTGTTTCGAAGGCACACATACTAACTTAGGTTTTAAGAAATTTCAATGTGATTTCACGCATGCATTTTTGGTTTGACTTTTATAACCTCACTTTAAGCTACTTCTCTTTAGTATTCACAAACTACACCTGAAGGAATTTCCCACTTCTATAGTCTTTAAAAGCCCCACCTGAAGGGACTTACCTACTTCTTTGGTCTTTAAAAGCCCCACCTGAAGGGACTACCTACTTCTATAGTCTTTAAAAGCCCCACCTAAGGGACTTACCTACTTCTTTGGTCTTTAAAAGCCCCACCTGAAGGAACTTACCCACTTCTATAGTCTTTAAAAGCCCCACCTGAAGGGACTTACCTACTTCTTTAGTCTTTAAAAGCCCAACCTGAAGGGACTTATCTCCTTCTAGTTTTGAATGACTTCTCCTGATTTCCCCAGTTAAGAGGACTTGCCTCATTCTAGTGTTCAAAAACCCCAAACTGAGGGGACTTATTCCCATTAACACCGAACAAGGAGACATAATTTTTATTTAATATTTTCAGGTCTTCAAATGTTCAAAGATGTGAAAAGCTATAGAGTTATATGTTGCGGTGGTGACGGGACTGTTGGATGGGTGCTTGAGACTATGGGTGTGTATCTTGCATTGTTTCTTCTAAAAATTATTTCTATATCCCTATATCAAATTCTCGCGTCGCGATGTTAGTTACCACCTATTATGTCCACCTAAAAGGCTGAACCGATTTGTATGATTTTTGTGTATATTCGTTAGGTCTGAGAATCGAGCAAATTTGCAAATGGCAATACCTGAAAGCAATTGTTGATAATATTGATAGCCCAATATAGGGACACTGGATGAAGGTCCACATAAAAATGTGATAATTATTTTATTTTATTTTTGTTACTAACATAGTTTGTAAGCTCTTTGTATACTAACACATGGACAAAGTCTGAAAATAAATTATTCTATTCTATTCTAAAACAACGTCTGCCGGAACAGCTAATAATTTTATACTCAGTCTAAACAAGGATAATCGCCGGTTTGGTGTCCACATCATACTTTGCCATTAATCGTTGGGGGTTGTTTCGAATTTCCAAAAGTCGTAGAATAAAAGTTGTTCGCCTAGACGTCTAGAACAATCCCCTTTCGTATTAAAACCCCTTCGCTGCAACAAATTGTATACTACCCTCTTCGCTTAGTCGACCGTGTCCAGAGGAAAGAACTCGTCCATACCGCGCTAAGTGCGTCGGCTTCAAGCCAACGCGTCGGCTTATGCCGACCCGCGCCCCACACTGGGCAGAATTTTGAGCCCGCCTTTCATAGGATTTTTGAAAAATTAATTTGTTTTATTCGTGTGTTTTAAGTATGCAGGATTGTCGGGGACATCAAAACATTCAAAAATAAGTAGTTCTGGTAAAGTTATTTTTTTAAAACACCACAAAATATGACTTTGTTATTTTAATAAAAAAACAACCAGAATCACTTATTTTTGAATGGTTTGATGTCCCCAAAAATCCTGCATACTTAAAACACACGAAAAAACAACCAATTTTTTCAAACTTTTTATGAAAGGCTGGCTCAAAATTCCGCCCAGTGGCCAGAGGCGCGGGTTGGGATATCGACGTCGGCTTGAAGCCGACGCAATAAGCGCGGTTGGGCTCCTGGTTTCATCATGATGTTTCCTTATTTTGTAGTAAGTAAATGTTTTTTTTAATGTGATATATTATTGTGTTTAAGACAAAGTACAAATGGAATCGCAGCCAGCTGTCGGCGTGATACCTTTGGGGACAGGCAACGATTTAGCGAGGTGTCTCCGATGGGGGGGAGGGTAAGTGGCCGGACCATTAAAGTAAAGTTTAGGTACAGATGACCCAGTTGGCACAATGGGCACCATGCCGGCCTCCCAAACACAGGGTTGCGGGTTCGATTCCCGCCTCAGACATGTATTTATGCTATATTATAAGTAGTACCTGGATGACCGAGCTTTGCTCGGTTTTTTTTTACTTAGTCTAACCTTAAAGCAAACACTCATTGACTTCGTGTTACTTAACAACGCCATCTGCTGGAATAACTTTATTGCTCACAAAAAATAGTATTAGTAGTTCGCCAATAGATGTCAGGAAGAGTCAAGTTTTCAGATAAAAAAAAAGTAAGTTTCGATAAAACACGAATAAAATGACATTTTCTAAAAATGATTCCTAGCTAGATCGATTTATCGCCCCCGAAACCCCCTATATACTAAATTTCATGAAAATCGTTGGAGCAGATTCCGAGATTCCAATTATATATATATACAAGAATTGCTCATTTAAAGATATAAGATATATTTAAGAATAGCGAAACAAAAGACAATCGAAATAGAAACAAAAGACGATTAAAGTTAAACTTTTGGTATATTTTTTTTAATTGTTTTAAATTGCATTCTGTCCCTAAGAAATTCAGCAACTGGTTAGGCGATGAGTGACTTTGTCAAGCATGGTGTCCGTCCAGTGAAGAACCCATATTAGGTACCATGTAGGTATGTATGTATAATTCATATATTTAATTATATTTATAGATATGAAGGTGAATCAATCCACAAGATATTGGACAAGATAGCTCGAGCCAGCACCGTCATGATGGATCGATGGTCTATACAAGTTGATAACACTAATGCTGAAGTAAGTTGCTATATATACGGTGTAACAATAGGGGTGGATCATAGGTTGCTGGGGGGTGGGGAACCTATCGATTTAACCCCACTGTATGTTCGGCAATATTTAGTGGTTCAAAAGTTATTTGGACTTTAGTGAAATAGGGGTTGGGGGACCTGAGTACCTATCGATTTAACCCCCCCCTGTATGTTCTGTAATATTTAGAGGTGAAAAGTTATTTGGACTTTAGTGAAATTTTAGTATAAATCAGGTTTTAGCCTGAACTTTGCAATTACAGCTAAACTATCAGGTATGTGATTCTGTCTTTTTAACGTGTAACGTCTTATGAATTGATGTACACCTACAGCACTCACAAAAATATGTGACGTCATGCGTCATGTTATAGAGAAGGTAAACATAGTCAAAGTCAAAATGTTTTATTCCTTTGATGCTTAATACATTTGTACAAAGTCCACACAGAAACGTCTTAAAAACTAAGTTAGGATGTGTGCCTTCAGAACGCGCCCACCAATGAGAAGAAGGCACAAGACACTAATGGGGGTATATCTTTGCTATGAGGTATATCATAGCAACGTATTATCTTTGCTATGGTTACCATCAATGTTTGCTTATGACGTTATTCACGTAAAATTATCGTCCGTAAACCGACTTTACAGACAGCAATTTATTTTAAACAAGTTCAATAGTAGACATTTTGTACCCTCTTACTCCTACACCAATCACATCTGCTGTTCGCAGAACTACCAGTTTATAATTTATGACGACCCAGTTGGCACAATGGTCACCATGCCGGACTGCCAAACACAGGGTTGCGGGTTCTATTCCCGCCTCAGACATGTATTTATGCTTAGATATTTGTCTGTGGTCTGGTTGTTTCTATGTATTATAAGTATATATTTACAAAAGAAAAGTATATAAGTAGTATATCCGTTGTCTAGCACCCATAACACAAGTGTAGTTACTTAGTTTGGAGCTAGATGGCGATGTGGGGAATGTCCTGTTTATCCTACTAATATTATAAATGTGAAAGTTTGTGTGTGTGTGAATGTTTGTTACTCCTTCACGCAAAAACTACTAGACCGATTGCAGTGAAACTCGGCATCTAGATAGCTAGAGACCTGGATTAACATATAGGCTACTATTTATCCCGATACTTCCACGGGATCGGGATTAACGCGGGTGAAACCGCGGGGCGCAGCTAGTAATTTATAATTGTATTATTTCAGTGTGACGCAGTCCACCTGCCAGATGGTCCCCATCCGACCTCAGTTCCATACAACATCATCAACAATTACTTCTCTATCGGAGTTGTAAGTATATGAACATATTTATAGGCTTACGTCGAATATGGTTCTAATTGGATCAAGGAATCACGTCGTCCCATACAAACTTTGCCCCCCTTTTCACCCCCCAAAGTGTAGAATTTCGGAAAATCCTTTCTTATCGGATACCTACGTCATACAAAGAACATACCCTCCAAGTTTCAGGTTTTCACGATCAGCGGTTTAGGCTGTGCGTTGATCCGTCAGTCAGTCTATCAGTCATTCGTTACAAAGAATTTTATATGTATAGATTTGTAGGCTTAGTCGAATATGACTCTAATTGGACCAAGGAATCACGTTGTCACATACATGCTTTGCCCCCTTTTTTCGGGTAGAATTACGGAATATCCTTTCATATCGGATGCCTACGTCATACAAAGAACACACCCTCCAAGTTTCAGGTCTCTACGATCAGCTTTTGAGACTGTGCGTTGACCCGTCATTCAGTCTGGACAAAGAATTTTATATGTATAGAGAAGATAAAAGAATAAGAAACGAAAGGATTTTCCGTAATTTTACTCCTAAGGGGGTGAAAAAGGGGGGTTTGTATGGGACAACGTGATTCCTCGGTCCATTTCTGACCTCTACGCGGACGAAGTCGCGGGCAAAAGCTAGTCATTATTATTTGACAGGACGCGGCGATCTGCGTGAAGTTCCACACGGAACGCGAACGGAACCCGGACAAGTTCAGTTCCCGTATGAAGAACAAACTCTGGTACTTCGAGTTCGCTACCTCCGAGCAGTTCGCTGCCAGCTGCAAGAATCTACATGAGAACATTGATATTGTTGTAAGTACCTTTTGAAAACTTACCGGACTATATTTATGTAAATGTAAGCTTATCAAATCAAGAAATTCCGTAACGAAAATAAAACCTAACACCCCCCACTCCGGCTACCATGTAGTTCGGCCGAGCGTTCGCTTTACGTGTATGTATATGGTACGACTGTATGAAGCTCGCACGATGCAATAGCTTTACCGCGGCAGTCCCCGAGTGCCACACGTTTTTTTATACCCCCGAAACTCCCCGCGATAAATTTCATGAAAATCGTTAGAACCGTTTCCGAGTTAATGATTACACATTATAGTATGCATATTATATAAGTAGACATGAATTGCTCATTTAAAAGTAAAAGGATTTATAGTATTTTTTTTAAATGCTTAAAAACTGGTTGACGCTTAACGGGTCTCCTAACGGATCCCCTTGGCTCAAAGGACCCCCTGTCAAGAATTCTCACGCTTATCGCCCCCCCTGGACTAGGGGAGACGATAAGCACTAATTTAAAATAAAATCGGAAGGTCTACTTAATAAAAATAAAATAAAATTCATAATTTAAAAAAAAATACTCGGAATCGACTCGCAAAGAAGAAAGAAGTGTTCTCCTAGTGATACTAATTCTAAATACCTGGACTTTCATTCCGAAGGTTCGAAAAAACACCAATGGACTTTTCTTACGAAAAAATATATGGGCTGTAATTAACATTGCTGTAAAGGTGAAGAAAAACATTGTAATGGTCTATCAAGGTGACTCCATTAAAATTCCCGTGGCTTAGTTGTCTCCAGATGTATTGTCTAGTTCTTTCCTCTAGACACGGTCGACTAAGCAGAGAGGGTGGTATAGATTTACAGTGGCCTGATTATAGGTGCTAGTGCTGTTTAAGTCATCTAGATTAGAAATAAGTAGAAAACAGTAGCTATAAAAATACTTGTTGAACTCGTAACCTTCTGCATTCCAGGCTTCTGTAACAGCCTACCTGATGTTTTGACTGTTATTATTTTAATTGAATGTTATTTTATCTTCCAGTGTGACGGATCATCCCTCGAGCTGAATAAAGGCCCAGCTCTCCAGGGGGTCGCTCTACTAAATATCCCCTACGCTCACGGGGGGTCTAACTTGTGGGGGGCCAGTGGGGCGCATCGGAGGGGACGCTTCCCCAACGCACAACAAGGTAAATAACACCAAATACGTATGATGTGTTATTCTATATTATTTCAAATGACAGAACATGGTTCACTTTTTTCCAGTGGCTTCTTGATGTTTGAACCATTTAGTCGTCTCCCAATTTATTTGTGTTTACTCTTAAATGTAGATTAGATTAGATTAAATTAGTCATATAGTAGGAAAAGTATCTATTCAGTGTGTAATCGCTTTAAGCGATAAGGTCGCCTGTTTGTACAATTTCGTAGTAAATAAGCTTTCTCACCCTTTTTGTTATTTTCAATGTTTTGTGTGTTGTACAAATAAAGTGTTTGTCTATCGATCTATCTAATTGCTATTATTTTGATACGTACAGTCGGCTGCATAATTGCAGCCCTCGGTAGAGTTCAAAACATTATTATTGGAATGTTTGCATTCTAATAATTTTTGTTTGATTAATTGATGAGCCGTTTTGGAGCTCTACGGTGGGTCTGTAACTATGCAGCCGACCGTACCTCCGCTGCAGCCAAGTTACACTTGACAGTGGCTTACAGCTGAGGGCGACCCATTTGGGGCAGCACATGGCTTCTTAAATATTCTTAAGTTTAGTGTATGTTTTTTTCTTTATTTCTACGTTTTATAAGTTACCTATTTATTTGTGTGTGTTAATTTAAAAGTGGTCGTGTGCCTGCACCAAATAAATATTTTTCTTTCTTTCTACCTATTAACATGGACAGTAAGTGACCTTATACTAAAGGCGCTCTTCCAGTACCGTGTGTAGGTATTCACATTACCTTAGCCCCCGCTCTCAAAGACGTAGCGTGCTGCGTGATAACTGTTATATTTGATCGATATACAAAACATTTTAGCATTATTATCCACAAATATAGTTCCTACAGGTCAAAACCTATCATTTGATTCATTTTTAGAAACAAACTTTAACTATTTTTGAATAAAACCCGATAAACGATCTAAAAATTCTCTGTTTTCTTACATTTTTTTTATCGAACGAAGTTGTTCATATCATGTTTTCAACCACAATAAACAAAAATATGGTTATTAAACTACAATATCCATATATATCCAAATAACAAAAAAAGAGTATTTGATTACTTAGAGTTGCTTAAAACAAAGGTCGATTTTGGTAGCTTTATTAGCACCTGACCTTAAGCATCGCTACTTTAACTGCTATTTAGTACTAGTATTTATTAGTATTATTATTTATTAGTATTACTAGTATTAGTATTTAGTACTACTAGTTTTGTTTTTGTTCCAGATATTGGTGATAAACTCATCGAAGTGATCGGCTTAGAAAACTGCCTCCATATGGGACAAGTGAGAACAGGTACGTCATTCTATAAACAAACTTAAAAATTTAGTTTATTGTGTCCAGGATATTATTATTACAAAAAAAAGATGGCATGAAAATGGAATCCTTATTTTTAAATAGCCGTAATTTACCCTAACATTTTTTTAACCTATTTAATTTTAAGTCCGCTGCGTTGCTTTTATAAAATCAGCTGAATACTATCACGGAGAGGTTAATGACCTCAATTTTTTACTCTGAATAGTACCCTGAATTGCATTTCTTAAGTTTTTTGACTATTCTTAGCCTAAAGAATCTTCAATGAAAGAAAATTGTATGATTTTCGAATAAACAGCCTCAAAACTGTAATTTTTTTTCGATCTTCCAAAAGTCGTAGAACAAAAAGAAATGGCGTGTGTTATTTATCAGTAATATTATAAAATATCATTCCCAGGTCTCCGCGCATCAGGTCGTCGACTAGCACAATGCAGTTCCATAACAATAACAACGAAGCGGACATTCCCCATGCAGATCGATGGGGAACCCTGGATGCAACCTCCTTGCAAGGTAAATACATCTTCCATTTTAAAATCCAGTAGAAATATTGAGAGGAATATTTGCTGCAGAGCGCTTTTGTTTCAGCCGCAGTTATTCGTTGATAAAAATTCAGTTTTTACTTGTTGGATTTTGATGTTAAGTATACAGTGCCCGTTGGCTCCCCTAATGGATGCTCCCACTTATGAAAGTCCCTCTGTCGGTCGTCGAGAACTTTTTCACGTCCGTCGGGTCCCCTGGACTGGGGAAAACAACGAACGTTAATTTAAAATTAGATTCGAGCGCGTCGCGGATTAACTATGCTCCCCCAGGGGATTCGTCGAGAGTTGAAAATTAATAATTTTTCACACTCATGATTCCAAGGAAAAAATACCAAAAGACGATCGAAAAAAAAAACAATAGACGATCGAAATTAGAGCCCCAGAAAATAGAGCTATCTAATCCAGATTTTAATCGATTTAGTAGTTTTTAAATGCATAGGTACCTATCAAAGTGGAAAAACATTTAAAAAGTATATGTCACGGTAATATTTTGTGACGTCATGCGTCATGATGATATGGCCATACGCGTCATGGTAACTTAGGAAACAGAGTATTTATTAATATAATATCGCTCATCTGGGCTTATGTTATGGTGTGACGAGTGACAGATAAAAGACTTCTATAAAAGGAAAAAAAAGAAAAAAATATATAAATGAATAACAAAAAAATCTCAATTTTTCATCGTTTTGCTATGACGTTATTACGTAAAATTATCGTCCATAAACCGACTTTACAGACAACTATTTATTTTTTCTTTACCATAAGTACAGATAGATAATGGTAGCAAAGTTTTTTTTAAAAAATGTTTTTTTTTAAATTTCATAACATTTTTTTTCTCCAGGTAACAATAACTCACAAAAACCAAGTACCGATGCTTATGGGCCCGGAACCGGAAAAAGGTAGAGGTTTTTTCAAAATATTCATGCATTGCTAATCATATTACAGAATGATTGACATTGATTAAATATGATTGACTGATCTACCAGTCTGATTGGTCGATCTACTATCTTGATTGTATTTTGTTTGTTTTGGATAATCAATTTACGTAACTGAGGGTAGTTTAAAAAGCACATTTTCAACAAGCTCATCACTACAGCCTTCTAACGACTACGGCTGATGTAACTCACCAGAAACGCCTTCAAAATAATTACCCAAAACGCACCTTTTCTAATGAAAAGTATTTTTGTGATTAAAAAATAATATATACCGCCTAATTGAATGATAGATATCAATGATTGGCCTATCTATCAACCTATTTGAACTATAGGCTTCTGATTTATGTTGGAATTTAACAGGTTGAATCTGTTATGTATGTGATTGAAAGTTGATTGGACAATCTACTATTGACTAAGCAAGCTAACGATTCTAATTGGTTAGTGAACAACAGTGTTCTAAATTCATGTGAAGTAAAAATGATTGGTCAATCTACCAACCTGAAGGCAAATTCATGTGAAGTAAAAATGATTGGTCAATCTACCAACCTGAAGGCAAATTCATGTGAAGTAAAAATGATTGGTCAATCTACCAACCTGAAGGCAAATTCTTGTAAATAACTTTGTTCAAACTATATTGTAATATCATTCCGATTACAAAAAATACCGTCAAAGTAGCTTAAAAATACCCTCAAAGTCGGCTTTTGGTATTCTCAAGAATATTTTTTGTAATCGAAATGTTATGCGAAGTAATTTAAACAATTTTATTTATGACAATTTAATTTTTGGGTAAAGTCCGTGAGTAGCTATAACGACTTACATGGTTTTCGTTACACTCTGTATAAAAATTGTATAATTTATAAATAATGTTCTGTATGTTGAATGTTAAATGATCATTATACCATAATATAATAATTTATTGGTACATATATAGAAAATATATTTACAATTTAGTCTTCGATGTTAAATGTATTAAAAATTAAGTGTTTTCTTAGTTTTTATTTTTGTTAAAAATGCTAATTTTTAAAAAAAGAAATTTTAAGCGGTTCGTTTGAAAAGGTTATTTTTAAAAGTGTATGAATATAAATAATTAGTATTAATTTCTTAAAATGTTTTAAAATTTTTAGGGAAAATATATATCGAACCTCCGCTCAAATAGTGTCATAACTCAAAAAAGAAAACTGTCGAGAAAAAGCTGTCTAAATTAATAGTCTAACTGTTTTTCCGGTTTTCTACTCTTAATTTGAAAACTAATAGAATTAGCGATATGAACATTTCAGTAAATTTGAATGTTTTTTAAGCTTTATGAAAAAGTGTATTAGCTTTCCTGAAAATATGAAATAAATAAATAAATATTTCAAGACATTCCACATATCGCCATCTAACCCCAAGCTAAGTAACTAGACTTGTGTTATGGGTGCTAGACAACTCATATACTACTTATATACTTTTCTTTTGTAAATATATACTTATAATACATAGAAACAACCAGACCACAGACAAATATCTAAGCATAAATAATTGCCTGAGGCGGGAATCGAACCTACAACCCTATGTTTGGCAGTCCGGCATGGTGACCATTGTGCCAACTGGGTCGTCAATAATATTGTTTTTGAGTTATATGACACTATTTGAGCGAAGGTGCGATATAAAAAAACCGGCCAAGTGCGAGTCGGACTCGAGCATGAAGGGTTCCGTACCAATATAAACTGTTTTTAGTATTTGCTGTTATAGCGGCAACAGAAATACATTATCTGCGAAAATTTCAACTGTCTAGCTATCACGGCTCATGAGATACAGCCTGGTGACAGACAGACAGACAGTGGAGTCTTAGTAATAAGGTCCCTTTTTTACCCTTTCGTTACAGTTTACGTATTTTTATTTACGTAGCAAATTCCACATTAACTATACAATGTGTTTCAGCTAAGGGTGTCTAATATAAAAGGGGGTTGTTTTAGATGTGTAGGCGAACAACTTTTGTTCTCCGACTTTTGGAAATTCAAGCACTTTTTTTTTAAATATTAAGGTTATGTGACATAGGTAAAATCCAATTTGTATTTGGATATGGTTCGTCGAAATTCGTCATTTTATATCCCCTTATATTTCGCAATACACGCATTTATTCCGCAGCTTTGCTTGCCAATTACCTGACGTCCATATTTATTATATTTATATACATATTTATATAAATTATTATATAATTATACATAACATTATAGTTAGCCTTAATTATAGTTGTTAGATTATAGGAATTGATGGTAGATTAATGAGAAATTTTCTTAATAAAAACTGGTTATTAATTAAAAAAATAGTAACGTAAAATAAGGTCCTAGAAATCCAATCAAATGGACTATACTGAATTGTCAATTTAGTCCATTATTTTAGTAAATTTTATCACATATTTTCGGCGAATTCAGACTTAGGCTTGGAGTGGACTAGAATTGAGGTAATTTTTATTCTTATATTTTGTTAAAAACTACTCGACCGATTTTGATAAAATTTGGAATGAAGATACAATGAATCTTTAGAAAGAATATGGGCTTATTGTTAAATGGATATTTCCATGGGATCGGAACTTATAAAGCTTTTAAGTTTCAGTCTGTTCGTCAGCTTATTTTAGAACTTAAATCTTTTATCGTATTTTGAAAATAGGGTCCAAAATATTGGGAAATATCTAATTTTTATCAGCTTATTTGCTAAACAATTTTGAAAACATTTTTGGACGAAAAATACATGAAAATATCAAAATTGTGCCAATAAAAAAACTAATACGTCCCGCATTTTCCTAGCACACGTATGTAATATTTCTATAGAATTTTTATGTCCATTTTTTAAAAGAAAATGTATATTTAATATAGTATAAATAATATAGTATAAAAAATTTTAATTAAATATAGTTATTATACAGGGTGTGCGTGAAAATTATACAGCTGAAAAGCAGACGGTGCGTTTGAAAAAAATATATTATTAAAACAAATACGTATACGCGATGAATAGAGAATCTCCCCGGTTATGAAGCCGGTCAAAAATAAAATACGAAAAAGTGAAGTGGTAATCATGCACATCCTGTATAAAAAAAATACACTTATTAATTTGCATTTTAATAGGGTCTTCTAATTTAAAAAATAGATAAATAGCATCCTGGTCCTTAAACTGAAACCTTTAATAATTTTGTTTTGCATTCCGTCCAAAAAAATCATTTATTGTAAAAAAAAGTCGATACGTTTTTTTTTTAAGTTAAAAATAAGTAAAGAGTACTTAACTAGGTGTAATATAAAATTAATATTGTGTGTGTGCTTGTATGTAAAATGTCTATTTATATTTTTATGTATATGTATGTTTATACATAAATATTAAAGCCTTTAAACACAGTGTAAAATAAAAACCCTGTTACCTACTTGTAGGGACTATTTTTATTATTATTAACCATTTTTGAAATAAATTAAATAAATAAATAAATCAAATTAAATCAATCATAAAATGTTATAGTCACATTTTGAAAATTCCCGAAACTTTGAGTAAATTAGGGTAAATATTTTGTATTCTTTTTTTGTAAGATCCTATGACACCTACATAGAAGGTTTACAGGGTTTTCCTCACACACTGTATAATCACTCGATAGGTTTTTTACTTTGAGATTTTTGTTTTTGAAAATTAGGATTTTTTTAAAATATTGGGTAGGATCAGTTTCCCAGGTAAACTGATCCTAGGTTCAGTTTTCTCATGTACAACGACATGTCGTAGGTGCATTTTTTTAATTCGATAAAATTGTGCTATGTGTAATTATGTGAGGCAATGTTATTAAAATTAAATTATTGTTATTGTAGTTTTTAATTTAAGCTCGATTTTGTATTTATCTCATTAGAAAAACGTATTTATTAGAGAAACAGCGTCACCTCGCGGTTTCACCCGTGTAACTCCCGATCCCGTGTGAATATCGGGATAAAAGTAGCCTATGACACTCCTAATAAATCAATGCATCCTCACACTAAGTTTCATCAAAATCGGTTCAGTAGTTTTGGAACAATGTAAATAAACAATCAAGTTTTTCCTCCTTATATTATTTAGATAGTACGTACTTACCAAGTCCCGGCGTACCGTGTTAAAATACGCATACCTTAACTGACCCCATGGGATAAGTTACAGAAGTAGGATAAGTCGACTATTATTATTATTTATTATTTTATTAGAAGGTCATTTTATAATTTCATTACATTGGTTTTACTAAAAAGATGCCAGGAAACCTAAATGGGTCTAAATGGGACTCAAAGAACCCACTAAACACCCTGTTTAACTTAAACCGTTTAAGTTTACCATGTACCGATTTAAAATACGCATACGTCTACTGACCTCATGAGACAAGTTACAAAAGTAGGATGAGTCGACTCAAAGAACCCACCAATCACCCTGGTTAACTTAAACTGTTTAAGCTTACCACGTACCGATGTAAATGCATACGTCAACTGACCCCTTGGGATAAGTTACAAAAGTAACCTTACTTTTGTTACTTATCGTATTGGGTAGGTTCTTTGACTTTGAGAGAACCACACAACCTTTTTAACTTAAACCGCGAATTGCGAAATACGCATACGTCAACTGATCCCATGGGATAAGTTACAAAAGTGGGGTGAGTTGACCAAATCACCCCAAACACCCGGTATACCTTTTTTTTAGTGAGATAAAACCTATTTCTAAATGTTATTAACAACTTGTTATTAAAAATCTAAGAAATATCGAATGGATGTGTATTATAAGGCTTATTGCATAAAACTATCAGCGCCCTTCGGTTTCACCCGTGTTACTCCCGATCCCGTGGGAATATCGGGATAAAAAGTAGCCTATGTTATTCCTAATGAATCAATGTATCCTCATACTAAGTTTCATCAAAATCGGTCCAGTAATTTTAGAACTATTCGTTACAAACAAAAAATATTTCCGGTTTAAAATATTAGTGTGGACTAGGTGTGTCTTTCGGTTTCACCTGCATAAAAAGTAGTAAGCATTCTTCACATGGAAATCTGTCAAGCCGTGACGAAGTAACGGACAAACTTTCGCGTTTATTGTATTAGTATAGTTTTTTTATGTGAATTATTCAAAAATATGTTTATAAAAAAATTATGTTAATCGTTATTATTTGTTAATAATTTTTAAGGTTATTTTTACTTCTGTTTTAATCCTCAAAGTAATTCTGCGACCGTACTACGTATGAAAGCAATCGCTTAAAACATAAAATTGATTTCAATTGGGCTGTTTAAAAAAACATGTAATTCCAGATGCCTAGATAAAGCAGACTATTCATCGCGCTGTAGTGCCTGGGACTTAGAGTAGGCTTGCAAGCTTAGTCGACCGTGTCTAGAGGAAAGAACTTGTCAATACTTCTGGAGCCAACTAAGCCGCGGGTTTCATCACGATGTTTTCCTTCACCGTAAGAGCAATGTCAATTAGCGCACATAAATTTTTCGTAAGAAAAATCTATTGGTGCACGACCGGCCGGGATACGAACCCACAACCTTTGGTATGAAAGTCGAGGTATCTACCACAACACAGAAAACATTAAAATAATCCTTTCCCTAAATAAAATAAAATAATACATTTATTTGTTATAAATTGTAGAAAAACGGAGAATTTCTATATTCTTTTTTGAACGATGTTCCTTATGGCGCGTTGCGAAAGGGTGCTAGACGGAAAAAAAATTGGTTGCCTGTAAAGTCGGTATACGGGCGAAAGTTTTACGTGACAACGACTTTGAGTGGTAAAATATAGACATGAACCGGTGTGTATGCCTATCTCTCTCACTCTCTCTCTCTCGCTCTGTCTCTCTCGCTCTTAGGCGGGCTAACTGTGCTCGAGTGGAAGGGACGCGTGCCTTTCACTTTTTATGTCTGTCTCTCTCGCTCTTAGGCGGGCTAACCATGCCCGAGTGGAAGGGACGCGTGCCTCTCACTTGCTCTCATTGTGAGCGCATAACGTGAGGGGAGCGTAACGCAGTTTCTTGAAGTGTCACCCGGCAAACCAATTTATAAGACGTTGTCACGTCAAAAATTATAACAAAAGTTGTAACGACACTTTTTGATTTTATTACAATTCCTTCACTAATTAATCGAAAAGAACTTCGTTCCATCCGGATGTCCCTTGACACCTCTCAAGTTTTTTGCTATTGGTGTTAATGCTCAAGTATTGCATTGCCATCATTATTAAGAGGAAAGGGTACCGGCGCTCTCTCCATACAAACGTAGTCGACTGTTTCCTTCCTGGATAATGACTCTAGAGCAAATATTTATGTTGCATAAAACTTATAACTGCCATGACCATGCCCCTGTGTTGTGTTTTTTAAATCTTAATTTCTATGATAATTAGAAAATGAAAAAAAAAACCAAAAGATAAACTAGGCTCTCACACTTAATAATATCAGGTTCAGGTTCAGGTTAGGGGCTCCGATTTTCCGCACTCAGGCATAGGTCTGCCCACTTAATAATATAAATACCTCCCATATTATATGTGTGTGTCTGTCTGTCTGTCTGTCGAAAGGAACTTTAATCCAAACGCGTGTCCCGCGACACGTTTTGAATTTTTGACGTTATAACGTCTAATAAATTAGTGGATCGCGTGCATTCACAAAAAAGTGTCACGGTAACATTGTGTGACGTCATGCGTCATGGTAATAACGACCAGACGCGTCATGGTAACTTAGGAAACAGACTATTTAATAATAATATTGCTATTCTAGGCTTGTTTTATGGTGACGAGTGATGAATAGAAGACTTAAAGGAAAAAAAATACATCGTTTTCTTATGACGTTATCACGTAAAATTATCTTCCGTAAACCAACTTTACAGACCACCATTTTTTTCTGTGTTTATTATTTGCGATTACATTCATACGCAGTACAGCCGTTGATTTAAAATGCTATTGTTACTTAAGTTAATAAGTTGTATTGTTATTATTAATTAAGTTAATTTATTATTTATTGTAATTATTAAGCGGAATTGCGGTTAAACAAATTAAAAATCTGTGCCAGCTTTAATAGTGTAAGATAAATTATTATTGAAATATTGTAACGAATATTATATGTGTATTTAAAAAATGTATTATTATTTACCCGACGTTTAAAAAGGGGGGTGTTATCCTATCCTACTATCCCATTTGTTGCGCCCCTCGGTCTCACCCGCGTAACAATTTATTTATTACTCATACTCCGAAAGTAGGTCTAAAGATGCCTGAAGAGCGTGTAGAAAGAAAAACTTTCAGCCCTAGGAAAAATCGCTTTCACTGACACCTGTCATGTCAAATTATGGCTTCGCGCGGCTTGTGCAATGTGCTTGTAGCCAGTATCAGTATCATTACGCATTAGGAACTTCAAAAACCTAACCTCCTTGCTTTAGATAACACCAAAGAATAACGATTACGGCTTCACACGGCTCATGCATACTGCCAGAGGTAGTATGGAGTATGGAGTCTCTCATTCATTCTCGTTTTTATGAAGAATTATATGTATTATTAGTAAAGCACAGTGTTTACCTCGGGTAAAAGACTCATTAAGTCCTTCGAACTATTAGCGAAACTCCGTCTCGGGACTCAATGAGTGACTTTCACACCTAGGGTAACAATGTTCTATTTATATGCAAAATTTATGCGTTTTTGTTAAGGTGAAAGAGTACCGGCGCTCTCTCCATACAAACGTAGTCTACTGTTTCCTCCCTGGATAATGACACTAGAGCAAATATTTTTGTGCCATTAAACCTATAACTGCCATATCTACACCCTATGTTTTTTCTTTTTCATTTTCTAATCATCTTAGAAATTAAGATTTAAAAAGAAAAAAACAACAAAACATAGGGGTATGGTCATGGCAGTTATAAGTTTTATGCAACAAAAATATTTGCTCTAGTCTCAATATCCAGGGAGAAAACAGTCGAAGTTTGTATGGAGAGAGCGCCGGTACCCTTTCCTCTTAAGACTTGTAAATTTTATTTTATTTAGGTACCTAGTATGTAAGTGCTTAGATGGGATTTTTTTTATTTTCAATAGTAATATATATTATATTTTGAATTTATAAAAATACTAGCTGCGCCCCGCGGTTTCACTCGCGTAAGTCCCGATCCCGTGGGAATATCGGTATAAAATGTGTTAATCCAGGTCTCCAGCTATCTACATACCGAGTATCATCTCAATCGGTTCAGTAGTTTTAGCGTGAAGGAGTAACAAACATACACACACACACACATACATCACTTTTATAATATTAGTAGGATAAATTAAAAAATTAAATGAATGACAATTATGCTTCTTCTGACAATAATAAATACAACAAAAAAAAAAGAATTAGCGAAATCGGTTCTGCTGTCCTTGAGATTTGTGCTTATATAGCAACACATTGCGATTCTCTTTTTATCGACTTCGTCCGCGTATAAGTCGAAAGTCGACCGAGGAATCACGTTGTTCCATACAAACTTTGCTCCCCCCTTTTTCACCCCCTTAGGAGTACAATTTCGGAAAATCCTTTATAATCGGATGCTTAAGTCATACAAAGAACACACCCTCCAAGTTTCAGGTCTCTACGATCAGCGGTTTAGGCTGTACGTTGATCCGTCAGTCAGTCAGTCAGTAGTTCAAGACAAAGCATTTTATATGTATAGAAGATGTATTTTTGTGTGTATGTGTTTGTTTGACACACTAGACCGATTGCTATGAAACTTGGTGTGTAGATAGCTAAGGACCTGTAGGACGTTTTTATCCCAATATTCCTACAGGATTCGAAGTTACGCGGGTGGACTCGCGGGGCGCATCTAATCTTACTTTTTACTAATATTATAAATGTGAAAGTTTGTGTGCGCGTGTGTGTGTGTGTGTGTGTTTGTTACTCCTTCACGCTAAAACAACTGGACCGATTGGGATAAAACTCGGTATCTAGATAGCTGGAGACCTAGATTAACACATAGGCTACTTTTTATCCCGATACTCCCACGGGATCGGGACTTATGCGGGTGAAACCGCGGAGCGCAGCTAGTAATATTATAAAGATGAAAGCTTTTTTTATTTGTAACGACTAGACTCCGAAACTACTGGACCGATTTTGATGAAACTTGGTGTGAGGGACATCCATTTATTGGGAATAATTATAGGCTTCTTTTTATTCCGATATTCTCAAGGGATCAAACACAGGGTTGCGGGTTCGATTCCCGCCTCAGAAAAGTATTTATGCTTAGATATTTGTCTATATATGGTCTGGTTGTTTCTATGTATTTTAAGTATATATTTACAAAAGAAAAGTGTATAAATAGTATATCCGTTGTCTAGCACCCATAACACAAGTCTTAGTTACTTAGCTTGGGGCTAGATGGCGATGTGTGGAATGTCCTGCAATATTTATTTATTTAATTATATATATGTCTGTGTTCTTAGTTTGTTTTGGGATAAGTACCAACTCGTAGGATCAATCTACCATAGACCCTGTCAGTCTACTACTTACTACCTACATTCTAGTGATTTATTATTAAAATGATTTACATCAAGTTTGTATTGCATTGTCGGTAAATATGTACCTTAGAGTATACATTCTTAAGAGAAGTCATAGAGGGCTCATGTCACTTCATCGTCTAACCATTGAAAATATAATAAAACAAAACATAATCAAAGTCGGTGGATGGAGGCGGCTCAGGACCGCTGTTTGTGGCGTCGTTTGGGGGAGGCTTATGTCCAGCAGTGGACGTTTATGGGCTAATATGATGATGATGATGAGAATAGAATAAACAAAACATTAGAACACAGATATGTATAAAAATAAGAAACAATAAGAATAAGATAAAAAGACAGGAAATTAAAAGAATACAAGGTACAAAAAAGTTAAAGATAGCACGACAGAAAATTCAGAGAATACAGTAGAAAGAAAAACAAAAAATTATTTCAACAAAAATATGGTCTAAGAAGTCGTGTGCCTCTAAAAAGACTCTGCCCCAGCAAAAAAATAGCTGCAACAACACAAAGTAAAAAAAAACACGATTACGTAAATTAAATTTTACGTCATCATTATCATTTTTTTTTCTATAAATTAATGTCAAGTATTTTTTTTTATACAAGTATATATTTTGCATCTAATTATGACCCGATTTTTCATAAATCGGGCCTAAAGTGTTTCAAAACAGTCAAAGTCGTCATAGTCCGTCAAGTCAGGGGCTATAGTAAAGCGGTGGCAAGTTTAACATAACCTTAATAGGAGATTTGGAGGCAACGAGAAAACTTCATGTTTGACACTGATTTTTCCTTTCACTACACTTGTGCACTTTCACAGAACTAAATTGAATAACATTCCACCAGAATTATACAATTCAACTCGGGTTACAACTAAGTTTCATAAAAATAAAACTGCAGCACGACATGACGTTTAGTTTATTTTGTATTAAAAATCGCATGATTCTATGGTAGTTTTCCACAGAATTCAATTTCCTCACTCAGAATTTTCATACAAAACTCATACTCAGTTTCAAGACTCAAGTAGATCTATTGTTAACTCGTTCCCGCCAAACTCATCTTTATCATTTACAAATTCTTCAACGAATCCTTTCTCTAAGTTCTCTACCAACTCCGTCATTGTATTGTAATGTTGGCATACCAAATGCCTATCAGTCGACTGTCGACTGGGCGTCTATTGAGGCTAAAATTAGATGGAACTGAATACCGATTGGAACCCACGCTTGTTGACAACTTCACACATCAATTTAAGCATACTCTAAATAAGTTTTGTTAGGAACGGCAAGTTAAATTGATACTTACCATACCACGGCAAGGGTAGAGAAAGAGTTGCACTAATGCACGGAACCCTCAGCACGCGAGTACGACTCGCACTTGACCGGTTTTTTTTTAATGTAGGCGTAACAAATCAAATTCTGATATTATAACCTTTTTATCTGCTCAAGTGTTTTTATCAAAATCATAGAATTAATTATTTATTCACTAGTTAACTATGTCCTATGACTTTACCCAAGGAAAACGTAGCCTTTACACACTATGCGTACTACATACAAATTGACAAGTTTTTTTTCTATTAATTATGGCTTCGCACGGCTTGTGCATTTAGACAGTGTCAAGTTATATTTTACATCAAATTATGCCCGATTTTTCATAAATCAGGCCTAAAGTGTTTCAAAACAGTCAAAGTCGTCATAGTCCGTCAAGTCAGGGGCTATAGTAAAGCGGTGGCAAGTTTACCATAACCTTAATGGGAGATTTGGAGGCAACGAGAAAACTTCATGTTTGACACTGATTTTTACTTTCACTACACTTGTGCACTTTCACAGAACTAAATTGAATAACATTCCACCAGAATTATACAATTCAACTCGGGTTACAACTAAGTTTCGTGAAAATAACGAGCTGCACGACATGTTGTTAACTCGTTCCCGCCAAAACTCAAAAGGCATATTATGAGATTCATGACTTTTTAAATGATAAAGAGAAATAGATTTATTTTACTAGCTGCGCCCCGCGTAAGTCCCGAACACAGCGCCATCTATTGGGTGTATTTGCAACCTAGATATCAAACAATATTGAAGAATTTTATCGATGAATCAACGTACACCGCCATCTATGAGAACTTCATAAAACTAAACAGTAAATAAACACTTGCTTAAGAAACCATTAATTGATACATTTTATTCGTTTACATTCACGACATAAGCGAATAATTGAGATGATAACTATCCTATCCAGTAAGTTAGACCAAAATACGGGTACATGTGAACATTTGATTGAAATCGGTTCAGTAGTTTTGGAGTTTATTGGCAACACACATCGTGACACAAGATTTTTATATATACAGATTTATCTGTACATATTTTCATAATATTTAATTATTTTTAAAACTTACATTATTATTTTTTAAAATCTGCGTCGCAGGCGTGAGGTTGTCAATTTGTTCGTTAAGATTTCAGTTTGCACAGAGTACTATAATTATGGCCTAGTAACAATAATAATTTAGTTAAAGCACAGTCTGTCAACAAAAGTGCAGACCCACTGTAGGGTTCTAAAAATTTAACTAGTTCACCTTTCAAGCAAAAAAAAACTAAATTGAAATCGGTTCATCCGTTCGGGAGCTACGATGCCACAGACAGACACACACACACAGAGAGAGAGAGTTTTGCATCGGGGATTAAAAAGAAATTTAAGTATCATGATTTTTGCTCATATTTTTTTGTATGAAACGGGATTTCGACGTTTATTTTGAGCAAGCAAAAATTGTGAAAAAAATTGCATACTATTCAATTCAATTCATTTATTACAGATACTTAATAAAATCCATAAAATAAAAATTAATAATCAAAAATACTAAAAATAAACAAATTCCAATTCACAATTAAGAAAGAAAGAAAGAAAAGAAAGAAAAAGATTTATTTGGTACAAGCACACGACAACTTTAAAATTAAACACACACAAAGAAAAAGGTAACAAATTATACAACGAGTAAAGAAACATACATTAAACCTAAGAATATTTAAGAAGCCATGTATATATAAAATACTAAGCTATGCTATATATAAAATACTATGATACTTCGTTGTACCTTAATGGGACGTGACTTTAGTTGCTCCATTTCAAATAATACTTTCAAATATTTATAATATTGACCTTTGTGAGCGTGATCACATGAAAAAAAATCCCCATGAGTTTCTTGTGCCTTCTTCTCATTGGTGGGCGCGTTCCGAAGACAACCTAACCTATCTTAATTTTTAAGACGTTTTAATTTTATTTTATGCAAATTGTAATTCCAAATGAATACAGACTTTTGATTATGATTTTTAACTTAATTAAAGCTGGATTTTAAGATTCTGCTCCAATTGAAAACATTGAAAAGTAATAAATAAATATTGCAGGACATTCCACACATCGCCATCCAAGCTAAGTAACTACACTTGTGTTATGGGTGCTAGACAACTCATATACTACATAAATACTTTTCATTTGTAAATATATACTTATATTACATAAAAACAACCAGACCACAGACAAATATCTAAGCATAAAAACTTGTCTGAGGCAGGAATCGAACCCGCAACCCTGTGTTTGGCAGTCCGGCATGGTGACTATTGTGCCAAGATAGATAGATAGATAGATAAACTCTTTATTGTACCACATTAAACCTTAATTCTAACAAAAACAATATTAAACCTAACAATATGGCACAATGGGCGGCCTTATCGCTAAAAGCGATCTCTTCCAGGCAACCTTTGGATGGACAAGAATTAAAGAAGGGGATGGGTGGGTTGCCAACTGGGTCGTCAGTAATTTTGGAGCTCTACAGTGGGGTTGTACTTTTGATCCCTGATTGTACCTAGTTAGTTCATTTAGGTAGTTATTATTTATTATCTTACTAATAATAATAAATCTTTTTGAGAAATAAAGTTCTTTAACCATAAACCAATCATTTTATCTAGAATAATGGGCGTTTTGGACCACAGACTCCGATCGTCCGATGATTAATCGCCTATATGTTCATCCTCTAGCTATCTACATACCGAGTTTCATATCAATCGGTTCAGTAGTTTTTGCGTGAAGGAGTAACAAACGTACAACACACAAACTTTCACATATATAATACTAGCTGCGCCCCGCGGTTTCACCCGCGTAAGTCCCGATCCCGTGGGAATATCGGGATAAAACGTAGCCTATGTGTTAATCCAGGCCTTTAGAAGAAAGAAGAAGAAGAAAACTGATTTATTCAACAACCCTAAAAAATAATAACAATCTATATAATTACATTACTAAGTACATTATTAAAATTAAAACTAAATATTTAAAATAATAAACAGCTAATTAAACTATAAACTTTAACTTAAGGTTGTTGAACGAGATGCAACTCAGCTTTATGCTGTCCTTGCAGCACAAGGACAGCGCTGGTATTCTGTTGCACCTCTTTCCTTGATTTTACAAAAAATACGTATGTACAACAATCTATTGCAGTCGCCTCAGCCAAAGTAGGTAGGTATGCAACAAAAAGATCTATGATTAATATAATAATATAAATTCTTTAGCTATCTACTTACCGAATTTCATTGCAATCGGTTCATTCGTTTTAGCGTGAAGGAGTAACAAACATACACGTTACATTTATGACGCACACACAAACTTTCACATTTATAATATTAGTAGGATACTAGAATTAGTAGGATAGGATAGTAGAAGAATTATTATTTTTAAAAGTCGTTGGTCTGCGTTTGGTCCTAAAACTAAATTGAGTAATAAACAAGGAACAGGGCCCCATCAATCTCAGTGACCTAGGACTTAGGACCAACCATTAATCCTAAGTAACTCAGATCAATTTAGATCATTTAGGGTCTAGATCGCGCCAATCTCCAAAGGCCGCCTATAAATTTTTTAACGTAATAAATTGATAAAACTGATATAAATTCACCTGCATTCACAAAAAGTGTCATGTTCCGGCGACGTCATGACGTTTGTTTAATCTAACCTAACCTACCTAACCTAATTATATCGCTCATCTGGGCTTGTATTTATTTCTTTTATTTTCTTTTTTTCTTTAAATAAGTCTTCTATTGAAGACTTATTTAAAGAAAAAAAGAAAATGTTTTGGATTGGTAATTTTATGGTTGAGTAGCAAGAAAGTTAGTTCTTTTTGGCAACTGGTTGTAAAATCGGAAGGTTTTATGATAACAATTATGGCAAAAAAATATATATATATCTTTGACAACTGGTTGAGTAGCAAGAATGTTAGTTCTTCTTTGGCAACTGGTTGTGAATCTCAGTTGACAATGTGGCCGGTGGGAAAAAAAAAAAATAATAACGGAAAAACTTTTTTTGACGTTATCACGTAAAATTATCGTCCGTAAACAGACTTTACAGACAACCATTTTTTTTTAATTAATTATACACTTGCTACAAGCCACGGTTTCGCGGGGTACTATGAGTACTATGTTTCTTTTTCAAGTTTTTTGCAGAATCAACAGATTCGATTCCAGGTTAGGGTACTTGTACTTGTATACAGGCTGTTTTCCGCCATTGGACCCTTTTTAATTGGGTCCTTTTTGCGTGAGGATGGAGTAGGCTTGCCCAGCACCTACTACCCTCTCAGCTTAGTCGACCATGTCAATACTTCTGCAGCCAACTAAGCCGCGGGTTTCATCACGATGTTTTCCTTCACCGTAAGAGCAATGTCAATTTGCGCACATAAATTTTTCTTAAGAAAAATACATTGGTGCACGGCCGGCCGGGTTTCAAACCCACGACCTTCAGAATGAAAGTCGAGGTATCTACCACTAAGCCAACACCGCTCTCAGCAACACTATCGATTGGTATAAAAATATTGGATAATATTTTTTTTGCAAAGTCAACAGGTTCGATTCCTGGTTAGGGTGATGAATTTTTCGAAAATCTAATGATGCAGATTCAGTTTTTGTCAAAATCGAACACGCAACTCCGTTCAACATTTTTCGCTATCTCTTATAGTTAAGGGTATAGCCCTGAAGGAACACGTGAAAAATTCTTCCTCAATATCTATTTGAGGCGTAAATTGACGACCCAGTTTGCATAATGGTTACCATGCCAGACTGCCAAACACAGGGTTGCGAGTTCGATTCCCGCCTCAGACAAATAATTATGCTTAGATATTTGTCTGTGGTCTGGTTGTTTCTATGTATTATAAGTATACTAGCTATTGCCCGCGACTTCGTCCGCGTAGAAATAGTAGATTTTGCGACTATAATTTGAGATTTAAACTATCCTATCTCTCAAGTTGGATCGAACTGCACATGGTGTGCGAATTTTATTATAATCGGTTAAGTGGTTTAGGAGTCCATTGAGGACAAACATTGTGACACGAGATTTATATATATTAAGATATTTACAAAAGAAAAGTATTTATGTAGTATATCCGTTGTCTAGCACCCATAACACAAGTCTAGTTACTTAACTTGGGGCTAGATGGCGATGTGCGGAATGTCCTGTAATATAAAAAAAAAAAAAATTGCCGCTACCGTCTAAATCGCAGGCAGTTATACCCACCACGCCACAGAATCCGTAGAAGTAGGTCATCTAAAAACTATAGTAAAAGCTTTCTAGATCGCAATACATAGCAAAACAATAAGTTATTTTCCGATAACGAATTGCTAAACCACGCCTAACTAATGTACTGGGAGTTCATGACCGACTAGGCTACTTCATTGTTATACTAAATTACCAACGAATTCTATTAAGGTGAAAGGGTACCTACCGAGCTCTCTCACCATACAAACGTAGTCGACTGTTTCCTCCCTGGATAATGACACTAGAGCTAATATTTTTGTTGCATGTTTTGGTTTTGTTTCATTTTCTAATTAACATAGAAATTAAGATTTAAAAACCAAAAAATTAAAAAAAAACCGAGGGTTATGGCAGTTATAAGTTTTATGCAACAAAAATATTTGCTCTAGTGTCATTTACCAGGGAGGAAACAGTCAACTACGTTTGTGTGGAGAAAGCGCTCGGTACCCTTTCCTCTTAATTCATGTACTTAGCATAATTATAAACCTTAGTCGTTTCTGTGTACTAGTTTAAGTACGGAATGTTTTTGAAGTTTCTTTTTGAAGTGGTAATAAATGGCAAAAAAACATGAGCACAAAAAGGCACACATCCTAACTTAGTTAAAAGACGTTTCAATGTGATTTCAAGCAAATGGGTTAGTATCTATAGAACTACGTCTCGATATGACTAGGTAACCGATACGACTGAATCGTAGTTTAGACTTGATCTCGATTGGACTAGCTCGTTATTTGACCAAATCTTAGTTTCACTAGATAGCGTTATGACTACTCAGTGTATTGTGTTCCAAATGAATAAAGCATTGTGACGACTTATAACAGTCAATAAATTTGATCACTTTATAAAGCATGTAATTAAATTACATCGTATTAATTATCTTAAACTATTGAACGTGTTTAAAAAAAACCTGACAGTTTAGCTGTAATTGCAAAGTTCACGTTTAAATCTGTTTTTTCATCATTTTACATACAATAAATAAAAAAATACAGGGGGTTTAGATCCATAGGTACTGAGGTCCCCCACTCCCCAGCAACTGATAATCAACCCCCCTTGTTACACCACGAAAATATTTTAAACTGACGTTGTTGTTTTCCTTTCGACTGTACTGAATTTATCTCCAACTCAAAATATGTTCAACAAACTCAAAATATGTTCAACTCAAAATATTGACGACCCAGTTGGCACAATGGTCACCATGCCAGACTGCCAAACACAGGGTTGCGGGTTCGATTTCCGCCTCAGACAAGTATTTATGCTTAGATATTTGTCTGTGGTCTGGTTGTTTCTATGTATTATAAATATTTACAAAAGAAAAGTATATAAGTAGAATATCCGTTATCTAGCACCCATAACACAAGTCTAGTTACTTAGCTTGGGGCTAGATGGCGATGTGTGGAATGTCCTGCAATATTTATTTATTTATTTATGGTCTAAATTATAGTCTAGTCATATAAGAATCTGGCAAACTAATTATCTGACCTACTCAGAAACCGAACCAATAAGAAACACACTTCTTCAGATTTTGACCTAAAATCTAAATTGACATCTCCCGCCTAAATCGTTTAAGTGAGTCAGGTTTTTTTTTATATATTTAAAGGTGAAAGTCACGTCATTATGACGAAGGTCTGCCAGTCGCGAGCTTCCCGACCTATAAAGGTATTTCTCAATGGAATCAGGAACTTGGGCCTAGATCGAGATTCTATTTAATTCTATCAATAAATAGATTTACCTACCACTAGCTTTTACCCGCGACTTCGTCCGCGTAGAAGTAATATTGACCAAGTAATCACGTTATCCCATACTAAATTTGCCCCCCTTTTTCACCCCGTTAGGGGTAGAATTTCGGAAAATCCTTTCTTATCGGATGCCTACGTCACACAAAGAACACACCCTCCAAGTTTCAGGTCTCTACGATTAGTGGTTTAGGCTGTGCGTTGATCCGTCAGTCAGTCAGTCATTCAGGACAAAGCTTTTTATATGTATAGATAAGTATTTGGGCATGAAAATAACTACTACCCTTTTTTGAAGTCGGTTATTAAAAAAACTGCAGCGTATGTACTAAAAACGTATATTTTTATTTACATTTTTCTTTTTATACAAAACGATTCGATTTGAGCTTCTCTTTCTAATATTTACATTTTTTTTATTATTATATTTCTATGGCAGTGACTTTTTAAAAATATCAAATTCAACGAAAGTATAAACCAATGCCAAAAATAAATCACAATCTAAAAAAAAATCTAATTTATATTATTCTTTAAATTATGGCTTGGCACGACTTGGGTATTAAGCCCGGTGTGAAAAAACAGTTATTGGTTTTTTTTTCATAGTAGCTTTACATTACAGTTCTAAAGTTGTTAGTTTGTTCGTTGAATTTGACATTGACAGGTAAAAAGGCGGGAAAACTTATTTGGAATCACCAGCAGTAGGGGTAGTTCGGGCACAGGGCTGGCGGCAGGCCGGCGGGGTAACGGGGCGCAGCGGGCAATGGTCCGGGGCTGAAACAAAAAATAAAGATTGTATAGTGAATTACTTACGGCTTCAATAATTAAAATTAAAATCAGTTGAAAAATTGCATATCTTTTGTAGCGGATGCCTTTGTCATAATAGCTATAAATGTGCCAAAGACATTTAAAGACACAACAGACATTGTAACTTTTAATTTCGCGGTGCATTTTGAGACCCATACCTATCGACAGAGGGCATTATGGCGAATAAATAATGCCTTTGCATCGAACCGCTAAAGCGTCTGAAACTGGATGTTATTATTTCAAACATGACACGGATAAAGTTTCGTTGAACATCCGTTTCCGTGACGCTTTGGAGGTTCGGTGTGAATGCATTATTTGTTCGCCGTAATGCCCTCTATTGATTGGCATGGGTCCCAAAATGCATTGCGAAAAAAAAAATCTATGCAAAGCGCTCATACTAAATGTCCGGACCCATTTTAGCCCAATCCGTCCATTGGCTTGAGCTGTGCTTGAGTGAGTTTACTTTCATACCTATACTAATATTATAAAGCTGAAGACTTTGTTTGTTTGTTTGTTTGAACGCGCTAATCTCAGGAACTACTGGTTCGAATTGAAAAAATATTCTTGTGTTGGATAATCCATTTATCGAGAAAAGCTGGCAACTTTTTATTTTGACGTTCCCACGGGATCGGGACTTACGCGGGTGAAACCGTAAGGCGCAGCTAGTTTATAGATACTTACGCAGCTTGGTACAGGGTTGGATTCAGGCCCCACTGGGGGATGGGCGTGCCGTCGGGCGTGTGGCGAGCTAGAGCCTCAGCGTCGCAGAAGGGGTAGTTGGGGCAAACTGCTGGGTGTACGCCGGCCGGGTACTCGACCGCTGTCGCTACCACGGCCAGGGCGAAGATCATGAACTGGGGGACGAAAGGTGAGGTTAATTATAATAAATAGAATTAAAAAAAAAAAATTATTGCTAAACAAAATAATTGTATTGCTATAAAATATTTATCTTATATTATTAAAATGCAAACTAGAGCCTAAAATAAAATATTGTCATTTATTTTTAATATGTAGGTACGGTTTGCGGCATAAATGCAGATCCACTGTAGAGCTCCAAAACTGATGGATGTTTTTAACACAAGGAATATTTAAAACATCTGCTTTAATTGAAGTTTAAAGTGACTTGAATTTATCAAACAAAAATTATTAGAATACAAACATTAAAATAATAGTAATTTTTGAACTCTACGGTGGGTCTGTAATTATTATGTACCGTACATAATCGCATCAAAAATTTTTTATTTTTATTTTTTTTCGTACTAAGTTGAAGTAAAATTGGAAAGGTAAGAATTTATTGAACGTGTTAAGTGCAAGATAGATAACTGGGTTTCCCCAGGTCAAAAAAAAGGGTAGATAAACTTCGAGTGCCATGATTTTCCGTGATGCCCCAAAGCTTCAAGACACAGTTTGGGCAGTCCCAAGTAATAGCAAGCAAGACTCAAGTTACACTACTGGCCGTTTACATTGGGCGACTCATCCTACGGGATCAGTTGAAGACTGGTTTTAAACCGGGCAACTTATAAATTTAAAACGTAAAATACGTTCAAAATACATAGGATAAAATGAAATAAAATTAAATTTAATCAGTGTAGGCTTACTGATTTAATTGACGATTCAATTATTGTTAGTTGGTAATCAAGTAATTATGTATGTATGTAATTATGTATTAATGTATTCATAAACACTTGTCTTGTCTGCTTACCTTGCACCCACTTGACGTACTATTTGTCAACATAATTATAGTATTCGATAAATCAGAAAAGATTTATTGATTCAATCATCAATTATTTGAACTTGAATTTTTATTGTACTTGTTTTGATTGCTTTGGTATTTATTTGATGACATTTATATAACTTAATCTAATCTGGAGCAATTTATTAATACTGTGAATTGTTATTAATATGGTCTAAAGGTATTAAAAGCTAAAGCAGTTGTTTCCCATCCAAAGGTTGCCTGGAAGAAATCACTTTCAGAGATAAGGCCGCCCATTTGTGCAACTTGTACTTTATAGCTATTACTATACTCTGCTTTGTGTATATCGTGTTCTATGTTCCTTATTTGTTGTACAAATAAAGTTATCTATCTATTTATTAGCCTACATCGTCCTAGAACAGCGCAGCAACCTAACAAGATCATTTTTTTTAAACCTCTGGGGACACCAATGGGCAAGAAATAGCGCAGGACAAGGATGGAAGACTCTTGTTTTAAAGGCCAAGGTGTACTTCGGGTCGCTGAGCCAGCGAAGTAAGTTTAAGTCAGGGATGGTCTCATAAGGTTAGGATCTGATGATGATCTTCGGAATGATAAATTGCACCTCGAGCGTGCAGTAAATTGCTCAGATTTTAACGTCGGCTAAGTTGAAAAAGCGCGGTATAGGTGTTGGACAAGCCTATTCCATATCCATATTCCAGGTACTAGAACCCCCTAAATAGTATGGATAAAGTTGCTAGCGCTCTATAAATCATCTAGATTAGATGAAGGCCAATATTATTATTGTGAAATGACAAAGGTACTTTCCGTTGAAGAACGCCCCATGCCACCAAGTCGTCGTGAGATTTAAAAGAGCACATTTTTTATTAATATTTTTGTGGTGCAATTTAAGATTAACAAACAAATTAATTAATCAACGTGTTACAATCAAACCGTAACATTGTGATTATCATACCAAGCAATACACATAAGTAGGTGTACAGGGTGCTTGGTTTCTGATTTCGACGAGTTTATATATTTTTTTTGCATGAATATCTACGTCAATAAATACCAATCCCATGGGAATATTGTGTTAAAAATTCGAGTAAAAAGAAGCCTGTGGTATTTCAGAACCCAAGTTATCCACATTAACCAAGTAGCAATCGATTTAAGTTTTTCCGCGAAGAAATAACAAAAAAAACCACTCTTACATAATCATATTATTATAGGAAGCAAAAACTTTTCTCTTAACTTTTTCTTATTTTTCTTTACTTATAAATATTTGTAACTTATAATACAAAGTCCTGACTGATCTAAATTAACAACTGAACCACAAATTTTTAACCAAAATTATCAAATTTCCAAAAGTGTTAGAACAAAAGTTGTTTGGCTAGACGTCTAGAACACTCCCTTGCATATTAAACCCTTCGAGGAAACACACTGTATGAAATTAGATCGTTTTCAGTCTTAAACCGGACACTCTGTATAGCCAAACGAACCACTAGTGCGTAACAAACAATGCATTGCCAAACTGCGAGTAACCTATCGATAGAATAATAGTTAGACTAATCTAGAATTGACATGCTATGCTATGGAATTTCTATCTTACGAAATTGTTTAGGTATTCTACTTAAAATTCCTTGTCAATTCTAAACCTTGGCAAACTCTATGACGCAGTGGGGGAACTTTAAACCTGTGACGCAAAAGGATTCGATTCCTACCTTCGAACATAATATATGTTCAACTCGAGAGAGCATAGACGCTCCGATCTAATTTTAAATTAATGCCTGTCGTATCCGCTAGTCCAGAGGGTCCGACGGGGTGAAAAAGTTTTCGACAGTCGGGAGTATAGGATACTTTAGGGGAGCCGACGGGCGTGAACCATATATTTGTGTACTGAAGACAAAGAATTTTCGTCTTTAAATTATACCATTTGGGAAAAATACAACAAAACCTAACAACAATTTTAAACGAAGGCACTTTCGGCAACTTATACGCATTTTTTTTTTACTTGAGCTTGATATTTGAAAATGGAATGACGTCACCCACACCCTTCAAGCCGGATGTGGCCTAATTTTGCGATTTATTAGACGACATATAACAAGAGATTGGGATTTAATTTATCTTTAATTAATTTATACAAATAAAATTAAAAATCCTGACTGACATATCAACGCACCTCTTCAATCGTTGATCCAAAAGACTATGCAAATTCGTAAGATATTATGTAATTTGTGAAGTATCCATTATTAAGGGGTATTTTGAAATTTCACTCTTCACTCGATAAAAAGCGAGTAAGCCGCGATCAGAAGCTAGTGTAAATATAAATTAAATAATTATATGTATAGGTTAGACTTATTTCTCAGTTACAAAACAAAGAAACCTATTTTCACGCCCTGCTTAATAAAATCATCTTGAGTAGGTTAAACATGAATGTGTTATATAATTAATTACGAAGGTATTTTATTTAAAAGAAAATAAACCAAGCCGAATTATAATGCAAGATATTTTTAATAAAATATTAATTAAAAATATGCCCATAATAAACATTGTTCTTAATCCGGCCCTGTATTTTTTAATTACTATTTATTTTGTACAGAACCCTATAAATAAGAATCTTAGGGCGCTCTCTCCATACGAACGTAGTCGACTTTTTCCTCCCTGGATAATGACACTAGAGCTAATACTTTTGTTGCATACATTTTGTTCCATGTTTTGTTTTTTTATTTTCTAATTAAATAGAAATTAAGATTTTAAAAACAAAAAAATAAACTAAAAATAAGGGCATGGTCATGGCAGTTATAAGTATTTTGCAACAAAAATATTTGCTCTAGTGTCATTATCCAGGAAGAAAACAGCCGACTACGGTTGTATGGAGAGAGCCCCCGGTACCCTTTCCTCATTGTTTATAAAGAAACTTCATCCACAGCTTATTTCTTTCGTCAAAGGCATATCCAAAGCCTTCCACTTTTCTCCCTCAAATCTTAATATTAAATAAATAAATATTGCAGGACATTCCACACATCGCCATCTAGCCCCAAGCTAAGTAACTACACTTGTGTTATGGGTGCTAGACAACGGATATACTACTTATATACTTTTCTTTTGTAAATATATACTTATGATACATAAAAACAACCAGACCTCTGACAAATATCTAAGCATAAATACTTGTCTGAGGCGGGAATCGAACCCGCAACCCTGTGTTTGGCAGTCCGGCATGGTGACAATTGTGCCAAGCCAACTGGGTCGTAAAGTCGTCAATTATTAGCAAATAAATAAACTTACAAGTTTTCCGTACATGTTAATGTTGTCCTCTCGACTTACTAAGTGAGACTGATGGAGTGTAGAGCTTGGTGCTCGCTTTTATACTGGCCGACCCTGCGTAGGCGCACAGGGATGCTCGACCACGTTCCGAAGTACTTCTTTGCCTTCGACCAAAGGGCCTTATAGCTGTGCTTTGCTTCACCCGCGTAATTTGACGACCCAGTTGGCACATTGGTCACCATGCCGGACTGCCAAACAGAGTTGCGGATTCGATTCCTGCCTCAGACAAATAATTATGGTTAGATATTTGTCTGTGGTCTGGTTGTATCTATGTATTATAAGTATATATTTACAAAAGAATAGTATATAAGTAGTATATCCGTTGTCTAGCACCCATAACACAAGTGTAGTTACTTAGCTTGGGGCTAGATGGCGATGTATGGAATGTCCTGTAATATTTATTGTTTGTTTATATTTATTAATTCTACGGAAAACCCTATTAAAAATTATACATCGTGAATATGATCGAGTTACCTAAAAAAACAGCATGCCGATGAAATGTACATAAATATTGCAAGACATTCCACACATCGCCATCTAGCCCCAAGCTAAGTAACTAAGACTTGTGTTATGGGTGCTAGACAACTCATAAACTACTTATATACTTTTCTTTTGTAAATATATAGAAACAACCAGACCACAGAGAAATATCTAAGCATAAATACTTGCCTGAGGCGTGAATCGAACCCGCAACCCCGTGTTTGGCAGTCCGGCATGGTGACCATTGTGCCAACTGGGTCGTATAAGCGAGAGATGCTTCTGAAGCAGAATGCCAGAAATGGAAGCTGAAATGCGATATGACTAACATAAGCTACTTCACAAATAATGCATTATTAATAATCCATAAAGGCAAAACTTCGACTAAAATAATAAAAAAAAAACATCACAGTTGCTCTTAAAGTGGATCTTATTAAAGGGCTTTTAGGCTCATAATCCAACGTATTACACACGCGTGCGTTTTACATTACCATAATACAAAAGTACTGTAATAAGTTATCCTGTAATGGAAGTATTAATATTTCGTTTTTAGTTCCGAGCCTAGTGCCAAAACACTAAATGCAATGTGCACCGCCCTCCCGCCCACTTGAAGAGGCATGCAATGAGGACAAGCAAAAATTAGTATTAGTTAAATTTGTATAAATCGCCTCTATGCAATGATTAATTTACCACACTTATATCGTAATAATGTACTATTACAAATGTCGTCTTCCAAGATGAAGAAAAATTTTTTTTTTAATTTGAGATTTTTCCTTAAGAGGGTTAAGCAACGCCTGGCACGGTTATTACTGCGATAGGCGATAGGTTAGTAGTGTGGCAAAAATGTGTTTCCGTGAGCCCCTCCGTGCTTCGGAAGGCACGTTAAGCCGTTGGTCCCGGTTGCTACCTCTAGTAGCAGTCGTTAGGTCAAGAATCTCTAACAATAGGTGAGCCACACCACTATACGAGATGAAGAAGATCAGGGTGTTATAAGTTTATCGTGTCTGTATGTGTGTGTGGCATCTTAGCTCCCGAACGGCTGAACCGATTTTGATTTTGTTTCTTTTGTTTTATAGATAGACTAGCTGTTCTAACCAGCAAACGTTGTTATGTCATTTACAAAAACAAGGAAAAAAAAAGATGGTGTTCGACTCTCAGACCTAACGAATATACACAAAAAAATTCATACAAATCGGTTCTGCCGTTTACGTGGAGTTTGGTAACTAACACCGCGACACGAGAATTTAATTACAGGGTTTTTGGTAACTAGCTCCGCGGTTTCACCCGCGTAAGTCCCGATCCCGTGGGAATATCAAAGTTAAAAGTAGCCTATAGCCTTCCTCGATAAATGGACTATCTAACACAACAATATTTTTTCAATTCGAACCAGTAGTTCCTGAGATTAGCGCGTTCAAACAAACAAACAAACAAAGTCTCCAGCTTTATAATATTAGTATAGATTATACTAGCAAACCGTTGAGGGCTACTTCTGTGCACCTGAACAAACAACTTTTGGAAATTCAAAAATTTTTTGAAAATTTTGAGGTTAAGTTTACCTGAAAATCAGCTGTTCCTTACACGAAGAGGTCATTAAACCCTTTAAAAATTTACTAAAATTTTACTAATTTTTTAAATTTTATCTACTGTTTTTAGTCTGAATGACCTTTGTTTTAAAAAATCAACTGCTTTTAAAATTTACTTAACATCAAAATTTTCATATTTTTTTCGAATTTCCAAAAGTCGTAGAACAAAAGTTGTTTGTTTAGGTGCACAGAAGTAGCCCTCAACGGCTTGCTAGTATAATTACCAATAACCCTGTTTAGGGAAGAAGAAAAGAAGATAAATAAATTCTTTAATGTAAACACCATTTTCAAAAAACATTAAAATAAAAAACAAAGCTTAAGTCTAAATGTTATAAAGGGCGGCCTTATCGCTCAAAGCCATCTCTACCAGGCAAAAATATAATCCTCATTGATGTAACTATGTACGGTCGGCTGCATAATTGCAGACCCGCCGTAGAGCTCCAAAACGGCTGTTATAAGAATGTTTTCAACAAAAGCAAGATTTTAGGCACCTGCTTTAGTTGAAGTTTAAAGTCGTCTAACTCGTGAATTTATCAAACAAAAATTATTAGAATGAAAACATTCCAATAATAGTAATTTTCGAACTCTACCGGGGGCTGCAATTATGCAGCCGACTGTACATTCAATGTTTGCAACAGTATGAAATCGTTTAACGTACGAACAACACAACTAATTAATTTAAAAAGGTATGAAACATCGATTTATTAGCAGAAATATTGTTTGTAAGAATATTGGATTACTTAATCAAAGTGTTATCAAATAACATCCAATAGTTTGTAAAAGTGACGAGTTTCTAGATACATATTGCAATTTTTTTATGGGAAACTAGCTTTTGCTCGCGACTTTGTCCGCGTAGAATTCGAAAATGGACCAAGGAATCACGTTGTCCCATACAAACTTTGCCCCCCTTTTTCACCCCCTTAGGGGTAGAATTTCGGAAAATCCTTTCTTATCCGGTGCCTACGTCACACAAAGAACACACCCTCCAAGATTCAGGTCTCTACGATCAGCGGTTGAAGCTGTGCGTTGATCCGTCAGTCAGTCATTCAGTAGTTCAGGACAAAGCATTTTATAGTATGTATAGATAATTCCTTTTTTAGGGTTCCGTACCCATAGGGTGAAAACGGAACCCTATTAAGAGTCCACTGTTCGTCTACCACTAGACCTGGGGCCATATTCTGCTATTTTGCATTAATGGATTTACCATTGTCATTATATCGATACTCTGTTGATATTATATCGAGATTGTTACTTTATTTGGTATTCTGCTAAAGATTTAATAACATCGCAATAGAATCGCTATGGAGTCACAATGGAATGGTAATAGATACGTCGCTGGTGTTGCCTAGCAACATGGTATATGTTGCTAAGCGATATACCGTTTTGACAACTATCGAGATTCCATTGAGCCACGATTCTAGAGCAGAATACCAAAGTGAGTCAGTGGTGCATCAGTGGTGTTTCGATAGAATAGTTAACATCAGAAGAATACCAATTTGACATGTAATGTCATATTTTTGATATTAAATGTCTAAGTGAGTCACCAAAGTGAGTCAGTGGTGCATCAGTGTTGTTTCGATAGAATAGTTAACATCAGAAGAATACCAATTTGACATGTAATGTCATATTTTTGACATTAAATGTCTAAGTGAGTCACCAAAGTGAGTCAGTGGTGCATCAGTGGTGTTTCGATAGAATAGTTAACATCAGAAGAATACCAATTTGACATGTAATGTCATATTTTTGACATTAAATGTCTAAGTGAGTCACCAAAGTGAGTCAGTGGTGCTTCGATAGAATAGTTAACATCAGAAAAATACCAATTTGACATGTAATGTCATATCTTTGACATTAAATGTCTAAGTGAGTCACCAAAGTGAGTCAGTGGTGCATCAGTAGTGCTTCGATAGAAAAGTTAACATCAAAAGAATACCAATTTGACATGTAATGTCATATTTTTGATATTAAATGTCTGTAACGATTCCATCGACACTCTATTGAAACACAATTGTATTAGCAGACTTAGGCCCCAGCACCGCTCTCAAATAATACATTGTCATAGGCTTAAAAGGTGACCACGAAACTAAAGTTAAATAAAATGCTGACGGTTAACAACGCCAAAATATTACAACCCCTTAACTAGTCACGAAACTTTACCTACCTAACTTTACCTTTTTAGGTAAAAGTGTAAAAATGGGACCCCATTACTCTGTCTGTCTGTCTGTCACCAGACTGTATCTCATGAACCGTGATAGCTAGACAGTTGAAATTTTCACAGATTATGTATTTCTGTTGCCGCTAAAACAAACATTTCTAAAATTAGAAAAAAAATTAAGTGGGTCTACCATATGATATACCTTTCATGCGCAAAATCGACTTGCAGTTTTTTAAGTCGTATCGAAATTCCGTAACAAAAATAAAACCTAACACCCCCCACTCCGCCTGCCATGTAGCTCGGCCGAGCGTTCGCTTAACGTGTATGTATATGGTACGACTGTACGAAGCTCGTTTTTTTAATTTTCCCAGTCAGGGAAGGCAAAGATTGAGTGAGTCTATACAGCCACGTTGCCATTTTGTGGTGTAAAGTTGAAAGTTGTTTAAGTAGGTACTATATTTATATACCTAACTAGCAGCGCTCCGCGGTTTCACCCGCGGAACTCCCCACCCGTTAGAATATCGGGATATAAAGTATTCCATGTCATCCCAATTAATCAATGTATCCTCATACCAAGTTTCATCAAAATCGGTCCAGTAGTTTCGGAGCCTATTCGTTACAAAGATAAAAACAAAAAATCTCTCTGCTTTATAATCTTCATCTTCTATACATATTAAATGCTTTGTCCTGATTGACTGACGGATCAACGCACAGCCTAAACCGGTGATCGTAGAGACCTGAAACTTGGAGGGTGTGTTCTTTGTATGACGTAGGCATCCGATAAGACGGGATTTTTCCGAAATTCTACCTCTAAAGGGGTGAAAAAGAGGGCTGAAGTTTGTATGGAACAACGTGATTTCTTGGTCCAATTCTATTAGAACCATTTTTGATTTCGACGCGAACGAAGTCGCGGGCAAAAGCTAGTATTAGTATAAGTATCGAGAGATAAGCGTCAATTAGTTTTGTTTTAAAAAAAGGGCATTATTGCTGTTCTTACTTGCCTTAAGAAATGGTAACTGATATGTTTCATTTATAGAGTACGATTTTTATATAAAACTAGCTGCGCCCCGCGGTTTCACCTGCGTAAGTCCCGATCCCGTGGGAATATCGAAAAAAATATCCTATGTCCGTCTTCTGATTGTAAGCTACCTCCCCACCAATTTTCAGCCAAATCGGTTGAGCCGTTCCCGAGTTATAAATGGTGTAACTAACACGACTTTCTTTTATATATATAGATTGTAAGTATGTCTAATTAAATTAAAATGTTAGTATCGGAAAGCAGGGGCGGATCTACATAAACAGAGGCGTTGTACTATATTAATATTATGTATTCTACTCCGGAATGGAAATGAGAGACGTGTGACTTATTCGAAGTACATTTAATGACTACCTCTTACTCTTACAGTGTTCTACAATTTATGGACTTACATACTACATCACCCTTCTTATTTGGAAAAAAAATATATATATACTTATTTATGTTTTTTTTTTGTTTTTTTTTCTTGAATTTTCCTTTTTTTTTTCAATCAAAATAATATTATAAGCTAGAATAATAATCAAAATACAGAATTGTTTGGTTAATTAAATAGGTCATAGTAAACAATGTTAGTTCAACAATGAAAATCTTATTTAATTAAACGTTAAAAAAATGAATAAAATATTTATGGACTTACTTATTTATATACTACAATAGGGTTTTGTACGGTTTTTATGTACTGTGTCTACAATATTATCCTTTAATATCTTAACATTAGGTTCATGAAAATATTCATTTAGTATATGAGTTTATTATATTGCATGCCTGTAATGGGTAAGTTATTGTTACTTAATTAAGCCTATTTTAAGATCCTTGTGTACATAACTTTGCAATAAATGCCTTGATTTCTTGATTTCAATATCTTCAATTACTTTATGCGGTCCGTTATAGAATTTATCCATTTTATTAGCACTTTCGTTCTTTAATAAAATTAAATCATTTTTCTTTGCGTAAAAATGACACTTGTGACGCCCCGTGGGTGACGGAACATGACGCATGACGTCACACATCGGGAACGGGGCGCATGACGTCACACGATATTACCATGACACTTTTGTGTGAATACAGCTGTTCCATCACACGTTCCATCATACGTCAAAAATGTAGGATAACATAAAAGCATCCCAACCTAACGGCTTTATATAAAAATGTACATTATCTAATTGTTAATGAATAGAATCGATTGTTGTTAATAATTAATACAATATTAATTGTGTATCGAGAGCTAGGTTACATGCCATATATGTCCTGGAGTTTATTTACACATTATTATTATGGATTTTAATAGACCTACATTATTAATAACTAGCTGCGCCCCGCGGTTTCACCCGCGTAAGTCCCGATCCCGTGGGAATATCGAAAAAAATATCCTATGTCCGTCTTATGATTGTAAGCTACCTCCCCACCAATTTTCAGCCAAATCGGTTTAGCCGTTCCCGAGTTATAAGTGGTGTAACTAACACGACTTTCTTTTATATATATAGATATAATAAATCATTTATTTCAGGCTACAAAGGCCCATAGATACATACCTTATAGACTAACATTCATTTCTTATAATAATAATTGAATGTGTTTAAGAGATAGCTTAGAACTATGTTAGTAGCACTTCCATGACACTACACTTTCGTCTTAGTCTGTTCTTGTGGAATTTGTCCGCGGAAGCGACGGAACACCACGTCCTTCGGCCAGAAGCTTTCATCCATAACGCGAGGCAGATAGCTATTCGGTACTCGCACCGCAAACGCCTTGAAATTGACGTTTCAATGCGACTCCAGCATATGCACCCTCAGCGTACAACCCAGCTTCCGGCGTACGTACTCGACGATGTCCTTCGTCCCGACAGTGTAGTGCAGGCGGGAGATGTACACCGGAGTGTTAGGCGTCGCAGCACGAACTCCCTGACTAGAATCAGTCGGGGCTGTACCGCATTATTGGAGCGAAGTTCTTTACCGTGGGTTGGCAGGGGAACTACCAAAAGTCGTAGAACAAAAGTTGTTCGCCTAGAACGTCTAGAACAACCCCCTTTCGTATTAAAACCACTTCGCTGAAACATATTATATTTATAAACAGGATCTCGGAAACGGCTCCATGAAATTTTGTATATAAATTTAGGTTTTGGGGGGTAAAAAAAAAATGTAAAATAACAAAGCAAAGCTCGGTCACTCAGGTACTGTTTATATCTATACTAATCTATACTTATATTATGAAACTGAAGAGTTTATTTGTTTCAACGCGCTAATCTCAGAAACTTGGTTCGAATTGAAAACATATTTTTGTGTTGGATAGTCCATTTATCGAGGAAGGCTATAGGCTACTTTTAATTTTGATATTCCCACGGGATCGGGATTTACGCGGGTGAATCCGCAGGTCGCTGCTAGTCTATACCTACATATAATAAAATGCTTTGTCCTGACTGAGTGACGGATCAACGCACAGCCTAAACCGCTGATTGTAGAGACCTGAAACTTGGAGGGTGTGTTCTTTGTATGACGTAGGCGGATGCCTACGTCATACAAAGGATTTATAGGATTATAAGAAAGGATTTTTCGAAATTCTACCCCTTATGAAGTGAAAAGGGTGGTAAAGCTTGTATAGACGACCCATTTGGCACAATGGTCACCATGCCGGACTGTCAAACACAGGGTTGCGAGTTCGATTCCCGCCTCAGACAAGTATTTATGCTTAGATATTTGTCTATGGTCTAGTTGTTTCTATGTATTATAAGTATATATTTACAAAAGAAACGTATATAAGTAGTATATCCGTTGTCTAGCACTCATATAACTGTGTATAACAGGTTGCCGGACAACATTAAAAAGGAAGCCACTTCCAGCACTATGTTTAAAGTCAGACTAAGAAAGTGGCTCCTAGAACACTCTTTCTACTCTTTTAAAGATTTTTGTGCATTACCCATTGTTTTATAATTTGAATTTAAATACAATATTGTTAAATTAATATATATTTTATATGCTAATTTATTTTTATTTTAAATATTAGGTAAGTACTATGTACTCATTTGACATGTAACTTGAACGTTATCAATAAATTATCTGTATCTGTATCATAACACAAGTCTAGTTACTTAGCTTGGGGTTAGATGGCGATGTGTGGAATGTCCTGCAAGCTTTTTTTTTATAGGACAACGTGATTCCTTGGTCCATTTTCGACTTTTACGCGGGTGAATCCGCAGTTCGTTGCTAGTGATCAATAAACTAGTTCATTGCCGTGGTAAGTATTAGCGAGCCACCTGCCTCCTACCTTCCGCATGCCATTGCGAGGCGCGACCGATTATAATGTATTACACTTCATGTTAGTGCAATTAGGATCGTTTATGTGTTAAAAAAATAGTGCAGGATTGTATTAGGGATGAAGGGGTTCTTCTTCTTATTCTCGTATAGTGGTGTGGCGCACCTATTGTTAGAGTTTTCAGACCGCTTAAGGCCTCTAACTTGACCTAACGACTGCTACTAGAGGTAGCAACCGGGACCAACGGCTTAAGGCTAGGTGCTAATAAAGCTACCAAAATTGACCTTTATTTTAAGCAGCTCTAAGTAATTGTAGTATATTATTATTTAAGTTTATTGTCGGTACTGTTACTACCCACATGTTTTCAATAAATCAGTGTTGAACTAACTGGCTGCGTTTCACTACATGGTGACAGCGGTGCGCGTTATTTTCATCAAAGTAATTGGTTTTTATCGGTTTTCGAGTGATTTTTCGGTGAAAATAAAGCAAAAAGACGTTACTAAAATATGGAACACGCTCGCCCACCACCAGAGTTGCAAATTGAGGAAAGTCCAGTCGCGCGAGCGGCCGCGTGGCAAAAATGGTGGAAACAATTCTCAGTGTTTTTAAAGGCGTCCGGCGTCAATAAAGAAGAGAAAGGTATACAGGCCAGCTTGTTAGTCAACCTCATTGGGCCTGAAGGTTACGAGGTCTTCTCCGTAATCAACATCGACAGACGCACTCGCGTTCCGCTCGCGCGTCATAAACCGCCTCGATGAAATGATCAATTTACCACACTTGTATCGCAATGTAATTTATTATCTATGGCCACGTGTCTCGTCTATAAAGACGCTTCGGGGAAAATATCTAAGATGGCGAAATAAAACAAAGTTATTTTAATAACTAATGGTGTTTAAATATATTATAGTGAAACAATACATAAAAGTGTCCTAAATAAAATGCTCGTAAGTATAATTAATGCACTTCCCAACAAGGTGATTCTGATTGAATAATTGCTTTTGTAAATTGTATGGAGCGGTTTTCGATTGGCAGCTGTCAAAGGAACTCCAAAAATAAAAAAGTAAGTGACAGATAGTCAGGACAAAGAGGTTTTAAAACGAAAGATGTCAAAAGTAATGGTTTAAGGAATTTTAAGGGTTTTTCTGTTTTTTTTTATAAAAATCTCTGTAACTACTTGATTGATTTTGATGAAACTTGGTATGACGATAAAAAATGTTGGCAAGATAAATATGATTAAATTCTCCGTCCTTCTGACAATTAAATTGATAGTATTTCGTGAACTAGATGTTGGAAAAAATATTATAAGTATTTAAAGTCACGTGTTTTTCATTTCCTTCATCAGCATCTGACGCCATTACACATATAGGAACTTCAAGAACCCAACCTCTTTCAAATGAGTCATTTTTGGTCGAAATCCCCTTGCGTACGGAACCCTAAAAACAACAAACAAACTCGACCTATTTCACAAACTTCCCGAAGCAAGAATCGATCGACATTTTAATTTTATTTCTTTTATTAATACCAAAAACATCTTGTTGAAATGTTTGTAAGTACTTTACATTGACAGTTATTAACCGATAATGTAAAAATGAGGGTTATGTCTTTAAGTCAATGTTGATGATTACTTTTATTGATTCCGTTGAACCATAATGTTGTTGGGAACAATTTTAACGTATTCATTTGTGGTTCAAGCTTTTATCGCGTGCTTTGAGCGTGGCGAGAAATTCCGTAACGAAAATAAAACCTAACACCCCCCACTCCGCTTACCATGTAGTTTATAAACCTGACGTTTCGAGAACTTTACAGATGTCATTGTTACAGGCAGATTGAGATGACAATGGTTTTAGAATATTATTTCAAAGGACAATGGGCATTTTCGTATAGACGGTGTCCCACCTGTTGTATAGAGTCGAGTTATATGTCATTCGAAAGGTCATGACAGTAGCTTTATTTTATTGTATGACACTAACCCTGTAACTCGAATAGGGACGGATCTAGGACGTTTTCAATTTTGTAAAAAAACTTTCTTTTTAGGTCGAGATGTACGTCATTTGAAAGCTCTTGACAGTAGCATTATTTTATTGTAAGACACTGATCCTGAAATAAGAACAGGGACGGATCTAGAACGTTTTTAATATATGAAAATAATAAAAAAATCACTACGAGATGTACTTATGTACGTCATTGTACGTACGTTGTCATTCGAAAAATACTGATAGTAGCTTTATTTTATTGTTAAGCTGCAACCTTGAAATTCGAACAATGACGTTTTTAGTTTAAAACAATATTGCTGTCCTGAATGACCTCATTTATGAAATATGAACAGAGAAGGATCTTGAACGTTTTTAGTAATCATAATAAACCTATGAAAAATTGAGATGTTTTTGCTTAGCTGTATTTTTTTTCCTTTAAGGATATTTATTTTTCCTTTTTTTTTTTCATTTTTTTTATACTTAATTCTTCTATTCGTCACTCGTCACCATATCACAAGCCAGATGAGCGATATTATTATTAAACAATATAAAACAAACACGAGACGCTTGACGTTTACCGGAACATAACGGCGTCATGGTCTTATTTTTACCATGATGCATGTAGATTTTGGTTTAAAGATTAATCGCAGTAAAACCAGGATAATGATTGTCGACCGTGCCAGCAATAATTTGCCGGAGGTGACTCGTATTGCGAACTGTGACGTGGTCCAATCCTATATATACCTTGGGGCTCTAATCTCAAACAATGGCGGATGCATAGACGAGGTCAAACGGCGTATGGCTATTACCAGAACGGCAATGGACAATATGAAAAAAATATGGACGAATCGTAACATAACGAAAACCAGGCTCGTGAGGACACTCATCTTTCCCATATTTCTTTACGCTGCTGAGACGTGGACTTTGCGAGAAGTGGAAAGGCATAAAATAGACGCTCTGGAGATGTGGTGCTGGAGAAGAATGCTTGGGGTTTCGTGGACCGAGTTTCGCACAAACGTCTCGATACTTCAAGAACTCGGTATCAATCGGCGTCTATTTTCAGCAGTACAATCTCGCATCCTGACTTTCTTCGGCCACGTTTCCCGGCGTGATAATCTGTCCATTGAGCGCCTCGTTGTACAGGGTAAAATAGAAGGCATAAACAAAAGAACGCGCGGGAGGTCACCCACGCGATGGACTGACCAAGTCAAGGCTGCAGTGGGAGATTCTTTGAACGAATGTAGCAGGATGACCTCCAGCAGGGAGAGATGGCGAGCAGTCGTGAAGCGCGCAACATCTACCCCCTCTACTACATGATGATCACGACCGCTCTGTCAAGAGTGTAACGAAAAAGAAGAAGAAGAAGCATGACGTCACTCTTCTTGTGAATGCAGGTGTTCATCAATTTATTAGACGTTATCACGTCAAAAAAACATCTATAGCTATTTCAGTGTATAGTGATTGAAACAAGATTTAACTATTTTCTATGATTTCTCATAGGTACCAACTATATTGTGAAAAATCTTAAGAAATTGTAGTTATTAATTGATTAACCATTCGGTTCTCACCGTTAGTATAACTATGACGCCAAAGCAAATCACTAAATGAATTAATGCAATATAAAACCCAGTTATATTTGAAGTATAAGAAATGTAATCCATGGAAAGAAAATGAGACTTTAAAAAGTTTTTTATAGGGTCGCAGGACTTGCAGGTTTGTCAAAATCAGCCTCCTTAAAAGAGCATTTTTTCCATTATTGGAGTGAGTTTAAATCATCTTGTAGAACAGTTATGAGAGATGTTAGTTAAAAAGAACTTTCTGGACTTTAGACGTTGTTTTGTTTGAACTTGTGATGACGACAGCTGCATTATTTAGGGTGACATCGACTTGATGGCTATGCAAGGATTTTTTCAGGCAGGAATAGCATACAGTAGCAAACCTATGGTATACATCATGCGTGGGTTGATCCTCTAATCGGAATACCGTTCGTTGTTTTTAATCCCACATTTTATTTTAGTGTTCTGACAGTGCTGTTTAAATTAAATATATTTTTGTCTACCACAAAGCTCTAATATTTTAGAGTTGCTGGTTTTTTTACGAAGGTTAATAAATACTCAGAGTTGGTTCTTAGTCGAATTAGTATTTAGCTAGTTCACTGTATTGTTAGTAAAATCCTGGAAGCGTTTGATAAATCCTTCATCAACGCACTCAAAAGATATCACCTGCCAGGTGAAACTTATATCATCGGCAAAAAGCTTTAGTGTTTTATGCTTAGGAGAATAGATTTAAAAATGAAGGTTACTATCCTTTGGCAATTTACTAACTGCTACTAACCCCATTCTGGCAGCAAACATAGGACGTTCTAAATTGAAGGTTTCCTATTTACTAGGACAAAATAAGCATTTTGAACGGTGTTGATGCCAATTTAGCTATCTTTTTTTGCCAGTCAAGTTCCCTAATGAAAGCAAAGACTTTGGTAATAGCACTCATTTTTATCAGCACAAAGATTTTATTGTCTGCTAAAACCTCCAACAACGAATATTGATTTAAAAGCGCGAAGATGGCACTACCATATCGGCAATAAGAAATCTTTAATACGAGTTTAACTCCAGCGATAATCGGTCAGATCAAGTAGGTAACATTTCTGATATTTGTAGACGCTTTCGTTTTGTAGCAGTTCCTTTCATGACTTGTTCTGTTTCTCATCGACTCTCGCAACATCAGCCCAATTATGGTCCCAAGACTAGTCATCATCATCTTCCTGCCCTTATCCCAATTTCTTTGGGGTCGGCGCAGTATGTCTTATTCTTCCATTTACACTTCCATTATCTCTACGTCATCTCATAGTTCACATTTATCTTTATCATGTCTTGTCTCACGCAGTCCATCCATATTTTCTTAGGTTGTCTTCTTCCTCTCCACCCCTCTACATTCATACTCATCACTCTTCTAGTCGCATGCGTCTCTTCTCTTCTCATCACATGTCCATATCAACTCAAACGCTTCCTTTTACTTTATTAGTAACCGGTGCTACTTTTAGGCTTGCTATATTAGAATATACACATTCCTTATTTTATCCATCCTCGTCACTTTACACATCCATCTCAACATTCTCATCTCCGCTACATGCAATCTTCCCTCATTCTTCTTCTTCACGGCCCAGTATTCCGATCCATATGATATGATAAGACGATAGGTCTTATCACGGTTTTATAGATTTTACCCTTCAGTTTAAGGGGCATCCGTGGCTCACAGGTGGTTGATATGACCTGTCGCCATTTCAACCATCCAGAGTTAATCCGATGTATACAGCGCCCAAGACCAGTCGCCAGAAATAATCAACGGGTAGACTCTGTCGGGGACACAGCCTCAATGTAACGCATAAAACGTTTTATTTTACGTCAAATTAACACGATTCTTAACAGAAATAGCTTATTCAAAGTCATTGTTAGAAGTTTAGATTAGCTGCGTCCTTTTTCTATGCACGCTATAACACATTTATGACGTTACAACGTTCGTTATATTTGATTTTTACAAGTAACCCCTACTGTTCAGACCGATTTGAAAGATTTATCACGTCAAAAAAGCTTGTTCTATCGTCCTGACCTTATGCTCACGGCAAGGACCAAGCATCAAAAATTATTGTTTACCCTCCGATAGGCTTGCTGCGTCAAATAACATACATCTCAGCCTTTCAAATAACGTACATAGCAACATCAACACGTTTTTTTTACTATAAACGTCCTTAATCCGTTTCTGTTCATAATTGACTTGAACGAACTGTTTTTCCGCAATTAGACCCTTTTTGATTGGGCCCTTTTTTGCGTGAGGATGGAGTAGGCTTGCCCAGCACCTACTACCCTCTCAGTTTAGTCGACCATTTCCAGATGAGAGAACTTGTCAATACTTCTGGAGCCAACTAAGCCGCGGGTTTCATCACGATGTTTTCCTTCACCGTAAGAACAATGTCAATTAGCGCACATATTTTTTTCTTAAGAAAAATACATTGGTGCACGATCGACCGGGATTCGAACCCACGCCCTTCAGAATGAAAGTCAAGGTACCACTAAGCCAACACCGCTCTTCCTGTTCATATTACCAGATATGAGTCACAAAAAAAAGGTACTGTTACGACCTATCAAACTGTATTATATGTCTAGACAGCAATATATTTTTATTAAAAACATCCTAGATCCGTTCCTGTTTGGATTTCAGAGTTAGTGCGTCACAATACAATTAAGCTACTAACAGTATTTTTTAAATGACATACATCTCGATCTCAACTTTTTAATGTCTTTAAATATTAAAAACGTTCTAGATTCGTCCCTGTTCTTATTTCAGGACCAGCATCATACAATTAAATAATGCTATTGTCAAGAGCTTTCGAATGACGTACAACTCGACCTAAAAAAAAAGTTTTTTTTCAGAAACTGAAAGCGTCCTAGATCCGTCCCTATTCGAGTTACAGGGTTGGTGTCATACAATAAAATAAAGCTACTGTCATGACCTTTCGAATGACATATAACTCGACGCTATACAACAGGTGGGACACAATGCCCATTGTCCTTTGTTAAACTAACGTGCAATTAAAATCTTCCCTTGAAGGTACAAAATGTTTTTATTTTTTTCTGTTTTTATTCTTTGTTATAGCGGCAACAGAAATGCATCTTCAGTGAAAATTTCTACTGTCTAGCTATATAAATAAATAAATAAATATTTCAGGACATTCCACACATCGCCATCTAGCCCCAAGCTAAGTAACTAGACTTGTGTTATGGGTGCTAGATAACGGATATACTACTTATATACTTTTTTTTGTAAATATATACTTATAATACATAGAAACAACCAGACCACAGACAAATATCTAAGCATAAATACTTGTCTGAGACGGGAATCGAACCCGCAACCCTGTGTTTGGCAGTCCGGCATGGTGACCATTGTGCCAACTGGGTCTATCACGCTTCATGAGATACAGCCTGGTGACAGACAGTGGTGTCTTAGTAAAAAGGTCACGTTTTTACCCTTTGGGTGCGGAACCCCAAAAACCGAAGTCGAAATAAAGAAAGAAAGAAAGAAAAACATTTATTCAGTACAGGCACACGACAACTTTAAAATTAAACACACACAAAGAAATAGGTAACATTATACAACGAAGAAAGAAACATACACTAAACCTAAGAATATTTAAGAAGCCATTTGCTGCCCCAAATGGGTCGACCTCAGCTGTAAGCCACAGTCAAGCGTAACTTGGCTGCAGCGCTGTAGTGTGTAAAATACTCAGTAAAAGCCGGAAAGAGTTGAAAAGAAATCAATCAACGGCTGTATAATTTAATGCCTAATTTGTCAGAATGACAGACTCCATCGATACATTAAAGGCCGTCCTTGTCTCACAGATTATATAGCACTTTAAATTGCCTACCGATGGTCGTAGAGTTCGAGCCAGATAAATCTGCACGCGATTAGCCCGCAAGGCATCTTGAGGAATGATTTACATTTGAATGAATATGAAGAAGAATAATTACATTGCAAAATAGTAAACATTGAATTATCACAAATATTTTGTTATTCATTATTTTCTTTTCAAGTCTTTTCTTTCAACCGGTCGAAATAATCTCATTACTGCGTGAAACATCGGTCCATATTTACATCTCGGCGATCTATAGACGTACTCGCGTTACGCTCGCGCGTCATAAACCACCTCTATGCAATGATCAATTTACCACACTTGTATCGCAATGTACTATGATACAAAATATAACGTTATATAAGTTCTATATAAGTTCTATAGAGGAAGTCACCGACGAGGGCCGGTGACTTCCTCTATAGAACTCGCGTGGGGTACTACGTGACCGTGCCGTGTACGTAGCCCAGAAAACGCACGGATTTGAAACGTCTCTTCTGACCGAAAAGACAAAGCAAAATAAACAGAACATCCACAAAATGTCAACGCAAATTGACAAAAACAACAATGTAGGCGCCTAAAGGTCGACCTTGACATTCAATTGAAGTAAGTATGTCTGTATGTAAATATGGACCGATGTTTCACGCAGTAATGAGATTATTTCGACCGGTTTATGGAAGATAAACCGTTCCGTTCTGCGTTCTGTGGTTTCACTTTTGTAGGGCCCGAATCGACGACCCAATTGGCACAGTTGGCACCATGTCGGACTGCCAAATACAGGGTTGCGGGTTCGATTCCCGCCTCATGCAAGTATTTATTCTTAGAATTTTTTTTATGATCTGGTCTTCTTTTTGTTCTTCTCGTATAGCGGTGTAGCTCACCTATTGTTAGAGTTTCCAGATCACGTTAAGCCCTCTAACTTGACCTAACGACTGCTACTAGAGGTAGCAACCGGGACCAACGACTTAACGTGCAGTCAGTTGCAAATACCAATTAACTGTATGTTACGTCATAAAATACGTCAAAATTTTTAAGAGAAGATGTATCTAAATCTATTCAATTCAAAATCTAACTTTACAATAAATTCAAAAACTAACTTTTCAAAAATTAAAATATTTAGTAAAGAAAAGTGTTGATTATTTCTCCGTAAGAACCATCGTCGTACCTTATGAAATATTCTAAAAAAAGAATTAGTGAAATCGGTTCAGCTGTTCTCGTGATTTGAACACATTCAGCCAGTGCATTCAGCGATTCATTTTATATTATGGAAGATTAATAAAATACCAATGCTAATCTAACAATAAAGAAATATCTATGAGGTCTCATAGTCATACTGGTATGACAAACTCTAATATGACCATGAGGAAACAGCGTTTTTTAAAGTTCCGTACACAAAGGGTAAAAACGGGACCCTATTACTAAGACTGTCCATCCGTCCGTCTATCTGTCTGTCACCGGGCTGTATCTCATAAACCGTGATAGCTAGACAGTTGAAATTTATTTATATTTATTTTTATGAAATTTTCACAGATTATGTATTTCTGTTGCCGCTATAACAACAAATAGTAAAAACAAAAAAAGTAAATATTTTTTGGGTATGTTTTTAAGAATGTTATATTATTTCCTTGTTTACTATTTTTTGTTAATTATACTCCTAAAGGGGCAGGCAAAAGACCTACCTATACAGCCTCGTCTGACAATATATTTAAGGGTTTTTTGCATTTTTTTGCGAGGTTAAAAAACAGAATATAAAGGAACCCTTCGTCCGGGAGTCCGACTCGCACTTGGCTGGTTTTACATGTTTTCGATGTACAAGGCAAAGACAAGATAATTCTAGATACTTAAAATCCTACTAATATTATAAATGTGAAAGTTTGTGTATGTATGTTTGTTACTCTTTCACGTTTAAACTACTGAACCGATTGCAGTGAAATTCGGTATGTAGATAGCTGGAGGCCTGGATTAACATATAGGCTACTTTTTATCCCAATATTCCCACAGGATCAGGTCATACGCAGGTGAAACCGCCGGACGCAGCTAGTCCTACTATCCTACTAATATTATAAATGTGAAAGTTTGTGTGTGTGTGGATGTTTGTTACTCCTTCACGCAAAAACCACTGAACCGTTTGCAATGAAACTCGGTATTTAGATAGATAGAGACCTGGAATAACACATAGGCTACTTTTTATCCCGATATTCCCATGGGATCAGGTCATACGCAGGCGAAACCGCGGGACGCAGCTAGTAATAAATACATTTATACATTTTTATTAGCAATTATGCAATTTATGTATCGAGATATCAACTTTAAAATTATAATGACATTTCGCATCAATATATTTAAACTAGTTTTTGTAAGCGATTTTGTCTGTGTAGGAGTTGAATTTACCAAAAATCTTTATAAATAAATAAATAAATATTGCAGAACATTCCACACATCGCCATCTAGCCCCAAGGTAAGTAACTACACTTGTGATATGGGTGCTAGACAACGGATATACTACTTATATACTTTTCTTTTGTAAATATATACTTATAATACATAGAAACAACCAGACCCCAGACAAATATCTACTAAGCATAAATACTTGTCTGAGGCGGGAATCGAACCCGCAACCCTGTGTTTGGCATTCCGGCATGGTGACCATTGTGCCAACTGGGTCGTCTTTCTTAGTGGCTACGTTTTAACTAACTTTAAGTACTCGTAGTGTAAGTTTTTACGTATAGCAAACACCACTAATACATTAACATAAACGAATAATTTGTATGGGAAGTTATTAAGCAGAATTTTTATTTTATTTGTTTACGAAAAAATTATATGGATACAAGTGTGGTATCCATATATAATGCGATACAAGTGCGGTAAATTGATCATTTCATCGAGGCGGTTTATGACGCGCGAGCGGAACGCAAGTGCGTCTGTAGAGCCGAGAATGGAGTGATCAAATCACACGTGTAACGTACGACGTTTTTTATCACAATTGTGAACAAAATAAAAGACTTGAAAAGAAAAGGAAATAATAAATAACAAAATATTTGATGATAAGTCTATGTTTACAATTTTTTTAGGCAATATTTTTTTTGTTGATTATACTCCCGATAGGCCAGGCAAAAGATTTTTAACCTATACAGCCTCGTCTGACATACAATATTTTTTAGGGGTTTTTCTATTTGTGGGGGTTAAAAACAGAATATAATGGTACGGAAAAAACTATATTTAAGTAAAGAAAAAACAACACTAAATGTTCAATCAATTTTCGTAAACCGACTTTATAGACAACCGTTATTGGTGGAGTAAAACCTCTTTTGTGGTACCTACTTTATTTTATCCATCAAAACAGTATAACCCAGATAAATTAAGAATGTTTCATCTACCTAACATGTAATTAGCAGTAAGATACCAATTTAACTTATCAGGACAACTTATAACACTCTAGTGGCGTCGAGGTAATGCATAACGCACGCGTGCGTAATACGTTGGATTATGAGCCTAAAAGCGGTTGAATAAGATCCACTTTATGAGCAACTGTGATAAAAATATATTGAATATATTATATGGGTCTGTACTTATTTATAAGGCTGTTACCTGAAATAAGAATATGCTTATTTTTTCTAATTTGCTCTAAATTGCAAAAAAAATCGAATTTGGAATCTTTTTTTAAGTTTTGCATGCAAAGGAATAAACACTTTGCATTTATAAAGGTCGTTTGACCGTAAAAAGGGAAAAACAAATAAAATATACAAACGAACAAATAAATAAACTATCAGCATTTACTTTCCCCCCCTTTTTCACCCCCTTAGGGGTGGAATTTCGGAAAATCCTTTCTTATCCGATGCTTACGTCATACAAAGAACACACCCTCCAAGTTTCAGGTCTATACGATCAGTGGTTTAGGCTGTGCGTTGATCCGTCAGTCAGTCAGTAGTTCAGGACAAAGCATTTTATATGTATAGATTAGTTGTTAGGATAAATCGTAAAAACTTTGAAATTTTCCTAGTGCAATAGTAAATAGAATCAAGATCAATTAATTAGGGTTAACTATTATCTATGTAAAGTAAGATAATTTAAAATCCTACGAATAGATTAATGAAAGCTAGGTGTGTTTGTATTTAAATAAATATAAATATTGCAGGACATTCCACACATCGCCATCTAGCCCCAAGCTAAGTAACTAGACTTGTGTTATGGGAGCTAGACAACTCATATACTACTTATATACTTTTCTTTTGTAAATATATACTTGTAATACATAGAAACAACCAGACTACAGACAAATATCTAAGCATAAATACATGTCTGACGTTGCGGGAATCGAACCTGCAACCCTGTGTTTGGCATTCCATAGTGACCATTAGTATTTGTGGCCTTAGGTGCCAGAATTTTGCTAAAATATTTTTGTAACGAAGTTCCTCATCGCGGGTTGGCGAGAGGACCAAGCATGTAACGCGTTACGAAAATGTGAAACGAAAAGCCGTAAGAGAAACTAATTCCCATTTTATACAGGGTTATTGGTAACTATATTAGCAAGCCGTTGAGGGCTACTTCTGTGCACCTAAACAAACTTTTGTTCTATGACTTTTGGAAATTCAAATACTTTTTTTTGAAAATTTTATAAGTCATATCACAAAAATATTTGTTCTATTGTCATTATCCAGGGAGGAAACACTCGACTACGTTTGTATGGAGAAAGAGCCGGTACCCTTTCCTCTTAATATTTATTTTTATTTTAGCGGTTAAAAGAAATTTGTCATTTTGAAAAAGTTGTCGTTTTGCGGCTTAACTTGTCAATTAAAAACTACGAATAAGCTCAAGTCGGTACATCTGAAGCTTCCAACGGATCTCCATGTATTAATTAAAATATATAACTACCTACAACTTTGACATTTCGAATTCCAGTGACCGTTCAGTGGTGATTCTATTCACCGTAGTTTTTTCGTTTTTTTTCTCTTCTGAGTGGCATCGGACCATTGTTAAAAAAATCTTAACATTTCCAATTGAAGCGAATATTTTTGTAGCATAAAAGCTATAACTGCCATGACCATGCTCCTATGTTTCGTTTTTTGATATATATTTTGTTTTTTTAACTTCTACTTTCTATGATAATTAGAATATGAAAAAAACCAAGACATAGGCGCATGGTCATGGCAGTTATAGAGTTTTATGCAACAAACATATTTGTGCTAGTGTCATTATCCAAGAAGGAAACAGTCGACTACGTTTGTATGGAGAAAGAGCCGGTACCCTTTCCTCTTAATATTTATTTTAGTGGTTAAAAGAAATTTGTCATTTTGAAAAAGTTGTCGTTTTGCGGATTAACTTGTCAATTAAAAACTACGAATAAGGTCAAGTCGGTACATCTGAAGCTTCCAACAGACCTCCATGTATTAATTAAAACATGTAGCTACCTACAACTTTGACATTTCGAATTCCAGTGAAATAATTCATCGAGTTTTTTTCTTTTTTTTTTTCTCATCTGATTGGCATCAGACCATTGTTAAAAAAATTCTTGACATTTCCAATTGAATTATTGTAATGATTATTGACTTGTGCGTTTCTGATAAAGTTTATTGAAAGAGAAAGATAAATTAAGTATATTTTTATGGATGAAATATAAATCTTCTATTTTTAAGAGGAAAGGGTACCGGCGCTCTCTCCATACAAACGTAATCGACCGTTTTCTCCCTGGATAATGACAGCAAAAAAATTTTTGTACAATAAAACCTATAACTGCCATGACTATGCCCCTATGTCTTAGTTTTTTTTCCTTTTTCTAATTACCATAGAAATTAAGATTTAAAAAACAAAAAAAAAACATAGGGGCATGGTCAGTTATAAGTTTTATGCAACAATAATATTTGCTCTAGTGTCATTATCCATTTAGAAAACAATCGACTACGTTTGTATGAAGAGAGCCCCCGGTACCCTTTCCTCTAAACGGGTTTATTTAATACTAGCTGCGCCCCGCGGTTTCACCAGTTTCCAATGGATTTTCGGGATCAAAAGTATCGTATGTCCATCTTCATCCCTAAAACTACTACTTTGCCTATTTTCATCCAAATCGATCTAGTGACAGTGAACAGGGAACAAACAAATTAAGACATATTACAAAATCCCTCATTTTGTAATATAAAACACACTGATATTCGATTGAGAAACGTAGAAACCTTTTTTATCTCTTCTCTCTTTCACGCTTTTGATTTTTTCTTTAATTATTTGCATGTATTCTTGTTCTTGGAGAATATTATTCAATGCTGTCATATGTTGTGTCAATGACAGCGGATTAACTGTCATAGAATCTAGTTTGATAGCGATGGATGTGCAGCTCTGTGGTGACATCTGTTGACAGAAATAAAAATATACGTAAAATATATGAAAATAAATAGGTTTGTCAGTTCTGGCGGGAACGAGTTAACAACATGTCGTGCTGCAGTTTTATTTTCATGAAACTTAGTTGTAACCCGAGTTGAATTGTATAATTCTGGTGGAATGTTATTCAATTTATAGTGTCTCCAATCGTTTATTTAACTTTTGACAGATCACGCACATAAAGTTTAGTAATAATTTTTGATACAATGTGTCATTCGTAATTAATGACCACAGACTAAAAACGGTTTTGAAATAAATCGATTATCGATTATATTTATAAAACATACTATTTTATTGTGATTATATTTTATATCAAATCACGTAAAAACCTTTATTATTTTGCATTAAAATGCCCTAAATGTCTCTGTTTTAATGCATAATTAATTTGCGTAATGAAAACAGGTCCATTGTACTCGTACCTAGTAATGGGATCGAATATATCCGTTGCAAATTATTGAATCTAAAGTAATCGTTTGGACTTACTGTAGTTGGTTTAAATAAAAAGCATGTGAATGAACTGCGGTACCTACTTGTAAGGAACAACTACAAAATAATGAGTGTGTCAAATCGATTAAAACTTCTTCATGAATAAAATCGATCGATAAAAGAAATCGAATCGGTAACGGGTCAGGGTATCAATATTTGAGTAAGTATTAGAGCTGTCAAAAGTTAAATAAATGATTGGAAAGGGTATAGTTCTGTGAAAGTGCACAAGTGTAGTGAAAGTAAAAATTAGTGTCAAACATGACGTTTTCTCGTTGCCTCCAAATCTCCTATTAAGGTTATGGTAAACTTGCCACCACCGCTTTACTATAGCCCCTGACTTGACGGACTATGACGACTTTGACTGTTTTGAAACACCTTAGGCCCGATTTATAAAAAATCGGGTCATAATTTGATGAAAAAAAATTTAACTTGACACTGGCTTCTTGATTTCCGATATTCTTAGGGTTTCGTACCTCAAAAGGTAAAAAGGTACCTCAAAAGTTGTCTGTCTGTGTGTCACCACCGATTTTCTCAGTAACGGACCTATAGCAAGTTTTAATTCATACGAGATACTGAGGTCTATAGTCCCTATAAGGTGTATAAAAAATCAAGGTTCTGAGTTAAAACGATAAAAAGATTTGGGAAAATTCACATTTTCGCAAAAAACGTGTAAGTACCTACTATTTACCTTAATTTTCAACATTTTTAATATTTCGGATTTTTCCCTTTACTTGTGCTATAAGACCTTGCTTTTAACCAAAATCGACAATTCTAGGTCAACCGGAAGTACCTACCCTATAGGTTTTGGGTCGAAAACCTATATGGTTGTTCCCGTTGACCTAGAATCACGAAATTTGGCAAAAAGCAAGGTAAAAATAAAAAAAAAATTCCAAAAAGTTAAAAATTGATGGGTGTCCCCATACATACATAGTTAAACCAATTTAACTTGACCCTTACATTGTATGGGCGCCCAAACGAAACAAGTTAAATTGGTACTTACCATACCACGGCAAGGGTAGAGAAAGAGAGTTGAAACTAATGTACGGAACCCTCGACGCGCGAGTACGACTCGCACCTGACCGGTTTTTTTTGTGAAATTCTACCTTGAGAAACATTCTTTATTAGTAACTAGCGACCCGCCCCGGCTTCGCACAGCTTTACTAAGCACGTAATACCTAAACCATCCTCTTGAATCAATCTATCTATTAAAAAGAACCGCATCAAAATCCGTTGCGTAGTTTTAAAGATCCAAGCATACATGGTGACAGACAGACAGACAGTGGGAAGCGACTTTATTTTATCTATGTAGTTATCAGTACATTTTGAGCAGTTTGACTTTCTATTTTGACATTTTGCATTTATGACATTTTGCGTTATTCTTGATAAATGAACATTTTGATATTTTGTTGTGCGGTTAGTTTAAACACAAATGTCAATAAATACATCAAAACAAATTAAACAACATGAAAAACTAAAAATAATAATAATAAACACAAAATAATTAAAAAAAACCCACCCAGAAATTAAATTAAAAACTAAGGTAAGGTAAGTTTTGATTACTTATGTAGTTTGTCTATTTGCAAATCTCGACATTTTGAGACAAACATTTTGTTCTCAACGATAAGTTAGGGAGTTTTGGCGGGAACGAGTTAACAACATGTCGTGCTGCAGTTTTATTTTCATGAAACTTAGCTGTAACCCGAGTTAAATTGTATAATTCTGGTGGAATGTTATTCAATTTAGTTCTGTGAAAGTGCACAAGTGTAGTGAAAGTAAAAATCAGTGTCAAACATGCAGTTTTCTCGTTGCCTCCAAATCTCCTATTAAGGTTATGGTAAACTTGCCACCGCTTTACTATAACCCCTGACTTGACGGACTATGACGACTTTGACTATATTGAAACACTTTAGGCCCGATTTATGAAAAATCGGGTCATAATTTGATGCAAAATATAACTTGACACTGGCTAAATGCACACGTGCGAAGCCATAATAAAAAGAAAAAAAAACGATAAGTTAGATTAACAAAATGTTCAAACAAAAAAAATAACAAATTATATTTACCTTTTTAACAATCGGTGTTAATTCAATTAAATACTTAATTACGTATGGATTTTTGATTTTGTAAGTTTTTTGATTTCAACCATATGTAATTTGATTTTTCATTTTGAAAATCGTTGTGAAATGATTCCTTTATAAGTGATTCTATCTGTAAAATAAATTAAATATACAGGGTGTCCCGTAATGGATGGATAAGCGGGCACCTACGGATAGAGTACACTGTGCCGGTTCAGGAAAATGAAAGTTATGCTCTATGAAAGGGGTTCACTACGCTAGGTCGAAACACGTTTCCACTTTTTACATTTTAACTATGAAGACTCACCATATGCTAAATTGGACTAAGCTTAAATCGAATTATATTACAAAATTGTTTGACGACCCAGTTGGCACAATGGTCACCATGCCGGACTGCCAAACACAGGGTTGCGGGTTCGATTCCCGCCTCAGACATGTATTTATGCTTAGATATTTGTCTGTGGTCTGGTTGTTTCAATGTATTATAAGTATATATTTACAAAAGAAAAGTATATAAGTAGTATATCTGTTGTCTAGCACCCATAACACAAGTCTAGTTACTTAACTTGGGGCTAGATGGCGCTGTGGATTGTCCTGCAATATTTATTTTTTTATTTAAAGTCGCTCAGTTTCGATATATCCGCCAATTCAAAAAAAACACTCTCCTATCTCTATGTTTTTTGATGCCAAAACTGCAAACGATGGAATTATTCCAATCTGTTTAGTATTCCAGCATAAATGTGCTATCGATTGTAAACAAATATCATTTTTTTACACATTTTTTTACACATTTTACACATTCTTTCTCGGGCAGCCGTCCGTGTTAGTCGCGACTTCGAACCGCTCTGAGTCTTATTTTTACTTAATTGCCATTGGTCAATCTTGAGATTTCAAATTCTCGTTTACTCCTGTGGTGTTTATATGGGAAGTATCCACCCAGTGGGCGGAAAGAGTGAGAAGCAGACACTTTGGGGGCTGGACCGTGCCGAGACCGGTGAGAACGGAAATTTTTTGCTATCAAAAACACCAGTCATTCAGAGGATTCGAACCCGAGCCTTCGGCGTGCAAAGCAGTCGCTTGAACAACTTAGCTAACCAAATCTGACGACAACTCTTGAAAACTGGATACAGCACCGGACTTCATTCTCTAAAATGTCTACTGTTTGTGATGGGTGTGGGAACTCTATTATGGACTTATTTTATATGGAATGTCAGCAATGCAGCAAGCTGTATGACTTGTTATGTTTAAATATTAACAAGGAGAGTTTTCTCAAGTTCGAGGAAGATTATAAGGCGTCTTGGATCTGTCCGAAATGTCACAGTGCGCGGCCAAAAGGGGACAATTCATCAACTCCGCTGTCCCCCGCCCCCAGAGGAGCCTTAAATGACACCTACACCAAAGCCGGTAATTTCGTCAACACAAAGAGAGGCACTCAGCAGGGCCTTGTAATCAAACCGAGCGAGGCCTCCCAACCATTCATTCGCAGTTCCCCAACCGTTGTAGAAGACAAACTGAATAAAGGAGACGTACATATTCTACTTGAGGAGATCCGCTTATTGAGACATGAAATCCTGGAAATAAAGCAAAACAATTACGGTCTGAAGGAGCAAATTACTTCATACCAACAACTACTCAATAACTCGTTGAGCGACCACTCTAAAAAACTAGAGACCGCCGAAATAGAAATTATAGAATTGCGAACGACAGTGGACATTCTATGTCAAACTATTCGCCAACGGGAACAGGAATCCCTAAGGAATGAATTAGAAATCATCGGAATACCAGAGACTAACAACGACAGTGCTGGGCATCTAGCCATGCTGGCGGTCAAGAAACTGGGAGTGGGCATTACGGAGGATGACATCGACGACGTGAGACGAGTAGGACCTAGGCTCCAAAAAGTATCTCCGGAGACAAACAAGATGCCTCGCCCAATCGTAGTCAGGCTTCTACGTCGCCGTAAGCGAGATGAAATCATCACCGCTGCTAGAACACGAAAGAACATAACAGTCGAGGGCATTATTGCTGGAACTCCCGGTAAGGTCTATTTCAATGAACGGTTGACTAAACACAACCGACAGTTATTTCGTGCAGCCAGAGAACGTGCAAGAAACGGAGGCTATCGTTACTGCTGGGTTCAAAACGGAGCAATCTTTGTTCGTCGCTCCGACGGAAAGCCAGCAATCCGCATCTCTTCCCAACACGACCTGGACCTCAAGATCGCCTGTGATACGCTGCATAAGGACAATGGACTCGCTGATGTTACTTCGAATCAATGAATTAGGACTCCGGTTTTTACTCTATCCTGGAAGTGCTTATTTTAACTATTGTATTTTCGACTCTCCTTCTCATTTCTCACGAACACTCTTTAAATCACAAACACTCCTCAAACCACAATTTTCAAAAATGTATTCCAACTCACGTTTAGGCACACAAATAAAATGTTATCTTGTCTCCGATACGTCAATCGCCGAGCGATCTTCTATCTGCCTCGTAATGTTACTTCTTCATGTAATTATTTGTCGATCTAATGGATGATTTGGCAGATGATATAGATAATATTCTTACTATAAACTGCGCATCGCTCGACTACGTAGACTCCTGTGCCGAGATTGTGACCCCAAATTATGACCTTAAATGTCTATCATTCAATATTAGGAGTATTTCTAAAAACTTTGATGCTTTCATGGTCACCTTCAATAGAATGAAACTAGACATTGACTTGATTATCCTCAGTGAATGCCATCTCTCTCACAATTCTATTATTCATCAGATCCCAGGTTACAAATCCTTTCGAACCCATAAGTACATCAACAAGAACGGCGGGGTTGTTGCTTTCATCAATGAAAAGTGGGATGTAGCAGTCAGTGAACCTGACTGTGATGATTGTAATTGTCTTGAAATCAGTTTGAACGACGAAATATCCGTAATTGGTATATATCGATCTCCGTCCGTTTCCAATATAAATCCGTTTTTGTTGTCACTTGACCTCCTGTTAAAAAAAATAAAAAATAAGAGAGTTATCTTAACCGGTGACGTAAATATTAATTTACTATGTGAACCAATGACTGAAGATTGCTCAAATTATCAATGCATTTTATCCAGTCATAAACTTTTACCTGCAATTACAAAACCGACGCGAGACGAGTCTGGAACGTGCCTAGACCATTTCTTTGTTGACAACCTATCTCCAGTTGTTGGTATTGTGTGTAAGTCTAGGATAACGGACCACAACATATGCATTATGGGTATGACCACTAAAACAAAGCCACAGTGTAGAAAAAGACTGCGGACCAGAGTGGATGTATGTTCTGTAATATCCGAACTGGAGGCAGTCGACTGGTCTGCGGTTTTATCTTCGCAAAATACGAACGAGTCATGTAATGCTTTCAGAAAGACTTTAAATAACATCATACTCAAGAACACGAAAACTATCAGGCTGAGTCGTTCCCAATTCGTCATACATCCATGGATTACGCCGGGCTTGATTAGATGTCAGAAAAATCGAGACAGACTGCACATGGAAGCCAGACGTAATCCATCAAACCAGACTATGAATACAACATACAAAAGATACCGTAATTTCCTGAATAATCTACAACACAAGCTAAAAACGGATTACGAAAACCGTGAGCTTACCAACAACAAGGATAACCCCAAAAAACTCTGGCAGAAGATCAAAGATATTTGTCACCTCAACAGTAAACGCTATGTTCCGACTGAACTGTGCCAGATCGAACAAAATACTGTTGATTCTCTAAACAAGTGTAACCAGTACTTTACGAACGTCGGGAATACCCTAGCTTCGAAAATACTGGACAAACTTTCTTCCACTCAAGCTTCTTTGGCGGCGGAATTCGAATCGTTTCGTTCAGTTTCAGAATCCATGTTTTTGACTCCTACTGACCCCGCAGAAGTAAGTGGACTGATAAACGACCTCAAATTCAACAGTGCTCCCGGTCTGGATGGTTGTTCGTCGTCCCTTATAAAATCAATAAAAGACTATATCATTAATCCCTTGACCCACATTTTCAACTTGAGCCTTTCATCAGGTATTTTTCCCCAATGCTGGAAATCAGCAGTAGTTACGCTGATTCACAAAGACGGGGACAAAAAAAATCCAAGTAATTACCGTCCCATCTCACTGCTTTCTATCTTTTCGAAAATCCTCGAGAAAATTGTCAATAAGCGACTAATTTCATTTTTAGACAATCACCATATTATCCCTGATAAGCAATTCGGGTTTCGTCACGGAAAATCAACCGAAGATGCAATGTCACATCTCACTAACTTCATTTCATCCGCCCTGGACCGAAACCGACGATGCATTGGAGTATTCCTCGATTTGGCTAAGGCTTTCGACTCTGTCTCGATCCCAATTTTACTCCGAAAAATGCATTGCGTGGGTATCAGGGGACTAGCCTACGACTGGTTCCACAATTACTTAACAAACAGATTTCAGTGCATTCGGGTTTCTGAGTCGCTCAGCGATCCGCTTCCAATTGACTTTGGTGTACCACAAGGGAGCGTCCTGGGCCCAACATTATTCTTGCTTTATATAAGCAACCTATTTGACACACCACTTAATAACGCCGAAGTTATTTGTTACGCGGACGATACCGTGTTGCTGTTTCAGGACGAAGATTGGGACCGTCTGCATGCAGTCGCTGAAGCTGGGCTGAGTACAGTAGCGAATTGGCTTGATAGAAATCTTCTTTCTCTTAATGTAAAGAAAACTAAATTTCTCACTTTTTTCAAAACTCAAGCTTCTGCTCCAAACAAAAAGTACTCTCTTAAACTACATTCCCATTGCTGTACGACACCAGCAAAGTTGGACAGCGGCACTAATGTATCCACTCAGTGTAATTGCCGAGCTATTGAACACACCGATAAAATCAGATACTTGGGCGTTCTATTTGATCAAAAACTCACTTTTGAGCACCAGATCTCTGCTCTGTCCGGGCGGATCAGAAGAGTTATTTTCATAATGAAATCGCTGCGACACTCCGCTGACAGAGCTACATTGCTTCTTGTCTATAAAAGTCTATGCCAGTCTTTAATTTTGTATTGCGTCAGGATCTGGGGAGGCGCAGCTAAAACAAAGATGATCGAAATAGAACGTGCTCAAAGGGCAGTACTAAAAGTTATGTTGAAAAAGCCTATCCTCTTCTCTACTGACAGTCTATATGCAGAGTGCGGGGTGCTCCGAGTCCGGCAGCTATTTGTATTGAGAACAGTAATTACATTGCACAAAGCTGTGCAGCGCCGCCCTGACTGTAAGCAGCTTATTAAGAGAAGAGTTGTGAGAATTCCGGAACCTCGTACTCACTCAACTTTTGCTAAGCGCCTTCCCTATTTTCTGTCACCATATCTTTATAATTTTGTCTGCGCTAAGCTTAATATAAAACTTGACATGTCAGCAGGACTGGTGGCAAAAGTCGTAGAGAATTGGCTACTAGACCTCGACTATGACCGAACGGAAGACATTCTTTTAACATCATAAATATAACAATATACGAATTATTATCTCTCACTCTTTCCCATTATTCCCATTTTGGTACATTTCACATCTAACAATCCAATACGTGTAGGTACCACAAAATCACATTCAGGACGGGAGTATATCTGCGTACCCAGAGTCTTTAGATCACGGGGTGACGTAAACTCCCCGTACCGATTCACACGGTGAATGAATAAATGCTCCCCCTCACCGGGCGGATGGTTTTCCGATAATGTATTAATTTTACAATTACTTGTTATAAAAAAAATTGTCAGGCTTCTGCGAGACAAGCTTGCTTAGTGCAGAAGCCGCTGTAACTTATACCTTTAAAATATTTTTTATATTCTTCTTTCTTCTAACAGTGTTGCCATCTGTAACTAAATCATTGTACTAGTATAAGTTTCGTTACTGTATTACCGTTATGGCAAATAAAATTTATTATTATAAAAAAAAAATTTATTATTATCTTTACGACACATCGAAAGTTTTTTTTAAACTAAGCTGTAACTCAAACTTCATGATTTTTTAATTTTATAATGAAAACCTTTTTTAATTTGGCACTAGGGTGACCATACATTTTATTACACCGGGAAAGATTAAAGTTCAGAATAAAAATCATGAAATTTTAATGAATACTTAGTATAAAAAAAAAATTGGTTGCCTGTAAAGTCGGTATACGGGCGAAAGTTTTACGTGACAACGACTTTGAGTGGTAAAATATAGACATGAACCGGTGTGTATGCCTATCTCTCTCACTCTCTCTCTCTCTCGCTCTGTCTCTCTCGCTCTTAGGCGGGCTAACTGTGCTCGAGTGGAAGGGACGCGTGCCTTTCACTTTTTATGTCTGTCTCTCTCGCTCTTAGGCGGGCTAACCATGCCCGAGTGGAAGGGACGCGTGCCTCTCACTCGCTCTCATTGTGAGCGCATAACGTGAGCGGAGCGTAACGCAGTTTCTTGAAGTGTCACCCGGCAAACCAATTTATAAGACGTTGTCACGTCAAAATCTTTTGATGTGTCATAAAAATAATTGTTTGTATTCGATAGCACATTATGCCTGGAATACTATAAATACTATACAAAACTGCAAATGAATAATTAATTCATTTGCAGTTTTGGCATCAAAAAACATTCAGAAAAGAGTTTTTTTTTAAAAAGCGGATATCTCAGAAACCGAGAGTCTTTCATAGAACATAACTTTTCTTTTTTCTGAACCGGCACACTGTCCTCTATCCTTCGGTGCCCGTTTATTCATTCATTAAGAGACACCCTGTATATTATCTGTGTTTTGGGTCTAGGTAGAGGAGATCCGCGGAGACAACAGGTGGAGACGTTTTTTTGGCGGGAACGAGTTAACAACATGTCGTGCTGCAGTTTTATTTTCATGAAACTTAGATGTAACCCGAGTTGAATTGTATAATTCTGGTGGAATGTTATTCAATTTAGTTCTGTGAAAGTGCACAAGTGTAGTGAAAGTAAAAATCAGTGTCAAACATGCAGTTTTCACGTTGCCTCCAAATCTCCTATTAAGGTTATGGTAAACTTGCCACCGCTTTACTATAACCCCTGACTTGACGGACTATGACGACTTTGACTGTATTGAAACACTTTAGGCCCGATTTATGAAAAAATCGGGTCATAATTTGATGCAAAATATAACTTGACACTGGCTAAATGCACACGTGCGAAGCCATAATAAAAGAAAAAAAAACAGGTGGAAAAACACTTTGAGATAATTATGGAGTAAAATCAAATAAATTTTCTAAACTCACATATTGCAATAAATCTTTGAAATCAAAAATATATGAGTCGTCCATCGTTCCGAATAAAAGTTAACAAAATATGGAAATTATTGCGTTTATTATAATCTATACCAATATAAAGCTGAAGAGTTTGTTTGTTTGTTTTTTTGAACGCGCTAATCTCAGAAACTACTTACTGGTTCGAATTGAAAAAATCTTTTTGTGTTGGATAGTCCATTTATCGAGGAAGGCTATGGGCTACTTTTTATCCTGATATTTCTACGGGATCGGGAGTTACGCGGGTGAAACTGCGGAGCGCTGCTAGTCTATACTAATATTATAAAGCTGAAGAGTTTGTTTGGTTGTTTGAACGCACTAATCTCAGGAACTACTGGTTCGAATTGAAAAAATATTTCTGTGTTGGATAGTCCATTTATCGAGGAAGGCTATGGGCTACTTTTTATCCTGATATTTCTACGGGATCGGGAGTTACGCGGGTGAAACTGCGGAGCGCTGCTAGTCTATACTAATATTATAAAGCTGAAAAGTTTGTTTGGTTGTTTGAACGCACTAATCTCAGGAACTACTGGTTCGAATTGAAAAAATATTTCTGTGTTGGATAGTCCATTTATCGAGGAAGGCTATAGGCTACTTTTTATCCTGATATTCCCACGGGATCGGGAGTTACGCGGGTGAAACTGCGGAGCGCTGCTAGTATTATTAATATTATAAAGCTGAAGAGTTTGTTTGTTTGAACGCGCTAATATCAGAAACTACTGGTTCGAATTGAAAAAATCTTTTTGTGTTGGATAGTCTATTTATCGGGGAAGGCTTTAGGCTATATAACATCACGCTGCGACCAATAAGAGCGAAGAATTAGTGGGAAATGTGGGAAAAAACAGGGAAAATTATTCATATTTGAGGGCTTCCATTGTTTGTTTGAATGCGCTGATCTCAAGAACTGCTGGATCGAATTGAAAATTTATTTTAGGGTTAGACGCTTTACTATAGCGCCAGACTTGACGGACTATGACGACTTTGACTGTTTTGAAACACTTTAGGCCCGATTTATGAAAAATCTGGTCATAATTTGATGCAAAATATAACTTGACACTGGCTAAATGCACAAGCCGTGCGAAGCCATAATTCATAGAAAAAAAAACTTGTCAATTCGTATGTAGTACGCATAGTGTATAAGGACAGGATACGTTGTCCTTGGGTAAACCCGTAGGACATAGTTAACTAGTGAATAAATAATTAATTCTATGATTTTGATAAAAACACTTGAGCAGATAAAAAGGTTATAATATCAGAATTTAATTTGTTACGCCTACATAATAAAAATCGTTCAAGTGCGAGTCGTACTCGCGTGCTGAGGGTTCCGTGCATTAGGGCAATCTTTCTCTACCCTTGCCGTGGTATGGTAAGTATCAATTTAACTTGACACCTATTTCGTTTGGGCGCCCATACAATGTAAGGGTCAAGTTAAATTGGTGTAATATGTATGTAAGAGTCACCCATTAATTTCAACTGTTTTTAATATTTTCAATTTTTCCTTTATTTGTGCTGTAAAATTTTGATTTCTGCCAATTTTCGTGATTCTAGGTCAACGGGAACTACCATATAGGTTTTCGACCCAAAACCTATAGGGTACTTCCGTGCTTCTGGTTGACAATTTTGATTGAAAACAATCAATCGTCTGTATGTTCGTTACTCCTTCACACAAAAACTACTGGACCGATTGCGATGAAACTCTGTACGTCAATAGCTGGATACCTGGATTATACTTAAGCTTCTTTTTATCCCGATATTCCCACGGGATCGGGACTTACGCGGGTGAAAGTGAAAATAAAACAAACATACAATTATGACATGTTTAATAGAGAGATTGAACTATTACGCGCAGGTACCTCCATAGTACAAGCATAATAATCGATATACAGGTTATGAACGATGAAAATAATATACTAGAAATATTATAGGCCTTTTTTAAATCTAGATGATAAATAATAAATAATACATCGCCACCTAACCCCAAGCTAAGTAACTACACTTGTGTTATGGGTGCTAGACAACTCATATACTACTTACATACTTTTCTATTGTAAATATATACTTATAATACATAGAAACAACCAGACCACAGACATATATCTAAACATAAATACATGTCTGAGGCGGGAATCGAACCCGCAACCCTGTGTTTGGCAGTCCGACATGGTGTTATGATCATCTATAAATAAATATTGCAGGACATTCCACACATCGCCACCTAGCCCCAAGCTAAGTAACTAGACTTGTGTTATGGGTGCTAGACAACTGATATACTACTTATATACTTTTATATTGTAAATATATATATATGTATATAAACCAAGACCAGAAACAAATTATCTGTACATAAATATTTGTTTGAGGCGGGAATTGAACTCACAACCTTCTGCGTAAATATGATGTTCAACGGCTGGAATCGAACCTGCGACCTCATGCGTCGAATTAAAGCAAATTCTAAATAACATTATATTGATTTTTTAAATATTATCACAGAAATAATTTGTACATTTCAAACAAATAGGTACTTAAAAATATATACAGTGTGTACAGATAACCTTGTAACCTCTTAGGTAGGGTCGGAGTCAGAATTACAGCCCCAAAATAGAGTTCCAATACTGCTATTTTGAGTTTTGGCGGGAACGAGTTAACAACATGTCGTGCTGCAGTTTTATTTTCATGAAACTTAGTTGTAACCCGAGTTGAATTGTATAATTCTGGCGAAAGTGTAGTGAAAGTAAAAATCAGTGTCAAACATGAAGTTTTCTCGTTGCCTCCAAATCTCATATTAAGACTATGACGACTTTGACTGTTTTGACACACTTTAGGCCCGATTTATGACAAATCGGGTCATAATTTGATGCAAAATATAACTTGACACTGGCTAAATGCACAAGCCGTGCGAAGCCATAATTAATAGAAAAAAAAAACTGCTATTTTTAAAATGTTTTCAATACAATCAAGATTCTAAGGGATCCTACTCGAGTTGAAGTAAATTATTTTTCATTACTCATACTCCGAAAGTAGGTGTAAAGGTGCCTGAAGAGCGTGTAGAAAAAAAAAACTTTCAGCCCTAGGGAGAATCGCTTTCACTGACAGCTGTCATGTCAAATTATGGCTTCGCACGACGTATGCAATGTGCTTCTAGCCAGTATCAGTATCATTACGCATTAGGAACTTCAAAAACCTAACCTCCTTGCTTTGCAAAACACTACATAATATATAACCTCTTAGGTCTCAACCTTGTAAGAGGATCAGGTAGTATGGAGTCGATCATTCACTCTCGTTATTAGGAAAAATGGTATGTATTATTCGTAATGAATAATACATACCATTTTACTACTACTATTACTATTAGAATTATTAGAACTATTAGCTCCGTCTCGGAACTCAATGAGTGACTTTCACCTCTAGGGTAACAATGTACTATTTCTAGTCTTGCTTTTTCAACTTTTGAATTTACTAGCGACCCGCCCCGGCTTCACACGGCTATATTATGCATGTATTATACATATAAACCTTCCTCTTGAATCACTCTATCTATTTTAAAAAACCGCATCAAAATCCGTTGCGTAGTTTTAAAGATCTAAGCATACATAGGGACAGACAGACAGCGGGAAGCGACTTTGTTTTATACTATGTAGTGATGATAAGTTAAAATTGTTTTTTAACCGACTTAAAAAAGAGGAGGTTCTCAATTCGGTTGTATGTATTTTATATGGATGTTTTTTATGGTGTTCGCGTTTTTGTTGCAAATAAATGTTTATATTTCTATTTTTCTTTTTTCTATTTTATATCTTCTTTGTTTATTTTTACAAGCAGTGGCTTCACACGACTGATGCATATTGCCAGTTTCAAGTTTAAATCCTTTGGAACAGCAACAGCTAGTCAGAGAAATAAAACCGCTAAGCTATAAGAAAAAACTTTTGCATTTTCAAAATTGAAATTCAATATTGGAAAAGGTTTGTTTTTGAGAAAATTACCTTTACAAAAATATTTAGGTACTGAAAATATAAGGAGTCTTCAAGATGTGAAAACAACATAAGTTTCATTAATAATTAATTTACAGATATAAAAATTAATTTCCTCCTTTTTTTAAGATTAGGACCCTACATACCTAAGAGGTATCCTCTTTACACACTGTATATTACATTTTTTATTTAATTTTTCCACTGAGTTTTCAAGTTCCAATGGAGATGACAAAACAATCGAATTGCTTTAAACTTTTTCTTCGTTTTGTCATCTCCCAGTTAAACATAGAAATTCAACGAATTTTACACTAAAAGATCTCAAAGATTCAATAAGTGTCACTAAGAGCTGATAAGGAACATGGGTGGTATTTAAAAAAAAAATCCTTACATCTAAATACGACAGATAGTATCTATTTTTGAAACACTGGTACGTAGAATACAGACGTTCCTTATTAACACTAAGCGCAAAAGAGAGCAATTGAAAAGATGAAAAGAATAAAACATTTATTCAATTTTACATTTACTAGATTCGTTTTGGTGCGGTTAAAACAAAAACTGATAACTATTGCAAAAAATGAATTAAATGGAATAAAACATTTATTCAATTTTCGTTTAAATATAATTAATAGTTGGCCTTTAAGTCAAGTAAAATCGATAGCCATTTAAATTAATTAAATTGAATAAAACATTTATTCAATTTTACATTTACTAGATTCGTTTTGGTGCGGTTAAAATAAAAACTGATAACTATGTATTGCAAAAATTGAATTAAATTAAATAAAACATTTATTCAATTTTACTTTTACAAGGTTAGTTAAGGTGACGTTCAAACAAAAACTTATAGCTATTGCAAAAATTGAATTGAATGAAATTGATAAATGTTTTATTAATTTGAAATGAAATATTTATTCAATTTTCACTTTTACTAGATAAGTTTAGGTGCGATTATATAAAAAATTGAATTAAATTGAATATTTATTCAATTTTACAAAAACAAAACTGATACCTATTGCAAAAATTGAATTAAATTGAATAAAACATTGCAAAAATTGAATTAAATCCTAATAATGTTTTAGTTTAATTTTCATTTAGGTATTGTGAAGTTGAAACTAAAACTGATACTTGTCTTAGCTATTGCAAAAATTGAATTAAATTGAATAAAACACTTATTCAATTTTACCTTTAACCTCACCGAAAGGCCACATAGAAAGGGCCGGTACAATCCTAAGGAACAACATTGGTTTCAAACAAAACATAATGTATTGAGACAAATAAAAGGTAAACGTGTCTGATCTACATAAATTTGCATCAATCTGTTTGTATATATATATTATGACTGAAGTTGTGAATAAGGATATAAGGAGCGAACGGTTCTTAGTGTTGTGTCTGTATCTGTAAGGGAATAAGAGTTTTAAATAAATAAATAAAACTTGAGAGGTGTCAAGGGACACCCGGATGGAACGAAGTTCTTTTCGATTAATTAGTGAAGGAATTGTAATAAAATCAAAAAGTGTCGTTACAACTTTTGGTCTTAATTTTTTCCGTCTAGCCTCCTTTCGCAACGGGCCATAAGGAACTTCGTTCCAATAAATATTGCAGGACTGTCAACACATCCCCATCTAGCCCCAAGCTAAGTAACTAGACTTGTGTTATGGGTGCTAGACAACGGATATACTACTTATTTATATACTTTTCTTTGGTAAATATATACTTATAATACATAGAAACAAGCAGAACGCAGACAATTATCTAAGCATAAATACTTGTCTAAGGCGGGAATCGAACCCGCAACTCTGTGTTTGGCAGTCCGACATGGTGACCATTGTGCCAACTAGGTCGTGATGGGCATGCGCTGAGTAATTTTCAACTTTTGTAAAATCAGGAAGGTGTGGTAGTTATATATATATATATATAATTGGACTCTCGGAATCAGCTGCAACGATTTTCATGAAATTTGGTATATAGGGGGTTTCGGGAGCGATAAATCGATCTAGCTAGGAATCATTTTTAGGAAATGTCATTTTATTCGTGTTTTATCGAAACTTACTTTTTTTTATCTGAAAAATATGACTCTTCCTGACATCTATTGGCGAACTACTAATACTATTTTTTGTGAGCAATAAAGTTATTCCAGCAGATGGCGTTGTTAAGTAACACGAAGTCAATGAGTGTTTGCTTTGAGGTTAGACTAAGTAAAAAAAAAAAAAATACCGTGCAAAGCTCGGTCATCCAGGTACTAGAAATTATACTCACTGAGCAACGGCGGGTGTAACGGAAATTGCCCATCCGAGTAAATACCCCGTACATTGTACTAGAGCGTACATCGGGGTCGTAGACACGTGGATATTTTCGGGGTTCTCACACCAACGGAATGCCTGGAAACCAATAAACGACAACATAAGAAAAAAAACTTGAAAGGTGTCAAGGGACACCCGGATGGAACGAAGAAAGACGAAACGAAAATAACTGGCTTGCTTTCTATGAGAGAGAGAGAGACAGGGAAGCACGCGCACGCCGCATGGATTACAACTATAGCAAATAGTATCGTTACAACTTTTGGTCTTAATTTTTTCCGTCTAGCCCCCTTTCGCAACGCGCGATAAGGAACTTCGTTCCAAAAATGGTTGCACGAAAAGTCGGTTTACGGACGATAATTTTACGTGATAACGTCATAAGAAAACATTGATGGTAACCATAGCAACGATAATAGGTAGCTATGGTTACCTTGTCAGACATGACACTTTTCGTTGCGTTGCCATGGTTACCTAGTTAATAACATAACACTTTTCGTTACGTTGCTATGGTTACCTTGACAATGACATGACACTTTTCGTTACGTTGCTATGGTTACCTTGACAATGACATGACACTTTTCGTTACGTTGCTATGGTTACCTTGACAATAACATGATGCTTTTCGTTACGTTGCTATGGTTACCTTGACAATGACATGACACTTTTCGTTACGTTGCTATGGTTACCTTGACAATAACATGATGCTTTTCGTTGCGTTGCCATGGTTACCATGTTAATAACATGACTGACGCTACATTACACTTGTTTATAATACGTTATTACGTCAAAAACATTCCAATAATAGTAATTTTTGAACTCTACGGTGGGTCTGCATTTCTGACTACGACCGTACATTAAATTTTATCAACTTAAATAAATAAATAAATATTGCAGGACAATCCACACAGCGCCATCTAGCCCCAAGTTTAGTAACTAGACTTGTGTTATGGATGCTAGACAACGGATAAACTACTTATATACTTTTCTTTTGTAAATATATACTTATAATACATAGAAACAAGCAGACCACAGACAAATATCTAAGCATAAATACATGTCTGAGACGGGAATCGAACCCGCAACCCTGTGTTTGGCAGTCCGGCAAAGATTGTGCCAACTAGGTTGTCAATAGACCAAGATCCCGTTGACTACCACACCTTCCTGATTTTACATAAGTTGAGAATTACTCAGCGCATGCCCATCACGACCCAGTTGGCACAATGTTCACCATGCCGGACTGCCAAACACAGGGTTGCGGGTTCGATTCCCGCCTCAGACAAGTATTTATGCTTAGATATTTCGCACCTCCGCTCAAATAGTGTCATATCTCAAAAAAGAAAACTGTCAAGAAAAAGGTGTCTAAAGTAATAACCTGATTTTTCTGGTTTTCTAGTCTTAATTTGAAAACTAATAGAATTAGCGATATGAACATTTCAGGAGATTTGAATGATTTTTAAGCTTTATAAAATGGTGTATTAGGTTTCCTGAAAATATGAAATAAATAATATTGTTTTTGAGTTATGACACTATTTGAGCGGAGGTGCGATTTGTATGTGGTCTGGTTGTTCCCAACTGGGTCGTCAAAACTTACCAATTTAATAGTGAACATAGGATCGATATTGCATAGTTTCAGTGATAAATAGGTGACGGTTGCTATGGCAACGGTCATGAAGGCGCTGAATATGTGCCACTTGACAGCCTTAGATGTTGGGTAGTTTGTGTGGAAGCCATACTTCCATATGAAGGGGTCTGTCACGTAGATACACAGCGCTGGAGCGAGGAATAGACCTGGAAAAGAGCGGTGTTGGCTTAGTGGTAGATAACTCGACTTTCATTCTGAAGGTCGTAGGTTCATCCCGGACCGTGCACCGATGTACATATTTTTGTTAAATGTATGTGCGCTAATTGACATTGCTCTTACGGTGAAGGAAAACATCGTGATGAAACCCGCGGCTTAGTTGGCTCCAGAAGTATTGACAAGTTCTCTCCTCTGGACATGGTCGACTAAGGTGAGAGGGTAGTAGGTGCTGGGCAAGCCTACTCCATCCTCACGCAAAAAGGACCCAATTAAAAAGGGTCTAATGGCGGAAAACAGCCTGTATACAAGCACAATTAAAAGATACCTGGAAAATATATCTATTAATTATGGCTTCGCACGGCTTGTGCATTTAGCCAGTATCAAGTTATATTTTGCATCAAATTATGACCCGATTTTTCATAAATCGGGCCTAAAGTGTTTCAAACAGTCAAAGTCGTCATAGTCCGTCAAGTCAGGGGCTATAGTAAAGCGGTGGCAAGTTTACCATAACCTTAATAGGAGATTTGGAGGCAACGAGAAAACTTCATGCTTGACACTGATTTTTACTTTCACTACACTTGTGTCAAAGCCAGTGTATAAATATAAGTTTTAGTTTAATTTGACGACCAAGGTGGCACGATGGTCACCATGCCGGACAGGGTTGCTTAGGTTTTTGTCTGTGGTCTGGTTGTTTCAGGTATTATAAGTATATATTTACAAAATAAAAGTATATAAGTAGTATATCCGTTGTCTAGCACCCATGACACAAGTCTAGTTACTTACCTTGGGGCTAGATGGCGATGTGTGGTATGTCCTGCTATATTTATGCAATTTTTATTTATTTATCTATACTATTATTATTATAAAGCTGAAGAGTTTGTTTGTTTGCGCGCTAATCTCAAGAACTACTGGTTCGAATTGAAAAAATCTTTTTGTGTTGGATAGTCCATTTATCGAGGAAGGCTATAGGCTACTTTTTATCCCGAATTTCCCACGGGATCAGGAGTTACGGGGGTGAAAACGCGGAGCGCTGCTAGTTTATTAATATGTCTTACCCACTAGAGCGCCTATAACACACTGATGTGGGAAGTGAGCAGCAACATACATTCGAGCCAACATCACTGAACCGAGGCAAACACCGAAAGTCGGGTACAACAGCTTGTTAATCCACATCGGTAGCTTCCATTTTCTGTAATAGACAGAGAGAGAAATTAAAAAAAAAAAAAAAAACAGGACATACCACACATCGCCATCTAGCCCCAAGCTAAGTAACTAGACTTGTGTTTTGGGTGCTAGACAACGGATATACTACATATATATTTTTCTTTTGTAAATCTTATATCTTTAAATGAGCAATTCTTGTATATATATATATATATATATATATAATTGGAATCTCGGAATCGGCTCCAACGATTTTCATGAAATTTGGTATATAGGGGGTTTCGGGGGCGATAAATCGATCTAGCTAGGAATCATTTTTAGAAAATGTCATTTTATTCGTGTTTTAAGGCGTTTGAGTAGTCCCAATTTAAACTGAAAAATATGACTCTTCCTGACATCTATTGGCGAACTACTAATACTATTTTTTGTGAGCAATAAAGTTATTCCAGCAGATGGCGTTGTTAAGTAACACGAAGTCAATGAGTGTTTGCTTTGAGGTTAGACTAAGAAAATCAATGTTTATTCATATTATTTGTGTCTTCTTAATGCACGTGTTCACTTGCGTAATTGATTGATAAACTGTAAAAAATTAAGTATTTGTTTCTAATATAATATCAAACGAATTGCACTCATGATTTTTTCTTTAAATAACCAGTTCATATTTTTTTATTATTCACTAGCTGCGCCCCGCGGTTTCACCCGCGTAAGTCCCGATCCCGTGGGCATATTGGGATAAAAAGTATCTTATGTCCGTCTCCTAGCTCTAAGCTACCTCCCCACCAATTTTCACCCAAATCTGTTGTGCCGTTCTTGAGTTATAAGTGGTGTAACTAACACGACTTTCTTTTATATATATATATAGATAGATATTTCATCATTTTATTAGTATGTAATTCGTACTTAAATATAATTTCCAAAATACACAATTTGAAAAAAAATGTACCTGTACCTGGATGACCAAGCATAGCTCGGTCATCCAGGTACTATACATATAATATATAGAAACAACCGGACCACAGACAAATATCTAAGCATAAATACTTGTCTGAGGAAAATTTAAATTAAATAATAGTTGTAGAACATTTCACACGCTATCTAGCCACGCTTGTGTTATGGTGACTAGACAACGTGTATAGTACATTGCGATACAAGTGTGGTAAATTTATCATTGCATAGAGGCGGTTTATACGCGTTTGCCGAAAAGCGGGCGCGTTTATCGAGCCGAGATGGAATGATCAAACCACACGTGTATCGTACGACGTTTTTTATCACAGTTGCCAATAAAAGACTTGAAATAATAAAAAGTTAACAAAATATTTACTTTATGAGCAACTGTTAATTTTCTTTTGTAAATAAAAAATACTTAAATATAATCGCCCCGCGGTTTCACCTGCGGAACTCCCGATCCCGTGGGAATATCGGGATAAAAAGTATCCAATGACACACCCAATTAACCAATTAAATATTCATCAGAATCGGTTCAGTAGTTTCGGAGCCTAATCAATGCAATCAAACAAATTTTTACTTTATACTACTATAGACTTGATTTTGGGTAGCTTTGTACCGAGAACGCTGGGCTGGGTGGCTTGTTCGATTACCTAGTTAATTCATTATTCAATTGGAACGAAGGTCCTTATCGCGCGTTGCGAAAGGGGGCTAGACGGAAAGAATTAAGACCAAAAGTTGTAACGACACTTTTTGATTTTATTACAATTCCTTCACTAATTAATCGAAAAGAACTTCGTTCCATCCGGGTGTCCCTTGACACCTCTCAAGTTTTTTAAATTACTAATTTTTTTTTGTAATATTCTGATGTTTATTTTAATTTATTCCGTGTTTTTAATTTGTTTAGTGTTATTAGTTTTTTTTTGTTAGCCTTTATTGTCCCACTGCTGGGTAAAGGCCTCCCGACATCTTTCCAAGCATTTCGGTCCTGGGCCAGGTTTAGCCAGTTATTAGTTTATTAACTGATTTATTAAGTATATGTTAAGCCTTAACTTTTGTTGCATGATTGAACCGTACAACCTAACCTAGGAACATGTACTTGTAAATCATCACTCACCTATCATGTACAACGTGAGCTAAGAACATGTACATTTAAAACATCACCCAGTTGGCACAATGGTTACCACGCCAGACTGCCAAACACAGGGTTGCGGGTTCGATTCCCGCCTCAGACAAGTATTTATGCTTAGATATTTGTCTGTGGTCTGGTTGTATCTATGTATTGTAAGTATATATTTACAAAAGAAAAAGTATATAAGTAGTATATCCGTTGTCTAGCACCCATAATACAAGTCTAGTTACTTAACTTGGGGCTAGATGGCGATGTGTGGAATGTCCTGTAATATTTATTTATTATTTATTTATCACTCACCTATCATGTACAACCTAATCTAGGAACATGTTCTTGTCAAACATCACTCACCTATCATGGACAACCTTATCTAGGAACATGTACTTGTCAAAAATCACTCACCAATCATGTCCAACCTAATCTAGGAACATGTACTTGTAAATCATCACTCACCTATCATGTACAACGTGAGCTAAGAACATGTACATGTCAAACATCACTCACCTATCATGTACAACCTAATCTAGGAACATGTACTTGTCAAACATCACTCACCTATCATGTACAACGTGAGCTAAGAACATGTACATGAGCGCCAATGAAGCAGCCATCGCCGCATTGTGTCCCGAAGGTGACCCCGGACCCGTCTCGCACGTCTGAGACGTCTGACGGAGACGCGGGCGTCTGTCGCCGTAGTAGGAAGACTCGCGGACCCACCAGTACGGACGGTCTTCTAGTAACCACCTGTAAAACGTAAGTCGAAAATGTAAATGTTAAATAAATATAAAATAAATATTGCAGGACATTCCACACATCGCCATCTAGCCCGAAGATAAATAACTAGACTTGTGTTATGGTTACTAGATAACGGATATATTTTTCTTTTGTAAATAATCATTACAAAGTATAAAACAAAGTCGCTTCCCGCTGGTGTGCTTAAAGCTTTAAAACTACGCAACGGATTTTGATGCGGTTTTTTCAAATAGAGTGATTCAAGAGGAAGGTTTATATGTATAATACATGCATAATATAGCCGTGCGAAGCCGGAGCGGATCGCTAGTATACTTATAATACATATAAATAAATATCTAAGCATAAATACTTGTCTGAGGCGGGAATCAAACCCGCCCTGTGTTTGGCAGTCCGTCATCGACATGGTGACCATTGTACCAACTGAGTCGTTTATTATGGCAACACTGGTTTTTTGTCTATGATTTGTAATGACTTAAAATAATGGCGGATTGGCGTTGTTCAGGGATTCAGTATTTTCTTTAATTAAAATAAGTACTTTTGAACAGGGAATGATCATGTTTTGTATTTATTTTGTAGTACTCGATATTTTCACTTAAGAGAAACAAAAGAACTAAGATCATGTCTTCGAGAATTTATAAATAAATTTGTTTAGCTCATAATTTCTAAAGGTCATAATTTATTTGACCTAGGAACATGTACTTGAACTAAGATCATGGCCAACAACCTAAGAGCATGTCTGTGCACCTAAAACATTTCAATGAACCTAAGAACATGTCCATGAACCTAATAACATGTCCATTAACCTAAGAACATGTCCATGAACCAAAGAACATGTCCAACATACTTACCATTTCATTACAGCATTGAGCCATCCTCCGAAAGCAGTACACAATATGAACTGAGCTGCGAAGACAGAATCCAAGACTGATAGCAAAGGGAACACTATCTCAGTCATGTGGCGAAGGTTGGCTATGTAATTGATTAGAGCATAATGTCTTTGACCTAGGAACCTGTACTTAAACTAACAACATGTCCATGAACCTAAGAACATGTCCTTGAACCAAAGAACATGTCTAACATACTTACCATTTCATTACAGCATTGAGCCATCCTCCGAAAGCGGTACACAATATGAACTGAGCTGCGAAGACAGAATCCAAGACTGATAGCAAAGGGAACACTATCTCCGTCATGTGGTGAGGGTTGGCTATGTCGTTGATGAGGTGGAAGAAGCCATCGTAGTCTTGGAACCTGGTGAATGAAAAAAAAACTGTATTGGAATGTCACCGGCAGAAGAGACGTGAAATATACTGGACACTGGCTTGCGACTGTACAGCCATAACTTTGGTCTTCGTAGGATAAAAACTACGTCCATCCGTTCCTGAGGAAATCTGTGGTGACACACGGACAGACAGACGGACAAGAAAGTGATAAGGGTTTTTTTTTACCTTTTGAAGTACAGAACCCTAAAAAGAGACATGAAAACGTTTTGTTTAAACCAAAGAGTTCTTACTTTGCCTATTTTGATAAAACTTGGTATGAGGATACATTGATTCAGTGAGAATGACATTGTTTGCTTTTTATCCCGATATTCCCATGGGATCGGGAATTAAGCGGGTGAAACTGCGGAGCATGGCTAGTCGTTCATAATTCAATTTCTGCTTGATATAATTTGAAGTAAAGTATACCACGACCTTCCCAGAATGTAGGGATATCCAATGGTGAAAACTAGATTACAATCCAGTCAGTAGTTTTTAACAGACAGACAAACATGAATTTAAAAAATGTGTTATTCAGATCAGGAACCCGATTTTTATTATTATATCAGCCTTTTTGTTCTTTCTTCCTCTATTATAAGTACCTACTCAGATATAGATAATAGTTCTGTTAAATCTGGAATTATCTAGAATTACCTATACCATATTCAAGTAAGAAATTAGTACATGGGCAAGTAAAAATCAATTAAAATATATTCGCCAAATAGGTTTGCGAATTCATTTCACAGTTTCTTGTTTCAAAATAAACATTACGTATCATCCAGTTGAAATTTAACTCAGCTTTTGGCAGAAATTCAACTAAAAACCGTAAGAAAAACTGGATTGTGGAACTTCAAAAAATCGATAACCATACCAATCTTGAAGAAATTCGATGCAAGAGACGCCGAGCGAGTACAATTGCTCCATTGTCGCTTTATAACTGTTAATTAGCTAGTTTATTACATAATTTTAACTATATTACGCTATTCCGTATCGAATTCATTTCAAACGAATCATTTTACACCACGCACGATTTTGTTTTTGCGAAATCAAAACAACAGCTGATAAGTATTGCCATTTCTTTTAAAGCAAAAGGTACAAAAAGCTCACCTATCTATTTATTTTCTACTAAGATTATTTTTTCTATACGCATTATTATTACGTCACTCGTCGTAATCACCCAATTGCTAATCGCTAATAAAGGAAGATTAGATCGGCATTTAATCCGCGCCACCGAATACTTTGTATGACGTACGGTGACTTTATAAGCTGCATACAAAAAAAAACTGCAAAAATTAAACGAAATGTAAATAACTGACAACACTGTTGTCATAATTACTGTCATCTGTCACTGTCATAATAAATTATTTTATTTGAATTTCATTTCACTATGTATTTATTATTTTAATTATTTGCAGTATTCATAAAAATTAAATAACATTTATTTATTTTATGTCTTGTGTATCTATGTAAGAGAAATTCATCGGAACAAAGTTAAAATAAAAACACCGACATCTAACGGTAAGTAGAAGAGTAAGAGTTTTAAGAATGTACATAGATGTCGCTAGTTGAAAGAAAAAGTATTTATTCTATTGAAATAGAGATGGCACTAGTAGTATTAATTTTTTTTTAATTTTGCTAAGAATCATTGAATCATCAACCTACTTCAAAACTGTAGAAGATTAGACTAGATATGAATATAGGATCTAGATCTCATTTATGGTAATTTGAATGAAGTATAATTACTGCAATAATGTTACATTCGTCAATAAAATTATTAAATTTTCCCTTTTTCTAAAAAGAAAAAAAAATAACTGCAGTGACCTTTGAAAATTCGATAATTTAGTAACACTGTTATAAATACATAAATAAATGTTAGTGCTTTTTGCAGCTGCGACTGATAGAGGTAACAATATTTTTAATTATAACCTTCCTTATTATTTTTTTTTTTTAGAGTTCCGTACTCAAATGGTTATAACGGGACCCTATTACGGAAGACTCGACTGTCCGTCCGTCCGTCTGTCAGAGCTCTATTTTTGAATCGCTCGTGTGACATAGCATCGTCGTATAGGCCTACAAGACATGCTCGACTTTTAAGTCGGATGACAAACCCCCGACGCAAAAACGACGGGGTGTTATAAGTTTGACGTGTCTATGTGTCTGTGTGTGTGTGTCTGTCTGTGGCATCGTAGCTCCCGAACGGATGAACCGATTTGGATTTAGTTTTTCTGAAGTTTTGAATCAATCGTCGTCGTCGAAATTTGAAATTTCATTTTCCATTCGTTTTACGCAGATAAATTAAAAACCGGTAATTACCGACGTAGGTACATCCGAAATATCCCTAAAGATATAAATATTTTTCAAAGATCGTTACCGAATATTTGACTATGATTGTTTGACGTTTATTCTACCACTCGGATATTGAACGAATATCAGTAGAGATCGAGCGCACGACACGGGGCGAACGGTTCAAAAATAGGGCTCGAGGTTGTATCTCATGAACCGTGATAGGCTAAACAGTTCAAATTTTCAATACTAGAATTCTAGAACAGAATATAATGGAACGGGACCATCCATGCGCGGGTCCGACTCGCACTTGACCAGTTTTTAAACTAGTGATAATATGTGTTTGTGTACATTACTATGGATGTATTTATTTACACAGAAATAAACGTTTCTTGAACCAAGAAATAATCCTAGTCCCTATAGACGCTAGAGAATAATTATTTGGTTTCAAGTAACATGTTCTTGAAAATAATAAACAGTATTCTCAATATAAGAATAGGTATTGCTTTTAAATCTATACTAATATTATAAAGCTGAAGAGTTTGTTTGTTTGTTTGAACGCGCTAATCTCAGGAACTACTCGTTCGGATTGAAAAAATATTTTTGTGTTGTATAGTCCATTTATCGAGGAAGGCTATAGGCTACTTTTTTTTGATATTCCCACGGAATCGGGACTGCTTCGGCGCTGCTTCAATGATTTCCAACAATTTCTTGGTCTAAGAAAAATCTTAAAATGATAAGCAGTAAGTATCTATCTAATTTAATATACTAAAACGAGCAATTCTTGTATATCTATATATAATTAGGATCTCAGAAACGGCTTGAACGATTTTCATGGAACCGAAGGCTCCAGGTCCGAGAATAGCTTGGTTCTCTAAATATAGGCATTAGAAAAACCGTGTTTTAAAAAACTATCAGCGCCACGACCGACATTTGTCAGATGAGAGCAACGCTGCTGGGTATAAAAGTAAAAAACTCTTGCTACTCTATACTTTTCACAAACACCTACTGGCCGGTATTGTGACAAAAAAAATGCTGTCATTGACTGTCAAAGTCAAAACTGCCGCTCTAAAAATTTTAGGTTTCAAAGTTAGTGCGAGTTTTGGCGGGAACGAGTTACAACATGTCGTGCTGCAGTTTTATTTTCATGAAACTTAGATGTAACCCGAGTTGAATTGTATAATTCTGGTGGAATGTTATTCAATTTAGTTCTGTGAAAGTGCACAAGTGTAGTGAAAGTAAAAATCAGTGTCAAACATGCAGTTTTCACGTTGCCTCCATATCTCCTATTAAGGTTATGGTAAACTTGCCACCGCTTTACTATAACCCCTGTCTTGACGGACTATAACGACTTTGACTGTATTGAAACACTTTAGGCCCGATTTATGAAAAATCGGGTCATAATTTGATGCAAAATATAACTTGACACTGGCTAAATGCACACGTGCGAAGCCATAATAAAAGAAAAAAAAAAAAGTTAGTGCGAGTTTTGGCGGGAACGAGTTAACAACATGTCGTGCTGCAGTTTTATTTTCATGAAACTTAGATGTAACCCGAGTTGAATTGTATAATTCTGGTGGAATGTTATTCAATTTAGTTCTGTGAAAGTGCACAAGTGTAGTGAAAGTAAAAATCAGTGTCAAACATGCAGTTTTCTCGTTGCCTCCAAATCTCCTATTAAGGTTATGGTAAACTTGCCACCGCTTTACTATAACCCCTGACTTGACGGACTATGACGACTTTGACTGTATTGAAACACTTTAGGCCCGATTTATGAAAAATCGGGTCATAATTTGATGCAAAATATAACTTGACACTGGCTAAATGCACACGTGCGAAGCCATAATAAAATAAAAATAAAAATAAAAAGTTAGTGCGTTTGTGAAATATTGGATTTTTGTTTAGAAAAAATTTGGTAAGTATGTAATACTTATTAATAATCAGAATCTCGGAAACGCTCCCACGATTTTCATGCAAACAAACAACCAAAAAAACTCTTCTGCTTTATAGTATAGATTTTGGCCTATAGCTTTTACAGCAACTTAAGGGGTCGCATGTTCCAAAATCCTTTACTTAAAAAATATATATTTATTACATGCATATTTTAAATAAAAGTAAAATAACTGAGCATCTGGAGTTTTGGCGGGAACGAGTTAACAACATGTCGTGCTGCAGTTTTATTTTCATGAAACTTAGTTGTAACCCGAGTTAAATTGTATAATTCTGGTGGAATGTTATTCAATTTAGTTCTGTGAAAGTGCACAAGTGTAGTGGCTGTGTAGTATACATGGCTTTGCATTAACTCAAAGATTTGCTGAATATCATTTGCCAAAGAAAGGTGGTGTCAGGCAAGCATTTAACGATGAAAAAGAAGCAATTTAATTGAAGTAATTTTTAGCCAGAAACCAAATATTTTTAAATAATAATAATCAGGGTATCCCTCAAGACGGCTAGCGTCTTCAGGGAAAATCCAAAAAGCGATAGCGCAACGATCATACATTCGACGCAGAGTGGCCAATATAAGCTGGAGTTCGTGACTCATGGAGCCAAAATGGGGGAGGCCTGTGCCCAGCAGTGGGACCTAACAAGCAAAGTTAAAAAAATATTGTGTCTAAAAGCCTTTGCGAACAATACTAATGACATAAACAACAATAAATCATCGCGATACAAGTGTGGTAAATTGATCATTTCATCGAGGCGGCTTATGACGCGCGGGCGGAACGCGAGTGCGTTTGAGAAGCCAAGATTAAATAATCAATTCACACGTGTATCGTACGACGTTTTTTATCACAGTTGTGAATAAAAGAAAAGAAAATAATAAATAACAAAATATTTGGTGATAAGTTTACAATTTTTAGGCAATATTTTTTTGTTAATTATACCTACTCCCGAAAGGCCAGGCAAAAGACTTTTAACCTATACAGCCTCGTCTGACATACAATATTTTTTAGGGTTTTTTCCATTTGTCGGGGGTTAAAAACAGAATATAATGGTACGGAAAAAACTATATTTAAAAAAACAACACTAAATTTTTAAATCATTTTTTAAGACGTTATCACGTAAAATTATCGTTCGTAAACCGACTTATAAACAACCTTTTTTCTGGAGTAAAAACTCTTTTTTGTACTTGAATTTTTTTATCCATCAAAACAGTATACCCTAGATAAATTAAGAATCAACTACCTAACATGTAATTAGCAGTAAGATACCAATTTAACTTATCAGGATAACTGTAAAGCACTAGTTGTATCATAGTAATGTAAATCGCACGCGTGCGTAATACGCTGGTATATGAGCCTAAAAGCGGTTGAATAAGATCCACTTTATGAGCAACTGTGATAAAAAAAATATTAATCTATGGTACTACATCAGAAACAATGAACGTATCATATAAACAAGACCCGTATTCATTAAACCTCTTTATCTATCAATAACTACCATTATAATAACTAAATTACTTAACACAGTCCAAAGAAATAACTACTTTATCAAAAGCTGAAACAGTACAAAATTCACTGACAAAACGTAAGCTTCCAAAGCTTTTATAACTTGCCACACTGAAATAAACTCTAATTTAATACAATAGAGTTTTATTTAGAGTATCTCAGTGAAACCCCACCTCTTTTTTTTTCTAAAGGCGTGGCCACTGAAGAGGTTTCTCACCAACAAACCTCAGTCAAAGCTTGACAGCCGACCGCGCGCGTAACGCACCGAAATCAGCTCTAAAATTCGTGCGAAATAATTTAAAAAATATATAATCGGTAATAAAAAATGGAGTCTGAAATCAACAAAATAACCAAACTACCGTCAAAAAACTTTTCCATCGAATCAATCGTTGGTTTCTCAGATAGAAAATCACCAGAGATCGATATAGAAAGTTCTATCACACAGGAATTTGGGGAGGAAAAGCTTGGTGAAGGGAAAATGGGGTATTTTTCACATCGGAATATGGGGAATTTTCCGTTTTTCATGCAGTATGAGAAGAGGTTCGAAGGTGGAGAGGATTTGAAAAGAGCCAGCCCTGGAAGTGTGAGGAGTGAAGTGGATAGCGATGGAGTGGATGAGAGACCTCATGGTAAGTCACTAAAATATATTTTTGGAACGAAGTTCCTTATCGCGCGTTGCGAAAGGGGGCTAGACGGAAAAATTTAAAACCAAAATGTTGTAACGACACTTTTTGCTATAGGTGTAAGCCGTGCGGCGTGCGCGTGTTTCTCTGTCTGTCTCTCTCTCTCTTACAGAAAATAATTACTAAAATTGAGCCTACTGATTTAGTTTATATTACATTATATTTTTCAATAATAAAAAAAATACTATAATTTAAAAAAAATTACAATTCTTTCACTAATTATTAATCGAAAGAAACTTCGTTTCATCCGGGTGTCCCTTGACACCTCTCAAGTTTTTCTTGCCAAAAAATACCGCAATATATATTTATATATTTTTATATTTTGTTCCACGTTTAATCAAAAACGGCTAAACCGATTAAAGTAATTCTTGTTTGATTAAAAAAGGGATATCTCAGGGTTGGTCCATTGAAAAATTCGTGAGGATCTGATTCGATTAATAGACTACCCAGGACTATCCAACACAAAAAGATTTTTCAATTCGAACCAACAGTTTCCTTAGTTTAGCGCGTTCAAACAATCAAAGTCTTCAGCTTTATAATATTAGTATTGAACAAAAATTATTTTTGTGTTGGATAGTCCATTTATCGAGGAAGGATTTAGATTATATAACATCACTCTGCGACCAGTATGAGCAAAGAATCAGTGAGAAATGTGAAAAAAAAACAGGTAAAAATTTTCATCTTAGAGGGCTTCCATTTTTTTGTTTGAACGCGCTGATCTCAGGAACTGCTAGATCGAATTGAAAAATATAGAATTGAATATAATTTATTCGAACAAACACACGACATAATATAGATACAAATAAGAAACAGTAAGAGAAGAGACAAATAAAAGAAATTACAAAAAACAGACAATAAAAATAAAAAGTATTTGAGAAGTCGTGTGTTGCCCGAATGGGTAAAGCCTCAGCATGTGCTGCAGATACGCAGGCGCATCTGCATAAAAATATAGGCTACTTTTTATCCCGATATTCCCACAGGATCGGGACTTACGCGGGTGAAGCTAGTTATTTCATACAGCTGTCATTATTTAAAAAAAAACCATTCACAGTTTTGAGTTGTCGGTAACTTTCAAAGGCGCAAACACACTTTTAAAATGTAAGTAAACCGCAATAAAACAATTAGTCTCAAACAATTTTACAGTTACGTTTTAAATACTGATGTTTATTACAACCGATATAATGAGACAATAATATCCAGGTACGGAACCTCGGTGAAAAAAAGGGGACCCCTAATAAAATTATTATTTAGGTAAGTAATTTTGAATTGCCCGTTAAATCTCAGCCAGAATTTAGCTAAATATTTTAAGCGATTTACTTACTACTAAATTTGTATTTTCACTATAAAAGTTATTAAAACGACATCTATCGAAAGTGTTTTCTGTTTATATTTTTTGGAGCTCGATATTTCGATGTTGTTTCAAACATCATTTTCACGAGACTGGAGAATAGAATAGAATATAATTTATTTGAAAACTAGCTGGGCCCCTCGGTTTCACCCGCGTAGGTTCCGATCCCGTGGGAATATCGGGATTAAAAGTAGCCTATGTGTTAATCCATATCTCCAGCTATCTAGATACCGAGTTTCATCGCCATCGGTCCAGTAGATTTTGCGTGAAGGAGTAACAAACACACACACACAAACTTTCACATTTATAATATTAGTAGGATTTACATCCCCGATAAAACATGGTATAAATATGAATTTTTAAACAAATAATTTAATTTAATTTACGTGGATAAGCGACAGAAATATGTATCCATTGGTGATGGCTACATGTTTCTGCCTTTAGCCACAGAGACCCAGAAGCCTTAGATTTTTACAAAAAGACTTCGTCAAAAAGGATCGGCATTGCTATCCAAAGAGGCAATGCAGCCAGCCTTATGGGCACCCTACCTAGGAAGACTTATTTAGATTATTAATTTTGTTTTTATTTTCTATAAAACTAATGTACTAATTAAAATTGAATTAAACATATTGTTATTCGACACGAAAAGAAGAACAACTTTGAAAGTATAAAACTTAGTCTTTAGAAGTAACAAAAGAAGATGAATAATTTATCTTTAAAAGTGGTACTAACTTCGATAGATTTTCTTCTAAAACTATAGTAACGGAAAATTTAATGTCTTTTCGTTTTCCGTCGGGTGTTATCGGAACGATCTACCCCGGATTTACCATAGATTTTTTAAATCATAAGTTAGAAAGTAACTTTACTCATTATTTAACCTTAAAATATACAATTTTTAATTTACAAACCCATTGTAAATCAAAGAAATTGCAAAGAAACACACAAACAAACAATCACACTATTTAATTGTCACAGATTATGGACGGTAGTCCTTAAAAACAATGAATATACGAGAAAGAAGATCGCTACTGTATGTTTGCGACCTTTTTTCATCGCCTCCTTTGTCAATTGACAAAAAAAAACAAGTAAAGCTGTCAGCGTGACGTCTGTCAGATTTGCCGCCACAATTCGCTACGGCATCGAACGGCTTGTCCATAATGCCTGAGCCTTTTGTGATATTTGTAAGCTTGTTGGTAAACTGAGCTTTTGTTTTGCTCAATTAAGGAGTGGTTTTTGAAAATTTCTCTTTTATTTCGTTGTTATTGTTTGTTGTTAGAATTTCGGTTTTACTGCTCCCACATTTTTGGTGAATACGTAATGGTTCCTAGAAGACTTGGGTTTTCTTTTGTTAAATTTAACTTCGGTTTTCTTCACTGATTGTTTCAAATATTTCTTCCAATCAAAACATGGCGGAATTTCTATTGATTTTTGGACGGATATTTGAAAGAGTTTATCGCCGAAACTATTGGACCGATTTTGATAATTCTATTCAGGTAGAAAGCTAAATTATTACTGATAATTATAAATATAAAATTAAAAAAATATAAAATTAAAGTCCTGACTGACTTATACAGGGTTATTGGTAATTATATTAGCAAGCCGTTGAGTGCTACTTCTGTGCACCTAAACAAACTATTTTTGTTCTACGACTTATGGAAATCGAACATTTTTTGACAATTAGAAGTTATATTAGGTTTAAAGAATTTATTTACTCAAAAAAGACATAAGTCCACTTACAATGAGTATTAGTAAGTACTTATCATTAGGTTAGTTTCAGAACTTTCGGAGATTATTTATCAAAATATCTTATCTACTTATATAAATAAAAATGAATTGTTGTTCGTTAGTCTGATTAAAACTCGAGAACGGCTGAACGGATTTATCTTATCTTAGTCTTGAAATGTTCGTGGAGGTCTAGGGAAGGTTTAAAAGGCGAGAAAAAATCGAATAACCGAAATTCCCACGGGATCGGGACTTACGCGGGTGAAACCGCGGGGCGCAGCTAGTTTATAATATATTCTCTAAGTTTTTTTTATATTTATTTTCTGTTTTTTCACCTGAAAATCAGCTGTTTCTTACACGGAGAGATCATTCACCTTAAGATTATACTTATTTTTTAAGTTTTATCTACTGTTCTATGTCTGAATGACCTTTATTTTAAATAATCAGCTGATTTTCGAATTTACATAACCCCAAAATTTTCGAAAAATGTTCGAATTTCCAAAAGTCGTAGAACAAAAGTTGTTTGTTTAGGTGCACAGACGTAGCCCTCAACGGCTTGCTAGTATAATTACCAATAACCCTGTATATTAATTATCAACGCACAGGTCAAACCAATACTCAATAGACGGCTGAAATCAATACAAGGATTGGGCTATTTGGCACACACCTAGCTAAATAACGTAGGCATCTGTTAAAAAAACATGACGCCAAGGCAATACTTGGGCAATTCTCCGTTTTTCTAGATTACACTGAAATTGACAGAATTTCGTGAACTAGATATGAAAAGATTTTTTCATTTCCTTCAATTCCTCCATTTCCTCCCATCAGCATCTGACGCCATTACACATAATATAGGAACTTCAAGAATCTAACCTCCTTGCAAACAAGTAATTTTTTTTGACATTATCCTTTGTTAAATTCAAATATATAGAACATGATTAAAAACTCCGTTTTTTCTAGATTACACTGAAATTTACAGTAATTTCGTGAACTAGATGTGAAAGATAGCATTTAAAGTCAAGTTGTTTTTCATTTCCTTCATCAGCATCTAACGCCATTACACATATAGGAACTTCAAGAATCTAACCTCCTTGCAAACAAGTAATTTTTTTTGACATTATCCTTTGTTAAATTCAAATATATAGAACATGATTAAAAACTCCGTTTTTTCTAGATTACACTGAAATTTACAGTAATTTCGTGAACTAGATGTGAAAGATAGCATTTAAAGTCAAGTTGTTTTTCATTTCCTTCATCAGCATCTGACGCCATTACACATAAAGGAACTTCAAGAACCTAACCTCCTTGCAAACATGTAATTTCTGTTCGAATTTTTGCGATTATTCTTTGAAAAATTCAGAGTCAAAACCGCTGGCAAAAGCTAGTAACAATACCTATAATATGAGTGTCAAACCTTATATTAATAAGCTATGTAGCCATGTAATAAGGAAGCATGATGTTGAAGCCGCCCCGCGCCCGCTCAGGGCCGCTCAGTGGAGGCTGTATTAAAACGAAATGAGGGGCTATGATTAAACATTTAAGGTTTGGGATGTACTGAGAGCAAAATTCTATCCTATACTAGCTTTTGCCCGCGACTTCGTCGTTGAAAATAGACCAAATAATCACGTTGTCCCATATTAACTTTGCCCCCTGCGCTACAATGGGTAACTAATGTACCGAGGAAAGAAGTAACCTTTTAACAAACTTCTGGATTTTTTTACGGTTCACGATTAACGATCCCCCTACGATCAACGGTCCCCCTGTCAAGACCTATCTCACGACAAAGGCCCTGGACTGGGGGAGTAAGCAACATCTGTCAAACTTGTGTTGAATTTACGAACTCACGATTCACGATTTTTCATTTATAGAGCACAATTTGTCGAGGTTTATTGAACTTATTTTATCTGAAAAAGCATCATTTTGGAACTTCAAACAAAAGATATCGATCCAAATCTCCTATTGTACCGCAATCTTAAACATCGAAACTGAAGAAATAAAACACGTCGTGAGAGAGAGAAAGGGACAGATAATCTAAGCCCCGCCCTGATTGGTGGAGGGGAAAGAGACGCGATCTTATTGGCTCGGTTAAACTGGCATTATGGATTTTTAGTAGGCGTCCCGTTTGGTGCAACGAAAACAAACTGACAGAGAGACAATTTGACCAGTCATTAGCGCGGGAAAGTGTTTTCCAGCCAGTATCTTTTAACAAGCTTTTATTTTTAATTATTTTTATTTAAAGAAAAATTGTTGGTTTATTTTTTTTTGCGACGGTGTTTAAATGGCTTCGTTCAGAAATTATTCAACCGGTAAAATGCATAATTCGTTAACTGCCGATTTGATGAGTAAAAATTATAGTTATTATGTTAATACGCCGCCTAATTCGCCGAAAAGCAAAGGTAAGGTTTTTTTTGTTATCTTTTATCTCGTCACACGTAAGACACGATACGCGGTTATCAAGAAAAAATCATGATTTATAAGAAGTACTGTTATTGATAAAAGTGTTGTGTGAAAGTCAGTTGAGATACTTTTATTGTGTGAAATCAAGCATTTTTTTTATCAGTTACCCATCATAATGGTTCCTTAAACAGATATTGCTTTACTTGCACTATCGCTACAACGAGAATCAACAAATTTTTGTAAGTTGTATTTTTAAGTAAAATTTTACTTTCGCGAGTTTAAATATCATTATATTATTTAAAGTAAAGAAGTCATTTTTACTATTCAAGTAGGTAATTTAAAACAGATTTACCATGTTTTTGTGTGCTGAAAAAAGTTTAAATGAAGTAATAGATACTTATTACAGCATCAAAATATCGAGCACCTCAAATAATAACATTTCTGTTTAGTAAAGTAATAAAACACATAATGTATTTGATTATGTTAAGTGTAAAACAATAAAATACCTACATTCTAATTATCAATAAACATTCAAACTATTTCACATACACATTAAGCATGCACTTTACGAGCAAATTATGAGCTTAATTTTATTATTTGTTCATTTGAAAACATCGCAAATAGTTATCAATAATTATTGTAGTCATAATATTTGTATACTACCCTTCAAAGTGCCGGCTAACGGACTTTAAATACAAACAAAATACGTCTATTAAACAAATCTAGCTCTTATCCCAACTGAATTAAGTAGGAATTACTATTTAGTTGTTCAGTTGACTAGACTACAAAAAAAAGGTTACTTTTCAAACAATGTTATACCATATCTAAAACGTTTTAGAGTTTGAATTTATAAACGATAAATTTTACAATACCTTTAAGATTCTGCCGGCCTTTGTTGGGTGGTCAATAAAAATATGAAATCGTTTAGTGACTGTTAATGATTTCTTTGGCGGCGCAAAATGTATGAATTGTTTTATGACTTGTGAGCTCGAATGTACCGTTAGGTTTAAAACATTAGTTTTTTGCGTTCTAGTTTTTATTACCTAACTAACGGTTAAACTTAATTTTGACTACTTATGACTTAAACAACTTAAACTCGTAAAAACAATCTATTGAAGGGAAAAATTACAATACCTATCAGATATGTTTTTTTCAAGTACCTAATGGCATCGTACGTTGTATACGTATATTGCCAGTGTCAAATTATAACCTCCGCTCAAATAGTGTCATATCTCAAAAAAGAAAACTGTCGAGAAAAAGGTGTTGAAAGTATTAATCTGTTTTTTCTGGTTTTCTAGTCTTAATTTGAAAACTAATAGAATTACCGATATGAACATTCAGTAGATTTGAATGATTTTTAAGCTTTCTAAAATGGTGTATTAGGTTTCCTGAAAATATGAAATTATAACACCATAGACAAAACTATTCACTTTTGACCCCACACAAACAGATTAGCCACTGAAATTGACCCTATTAACGAACAAAAGGTACAAAAACATCAAATAAATCAATACCCATTATCGCGCTAACACAATAACTTGTCTATTTAATAGTGTCGATGCTCAATTAGCCGTCCAAAACAACCCTTGACACGCGTGAAACGATATACCATTTATTTGATAAACGATTTTTTTCACCATGCAGATGTCTATGACCTAATAAAAATGTTTTAATTTAATTAAGAAAAATAGAAGTATAAGTATTAACAAAATTAAACTTTTCCACAAAAATAACTTAATTTTCATTTTGGATGTAAAATTAATGATACTCGGAAATATTTAAATATTTTTTTAGTAAATATTTTTAATTCAATGATTCAAGTTTATAGAGTTCTAAAATTACTTTTATTGGAATGTTTTTATTTTACTAATTTTTATCTAATAAATTCTTGAATTGAAAGACTCTAAACTTCAACTCTAGCATCTTGCATAAGTTGAGAACATGCTTATTTTAACAGTATTGGAGCTCTACGGGGGGTCTGCCTGCAATGCTAACTTCGATTGTACCTATTTTGTGCTTAAGCACTATCTTGCCACAAAATTGTCTTTTGCAATTCTTAAATGTTTGCAGTCCAAAATGCATGGTTACAAAAATCGTATGAGACAATTAATTGGCATTATCCCGAACTGCCCCCGATATCCGCCCCACACACGGCGCGACACGCGTCCGTAATTGTATCGCCATGAATGGCTTGCTTTAATACGTTTATTGTCTATTACACGATGTTGCTGGCTGGGTGTGCTGATTTGAAATTAGAACGGACATAATTTATTGGAGTTTGACTATGGAGTTTGAGCACATGAGGTTTGAGTATGTTTGCGATGCATTCGAAATTCAAATTAAATTGATTAAATTATTAAAATAATCAACTGACTAGGGACGAATCGAAAACAAATTTTGACGACCCAGTTGGCACAATGGTCACCATGCCGGACTGCCAAACACAGGGTTGCGGATTCGATTGCCGCCTCAAACATATATTTATGCTTAGATATTTATCTGTAGTCTGGTTGTTTCTATGTATTATAAGTATATATTTACAAAAGGAAAGTATATAAGTAGGTAGTTACCTAGCACCCATAACACAAGTGTAGTTACTTAGCTTGGGGCTAGATGGCGATGTGTGGAATGTCCTGCAATATTTATTTATACTTCTGTAGATAACCAAGCGCAATGTTAATACACAAAATATAAACACTTAATCTTGACAAGACATGATTAAAGTCTTGCCACGCATAATGGTTTTTACAGCTCTATCCTTTCATACAAAAGAGTTAAACAAACAATAAAAACTCTCCATAAACTAATCCCTTCTCTAACAACAAGATTAAATCCAAACACACTATTTTATTCATGAAAGAAACATCTCTCAGTGGAATTAAAACAATTTGCGAAACGAACCGGTGCCAGCCAATTATCCAATATAAAGTCAATTACACCGCGTCATCGGAACGCACCCTAACGTGATAAAATCTACGAACCAAGTCGCCAACGATTGTAATGAAGATAAATATCTCTATAGGGAGTCGCGAGCAATAAAAACAAAATCAGTTTTAAGCTCAATTTGACATTTATCGAATGAACAGAACGCACCCTTGTTTGAATATTTGAAAATCGAATTGCAGATGTCAATTTGTGGTTCGCGTCCACCCACGCTTGACCGATGACCATAGACAATTTAGCGGTAATAGTTTCGTTAACTTTTGTGATTTTCGGCAGCTGTCGATTTTAATGTTGGGTAATTAAAGGTATTTTTGGTTAATTGTTTGACGTTAATAATTGGAACGAAGTTCCTTATGGCGCGTTGCGAAACGGGGGTTAGACGGAAAAAATTAAGACCAAAAGTAACAACACTTTTTGATTTTATTAGAATTCCTTCACTAATTAATCGAAAGAAAATTCGTTCCATCCTCTTGACACCTAAGTTTTATATTTAACTTGCAATGTTTATAAGTATGTATGTTTGTTCGGGTCAAATCTTGCAACTTAATTTTGTTATACTTAATCACTGTTACCTACCGATGAACCTACTTGGCTGAAAGATTGGCGAGCCAGCAGATGCGAGAACCGACCTGCCAAATTTAAAAAAATAAAAAATCTATTAAAATTTAAAAATAAAAAAAGAATTTTAAAAATCTATACTACCTGTATCTATAAAGCGTCGCCTACAATTACATTTCTTTGGTGATCATCTTTTACGATGTCTACTATAACATATTTTTAGGCAAAAGAAATAACAGTAATAAACGACCCGTTAAATTAAGGTGGTATTCCCACTACCCCAAAATGGGGGATAGTGGAAATCTTTGTGACATTATCATCCCCTAAAGACGTAAGGCCTTAAGGCGATCTGAAAACTCTAACAATAGGTGAGCCACACCACTATACGAAAAGAAAGAAGAGAATCCCCTAAATTGATTCGTTTCACCAAAAATTTTGCAACGCTTTGACAAGTAGGTAAGAACAGTTTATGGGACAACAAATTCGTTTTTACTAATTTCCCCGCAATTTTTCCCCATTTTCTCTCCGTTTAAATCTTCCCTGGACTCTTTTAAATACATATTATTATGTCAAAACTCAAATTAGCCAAATCGGTTCAGCCGTTCTCGCGACTCAAACGAACAGCGATTCATTTTATTTCATAGACTAAATACATTTTTTTTGTTAACAATGTCGAAATCTTTCGTGATAAAAAAAGTCCCACGAAACAAATATGGCCGGCTGCAAATTGGTTATAATCGAACATCACTCACGAAATGATGAAACATACGATAATTATGCCAAAAACAATGCTCTGCACTTAGTTACTAGTGATGTAAAATGTATTCGGTCTTTCCGGTCATTCGGTCAATTAAAATATTTTTAATGATTTGTTAGTGGAAGATATTTTGAATAACAACATTTTATGATGCACACGTTCTGCTGCTAAAGGCATTTAAAGTTTTTATCAAGACTTTAGGAGGATATCGTCATTTTGCAATATGGATCCCGCTGCCAGATAGGTGATTAAACTTTGCAATATTTAATAAACCATTGAAAATAAAAAGTATGCAAATCGGGAGGTAGAGATAGACACTAATACAACCACATACTTTGTTTTTAACCGACTTCAAAAAAGGAGGAGGTTCTCAATTTGGTAGTGCCTATGTATTTTTTAAACCTCTCACGCGAAGGGTCCCGCATAATTATGTCTACCCATTTAGAGGTCAAAGTTCTATACCTTTCAAAGTTCTTCCGACCCAGTTGGCACAATGGTCACCATGCCGGACTGCCAAACACAGGGTTGCGGGTTCGATTCCCGCCTCAGACAAGTATTTATGCTTAGATATTTGTCTGTGGTCTGGTTGTTTCTATGTATTATAAGTATATATTTACAAAAGAAAAGTATATAAGTAATATATCCGTTGTCTAGCACCCATAACACAAGTCTAGTACTTACCTTGGGGCTAGATGGCGATTTGTGGAATGTCCTGCAATATTTATTTATTATTTATTTATTTATATTTATACCTACCTAATTTAGTTCAATACTTTTTTATTAGTTACTAACATTTAAATTTCTGACAGTTACGAAACCAATTAACATTGAAATGGGAAAATGTTTTTTTTTATGTTTTCGTAAATTTTCTAATGTTTTCCGGAGGCAAATAAAAAAAACAAAAACTTTGGAAACCGGTCCAGCAGAGCCGTTCTCGAGTTATACGTGGTCGAACAAATCCGAGTTTTAACCGTCTAGTAATAGACGGTATAATGGACGGGATTTCGTCCACTCGGATAAAATCTACCCGGATTATTTAATATTAATCCGGATAGATTCTATCCGGATAGCCGTTTATTGGTCGGACCGAAGCACATCACTACCGATCACTTATTAGACAAATGATATAGATGCGTGTGAGAATGAACGCTAAATAGTGAAACACGGATCGTTTCATAACAACTCAATCACGTACAAGTCTTTGGCTATTCAATTAGGCATAGAGTATAGAGGAAAAAATGATATTTTGAGGCAATTATGCGAGAATAAATATAAAAGAGAAATATTCTATCAATTTTAAGCTATTGCATAGCTTTTAGAGCGCAGCGACCGAATCAAGAAATTCCGTAATGAAAATAAAATCTAACACCCCCCACTCCGCCTACCATGTAGCTCGGCCGAGCGTTCGCTTAACGTGTATGTATATGGTACGACTGTACAGAGCTCGCACGATGTTTATTTTTAATGATTTGTATCATTGGTAAAAAAATAACTTGATAAATATAAAATTAAAAACCTGACTGTCTGACATCTTAACGCACAGCTCAAACCAATGGATAGATAAGCCTAAAAGAATTAAGACATGACAATGTTTGGGCATATACAGAAATATAAAAAATATCATGAATTTCTCCGTTTATTTTCTAATTTACAACGAAATTGATAGATTTCGTGATGAAGTAGGTAGATGTTGCAAAAAAAGATATAAGCATTTAAAGTCACATATTCTTCATCACATATTCTTCATTTGACGACCCAGTTGGCACAATGGTCACCATGCCGGACTGCCAAACACAGGGTTGCGGGTTCGATTCCCGCCTCAGACAAGTATTTATGCTTAGATATTTGTCTGTGGTCTGGTTGTTTCTATGTATTATAAGTAAACCTATATTTACAAAAGAAAAGTATATAAGTAGTATATCCGTTGTCTAGCACCCATAACACAAGTCTAGTTACTTAACTTGGGGCTAGATGGCGATGTGTGGATTGTCCTGCAATATTTTATTTATTTATTTTATTTTTATCAGCAACTGACGCCATTACACATCTAGGAACTTCAAGAACCTAACCTCCTTGCTAACATGTCATTTTTGGTCGAATTTTTGGGGGTAAGAAAGGATTTTGGAAAATTCAATGAAGTCGCGTGCCAAAAATCAAATACCTACTCGTTGAATTAGATTTGAAACTGCTTCTAAAAATCTTAAAGGCCGTCGGCAAAGAGGCAGGGGTAATGCTTCCGACGGCTCAGTATATCCAAGTATGGGTAGACGAAGAACCTTTTTTTTAACGATGCGTAAATTGCAATTTCACGAACTATTAGTTATTGTTAATTCTGTGTGTTCTTTGTGTGACGTAGGCATGGGATAAGAAAGGATTTTTTGAAATTTTAAATTTTTAAGGGGTAAAAAATATTTTTTTTTAAATTCTATTGGAACTATTTTCGACTTCTACGCGGACGAAGTCGCGGGCAAAAGCTAATTTTTTATTAACTTAGGAATTATTATAAGTTTTGTTTTTTATAATCATCACCTTGTCCTCCGCCCGTTAAACTTTTGTGAAGAAGCGGCTCATAGCATCGAAATAGTTTACATTACCAATTATAGTAATTTTGAAACAAAGGCCGACGGCTGAGCGCTTCAGCGAGCCGCCGCGCATGTTGCCTTTGAACAAAGTCATTTATTTTTTTTAGTATTAATTATGGCTTCGCACTGCTTGTGCATTTATCCAGTGTCAAGTTATATTTTGCAACAAATTATGACCCGATTTTTCATAAATCGGGCCTAAAGTGTTTCAAAACATTCAAAATCGTCATAGTCCGTCAAGTCAGGGGCTATAGTAAAGCGGTGGCAAGTTTACCATAACCTTAATAACAGATTTGGAGGCAACGAGAAAACTTCATGTTTGACACTGATTTTTAATTTCACTACACTTGTGCACTTTCACAGAACTAAATTGAATAACATTATAACAAAATTATACAATTAAACTCGGGTTACAACTTAGTTTCATGAAAATAAAACGGCAGCACGACATGTTGTTAACTCGTTCCTACCGAAACTCCAGACCAACTCGTTGTTTCGTACCATGTTGTATGAGAACCCCACTTTAATATATTTTCTGATTTAGTATTTATTGTTATAGCGGCAACAGAAATACATTATCTGTGAAAATTTCAACTGTCTAGCTATTACGGTTCATGAGATACAGTCAGGTGACAGACAGACGGACGGATGAACAGTAAACTCAAGTCAGTAAAGTGCCGTCTTTACTCCTTGGGTACAGAACCGTTTTGTCAAAAATCTAAAGCAGTTTTTAAATATTTCAATTTTTTCTACAACTAAAACTCATCAAAACATAACTACTCATTTAAAAAAGCACTCAAAACATCAAATCAATATCATTCATCTTCAAACAGACCTAAAACGAATTTCGTGTATCGTTTACTTCCGGCACGGAAGCTATTTTGAGCGGAAGTCGCTCGAATCTTTTTGAATGTCGCAGCTGGTGACCATAGACAACGAGATCAGTTATTTGTAACTGGCTAGACGATTGCAAATTGATTTTTAAGTGCCGTCGCCACCCAGTACTCTGACAAAGTTAATCATTCACTTGATGATGGCGCCAGCGAGTCGATATTACTTATATAATCTTTGGTTTTAAATAAAATGCGACTGCAACATTAAGTTGGTAACAATGTATCTTTGACATACTTCGACCAATTTATTTGTTCACTTAATCATGGCGCCGGATCTTCAATATTACGTTATTATTGTTTAATTTCACATAAAATGCGACTGCAAAGTCAACTTTGTAGGGTCGTATGGGAATGCCTCAAGTGGTGACGCCATTGATCGGTTCCAGAAAAAAACCACTTGTCTTGATGATTTAATAAATTTATTTCAATGAATACTTCTCTAATGTTTGCAAATGGATTGTTTTAGTGGGTCTTTATGTCTAAAACTTTTTTTTATTTGACTCTATACGACTTGTGCATTATAGCCAGTGCTGAGTAAATAATATTTCAATACAAGTATTAAATGTATAAATTAAAATGCTCCCGAATTTATTATTAAGGTCAAATTATTAACACTAATAAATTGAAAATTATCACGTTTCTTCTAGCTAGTTCCCGCCACAAACCTCCGTAATAAACTTGTAAATAACTCAATCCAAAGCATAGACAATATAGACATCAACTATTTATAAAGCCACCAAAGAGTTTAATTATTTTTTTCCAAATTGACATGTCGTAAACCGAACCAGTAGCTTCAAGGTGCTAATTGCACGCACGAAAACCGCTCAAAACGAACACATTAACACAAAACAAACACAAATAAACTATTGTCTAATTAAATATTTTCCCATACGTCAGCCATTTTGAAAAAAGTTACCGAAAAAAAAACGAAAACACCGCGCCGACTTTTAACTTTAACTTTACAAATGTGATTAGATTGAAGTGGTTCTAAATTTGAAAAGAGCCGCATCTTTTGTTGACACTGGCTGTTTAGAACGCTTTTAAAAACAATTCCTTTTGTCTATGGGTTTAATGGCGGTGTGATTGAGTCGTTTATTTCCTTTTCCGGTAAGTCACGTAAAGCAGTTAGGTTAGGGTCTTCATTAAAGAAAATTACTGTCTAGGTAATTAGCAGATTTGATTCTCGTCTCTGCGAATATTAGAAATGCTTTTAATAGAAAGTTAATTTTCAGACTTTCACAAAAAATTATGTATTGATTAAATATTTAATTCAAAAATTGACACTGGCTATATGCATAAAAAAACGAATTGCATCTAAGTGTTCAATTATCTTGTCTGTCTGTTAGTCGGGACTTTCATACACAAGTGGCGAGATAATGGTGCTTAAACCGAGCTTATACCAACAACCCTTTTAAAACGGTAGTTCAGAGATAAGTGTTCATATAATAATCGGTACTTACACCGAGCTATTTATAATTTTAAATAGCAGTTTATGAAGATATAAAAAAATAACCATAAAAAAATAAGATATTTATTTTCGCTATACTTTTCCCATTTATCGCGTCACACGTAAGACGCGATAAATGGGCATAGATAATAAGCCCTTATCAATTTTTTCATAACAATTCCTAAATAAAAATTTAAAAAAAGACGTTCGATATTTAAAATAATATTGTTTTTTTTTATTATTATTTAAAAGTTCCTTTGTATTAGGGTTCTGTAGCCAACGGGTAAAAACGGGACCCTCCTACTAAGACTTCACTGCCCGTCCGTCCGTCTGTCACAAGGCTATTTATATGAGCTTTTACACCCGACTTCACCCTCGTAGAGGTTAAAATTTTCAACATCCTTTATTAGGGCATGACTAACCGTTGGTTCCTACCATCCATTGGTTTGGGTTTGGCTTGATAATAATATAATTATCAATAAGTTTAGTGACGACCCAGTTGGCACAATGGTCACCATGCCGCAACCCTGTGTGACTGCCAAACACAGGGTTGCGGGTTCGATTCCCGCCTCAGACAAGTTTATGCTTAGATATTTGTCTGTGGTCTGGTTGTTTCTATGTATTATAAGTATATATTTACAAAAGAAAAGTATATAAGTAGTATATCCGTTGTCTAGCACCCATAACACAAGTCTAGTTACTTAGCTTGGGGCTAGATGGCGATATGTGGATTGTCAATTTACAATATTTATATTATAACTAGCAGTGCCCCGCGGTTTCACCCCCGTAAGTCCCGATCCCGTGGGCATATTGGGATAAAAAGTATCCTATGTCCGTCTCCTGGCTCTAAGCTACCTCCCTACCAATTTTCACCCAAATCTGTTCTGCCGTTCTTGAGTTATAAGTGGTGTAACTAACACGACTTTCTTTTATATATATAAGATACTAGCTGCGCCCCGCGGTTTCACCCGCGTAAGTCCCGATCCCGTGGGCATATTGGGATAAAAAGTATCTTATGTCCGTCTCCTGGCTCTAAGCTACCTCCCTACCAATTTTCACCCAAATCTGTTCTGCCGTTCTTGAGTTATAAGTGGTGTAACTAACACGACTTTCTTTTATATAAATAGATTTAAGTCAGGACTTTGAAATTTTTACCAATTTGTTAAAGTTTTCTTTCTTTTGTCAACAGAATCATTGAGTCCACAATCGGAGATGACAAATCCCAATTCAGCGCCAGATCCAAATATAAGGTAAATATTTTAAGGAATGAATGAATGAAATGAACGAATGAATACATTACTTTGTATCTATTATACAATGTGTTTCAGCGAAGGGGTTTTAATACGAAAAGGGGTTGTTTTAAACGTCTAGGCGAACAACTTTTGTTCTACGACTTTTGGAAATTCGACCTTTGTTTTATGTAATGATTACTATTACTTTTAAAGATATGCTGATAAAAATGAGGGCGCTGCGAGTTTTATATATAAATATAATATAAAAAAGATTATAATATTTTTTTGTATATTTCAGAAGATACCGCACAGCGTTCACTCGGGAACAGCTAGCGAGATTAGAGAAGGAGTTCATGAAAGAGAACTACGTTTCGCGGCCGAGACGGTGCGAGCTGGCGGCTCAGTTGCAGCTACCTGAAAGCACTATTAAGGTAACAATAAACTACATTTGTACTTTTATTTCATTTATTTTAAGAAGAAAAAAAATGGTTGCACTCCCGAAGTGCCGGCAGATGTGAAAACTTATAAAAAAATCGAATTTATTAAAAATAAACTTAAATTATAATTGGTAGGTAAAGCCTTTGCATCGTGCGAGCTTCGTTCAGTCGTACCATATATGTACATACACGTTTAGCGAACGCTCGGCCGAGCTACATGGTAGGCGGAGTGGGGGGTGTTAGGTTTTATTTTCGGTCGGTTGATTCAAAACTAATTAAAAAGAACTATAAACTTAAAACTTTACAAAACAATTAAACGAATTTACTAAACAACTTCAAAATATATGTACATGCATATATGCACACACTGTAGCTGCGTCTCGTAACGGTTTCACGATTTCAGAGACTTTATTGCATCTAAAAATATGCGTACCGCGCTAAAATAAGTTTTCACTTAAAAAACATAAATACAAAGCATAAACACCCATTAAAATGCTGAGTCCACTAGATGTCGCTAGGTTTGACAGTAAATATGTATAAATAAATATTGTAGGACATTTTACTCAGCGCCATCTATCCCCAAGGCTAAGCAACTAGGCTTGTGTTATGGTTGCCATACAACAGATATAATACTTATTTACTACTTTTGTAAAAATAAACATACAGAAACAAATACCTACTCATTGACGACCCAGTTGGCACAATGGTCACCATGCCGGACTGCCAAGCACTGGGTTGCGGGTTCGATTCCCGCCTCAGACATGTATTTATGCTTAGATATTTGTCTGTGGTCTGGTTGTTTCTATGTATCAAAAAAAGAAAAGTATATAAGTAGTATATCCGTTATCTAGCACCCATAACACAAGTCTAGTTACTTAGCTTGGAGCTAGATGGCGATGTGTGGAATGTCCTGCAATATTTTTTTTTTTATATTATTAATATCTGTAAATATATACCTAATTGTTTGAGGCGGGAATCGAACCTGCGACATTATGCGTTGCAGGCGGGTGGTGTGCACCCAGAAATCTCTAGAGTAGATCTGTATTTTAACAAAAAATCTTTTGCAATCCATTCATTTTTCCTTGTAACTTTAAAATTAATGAATTTCATAACATATTTCACACGAAACTGAAAGTTCCATTCAAGCCCACGCCCACGCGTGGCCTAAAAACACATGTCAATCAATCCTTTTCGTAACATTTCACAGGTCATGACAAAATTCGATCTGATAATTGGCTGCATGTAATATTGCCTTTGCCAATTAGACGAGACAATTTGAGTCATAGACTATAGTAATATTCATTCATTCGTTCAATTTTATGTAGCAATTTTTCGATTATTTTTATTAAATCTAAGGGATTAATTCTCTATACCCGTTCAAAGCCGAGTAAAGCAGAAACGTGAACTTTTTCAGACAGTCAAACAAAGAAAATGAGTTGATAGAAAGTTGCCTACCTAGGACATGTATTGAGACATGATAGGTACGAGTTACTGCAACTAATTATGATGGGAAAAGTCGCGGGCAAAAGACGTGTCGGTCGGAGGAAAAAATCTTGGCTGCGTAACATCCGGGAGTGGACGGGGATAGCGAGTGCAGCCGAACTCTTTCGCCTCCCTAAAAAATAGAGAAGAATATTCTAAATGGACTGCCAACCTTCGTTAGTCGGGGCGAGGCTATAATGATAACAACCCATGGACGTGACTTTAGTTGCTCCATTTCAAATAATACTTTCAAATATTTGTAATATTACCTTGACCTTTGTGAGCGTGATCACTTAAAAAAAAAAACCCCATGAGTTTCTTGTGCCTTCTTCTCATTGGTGGGCGCGTTCCGAAGGCACACATCCTAACTTAGTTTTTAAGACGATTTCAAGTGGTCTATGTACAATTGTATTAAGCATCCAAAGAAGTTTTAGGCACCATAAGAAGAAGAAGAAGTTCAAAGTCAAAGTCAATTTTTTTATTCCTTTAGATGGTTAATACCTAGGTACAAATACGTCTTAAAAAAAAGACAGTTTAATAGTTATACTGTGTCTTAAGAGCGGTGTTGGCATAGTGGTTGACACTTCCGAAGACCGTGGGCTCGAATCCCGGCCAGCCATGCACCAATGGATTTTTCTGTAAAAATTATATACGCTAATTGACATTAGTTTTACGGTAAAAAGGAAAACATCGTTATGAAACCCGGGACTTAGTTGTTTTCAGACGTATTGACAAGTTCTTTCCTCTGGATACGGTCAACTAAGCTGAGAGGGTTTATGTGCTGGGCAAGCCTACTCTATCTAATAGATGTCCCGGGCACTACAAAGCCCTGAATAACATAGATTCAAGTTGCTAGATATTGTCTAGGTAATGTGATAAGATGTAAAAGGCCAATATTAGATATACAATCGACGCTCAAAAGTACACCGCCACCGTAACGTTAACAATCCTGTGCATCACTATAAGAACATTATAACAACGTAACCTGTGGATCGAACCCACGTCGTCGGTTGGTGTAGCGGGTGCCGGCTTATACCACTCACACAACTAAACACATAGCTAACATGTTGAAAATAATAATCACACTGAGTACTTTTAATTCAAGTATTTATGTTTGTGTGTAACGTCTATTAGAAGAAGGTCATAAGTACAATATTTGTTGATAGTATTATTGTAGCATACTGATATTGGACTGATACTGTACATTTAACATTAATAAATAAATAAATATTGCAGGACATTCCACACATCGCCATCTAGCCCCAAGCTAAATAACTAGACATGTGTTATGGGTGCTAGACAACGGATATACTACTTATATACTTTTCTTTCGTAAATATACTTATAAATACATAGAACAACCAGACCACGGATAAATATCTAAGCATAAATACTTGTCTGACGCGGGAATCGAACCCGCAACCCAGTGCTTGGCAGTCCGGCATGGTGACTATTGTGCCAACTGGGTCGTCAAACATTACCTACGGGTCAAATACAATAACCTCATTTTCTATAGAATTCGGTTAATAAATTGGTTAGAACAGTGACTATTGTAACCTCGTTAAATACATACCGTTCTACCTACCATAGACAATGATGTATCAATTAGCTAAACAATAATTTCCACCGAAAATTCTTTGTAGTAGAATCAACACTCACAATGCCGTTCTGATAGCAAGATCGCACATGTGCCGAGTCCACTTTTAGTCCCAATTTAACTCCAAATTTCAATTAGCCTTTTCATCCCTTTCTGAAAATACGTACCTTACATAAGTCGTAGACTTCGTCTGGGCGTAGAAAAGAAAATAGGTTGAATTTTCCAAAATCTTTCTTACCGGAAGCCCAATCGATCGCAATCGATTGTATTTTGTCTCTGGTTCGATCGTCTTTTGTTTCTGGTTCGATTGTATTTTGTCTCTGGTTCGATCGTATTTTGTCTCTGTTGCGATTGACTTTTGTTTCTGGTTCGATCGTCTTTTGTCTCCGGTTAGATCGTATTTCGTCTCTAGTTCGATCGTATTTTATCTTTGGTTCGATCGTCTTTTGTCTCCGGTTCGATCGTATATCGTCTCTAGTTCGATCGTATTTTATCTTTGGTTCGATCGTCTTTTGTCTCCGGTTCGATCGTATTTCGTCTCTAGTTCGATCGTATTTTATCTTTGGTTCGATCGTCTTTTGTCTCCGGTTCGATCGTATTTCGTCTCTAGTTCGGTCGTATTATATTTTTATTTCGATCGTCCTTTGCCTCTGGTTCCATCGTCTTTTGTCTGTGGTTCGATCGACTTTTGTCTCTGGTTCGATCGTCTTTTGTCACCGGTTCGATCGTATTTTGTCTCTATTGCGATTTACTTTTGAAAAAGTAACAATGGATGTTTACCTTTATTCGCAGAAATAAGATAATTGTGTGAAACGTGAAACAGAGACGGTGTTTACATATCACTTAGTATCAATCATTAAGGAATGAAGTCGATTCATTATAATTTATAGGTACATCAAACATCCATTTGGCATAGATTCTAATGATACGTTTATAACTGAGATATTTTTATTTAAAACTGTGTTTACGTCACATATTTTTGTGGAAATTAAAGCTACACATTGCTGCGATGTATAGATAAAATCTTTTGCGTAATTTTATTTGCTTTTATTTATTTCATTTATTTTATTCACTCCTATTAGTCGTCATCTCATTGTTAACATTCATCTCTCTCATATCTTCTCTTACACAGTAACATACAACATACACATTTTTTCTTACGTCGTTCCCCTCTCCATTTCTCTACATTCATACTCAACACTCTTCTAGTCATGCGTCTTCTCTCTCCTCATTTTCCATACCAACTCAAACTGTTCGTTTTTCAGACCAAAAATAAAAATGTTATTTGCGGAAAACCATTTATTTTTGGTTTAAGACTAAAAGTTGTTTGACAAAAGTTGTAGATAATCTTATTTGCAACAAAAAATGTAAAATTATATTTTTTGTGAGACCCATAATTTGTCAGATAAACCATAAAAACCATTTGAATCCTTTTTTTCAAGATGGCGGCCGTGTGACAAGGGCTAATAAAATTATTTGTCCTGAACGACTGACTGACGGATCAAAGCACAGTCTAAACCGCTGATAAAGACCTGAAACTTGGAGGGTGTGTTCTTTATATAACGAAGGCATACGATGAGACAGGATTTTCCGATATTCTAACCTGAAAAAGGGGGGCAAAGTTTATATGGGACAACGTGATTTCTTGGTCTATTGTCGACTTCTACACGGACAAAGTCGCGGGCAAAAGCTAGTCTAAAAAATAAAATTGCGTCCTTTGACAAATGCACGCTAAACCCAAAAAATGTAACATTTCAATGCACTAATTATTCGTCTACGCATATCTTAGGAACCACAAATCGCCTAAGCCCCATTTGGGAAATGTCAAACATTTTGACACTTTATGATTGAGTTTATGATACGAATGTTAGAAGCAGGTTTTGAGGTCGCCCGGTATTTTTATTGTGGATAAAATGAACTTTAAAACGCGAATATTTATGAATATATCATTAACACATCATAAAGTTACATAGGATAATAATTATTTATTAAAGATCAAAGGGAAACCGGCGTAATAAAGAAATAATAGTGATGTTAGCATATCTACATTGACTGACTGACTATATCAACATACAGATCTAACCAATGGACCAGGACCGGACTATTTGGCACACAGATAAAAACGCGTAGGTATTAAGGCGGTCTTCCAATACCGTGTGAAGGTATTCACATTACCTTAGCCCCCGCTCTCAAAGACGTAGCGTGCTGCGTGCTAACTGTTATATTTGATCGATATGCAAAACATTTTAGCATTATTATCCACAAATATAGTTCCTAGAGGTCAAAACCTATCATTTGATTCATTTTTAGAAACAAACGTTAACTATTTTTGAATAAAACCCGATAAACGATCTAATAATTCTCTGTTTTCTAACATTTTTTTTATCGAACGAAGTTGTTCATATCATGTTTTCAACCACAATAAACAAAAATATGGTTATTAAACTACAATATCCATTTATATCCAAACAACAAAAAAAGAGTATTTGATTACTTAAAACAAAGGTCGATTTTGGTAGCTTTATTAGCACAGGGCCTTAAGGTGAAAGGGTACTGGCACTCTCTCCAAACGTAGTCGATTGTTTCTTCCCTGGATAATTACACTAGCACAAATATTTTTGTGCCATAAAACCTTTACCTGCCATGACTATGCCTCTATGTTTTGTTTTTTTTTTTTTCATTTTCTAATTATCATAGAAATTAAAATTTAAAAAAAAAACATAAGTGGGTGGTCATGACAGTTATAAGTTTTATGCAGCAAAATATTTGCTCTAGTGTCATTATCCAGGGAGGAAACAGTCGACTACGTTACTAGAAAATCAGCTGCCTCAAACAAAAATGAAACGAAATGTTCGAATTTCCAAAAATCGTAAAATAAAAGTAGTTCGCCTAGACATCTAGAACAACCTCCTTTCGTATTAAAACCCCTTCGCTGAAACACTTTGTATAATAGATACAATGTAAAGTATTCATTCGTTCATTTCATTCATTCAATATAATATTTAACTAATATTTGGATCTGGCGCTGAATTGGGGTTTGTCATCTTCGATTGTGGACTCAATGATTCTGTTGACAAAAGAAAGAATACTTAAACAAAGTCCTGACTTATTGATAATTATTTATGCAAACCCAAACCAATGGATGGATAGAGCCAACGGTTATATTCTGTGACCTTACGAGAGGTCGCAGGCAAAGGTTAATAACTACGTAGTAAAAAAACAAAGTCACTTCGATAACTGTCTGTCGCTATGTTCATCAATCGGTAAGATATCGCCCGAAAAGTTCTAAGTCTAAATCCGCCTAAGACAGCTCAAGCCTTTAATATTGAACTTTAACGATTGTTTTTTTAGAAAAGCAATTAATTAGCGTTATAGTGCGAAAAACTAGACAGAAATTGTTTTATTATTTTACGAGCTATTTGCGCGGTTCTAAGATACGATAATACGATGTTTATTATTATTTTATTGACTAACTAGCCCGAGGCTTTGTGCGCCTCGAAATCGGACATTTTTTAATTACGACATAATGCCACGCAGGCATCGATTAAAAAATAAATACCTACTTATTCGAAGTAGTTTTTAAATTAAGGCTCACTAAAAAAGGACTAGATTGCTACAGACCTTCAGACCCAGTTTGCTACAGCAGTTAAAAAAAAACGTGTGGAACTCGGGGACTGCCGCCGTAAAGCTATTGCATCGTGCGAGCTTCGTACAGTCGTACCATGGTAGGCGGAGTGGGGTGTTAGGTTTTATTTTCGTTACGGAATTTCTTGATTCGGTCGCCGCGCTCAAAGCCCGCGATAAAAGCTATGCAATAGCTAAAAATACAAAGTGAACTGTGCCTTGATACGTCTTTTAGTCAGGAATTGATATTCAAAGATTCTTTCATTTTTTGATATTTCCATCTTCGCCCTTCGCGCCTGTCTGTACAGAGCTTTAGACACAATAATAATAACCTCTCACAACAAAGTAAAGACAAACAAAAGACCTCACCATCGAAAGCTTGTTTAGAGCTTTCCTTTGTGTGCGAAAGCAGTGAATGAAGTGTTAATTGAAGAGAATTTGCGCAGCGCATGCGCAGCGGAATAAATTCCCTTCTACCGTAAAATAATTAGGAGTTAGTATAGAAGAATCACTACGAAAATATTCCTAAATAAACATTGAAGGAAATTGCGCGAATTTATTTTACTAACGCATTGGTAATATGGTTTTTCTAAGGAAACATTTATGTGCGCTAATTGCTTTTACGGTGAAGGAAAACATCGTGATGAAACCAGCGGCTTAATTGTATCCAGACTTATTGACGAGTTCAATTTTCGCGAGACTTTACCAATGACATTTTTTGGTGACTTTCATACGTTTGGTACTATTTTAAATAGAGTGTGTACGTATGGTACGTATGAAAGAATCTATGTACCGATAAACATAGGTACATAGATTTGAATTTAATAATGTTTGACGCATCATAAAATAATCTTAATTAATCTTTGATGTTGGTTGACGCAATAAGCGGCCGAGCTTCGAGCTTTGAGTCAGAAAGTCACGACACAAGCGACATTGATTTAGAATTTTATTGATATGTTACATTGCCTTTTATAACACCAATAAACGCTCATCAGCAATAAACAAACACCGTCGAAAAAAACTAGAAATTTTTACAACAGATCAAATAGTAGCCGGCGTTTTAATTTAATAGATTTTAATTGGTATAATCGCGCCATAAAACGGCCCAGATGCCAGCGACCATAGACTATATGAAGTGTCTGTGTATCCCATTCACTCACTCACTCACTAATGACCGGTTTATGATACCGTTCGTTCTTTACGGCTAATGTTCATTAGCGTTCAACAGCTACTGAATAATTCGGTCGGTTTCTTTTTTAAAATGCGCTTCGACAAATTAGCGTGAATGTAAAATACGAATGAAGTTATAAAATGTAAAAAACATGTGTTTTTTTTTTCGTTTTCGTTTTTTTTTTATTGGAGGTGATAATTGTGATTATGTGAGACAGATGGTGACGGGCCAATGTGGAATTTAAAGTGTTTTGTGTCCATTATAGAGGAATTTCGTTGACCACTATTTATTTTAATGATTATTGCGAATTGCACGTCAATTTAATGCTTCTATGTGGGCGACTTTGGAGCGATTTATATGAATTTATCTAGCTGTCACAGAATAATTTATATACGTAATAGTTCTAGAATCACTGCGTAATTAAAATTCAATAACTCTTGCTACAACGCAGTTCAGCAAAATCTTTTTCCGAATCGTTCAATATGGCGGGCTTTTATAGTAACTTTTAAAGTTGTCTCTGGTCAAGATTTTTTTTACCCCCTCAAGGAAGGCAAATATTTCTGGATGATCCAATACAGCCTCATATTTATAACATCAGCGAACCTTAAGTTTTTTAACCTCTCTTGTAGCCATTCATCGAGATTTTGAAAAAAATATTTTATTTTAGGATTTTTTTTTAAATATCTAATAAATCTTTTTCTTTGTTAACAGGTATGGTTCCAAAACCGAAGAATGAAAGACAAGCGTCAGCGCATCGCAGTAGCGTGGCCCTACGCAGCTGTATACAGCGATCCGGCCTTCGCTGCATCCATACTACAAGCAGCCGCTTCAAGCGTAGGCTTACCTTACGGCTACCCTTCCCCCGCGTTACTACCCCCATTCCACAACCCCCAGCTCTTACCCAATGGCTACCCTTACCCCTACCCGGCCTACCCTCGCTACCCTTACATCCCACCTACCCCATCATCCCCTGTAAACCCAGAACCATCACCTTTAAGACCTACGTATCCGAACTTTAACATAAATGTTGATAAATAAGAGTTTTTTGTTAATTTTAAGGTTAGGTTAGTAATTTATTATTATTTTGTGACTATTTGATCAATATCCCACAATATCGTGATGAAATCCGTGGCTTAGTTATCTTCAGACGTATTAACAAGGTCTTTCCTCTAGAAATGGTCAACTAAGCTGAGAGGATAGTTTTTTAAATAAAAATATTGCAAGACATTTCACACATCGCCATCTAGCCCCAAGCTAAATAGCTAGACAACGGATATACTACTTATATACTTTTCTGTTGTAAATATATACGTAAAATATACAGAAACAACCAGACCACAGAGAAATATCTATCTGAGGCGGGTATCGAACCAGCACCCCTGTGTTTGGCAGTCCGGCATGGTGACCATTGTGGCAACTGGGTCGTCAAATTAGTTATGGGAAAGGCTACTAAGTTCAGGAAGGCATTTAATTCATATAGTAAATAAGGAATTACATTCGTATGAAAAAAGCCCTCGCTGCTTAAATACCGTTTATAAAATAATACCTTTTTCGTATGTTGAAATTAAAAGATTATATAAAAATCAAGCCTACATCGTCAATATTCGGCTCAAACAAGGGATATTTGCTTAAATAGTCCAAATATTATGCTGGTCATGTTGTTAAAAGACATTTAAGTTAATGTAGATATCTGTACAGTTAATTCGTTCATTCCCTCGTCTATCATTCGTTCATTTTGTCTATGGTACGTAAAGTGGTTTAAAATTAGAAAGATTTTTTTATTTGTATCAAATTAGATTTTATATTGTGGAGTTATTCCCTCGTCTATCATTCGTTCATTTTGTCTATGTAACGTGAAGTGATTTAAAATTAGAATGATTTTTTTCTTTGTATCAAATCAGATTTTATACTGTGGAGTTATTCCCTTGTCTATCATTCGTTCATTTTGTCTATGGTATGTACAGTGGTCATAAGTTCACTATCACAAGTATTGAACTTACGACCTTCTAATAGACGTTACACACAAACATAAATACTTGAATTACAAGTACTCAGTGTGATTATTATTTTCAACATGTTAGCTATGTGTTTAGTTGTGTGAGTGGTATAAGCCGCCACCCGCTACACCAACCGACGTGGGTTCGATCCACAGGTTACGTTGTTGTTCTAATAGTGATGCACAGGATTGTAAACGTTACGGTGGCGGTGTACTTTTGAACGTTGATTACACGTGAAGTGATTTGTAATAAGAATGATTGTTTTTTTAATTTTATCAAATAGTATTTTATATTGGGAGTTATTAAAGCGTTCGTTGCATTAGACTTATGTTTTAGCCACAAGTGACGCTTAAAATTGTAAAAATCTTTGAAAGGCTATTTTAAAAGGAACCAGTGAAATCTTTTTGTAAAGAAAAACCAAAGTATGTTTAATTAATATGTATATAATAATAGTACATAGAATGTGTTGATTTTAGTGCAATTGTCTTCAGTGAATTTAATTTAATGTTATGCAAAGTTAAATGGAATTATAGTTCCCAGAAAAAGCCATGGTCACGGTTTTTCGGACATATGTAACAAAAAAAAATTTTACTCATATTGGGTATCTACGGGTAATAAGGGCCACTAAAAGGTTTTTAAACCCTTGATTAATAGTGAAAAAATAACAAGAAAATAAACAATTGTTTTTTTTTCCATTTAACTAAATGGAATAAAAAGTTCCCAGAAATAGCCATGGTCACGGTTTTTCGGACTTATTTAAAAAAAAAAATACCCAAATTGGGTACCTGCGGGTAATAAGGGCACTTAAAGGTTTTTAAACCCTTTGATTAATAGTGACTGAATAACAAGAAAATAAACAAATGAAAAATGTTCTTAGTTTTTCAGATTGAAAATAAATCAAATATTTATCTAATGACATGTTTCTAAGGAGTTTTCACTATTTTTCGAAATACGTAGTTTTTTCGAAATTCGTTTGGTATATAAAACGTAAGGTAATTGCAGGTAATAAGAGCAGGTGGCTCTTATTACCCGACTTTTTAAATTTTGCATAACATTAAAGGATTTTAATTGAAAAAATGTAGAAGAGTAATTTTTATAATTTTTAAATGTTTAGATAAAGTAGGTAGATTACATAAATGTAAATTAAAAATTGAAAATATTAAAAATATCGTTAGATTTAAGTTTATTGTAAAAAGTTATTTACTATAAAATATTATTAAACTATAAATAAAATAAATAATTAGTTAAATATTATTAGTTCGTTTTATTTTATTAAGAAATCTATGAATCTAGACTAGCTTTCACATGGCTTTGACTACAAATAATAATACATATAAAATGCTTTGTCTACAAATGAAACAGACAGACAGACGGACAAGAAAGTGATCTTATAAGGGTTCCTTTTTTTACCTTTTGAGGGACGGAACCCAAAAAAGAGAAAAAGCTCTCTCCATACAAACGTAGTCGACTGTTTCCTCCCTGGATAATGACACTAGCACAAATATTTTTGTGCTTAAAACCTATAACTGCCATGACTATGCCTCTATGTTTTGTTTTTTTTTTTCATTTTCTTTAAATCATAGAAATTAAGATTTAAAAAACAAAAAAATATAAATAAACAACACATGGTCATGGCAGTTATAAGTTTTATGCAACAAAAATATTTGCTCTAATATCATTATCCAGGGAGGAAACAGTCGACTACGTTTGTATGGAGAGAGCGCCGGTACCCTTTCCTCTTAAAGACCTACGAGTCTGAAACTTCGTATGGGGATTACTTTTAGAACGTAGGGGAGCACTGAGAAAGGATTTTTGAAAATTCGACCTTTAAAGGGGGCTAATAGAGTAAAATAAATAAATAAATATTTCAGGACAATCCACACATCGCCACCTAGCCCCAAGTTAAGTAACTAGACTTGTGTTATGGGTGCTAGACAACGGATATACTACTTATATATGTTATTTTGAATATATACAGGGTTATTGGTAATTATACTAGCAAGCCGTTGAGGGCTACTTCTGTGCTCCTAAACAAACATTTAGTTCATTTTGTTCCAAAAGTCGTACATTTGGAAATTCGAAAAAAATATGTGATAATTTTGAGTCATGTAATTTCGAAAAAAAAGCTGTTTTTAAAAAAAAACATTCAGACTAAGAACAATAGATTCAATTTAAAAAATAAGTAAAAGTTTTAGGTTAATGACCTCACCGTGAATGAAACAGCTGATTTTCAGGTAAAACTTACCTCAAAATGTTCGAATTTCCAAAAGTCGTAGAACAAAAGTTGTTTGTTTAGGTGCACAGAAGTAGCCCTCAACGGCTTGTTAATATAATTACCAATAACCCTGTATATACTTATAATACATAGAAACAACCAGACCACAGACAAATAATCGAATCGGAATCGGGAATCGAACCCGCAACCCTGTGTTTGGCATTCCGGCATGGTGACCATTGTGCCAACTGGGCCGTCGAAGTGTAAGTATGATCTTACCATGTCACAAGTAAGGCGTAATTGGAATGACCATAGAGAATTACTCCTCAAGGAGCGCACACAAACACGCATTGCATCAGTGAAATTCGAAATTCAATTACGAACCATAGACAATATTAAGTACTAGCAGCGCTCCGCGGTTTTACCCACATAACTCCCGAGCCCGTGGGAATATCGGGATAAAAAGCAGCCTATAGCCTTCCTCGATAAATGGCCTATCCAACACAAAACGAATTTTTCAATTCGAACCAGTAGTTCCTGAGATTAGCGCGTTCAAACAAACAAACAATCTCTTCAGCTTTATAATATTAAGTATAGATTAATTCTCTATGTACATTAAAGAGGTTTAACATTTCCACCTAAAAGCGAGTACATGAATCACTATAAAGTCAAAGTATTTTTTTTTATTCCTTTGGATGCCCAATACATTTGTGCAAAGATCACATAGAAACGTCTTAAGGCGCTCTTCCAGTACCGTGTAGGTATTCACATTACCTTAGCCCCTGCTCTCAAAGACGTAGCGTGCTACGTGCTAACTGTTATATTTGATCGATATGCAAAACATTTTAGCATTATAATCCACAAATATAGTTCCTAGAGGTCAAAACCTATCATTTGATTCATTGTTAGAAACAAACGTTAACTATTTTTGAATAAAACCCGATAAACGATCTAATAATTCTCTGTTTTCTAACATATTTTTTATCGAACGAAGTTGTTCATATCATGTTTTCAACCACAATAAACAAAATATGGTTATTAAACTACAATATCCATTTATATCCAAATAACAAAAAAAGAGTATTTGATTACTTAGAGTTGCTTAAAACAAAGGTCGATTTTGGTAGCTTTATTAGCACCTGCCCTTAAAAACTAATATACTCCTAGGATACTTATTTAGATCTTGACGTGATAACGTCTACTTACATTGTGTGACGTCATTGTTAACATGACGTCAATATAAAACAAACACGAGACGCTGTTATATTGTTAAGCTATTGCATAGCTTTTATCGCGGGCTTTAAGCGCGGCGACCGAATCAAGAAATTCCGTAACGAAAATAAAACCTAACACCCCCCACTCCGCCTACCATGTAGCTCGGCCGAGCGTTCGCTTAACGTGTATGTATATGGTACGACTGTACGAAGCTTGCACGATGCAATACCTTTACCGCGGTAGTCCCCGAGTGCCACACGTTTTTTTAATAATAATATCGCTCATAAGGGCTTGTGTTATGGTGACGAATGACGAATAGAAGTCTTATTTATAGGAAACCAAAAAGAAAAAAATGATAATAAAAAATTAAAAAAAAATACAAACAATTTTAAATCGTGTCATCGTCATTTTTTGTGGTATTTTCTCGTTTTGGTTTTTTTGATGAATATTTTAGGAAGAAGGAGAAATCACTGAGGGAGATGATCCCTCTATTGCATTGTATTTTATTTATCTTTGAACTACATAATTGGCTTCGGCTGCACGCTACATACAGCCAACCCATACATCACTATCATTGCCTTTGTCCCGATAATACGGCGGTGTAGTAAATTAACTGCCTGTAATATAACCAGCTAGGTTTATTGGACAATTTGACGTTAACACCCGGTGGCTGTATACGATGGAGGTGGAACGGTGCGGTGCCATTATTGAATCGAGGAGTAAATTAAATAACGGTTAGTCAAGAAACTTATAAACCTGCGATTTATATGCTGTTAGTCAGTTTAGTTTATTACCAGAATCAAGGAACTTAGAGGCTTCGTAAAACTAAGAATTAAGAATAAATATATAAATAAATATTACAGGACATTCCACACATCGCCATCAAGCCCCAAATTAAGTAACTAGACTTGTGTTATGGGAGCTAGGCAACGGATATACTACATAAATACTTTTCTTTTGTAATTATATACTTATAATACATAGAAACAACCAGACTACAGACAAATATCTAAGCATAAATACTTGTCTGAGGCAGGAATCGAACCCGCAACCCTGTGCTTGGCAGTCCGACGTGGTAACCATTGTGCCAACTGGGTCGTCAAAATCTATAGGTATAATTAAAACTATAGCTTTGAAATGACAAGGAATTTTAGTCTCAAATTACCCCAAAATATCGGTAAAGATCTCACCTACAATTCCATCACAGCACTTTTGAGAAAAACAAAATATATTCGTCACAATCAACAATGTTTCGAGTATTGGCGGGAACGAGTTAACAACATGTCATGCTGCAGTTTTATTTTCATGAAACTTAGTTGTAACCCGAGTTGAATTGTATAATTCTGGTGGAATGTTATTCAATTTAGTTCTGTTAAAGTGCACAAGTGTAGTGAAAGTAAAAATCAGTGTCAAACATGAAGTTTTCTAGTTGCCTCCAAATCTCCTAAACTTGCCACCGCTTTACTATAGCGCCAGACTTGACGGACTATAACGACTTTGACTGTTTTGAAACACTATAGGCCCGATTTATGAAAAATCAGGTCATAATTTGATGCAAAATATAACTTGACAACTGGCTAAATGCACAAGCCGTGACAAGCCATAATTAAAAGAAAAAAAAACAATGTTGACGGGTATTTCTGGCGCGTTGCGTTTGGCAGCATAAGCAGCCTTAAAGGGTACCTTAAAATTAACCATAACCCGACCATTTTACCCAAAGCCAATGAATAAAAATAACCAACAAAAACAACTTATAAATTATTCCGCAAACAAAAACGCCCGCCATTTTATGCGTAAAGATAAAATAGTAATAAATAATAAGCGAAGACGAAACTAGTTATTATTGTAACAAGAGCTTTATCAACTTTGAGGGTAGTAATATATTTATTTACTATCTAGACTAGCTATCCGCCCCCGGCTCCGCACGGGTGGAATATACCAATGTATCTTTGGAGGTAGTCGCCTGCATAATTGCAGCCCTCGGTACTTGAACTTGAACGGACTGTTTTCCGCGATTAGACCCTTTTTAATTGGGTCCTTTTTGCGTGAGGATGGAGTAGGCTTGTCCAGCACCTACTACCCTCTCAGCCTAGTCGACATTGTCCAGAGGAGAGAACTTGTCAATACTTCTGGAGCCAACTAAGCCGCGGGTTTCATCACGATGTTTTCCTTCACCGTAAGAGCAATGTCAATTAGCGCACATAAATTTTTCTTAAGAAAAATACATTGGTGCACGGCCGGCCGGGATTCGAACCCACGACCTGCAGAATGAAAGTCGAGGTATCTACCACTAAGCCCTCGGTAGAATTCGAAAATTACTATTATTGGAATGTTTACATTCTAATCATAAATAATATTGGAATGTTTACATTCTAATCATAAATATTATTGGAATGTTTACATTCTAATATTTTTTTGATTAATTGATGAGTTAGATGACTTTAAACTTCAAGTAAAGCAGGTGCCTAGAATATTGCTTGTGTTGAAAACATTCTTATAACAGCTGTTTTGGAGCTCTACGATGGGTCTGCAATTATGCAGCCGACCGTACGAGGTGGTATGTACTACCTCCAAAGAGAAGATCTTCCACCGGGCAGGTGTTATACCCGGTAGGCCGGGAACTTGTATATGAGCTTATCTTCAGAAAAACTTCGCTTGCGCGATCTAGGATCTAAGATCGGCTTAGGGGCTCCATCTGTTAGTGGTGATGTGAAGTGTCGCCACATCTCGACCAAAATATTTTAAGCTTGCTTTTATCGCGGGCTTTGAGCGCGGCGACCGAATTAAGCAATTCCGTAACGAATATAAAACCTAACACCCCCCACTCCGCCTACCATGTAGCTCGGCCGAGCGTTCGGTTAACGTGTATGTATATGGTACGACTGTACGAAGCTCGCACGATGCAATATTTTTTTTTGTTTGTAACGAATACGCTCCGAAACTACTGGGCCGATGTTGATGAAACTTGGTATGAGGATACTTTGATTCATTACTACTTATTATCCCGGTATTGCCACGGGATCTTACGCGGGTAACCGATTCAAATATTTTGAAAAACAATGCCTAAATTCAAGAATAACGGGTTCTTTTAATGACGACCCAGTTGGCACAATGGTCACCATGCCGGACTGCTAAAAACATTGTTGCGGGTTCGATTCCCGCAGACAAATATTTATGCTTAGATATTTGTCTGTGGTTTGGTTGTTTCTATGTATTATAAGTATATATTTACAAAAGAAAAAGTATATAAGTAGTATATGAGTTGTCTAGCACCCATAACACAAGTGTAGTTACTTAGCTTGGGGCTAGATGGCAATGTGTGTCTTGCAATATTTATTATTTATTACGAACACAAATAATTGTTTGTATAATAAATGTGGGTAGGTAGAGAAACTAAACTAATGCAAGAATATAGGAAATGTTAACATAAAAATTATCAAATAGATCAGCAAAATGGGTTCGCTTCGTCAACATTAGGGATGGGAATTTACCGAAATATAGCCGAACTATCGGTTTCAAATTCGGTTACCGAAAAATCAGAATAACCTTGATAATTTAGTTGGATGTCATGAAAGCATGGAATAGCTGAAAGACTGTGGCGACGCTTCACATCGCCACCAACAGATGGAGCCACTAAGCCGATCGGCTATGCCGATCGGAGATCCTAGATCGCGCAAGTGAAGTTTTTCTGAAGATAAGCTCATATACAAGTTCCAACGAAACATCGTTGGGCCGCCGCCTACCGGGTATAACACCTGCCCAGCAGTGGAAGATCTTCCCTTTGGAGGTAAGTACATACCACCTTGTTCCTCCAAAAGACCATTTAACATAATACATAGAAACAACCAGACCACAGATAAATATCTAAGCATAAATACTTGTTTGAGGCGGGAACCGAACCCGCAACCCTGTGTTTGGCAGAGTACTAACTTAGTCAGTTCAGAGTGTACTCTGCTGTTTAAACTTTAGTTTATTATAAGTTTATAAGTCACCATAACATGAGCCTAATGGCTTAGCTTGGGGCTAGATGGCGCTGCGTAAAGTGTCCTACAATCTATACTAATGATATTATAAAGCTGAAGAGTTTGTTTGTTTGTTTGAACGCGCTAATCTCAGGAACTACTGGTTCGATTTGAAAAAATCTTTTTGTGTTGGATAGTCCATTTATCGAGGAAGGCTATAGACTTTTTATCCTGATATTCCCACGGGATCGGGAGTTACGCGGGTGAAACTGCGGAGCGCTGCTAGTAATATTATAAAGCTGAAGAGTTTGTTTGTTTGTTTGAACGTGCTAATCTCAGGAACTACTGGTTCGAATTGAAAAATTATTTTTGTGTTGGATAGTCCATCTATTGAAGAAGGGTATACGCTATTTTTATTTTGATATTTTTACGGGATCGGGACTAACGCGGGTAAAACCACGGGGCGCAGCTGGTATAAATGGCCCTATTTTTATTTAAATAATTTTTTAATTTTCTTTCTGCTGTATTCCATTAACCACCACCGTTACCATTAAAGCTGAATCAGATCTTTTCCATCCAAAGGTTGCCTGGAAGAAATCGCTTTCAGCGATAAGGCCGCCCATTTGTGCAACTTATACTTTCTAGCTATTACTTTACTTTGTGTATATAGTGTTCTGTTTCTTCCTGTGTTGTACGAATAAAGTTATCTATCTATCTATTCTCTGAATTTTGATCTTGAACTTTTTTCTACCTTGTATCCTTTTTATTTCTTATTTTTATACATGTCTGTGTTCTAATGTTTTGTTTTGTCAATAACTCTCTACTGTTCTATATATGTTTTTTCGTGTGCTTGTTCAAATTAATGTTTTTCTATTCTATTCTATAAAGACATTTCCATACCGAAATCCTAAACAGTACCCCATCTCTAAAATTCGTTCAAGCAAATATCTTTTCTCATAATATGCTATAAGATATATATCTGTAATAGGACGATGTAGATAAGCAATAATAAATGTTAAAGGCAACCAATTCGGTGCGGCAAATTGTTAGGGCGTGTTTTGTATATTAAACGGGTGTTTTTCGCATTTTGACCGAATATGGAATTGTTTTCGGCTTCGTACCGAAAGTTTTTTAACCCCTGACTATTTTAATAGTTATAAGGTTTTGCCCGCGACTTCATCCGCGTAGAATTTGTAGATTGGACCACGGAATCACGTTGTCCCATACAAACTTTGCCCCCCTTTTTCACCCCCTTAAGGGAAGAATTTGAGAAAAGCTTTTCTTATCGAATGCTTACGTCATATAAAGAACACACCCTCCAAATTCCAGGTATCTATCAGACGACCCAGTTGGCACAATGGTCACCATGCCGGACTGCCACACACAGAGTTGCGTGTTCGATTCCCGCCTCAGACAAGTATTTATGCTTAGATATTTGTCTGTGGTCTGACACACAACCTAAACCGCTGATCGTAGATAAATAAATAAATATTGCAGGATAATCCACACAACGCCATCTAGCCCCAAGTTAAGTAACTAGACTTGTGTTATGGGTGCTAGACTACGGATATACTACTTATATACTTTTCTTTTGTAAATATATACTTATAATACATAGAAACAACGTGTGTTGATCCGTCAGTCAATCAGTTATTCAGGACAAAGAATTTTATATGTATAGAAGATTAGCTATTTACAACCTAAGTTACTACTATTAAGAATCTAAGCTTTTTAAAAAATACTTAAAAAAATCCAACCAAGTGCGAGTCGGACTTGCGTACGAAGGATTCCTGCCCTTTTAATATTTTTATAATACAGGGTTCTTGGTAATTATACTAGCAAGCCGTTGAGGGCTACTTCTGTGCACCCTAACAAAAAACTTTTGTTCTACAAACTTTGGAAATTCGAACATTTTTTTTGAAAAATTTGAAGTTTGGTTTACCTGAAAATCAGCTATTCCATACATGTTCCTTACACGGAGAGACACATATTTAACCTAAAAATTTAACTTATTTTTAAAATTTTATCTACTGTTCTAAGTCTGAAGCAAATTGTTTTAAAAAAATCAGCTGTTTTTAGGATTTACATATTATACTCGAAATTTTCATATTTTTTTCGAATTTCCAAAAGTCATAGAACAAAAGTTGTTTGTTTAGGTGCACAGAAGTAGCCCTCAATGGCTTGCTAGTATAATTACCAATAACCCTGTATAACAAAATATATTTAGAGAAGTTTCATTCTGAGTTCAAGTCGCGAAAATCTTAGAAAATACTAAATAATATTATTATTCGTATTTTTTAAATAAAATCCCTGGCCAATTATAGCGACTGAGCGTCGGTTAATGAAAATAAAGTTCATGAATATATTATGCGGGACTAGTGATGGGAAGCAGTCTTTGTTTTGAAACGGTCCAATCGGTAAGAAATGTACCGGTTTCTTAAAGTCTCACTAAAAACACTGGTATGTCGTCAATAAAATTGTAGACCCACCGTAGAATTCTAAAAATGAATTTATTAGAATGTTTTCATTATGAATTGAAGGACTTTGAATTTTAACTTGAGAGGAAAGGGTACCGGGGTCTCTCCATACAAACGTAGTCGACGGTTTCCTCCCTGGACACTTGAGCAAATATTTTTTTTGCATCTTTTTAAAGGTGTTTTCCACAACACCGCACACATTTTTTTGTCCAATATACTTATGTATATTAGACAAAATATAGTATTGTATCGTGTTAATTTACTAAGTAAGTATATAAATAAATAAATAAATTTTAAATCGTGCATTTTGAACTAATTAAAGTTGGGTTAGGCAGTTGTTAGAGAAATATGTTTTATTTGTTTGAGTACAAAATCCTTATTGTTATTATCGAAGTTCAAGACTAGTCTTGTTCTAATTTTCACCCCATCACTAGTGACCCAGAAGGTCTATTATTTAACGTCACTACGAAGATAGGACGTGAAAAATAACCAAACATACTGCCAACATAATGAATGTAATGGATAGAGCGGGCATTATGCGGCCATTTTGTTTATATTGCCACTCGATTAAAAACAAAAATTGACTAATATTAATTAATAATTAGCCCGTTTTCCTTATCCTTTTCCTTTTTGTATATTTTATTTCACTTTTTCCGACTTCCCTGATCCTATTTTGTCCTCGATAAGTCCGCGTTTTTCTTGTAAAAATGTTGCCAAATTTTTTGTTTAAAAAAACATAGTTTAATAAACTAGTCCTTCCTAAATCCCGCTAAAAATGAAGAACAAGATGAAAATGGCATAACGTTCGATGTAACTTTGAGCCAAAAATTCGCCATTGTTTTGAAGCTATGCTAAAATGAAGAATTAAAACTAGTCTAGCCTGAAATGACAAGGAATTTTCGTACTAAATTACCACAAAATATCTGTAAAGATTTCATCTACAATTCTATCTCAGCACTTTTGAGAAAAACTAAATACATACGTTACAATTAAAAATGTTAGTTGTAAGCGACGGGTATTTCTGGCGCATAAGCAGCTTATGTTTACTGTAGGAGTACTTACTAAATTAAAAAAGTGTGTAAAAATGGTTATTCAAAAACGTTTTGAATTGGTTTTGATGTGATTTTTAGTCATTGACAGTATAGTTTTAAGCCGGGAGAATCAATTGCCTAGATTATTTTGTTCTTTTCACCATATAGTCCGATCAACTTGTCTGCCCCCTTAGACGACTCAGTTAGCACAATGGTCACCATGCCGTACTGCCAAATCTAGGGTTGCGTGTTCGATTCCCGCCTCAGACAAGTATTTATGCTTAGATATTTGTCTGTAGTACCAGACTACGTTTGTATTACAAGTATATATTTACAAAAGAAAAGTATATAAGTAGTATATATGTTGTCTAGCACCCATAACACAAGTCTAGTTATTTAACTTGGGGCTAGATGGCGATGTGTGGAATGTCTTGCAATATTTATTTATTTATTTTAGACAAGATTGCTTTATATTAGCGATATCGCTAATCGACAGACATTTATTTTTATATTTTTGGACGAAATTGACACAAGCCAATGAAACGTCACGTAGTCTTGCGTTAGAGAAAAAAAAATGGTGGATAAGTTCCATCTTATGCTAATTTTGTACAATGTTTTATGTCAATTTCGTACAATTAAATCTATCGATTGGCGACATCGCTAATAGAAAGCAATCTTGTCTAAGGGGGCTGGTTCATTACAATTAGACACGACTGCGTTTTACTCTGCTTTTTTTTTAATATGGCTTCGCACGGTTTGTCAATTTAGCCAGTGTCAAGTTATAGTTTGCATCAAATTATGACCCGATTTTTCATAAATCGGGCCTAGTGTTTCAAAACAGTCAAAGTCGTCATAGTCCGTCAAGTCAGGGGCTATAGTAAAGCGGTGGCAAGTATACCATAACCTTAATAGGAGATTTGGAGGCAACGAGAAAACTTCATGTTTGACACTGATTTTTACTTTCACTACACTTGTGCACTTTCACAGAACTAAATTGAATAAAATTCCACCAGAATTATACAATTCAACTCGGGTTACAACTAAGTTTCATGAAAATAAAACTGCAGCACGACATGTTGTTAACTCGTTCCCGCCAAAAAATAAACAAATTACTCTGGTTATTTGTTTATTTTCAGAAGTCAAACCCATCACCATGACGTTTCAAATAAAAACCATTTACATTATTGATGCGTAATAAACACAGCGGGAGATGCCAAAACAAAAAACAAAAAGAAAAAAATAAACTGCTACCAACTTAACCGAAGCTTTTTGTCTCGTCGAACTGTGGCAACAGCTATGATTCGATGCGGCAAGCTATTCTGCCTTTTCATTACAAGAAGCAATTGTTCAAATGTATGCTCATTGTTTGTAAGTTGTTTGTTTGTGAGAAATGGTGGACAAAGAAATTTATTGTCATTTTATTCAAAACGAAATGTTTGGTGACGATTTTATGTGATTTACTAAGCTACCTACGCTAATTATTTGTGATAAAACTGATGTCATTCAAATTTCAAAAAACCATTTTTTTTTCAATTTAAAATATTCGGTACGTTGGAAACTAATTGAAATATAATTACTTACCTTGATGTTAAAAAATAAAATTAAAATTAGTATTTTTCATTAAATTGTTAATTTTTTTATCATTAAACTTAATTTAAAAACAACCAAATCTATAAACATCCTACCTGTCCTAGCAAAATAAACAAAATGGTAGGCGGAGTGGGGGGTGTTAGGTTTTATTTTCGTTACGGAATTTCTAGATTCGGTTGCCGCACTCAAAGCCCACGATAAAAGCTATGCAATAGCTTAAAATGAAAAAATAGATGTTGTTCGATTCTCAGACCTAACGAATATACACAAAATCTTCATACAAATCAGTTCAGCACAATTTTAAATAGCAAATATCAATGTTTAATACAAAAATACCTTTTTATTTATACACTTTTATGAGCATAATCAGTGACACGTCATCTATTAACGCACACAGTAATAATTACGGCCAAATGTCAGATAATTTTGCTACCAACATAACAATATAATACTCATATTATCTAATCGGTACTCAACTGAGCAAATGAACGCAAAACATTACTCGATCAACGACAATCCCATCCATATTTAGTACCCAAATAATTGACGGAAAAATAAATCAGAAATATGGCAAAATGCATGATAATGTTATGCCATTTCTTATTTTTACGACTCTATGGCAAAGAAAAACCCCGTATAATTGTTCTAATCCTGCAATTTCATTCAAAATCTCACTCTTTTACGTAAGCTTTAACAGTTTTAGATGCGAAATGACGTATTTTCATACAAAATGTTTGCACTTAAGACATTTTGTAACAGAGAACGAATGCACTTACGACTTTTCCAAATAAGAGCAATAAAGAACGCGCCGGTAACAATATGTTTTGGCCAATCACAAGCTCGGTAGTTTTTTCCAACAACCAATAGCGGTACGTAGATAAAAGCCAGTTTCGTACGAACGAACTGTCCCGTAATACCCATGCCATTTTCTTAGGAGTTTCCCTCTGCAAATGTAAAGGGAGTTTGTGAACGAATTTCCTTGTATAATCGGCCATCATGAAAGGCAAGGGAGATTCACAAATGCGTATCGAAGAAAAGCTTATTTCGCTCCGTTTTCCCTGTGAGTGGGAAAGAGATGGGTATTTGGGAAAACTGTGGTGTGAAAGAGATGGATATGGGTGGTAGTTAGTACGTTTCAGAACTGAGATTTGGTAAAAGTAATTTTCTCGCTTTTATTCTGTGCAGCGGGTAGTAACTGTAGAATGTAACTCTATGCGAAATGGCGAATAGATTTAAAATTATTGGAACGAATTTCCTTAACGCAGGTTTGCGACGGGACCTATTCCTAAAAAATCCAGTTTAATCCTGTTTGAGTGTTACGAAAAATGAAACGTAAACCCCTAAGATTAACTAATCTATCACATATACATGGTTATTTGGTAATTATACTAGCAAGCCGTTGAGGGCTACTTCTATGCACCTAAACAAACAACTTTTGTTCCACGACTTTTGGAAATACGAACTTTTTTTTTAAATATTTAGGTTACTTTTATCAGAAAATCTGCTGTTTCTTACACGGAGAGGTCATTAACCTTAAAATTTTACTTATTTTTAACTGACTTCAAAAAAAGGAGGAGGTTCTCAATTTGGTTGTAAGTATGTATTTTGTATTGTTTTAAAAAATCAGCTGTTTTTCGAATTTACATTACCTCAAAATTTTGATATTTTTTCGCATTTCTAAAAGTAGAACAAAAGTTGTTGAAGTAGCCCTCAACGGCTTGCTAGTATAATTAACAAAATGCTATGGTTACCGTCGATGTTTTCTTACGACGTTATCACGTAAAATTATCGTCAAAACCGATTTTACGGACAATTTTTTTTTATTTAATTTAATTTAAATTAAAGTTAGAGAACTACCAATATGAGTCACTGGTGTTTTACATGAAATAAGTACCTCTATCATAGATTTAATTCAGGGCCCCAAGTCGCCTGATTTTTTAAAGAGGCACATATAAGGCAAAGCATTTGGGGCATATAAAAACAGTCAGAAAAAAAAATAGGTACACCCAAAACCGCTTTGTATAGGTAAGTAAGTACATACCTACAATGTTTTTCAACAAAAAAACTTGAGATTTGTCAAGGGGCACCCGGATGGAACGAAGTTTCTTTCGATTAATTAGTGAAGGAATTGTAATAAAATCAAAAAGTGTCGTTACAACTTTTGGTCTTAATTTTTTCCGTCTAGCCCCCTTTCGCAACGCGCCATAAGGAACTTCGTTCCAATAGGTTTTTAATCCAGGATATAAAACAGCTGGAAAGTTAGAACCTCACAAGTTGTCAAAATCAAAAAACTTAAAACGTAAAAGGTTACATTATAAAGGTGTTCAAAGTACCCCGAGAGTTCGCTGCAGCGCTTTAATAGCTTTATCATAAAACAATGTAAGCGCTTCCCGCTGGTAGAGCTCAATGATAGCTGTTTATTCGAGCCCGTACGTTGGAACGATTCTAAATGACGTTCATTTCGGCGGGAAATACTCCCGCCAATTAATGGCTGCCAGTTTTGTTGCTAGAAAATGCTGGCTGGTTGAGATTTGTAAAGGTTTTATTTTGATGTTCTGTTTTTGAATTCTTTTTTGTTTGAGAAGGAGCTTCTTTGTTTTTCTTATTTTTTAAGAACGGAATAAGTTGACTAGACTATTATCTTAGCACATCTTAGCTTCTTTCGTAGAATTCTCTTCAACCAAAAGTTGCCTAGAAGAGGCCGCTTTCAGCAGTAAGGTCGCCTTTATGTTTAAGTTTGATTGTTTATAAATCATTTAATTTATCTTTGTGTGTGAAATAGCTATCTATCTATCCAGCAACCCCGACCAAAAAAATTTAAATAAATAAAACTAGTTTTAAGAAAAAAATATTACTAAATATTAAGGATTTTTTAAATGCGACAACACTGTTATTTACCTAATGATTCTAATAATCAGCTCGCTGCCAAAAATGGTGTTGCCACATCTTGGAAATTTCATACGGTTTCAGTAAATTAAGGTAATAAGCCTGAACATTAAATTAAACAATTTTTTGTCTTTATGCAAAAATATATTTTTGAAGTGAAAACTCGCTCGGTACGCATATTTTTAGATGAGATAAAATCTCTGAACTCGCGAAACCGTTACGAGATGAAGCTACAGTGTGTGCATATATGCATTACATAAATTTTGCAGTTGTTTAGTTAATAAGTTATTTTTTTTAAGTTTTAAGTTTTTTTTATATTTGGTTTTCATTTCCGTCGGCACTCCCGGAGTGCAACCGATTTTTTTGTCCTGGGAGTACCTATTAGCTCCTAAAAGAGTTTTTTTTGTTGCACAATGTATACCTGTACGAAGCCAGGGCGCGTCGCTGGTATATTTATCAGGAGACTAGCTTTTGCCCGCGATATCGTCCGCGTAAAAGTCGAAAATGGACCAAGGAATCACGTTGTCCCATACAAACTTTGCCCCCCTTTTTCACCCCCTTAGGAGTAAAATTTCGGAAAATCCTTTCTTACCGGATGCCTACGTCCTACAAAGAACACACCCTCCAAGTTTCAGGTCTCTACGATCAGCGGCTTAGGCTGTGCGTTGATCCGTCAGTCATTCAGGACTGAGAATTTAAATGCATAAATGTTGTAATTCTGCTTAGCAATCTCATTTAGTTCCATTTTCAGCCACCGGGTTCCATCTACCGTCCTAAATCTGAACACAATCAAGGCCCAATCTAGGCGCGGCAGTAAAAAAACCCTTGTAAAACATATATTAGGGGTTGCCAGCCCTCGGGGGCAATACTACAATTTAACCGGGAAAAATAGTGCAAATACAGGTATCATTGCCACGGGATATACTTTACCCGATCCGGTGTTTACGGCTTTATCCGGATTAAAAAATAAAAAGATCATGTACAGGGTTGTTGGTTTTTATATAAGAAAGCGGCGGAGGCTACTTCTGTGCACCTTAACAATTAACTTTTGTTTTGTGACATTTTATATTTATTATTTCTTTTACAAAATTTTGAGGATATAATCCTACTTCCTATCCTACTAATATTATAAATTTGAAAGTTTGTGTGTGTGTGTGTGTATGTTTGTTACTCCTTCACGCTAATACCACTGGACCAATTGCGGTGAAACTACTCGACCAATTGCGGTGAGACCTGGATTAACACAAAAGCTACTTTTTATCCCGATATAGCCACGGTGTTACCACTACCCCGTGGTTTCACCCGCGTAGGTAAATCTCGATCCCGTATCAGGATTTACGCGGATGAAACCACGGGGCACAGCTAGTAAGTAAATACGTATTTCCTGAAAATGAAATGTCGCTTACACGAAAAGGTCATTAACCTTAAGATTATACTTTTTTTTTTCGTTATATCGACTGTTCTAAGTCTGAATGCAACTTTATTTAAAAAAAATGGTTGTCTGTAAAGTTGGTTTATGGACGATAATTTTACGTGATAACGTCATAAGAAAACGATGAAAAATTAAGATTTTTTGTTATTTTTTTTAAGTATATATTTTTCTCTTTTTTCCATTATATTACTTCTATTCGTCGCTCGTCACCATAACACAATCCCAGATGAGCGATATTTTTATTCAATACTCTGTTTCCTAAGTTACCATGACTTTTCTTAATTTAAATTTTAAAAAAAATCTTATCTTTTTTTCACATTGTTATCGATTATTTTTATTCTCTTCATTATGTGTAGTGTAGAATCAAGCATCTAGCAAGCCATTTGCGGAGACATTTAAATGGTATTTAGTTTTATACTCTAGTTAAGTGTAACTGTTTGTCTTCCTTAATAAATATAAATATAATAAATATGACGCGTCTGGTCATTACCATGACGCTTGGCGTCACACAATATTACCGTGACACTATTTTGTCAATGCAGGTGTATCTATTATTAGACGTCAAACATCAGCTTATTTCTGAATTAACAAATAATAATATTTCTAAAAAGAGGTTCGAATTTCGAAAAGTTGATTGAGTGCACATAAATAACCCACAACGGCTTCCTTATATGATTACTATGATTATATATATACCATACCAATAACCCTGTATAGAATCTAACTTATGTAGTTTTATGAAGAAAAACATCGTGATGAAACCCGTGGCTTAGTTGGCTCCAGACGTATTGACGAGTTCTTTCCTCTAGACACGGTCGACTAAGCTGAATAAAATACATGTCCCAGGCACAACAGCGTCTTGAATGAAAAGAGTTGGTAGAATTATAATGAAAAAAAAACGTGTGGCACTCGGGGACTGCCGCGGTAAAGCTATTGCATCGTGCGAGCTTCGTACAGTCGTACCATATACATACTCGTTAAGCGAACGCTCGGCCGAGCTACATGGTTTTTTTTTTTTTTTTCGTTACGGATTTTCTTGGTTCGGTCGCCGCGCTCAAAGCCCGCGATAAACACATTTTTTTTTAATAAAAATCACTACCTACCTAGTTTCTTAAATTCGCTTATCTCTCTCCAAACGAAACCAATAAATTATCAGAAATTAAAAACGAACAGAAAAACTAAAAACAAAAAATAATTTGTTACAATTTCTTCCATAACCAACTTTGTATTAAAATTTTACTACCACCATATAAAACAATAGCAGTACCAACATAACAACAATATTTTTTTTCCACGACCGGCAAAGGCAGTAAACCCATACAGCCAAACGAAGAAAAAAAGGTAACATTTTGACAATTCTTGAAATGGTGAAATGTGACTTTATTGCGTTTATGAATAGTTATTTTTCTAATTGTTCAAAAGATGTATTATTTTGTCTTATAATAGGAGATGTCCCGCAGCGTTGGTGACTTCTTATTTAGCTTCCAGTAGCAAATGATTAGATTCGGTTGCATTTTTAAAGTGTAAATAATCTGTTGAAGAAGCATTGTTTTGTTTTGAACAGTGTTAGTTACGCTGCCTTCGATGTATTTATTAGAAAAGGCTTTATACAAAACTAGCTTTTGCCCGCGACTTCGTCCGCGTAGACGTCGAAAATGGTACTTTTAACCAACCTCCCCCAAAATAACATTCTACCCTTTTTTAACCACGTTAGGGGATAAATTTCAATAAAATACGAAACACGTGTTCCATCAATTCTGTTAAAGAATGTTTGTGCAAAATTTGAAGCAGATTGGACCAAGGAATCACGTTGTCCCATACTAACTTTGCCCCCCTTTTTCACCCCCTTAGGGGTAGAATTTCGGAAAATCCTTTCTTATCGGATGCCTACGTCACACAAAGAACACACCCTCTAAGTTTCAGGTCTCTACGATCAGCGGTTTAGGCTGTGCGTTGATCCGTCAGTCAGTCAGTCAGTCAGTAGTTCAGGACAAAGCATTTTATATGTATAGATAATGGAAAGATGTCCTATTTGGATTCTTACAAATTTGTTTTTAAGATGATGTGTTAAAGTTTATCCGCGTTTTCACCTGCGTAAGTCCTGATGCCGTGGGGATATCAAAAATGAAATGTAGAAAAGTATCCAACGCAAAAATATTTTTTCAATCGAACTAGTAGTTCCTGAGATTAGCGCGTTCAAACAAACAAACGAACTCTTCAGCCTTATAATATAAGTATAGACTAGCTGCGCTCCGCGGTTTCACCCGCGTAACCCAGCTTGTAGCCTATAGCTTTCCTCGATAAATATACTATCCTACACAAAAATATTTTTTCAATTCGAACCAGTAGTTCCTGAGATCAGCGCGTTCAAACAAACAAACAAACTATTCAGCTTATAATAATAGTATAGATTATAGACTTGTAACACTTTTGGTGAGAAAATGCTCCTAATATATTATTTCGAGGGCATGGTAATAATAATATGACCATGGTAACTTAGGAATCAGAGTATTTAATAATAATATCGCTGATCTGGAGTTGTGCTATGGTGACGAGTGAAAAATAGAAGAATTATATAGGAAAAAAACTCAATTTATCATCGTTTTCATGACGTTATCACGTTAAATTATCGTCCGTAAACCGACTTTGTAGATAACCATTAATTTTTTTAATTAAGGTGAAAGGGTCCATACAAACGTAGTCGACTGTTTCCTCCCTGGATAATGACACTAGCACAAATATTTTTGTGCCATAAAACCTATAACTGCCATGACTATGCCCCTATGTTTTGTTTATTTTTCATTTCCTAATTATCAAAGAAATTAACATAAAAAAAAAAACATAGGGGCATGGACAATGGTCATGGTATAAGTTTTATGCAACAAAAATATTTACTCTAGTGTCATTATCCAGGAAGAAAACAGTCGACTACGTTTGAAAGGAGAGAGCCCCCGGTACCCTTTCCTCTTAAGGTGGCAGGTGGTTATTACTCGCAAGGACCTTATTTTAGGACATGCAAAACTATTGTTAACAAAATTCATAGAGTACCTAAGTGCAAACTAAACTGAACCAAAATAAAAAAGCAAATAAAAACTTTAATCGAAAAGGTACTAAATAAATCTATAAATATTTTATCATTTTACCCTCTCCTTATATAAAATTTAGCGACCATCCGATACATTTGCAGTCATAAAAGCAGATTGTGTTCGAACGAAATTGTCGTGCTGGATATCACTGTTCGACCGAAGCCATGATTGTTTAAAAAAAATGTTAAGGACATCCGGTTTATGTACTTAGGTTGGTTAAAAGCCTATGGTGAAAGGGATAGGATGTCCAGCCAGCAAGACAAGTTCGTAAGTCAAGCACAATATTGTTAGTCTATCAGAGACATAGTACAAGAGCGTTCATTTAGATGCTACCACGAAATGTTGAAACAATATTCCACCACCGCTTCGCGACCTACGTCTGAAACTTTTCTGATGATGAAGATGAGTAATGATGAAGGATAGCCTTCATCATTACTCATCTTGTACCAATTTAGGCAGTGGACAAAGTAAGGGTTAAGAACAATGTCATCCAATGACAACCATTATTATTCATACACTACAAGTAACTAGATTCACATAGTTTTCAATGAAACACATAGTTAATCATCACAATAACTTAAAGTAAACATAAAAAAAGTAAAATAACAAGCATACTAAGATGGCGTTCCCGATCCATTGACATATCACGTTTCGCTAGATTGACTGATTACCATAGTCAATCTGACGTATGACGGGTAGCTACGCGGTAGTATTTAGTTGTTTATCTACGGATACGCCTTCTAATATAATAAATTCTTTTATCCAAACAAAAAGATATTGAAAAACAAGGATACTTTGATTAGTGGTGCAGTATTTCATGACTTTCATAATAGGTGATCGTTTTCAGTGGGTATAGTTTTCATAGTAATTGTTAATACCATTAAGTTTCCAAATATATTATTATCGTTTTATTTTATTATATACTAGCTGCGCCCCGCGGTTTCACCCGCGTAAGTCCCGATCCCGTAGGAATTAGAAAAGGGCTGTTTTTAGAGTTTTCCCGGAAATTATTAGATTTTTTCTCGCCTTTTAAACCTTCCCTAGACCTCCACGAACATTTCAAGACTAAGATAAGATAAATCCGTTCAGCCGTTTTCGAGTTTTAGTGAGACTAACGAACAGCAATTGATTTTTATATATATAGATTTAGTCATTTTTTATTGAAAGTACTCGCGTCTATTATTTCTGTTATAGTATAGTATGGTTTTATGTATATATTGGAACGTAGTTCCTTATGGCGCGTTGCGAAAGGAGGCTAGACGGAAAAAAATAAAAGTTGTAACAACACTTTTTGAGTTTATTACAATTCCTTCACTAATTAATCGAAAGAAACTTCGTTCCATCCGGGTGTCCCTTGACACTTCTCAAGTTTTTTTTAAATTCATTATTGTTAGTATTGAATTTTCCAAAATCAAACTTATGAATGCTTATCTTCGTCCGTGTGTCACTCCTGCTGAACTCCTGCTCCTGCTGAAAATCAGCGCTACAGTCATCTGTAGCATATTAGCTGAGCTCGAACCTTATCGTGGGAGAATTGTATAATTCTTATGTAAAAAAAATGCAGTTTTTAGGTTTTTTTATTATTTTTATTTTTTGTTTAAATTAAATAAAATTACAAATAAAAGACATCCTCAAGCGCGTCTCCCCGAGGCATCGTTCCCAGAAGGCTGGCAACATTTCCCCTCTGGATGGCCAGACTGACCCTTTGAGCGAAAAAGCTACAAGCCCTCCGATCACCAGACACCTCAACGAGACTATAAATTTTGATTTATTTGTATGTATAGTTTGTATTTTATATTATTTTGTGTGTATGTGTCTTTTTTCTGGCATGAATAAACTTATTCCAGCGACTTTATTCACTAAGGTTCAAGGGTTTTTGTATTTAAATTCTTGACCGCATTCAGTCCCTACTTATGATCCATTCACATTGTAGCATGTTTTTAACCCCCGACGCAAAAACGACGGGGTGTTATAAGTTTGACGTGTCTGTGTGTGTGTGTGTCTGTCTGTGTCATCCTTGTGGCATCGTAGCTCCCGAACGGATGAACAGATTTGAATTTAGATTTTTTTTGTTTGAAAGGTGAATTAGTCGAGAGTGTTCTTAGCTATGTTTGATCGAAATCGGTTCAGCCGTTTGAAAGTTATTGTTTCTATAATTGGTCAGGATTAAATTCACAATCTTCGGAACGAAAGTCGAGTAATCTACCATTAGAACAGCACCGCTCCGCAAACAGTAGTTATTCAACAATAAAACAGTGTTTATTATTAAGGGTAGCTTATTATAAGGGTAGAAAACGATTAACCCTTTTATGACGGGTGTGATTTGTTTATTGAAGGGTGAATTCAATTGAAGTGGTACTGCTACTATTGCATTATGAAATTAGGGACAAAATCTACGTTCATCTAAAAGTTTAACTTTAATTATGAGGATCACTTGGACCAGGAAATCAAGTTGTCCCATATAAACTTTGCCCCCCCCCCCTTTTCACCCCCTTAGGGGTAGAATTTCGGGAAATCCTTTCTTATCGGATACCTACGTCATACAAAGAACACACCCACCAAGTTTCAGGTCTCTACGATCAGCGAGTAGTTCCCATTTGTTCCATAGAACTGACGTCAATGGGACTAAAAAAGAAAAAACATTCTCAATTGTTCCATAGAACGTTTAGTACCTATTTTTCTCAAATTGTTCTATAGAACAAGATAACAAGACTTCTTGGTGATTATCAAACTGGCCACTTGAATTAATTACCTACTACAAATATTGTATGCAACTGTTTTGGAAAACTTGATTCCCAATTTATATTAATGAGTAAACCCGGATGGACAGGCAAGTATGTCGTTCTATAGAACAAAATAAGAGAAAATTGCCTTTTTTGTCCCGTTGACGTCAGTTCTATAGAACAAATGGGAACCACTCCGATCAGCGGTTTAGGCTATGCATTGATGTGTCAGTCAGTCATTCAGGACAAAGAATGTTATTTGTATAGATTTTAAAGGCCATTTCCAAGATACCGTTTTAATTAGAATTTAATATATAATCTACTTTCAACTTGAAGTTAACAAACATACTAAACTTATAAATTAGCCTTTTCTATTTATAATTTTACCTATAGTCGGAGATCCCTTTAAGAACGACCTCCATCATGCTGTTTAATGGATGAAAAGTATTTTATATCAAACTAGCAGCGCTTCGCAGTTTCACCCGCGCAACCTCCGATCCCGTGGGAATATCAGGATAAAAAGTAGCCTATAGCCTTCCTCGATAAACGGACTATCCAACACAAAAATAATATTTCAATTCGAACCAGTAGTTCCTGGGATTAGCGCTTTATAATATAAGTATAGATTAAATAGGTCAATAAATAATAAAACAAATTCCATACCAATCGAAAGTATGTAGCTTATAGAAGATGCAAAAGTTAGGTTGACTATATTACTATATTTACTATTTTACCCATCACAATCAGTAAATCGATACTAGTCATTTGCACTGATCCGGTTAATGAATTAGAGTTAAATTAAAATAAAGATTATGTAGGTATTTAAGTAGTAATTTATCTTTTAACAACGTGAAAAAAAAGAAAATTCTGCGGACTGAAATATTTTAGGTAACTCATTTGCAATATATTTAGTAACTTATATAATTTGGGATTAATTAGTGAACGAATTGTAATAAAATCAAAGTGTCGTTACTATTTTTGGTCTTCATTTTTTCCGTCTAGCTTCCTTTCGCAACTCGCGATAAGGAACTTCGTTCCAAATACTTTAGTCAGTTCGGTGAAGGTCTTTCTTAAAGGGATCCCGTACTATGTCTTCTTATCTGAAAATAGTAGAACTACGAGTGATGGGATTATTTTTTATTTTTTAGGGTTTAGGCTAGCACATAGCAAGGGTTTTTGGAAATTTGACCTCTGAAGCGGTAAAAACGGCGTATTTTGTACTACGTACGTAGTAACTATTGTGTTTCGCTACAAGAATGCGTTGTATTTCTTTTTCAAGGGATCAACACTGTTGGTAAAGAGGGTCACAGTTTGTAATATTATTAAAACCTAAAATATATTATTATTAGTAAAACCATAGTAATATTCTAATCATAACCCATCATAACTTTACATCTCATAAACATTTTTATAACACTGTCTCCAAAGAAAACTATTATCTTTAACCGACAAAGGTAGAATTCTCAAAAATCCTACCAAAAACAAAAGAAAATGGCCGACTCTGTACCCACAAAATTGCGGTAGAAATCTAAATTACGTTATAGGCGCAATATAATAATAAAACACTACTGTACAAGTTGGTGAAAATAGAAATATTTATGTCCGTCTGTGGCATTATGCGACCGGTACCCATTGCCTAATTTGTCACGGATTATAAACACCCGAAACGGAAAAAAAATACGTCCTTGTCTATTCAAAATGGCGGTAAAAGGCTTTCGTAAAAAAATCTGTGTATTTTTCATGATATTTGTAAAGAAAGTCGTAATATTTTATTGGGTATTTCTGTGGTTTATATTTGGGAAGTAAAATATGCAACATTTAAAATGGCCCCGTAAAATAATAAGCAAAAACGTGGTTAATTATAATTTATGACTGGAGTAACCACAAAATAGTGAACGTAATTTTTTGTAGTAACGGACATGCCGACACTGTAAATATTTTTCCAACTATCGCAAAGGATTCAAATTATATAAAATAACTAGCTTTTGCCCGCGACTTTGTCCGCGTAGAAGTCGAAAATTTGAAGTAGATTGGACCAAGGAATCACGTTGTCCCATACAAACTTTGCCCCCCCCCTTTTCACCCCCTTAGGGGTAGAATTTCGGAAAATCTTTTCTTATTGAATGCCTACGTCATACAAAGAACACACCCTCCAAGTTTCAGGTCTCCGCGATCAGCAGTTTAGGTTGTGCGTTGATCCGTCAGTCAGTCAATGAGGACAAAGCATTTTATATGTATAGAAGAAAAGGTAATTTAATAAACCAAATCAAAGCAAATAAATAGAAACATGACCTCACGCAATAAACTAAGAAAATCCACACCAAATTGCTTAATTGACTAAAATCAGTGAAAATAAACCACTTTTCTCTGCCCAAATCCCCCTTGATCCGGTTAAAACCAGTTAAAACCGACTAAAACCGGCTAAATTCGGATTAATAGTCTGTCAAATTGACGGCAGGGGTGCGGGAAAGCACCTGATACTCGCCAGTACCCCAAATAGTTGATAGCAAGTCCCTATTGTTGTCATTTTTCTAATCTACACGTTGTCAACAATGATAAAATATGGGATTAGGATTGCCTTGTTTATTGTTTTTGACAATAGGGTTGATTTTTTTTTGAGATGTTAGTAATCAAGTGTTTATGATATTATGTTTATGCAAGGGGACGGTTGGAAAATTAAAGTATTTATCTATTATGATGTAGTTTCGATTAGAATTATTGAAATTTGTATCTACCCTCATTAGATTCGGTTATTCAAAAATTGCCATGGTTTTTAGGATTCCATAAATAAAAAGGAAAAAGGAACCCTTTTAAGATTTGTCTGTCTGTCTATATTTCCCGTATTCTACTTTTTTTTTGTTTTATTTTACTTTTTCTTATTACGGGCAGTTCCTCTTCTTCTTTAGGCTATTTATTATTCAGTTTATGTATCATACAAATAAAATATTTATTCTATTTTTTTTCCTGGTTTAGTGTATGTTTCTTTCTTCGTTGTATAATGTTACCTATTTCTTATGTGTGTGTTTAATTTTAAAGTTGTCGTGTGCCTGGAGCAAATAAATGTTTTTCTTTCTTCTTACTTTCTTTCTATATGTGTGTTTCCACCGATTTTTTTAATATTAAACAAACGTCTTTATAATCGGTCAGAAGAGTCACTTGCAAAAACCAAATGTAACGGATACATGTAACATCATAAATACCGACATCATAATATCTAACGGCCCTTTGTTAGAAGAGTGAAAACAGTTAATCGAAGGCGTTGACAGAGTGTAATCCGTCTTCTTCTTCATCTCGTATAGTGGTGTGGCTCACCTATTGTTAGAGTATTCAGATCGCCTTAAGGCCTCTAACTTGACCTAACGACTGCTACTAGAGGTAGCAACCGGGACCAACGGCTAACGTGCCTTCCGAAGCACGGAGGGGCTCACGAAAATACATTTTTACCACACTAGTAATTATAATAAATATAAATAATAAATAAATATTACAGGACATTTGTTATGGACGGGTAGTATATGAAGGTCGCCGACTCAGCGCATCGAGTGACGTCAATCAATTGCACGAGGCGCTGCATCAGCAGTTAGGCTTTGTGGGAATATAATTTTGTAATTTCATTTCTATTCATTCTGGTTCTAGCATCGAGCCTTGATCATATAGTTTGTACTTTTATTGTAATTTTGAATTAAATATTTTAAAATAAACATATTTTTTTCGTCACCTCCGACCGTCCATCCATAATTGGCGCAGTCGGTAGGATACTCTGAGGTTCGATCGCACCACTTTTATCCAAAAATCGCGTTTGGATCACCCGCGTCGCGCATCGCTCGAGTATAAAGGATCTACGGGATCGACGGAGGAGGAAGTCCAGAAATCGACTACGCGAAAAAGATATCGACGACGAATATGAAACTGTGAGTACTTTGAAACTTTCTCGGTCCTCACTCTCCTAGTGTACTCCTTGCCTTATTAAATTTATTTTACATACATATAGTTTAGCCCGACTTTGCTAGTAATTTTTTATTTAAAGTGTTAATTTAAAGCTTACAAAATTTTCCATCCACGGGAATTGAAAGCTGTTAGGCTAGATAGCAGTAGGGTAGATAGTAGACTCAGTGTTATTGACGAACATAGAAATTTGGCCATGGCTGACGAAGCAATTGATTCCATCTATAAGGCGCTGAGATTATTACCGGATTTTGACGGGAACACTCATGTTCTCACGCGCTTTATTAATTTGGCAGACAAGTTAGTGTTACAACATTTTAAGACGACTGGGCAAGGGCACGAACTAATAAACTTAGCCCTCATTAATGGTATTCTCAATAAAATCACCGGCCCCGCCGCTAGACTTATTAATTCTAGCGGGATTCCCGAAAATTGGCAGGGAATAAAATCTGCTTTAATAAATAATTTCGCAGACCATCGCGACGAGACCGCTTTGTACAGCGATCTGTCTTTGTTAACCCAGGGGTCCAGCACACCCCAGGAATTTTATGAAAAGTGCCAAAACTTATACAGCACGATTATGACCTATATATCGTTACATGAGACAGTTCAAACAACTATCGAATCGAAACGCGCTTTGTATAAAAAATTAACATTACAGTCATATCTACGCGGACTGAATGATCCTTTAGGATGCAGGATTCGTTGCATGCGTCCTGGATCAATGGAACAGGCACTTGAATTTGTTCAAGGTGAACTTAACACCCTTTACTTACAGCAGCGTAACGAAGGTGGGTCTAGAAAGGAGTCACATCGTCCGCCACCTATCCCTAATCTTGGCTATAACTTACCTAGTTTACCTATGAATAATTTTGCATTCAAGTCAATGCCTTTTAGCGGTTTTAATATGCCGGGACCCTCTAGGCAGCCTGTCGGACATAATATGCAGGCACCCCAGCGACAATTTTCCATGCAACCTAACAACGGTTGGAGGCCTAATTTACCACCTCCAGGTCCTCGAGGTCCCACTAGGACTCAACAAATAATGCGCGCTGCCCCACCAAATTACAGCCAACAAGGTAACAGTTTCAGGATGCCGAGCCAGCCACAACAATCTAATTTCAGGTTTAATAGCGCACCCCAGCCCATGAGTGGTGTTAGTCGCTTTTCTGCCAAACCACTTCCACCAAGTGGACATGACTGGCGAAAATTCGGTAACCCGCCACCCAGCAACTATTTTAAAACTAGGGAAGTTAACATGAATGAATTCGATTTTGATTATAATAACTATTATACATACTATGATTACGATTATAATAATTGTGATTATAATTTTGTACAACCGGACTACTATGATTATGAGTGTGGAAATTATAATTATGCAGAGCCTCCTTTTATAGAGGAAGTAGATTTAGCTCAAAATAATCCTTCTCAAACTACTGATGAGGATTTTCAGGACAGTCAGAAATCAGAAAAGCCAAAATAGAAGTTAACTTTCACATCCAAAGGCAATTAGGTTATATACAAATCTCTGAACCACCACTTAGGTTTTTAATAGACACAGGCGCTAACCAATCATTCATTAGCCCTGATGCTGTAGAAAAATATTTCAGTAATGTACCTCTGAATTATGATCCATTCGAAGTCACTAACGTACATGCTACAAGTAAGAATGATTATTCCATAACCTTACCATGTTTTCAGGAATTTAACGAGCAAGGTGACATAACTCTTTTTATCTACAAATTTCACCATTATTTCGACGGTCTTTTGGGGTTCGACTTGCTTGACGTTTTTGGTTCTAATATTGACCTTAAAAATAAATTATTAATAACTCGTAACACTAAGATACCTATTCAAATGTACGATTCTAGAAATGTAAATTTATATGAAGAAATTATCCCCGCTAAGTCTTCCAAATTAATTAGATTACCAGTTAACTCGCGGGATGGTGAAGTTTTCGTAGAAAATCAAGTAATATGCAACTGCCTAATATCTGAGTGTTTTACTAAAGTAATTAAAAATCGCGGATGGGTTGAGATCACCAACACCTCTAGCAATGATATAATATTCTCCATGGATAGACCTGTAGAAGCTGAAATATTTAATTTTGAAACTGTAGGTACTGAGACTTCAAACCGTGCTGAATTAGTTCTATCTCGCCTCCGTACTGCTCACCTTAATGAGGAGGAACGCGCTAACTTAATGACGCTTTGTGGAAATTATGCTGATGTGTTTTACCTTGAGGGGGAACCTCTAACATTCACCAACAAGATAAAACACAAAATTAAAACCACAGATGAAGCCCCAGTACACACAAAAAGCTATAGATATCCGTATGTCCACCGACAAGAAGTCAGAGACCAAATTAGTAAGATGTTGGAACAGAATATAATAAGACCTTCAGATTCTGCATGGAGCTCTCCAATTTGGATTGTACCCAAAAAGGCAGACGCTTCAGGCAAAGTGAAATGGCGTCTTGTTGTGGACTTTAGGAAAGTGAACGAGAAAACGGTTGACGATAAATACCCTATTCCGAATATCACAGATGTACTGGATAAGCTCGGGAAATGCCAATATTTCACAACTCTCGATTTGGCAAGTGGGTTCTACCAGGTTGAAATGGACCCCTCTGACATTCATAAAACCGCGTTCAATGTCGAAAACGGGCACTATGAGTTTCTTAGAATGCCCATGGGTTTAAAGAACTCGCCTTCCACCTTTCAAAGAGTAATGGATAATGTCCTAAAAGATCTTCAAAATCAGGTTTGCTTAGTTTATTTGGATGACATAATCGTATTTAGCACTTCTCTGCAAGAACACATGCTAAATCTAGAGAAAGTATTTCAAAAACTACGTGAATCGAACTTTAAAATTCAGATGGACAAATCTGAATTCCTTAAGCTAGAAACTGAATTTTTAGGCCATGTCATTTGTAATGAAGGAGTAAAGCCTAATCCTAATAAAATACATGCCATCCAGAACTATCCATTACCAAAGACCACAACCGAAATCAAACGTTTTCTCGGATTACTGGGATATTATAGAAAGTTTATTCCAAATTTCGCAAAATTAACCAAACCATTAACCCAGTGCTTGAAGAAAGGTTCTAAAATCACATTAGATCAGAATTACATTAACTGTTTTGAACACTGCAAAACTCTCTTAACTAATGATCCGATTTTACAATACCCAGACTTCACTAAAGATTTCATATTAACTACAGATGCCTCGAATGTCGCAATAGGTGCAGTTCTATCTCAAGGTGCAATAGGCTCCGATAAACCGATTGCATATGCATCGAGAACTCTTAACTCTAGCGAACTCAACTATAGCACAATCGAGAAGGAGCTTCTGGCTATAGTTTGGGCCACAAAATATTTTAGACCATACCTTTTCGGTCGTAAATTCAAAATCATTACAGATCATAAACCTCTGCAGTGGGTTATGAGCTTGAAGGAACCTAATTCTCGCTTAACTCGGTGGCGCTTAAAGCTAAGTGAATACGATTTTACAGTAGAATATAAGCAAGGCAAAGCAAATACTAACGCTGACGCGCTTTCAAGAACTGAGGTTAACAACGAGGAACTTATGTCTATTGTAGATGAGCTTTGTTCAATTTTACCTAACCCCTCTGTAACACCAGGCACCTTAGATGAGTCTAGAACCCTGACAGCTGATCCCGTAAATACGTCTGATCATTCCAGGACGGTTACGGTTCATACAGATAATGAACATCCGATTTTTGAGGTACCTATTACAGATGATCCACTTAACAAATTTACCAGGCAATTAATATTTAACGTTGTAGGCGACATCAAAGGAAGGCCGATTCTAACGAAACCCTTCGATACATTTACGCGAATTTCAGTTCAAGTCTCTGAGTCCAATCTAGAAGAGGATGTTATTAATGCCATAAAAGAATATGTCCATCCAAAAACTAGAACTGGTCTATTAATAAATCCGTACTCAGCTATGTATAACATAATACCGATTATCCAAAGAACATTTAAAAATTCATCTATGAAAATTATGTTGACCAAGAAGGAGTTAGAAAATGTTAGGGAATATATGAGGCAACAAGAATTAATAAGCAAGTACCACGATGGCAAAACAAACCATCGAGGTATAAACGAAAGTTACTTAGCTATTTCACATAAGTATTTTTGGCCTAAAATGAGGGAACACATTTCCAAATTCATTAATGAGTGTACCGTCTGTGGACAGGCAAAATACGATCGTAATCCTCCAAAGCAACAATACAAAGTTGTACCACCTGCCACTAGGCCTTTCGAACTAGTTCATCTCGATCTCTTGACCATACAAAGTGAAAAGTTCTTAACTATAGTAGATTCGTTTTCAAAATATGGCCAAGCATACTACTTAAGGGACGGAACAGCTGTTAGTGTAGTACAGGCGTTGCTTAACTATTGCACTCACCACGGTATGCCCCTCACAATAGTCACGGATAATGGTACGGAATTCACTAACCAACTTATAGCAGAATTCGTTAGACTTCACAAAATTAACCACCATAGAGTAGCCCCACATACACCAAATGAGAATGGTATAGTCGAAAGGTTCCACTCCACTATTCTTGAGCATCTAAGAATTTTGAAAATCGGTCAAAAATCTGAATCTGTCATAAACCTCATGCCTTATGCACTTTTAGGATATAATAGCAGCATACATAGTTTCACCAAATGCAAACCTCTAGATGTTGTAACAGGACATTTCGACCCTCGAGATCCCTTTGACATAGACTTGTCATCTCAGTTAATGCAGCAGTATATGGTAAACCATAAAGATAAAATGAAGGAAGCCTATAATACGATTCATGATCTATGTAATAACACCCGTCAGGACTTAATGCACAACCGTAATAAGGACAGGGAACCGGAAGCTGATTTTTCCCCTGATCAACAGATCTTTGTGAAAAATCCATTCGCTTTACGACAAAAATTAGCTCCGCGTTATACCCACGACGTTGTGATGGCTGACCTTCCGATTCACATTTACACAAGGAAAAAGAAAGGCCCCATCGCAAAATCTAGACTAAAAAGAGTACCTAAAAGCGCCCGATTGTTACAGGACGCTCCTGATACTGATACTTCAAATTCTCCTGGACCGAGCCCAAGCGCAGGAGATAAAACTTGAGCATCTCGATGACGGACCTGGTATATTACCCTTTAAATTAGGACCCGCTAAAATCGTGTCCCACCACCATACCTTCCTACAGTATGTTAACCTTCAGCAGTTTCAAGACACCATTGATTCATTAAATAACCAACTAGTACTTGTCGAAAGTGATATTAATACTAACTCTTTGTTTGAACCTCATTTAACGTATTTAAAGATAAAACTTAATTTCGTGCTCAACCAACTAGAATCTTTCAAGATTAATCGTGTAAAAAGAGGTCTGGTAGATGGTCTGGGATCCGTCGTTAAGAGTATCACGGGCAACCTCGATTATACAGATGCCCTGCATTATAACCAAGCTATAAAATCTCTTAAAGATAACGAGAATAAGTTATTGGTGGAATTAAATAACCACGTTAGTATGTCGAAAAATTGGTCTGAACAATATTCGAAAGTTTTAGAGAATGTCGTAGAAAACCAGAATAAGATAGGAATTTTAGTAGAGAAAATAAAAGATACCATAGCAACAAAAGAATATGACTTAATTAAGTATGCGCATTTAGCTCAGATACTTATTATATTAGGCGATAACGTAGATTCTATTTCGTATGAATTATTTAGATTAGAAAATAACTTAGCATTTATTAAAAGTTCTACTGTGCACCATTCAATCGTTAGTTTGGAAGCATTACGTAACTTGATTAGTACTTTAGTTAGTTTGTACGGTAAAGAAAAGATTATAGATCTAGACGTCAGAGAATACTATGATATAATAGGAATAGGTTCATACTATGCGGAAAACGAAATAGTGTTAGTATTTAAATTCCCCATCATTCTACCTTTTACATACAATTTATATAAACTATCCCTAATTCCTAACAAAAATCATGAAGTCCTCGTCCCAAGTCATCCATTCTTAACATTGTACGAGAAAGATTTCAAGTACATAGAGGCTGAATGCCCGAAGCTCAGCAAATGGTATCTCTGTGAAGAACCACGGTATCTTCAGAACCAGACATCGGAAGATTGCATCCAACAACTTATCATCACGCAACAGAAGACCTCACTCTGCAAACCCATCACCATCACTCTAGAGAAACCTGCGTATGAACAACTTGATGAAATGCACTACAGCCTCAGCTTCCCATCTCCTACAAAAGTACATGTATCCTGTGGGCAAGACTTATACAAAACACTTCGGGGTAGCTACTTCGCAGTCATTCCCCACAAATGCTATTTGGAAACGCCATACTTCAAGATCTCCAACTCCAACAATCGTCTGAAAGGACAAATACTGAAGATCATCGATCTACCTCAAGAAGCTGTAACCACGCCAACAGCAATCGCTTCATTCAAATTGAATTCGATCAACCTGGATAATCTTCACGCAACAAACGCAAAAATGGCCTTACAACAACCAATCCAATTAAATGAAGACACAGATTACAGTCTATATCACACTACGATCCCCATATACTCGATATTATTCGGTGCATGCGCACTCGTCAGCTACATACTACTTCGGAAATATCGCAGTCAGAACCAAGGGATAAAATCGAACGAACATAAAGACAAAAACCAACTGGAGCTACAAGGAATCTACTCTGTTCCTGACACTTCCAAAAAGGATGATCAACTTCCAGCTCCATTTCTGACAAATGTCTTCAATAATCGCTGCTCTACGGGGGGAGGTGTTATGGACGGGTAGTATATGAAGGTCGCCGACTCAGCGCATCGAGTGACGTCAATCAATTGCACGAGGCGCTGCATCAGCAGTTAGGCTTTGTGGGAATATAATTTTGTAATTTCATTTCTATTCATTCTGGTTCTAGCATCGAGCCTTGATCATATAGTTTGTACTTTTATTGTAATTTTGAATTAAATATTTTAAAATAAATATATTTTTTTCGTCACCTCCGACCGTCCATCCATAATTCATTCCACACATCGCCATCTAGCCCCAAGTTAAGTAACTAGACTTGTGTTATGGGTGCTAGGCAACGGATATAATACTTAAATACTTTTCTTTTGTAAATATATACTTATAATATCTAAGCATAAATACTTGTTTGAGGCGGAAATCGAACCCGCAACCCTGTGTTTGGCAGACCGGCGTGGTAACCATTGTGCCAACTGGGTCGTCAAAAATTGGCCACCCATCGAAGTAATTACCGCGCCAGGCGTCGCTTAACCCGCACGACCGTAAACGATCAGCGAACGTCGCTAAGCTGTGAGCCTCCTTCGTTTAATTCGTCAAAATTGTCGTAAGACGAAACGTTTTATTGACACGGCCTACCCGATTTAAAGAGTTTTTAGGGTCCCGTACCCAAAAGGGAAAAACGGGATAAATAAATTACCTAAAGATTTCATTTCATTTCATTTCATTTATTTGCATTCATATGGTAGGTACAATAGATGTTACAATAGGCATACAAGTTCACATATGAGCCCTGCCGGGCATTGCAATTGCGTGCGGTGACAGACCGAGACTTTTCTTACTATATGATGAAGATGTATATGACATGTCCATTAACAGGTTCAAAACTTTTATAAAGCATAAATTGTGCAGTAAGGCGTACTATGATACTTCGTCTTACCTTAATGATAACAACCCTTTGACGTGACTTTAATTGCTCCATTTCAAATAATACTTTCAAATATTTGTAATATTGACCTTTGTGAGCGTGATCTCATGAAAAAAAACCCCATGTGTTTCTTGTGCCTTCTTCTCATTGGTGGGCGCTTTCCGAAGGCACACATCCTAACTTAGTTTTTAAGACGTTTCCACGTGATCTTGTACCTAGGTATTAAGTATCCAAAGGAATAAAGAATTTTGATTTTGATTGATTTTGATTTTTGGACCCTATTCCTAAGACTTCATTGTCCGTCCGTCTGTATGTCTGTAACCAGGCTATATCTCATGAACCGTGATAGCTAGACAGTTGAAATTTTCACAGATTATGTATTTCTATTGCCGCTATAACAACAAATACTAAAAATTAAATAATTGGGGCTCCCATACTACATGCTACGGAACCCTTCGTGAGTGAGTCCGACTCGCATTCGCCGGTTTTTGGATCGAAGTACCTTATCGCGCGTTGCGAAAGGGGGCTAGGCGGAAAAAATTAAAACCAAAAGTTGTAACGACACTTTTTGCTAAAGTTGTAAGCCGTGCGGCGTGCGCGTGTTTCTCTCTCTCTCTCTCTCTCTCTCTCTCTCTCTCATAGAAAGCAAGCTAGTTTTCTAAAGTTGAACCTACTGATTTAATTTATATTACATTTTATTTGTTAATAAAAATAAAAAATATTATTTTAACTAAAAAAAAATCTTATTACAATTCCTTCACTAATTAATTTAATAAATTTTGGCTTCGTACGGCTCATACATATAGCCAAGAGTAAGTCAGTGGTGAAAATCGGCAGTAATTTAAACGATAGTCGTAAGTGAATGAGTTCCTATTTGAAGTGACGTCTATATACACGACACTTATACGCAATTAAATGATGAAAAAACATGAGCATAGCATTAGCTCCCCTAGTCTAGCTGTGGCCAGTGCACATTGGTGGTGCGACTTTGCGACAAGTGACTACAGCTTCTAAAGTAGGTGAGATGTTTATATGTATTTATTTATACCTGTATATCTGAGACACTGGGTAAGTGGAATACCTCTATAAGTGAAACGACATTGCAGGTCCCTTGATGTCTCACTTAACCAGGTTTCACTGTACATAGAAAAACTACCACGTCACCAGAAAATAATCAAAATCTTTTAACTTTGTGTGGATATAAGGCATCTGTATTTTTACTCTTGAACGCAATAAATAAATGAATATGAATATTTTGACTTGTACCTACTTAAATACGGGCTGGTATCCGTAACTATACTATTAAATTGGGTCCTTTTTGCATGAGGATGGAGTAAGCTTGTCCAGCACACAGCACCCTCTCAGACTTGACTTGACTTGACTGATATATGAACGCACAGCTCAAATCAATGTACGGATCGAATTAAAATTTAGCATGCAGATAGCTATTAGGTATGACGTGGGCTTGCGTTAAGGAAGGATTTTAGAAATGCAACCCAGCAATAGAAGTCGCGGGTAAAAGTTAGTGGTAGTGTTGCCTAGTGTTTAATATAAATAGACATACCATAATACTAGAAATCTCTTAAGTTTAAGTAAAGGGGCCTAAGTCTGCTAGCACAATAATTGTGTTTCGATATAGTGTCGACAGAATCGTAATAGACGATTAATGTCAACAATGTGACATTACATGTCAAATTGCTATTCTCCTAATGTTAACTATTTTATCGAAACACCAATGACGCACCATTGACTCACTTTCGTATTCTGCTCTGGAACCTTAGCTCAATGGAATCTCGACAGTTGTCAAAACGGTATATCGCTTAGCAACATATACCATGTTGGTAGACAACACCAGCCACGTAACTATTACCGTTCCATTGAGACTCCATAGCGATTCTATTGCGATGTTATTAAAACTTTAGTAGAATACCAAATAAAGTCACAATCTCGATATGGTATCAATAGAGTATCGATATAATGACAATGGTAAATTCATTAACGCAAAATAGCAGAATAAGGCCTCAGAAGTTTATTATCGGATCAACTGTCGCAAATAGTTCACACCATTGTGCGTTGTCTACGAGTTATTTATAAAAAAGCTAACCGCCCGCCGACTAATTGCTACTTTATTAGTGGAAATATTACATCAGTGACATATTGACTGTTTTTAGTCAAAGCTTTTTTTGTATCCTGCAGACTGAAGACTCTGTGGCGACTGATTGCTGACTAGATAGATAGATAGATAAATTCTTTATTGTAAACACCAATTTCAAATAACATTAAATAAAAACAAAGCTTAAGTCTAAGTGTTACAAAGGGCGGCCTTATCGCTCAAAGCGATCTCTTCCAGGCAACCTTTGGATGGACAAGAAGTTGAGGAAGGTGAAGGGTAGGGTGTTCAAACTAAGATGCAAATAACAACAAAAACATAATAATAAATACAAACTTAACTACATACTAATAATAATTATATAATAATAATTATATATAAATATATATACATATATAAACATACATACATATCTTTACATAAATATATTAATATAATTACATAACAATGTACAAATAAATAGATAAAAAATAAAGATAAAATTATATACAATACCATAATTAAAAATACTTATTTTACAATATATTAAACAACGAATTAACGACAGCTGGCCCTCTGATCTTTTTCGGCAATAGCCAAAAAGTGATTATAGACGTTATTTTTAAATACCGCCAAAGATTTAGATTGTCTAATGGTGGCAGGTAAATCATTCCATAGTTCCACAGCCCTTGCAGAGAAAGAGTTTCCATAGAAAGTGGAAGATCGGACAGGAACATTAAGAACAAGTGCCTTAGAAGAACGAACAGGTTGAGATGGAGGATGTCGAAATTGAAAGCAAGATTTGAGATAAGAGGGAGAGGACGGAAGAAATATAATTCTATAAAGAAGTGATAGAATATGAGAATTTCTACGCAGACGAATGGGTAGCAACTTGAGCTTGGTGCGGAACTCCGAAACATGATCAAATTTCCGGAGACCAAAAATAAAACGCAAGATTTTGGAGCCGCTCAAGCTTATTCAATTGTACCTCAGTGAGATCGAGAAAGCATTCGTCTGCGTAGTCAAGGCTACCTTTAATTATGTTTAAGCGTACTCCATTTAATAAGGTGAACGATTGTCGCCAGTGATCGTATCGGCAGACAGAAAGTCTTCGGTCTACGAAAGCACTTAAGTGGTTTGTTAAAAAGTGTTTTAATGTGTCTTAATATAATTCTATTTTAGTGTTTAATTAAATTCTATTTACGTTAATGGCAATGATTCTTGTTTAGTAGTTTCTTTATTTTTATTGTTCTTAATTTGATTCGGTATTTTTATGTCTGTCGCACAACTAAACACATAGCTAATATGTTGAAAATAATAATCACACTGAGTACTTTTAATTCAAGTATTTATGTTTATGTGTAACGTCTATTAGAAGAAGGTCGTAAGTAATAGAAATAGAAACATTTATTCGCAACAAAAACTCACAGTAAGCTTATAAACTATATATATAAAAGAAAGTCGTGTTAGTTACACCACTTATAACTCAAGAACGGCAGAACAGATTTGGGTGAAAATTGGTAGGGAGGTAGTTTAGAGCCAGGAGACGGACATAAGATACTTTTTATCCCAATATGCCCACGGGATCGGGATTTACGCGGGTGAAACCGCGGGGCGCAACTAGTAAACTATAAAAACAAAAAACTAAAGGATATTGAAACTAGTATTATATAAAAATAAAAAAATGTAATCATTTGTTGTTGTTGCGAAACGGTCCTCAACTCAGCATAATGTTAGCCTTTCGACTAACGCTGGTCTTCCGTTGAAGCCTTTTCGGTGACGTCACTCGGACGGTATACATCGATCAATAAATAATAGTTACAACAAAATATGAGAATAAGTAGATAACACGATAAAACCTATACCTACATCTATATATATAAAAGAAAGTCGTGTTAGTTACACCATTAATTATAACTCGGGAACGGGTAAACCGATTTGGCTGAAAATTGGTGGGGAGGTAGCTTACAATCATAAGACGGACATAGGATATTTTTTTCGATATTCCCACGGGATCGGGACTTACGCGGGTGAAACCGCGGGGCGCAGCTAGTAAGTATATAAAAATAATCATTTAATAGGATAAACAAAGGTCTATAACAGCAAAGACTAATAAGTAAAGTCCAATACTTGATTATAGTATTACTGTAGTAAACTGATAATTTACTTTTGACCCATCTTAATATATATAAATCTCGTGTCACAATGTTTGTCCTTAATGGACTCCTAAACCACTTAACCGATTATAATAAAATTCGCACACCATGTGCAGTTCGATCCAAATTGAGAGATAGGATAGTTTAAATCTCAAATTATAGTCGCAAAATCTACTATTTCTACGCGGACGAAGTCGCGGGCAATAGCTAGTACTGTACATATGTTGCTTGGATAAGTGAACGCTCTGCACTAAATTGACCAATCATAAGTAAATTAATAATAAATAAATAAATATTACAGGACATTCCACACATCGCCATCTAGCCCCAAGTTAAGTAACTAGACTTGTGTTATGGGTGCTAGACAACTGATATACTACTTATATACTTTTCTTTTGTAAATATAATATACTCATAATACATAGAAACCAGACCATAGACAAATATCTAAGCATGTATGCATGAGGATGGAGTAGGCTTGCCCAGCACCTACTACCCTCTCAGCTTAGTCAACCATGTCCAGAGGAGAGAACTTGTCAATACTTCTGGAGCTAACTAAGCCGCGGGTTTCATCACGATGTTTTCCTTCACCGTAAGAGCAATGTCAATTAGCGCACATAAATTTTTCTTAAGAAAAATACATTGGTGCACGGCCGGCCGGGATTCGAACCCACGACTTTCAGAATGAAAGTCGGGGTATCTACCACTAAGCCAACACCGCTCTTATCTAAGCATTAATACTTGTCTGAGGCGGGAATCGAACCCGCAACCTTGTGTTTGGCAGTCCGACGTGGTAACCATTGTGCCAACTGGGTCGTTCAAATCGTCATAAGGTCGCCTATGATTGGTTTTGTGCTGCTCTCTTCAGTTTAGCGAATTAGCGTCTTATTTGCGACTCTATGCGTTCGCGCGCACTATGCATTCTCATAGGGTTGATTGTGAATAATAGGCTTAGTACCGTTTTTATCCTTTGAGACGAAACCCTAAAATAGAATAGAATAGAATATAATTTATTGTTTAATCTGTGTAATAGGTAAAGGTCTTAAAAAATAATATAGTGCCAACAGATTACTCATTCTGAGCATACAATATTAAAACAGGTAGAACTTATACTAAATTTGTAGTACATACTTAACTTGTAGGTATTTTTATGTTTCATCCATATTATAAAAAACTTTGGAAATCAACCAAGATTTTGATTTTTTCTGAAAAAAGAGACCATTTAGTTGTTTCAGGTGTAACGGTAAATTGATTATATATTTTTATAGATGTATAGTACGAACTTTTATAAAATAAACCGTTATTTACTTGTGGTATACAGATATTATATTTGTGTTTGTTTCTTTGACTTTCGGACCTAGTTGAAACAATGCTAAAAAAATAACCTTGATTGTTTTTAACAAATAAACAAAATTCCAAAATGTAAATGCTTGTCAAAGTAAGAAAATTTTCATTTTTGAAGACATGTCGTAGTGTATCAGTATCTCTTAGATTATAAATTATTCGCAAACACCTTTTTTGTAGTTTAAATGTTGAATAAAAAATATCTAAAATAAAATAAAATATCATAGGTAAGTGATCCTCTCAGACAGACAGTTACTTTCGTATTATTAGTAGATAATATAAAGCAGTAGGTAGGTACTACCCTTGTTATAATATTGATAAAGACAATTTGGCAGTAATTACGTTCAGTTGATCGGTGTACAGTCCCCGAACGTTCGACGCTCTCGACGCTAACTCGACGCTAGCTCGACGCTCTCGACGCTCGACTTTAGGGAGATGAGAAAATTTAATCTACGAACCGTCTAACAGGGAGAGTAACATACACGGGGTTGTTGTCCTGAGGATTCGATAACTGTATCGATATTATGGAAGATAAACTTCCACCCCCCATTTGCCCCCATTTCGCAAAATCCCGTCTTAGTGAGCACCTACGTCATAAAAGGAACCGCCTTGCAAAATTTGAGACTCCTAGCATTTGTAGTTTCTGAGATTTCGTGATGAGTGAGTGAGTCAGTGATTTTCCCTTTTATATATATAGATAGGGCATAATTATTGTTCCAAAGCCCAGTGCGACTGCGGAGCTTCCGAGCAAGGCGTGCAATATCTACTAATATGGGTTATTCTTATTATGCGACTAAGGTAATTTTAATTTTAAAATTTTGATTAAATAAATAAATATTGCAAGACATTCTACACATCGCCATCTAACCCCAAGCTAAGTAACTAGACTTGTGTCATGGGTGCTAGACAACGGATATACTACTTATATACTTTTCTTTTGTAAATATATACATATAATACATAGAAACAACCAGACCACAGACAAATATCTAAGCATAAATACTTGTCTGAGGCGGAAATCGAACCCGCAACCCTAGTTTTGGCAGTCCGGCATGGTGACCATTGTGCCAACTGGGTCATCATAATCAAATAACTATTAATTATTGAACGTCTGGTGCAGACATGGCTGTTGTTACCTTTTTTTTCCTATATTACATAACATTTGTATTCCTAACATCCGAAATCACAGTCAATTACACACAACAACAATGAAAAACAGTCAGTTAATATAATAAATAAATAATAATAAATAATAGTTTATTTCCATAGAATAGTTACATAAATTGCCATATCATACATTTCTTCCTTAATGTTTAAAAAATTAAAATTAATTTTATAGTAGCATATTTTGAATCCTAGACTGAGTATTATCTCGTATTCTAGGCTTCAAAAGGGGGTGCTTTAACTAAGTACATTGTACTTATACTAGAATTTAATATATCAACTACCTATGTAGAGTGGCCCATGGACTTGTTGTACAGTCGGCTGCATAATTGCAGCCCCCGGTAGAGTTCTAAAATTACTATTATTGGCATGTTTTCATTCTAATAATTTTTGTTTGATAAACCGTGAGTTAAAAGACTTTAAACTTCAACTAAAGCAGGTGTCTAGAATCTTGCTAGTGTTGAAAACATTGTTATAACAGCCGTTTTGAAGCTCTACGGTGGGTCTGCAATTATGCAGTCGACCGTACATAACTACGGCCCAAATGGTACGAAATCGTGGAATCAAGAAATCAACTATTTCCAATTCATGAACTTTGACGTCGACATATCTCTCGACACGTCCTCACCACCCTACCTCTCGTATACCCCCCTAACCTCGTAAACGTGGCATGATTACTTTATATTAAAACATAATGTAGGTACACCTATAGGTATACGTATAAAATATATACCTAACCGACCGTCTAACCACCCTGGGATGGGGGGTGTTAATACTCCTTGGTGAGGGGCGTTTATTTTTAATAATCTCTCGTTTTAGTTGCCAGCCAGTGTTCATTTTAAAGTTTTAAGAGTTTAGTGAAACCTATTTGGTTTGTGTTTTATTTAAAACTAGGTGCGCCCTGCTGTTTAACCCGCGTAATTCCCGATCCCGTGAGAATATCGGGTAAAAACGTAACATATGTTATTGTCAATGAATCAATGTATCCTCATATCAAGTTTCATCAAAATCGGTCCAGTTGTTTCGGAGCATAGTATCTATCGTTACAAACAGAAACAATATTTCCTTTTTAATATTTTTTTCTGTGCCATCCAAAATTCTATTCATACTTTACGTCGTGCGAAACCATTAACTAAAAAAAAAAGAGCCACTCCTAGCGCCATCTCTCGTGGAGTAGCTAAAATGTACACTGGTGCTGCCATCTAGCATCAAGTAGCGTAATTACGTACAAACAAATTTTGAACTTCTTAGGTCACCTTTTTTCAAGTTGCTTTAAAGTTCTGTCAGTAGATGGCGCTATAAACATTTTCATAAAAGTAACCATGAGTTTTGGCGGGGACGAGTTAACAACATGTCGTGCTGCAGTTTTATTTTGATGAAATTTAGTTGTAACCCGAGTTGAATTGTATAATTCTGGTGGAATGTTATTCAATTTAGTTCTGTGAAAGTGCACAAGTGTAGTGAAAGTAAAAATCAGTGTCAAACATGAAGTTATCTCGTTGCCTCCAAATCTCCTATTAAGGTTATGGTAAACTTGCCACCGCTTTACTATAGCCCCTGACTTGACGGACTATGACGACTTTGACTGTTTTGAAACACTTTAGGCCCGATTTATGAAAAATCGGGTCATAATTTGATGCAAAATATAACTTGAAACTGGCTAAATGCACAAGCCGTGCGAAGCCGTAATTAATAGAAAAAAAGTAACCATTTATTTGAGGTTACGGCGCGAAATAAGAAATAAAAAAATGATTGTCAATGAAGTCGGTTTACGGACGATAATTTTACGTGATAACGTCCTAAGAACCGATGAAAACAAATATTTATTTTAAAAAAAAACTATAGCTGTCTACTCTCCATCCGTCTTACGCTTTTTCGATCAGGTCACGTGTCCTGACGCGAGTTTAAGATTTTATACCCATTACAGAAAAAGTGCTCAACGCCGCTAAAGAAGTTTTCACTTCAAAAAATCCTTTATATTTTTCTTTCTTTATAATATAAGCCTATTCTATTGTATAAGCCTACTCTATTCGTCACTCGTCACCTTAACACAAACCCCGATTAGCGATTTTATCAATCTTCTTCTATAATATAAAAATGAATCGCAAAATGTGTTGGTAAGCGCATAACTCAACAACGCCTGGACCAATTTGGCCAATTCTTTTTTTGGTCTGTTTGTTATTATCAGGAGAAGATTCTTATGAAATAAAAAATTAAGAAAGTTGCGCAGAAAATTATTACGCGGGTGAAACCGCGGGGGTTGTTTTATATTGCTGTGTGCTGTGTGACGTCATTGTTGACATGATGTCACCGGAACGTGACAATAACGTCATACAATATTGTCATGACACTTTTGAGTGAATGCAGGTGTTCAGAGACTAGACTAGATATCACGTCAATTTTTTTTTAATTTAATATATATTTTTATCACAGTTGCTCATAAAGTGGATCTTATTCAACGGCTTTTAGGCTCATAATCCAACATATTATGCACGCGTGCGTTTTACATTTGTTAACTAGTGCTGTAAAGTTATCCCGATAAGTTAAATACGTATCTTACTGCTAATTGCATGTTAGGTAGGTGAAACATTCTTAATTTATCTGGGTTATACTGTTTTGATGTATAAAAAAGGTAGATAGGTACCAAAGAGATTTTTAGCAAGCAAAAATGGTTGTCTCTAAAGTCGGTTTACGAACGGAAATTTACGTGATAATGACTTAGAAAACGATTAAAAATTGAGTTGTTTAATTTTTGTTTTTTCTTTACTTAAATATATTGTTTTTCCGTACCATTGTATTTTGTTCTTAACCCCCGACGCAAAACAAATAGAAAAAACCATAAAAAATATTGTATGTCAGACGAGGATGTATAGGTTAAAAGTCTTTAGCCTGCCTTTCCGGAGCATAATTAACAAAAAAATCTGCCTTAAAAATGTAAACATAGACTTATCACAAATATTTTGTTAATTATTATTTTGTTTTCTTTTCTAGTCTTTTCTTTTATTCGCAACTGTGATAAAAAACGTCGTACGATATACGTGTGGAATTGATCTTTGCATCTTGGCTTCTTATGACACTCGCTACCGCTCGCGCGTCATAAACCGCCTCTATGCAAAGATCAATTTACCACACCTATATCGTAATGTACTATTATTCTCTCATATCTTCCAAACCACTCGAAATGTTTTTAAACTATTGCATAGCCTTTATCGCGGGCTTTGAGCGCGGCGACCGAATCAAGAAATTCCGTAACGAAAATAAAACCTAACACCCCCAACTCCGCCTACCATGTAGCTTGGCCGAGCGTTCGCTTAACGTGTATGTATATGGTACGACTGTACGAAGCTCGCACGATGCAATATCTTTACAGCGGCAGTCCTCGAGTGCCACACGTTTTTTTTAAATTATTTTTGTGTTTTTTTTGTTGATAATAACAAGTACCTATCCAATACCACAGAATTGAGTAAAAGTAAGCCAATAGAAAAACTAACTTCCTAGTTAAATAAAAAATGCATAGCTTAGAGTGAATCATGAAAGAATAGTCTTCATTTTAAACGGCAAATTAACTGAAAGTAATTTAGTTAAGAGGAAAGGGTACCGGACGCTCTCTCCAAACAAACGTAGTCAACTGTTTCCTCCCTGGATAATGACACTAGCACAAATATTTTTGTTGCATAAAACTTATAACTGCCATAACCATGCCCCTATGTTTTGATTTTTTTGTTTTTTAAATCTTAATTTCTATGATAATTAGAAAATGAAAAAACCAAAACATAGGGGCATAGTCATGGCAGTTATAGGTTTTATGGCATACAAATATTCGTGCTAGTGTAATTATCCAGGGAGGACACAGTCCACTACGTTTGTATGGAGAGAGCGCCGTTACCTTTTCCTCTTAAGTAGATATTGTACGTCTGTCATGACCTTAGCAACGTAAAACCGGCTTAAAAGAGGTAATTTTCAGCATTAACATTGCATGCAAATGAACCGCATTAATATGACATTGGTCAAGTAAAGCAAATAGAGGAGGTATTTTACGTAAATATACCTACCTATTTAAAACGATGTGTTTTCCTTAATTTATGAAGGATAGGACCTTAGTCGTTAATAAATATAAAACCTGGATATCTGTAAATATAAAAATCTTGTGTCACGATGTATGTTGCCAATAAACTCCAAAACTACTAAACCGATTTCAATCAAATGTTCACATGTACCCGTATTTTGGTCTAACTTACTGGATAGGATAGTTATCATCTCAATTATTCGCTTATGTCGTGAATGTAAACGAATAAAATGTATCAATTAATGATTTCTTAAGCAAGTGTTTATTTACTGTTTAGTTTTATGAAGTTCTCATAGATGGTGGTGTAAGTTGATTCATCGATAAAATTCTTTAATATTGTTTGACATCTAAGTTGCAAATACACCCAATAGATGGCGCTATGTTCGGGATTTACTCGGGTGAAATAGCGGGGCGCAGCTAGTATTTTTATAGAAAAATTAATCTCGAGAACGGCTGAACCGATTTCGGTAATTATATTTTAGAATATTCCATAAGGTACGAGGATGGTTCTTGCGGAATGAACACAAGTCTAGTTACTTAGCTTGGGGCTAGATGGCGATGTGTGGAATGTCTTGCAATATTTATTGTTTACTAGCTGCGCCCCGCGGTTTCATCCGCGTAAGTCTCGATCCCGGGGTAAAAAGTAGCCTACGACGTGTTAATCCAGGTCTCCAGCTATCTATATACCGAGTTTCATGGCAGTAGTTTTTGCGTGAAGGAGTAACAAACATACACACACACACACACAAACTTTCACATTTATAATATTAGTAGGATTTAAAAAAAAGTAACCCAATACATCTCAGCAATTTTTTACGAAAAATAAAAATTGTCGCATCTAGATTTAAAAAAAAATCAAGTCTTTGTCCTCCTATAAAAGGAACTCCGCAAACAAATTAAGCTTTAATCGCGTACCTGAGTTTGAAGCCTACAGTGCTATGGTTTCAGTGCAGTAGTAAGGAGGCTCACAGCTAAGCGACGCTCGAAAATCGTTTACGGTCGTGCGGGTTAAGCTACGCCTGGCGCGGTCTTCACTTTGATGGGTGGCCAATTAGTAGTGTGGCAAAAGTGTGTTTTCGTGAGCCTCTCCGTGCTTCGGAAGGCACGTTAAGCCGTTGGTTCCCGGTTGCTACCTCTAGTAGCAGTCGTTAGGTCAAGTTAGAGGCCTTAAGGCGATCTGAAAACTCTAACAATAAGGTGAGCCACACCACTATACGAGATGAAGAAGTGATTTATTCTTTAAATAATAAATAAAAAAATGTATTAAAATTGTATAAACTAGACCTCTGTTGTATAGAACTTAATTATCAAAACGAACAAGGAAAAAAATGCTTAACAAAATCCGAAATCTTGTCGGGAAAAGTGCAAGTTTGATTAAAAAAACAGACAGACAGACGAACAAGAAAGTGATCTTATTAGGGGTTCATTTTTTTTACCTTTTTAGATACGGAACCCTAAAAAAACAATAAAGTATAAGTGGTTAAATCTAAATAACAAAAATCGTATAAAAATAAAATGAACACATTTTTTATTTATTTTGTAAGTAGGTGTGTATTTTTTTTTATTTGTTTTTTTTTTTTTGACATTTATAATTTTGTGATGATTGTTGTTTACAATAAAGATTGAAATCCTATTTTCAAAATATTACCCACTTATATTAAAAAGATTGGCGCGAAAAACATAAACATCTCTTTCTTGGAGTCGGGTAAAAAATACTCTTTAAAATAAAAAATTGAAATAAGTACTAACCGGGAAAAGTAGCTAAAAGGTAAAAAAAAATAATAAAGAAAAGATAAATTAAAGATAAGCTTTCAAAATTGATTGGAATTTCCTCAAATAAAACACGATTATTGACGAGTTCTATATAGATGATACCTTCCTCTCAGCTTAGTCGATCCTGCCCAGAGGAAAGAACTTGTCAATACTTCTGGAGCCAACTAAGCCGCAGGTTCCATCACGATGTTTTCCTACACCGTAAGAGAAATGTCAATTAGCGCACATTGTTCGTAAGAAAAATCCATTGGTACACGGCCGGCCTGGGATTCAAATCCACGACCTTCGGAATGAAAGTCGAAGTATTACCACTAGCCATAAGTAGAATCAACGCTCAAAAGTCCATCGTCACCGTAACGCTTACAATCCTGTGCAGCACTATTTGAACATTATAACAACGTAACCTGTGGATCGAACCCACGTCGGTTGGTGTAGCGGGTGCCGGCTTATACCACTCACACTATTAAACAAATAGCTAACATGTTGAAAATAACAATGAGTACTTTTAATTCAAGTATTTATGTTTGTGTGTAACGTCTATAAGAAGAAGGTCGTAAGTCCAATACTTGTTTATAGTAATATATTTGCAACCTAGATGTCAAAGAATATTGAAGAATTTTAACGTACACCGCCATCTATGAGAACTTCATAAAACTAAACAGTAAATAAACACTTGCTTAAGAAACCATAAATTGATACATTTTATTCGTTTACATTCACGACATAAGCGAATAATTGAGATGATAACTATCCTATCCAGTAAGTTAGACCAAAATACGGGTACATGTGAACATTTGATTAAAATCGGTTCGGTAGTTTTGGAGTTTATTAATAATAATATTCATTTATTTCAGAACAAATTATATTAAAATACAATTCAAGTATAAATTAATCCATATTATGCAAGTTTGTCACTACTAAACTAGATAAAAAAAAACAAATATTGAAACAAAGAAAAATTAATAAATGATGAAAAAAAACAAAGTCAGAAATCTTAAAAACTTTAATGTCAACAATTATTGGCAACATAAATCGTGATACGAGATTTTTATATACATAAGATTGTAGAAAACTGATAGTGTACTTATGACGCATACCTACCTACGTACCTACTTTTTTGTAATAGTCCATTCAAAAATCGAAATGAGTAAACTGAGAGAAAAAGATTTTGTAAATTTTTCAAAAGGATTTTTTGAATGATTTCAAACAATAATTGAAATGTTAATTTTGTCTATTGATTCATGTAGGTATAATTGTTGTTTTATTCAATTTGGTTTGTTTGTAAGTATGTTATTATGTTTAAGGGCAGGTGCTAATAAAGCTACCAAAATCGACCTTTGTTTTAAGCAACTCTAAGTAATCAAATACTCTTTTTTTGTTATTTGGATATAAATGGATATTGTAGTTTAATAACCATATTTTTGTTTATTGTGGTTGAAAACATGATATGAACAACTTCGTTCGATAGAAAAAATGTAAGAAAACAGAGAATTATTAGATCGTTTATCGGGTTTTATTCAAAAATAGTTAACGTTTGTTTCTAAAAATGAATCAAATGATAGGTTTTGAACTCTAGGAACTATATTTGTGGATAATAATGCTAAAATGTTTTGCATATCGATCAAATATAACAGTTAGCACGCAGCACGCTACGTTTTTGAGAGCGGGGGCTAAGGTAATGTGAATACCTACACATGGTACTGAAAGAGGGCCTTAATGTTTTAATACAGCGTGTAAGAAATACCCAGTAATATTTCTTAGGTATTACTAGACATTACCAAAAAATACATTAAATATTTTTTCCATTCAAAAATAAAAGAATTAAGTATCTAAATTTAAAGTTCTAAAAAGTAATCTAATTTACATCATTATTTGAAACGGTAAATAACGCCATTTTTTTAAAGGAGAATGGGCATTTTTTTGAATTTTTGTTCAAAAATTGAAAGCGTCCCAAATCCGTCCCTATTCGAGTTACAGGGTTGGTGTTTTACAATAAAATAAAGCTACTGTCATGACCTTTCAAATGACATATAGTTTGACTCTAAACAAAAGGTGGGACGCCATGCCCTTGGGAATTACCCTATCAGGTTTCCGTACCTCTAAAGGTAAAAAATGGAATCCTGTCTGTCTGTCCGTGTGTCACCACCGATTTTTAGGGTAATGTTTTCCAAATGTAAATTTTTTTTTACTGATTTTGCAGTTTTTTATACAGGGTTATTGGTAATTATGCTAGCAAACCGTTGAGGGCTTCTTCTGTGCACCTAAACAAACAACTTTTGTTCTACGACTTTTGGAAATTCGAAAAAAAAATAAAAATTTTGAGGTTATGTAGGTAAATTAGAAAAACAGCTGATTTTTTAAAACAAAGGTCATTCAGACTTAGAACAGTAGATAAAAACTTTAAAAAATGAGTAAAATTTTAAGGTTAATGACCTCTCCGTGTATGGAACGGCTAATTTTCAGGTAAACTAACCTCAAAATTAAAAAAAATGATCGAATTTCCAAAAGTCGTATAACAAAGGTTGTTTGTTTAGGTGCACAGAAGTAGCCCTCAACGGCTTGTTAGTATAATTACCAATAACCCTGTATATTAAACCGACGTAATTATTTGAAATTTCAGGGTTTTTGTCACAGACTGTATACTTCTCTTTTACAAATACTTAGCCTCGACTTTCATTCTGAAGGTCGTGGTTTCGAATCCCGGCCGGCCGTGCACCAATATATTTTTCTTATGAAAAATTTATGTGCGCTAATTGACATTGTTCTTACGGTGAAGGAAAACATCGTGATGAAACCCGTGGCTAAGTTGGCTCCAGAAGTATTGACAAGTTCTCTCCTCTGGACATAGTCGACCAAGCTGAGAGGGTAGTAGGTGCTGGGCAAGCCTACTCCATCCTCACGCAAAAAGGACCCAATTAAAAAGGGTCCAATGGCGGAAAACAGCCTGTATACAAGTAGTAAATAGTAGTAAGCATAATTTTCTTTCTTCCTTTTAGTTGCCGAGGGTTTAAAAATTCAGCCTCCGTAATTACATACAATTTGACTTCAAAGAGTCCAAGATGACCAATTTCACGGGGCTCCGGTCTCCAAACCTGACCAACACCACTGTCAACCTTCAGGACAACTTCGAGATAGATCTGGAAGACACCAACTGGATACTGACCTCATCTTTCATCATATTTACTATGCAGACTGGTAAGTTTATCTAGTACGACGAAGACCCAGTTGGCACAATGGTCACCATGCTGGACTGCAAAACACAGAGTTGCGGGTTCGATTCCCGACTCAAACAAGCATTTATGCTTAGATATTTGTCTGTGGTCTGGTTGTTTCTATGTATTATAAGTATATATTTACAAAAGAAAAGTATTTAAGTAGTATATCAGTTGTCTAGCACCCATAACATAAGTCTAGTTACTTAGCTTGGGGCTAGATGGCGATGTAAAAAAAGCCTCTGAAACTACTAGATCAATTTTAATGAAACTTGCTGTGATAATACAGTAAACTCGTAGGAGTAACGGAAGTATTCGAAATTTGGACTAATATGGGTGAAACAGCGTGGCGGCAGTATGTAATAAGCTGGAACCCTGGAATAGAAGATTATTGTATGTATGATTTGGTATTTTTTATCACAGTTGCTCATAAAGTGGATCTTAATCAACGGCTTTTAGGCTCATAATCCAACATATTATGCACGCGTGCGTTTTACATTGCCAACCTAGTGCTATAAAGTTATCCCTTCTTCTTCTTCCGTGCCTTATCCCACTTTAAGTAGGGTCGGCTCTCCTTATCTCACGGCGCCAAGACATTCTGTCAAGGGTTGTCGGGTCGGGTAATTGCTCCTTCTTAAGGAGTTTTGTCATACTGGTCCACCATGTCGACGGAGGACGTCCTCTGCCTCTCTTGTTCTCCGGTAGACTTAAAGCTGTCCTTACAACATGATCTTCTGGTCTTCTCATCACGTGTCCGTACCACCTTAGTCTGCTTTCTGTTAGTTTATTGTGTATTGGCGCGACTTTGAAGGAACCCCGAATATATTCATTTCGGACTCTGTCCAGTCTGGTTACTCCACCGGACCATCGCAGCATTTTCATTTCTGCTGTATGCAGTTTTTGAACGTGGCTCTCTTTAACTGTCCAGCATTCTGCTCCATACATCATTGCTGGTCTGACAGCTGTCTTATACACTTTGCCTTTTGTGCGTATCGGCATTCGTGTGTCGCAAAGGACTCCGGTCACACTCCGCCATTTTTGCCAGGCAACGTTCACTCTATGAGCCACGTCCTCATCCATGTCTCCATTTTCAGTAATTACTGAGCCGAGATATTTAAATTGAGCAACTATTGGGACCGGTGTATTATCAGGGTAGCTAACTACTGTGTTTGCCGAATGGTTACCACTAAAGCGACAAACGAGATGTTCAGTTTTTGACCTGCTAACCCTAAGTCCGGAGTTTTCTAGTGAGTTGACCCATTGACATAGAGTAGATTGTATGTCTTCAGCTGTTTTGGAGACAAGCACGATGTCGTCCGCATACAGTAAGTTCCAAGGAAGTGACGCCTGTATGTCTTTGGTTATTAGATCCATAACGAGGTTAAAAAGTAAAGGACTAAGTGCAGAGCCTTGATGGACCCCCACTTTTACGGTTATTTCTTTGCTGAGACCGGCCGCGCTTCTAACTTTAGTGCGGGCGTCATGGTACATATCTTGTATGCTACGGACATAGCATTCGGGAAGCTGTTGGGCCCTCAGTGCCTGCCACACCAGTTTTCGCGGTACCCGGTCAAACGCCTTTTCCAGGTCTATAAAAATAAGATGAAGATCTTCTTTGTTCAGGCGATGTTTTTCAATTAAGATTCTTACGGCCTGTATTGCATCATTTGTAGACCTTGCAGGAGTGAATCCAAATTGGTTTTGACTAATTGTGATTTGTGTCTGCAGCCGAGCGTTCAGCACCCTTTCCCAGATTTTCATAGTGTGTGAAGTAAGTTTAATTCCTCTATAATTGCCACATTGTGTGACATCCCCCTTGTTCTTATAGAAAGGCACCAGATGGCTAAGTCTCCATGAGTTTGGCATTTTCTGTGCTCGGAGAATGATATTAAAAAGTTTGGTTAGCCATTCTATGCCTACACGTCCCAACTTCTTCCACACCTCCGAAGGTATCTCATCTGGCCCGGTGGCTTTACCGTTTTTCATCTTTTTCACCGCATTCGTCACTTCATCACAGCTGATTTCCTGGACCGGTCCCTCAAAAGGTCCAAAGTGTACCTGATTTTGGCTTGGAAACTCTTCGTTCATCAGCTCTTCATAAAATTGGTACCACCTTTCATTTATCTCTTTATCACTTGTAAGCAATCTATGGTCTTTGCTCCTAATATATTTATTGCGTTTAATGTCTTGTGTCGATCTATGTCTTGATTTGGCTATTTTGAATATTTCTGTATCTGTTTTTGCTTCTTCAATTCTATCATATAAACTCTGTCTGGACTTCGCTCTTGCCTGTGCCACTATTCTCTTCGTTTGCGCTTTTGCTTGTCTGTACTTTATGTGATCTTCTTCCGACTTTGAGGCTTGCCAGTTCTTAAATAGTTGTTTCTTTTTATTAATTTGGTATTTCACCTCGTCATCCCACCAAGTAGGATCCTTTCCATTACTAAGCCCTCCCCTGGAAATACCTAGCTGTGATTGTGCAGTACTTTTGCAAACCCTTTCAAAATACAACCACATTTCATTAGCATCGCTGTAATCATTCTTTAGATCCTTGTGTAAATAGTCGCGCAAGTCTTTGAGGAATGAATCGCCCTTAGAGCTAGATAGTTCTTTCCATTTGATTCTATGAGTTCTATCTGGTTTCGTTTTAATAGGTTTAGGTAATTTGTAAATGCCCACAAGTATTCTGTGTTGAGAGGTAAGTGATTCCCCTGGGATAACTTTGCAATCCTTAAAGTTTGACTTTAGCTATAAAGTTATCCCGATAAGTTAAATACGTATCTTACTGCTAATTACATGTTAGGTAGGTGAAACATTCTTAATTTATCTGGGTTATACTGTTTTGATGTATAAAAAAGGTTTTTAGCTAGCAAAAATGGTTGTCTCTATAGTCGGTTTACGAACAAAAATTTTACGTGATAATGACTTAGAAAACGATTTAAATTGAGTTGTTTATTTTTTGTTTTTTCTTTACTTAAGTAGGTATATTGTTTTTCCGTACCATTGTATTTTGTTCTTAACCCCCGACGCAAAAACAAATAGAAAAAACCCTAAAAATATTGTATGTCAGACAAGGCTGTATAGGTTATAAGTCTTTAGCCTGGCCTTTCCGGAGCATAATTAACAAAAAAATATAGCCTTAAAAAAATGTAAACATAGACTTATCACAAATATCTTGTTGGAGTTTTGGCGGGAACGAGTTAACAACATGTCGTGCTGCAGTTTTATTTTCATGAAACTTAGATGTAACCCGAGTTGAATTGTATAATTCTGGTGGAATGTTATTCAATTTAGTTCTGTGAAAGTGCACAAGTGTTGTGAAAGTAAAAATCAGTGTCAAACATGCAGTTTTCTCGTTGCCTCCAAATCTCCTATTAAGGTTATGGTAAACTTGCCACCGCTTTACTATAGCCTCTGACTTGACGGACTATGACGACTTTGACTGTATTGAAACACTTTAGGCCCGATTTATGAAAAATCGGGTCATAATTTGATGCAAAATATAACTTGACACTGGCTAAATGCACACGTGCGAAGCCATAATAAAAGAAAAAAAAATATCTTGTTAATTATTATTTTGTTTTTGTTACCACACTTATATCGTAATGTACTATTAAAGCCATAATTGTTTAAATACTTTATATTATCACCTGTTACAGGTTATGTTTGGTATCCTGCTTGAGTAAATTCACAACCTACCATTAAAGCTGAATCAGTTCTTTTCCATCCAAAGGTTGCCTGGAAGAAATCGCTTTCAGCGATAAGGCCGCCCATTTGTGCAACTTATACTTTCTAGCTATTACTTTACTTTATGTATATAGTGTTCTGTTTCTTCCTGTGTTGTACGAATAAAGTTATCTATCGATCTGACATTTTCCGAGAACGAATGAAAAAGGAGTGCGAGGCTCGTTATATAAAAAATCTACTTTTTTCCTAGGTTTTGGTATGCTGGAATCTGGATGCGTATCTATAAAAAACGAAGCAAACATCATGATGAAAAACTTGGCTGACATTTCACTTGGAGGTACTTAACTAATAATATTGGCCTTTTGCATCCAATCTAGATGTTTCATACAACGCCATCTACTTTAATCTATGGTATTTAGGGCGAGAGAGGCTCACAGCTAAGCGAAGCTCGCTGATCGTTTACGGTCATGCGGGTTAAACGACGCCTGGCGCGGTCATTACTTCGATGGGTGACCAATTAGTAGTGTGGCAAAAATGTGTTTTCGCGAGCCCCTCCGTCCTTCGGAAGGCACGTTAAGCCATTGGTCCCGGTTGCTACCTCTAGTAGCAGTCGTTAGGTCAAGTTAGAGGCCTTAAGGCGATCTGAAAACTCTAACAATAGGTGAGCCACACCACTATACGAGAAGAAGAAGAACGGCGCTGTATTACCTGGGACAATGACATGTTAGATGAAGTAGGCTTGACCAGAGCCTACACCACCCTCTCAGCTTACTCGACCACGTTCATAGAAAATAATTCATCAATACACATGAAGTCTGAAGCGACATACCTACTTTCAAAATTTTAACCTACTTCCACTAATATTAAAAATGTGTCTGTGTGTTTGTTACTCCTTCACGCGAAAACTACTTAAACGATTGCGATGAAATACAGTATGTAAATAGCTGGAGACCTGGATTAACACATAGGTAACTAAAAAAAACAATGTTTCCAGGTCTAACGTATTGGATATTCGGATACGGCATGTCGTTCGGTACAGGTCCTCTATCCAACCCGTTCGTTGGCGTTGGGGACTTCTTACCCGACCCACCAGTTGGAGACGAGCTCATGGGACCCGTGTTCGCTTCCTTCCTGTTTCAACTCTCTTTTGCTACCACTGCTACAACTATTGTCAGTGGGGCAATGGCGGAACGGTAAGGAAAACACTTTTTTTTTTTATTAATTATGGCTTCGCACGGTTTGTGCATTTAGCCAGTGTCAAGTTATATTTTGCATCAAATTATGACCCAATTTTTCATAAATCGGGCCTAAAGTGTTTAAAAAAAGTCAAAGTCGTCATAGTCAAGTAAGGGGCTATAGTAAAGCGGTGGCAAGTTTACCATAACCTTAATAGGAGATTTGGAGGCAACGAGAAAACTTCATGTTTGACACTGATTTTTACTTTCACTACACTTGTGCACTTTCACAGAACTTTTGGCATTGTGTTACAATATCTCGTAGTTTTTTTTTTTTTCTTCTAATGGCGAATGCGACTGTGCATATTCTATGCTGCGCATCTTGCCAGCGTCGAGTATTTTGCTTCTCCCTTCAAATTATTCTTTTCTTGTTTCTTGTGCTCTTTTCTCTTGTTTTTGTTGGTTTAAATCCTCTTTGAATAGCTATAGAACATTGACATCTTACAAAAAATATTATATGAAATACTGTCAAACTACCGTCTACTTAAAATTAATAAAAAATCTATTAAAATAAAGCCAACTGGAGTTTTGGCGGGAACGAGTTAACAACATGTCGTGCTGCAGTTTTATTTTCATGAAACTTAGATGTAACCCGAGTTGAATTGTATAATTCTGGTGGAATGTTATTCAATTTAGTTCTGTGAAAGTGCACAAGTGTAGTGAAAGTAAAAATCAGTGTCAAACATGCAGTTTTCACGTTGCCTCCAAATCTCCTATTAAGGTTATGGTAAACTTGCCACCGCTTTACTATAGCCCCTGACTTGACGGACTATGACGACTTTGACTGTATTGAAACACTTTAGGCCCGATTTATGAAAAATCGGGTCATAATTTGATGCAAAATATAACTTGACACTGGCTAAATGCACACGTGCGAAGCCATAAGAAAAAAAAAAAAAAAAAAAAAGACGTATGTCATCTCAGTCTGCCTGTGACCATGGGATCTGCAAAGTTCCCGAAACGTTAGGTTTAAAATAAAAAACGCGAATTTATCCGTTCTAATATAATTATAAATGATTTAATTAATTGACGACCCAGTTGGTACAGTGGTCACCATGCCGGACTGCCAAGCACAGAGTTGCGGGTTCGATTCCCGCCACAGACAAGTATTTATGCTTAGATATTTGTCTGTGGTCTGGTTGTTTCTATGTATTATATGTATATATTTACGAAAAAGTATATAAGTTGTATATGAGTTGTCTAGCACCCATAACACAAGTGTAGTTACTTAGCTCGGGGCTAGATGGCGATGTGTGGAATGTCCTGCAATATTTATTGATTTATTAATTATAAGCGCTTTTTTCTTTCTAACTACATTTTTGGCTTAGAGGATTTCTTATACGAACTTGCTGTTATGTGACGAGCTTAAAGGGGCCTATGTTCGTTTCTTTAGATTTTTACTCCTGCAGTAACTACTGCCGCTCAAGGCGAAAATATAGACATTTGGTTTGGTTTTTACCTGCAAGTGGATAGGTACCGAAATAATTTTATATTGACGCGTTTTACCAAAATGTTCCTGTATTTGAACACACTTCCAAAGTCAACAAGTTAACAATAATAAAATAGTATTAACGTAAAAAGCCTAAAACAAGCAAAAAAACTATGAAAAAAAAACCTACAAAAAGAAAAAAATATCCCGAAATTATGACCCTACGTAAGTACATCTGAATTTTTTTGATTCAATATTGTCGCGTCGGGGACCGCTCTAACATTCGGTTTTCAATCCTGACTTTTACCCCTCATAACTTTCAGACAGCTGAACCGATTTTAATCAAACATAGCTAAGAACACTCCCGATTGATTCACCTTTTACGCAAAAAAACTAAATTGAAATCGGTTTATCCGTTTGGGAGCTACGATGCCACAGACACACACACACACACACACAGACACGTCAAACTTATAACACCCCGTCGTTTTTGCATTCACCTTTTATTGTTTAATATGAGGTTAAAGAATCTTAACATCTCAAGGGCATTGCATTAGTTCACTTAGCAGGAAACAATAAAATTTACTTAGGTATGTAAGTATGTATAAAATGTATGTAAACAACCTTTTGTACTAATCGTCTACATCAGGTACACCAGCACCTACATAGCTTTCAATACCGCAATGGTTAGATCCACGAAGAAATTTAAAAAATCCCTTATCTCCAAAATTTGTGCTCCAGGAATTGGCACCAAGCCAATATTTAACTCCATGTTCCACCCCCCAACCTATTAATTTAACGACGTGTTCATATTTATAACGTCCTGAATCATGCCTGTATACGCCTGTTCCGTTATAATGGAAAAAGTTCTCATATACGTCAAATCTAACAGCTATTGGTCCTCGAGTGTAGATTTCCGCCATCATATTTTCCTCTCCTTCAATCAGGTAAACGTCTTTTCCCCGTTTCAAATCATCCTTGTATTCGACGCTGTAGTTGCCCTGACAAGTCTTGGAACAAATTGGAGTGTCGTCGTACGGTTCGCACGGCTTGGTTGGATCACTTTGCGTGTAATCGCAGTGTTCAATTGTATAAGGGCTACAACCCTCTCCAGACTTGTGATTTCCACCTGACACTATGCCCACTTCCTTCCAATATTTTAAAGCTTTATCCAGGTATCCTCCAGCACAACCGTTACCACAATCTGTGCAGCAGGTCAAAAGGTCCTGAGCAGAGAAGTGAAACTGCTTCCTCCCTTCGGTAGCGATACAATATCGATCGGTCATCATCTCGACGGATCCGTGAGCCCAGCAGCTGCCACACCGTCCCTGATCTCTAATCTCGTTCAGGCTTGGGCAGTTCGGCCATTTCTTTCTCGCATCAAAGTTTTCTGGTAAATCTTTAATATTACCAAATCCGGAACGTAGCGGTAAATGAGTTGTTACTTTCTTCGCTCCTAACAGTCCCTTGATGTAAGAGAGTCGAGTGTTTGGATGGAAGTTTATAAATTCATCAGAAAGCAGATCAAAACCTTTTGCTTTATAAGCGCAAATAAGACAAATTAGTATAATTTTCAGGACCATTTTGAAGTTATAAACATTCTTACTGATTGCCTATATTTATATACATTATAAAGGCACGTGGGTAATTTATTTATCACAGATATTTTATTTTATTACGCGGCATACTAAAATACCTCGTTTATCCATTATCTTTACCTAAACAATAAGCATAACATAAAAATAAGCATAATATTCGTAATTTTGTTTCAAACAGCATAATTTTTAAGCATGCATGAGATGCAATTTTACCAACTGCTTACATTTGATATATTTTACCGTTTCCTCAACAGATGCAACTTCAAAGCGTACTGTTTGTTCTCCTTCTTGAATACGGTGGTGTACTGCGTGCCAGCGGGCTGGGTGTGGGGCTCGCATGGATTCCTAAATAGGTTGGGAGCTGTGGATATCGCCGGATCTGGACCTGTACATCTTGTAGGTAAGCATCGTTAGCGAGATCTTCGAGGAACCTGATGATTGAAATCGCTTTTAGCGATAAAGCCACTCACTTGTTCAACTTTTTCAGTTTTATACTTATGTATAATCATTATTCTATATATTGTGTAAAAAAAATGTTGATCTATCTATCTATCTATCTTACTTTGATATGACCTGCTTATGTATCAGTTCCAAAAATATCTTCTTACCCTTTCGATAAAAAGTTTTAATAAACGCTCGACAGTTAAAATAGTTTTGGCTCTTTCGCACATAATGTATTATTTGTATCGTACGAAAGGGAGAAAAAAACATTTTAACTATCGAACTATAGCAACCAACTTCTATTTTAACAAGCCTTTTCTTTTACTCGCAACTATGATAAAAAACGTCGTACGATACGCGTGTGGATTATTGATCATTGCATCTCGGCTTTGTAACACGCTCACGTTCCGCTCGCGCGTCATAAACCGCCTCTGTGCGATGATCAATTTACCACACTTGTATCGTAATTTACTATTACCTCATTTTCGCTTACGTTTTCACACTTTAAACCAAACTATCGCACAATTTGACGATTTTTACCAAAATGACCCTTACATTTTGACACATTTTACTATTACTTCTCTTACTAGGAGGTGCTTCAGCGTTTGCATCAGCTCTAATGCTGGGCCCACGGCTGGGACGCTACCATAAAGGCACTGCCCCCCTCCCGCTGGGGAACCCGGTCAACGCCGTCATGGGGACTTTTGTATTATGGTGGGGGTGGCTGGCTTTTAATTCGGGGAGTACTTATGGGGTAAGTAAGTTGTTTTTTTTTTGCTGTATTTAATTTTTACTAGATTAGGCAAGAAGTAAGACCTTACTTCTAGCTAAACGTACGTCAAATGTAATTTCCTTTATGTAAAGGAAAAATTCCAAAAAATAAAAAAAGTTGAAAATTAATTGCTGTCCTCATACATACATAGTTGAACCAATTTAACTTGACTAAGGGTCAAGTTGTATGGGCGCCCAAACGAAATAGGTCTCAAGTTAAATTGGTACCTACCATACCACGGCAAGGGTAGAGAAAGAGAGTTGAAACTAATCTACAGAACCCTCGGCGTGTGAGTACGACTCGCACTTGACTGGTTTTTTGAATATGAAATCTACGTCAAAGGCGTTTTCGCGGGAACGAGTTAACAACATGTCGTGCTGCAGTTTTATTTTCATGAAACTTAGTTGTAACCCGAGTTGAATTGTATAATTCTGGTGGAATGTTATTCAATTTAGTTCTGTGAAAGTGCACAAGTGTAGTGAAATTAAGAATCAGTGTCAAACATGAAGTTTTCTCGTTGCCTCCAAATCTCCTATTAAGGTTATGGTAAACTTGCCACCGCTTTACTATAGCCCCTGACTTGACGGATTATGACTGTTTTGAAACACTTAAGGCCCGATTTTTGAAAAATCGGGTCATAATTTGATACAAAATATAACTTGACACTGGCTAAATGTACAAGCCGTGCGAAGCCATAATAAAAGAAAAAAAAATCGACAATGTTGCTGATAGAGATCAATTCCTGGGAACAAACATAGTATGAAAAATCAAAGGAAATAGCTCCTTTTGTAGTATTCTACAATTTTCTTTCCGTCACTGTAATGTCTATCTATCGATTGGCATCAGTCTCGAAATACGCCCATACGAAATGTCCGGACCCCTGTATGAAAAATGTCCTACTGTCATCTCAATTCAAATGATTAGGTACTTTAGATTATTAATGTGTCTAAACAGATTTATCAATACCATTTTCGACAGAGGTTAGCGCTATAAAAGGACTGTCTAGCTGTCTTAAATATACGTGCTAATCTATACATATAAAATGCTTTGTCCTGAACGACTGACTGACTGACGGATTAACGCATAGCCTAAACCGCTGATCGTAAAGACCTGAAACTTGGAGGGTATGTTCTTTGTGTGGCGTAGGCATCCGATAAGATCTTCCGAAATCCTACTCCTTAAGGAGTGATAAAGGGGGGCAAAGTTAGGACAACTTAATTCCTTACTCAAATTCTACCATTTTCGAATCGATCGATACGAAAGGATTTTGAAAAATTCATACTCTACGCGGACGAAGTCGCGGGCGAAAGCTAGTATGCTATATATAGGGTTATTGGCAAACCGTTGAGGGCTACTTCTGTGCACACAAACAACTTTTGATCTACGACTTTTGGAAATAAAAAAATATGAAAATTTTGAGGTTATGTAAATTCGAACAGCAGATTTTTTAAAACAAAGGTCATTCAGACTAAGAACAGTAGATAATACAAAAAAAAATAAGTTAAACTTTAAGGTTGATGACCTTCCCGTGTATGGAACAGCTTATTTACAAGTAACCTTAACCACAAAATTTTCAAAAAACATGTTCAAATTTCCAAAGTTCGTAGAACAAAAGTTTTTTGTTAGGGTGCACAGAAGTAACCCTCAACGGCTTGCTAATATAATTACCAATAACACCGTAGATATCCTATAATACAAAGTCAAACTTAAGTTCTTTGTAAAAGTTGGTATTCCATACAAAACGTCAAATTTATATTTTGTGCCAAATCAAAGTACCGCAACGAGATAACTATAAATAAATAATAAATAAATAAATATTGCAGGACAATCCACACAGCGCCATCTACCCCCAAGTTAAGTAACTAGACTTGTGTTATGGGTGCTAGACAACGGATATACTACTTATATACCTTTTTTTGTAAATATTATATACTTAAAATACATAGAAACAACCAGACCACAGACAAATATCTAAGCATAAATACTTGTCTGAGGCGGGAATGGAACCCGCAACCCTGTGTTGGCAGTCCAGCATGGTGACCATTGTGCCAACTGGGTCGTCAACTGAGAAACTATATTTATTAACACAAGTTGTACGAGTATCCTACTAATATTATAAATGTGAAAGTTAGTGTGTGCGTGTGTGTGTATGTTTGTTACTCCTTCACGCAAAAACTACAGGACCGATTGCGATGAAACTCGGTATGTAGATAGCTGGAGACCTGGATTAACATATAGGCTACTTTTTATCCCGATATTCCCACGGGATCGGGCCTTACGCGGGTGAAACCGCGGGGCGCAGCTAGTATGTCATAAAGTCAGTTTTGCTACTTTGAGCAAAGTGTTTAATTTATCATCCAAACTTTAATATTCATCATACTGTCTGGGCATTATGAATAGTGCTATGATCGTTGGGCAATGTCATAATAGAGATATATGTTAGGTTCTATTGGGTAAAGTTCAAAATCGGGCACGCAGCATTTTCCGCTATATCTTATAATTTAGACTATAACCCTGAAAGCCCATGTAAAAAATTCACCCTGTGTAAGTATATAGATTTCGCCTACTTGTACTTATATACAGGCTGTTTTCCGCCATTGGACCCTTTTTGATTGGGTCCTTTTTGCGTGAGGATGGAGTAGGCTTGCCCAGCACCTACTACCATCTCAGCTTAGTCGACCATGTCCAGAGGAGAGAACTTGTCAATACTTCTGGAGCCAACTGAGCCGCGGGTTTCATCACGATGTTTTCCTTCACCGTAAGAGCAATTTCAATTAGCGCACATACATTTTTCTTAAGAAATACATTGGTTATAAGAAAAATAGTAAAAAAAAAGTACATAGATTTCGCCTAACTTCAGTAGCTGACTACCTAGAATGACGACATTATTTATCCCGATAGATTAAATCTCAAATTTTATACTGTATAGATAAGGATCGACAATTGTCAACCTGCGCACGCGCACATTTTTAGCAATAGGTAGGTATCTAGATTTGATTTGTGCCTGTGACATAACAATACCTAAATATGTTAATTTGATTTATATCAAAGCCATGGCCACCTATATGAACATGCTTTGAATAATAAATTGAATTTTAACTACCTTCTGCCCGCGGCTTCATCTACCGTTTAAAAAACTCTTAGTGCATCTCTACGTACCTACACTTCACAAAGGACTTACTTTAATTTCTCTAGGAATTAGTAGAAAATAACAAAAAAAATGTTCAAAGTTAAAATTGTCATTTTTAAGGTTGTTTTTATCAACATTGCTTTCAATAACAATGGAGGATTATAATAATACCTGGATGACCGAGCTTTGCTCAGTACTTTTTTTTTTACTTATTCTAACCTCAAAGCAAACACTCATTGACTTCGTGTTACTTAACAACGCCATCTGCTGGAATAACTTTATTGCTCACAGAAAATAATATTAGTAGTTCGCCAATAGATGTCAGGAAGAGTCATATTTTTCAGATAAAAAAAAGTAAGTTTCGATAAAAAACGAATAAAATTACATTTTCTAAAAATGATTCCTAGCTAGATCGATTTATCGCCCCCGAAACCCCCTATATACCAAATTTCATGAAAATCATTGGAGCCGATTCCGAGATTCCAATTATATATATAAATATATATACAAGAATTGCTCATTTAAAGATATAAGATATAAAAAACAGTTAATGAGTGTAACTTAACGCTTTAGCACTTTTTTTTTGCTCCTTTATCAACCATAGATGATTAATGGATGCCTTAATGGATACCCAAAATCGTAACTTATTGGAGTCGCCTTTGAGGACCTAGGCTGGGGCAAGCGATTGAAAAATAAAGACCCTGGGCAGTGGCGTAGCGTGGGTTACCATCCTTTTGACGTCATAAAAATAATAATGTTGGTATTTGTGGGAAAAAACCTAACCATATGAAAGAATTGAGCGAAAAATATTTAAGTATTTCAAAACCATGTAAGGATGCGGGGTGATTTGCAACAATTGCATTGTGCGGGAGGGACATTCAATATGTGCAAGGGGGAAAGAGCTAATGTCTTGTAAAATTAATTGTCTGACTGACCGCCAATGTCCGCACAAAATATTTTTTCCTAATGGTGGTTCCCGGGGCGGTCCGCCCCTCCGCCCCCATACTACTCTGCTGCCCCTGGGTGCTTATTTTCTCAGGTGCGCAGAGTGTTTTCCGATGTATGCCCAGGGTGTTATCCTAAGTCCGGCACCTACGACATCGCATCTCCGCTCAAATGGTGTCATATCTCAAAAAAGAAAACTGTCGAGAAAAAGGTGCCTAAAGTAATAGTCAGTTTTTCTGGTTTTCTAGCCTTAATTTGAAAACTAATAGAATTAGGGATATGAAAATTTCAGTAGATTTAAATTATTTTTTGAGCTTTATACAATGGTGTATTAGGTTCTCTGAAAATATGAAATAAATAATATTGTTTTTGAGTTATGACACTATTTTAGGGGAGGTGCGACATATAGATTTTGTCGACCCAGTTGGCACAATGGTTATCACGCCGGTCTGCCAAAACAGGGTTGCGAGTTCGATTCCCGCCTCAGACAAGTATTTATGCTTAGATATTTGTCTGTGGTCTGGTTGTTTCTATGTATTATAAGTATAGTGCCTGGATGACCGAGCTTTGCTCGGTATTTTTTTTTTTTACTTAGTCTAACCTCAAAGCAAACACTCATTGACTTCGTGTTACTTAACAACGCCATCTGCTGGAATAACTTTATTGCTCACAAAAAATAGTATTAGTAGTTCGCCAATAGATGTCAGGAAGAGTCATATTTTTCAGATAAAAAAAGTAAGTTTCGATAAAACACGAATAAAATGACATTTTCTAAAAATGATTCCTAGCTAGATCGATTTATCGCCCCCGAAACCCCCTATATACCAAATTTCATGAAAATCATTGGAGCCGATTCCGAGATTCCAATTATATATATAAATATATATACAAGAATTGCTCATTTAAAGATATAAGATATAATAAGATATTTACAAAAGTATTTTTGTAGTATATCCGTTGCCTAGCACCCATAACACAAGTCTAGTTACTTAACTTGGGGCTAGATGGCGATGTGTGGAATTGTCCTGTAATATTAATTTTATTATTTATTTATAGATCATCGTTATTTCTATTTTATCTCTATTAAAACATAGTAAACTCAGCGATTGAAATAACAAACAAACATGTAACTAATCATTGCTATTAAGTTAAACGGTAGCCCCCTCATTAAGTGACAATACGTCGACTGCACGCAAACTCAATTTGTTTGAAGTAAATCTATTGCAATTTCACTAATTGGGTTGTTTTTGTAAAACTGAAGTTTCGTGGTGGCGCCGCGCGTAACACGACTGGCTGCTGCCTGCGACTTAGTCCGAATAGGAGTGTTAATATTATAATGAGTAATTTTTAAGCTATTGCATAGCTTCTATCGTGGGCTTTGAGCGCGGCGACCGAATCAAGAAATTCCGTAACGAAAATAAAACCTAACACCCCCCACTCCGCCTACCATGTATTTTTTGTTTGCAACGAAAAGGCTCCAAAACTCCTAGACCGATTTTAATGAGACTTGGTATAAGGATACATTGAGTCATTGACAGTAACATTGGCTACTTTAAAACCGATATTCCCACGGGATCGGGAGTTACGCGGGTGTAACCGCGGAGCGCTGCTAGTCTACACTAGTATTATCAGGAGGATTAAAAAAAAAAATTAGTGTGTTTTTTTTCTTTAAGAACTTAAATATAGTTTTTCCGTACCATTATATTCTGTTTTTAACCCCCGACAAATGGAAAAAACCCCTCATAAATATTGTATGTCAGATGAGGCTGTATAGGTTAAAAGTCTTTTGCCTGGCCTTTCGGGAGTATAATTAACAAAAAATATTGCCTTAAAAAATTGTAAACATAGACATATCACCAAATATTTTGTTATTTTCTTTTCTTTTCAAGTCTTTTCTTTTATTCACAACTGTGATAAAAAAAACGTCGTACGTTACACGTGTGGTAAATTGATCATTCCATTCTCGGCTCTATAGACGCACTCGCGTTCCGCTCGCCCGTCATAAACCGCCTCGATGAAATGATCAATTTTTATCACAGTTGCTCATAAAGTGGATCTTATTCAACGGCTTTTAGGCTCATAACCCAACATATTATGCACGCGTGCGTTTTAGATTTGTTAACTAGTGCTGTAAAGTTATCCCGAAAAGGTAGGTACCAAAGAGTTTTTTAGCTAGCAAAAATGGTTGTCTCTAAAGTCGGTTTACGAACCAAAATTTTACGTGATAATGACTTAGAAAACGATTAAAAATTTAGTTGTTTATTTTTTGTTTTTTCTTTACTTAAATATATTGTTTTTCCGTACCATTGTATTTTGTTCCCCCCGACGCAAAAACAAATAGAAAAACCCTAAAAAATAATGTATGTCACACGAGGATGTATAGGTTAAAAGTCTTTAGCCTGGCCTTTCCGGAGCATAATTAACAAAAAAATATTGCCTTAAAAAAATGTAAACATAGAGTTATTACAAATATTCAGTTAATTATTATTTTGTTTTCTTTTCAAGTCTTTTCTTTTATTCGCAACTGTGATAAAAAACGTCGTACGATATACGTGTGGAATTGATATTTGCATCTTGGCTTCTATAACACGCTCGCTGCCGCTCGCGCGTCATAAACCGCCTCTATGCAAAGATCAATTTACCACACTTATATCGTAATGTACTATTACCACACTTGTATCGCAATGGACTATTGTTTGATCGCAGGTGAGCGGTGCGAAATGGCAATACGCGGCCCGAGCGGCAGTCATGACAATGATGGGCTCTTTCGGGGGAGGTTGCTTCGGATTGCTGTAAGTTATAATCTTATCCTACCAATATTATAAAATATGTGGAAGTCTGTGTGTTAGTGTGTCAGTGGCGTAGCGAGCGACCCAACTGTCGCCCGAGGCGGAGACATAATTTGCCGCCCTTTTGAAGTACTTAATAATGAATAACGATATGAAAGAATTGAGCGAAAATTATATATTTATTTCAAAACCATGTGACTGCCCGCCAGTTCTTCTTCTTCTCAGGGTACCTCTCCAACTAGTGAAGGTTGGCAGTCAGCTCAGAATATTTGACCCGATCCCTCGCGAGGCTAAAAAGTTGTGCGGCACTCGCTATCCCTGTGCACTCTCTGATATTCCGCAACCAGGATTTTTTCCTACGACCGACTTTCCGTTTTCCAACAACTTTTCCCATCATTATCAATTGCAGGAGTTCATATCTCGGATTCCTTAAAAGGTGTCCTAAATAAGCAATCTTTCCTTTTTTGATGGCTTGCGTTTTTGACTAACTCGACGTAGAACTTCCTCGTTCGTAACTTTTTGCGTCCACGAGATCGACATCATGCGTCTATAGGCCCACATTTCGAATGCCTCTATACGTTTCCTGAGCTCCTCCTTAATGGTCCAAGTTTCACATCCGTATAGAAGTATTGGCCAAATGTAACATTGAAGCATTCGAATGCGCAAAAGGATCTTTAGGTATAAAATGTTTTTTCCTATTTTTGTCGCCCTTCTAATGTTTGCGCCCGGGGAGGTCCGCCCCTTCACCTACGCTATGGGTACTTGTGCTGCTGATGGGTACTTGTGTGTGTGTGTGTGTATATGTTTGTGACTCCTTCACGCAAATGCTACTAAACAGATTACAATGAAACTCACCTACGTAAATAATTACCAGAATTAACATATTGGCTACTTTTAATCCCAATATTCCCACGGGATCGGGATTTACGCGGGTGAAACCGCGGGGTGCAACTAACAGCCCTATAATTCTATATTTTTACTATACATTTACTATACAAGCCCGTCCGTGCTGCACGTTGTACTTGTACTTGTATACAGGCTGTTTTCCGCCATTGGACCCTTTTTAATTGGGTCCTTTTTGCGTGAGGATGGAGTAGGCTTGCCCGGCACCTACTACCCTCTCAGCCTAGTCGACCATGTCCAGAGGAGAGAACTTGTCAATACTTCTGGAGCCAACTAAGCCGCGGGTTTCATCACGATGAAACCCGCGGTAAGACCAATGTCAATTTGCGCACATAATATTTTCTTAAGAAAAATAGATTGGTGCACGGCCGGCCGGGATTCGAACCCACGACCTTCAGAATGAAAGTCGAGGTATCTACCACTAAGCCAACACCGCTCTGTGCTGCACGTTTATATATTACACCGAGTAGACAAGCGTCGTCCGGGCACGGGGGGGACACGGATCACGCACTGTGTTATAGACATTGCTTCATACAATATGTTTGTAACGTTTCAAATCCGTGCCCCATCCGGGCCACGTACTGGGCACGCCCCGGGCACGACCCGGTCTAGTAAGAATCATCCCTCGGATTTCGGTAAAGTTATCAATTCACCGAAACAACCAAGGGGATCCAGGAGGTTTACTAGAACCAGTATTTAATTCATCATATCAGCCACAGGACGTCCACTGCTGAACATAGGCCTCCCCCAAAGACTTCCAGAGCGATCGGTCGCATGCTCTCTGCGTCCAACGACTTCCTGCGACCCTAATTAAGTCGTCCGTCCATCTATTCGGAGGCCGTCCCGCGCTGCGCTTTCCGGTACGTGGTCTCCAATCTAAGACTTTTCGGCCCCAACGGCCATCAGTTCTACGAGCCACATGTCCCGACCATTGCCACTTCAGCCTACTAATTCTTTGGGCTATGTCGGTAACTTTAGTTCGCCTACGAATCTCCTCATTTCTGATTCAGTCTCGTAGTGAAACACCGAGCATAGCCCTCTCCATAGCATGCTGTGCGACCCTGAGCTTTCTTATGAGGCCCAAAGTGAAAGACCACGTTTCTGAGCCATAAGTCATCACTGGTAACATACATTGGTTTAATTAATAATAAGTATTTAATTAGCTTATGAATTCCAGGTTTACACTTGCGAAGAACAAAGGCAAAGCGGATGTAATGGATTGCATAAACAGCATCCTTGGAGCTTTAGTTTCTATTACTGGTAGGTTTCTATACATGTTTCCGCGAAAGGTTTCAAATACGAAAGGGGCCGGGTTGTTATAGAAGTCGAGTGCTTCCTGTTTGCCCCACTAAGCAGCTACACTAGTGGAGCAAAGAGGAATTGTTAAAATTTTGCAACGTCGTCTGCTTCACTAATTCGATTCTGCTCTTCAAGGCACGTTGTTGAGAGTTTTGTATCATCACGGTGTTACACTAAAACATGCAGACTTAAGGCGCTCTTCCAGTACCGTGTGTAGGTATTCACATTACCTTAGCCCCCGCTCTCAAAGACCTAGCGTGCTATAAGCTAACTGTTATAGTTGATTGATATGCAAAACATTTTATTATTCACAAATATAGTTCCTAGAGGTCAAAACCTATAATTTGATTCATTTTTAGAAACAAACGTTTACTATTTTTGAATAAAACCCGATAATCGATCTAATAATTCTCTATTTTCTAAATTTTTTTTTATTGAACGAAGTTGTTCATATCATGTTTTCAACCACAATAAATAAAAATATGGTTATTAAACTACAATATCAATTGATATCCAAATAACAAAAAAAGAGTATTTGATTACTTATAGAGTTGCTTAAAACAAAGGTCGGTTTTGGTAGCGTTATTAGCACCTGGCCTTAAGTTACTTGTGGTCCATAATCTCAAAATAGCTTTGTACAGACAATGAAATATTATGAACAATATCTCTATTTCAAATGTAAGCTGTGATAAATGTAACTGGGCTGGTAACCTGTGGATAAAAGTACAAAATGTTTTTTTAAATCTTTTGTCAACAGGTATTTTAACAATTCCACTTTGGCCCACTAGTGGGGCGGCTTAGTGGGGCAAACAGGAAGCACTCTAGAAGTCTAGGCGAAAATCTTTCGTTTTTGAAAATAATATATTTAATTCTTTGTCCTGACTAACTGACGAATCAACGCACAGACTAAACCGCTGATCGTAGACACCTGAAACTTGTCTTCTATATGTATAAAATTCTTTGTACTGACTGACTGACGGATCAACGCACAGACTAAACCGCTGATCGTAGAGACCTGAAACTTGGAGGGTTTGTTCTTTGTGTGACGTAGGCATCCAATAAGAAAGGATTTTCCGAAATTTGACTCCTAAGGGGGGCAAAGTTTGTATGGGACAAGGTGGTTCCTTGGTCCATTTTCGACTTCTACGCGGACAAAGGTTATATCTCCAATCTAACTCAACCGGTTGAGTTTTTGTTTGTTTGTATATGTTAGGGCTACACCTCAGAGGTGGTCACATTTGTGAGGATCTGATGAGGATCTTCGGAGTAATGAATTCGAGCGTGTGTTTTTTTTTCTATTAATTATGGCTTCGCACGGCTTGTGCATTTAGCCAGTGTCAAGTTATATTTTGCATCAAAATTATGACCCGATTTTTCATAAATCGGGCCTAAAGTGTGTCAGGGGCTATAGTAAAGCGGTGGCAAGTTTACCATAACCTTCATAGGAAATTTGGAGGCAACGAGAAAACTTCATTTTTGACACTGATTTTTACTTTCACTACACTTGTGCACTTTCACAGAACTAAATTGAATAACATTCCACCAGAATTATACAATTCAACTCGGGTTACAACTAAGTTTCATGAAAATAAAACTGCAGCACGACATGTTGTTAACTCGTTCCCGCCAAAACTCCCGAGCGTGTGTTACTATGGTAACTGGCAGACATATCTATTGCCATGAGACAACTATCACATACGTCATTCTTAGAGCGGTGTTGGCTTAATGGTAGATACCTCGACATTCATTCTGAAGGTCGTGGGTTCGAATCCCGGCCGGCCGTTCTCTCCTCTGGACATGGTCGACTAAGCTGAGAGGGTAGTAGGTGCTGGGCAAGCCTACTCCATCCTCACGCAAAAAGGACCCAATCAAAAAGGGTCCAATGGCGGAAAACAGCCTGTATACAAGTACAAGTACGTCATTCTTTCAGCCGGCTGTTTCCTGTACCGTGCGTGGGAGGCTTTACTTATCGGCCTAATCGGAGGAGCCATAGCTGCAGCTACAGCACCGCTGTTTGACAGGATAAAGGTCGATGACCCAGTCGGAGCGTCTTCGGTTCATGGTGCTTGTGGATTTTGGGGTGAGTGACCTTTTAGATAACTAGGCCTCGCGTTTTCACCCAATCCTTTTATTTATATCTAGTACCTGGATGACCGAGCTTTGCTCGGTATTTTTTTTTTAGGTACAGTCGGCTGCATAATTGCAGACCCACCGTAGAGCTCCAAAACGTGTGTTATAAGAATGTTTTCAACTCAAGCAAGATTCTAGACACCTGCTTTAGGTGAGGTTTAAAGTCTTCTAACTCATCAATTATTCAATCAAACATTATTAGAATGAAAACATTCCAATAAAAGTATTTTTTGAACTCTACCGAGGACTGCAATTATGCAGCCGACTGTACTTAGTCTAACCTCAAAGCAAACACTTATTGACTTCGTGTTACTTAACAACGCCATCTGCTGGAATAACTTTATTGCGTAGTTCGGTAATAGATGTCAGGAAGAGTCATATTTTTCAAATAAAAAAAAAGTAAGTTTCGATAAAACACGAATAAAATGACATTTTCTAAAAATGATTCCTAGCTAGATCGATTTATCGCCCCCGAAACCCCCTATATACCAAATTTCATGAAAATCCTTGGAGCCGATTCCGAGATTCCAATTATATATATATATATATACAAGAATTGCTCATTTAAAGATATAAGATATACATATAAAATGCTATGTCCTGAACTACTGACTGACTGACTGACTGACGGATCAACGCACAGCCTAAACCGCTGATCGTAGGGACCAGCGGTTTAGGCTGTGAAACTTGGAGGGTGTGTTCTTTGTATGACTTAGGCGTCCGATAAGAAAGGATTTTCCCAAATTCTACCCCTCAGGGGGCGAAAAAGGGGGGCAAAGTTTGTATGGGACAACGTGATTTTTTGGTCCAATGTACTTCAAGTTTTCAACTTCTAAAAAGTCGCGGGCAAAAGCTAGTTTATAATTTAGCTGTTGCGCGCGACCAGTGGCGTAGCTTGGAGGGGGGGGCGGCGGGGGCTCCGCATCGGGTGTCACCCGCTTAGGGGTGAAACCCCGGGCTCCGTTTCACGAAAGTACAAGTTACAAGTTTACTATCCTACGATGGTAACATTGGTGCAAAAAATGGCAACAATGGACTACATTAAAAAAATACGTTTATTACAAGTAAAAAGTACCTAACCATAGACCATAGTGCATTATTATTTTTTATTGTAGGATTAGACCTTAGTCGAGTTAATTTTTCACCGGAAGTCATAAGATTTTTCTAAATTTACTTGTAAAATAGTAAGAAAACCTACCTAGCTTCGAAGATCGAAACTTGTAATTTCCAAGTAACTTTCATGAGGAATCAAGAAGATATTATGGTTTAATAGGTTTTTGAGGTAAACAATAGTAGAAATACAAGTTTTTTTAGAATATAATTTATTCTATTCTATTCTATTTTACACTTAAATTAAAATATTTTTTAGGCAAAATAGAATAGAATATAATTTATTCTATTCTATTTTGCCTAAAAATTATTTTAATTTAAGTGTTAAGATTTTATTTGTTAATATCTCGTATTTAGTTTGTACCTTGTATTTGTATTTATTTTGAGATTTTAGACCAATAAAATTTTTAAGGTACCTATTTAAGTTTAGGTTGACACTTACAATATTTGCTCCGGGTGCTAGCTACGCCACTATTCGCGACTTCGTCCGCGTAGAATAAGTAGATTTAACCAAGGAATCACATTGTCCCATACAGACTTTACCCCCCTTTTTCACCCCCTAAATGGTAGAATTTCGGAAAATCCTTTTTTATCGGATGCCTACGTCAACAACCCTCCCGTTTCAGGTATCTACAATCAGGCCATGTATTTTTTTCATTCTTATTTGCTTTTTACCTATTGCTTTAATTTCAGGAGTGATCGCAGTCGGGTTATTTGCTGACAATCCTATACCAATGGACACTACTAATGGAAGATCTGGATTATTCAAAGGTAATGGAATTTATCATCTTACTTCTGGTATGTGCAGGCGTAGGTTGTTTCTCTGGCTTCACCCACTTTCATACGATGAGTCTGACAATTTATTGATTCCCGAGGTGGTGGTTGGCATCTCTTAGGAGTCCAGACCCTCATGGCATAATTATGGGTTACTGATAAGTTGCTACCAATAGCAAAATTGCTATCAAATGTAGCAAAATTGCCAATCACAACATCAAATTTGCTAAGAAAAGGTGGTTGGTATCTCCTAGGAGTCCAGACCCTGACTGGCATCTGCCTCATGGTTTGGGCTGTGATTGTAACCATGGCATTGCTATGAAGTACTGCTAAGGTGTTGCCAATAACAAAATTGCTTACAAATGTAGCAAAATTGCCAATCATGACATCAAATTTGCTAATAAATTAAATATACCTAAATGACTTATTATATTCCCCAGGTGGTGGTTGGTATCTCCTAGGAGTCCAGACCTTGACTGGCATTTGCCTCATGGTTTGGGCTGTGATTGTAACCATGGCATTGCTATGGATTATCGATAAGGTTTTGCCAATACGCATGGATCCTTATGAGGAGTTGCTGGGAGCTGATTTGACTGAGCACAGGATCCGGCATGGACAGGTTGGTTTAAAATAACTTAGTGTTCTTTTTAGGGGTCCGTAGTCCGTACCCAAAGGGTAAAAACAGGACCCTATTAGAAATACTTGACTTTCTGTATATCTGTCACCAGACTGTGTCTCATGAACCGTGATAGCTAGACAGTCAAAATTTTCACAGATAATGTATTTCTGTTGCCACTATAACAACAAATACTATGAACAAAAAATAAAATAAAGTAGGGCTCCCATACAACATGGTACCCTTCGTATGTAAGTCCGACTCGCAAATGGCCGATATTTTTTAAGGAAGAGGAAAAAATATAAGCGTACACCGGCACGGGCCAATGGCGTAACAAGATTCCAAAATTCCAAACGACAACCTCGTATTTGAGGGGATTTTTTGATGCTCCTTGAATCAAATGGCAAAAATGCTATGCCCTGCCATCTGACGAGTCAAGTGACGGCTAGCCCTATTGAATCATTCAGTTGTCTGTCTGTTTGTCAACGAAAAGATGGAGATATCGAGATATTTCCCTATTTTAATAAAATTCTCGTGTCGCGGTGTTAGTTGTAAATGGCTGAACCGATTTGTATGAAATTAAAATATTCGTTAGGTCTTTATATATTTTTAATATGGCAAAACAACGTTAACTGGGACAGCTAGTATGCATATAAATGTTTTCTTTAAAGGTGGGCGTATCTCGAGCAGTGTCAGCGCTCCGGCCGTACCATCGTTCGAACAGTTTCGAAGACGTTGGCATTATAGGAGTCAATACTGGACATAGCTTGGTCGTCGATAAAGTTCATGAGGTGAGATATTACTTGGTCAGACAAAATATCCACTATAGATACGTCATACTTATTCAAATACAGAAACACATGGACCATAATAAATATCTGTAGGTACACATATATTTTTTCGACGGCGAGCGGGGATTAAACCCACAACCTTCTGGGATAAAGAAGGGACTTCTACTACTGCGCCACAGAGGTGTCGAGCTAGACGACCTCTACGTGTTCATAGCTAGACTAATTCTTGTGAAGACGCTGGCAAAACAGCTGATATTTATTTTTTATTTTATAGGCAAATAAAAAGAAAAGCAAGCTCGGTCAATTAAACACATACACAAACCACGCTTTTCTCGACGACCAACCAACAGTTAAAAACTACGGGTTTTTAAACAAAAGATACGATACTGAGAACGAACTCCATAGAACTCTAGACTCTATGGTAGATGAAATTCATGGAGCAAAAAAGAAGAAAAGAAATCATAATAATTCAAGAATTGCCACATTAGATGGCGCGAGATTCACAAACCAAGATGGCGCGACGTTCGCAAATCAAGATGGCGCGAGGGTTACAAGCCAAAATGGCGCGAGGTTCGCAAACCAAGATGGCGGTTACCCAGTGTTGCCAGAAGAAATAAAAGGGCGAAAATTTAGTGAATTAACTGTTACTGAATTGGAAGAACTAGGTGAAATAAATTCTAATCAAGATAGGTTTAGGCATAGATTTAGTGAAGATGATTATAAAAATGATTTTATGAGAGCCAACGCTAATATTAGATGGATTGATTAGTTTTAGTGTTGTAAGCGTAAACAATAAGTGTGGGTGTTGTATTTGATATGTTATTTTTGTTGTTTTACTGTGTGATTTATAATATATTTTTGTTGTAATTTTAATTATTTTTATTGTAATTAACAGTGTTTTAAATACCAATAGCTTTAGCGCACAATTTTCATATGTCATTATATTTTACTTTTCTACTAATAATTTTGTTAAACAGTAGCAGCGCTCCGCGGTTTCACCAGCGTAACTCCCGATCCCGTGGGAATATCGGGATGAAAAGTAACCTATAACACTCCCAATGAATCAATGTATCTTCATACTAAGTCTGATCAAAATCGGGCCAGTAGTTTTAGAGCATCAACATCCTCATATCACCTACAAGACGTGCACTGCTGAACATGGCCTCCCCCAAACACTTCCAGAGCGATCGATCGCTTGCCCTCTACGCCCAACGGCTTACAGCTTGTTTTAGATCTTTTACCTGGTTTTAAAGCCTATTCTTTACAAACAAAAAACTCTTTTTTTTCTTTACGATATTAGTGTATAGATATTCCCTAATATAAAAAAACATATGTAATTAGATATATCTATATATATAAAAGAAAGTCGTGTTAGTTACACCATTTATAACTCGGGAACGGCTAAACCGATTTGGCTGAAAATTGGTGGGGAGGTAGCTTACAATCAGAAGACGGACATAGGATATTTTTTTCGATATTCCCACGGGATCGGGACTTACGCGGGTGAAACCGCGGGGCACAGCTAGTTAGATATAAGTAAGGTATAAAATACTGCAGTTTTATTAGTTTTTAAAAATTATCACAGAAAATTATATATGCACTAGCGAATAAAAGATTTTTCATGAAAATATTACTTTGATTTCTTATTAGACTGTGATTTCTTATTTTGTTGCAAATAAATAATATTCTATTCTATACTTTTATTCCAACTTCTTAACAATAATTCATGCAAATTCTTATAATATATCACTAGAATAAAATAAATAACATACTGAAATTACATAACAACACTTTTAATTCAATACAAACTTCATTCATATTTGACAATGAATACAAATTATTCCATTTTTTTTAAATAAATTACAAAAATAATGGAGATCTCAAATCATTCAAACATAATAATTTTACAATGAATATGAAAGCCAACACAATATTTATCTGGTAACCATGAAATCCCGAACAAAGTTGCCAGCACATTTAAATTCTCCCAAAAATTTCAAAGTATACATCAGTTTTCATCACGCAAAATCAAAAAACAATCCTGTTATCTACAAAATTTACCAAAATTGCCAGCACAAAAAAATGTCCCAAAATGTTCCTAGTAAACATAAGTTTTTTATGTATTATGCTTATACACAATTTAAAAACTATTAACAAAGTTGCCATCACATAAAAACTCCCAAGATTCAGGAAGAAAACATCATTTTAACACTTTTAATCACGAAAACTTTTTTTTTAAACCACAGCATTGTATTGACTTATTTCAATAGGTAATGCTTCAAACCCCTTCACGGCTTCTGTTACATCTTCAATTGGTATTGCCAGTGTGTAGAATTTATATTCCTCGACCATACTGGCTGTAGTTTCAGGGACATTATAAATATTATCTGTAGATTTGAATTTCAAACCACAGAATTATTGTACCAATGACTTATTTCAGTAGGTAATGCCTTAAACCCTTTCACGGCCTCTGTTATGTCTTCCATTGGTATTGCCAGTGTGTACAATTTATATTCTTTTTGTACCCTACTGGCTGTAGTTTCAGAGACATTATAAATATTATCTGTAGATTTGATTGGTAGAATAATTTCTAATGATTGTAAATGTTCGAATGCCTTTAAAATGACGGGACGTGGGACAGTTTGGGTTGAAGAATTTGTTTGCGCGAATTTTGTGTATCTGTGGAAGGAAAAATGTTTGGTGTTGCAAGTGATTTTGGCAATTTTTCCCGATTTATGGGTGAAAAAAACATATAAAAAAACTGCAGATATTGTACATAGCTTTATCAAGCTCCAACCCATGCTAGGCTTGGTGTATGGTTTGCCAGACAACGGATACAATTCTTATGACACACTAGCTGCGCCCCGCGACTTTACGGGCATAAGTCCTTCCGTCCGCATACATTCAACCACACAAACAAACTTTCGCGATTAATTTTTTTAGAGCTTTGTTTATGCCTCTTTTTTAATTAATATAGATTAAAATTAATAAGAAATTGACTTACCTATGTAAAACCATTTCAAAATTCATCGGTTGCCCATCAAATATTTCCAGGCCATGTTTCATGGCAATAACCAGCGACAATTCGAGTATAGACAATGACTGCAACAATTTAACTCTATGCTCGGGCGCCACTGTGTTGTCTATGATCGATATTAGGTCTGTGGCATCGACGTACGGCTTCCGAGGTGATAGTTTTGATACCATCTGGAACTGAAAGTTATACTGATAATTTTAGGATTCCGTACTCAAAGGTAAAAACGGGAATCTATTACCAAGACTTCACTGTCTGTCCGTCTGTCTATCACCAGGCTGTGTCTCATGAACAGTGATAACTAGACAGTTGAAATTTTCACGGATTATGTATTCTGTTGATGCTACAAATACAAAAACCAGGGAAAAAGTTTTTTCAGAGGGTCTTCCATATAACATGGTACGGTTATATGGAAGACCCTTCGTGCGCGAGCCTGACTCGCACTTGGCCAGTTTTTTATATAGGCATTTTAAGCTGAGAGTGTGGCATAAGTATTTTGAAGCTACAAGGTCATTATAATATGACTGTTTTTTTGTTTGGTAATATTGCTATTAGCTAAGTTGCCGTTGCCGTTTAACTAAAAGCATAGACTGCTATTTAACAAAATGGTCATTTAGATTTAGGAAACTAAATGGCTGTTTTGCAATGTTAAAAATAAATAGAAAAATATGATAAAATTCTCAGTTTTTCTCCAGTACAATTAAATCAATAGTATTTAGTGAACTACATGTGGAAAAAAGATTAAGGCGCTCTTCCAGTACCGTGTGTAGGTATTCACATTACCTTAGCCCCCGCTCTCAAAAACGTAGCTGCGTGCTAACTGTTATATTTGATCGATATGCAAAACATTTTAGCATTATTATCCACAAATATAGTTCCTAGAGGTCAAAACCTATCATTTGATTCATTTTTAGAAACAAACGTTAACTATTTTTGGATAAAACCCGATAAACGATCTAATAATTATCTGTTTTCTAACATTTTTGAAGTGAAAACTTCTTTAGCGGCGTTGAGCACTTTTTCTGTAATGGGTATAAAATCTTAAACTCGGGTCAGGACACGTGACCTGATCGAAAAAGCGTAAGACGGATGGAGAGTAGACAGCTATCCCCTCTCTACGGCGCCGTGCGCGGGGTTGTAACACGGCCGCTCGCATTCATTTATGCGTTGAACTCGAATGACTCGAGGTCACGCGCACAGCGGGCACAGCTGATACCGCGCGCGTGTGTGCGTGGAACGAGCTCGCGGCTATGTCAGTGTGGGTGAGCGCTTGGGCATGCATTGCATTTCTGTAACTTCAAATGCGTAATTTGTTAAGAAAATTTAAAAATTTTGGTAATGTTTGTTTGAGAATTCGATTTTGCAAAAAAGTTGAAAAAAAAAACGGGTTGCACTCCGGGAGTGCCGGCAGAAGTGAAAACTTGATTATTAACGTTGAGCATGTTTGATATTTTGGAATGGTTAGGGAATAATTTTGCACCAATTGCTTTATCAGTATAAAAGTACTATCATTTATGTGGTAGAATACAATATTCATTTATTGCGCTATCGTACACAAACATGACAATTTATATTACATTAAAAATTTAACACTTTAAAACTTTTACAATTATTTTACATTAAAAAGTTTATCTCTCCGAAAAATCAACTTTCATCCATAATTTTTCTTTCTCTTCTTTCTCTGAAAAACGGAGATTATTTATTATCATTTTATTTCATTTATTTTCATTCGAAATTATTTGTTTGGTAAACCTACACCGCACATGTGCTTATTGTGATGTTATGAAAATATAGGTTAATGCTATAAAGTATAAACATATTACAAATATTACATTTATACAATGTAAGTTCATATGTATCTAAAGGGTGTCAAAAGACCCTTAACGAAAACGAAAACCACATATTCTGCCCATCATTGGGATCTGGGAAACCACAGGTTCTGGAGATATTGAAGGTCAAAGTGTCCATTTTTTTTTCAACTTTTTTGCAAAATCGAATTCTAAGCGTTAACACAAAATTTTCTTCCAAACAAACATTACCAAAATTTTTAAATTTTCTTAACAAATTACGTATTTGAAGTTACAGAAATGCAATGCATGCCCAAGCGCTCACCCACACTGACATAGCCGCGAGCTCGTTCCACGCACACACGCGCGCGGTATCAGCTGTGCCCGCTGTGCGCGTGACCTCGAGTCATTCGAGTTCAACGCATAAATGAATGCGAGCGGCCGTGTTACAACCCCGCGCACGGCGCCGTAGAGAGGGGATAGCTGTCTACTCTCCATCCGTCTTACGCTTTTTCGATCAGGTCACGTGTCCTGACGCGAGTTTAAGATTTTATACCCATTACAGAAAAAGTGCTCAACGCCGCTAAAGAAGTTTTCACTTCAAAAAATGGACACTTTGACCTTCAATATCTCCAGAACCTGTGGTTTCCCAGATATTGTCTAGAAGAAAAAAATGATCCCAATGATGGGCAGAATATGTGGTTTTCGTTTTCGTTAAGGGTCTTTTTACACCCTTTAGATACATATGAACTTACATAGTATAAATGTAATATTTGTAATATGTTTATACTTTATAGCATTAACCTATATTTTCATAACATCACAATAAGCACATGTGCGGTGTAGGTTTACCAAACAAATAATTTCGAATGAAAATAAATGAAATAAAATGATAATAAATAATCTCCCTTTTTCAGAGAAAGAAAAGAAAAAAAAATATGGATGAAAGTTGATTTTTCGGAGAGATAAACTTTTTAATGTAAAATAATTGTAATAGTTTTAAAGTGTTAAATTTTTAATGTAATATAAATTGTCATGTTTGTGTACGATAGCGCAATAAATGAATATTGTATTCTACCACATAAATGATAGTACTTTTATACTGATAAAGCAATTGGTGCAAAATTATTCCCTGATAAAGCAATTGGTGCAAAATTATTCCCTAACCATTTCAAAATATCAAACATGCTCAACGTTAATAATCAAGTTTTCACTTCTGCCGGCACTCCCGGAGTGCAACCCGTTTTTTTTTTATCGGACGAAGTTGTTCATATCATGTTTTCAACCACAATAAACAAAAATATGGTTATTAAACTACAATATCCATTTATATCCAAATAACAAAAAAAGAGTATTTGATTACTTAGAGTTGCTTAAAACAAAGGTCGATTTTGGTAGCTTTATTAGCACCTGCCCTTGTTTGTTGTGTTCTTTATTTTCTACATCATATTTGACGCCATTACACATATATGAACTTCAAGAACCTAACCTCCTTGCAAACAAGCAATTTTTGTTTGAAGTTTTGCCACTATTCTTTGGTAAGTACTAACAGATTATGATGAAAATTGGCGTGTAGATAGCTGGTGGCATCGGGAACGCGGTTGAAACAGCGGGGCGCTGTTAGTAAGTAAATAAAAAACTCACCAGAACGTTTCTGAATATCTGTTCATTAACACTATAATAACAGAATTTCTCAACGACGTCTGTAACTCGTTCGTCGTCCAGCAAGCTGTCTATGTGTGAGTTCCAGTCCTGCACGAATAGTACGTCTGCCTGGATGAGTGGGCGCGCTGTTTTACAACGAGCTAGCACTGTTGATGGTATGTCGGACTCTATAGGGGCTGAAAGTAGTACATTGTGTCACTAGGAGCACAGAATTTATATAATTAGGTATCTCATACCGAAGGGTATCTGGTTCACCCCCAAAAATTTTGGCGGTTATTTTTCGATTTCGTGTTATGAATTTTTTTGTGGATTTTATATACGGATAGAGGGCATTTTTTCAGGATTTTTGAAGTGAAAACTTCTTTAGCGGCGTTAAGCACTTTTTCTGTAATGGGTATAAAATCTTAAACTCGCGTCAGGACACGTGACCTGATCGAAAAAGCGTAAGACGGATGGAGAGTAGACAGCTATCCCCTCTCTACGGCGCCGTGCGCGGGGTTGTAACACGGCCGCTCGCATTCATTTATGCGTTGAACTCGAATGACTCGAGGTCACGCGCACAGCGGGCACAGCTGATACCGCGCGCGTGTGTACGTGGAACGAGCTCGCGGCTATGTCAGTGTGGGTGAGCGCTTGGGCATGCATTGCATTTCTGTAACTTCAAATGCGTAATTTGTTAAGAAAATTTAAAAATTTTGGTAATGTTTGTTTGGAAGAAAATTTTGTGTTAACGCTTAGAATTCGATTTTGCAAAAAAGTTGAAAAAAAAAATGGACACTTTGACCTTCAATATCTCCAGAACCTGTGGTTTCCCTGGTATTGTCTAGAAGAAAAAAATGATCCCAATGATGGGCAGAATATGTGGTTTTCGTTTTCGTTAAGGGTCTTTTTACACCCTTTAGATACATATGAACTTACATAGTATAAATGTAATATTTGTAATATGTTTATACTTTATAGCATTAACCTATATTTTCATAACATCACAATAAGCACATGTGCGGTGTAGGTTTACCAAACAAATAATTTCGAATGAAAATAAATGAAATAAAATGATAATAAATAATCTCCGTTTTTCAGAGAAAGAAAAGAAAAAAAAATATGGATGAAAGTTGATTTTTCGGAGAGATAAACTTTTTAATGTAAAATAATTGTAATAGTTTTAAAGTGTTAAATTTTTAATGTATTTTTTGTTTTTCAATCTTTATGAATTGTACAGTAATTAAAAAAAAATTAAGCACGTATTGATCGCGGAAAGTACATTTCTTTCTATCTAAAGTGGCAAAATTGCATTCAAGTGAATCAAACTTGAAATTTCGACGATGAGTTAAATTCAAAAATAACTTTTCTTGTTTCTTTCTAGAATTAGAAACTGCGCTAGACTTAAGATTTCAAAATAATACTAAAAAAATATTTGTAAAGGAAAAAAGCGTCTTCAAAAATTGCACGGTATTCAAGGGATGCGAGTTCGAGTCTCGTCTACATTTTTTGATAATGTTTTCGTAAACTTTATTTCAAACTAGTTCTAAATCTAGTTTATTTTTAAACCTGCGACGGAGGTTGAAAGTTCATAATTACCTTCAGGTTTCCGTCCCCGTTTCCTTTTGTTCCCACCAGTGGGCACAGTGAGTAATTCTCTCATGATCAACTTGAAACTGTCAACACAATGCTCCGGGAATATCAGGATATGCCGGTGGGAGAAACGGGATTTTACACGTTTCTCTAATAATTCCATTACATCTAGACGATTTGTTACACCTGAAATCGTTTGTTGTAGAAAGATAAATCAGTTATATCTATACAAAAAGCAATATCTAAAATCGACTTAACGTTTTCTAAAATCGACTTAACGTTTTCCTATTCTATTATGTACAAAAAAGTATCTAAAAACATACGTACCTAATACCTTTAAGTGAATTGTATGGAATAGTACATACGCATATTTTTATTTTATTTTACCTGATCGTGACTGTACCGTTAATTTACGAAATAAAGATTATTATTATATTATTATTATTATACTTACTTATCCCTAAAGATATTAAACAATAAGCAATAGATTTTTACTCAATAGATGTTATTCATAGTAACACAATAAGTATGAAGTGGAGATTGGCATTGTAATTGCTTCAATCTTGTTTCTATTCTTTTTGCGCGGCAAACTTTTAAACCTGTGGCAATACCAGGGTTCGAAAATATTCAATATTTATTATATATATCAAAATATCGGATATTTTTTATATATCTGATTTAATATATCAAAAATTTGATATTTATCTATTTTGTATGACAGCTATATTATTAGCAGTTTTGCCATTGTCGTAGTAATCGGCTGTTTTGCTATTAGGTAGTTGCTATATTGTTGATAGCAGTTTTGCCATTAAGTGCCCATATATTATAACATAGCAGTTTTGCCATTACGTGCCCATATATTATAACATAGCAGTTTTGCCATTACGTGCCCATATATTATAACATAGCAGTTTTGCCGCTGTCGTAGTAATTAAATGTTTACCTATTAGGTAGTTGCCATTTTGCTGATAGCAGTTTTGCCATTAGAAAGTAAGCATAGAGTATAAAAATAACTAACCTAGCACACACATAGGTGACTGTTCACTATGTGTAATATCAAATAAGTTATACAGCAGCGTCTGTGTTCGCCCACCCTTGCAGAACACGTCGAACTCTTCCAGTATGAAGACCATGCTCTTGCATTTCCTGTCCGCTCCGGTTTGGAGGCAGGATAGGAGGAACGCGAGGTTCTCGGCGAATGTACCGAAGACACGGTCTCCTACTGTGTTTTCTAGCTGCATCTGAGGAGTTGTATGCCTTTAAAAAATCAGCCAAGTGCGAGTCAGACTCGCGCACAAAGAGTTCTGTACCATTATATTCTGTTTTTAGTATTTATTGTTATAGCGGCAATAGAAATACATAATCTGTGAAAATTTCAACTGTCTAGCTATCGCGGTTCATGAGAAACAGGCTGGTGACAGACGGACGGAAGGACGGAGAGTGAAGTCTTAGTAATAGAGGAAGTCCCTTTGGATACAGAATGCTAAAAACTAATTATTGCCAGACTTGAAGCAGGTGCTTCACTCACTCGATCAATAATGTTACCTGTGCTGTAATACTCTTTAACGATATCTTCTCATCACTATGTATTAATCCATTTAATTTTACGACGATGGCATCATTTTCCAAGTCTACTGCCTTTGATAACTGGTGTAGGACTGAGTTTATTAACTGTAAGAGAAAAAGAATATTAGTAAAACTTTGAACAAAAATTACATGTTTGCAAGGAGGTTAGGTTCTCGAAGTTTCTATATGTTTAATGGCATAAGATGCTGATGAAGAAAATGTAAAACACGTTACTTCAAATGTTTATCTTTTTCAACATCTAGTTCACGAAATATTATCAGTTTCATTGTAATCTAAAAGAATGGAAAATTTCATCATATTTGTTGAACATTGCAAAACAGCCTAGTAGCAAAATGGCAAAATTATGGTAAAGAAGCCTGATAGCAAGATTGCCATTAGTAAAATTATAAATAAAAAAACAGCCATATAGCTTCTTAAATCTATATGACCATTTTGAGCATTTGAGCATTGATGCTTTGTAAATATTGTCTGTGCTAAGGTTAGCTGTGGGTTTGATTCCCACTGTGCTATAAATACTTATATGTTGTACTTGTAAATTAACTGTTTTCTACAACTAGACCTCTTTGGTTGGTTTGCCCAGCACCTCTACTACCCTCTCAGCTTAATGAAATGAAATGAAATATTTTATTGCATGTTAAATTTAGGTACCTACATATTTTAGCAGATAATTTTGCTTATATTATTTCCGACTAAATACACTTTTGTCCAATTTATTATAATAATTTATTAAAAATATATATTAATTCTTTTCTCTTTACACAATCAACTTTATTTGCTAAAGTTGATTGTGTAAAGAGAAAAGAATTCCACAAAATGTCTTGAGCCAACTAAGTTGCGGGTTTCATTATGATGTTTTCCATCACCGTAAGAGCAATGTTAATTAGTGCACATACATTTTTCAAATGACAAATCCATTGGTGCACCGTCGGCCCAGATTCAAGCTAAAAAAGAAACCTATAGAGAGCGGAGTTGGCTTAGTGGTAGATACTTCCACTTTCATTCTGAAGGTCGTGGTTTCGAATTCCAGCCGGCCCTTAGAGTGAAGGAAAACATTGTAATTAAACCCGAAGCTTAGTTGACTCCAGAAGTATTGACAAGTTCTCTCCTCTGGACATGGTTGACTAAGCTGAGTGCTGAGTAAGTGCTGGGCGAGCCTACTCCATCCTCACGCAAAAAAGACACAATTAAAAAAGGTCTAATGGCGGAAAACAGCCTGTATACAAGTACAAGAAACCTATACAATGTGACTTGAAGACTACCAAATAAATGGCCTGCAAAAGCATACTGCATACGAGTTAAGGTAGGAAGACCGCAGTGAAATTAGAGTTTTTCCAAATGTATAGTTAAACAACTTGCATCTCGCTGTTTTACATGCGGAATTCTGATCTCAAGGGAATAGGGACCATTATGTTGCAATCGGTACAGTAATTTTAGCATGATTGAGCAAATAAAACAGATAGAAGACGGTAGAAAGACGCTGCATTGTCGGAGATCATCCTTGGATCAGGACTTGACTAGAATAAACGCCAACCTCACAATTAAAAAAACGAAATAAGCTAGTACGCCTTTCTTGCCTATTAAATAGTATCAAAGTCAATACATACAGTAGTTTTACCACTCCCTCTAGGTCCTATCATGAGCGCCGAGTGAGATTCACCGCTGCAAACAGTTCTTTTAACCAAATCGTACACATGATCCCTTTGCTCACTGTGGTTACGGAATGACACGTTATCCTCCATTATTTTGAACTTCAAATACTTTCTTATTAGTTTTATCTGCTGCGCCGTTTCAGTTTGTATTGGTGAGTCGTACATTTTTGTCGAAAATATCGAGAACTAGGAATTTTAATGTGATAATAACAAAATACAGCTGTTTGTTTAGTTTCGCGCCGACAAATGTCAAATTTAGTACAAAACTTCAATGTCACGTAAGATAGCTGTCAAAAATGTTCCAGAAAAATCCTATGTCTGTTGTACTAATATATTTCAAGCATATCTTCTTTGTTCATCATTTTCTTCTTTGTTTCTTTCAAACTTGGTGAATTTTATAATACTGGCTCTTTCCAATATAAGTTTATGTTTATTAAATACTTTAACCAACTACAACAAAAATTTTAATTAGTGAGTTTCTCTAGGAGATCGATAAATCGATTAGAATTATCGATAATTTATAAAAAAATTACGTATTGTTAAGACGAGATTTTATATATTTTTTTAAATTCGATCTATTAATAGCTCAAGACCTGTGATCAAGACCATTTATAAAATGCACATAGTGCGCATGTGCAAGCCTTGACGACCGACGACGCACCCTTTTGTATGCGCAACTCATGAGATCAATACCAAAACCAACACACATAGCATTTGAATCTAAAAATAAAAGTACTTATTTAAACAGATTAAATAATTATGCCTAAGTACTAAATAAACATTCAGTATTGATAATTTGTCAACCTAAATAATAATTGTACTGTTCGGTACTTGTGCGTATTTTGTTGGTCAATTTTATGTGTATAAGCGGTGTCGTTAGACTCATCTTCAAACAAAAATCTCGTGTAAACCACATAAATGTTCAAGCGACTTCTCTTTCCCACACTTCCTGACGCGCCGGCGTCTCATCCTTTTCCTGACCTTAAACTTTACAGGTTTTACGGTCCCAGCCTAAAATGTATCGCAAAAAATTTATGGCTTGGTAAACGCAATTTTTCGTGAAAAAGTCTGAATAATATCTAAATATTAATTCGAATTGCTACTCAAACCTGTGAAAATACCTAGTGCAGTTGTAGAAATAAGTGTGCAGTGTAGTGAACGTTTAAAATTGTAAATTTTCATGGACGTAACTCTGTGTGTGCGTGAACTTTAAGTTTAATCAATTAAAATGATTTCTATTCAGTGTGGCAGGTTCTAAACTGTTGAATTTTTTATTTCCATATAGCACACACGACACGAGCAATAACATAATATTCACAATGTAATTTATACAAAATTCTTGATTAGACTGCAGCAGTGTCGCACCGCTTTTTGTCTAGGATACCTGTAAAAGGACGCAAACATTGCTTTTTGCTTTAAATTGTAAGTGAGCTTCTTCAATGTGTAGCTAAAGAATAATTGGAAAGTTAAATTCATATTATATTTAGATATTAACAACAATTTAAGCTTTATTAGATTATTAGTTTACCTTTGATGTGATTTTTGTGTGTAGGTACCTAACTCTATTTTTATGAATGCTTTGATATATCTACTATTTATTTACCTCTTCATTTTCTTGCTTTTAGATGTATATTATTTCTAAATAATTATGTTATCTAGAAGTCGTTGTCTGCAGACCGTACTATTGAAGTACGTTTTTTTCATGGCGGGAATCCAACACCTACGCCAAATTAGATAATATAATACGCATTATTTCTGCTGGACCCTAAAAAGTGCAGGTCTAAAATAATATCGCCATGAATAGTTAATAAAACATTAGTTCACATGTTGCTTTCCCATAAGCACATAGTCATTAACCTCTTGAATGCGGCATTACCAACCTTGGAATTCGCTAGGCGACCTATTAAATTTCTTTGAAGGACAAATACTTAGCATTTTAAAATTAAATATTGCTGTCGTAACTCTTATCCATAGTTAAGTTTTTTTTTTCATTAACTTGGTACATATAATTTTAATAAACTATGGAATTAAAAGTCTAATAAATAAACAAAAACTAAAGCATATGTTCATGCTTATTTACTTCTTCAAAAAATATCGAATTTATTGTGCATGGGTGCATCACTATTAAGTTTGACAGTTCTCTTCATCTATTATTACGCCATCGAATTCGAATAGTACCTCTAAAACGATGACATTTTCATCTCTTTCCAATTAGCTTCAATACTTAACTGTAGAGGAAAAGAGATAGAGAACACAAATATCCCAATGGGTAACATTTGTAAATTAATCGAGTTACTAAAACTTTGCATCGCACCGATTTCATTGTTTCTTTTTGTTGAAATGAATCGAATTTTACGAATTTTCATTAGCTTTTCTTGTTAAAAAGTATCAAAGAAGCAATTTTATGACTTAAAAACGAACGGGGTTGTGTAATTTTGTATTTTAACAGCAACGTCCTATGAATTTGTGACAAAATTATCGTAAGTACAATTTCGTAGGGCGTTAAAAATAGATAAAAAACTATGCCTAGATTTAAAAATGAACGATTTGTAGCTATAAATCAGTAGAAAATAGTTATCTTAATTTAGTTATTGGAAATGGTTTTTCCTAGAAACAGGTCTGTACGTATATTTCATTTTAAAACTTCAATTGGTCACTTCCTATTTGGGTTGTTTGTCTTTAGATAAATTAATTGGTTATTGTTGTAGCATGATTGTGGCTGTGTAAACCTAGAAACGATCTAAACATACCTACAGACTGACAGACAATAGGTTCTTACATTACTCAAATTCAATTATATAAAAATAAGTCGGGTTTTCCTTCCTGACGCTATAACTCCAGAACGCACGAACCGATTTCCACGGCTCCGTGAGGTTTATAGCAAAGAAAATTCAGGAAAATCTGGTGGCGAAACGGAGTTCGCTGGGTTTGCTAGTTCAATTATAAACCTACCTACACTATCTGCACCCAGTGTTTTCATCCGTGTAAATCCCGATCCCGTGGGAATATCAAAATGAGAGTAGCTTATAGCCTTCGACAATAAATGGACTATCTAACATAAAAATATTTTTCCAATTCGAACCAGTTGTTCCTGAGATTAGTTCATTTTTAGCTTTAGCATTAGTATAGATACTTACATCGAACATCTAAAATTTTTTAAACATAATGTACTTACATTCAACAGACATACAGTTTGACAGTCAATTGTTTAACATCAATAACAAGATTAGACAGTGAAAGACATACAACCAAAGAATTCAGATGTGCTGTATTTATTTTTAGTGTTGTCAGTCTTCTCAGTATTTTAAGTGAAAAATTAATATAAAAATACCAAGTTGGGTAAATTTTAACAGACTTCAAAAAAGGACCAATCAATTTGATTTTTTTTTATCAGCATATTGGATTAGAATAATATGAAGATAGCTATCACCTGACAAGTCCATTATTAGTATTGATGACCCAGTTGGCACAATGGTCTCCATGCCGGACTGCCAAACACAGGGTTGCGGGTTCGATTCCCGCCTCAGACAAGTATTTATGCTTAGATATTTGTCTGTGGTCTGGTTGTTTCTATATATTATAAGTATATATTTACAAAAGAAAAGTATATAAGTAGTATATCCGTTGTCTAGCACCCATAACACAAGTCTAGTTACTTAACTTGGGGCTAGATGGCGATGTGTGGAATGTCCTGCAATATTTATTTATTTATTTATTATTTATAGTATCTTTGGCTATACTGCTAATTGGCTTGTTAACTATACGACCAATCGTATTAGCATTAGTATAGATACTTACATCGCCCCGCCGTTTAACTCGCATAAATCCCAATCCCATGGGAATAGTAGCCTATGTATATTCCAAGACACTAGCTATTTACAAACTGAGTTTCATTGCAATCGGTTTAATAGAAACATTCAGCAATTTTTATTTATAAATGCCATGTCACAAAAACTTGTAATTGTCAGGATTTGTATGTTATGTGGCAAATATGAATAATAAACTTATTAAAAATATTTTTACATCAAATAACGGGCAAATCTGATACTTTACAAGATTTTCTTACATGACAATTATTGTTTGTATTAATGTTCTTGTACTAATGTTAAAGTTATAAAAATAAAAAAAGAAAGGACATAAAAGAAAAGATCAATGCAAATCCAAAAAGTGCAACTGTAACGAGATTTGACTCACAACCTTCGCTTCTCCATACTGTGTGGATGGACTTGTACTTGTAAACGAGCTGTTTTCCGCAATCAGACCTCTTTAGTTGGGTCCCCTTTACGTGAGGTTCTACTTGTCAGGGGGAGAACCAGCCCAGCTCTTCCATAAATATTGTCACTAGATTTGCAAGGTTTTTAACGTCACCTATTGTCCTGAGTCTAATTTCCGTATGTACTGTGCAGTCTATGATGGGGTTTTTTATTTTATTTGTTTGTACCGCACACTCAAAATTAAACACAACATTTTTAATTTTAAGTGTGACATTTACTAATATTGTAATACTTTATTAATATTGTAATTTACAACTTTTACGGACATATTAAATTTATTTATTCTATTGTATCTTAGTTTTTTTATGTGTGATTTATTGTAATTAGTAGTAATGATTTGTAAATAAGCCAATTTGCATTCAATTTTTAGCACGTCAACCAAATCTTAGTAAACTAGCCAATTAGCAATTAGTGTCAATGCCATTTTCTTTACAGATGTACTTGACACTGAGATTGAGTTGTAACTACAAAGATGTCGGAGGAGCACGCGTGCCTCGTGCGCGCGCGTTCTGACTCTGAAAACTCGGCTAAACTAGGCAGCTTCGGCTCCATAGCACGAGCGATGACTTACACAGACGATAGGCTTACTTGTAAGTATTCTATTAAATTGGCCAAACGGTTTAATGGACCATTATTATACTTGGCTATTGTCCTAATTTGGCAGTTTAGTGCTGATATGAGCCATTACTTATACTAAATTATGCCGTTAAATTGGCCAAATGGCATAATGGACTAAATTTTTGGAGACATTAATGGAGCAAAGGGGGTATCCATTTCGATTCTCAATGATGATGTATTTCGTAGCGACCGAAGGCGGCGGCGAGCCGGGACCAACAGCCACTGTGACCATGGCAACCAGCCCCCCTGACAACAACGCAGAGAACGAGAGCGGTGAACTCCTTGACTATAATGACTCAAGCGTGTTGGAACAGTTTCATGAGGATGCACTTAGACAGGTAACAAAGAACTGTTCCTATATTTTAATTTTTTTAAACGACACCCTACACGCCGCGCGCGTGTGTAGTGTCGGCCTAGAATAACACTTCACCATATCTTCTTGTGGGTGACGTAAGAGGCGTCTAAGAGATTACATTAGGAACAGGGATGGGCAGCAGCGTCTCTGTCTCATTCCATTCAAATCGACTGCGCTCGCCAACCCGCATGCTCAGCGTGGCGAGTATGGGCAAAACCCCTCAATGATGGTTAACAACAAAAACCCTACACCCCACGTACCGGAAAGCGCAGCGCGGGACGGCCTCCGACTAAGATGGACAGTTTTCTGTATATTTGTTAGGTCTGATAATCGAACATCTGTATTTTTTTAAACATAAAAATGTACCTACATTCAACAAACAGACAGTTTGACAGTCAATTGTTCAATATCAATAACAAGATTAGACAGTGAAAGACATACTAAAAATAAAAAGAATTCAAATGTGCTGTATTTATTTTTAGTGTTGTCAGTCTTCTCAGTATTTTAAGTGAAAAATTAATATAAATATACCAAGTTGGTAAATAACATACTTCAAAAGAGGACCAATCAATTTGAATATTTTTTTTATCAGCATATTGGATTAGAATAATATGAAGATAGCTATCAGCTGACTAATCAATTATTATTAGTACCTTTGGCTAGACTGCTAATTGGCTTGTTAACTAAACGACCAATCGTATAGTTAACAAGCCAATTAGCAGTCTAGCCAAACGTGAAAACAACTGGTTGCGAAAAAAAATGCTTTTAAGAATTTGGAAAGCAAATATATATTTTTATTAAAAAATGGTTGTCTGTAAATGGTTTACGGACGATTATTTTACGTGATGACGTCCTAAAAAATTGAGACTTGAAACTTGAGACTCGACACTTGAGACTAATGGTTGTCTGTAAAGTCGGTTTACGGACGATAATTTTACGTGAAAACGTTGATGGTAACCATAGCAACGGTGTTAGTTGTTAAACTCCACCTAAACGGCTCAACCGATTTGTATGAAATTTTTTGTGTATATTCGTTAGGTCTGACGTGACACTTTTTTGTAAGTGCTCTAGGTGTTCATCAATTTATTAGACGTTATCACATCAAATATAAATCAATTTCCAGGCTGGATGCGGTCTAGCCCAATTGCGCGTGCTAATCGCCTGCTCGTTAGCGATAGCTGGGGCGTCCCTCGAACTATCCGCCATACCATTTATATTACCCTCGGCTGAGATTGAACTCTGTATACTGCCGCATGAGAAGAATTGGCTTGGTAAGTTGCTACGTTTAGGTGGGTTCATACGCCAACGACCTTGATACACAGGTTACTAAATAGTTACTTCCGGCACCGTTCGCCTTCGTTGGTGAACAATTTTTTTTTTGCTATGAATTATGGCTTCGCACGGCTTGTGCATTTAGCCAGTGTCAAGTTATATTTTGCATCTAATTATGACCCGATTTTTCATAAATCGGGCCTAAAGTGTTTCAAAACAGTCAAAGTCGTCATAGTCCGTCAAGTCAGGGGCTATAGTAAAGCGGTGGCAAGTTTACCATAGCCTTAATAGGAGATTTGGAGGCAACGAGAAAACTTCATGTTTGACACTGATTTTTACTTTCACTACACTTGTGCACTTTCACAGAACTAAATTGAATAACATTCCACCAGAATTATACAACTCGGGTTACAACTAAGTTTCATGAAAATAAAACTGCAGCACGACATGTTGTTAACTCGTTTCTGCCAAAACTCCTAATTGTTGATTGTTACTTATGTGTTATTCTCAAAACTTTGGTGTGACTTTGAGCCAAAAATTCCCAGCACTTTTCAAATCCCAGCACATTAGACCGGGCCGAGACGGGCAATGACAATCATCCCTTGTGGGAATATTGGTATAAACATAGTACTGTTATTCCAAGACTGTAGCTACCTACATACCATGCTTCATCATTTGGATCTGTAGTTTTGGTATATTTACGTATTATGCATTTCCTCCTGGGCAGTATTGATCAGCCTGGTGGGATGTTCCCTGGGCGGAGTCGGATGGGGCTCCCTGGGCGCTCGGCTGGGCAGGCGTAGGGCGCTGCTCTCCTGTCTCGCTGTCAATGCTGTGTTCGCAACTATTGCTGCCTTTATGCCCACATATGGCACTTTTATGATGGCTAGGTGAGTCATTATATAATTTTTATTTTATATTTATTTACTAACTGTTGCCTGCGACTTCGACCCAGTTGGCACAATGGTCACCATGCCGGACTGCCAACCACAGGTTTGCGGGTTCGATTCCCGCCTTGGACAAGTATTTATGCTTAGGTATTAGTCTGTGGTCTGGTTGTTTCTATGTATTATAAGTATACATTTACAAAAGAAATGTATATACGTAGTATATCCGTTGCCTAGCATCCATAACACAAGTCTAGTTACTTAGCTTGGGGATAGATGGCGATGTGTGGAATGTCCTGGAATATTTATTTTTAGTTATAATATTTTTCACGTTGTACTATAGGTTCTGTTCAGCCATCGGTTCAGGCGGCATCCTACCCCTCTGCTACATGTACACATGCGAGTGTATACCACGAGGTCGGAGCGGATTGGCCGGGCTGGCCGCCACCGCCGCTGTGGGCGCCGGGGGGCTGTTGGCCGCCGCATTGGCCGCTGCCGTGTTGCCGGCCACCGGCCCAACTACGCTGACTGAGAATAAAGAACATTTTAGCGCTTGGCATAGGTGAGTTATTGAAGATCCATATAAATAAATAATCGTTTATTGCCATAAAATGCGTGTTGCGCGCGCGCGCTCAATTAGTAAACATCGGCTCTGTAAATTAAATCTCGCAAAAATGTTTATTACGAATTTTTTAACAAAAAAAGTGCAAAAAACAGTTCATTAACTTCTAAATATTGTGTGTGAATGTTATCTTCCGTGTGACTTTCAAAATTCACGAAAATATAAACTAATATAGAAAATCCCTATAAATATTTAATTGTGCAACAAATTTAAGATAAATAATGCAAAAAAACTGTGAGCAATAAACATAGTTCTACTGTGAAATACCTAGTGCTAAATAATTTCAAGCTATTTTACTGTTATTATCAAAAAAACCGTTATAAAAGTGAACACAATACAGCGACTCATTTAAAAAACTGACCTTTGGACCCTAACAATCCAAGTTCAACGAACTTACTAGCAAGTAGCGTAGGTACGGCATAATACATGGACTAATTTCGAAGTCTTGCTATAAGAACAATTGGCGCAATTGGCGTGGCTTTGCTTTGCTTGACGGCGACTGCGGTTTCGAAACCACCTACGACTTAGAGTAAAACGTCTTTTTGATGAGAAAAATTAATAAAGAATTAAGTACAGCTTTATTTGTCGAGAGGTGCTGTAACAAAAATGGAAAAAAATAATAACCCAAAAAGAAACAGAAAACTTTTAGTCACATGCAGCAAATGTAAGTCAACCAGAAATGTAAATGAGACAGTCCTATGCGCACATTGTAAAAAAAGGTATGATTTCGACTGCATAGGTCTATCCGAAAAATTATACCGGCTGATGGACACCGAGACTAAAAACAACTGGAATTGCAAAATATGCAAAAAGGGACACAAAGATAAGTTACAAGCAATTCCCTCTACAAGTGGCACAAAAACTGTGGGTAACAATGCACACGGACAAAAACTCAAAGCTGCAGAAATAGTTTTTCCCAGCAAAATATACGAGATACAAACAAATACAGATATTCTACCATTACAGAACTGTGAACTAGATCAATCAACAACAAATACTAGCCAACAACATGAAGCTTTTTATACTCCGCCAATGCTAAATTCACCCTTACAAGTGTCCACACCATTGCATGACTATGAACATGTAGACGACAGCGAAAAAGTTTTAATAAACATTCCGGTAGACAACACCTTTAGTTTACTTTCAGATGAGGAAAATTTAGACCATGATACTGAATTACAAAATATAAACCACACACTCCATCGAAGCTGCCCAGAGATAAATACTAATGGAGTAATTGACGCAGATGAGACAAAAGAATTGCTAAATAAATTGAAAATAGAACTTGCTTCTGCACACAGTGAAATCGAGACATTGTTGAGTGAAAAGTATGAAATGATGGACGAAATATCTGGATATAAATTACGTATACAACAACTAACTAAACTATGCAAAACCACACTCTCACCAGCAAGGAAAAAAGCCATAGCAAATCTAAACCTATCGATAAAAACAGATTCAAATAGGATCAAACAATCAAAGAAGCCCAGAAATTTCCATCAGCTACAACAGAATCTTAACCTCACTGACACGGAAAGCAAAGGAAACAAAAACTCTCAAGACCTTGACGGAAACTCGCGAATCAAAGGAAAAGGAATAACAAAAGCTACTGAGTTTCCGCATTTGGATTGGCAACCACCAGAAATAATGACACCAAAATTGAGAGATCATCCACTATCTAGCCCAAAGAAGGAAGCAAAGTCTAAGAATATGATACACCAGCGATGCATGGAGGTTATACAACACAGGGTTATTATTCTTGCGGATGAACAAGGACGAGATGTTCAGAGAACTTTGCAAAAATTACTGGGATCGATGTATAAAGTATTCTGTTTTATAAAATCTGGAGCTCGCATTGATAATGTAACATCCTCATGCAGATCAGAAATAGGCAATTTGACTTTTAATGACTATGTAATCATATTAGGTTTTAAAAATGATGTAAATCCATTTCATATCAGGTACAATTTTACTTCATGGCTTGCTAATGTTAAAAACACTAATATCATTATAAGTGAAGTGTCTTATAATAGACATCTCAAGGTATCGAAATTGAATCAAGAATTGAAATTGATATGTAATAATGTTAACAATGCAATATTTCTGGAAATGAATTACTGTAATTATAGACCAAGACGACATAATTTTACAATTAACATTTGCCGAAATCTGTTAAGAGAACTTTTAAAAATATCTTACCATACAAAATTTAAACTACACCAATCACATAAAAACTCAAACTCTTCGATAGACGTTAGCACTCAGACGGAATCGTATAGCGAAAAGAAAATGTCAAATGTGGAGACACAAACAAACAGCTACAACTCAGAGTATCTAGAAATAGAATCTGACTCTCAACATGACAAAAGTAACGACGATACCTCTTCATCACAGGCCCCGACAGTAGAATCTACAAATAAGGTTAGAGAATTTTTTCGTGATTAACAAGATTTTCATTTTACATCAGAACATAGATGGACTTAACAAGAAAGCTGACAACTTGGCTGTATGTTTGGATGATATAATTGATGAATCTGGCAGACATGTGGACATCTTATGCTTCACTGAACACAATATGACCCCAGAAGACGTCAAATTGTTAAAAATACCAAACTATGTAGTAGCTGCATATTATGCTCGAAATACTAGAAGCGGCGGGGCTTGCATATTAATAAAAAATGACTTAAATTTAAATTTTAAAGTAATTGATTACTTAAATAAATTTAATTTATCCAACGTGTTTGAAACTTGTGCCATAGAACTAGTTGAACATAAAATTATTATAGTTTGCGTATACAGAGTACCTAAAAATGAAAAAAGAAAGTATTATTATGATTTATTTCTAACTAAACTTAATACAATTTTGGAGTTAATTGTTAGTTCACATAGGAAAAAGGTCATTATCTGTGGTGATTTCAATATAAATATATTAATACCTTTTAAATATTCGGAGAAGTTCGAGGCACTCATACTTAATTACAATCTTAAGTTTTCGGTAAGAGAGCCCACACGCCCAAAGAGTGGAACATGTTTGGATAATGTCATTCACAATATACCTGGTGCTACAACTGAAGTGATAGAGATGGCAGTCTCAGATCACAAAGCGCAATTGATGACGTGTCCGGTCAAGAAAACATGTACTTTTGGATATTGGTTCACAAAGAGACGTGATTACTCAGACGAAAACATGTCTCGATTTAGTAAATGCATCGAAACATTGTCCTTTGCTGAAGTATTTGAAACAAGTTATGGTGACACAGCCTTTACACGATTTTACGAACTGTTCAAGCTGTTCTATGATCTCTATTTCCCGATTATAAGGAAAAAGCATTACGCTAGAATCAGACCTAAATGGATAACGAAAGGGATTAAAAAATGCAGCAAACAAAAGAGAAACCTGTTATGGAAATATAGGATGTCTAGTAGCCAGGGAGACAAACAAAAATTTAAATGTTATGCAGCAAAATTATCTAAAATTATTAAATGTACACAAAAAAGCCTAAACGATAACTACATTTCGCAATCAATCTACAAATCAAAGGCAACTTGGAATGTGATAAACAACAACAAACTGAACTATCCTAAAGAGAACATAAATGTAATTACTGTGAACGGAAATAATATTACTAAACCGACTGAAATAGCAGAAATTTTTAATAACTATTATATAGATTTGGTAGAGAATAAAGATAAACATGTTGAACAGAATCCAAAATTATCTGCCTCCTCGCAATCATTCTTTATGAGACCTGTAAGTTCAGACGAGATAAATTCAATTATAAGAAATCTGAAAAATACATTAAGTACTGGCTACGATGATATATCTACTAAAGTTGTTAAAAATGTATCAAACATAATCTCTCCTATATTGAAATACTTAATCAATCTGTGTATTGAGCAAGGGGTCTTTCCATCAAAACTAAAAAAGACCATCGTAAAACCGATCCATAAAAAGGACAGTAAAGCTGAAGTTAGTAATTATAGACCAGTAGCACTGGTTCCAGTCTTTTCAAAGATATTTGAAAAGGTTATATTTAACAGGCTATACTCATATTTAGAAAACATGAATTTACTTTCAAAAGAACAAAAGGGATTTCGGAAAAATAAATCAATTGACTCGGCTATCTATGAGTTTCTAGATATTATATACGCAAGGATGGACAAAAGACTACCAGTGTATGCTTTGTATCTGGACATGTCAAAAGCATTTGACTTTGTTGAGCATAAAACACTTCTGAACAAGCTAGAGAACTATGGAGTAAGGGGTGTTCCGTTACAACTATTGAAATCTTTTCTTAGTGACAGAATCCAAATAACTCAAATAAATAGAATATGTACGAGAACACGAGTAGAGAATACATACTCGTCTTCCTGTAGAATTATACAATATGGAGTACCTCAAGGAAGTGTTCTTGGTCCACTTCTGTTTCTTGTGTACGTAAATGACCTCCCAAGAGCAACAGGGAGTCCAATGATTTTGTTTGCGGATGACTGCACTGTAGTGTGCAAAGATAAAATCGATATTCTGGAAAGTCTTGGCTCAATTTGCAAATGGTTAGAAGCAAACAACCTCAAAGTAAACTTTGGAAAGACCAAATACACAAATTTCCGACAGCAGAAACCTAGATCAGTAGATACGGTTACTTATGAAGGAATGAACATAGCTGAAACAAATTCAGCTAAATTCCTGGGTTTAAACATCGACAATGATATGAAGTGGCAATCTCATCTGGACTTTGTTCATAAAAGCACTTTACAATTTGCTTATGCCCTACGGATGTTGAAGAAGGTGGCTAACCAGAAAACAGTGATTACGGCTTATCACGGGCATGTAGCTTCGAGACTCAGATATGGGATTATATTCTGGGGAAATGCTGCGAATATTAAGAAGCTGTTTATAGCACAAAAAAGCTGTATCAGAGCAATATGTGGGATAAAGAAAAGAGACAGTTGCAGACCTCACTTCAAAAATCATAAGATCTTAACGTTGAGCTGCATGTATATATATGAGGTAGCCATATATGTCAAACGTCATCCAGAGTTTTATACCAAAGTTAAAAGTACACGTCGTCGCTATGAAATACAATTACGAAGCAAAGTCAAAACAGCTTTATATCACAATAGTGTTTTTGTGATTGCTCCAATAATCTTTAACAAACTTCCAACTGAAATAAAGGGATGTGATGACTTTAAAACATTTAAAAAATCTTTATTTGATTATTTATCTAACATGACTTTTTACACACTAAATGAATTTTTGACATTAAGGTAACTGACATTGAGTAATTTGAATTTCATTAATAATGACTAATGGGTATTTTATTATCTAAGAATTTTATTTTATTGAGTAACATTGTGCCTGATTAACATCGAAATTTGTAAACTGCAGGTACTATTTAAATAACTTTTCATTATATGCACATTGTATTCTTTTTACTTTTATTTATAATACATTTACTTATATATTTGAATTTTAAAAAGTATGATAATTTTCCAATTAATTTATTCGTCTTTACTGTTGTTATTGCTTTTTATTTCTTTATAATGCATTGATCTCTTAGAGTAGTAATAGAAAAAACCTACCTTAGTATTAAATTACCCTGTATATTGTATGCCGAAAGGTCGATCACAGAGGACATATTTTGTGTATCATACTATGTAACAACTTTTTATACCTGTGTTCACAATAAATGATATTTGAATTGAATTTGAATTGAATTAAAATTACAATTTTATACAGTAAATAAACTAATAAGTAGGTATGGCAAAAGGAGCAGGCTCAGCAAATGCTGTGAGACGCAGCTCCACAGCGCTGGTTTTCAGCCTGACCCTTTCTCTCTGTTTCTAAAATAAAATCAACCCAGATCATAAGAACGAAATTACAAGTGAGCTTTAAGGTAATAATATTTAAGTATTTCGACAACTGGTACAAAAATAAAATCACCAGGTAAGTATTCGGCATGTACAATAAATCATTTTTTTTCCAAAATAGCCTATAAATTAATAAAAAAGTTGTTAAAACGGTTAAAATATTAAAATTTCATATAAATAAAATATCGCGGGTTAACGATGGGGCCTAGTCTAAAAAATGTCACGCGTTACTGTAATGATTTGTACTATTAAAAATTTGAAGATTTTTAATAGTACGAACCTTTACAGTTTATCTTGCGGTTTTTCTTTTCAAATTTTTTTTTGTAAGCGTGACATTTTTTTGTAATCCAGAAAAATGGAGAATTTTATTATATTTTTTTTTTATTTGTGTAAATGCTCAAGAATTGCCATGTCATAATTATTTACCATATTTATTATACAGTTTAGTCAAACTGTCAAACAAAAAAGTAAAAAGTGGCGCATATACACAAATAGAATAAAATATTTTTCATTACTCATAATCCGAAAGTAGGTGCCTGAAGAGCGTGTAGAAAGAAAAACTTTCAGCCCTAAGGAAAATCGCTTTCACTGACAGCTGTCATGTCAAATTATGGCTTCGTGCGGCTTGTGCAATGTGCTCGTAGCCAGTATCAGTATCATTATGCATTAGGAACTTCAAAAACCTAACCTCCTTGCTTTATGTAACACCAAAGAATAACAATTATAGCTTCACACGGCTCATGCATACTGCCAGAGGTAGTATGGAGTATGGAGTCTCTCATTCACTCTTGTTATTATGAAGAATTTTATGTATTATTCGTAATGAAAAGCACAGTGTTTACCTCGGGTAAAAGACTCATTAAGTCCCTCGAACTATTAGCGCCCTCGCTACGCTCGGGCGCCAAACTCCGTCTCGGGACTCGATAAGTGACTTTCACACCTAGAGTAACAATGTACTATTAAAGTCCCGTGTTTTTCATTTCCTTAATCAGCATCTGACGCAATTACACATAGGAACTTCAAGAACCTAACCTCCTTGCAAACATGTAATATTTGTTGGAAGTTTTGCCCTTTATTGTTTCAGGTACCTACTAATGTGCACTTTACCAATAATAGCAGCTCTAGTGAGCATGATATGGACACAGGAGTCGCCAAGGTATCTCCTGGACGTCGGACGAGAAGTTGACGCCATGACTGTTTACCAGGTTAATCTATACTTATATTATAAAGCTGAAGAGTTTGTTTGTTTGAACGCGCTAATCTCAGGAACTACTGGTACGAATTGAAAAAATATTTTTGTGTTGGATAGTTCATTTATCGAGGAAGGCTATAGGCTACTTTTTATCCTGATATTCCCACGGGATCGGGAGTTACGCGGTTGAAACTGCGGAGCGCTGCTAGTTATACAATAGAACTTTTCAATCATAATCATCATCTATCTTCTATACATATAAAATTCTTTGTCCTGAATCACTGACTGACTGACGGATCAACGCTCAGACTAAACCGCTGATCGTAGAGACCTGAAACTTGGAGGGTGTGTTCTTTGTATGACGTAGGCATTGGATAAGAAAGGATTTTCCGAAATTCCACCTCTAAGGTGGTGAAAAATGGGGGGAAGTTTGTATGGGACAATGTCATTCCTTGGTCCATTTACGACTTCTACGCGGACGAAGTCGCGGGTAAAAGCTAGTCCTTATATACAGCGTGAATTTTTTACGTGGAGTTTCAGGGCTATATCCTAAGCTATAAGAAATAGCGGAAAACGAAAAAAAAATCATTCTGTTGCTGATAAAGATTAATTCCTGGAAACCTGATATTATTTGCAAAATCAACCATTCGATTCCTAGCTCTAAAAACGGATACGGATGCGTCATGGTCATGTTACCATGATGCATGACGTCACACAATATTACCGTGACACTTTTTTGTGAATGCAGGTGTTCCATCAATTTAATAGACGTTATCACGTCAAAAATGTGAAATAATATTCCTGTAAGCATTGAGAACGAATTGAGAATATACGTTGGTCTTAAATAAGTAATAAAAACAGCTATATTCAGCTATTTCAAATATTATACTTTTCAGCTTACCATTTTTAACTCTTATTTAATCCCACCCGACCCAGTTAGCACAATGGTCACCATTTCGGACTGCCAAACACAGGGTTGCGGGTTCGATTCCCGCCTCAGATAAGTATTTATGCTTAGATATTTGTCTGTGGTCTGGTTGTATTATAAGTATATATTTACAAAAGAAAAGTATATAAGTAGTATATCCGTTGTCTAGCACCCATAACACAAGTCTAGTACTTATCTTGGGGCTAGATGGCGATGTGTGGAATGTCCTGCAATATTTATTTATTTATTTATTTTTATTTTATTAATCAGTTTTTTATGATAATTCCTCAGTCGATACACAGCAGCAATCAGCTTCGCATATGCGGTAAAGGCAACGTGGCTGCAGCTAACACCGAGTCGGAGTACAGGCTCGGGGAACTATCTCTACCGGGGAAACGACGTCCGCCAGCGTTACACCATGTCAGGCACAGTGTTAAAATGGTAAGACTATTGATGTATTGGTCAGTCCGCTAAAGTTATTTGATCAGTTCACTAGTATGGAAATGACGTTCGCCGACGTTACACCATGTCAGTAACAGTGATAAAATGGCTATTGATGAATTGGTCAGTTTGCTAAAGTTATTTGGTCAGTTCACTAGTAGGGAAATGACGTTCGCCGATGTTACACCCTGTCAGGCACAGTGTTAAAATGGTAAGGCTATTGATGTATTGGTCAGTCCGCTTAAGTTATTTGGTCAGTTCACTAATAGGGAAATGACGTTCGCCGGCGTTACACCGTGTCAGGTACAGTGTTAAAATAGTAAGGCTATTTATGAATTGGTCAGTTTGCTGACGGGCTTTGGCCGGTCTGCTAATGGGGAAATAACGTCAGTCAGAGTACCGGCTCTAGGGAAACAACGCCCGCCAGCGTTACACCATGCCAGGCACAGTGTTAAAATGGTAAGGCTATTGATGAATTGGTTAGTTATCTAAAGTTATTTGGTCAGTCTGCTAATAGGGAAACGACGTCCGCCGGCGTTACACCATGTCAGTAGCAGTGATAAAATGGCTATTGATGAATTGGTCAGTTTGCTAAAGTTATTTGGTCAGTCTGCTAATAGGGAAACGACGTCCTCCGGCGTTACACCATGTCAGTAACAGTGATAAAATGGCTATTGATGAATTGGTCAGTTTGCTAAAGTTATTTGGTCAGTCTGCTAATAGGGAAACGACGTCCGCCGGCGTTACACCATGTCAGTAACAGTGATAAAATGGCTATTGATGAATTGGTCAGTTTGCTAAAGTTATTTGGTCAGTCTGCTAATAGGGAAACGACGTCCTCCGGCGTTACACCATGTCAGTAACAGTGATAAAATGGCTATTGATGAATTGGTCAGTTTGCTAAAGTTATTTGGTCAGTCTGCTAATAGGGAAACGACGTCCGCCGGCGTTACACCATGTCAGTAACACTGATAAAATGGCTATTGATGAATTGGTCAGTTTGCTAAAGTTATTTGGTCAGTCTGCTAATAGGGAAACGACGTCCGCCGGCATGACAACATCACAGGAAAAGTGCAAACAAGACATTTACTTAACGGCCATTCTGTAATAAACAGACAATTTCGCTCGTTTCGTTTGAGCTGTCACTGGATGTAGCGGGCTAAATTGATTATTCAATCAGTCAAAATGCTAATAAAAATTATTTTATCATTGTCAACAGTTCTGGCAGGCGTTTTTCCAGTTATTCTCGAGTACGTACAGACGCACAACACTATCGTATGGAGGGATATTGGTGTTTACTATGGCTATACAGGTAATACATTACTAGCTATACGACCTCCGTGGTGCGGTGGGCGAAATCTCTTTTCGATTCCCGGCGTCGAACAAGTATTTGTGTACTAGCCGCGCTCCGCGGTTTCACCAACCTAACTCCCGATCCCGTGGGAATATCGGGATAAAAAATAGCCTTCCTCGATAAATGGACTATCCAAAACAAAAAGAATTTTTCAATTCGAACCAGTAGTTCCTGAGATTAGCGCGTTCAAACAAATAAACAAACTTTTCAGCTTTATAATATTAGTATAGATTTAATGTGAATAAATTATTGAAGATCGTTTTACATTTTAGATGGATTGGCCTGTCTGCTGCCATCATTTGGCCAGTCTGCTAACATAATTCGGCTAACCCGCTAAATGAACTAAATAATTTTACAGTTCTACCTATCAACATACGTACCGACAACAGTCGTGAAAATGGAAGCGGAAATATTTGAAAATTCGAAGAGAATAATCCAGAATACGTCGTTTGAGAACGAATACCACAACACGACCATGGAAAATATAGAATATTATAATACAACATTAACTAAATGTATATTCAAAGATTTATTGATGTCTCATGTGGTATTTAATAATTGTACGTTTTATGATGTGGCGTTCTCTAATGTGAAGAGTTCGAGGACTTTCTTCAATGGATGTCTGTTTGTTAATAGCACGTAAGTTGTTTTATATTACTACTAGCTGTGCCCCGCGTAAGTCCCGATCCCGTGGGAATATCGGGATAAAACAAGTGCGAGTCGTACTCGCGCGAAGTGGGTTCCGGACATTAGTTTCAACTCTCTTTCTCTATTAATTTTAATTCAGCTAGAATTTGTGCGGTAAGGCGTACTATGATACCTCTTCGTACCTTAATGATAAGAATCCATGGACGTGACTTTAATTGCTCCATTTCAAATAATACCTTCAAATATAATGTAATATTGACCTTTGTGAGCGTGATCACAATATGAAAAAAAAACTCATGAGTTTCTTGTGCCTTCTTCTCATTGGCGGGCGCATTCCGAAGGCACACATCCTAACTTAGTTTTTTTAAGACGTTTCTATGTGATCGTTGTACAAAATATACATAAGCATCCAAATTAATAAAGAAATTTGACTTTGACTTTATCAAAAATCGGTCTGGTAGTTCAGGACTTCCGAACCCCTTAGGAGAAGGAGTAGGGATAGCTCGAGTATGCAACAAAACTCTCACGCGGACGCAAAATAGGCGCTTAACATTTTGTCATCGTAAATGGTGATCTATTTTTATTATTCCAGTATAATAGACACAGATATGGAAGCTGGGATAGAGTTCGACGCGTGGTGCGTCTTCAACTCCACCATTATACGAGGAATGAAAGGCGGCTGTTCTAGGCATGCCGATCTCACTTCTAGGTAAGTCATTATATTTTAAACTAGCTGTTTCCCGCAACTTCTCACTCGTGGTAGTATTGTTTAAAATACAAAAACCTTCCTTTTGAATCACTATTAAAAATTGTTGTCTGTAAAATCGGTTTACGGACGATAATTTTACGTGATAACGTCATAAGAATTCTTTTGTATCGTTGAACATTTTGCATACTTCAATACGTTGCTATAACGTTTCTATGTAACGCATGACGTCACACTTTTTTGTGAATGCCGATGTATAATTCGATGTATAAGACGTTATCACGTCAAAAACCGTATGAACATTCGTTGCGTACATTTAAAGATTTTATTTATTTATTTATCAGAAAAACTACATCTATCATTACAGGATTCCCCAATGCAATAGTGTAGTTAAAACAAATTTAAATTAATTATAACAAATAATCGATAATTCTACTTTTTGGAATTCACTCTTCCCGCATATGAATACGTTAATTTATTCGGCAACTAAATTTAGTAATTTAGATCTAAGCATACATAGGGCCAGACAGACAGAAAGCTACTTTGCTTTATACTATGTAGTGACTAGCTTCACTTATACGTGCTATTACGTGCGCGACCGTCCTGCGGTATTTGCGGGGTGGCGGGGTCGAGGTACACACGGGAGAAGTGAGCCCGGATATATCTTGCGACATATTAAAACAATTTTTGACGTAATGTAAGATTAAATAAAAAGGGTTGCGGGTTCGATTCCCGCCTCAGACAAGTATTTATGCTTAGATATTTGTCTGTGGTCTGGTTGTTTCTATGTATTATAAGTATATATTTACAAAAGAAAAGTATTTATGTAGTATATCCGTTGTCTAGCACCCATAACACAAGTCTAGTTACTTAACTTGGGGTTAGATGGCGATGTGTAGAATGTCCTGTAATATTTATTTATATATTAATTTATATTGTTGGTAGTGTAAGATAAAGTAAAGAAAAATTAAAATATATTTATTTACCAATACGAGTACAGTTTATAGAAATATCTGCGGCCCTCACACTAGACTAATGTCTGTATTTATTTCTGTTAGACTATTTTACTATAAATAAAAGAAGATTATAAATCAATATCCATATCACTATTCTGTCTCTGTTTGAACTTAGACGCTCTTCCAGTACCGTGTGTAGGTATTCACATTACCTTAGCCCGCGCTCTCAAAGACGTAGCGTGCTGCGTGCTAACTGCTGATCGATATGCAAAACATTTTAGCATTATTATCCACAAATATGGTTCCTAGAGGTCAAAACCTATCATTTGATTCATTTTTAGAAACAAACGTTAACTATTTTTGAATAAAACCCGATAAACGATCTAATAATTCTCTGTTTTTTAACATTTTTTCTATAGAAAGAAGTTGTTCATATCATGTTTTCAACCACAATAAACAAAAATATGGTTATTAAACTACAATATCTATTTATATCCAAATAACAAAAAAAGAGTATTTGATTACTTAGAGTTGCTTAAAACAAAGGTCGATTTTGGTAGCTTTATTAGCACCTGGCCTTAACATTAAAAATAAACAGTAATTACATAATGTGATTTTTAATATTGGTCTTCACTTTGATGACATGGTAGTCACACTTTATAAACAACATTCTTAGTCGTTCGTGTCGCCAGACTCATCCTGAGATAGTTATCTCGTGTGCGTTGAACTCAAAGTGTCATAAGTTTGACAACACGTGTTGCCGCTTCGAGTGCGCGGCCTAGACTGTCATAAGTTGACGTGCGTTGCACGCGTTACCCTTCCCCACTACACCGCCCGCTACCCGCTGACATCTTCAGTACCTCGTCCCCGCCACCGTCTGTAACGCCGCAAGGACGGTTCGGCACGAAGTTGCCGGACTATAGCGGTTTCACTCGTAAGTCCCGATCCTCTGGGAATATCGGGATAAAAAGTAGCCTATGCTCTTGTCAATGAATCAATGTATCCTCATACCAAGTTGCATCTAAATCGGTTTAATAGTTTCGGGAGCCTATTCACTGCAAACAAACAAACAATTAAATCTTTTCTCAATAAAATATATACTAGAATAGACTAGCTTTTACTCGCGACATCTGTCGCATAGGATTTGAATATTTTAAAATCCTATTTTAGCGGATGCCTACGTCATAGTTATTATCTACATCTACCACTACCACTAAAAGGTTTCTTAAAAACCTTTATATTAGTGAAAAAATAACAAGAAAATAAAAAAATGAATTGTTTTCAGATTGACAATAGAGCAAATATTTATCTAATGACCGGTTTTTTGAGTAATTTTCTCTATTTTTACGAAATATTTAATTTTTAATAAGTTAATGGAAATAAAAATTATTAATTAAATAAAAAATAATAAAAAAGGTACCGAGTAATATGGGCACCTGCCACCTTAATTATTAAGGTTGCAGTTGGCCCTTTTTACTCGCGGTACCTTATAAGTATATTTTAAATTTCAGATTGGGTGGTTTAGTAACCGAACAAACCTATGTAGCGCACGCGACGTTGCTCGCTGCACTGCTGGCACCCCTCCCACAGACACTGAGGCCACATAGTAAGTTGACGACCCAGCTGGCACAATGGTCACCATGCCGGACTGCCAAACACAGGGTTGCGGGTTTGAATCCCACCTCAGACAAGTATTTATGTACAGATATTTGTCTGTGGTCTGGTTGTCTCTATGTATTATAAGTATATATTTACAAAAGAAAAGTATATAAGTATGCACCCATAACACAAGTCTAGTTAGTTAGCTTGGGGCTAGATGGCGATGTGTGGCGAATAAGGTTCCACTCGCGTTAGCAAAGGAACAATCTACCAACGGAATACAAGCTTGCCGATTGGTCTGTTTACTATACGGTCACTATACTATTTAACAATTGACTAGCCTACTATAAGAGGGCCAGTCTACTAATAAATAATTGGCTAACCTGCTAAAAGATGACCAGTCGACTTATAAATAATTGGCTAGCCTGCTATAAGATGGCCAGTCTTCTAATAAATAATTAGTTAGCCTGCTATAAGATGGCCAGTCTTCTAATAAATAATTGGCTAGCCTGCTATAAGATGGCCAGTCTTCTAATAAATAATTGGCTAGCCTGCTATAAGATGGCCAGTCTTCTAATAAATAATTGGTCAGTCTGCTAAAAGATGACTAATAAATGAGTGGCTAGTCTGCTAATAATTAATATTTGGCTAGCCAGCTAAACGACAAACAGTGTACCAATAAATTATTGTCTAGCCTGCTATAATATGGCCAGTCTACTAATAAATAATTGGCCAGTCTGCTAAAAGATGACTAATAAATGAGCAGACTAGCTGCTAAAATATAGGCAGTATGCTAATAAATATTTGGCTAGCCTGCTAAACGACAGTCTACCAATAAATTATTGGCTAGTCTGATAAAAAATAGCCATTCAACTTATAAATAATTAGCTAGCCTACATATTCTTTTATATTACATACATATTCTTTTTCATGGATGTTCGGGCAAAACTTTGTTACAGACGGATTTTAATGATTCTTTTTTTTATTACAGTTGCTGTTACAGCTGGTTGTATAATACTATCACCCTGTATATTAGTTGCATCGACCGAGACATCGTTGTATATAGTTGAGGCTGTATACAGGTTGTTCACAGCTGTTGCCTTCTTCGGGGTAGCACTCTCTGTCTTCCAAGCTTATCCGGCTAATTTGAGGTTAGTACCATAGAATAAAACAAAAGTGTTTTTCACTGTGCTATTATTTAAATAAGTTCTTTCTTACAAAATATTCTATTGAGAGACTTCGCTGTCCATCTGTCTGTATCTCATGAACTGTGATAGCTAGAAAGTTGAAATTTTCACAGATAATAAATAAATCCTACTAATATTATAAATGTGAAAGTTTGTGTGTGCGTGTGTGTGTATTTGTTACTCCTTCACGCTAAAAGCACTGAACCGATTGCAATGAAATTGGCCTGGATTAACATATAGGCTACTTTTATCCCAATATTCCCACGGGATCGGAACTTACGCGGGCGAAACCGCGGGGCGCAGCTAGTATTAAATAAATATTACAGGACATTCCACACATCGCCATCTAGCCCCAAGCTAAGTAACTACACTTGTGTTATGGGTGCTAGACAACTCATATACTACTTATATACTTTTCTTTTGTAAATAAATACTTATAATACATAGAAACAACCAGACCGCAGACAAATATCTAAGCATAAATACTTGTCTGAGGCAGGAATCGAACCCGCAACCCTGTGTTTAGCAGTCCGGCATGGTGACCATTGTGCCAACTGGGTCGTCATGTATGTCAGATAATGTATTTCTGTTGCCGCTATAACAATAAATACTAAAAACAGAATCTAATGGTATGGTATCTTTTGTGCGCGAGGCTCGCACTTGGTTTTATTACAACGCCATCTGTGTGACCAATTCGTAAACTATTTTGTTTTGTTTTCCAGATGTACAGCCCACGCTCTGATGGTAGGCGCGGCGTACATAATAAGCGCCGTCGTACGTGGTATAGGCGCGTTCGGTCCCCTCGTGAGCGCCTTACTGTGCGGTCTACTGGGCCTGTGTGCTACGCTCAGCGCTTTTAGTAGGCAGGTGAGTCTTATACTTATAAGCCAGATGAGTCTCATTCTTAATAAGGAAGTGAGTCTCATTTTTATTAGGCACTGTGCATCTTATTTTTAGTAAGCAGATGAGTCTTATTTATGTTAGGCACATAAGTCTTATTTTTATAAGGCAGTCTTATACTTATAAGCCAGATGAGTCTCATTCTTAATAAGGAAGTGAGTCTCATTTTTATTAGGCACTGTGCATCTTATTTTTAGTAAGCAGATGAGTCTTATTTTTAAATAGAAGGTGAGTCTTATTTTTTGTAGGCAGGCGAGTATTTTTTGTTAGACACTGAGTCATATTTTTAACGAGCTGCGTCTCGCGGTTTCACCCGCGTAAGTCCCGATCCCGTGGGAATATCGGGATAAAAAGTAGCCTATGTGTTGATCCAGGTCTCCAGCTACCTAGACACCGAGTTTCATCGCAATCAGTCCAGTAGTTTTTGCGTGAAGTAGTAACAAACACACACAACTTTTACATTTATAATATTAGTAGGATAAGCATGTTAGTATTATTTTATATAATTGAATAAGCAATTCTTATTCAATTCTTAAAGCAATATTATAAATTCGAAAGTTTGTTTATTTATCTGTTTTGTTTGTTCCCGCATCACGGTCAAACGACTTGACCGATTTGGATGAGATCGGCATAGTGGTAGTTTAGAGGATAGAAAAAGAATAGGATAATTTTAGATCAAGAAATTCCCGCGGGATCAAGACTTACGCGGGTGAAACCGCGGGCCGCAGTTAATGTCTTAAATATATTTAATTCTTTATTACGAATTTTGCAAAATGTATTTATTGTATTTTCTTTTCCGACAGGTACATTAAAACCCGAGAACGACAAGAAAATGTAATTTACTTTCTAGAAGTAAATAGAATGACGAATTAAATTTATTTTACCAACAATTTTAAATGACTTTAACAAAGATTTTAAAGGGGTAGTACCATATAAGTATGGAGACTGGCATTAATTTTTTTGCTCGGCCACCTTGAAAATATATGGCAATGTATAGGGGGCGTTAATACAAACAAATTTTTGTAGAGTGTCAGGGTTTTCAGTTATGTGGCAAATAAAAATAATTTTTCATATTTTTTTTACATTAAATAACAGACAAACTAGGCATGTAGGTATAATTTTTGTCGTCTATAATTGTCATAGGTTTAAAAGGTTGCAGTGCAATAAAAAATTGAATATGGCTTTGTGCGACTTGCGCATATATCCATACTTTTCTAGAAAAACATTGAAGACAGTATGTGAAGCTCTGTTCGGTACCTTCCAATTATTTTAATGTACGTGCCGTGAAATTAGAAAATATGTTTTTAAAGAGAAACTACGCAGTTTATCAAACGACTCAAGAATATAATTTTCCAACTACTAAAATCTTAATTTGCTTTCTAAACTTAATTTTTTTAATTCGCGGCAGGAGGGTCTGGAAAAAGAGCCTAAATCAAAACACTTGGAAGGTGCCGAACAGATGGAAAATTAAGAATTTAGACCCAAAACAAATATTTGTAGATCATTTCTTATGCGACAGGAATCGAACCCACGTCCTCCAACGTCCTCAATCTTTGTTAAAGTCAATTAAAATTTGTTTTCAAAAAGACGATTTTACGATAAATTATTTTTTACTAATTTAATTGAAATTGTACTAATAACGAAAGTAAAATTTCGTATGAAATTAACTTGCCATGTATGAAAATACCAAAGTTTATGACTGAATTCGTGGATTATTTATTTCTTTAAATAAATAAATAAATACTCATGACATTTACGGACCAGAGAATAAAAAAAATGTGACATTATGAGACAATTTTTATTCAATACTTTGCAATTTTAGTCAAATAAGACGAATTTTAGTGCAATTTTTAGCATATTTGAGTTTAAAACTTATTCTATTTGCATTTGCCATTAATTGCATAAAATACCGCAAATTTAGTAAAATAGAAATTATTTTAATTAGTTTGCTTTTACCAAAATTGCAATGAATTGGAAATTATTAACTTTAAATTGACCAAAACTGCAATGAATTGCAAAAAATTGCATTGTTTTGCTTTTAAATTGACCGTGCAATAAGATCATTATTCCTGGTCAAAGTATATACAAGCAATATCAAAATTGACACAGCAATCAAAATGACAATTGAAATAAAAAAATGTAAATAAAAAATTATAATTTCTATGTATATAAAGTACATTTTTTAGTTAAATGTTTGTGTGGTATTAAGGTAATTGTAATCTGTCTTTTGTAATAAATATCATCAAAAATTGTTCAGCAGTTGATAAACTAGGATTTATCCTTAGGATATATCATTAGGAGGCCGTGTAAAAACTAAAATGATGCCATTATTGCCCAATGTCCTTTAGCACCGCTGCGAGATTTGAACCCGAGACTTCCAGAAATAAAATCTTCAAGTTTTAATCATTTTGGAAAATAGAGTAGATGTCCATTATCAAAAATTTGTTTTTTTTTTGTAATATAAAGGCTGAACATTATTGTATCTTGGAAAGCGAGGTTGTTATTATTATGTATTAAATAATAATATTTAATAATAAATTATTATAATTGCAATAAATAATATCGGATATCCAAAATTGATTATTAGACCTATCTGGCGCGCACTCTAAATCAATTTGGATGTCAATAAAACCTTAAATAACCATGTCATTTCTAATCCAGGCAACACTGAAAAATAACTCCTTATTTAAAAGTGAAATTACTTTGAAATGGTAGAATTTTTAACTTTATTTATAGAGGAAACCTTCCATTAGTAGAAATGAAGTTTGGGAGAAAATTGACTGTACATTTTCTTCCAAAAATGATATTTAATAACGAAATTTGTTTTTTTTTAACCGATAAGAATAAAATCGAGTAGAGTTGGCATTTTTTGTTAGGTAAATTCAAATCGGGTAGAGATGGGATCGGGTAGAGTGGGGATGAAGCCCCCCAAACAAAGACACAGGGTTGCGGGTTCGATTCCCGCCTCAGGCAAGTATTTACGCTTAGATATTTGTCTGTGGTCTGGTTGTTTCTATGTATTATAAGTATATATTTACAAAAAAGTATATAAGTAGTATATCCGTTGTCTAGCACCCATAACACAAGTCTAGTTACTTAACTTGGGGCTAGATGGCGATGTGTGGAATGTCCTGTAATATTTTTTTTAAGGAACCCTTATAAGTCATCTAAATCACTCCCATGTGTTGTAAAAATAAATTATCTATTGTTTTCAGTGTTGCCATTCGTGAAAATTTAGTGTTAACAATATTTTGTACCTTCTAGTAGATGCCATATCCCTATATAAGTGATAAGCATAGACTGTTTGTTTTTTTTAAAGTAGAAAATTAAAAAGAAAGACATTTTATTACTTACTCCCAATTTTTTTAGTTTAAATTTTTGTATTTACATTAATTATTATTAGTTAAATAGCTCGTAAATATGAAATGAGGTATCTGCGGGTGACAAGGGTCATATACCACCTTATTTAGAAACTAAATAATTCGCAAAAATAGGAAAATATTTAAAAACAGCTCGTTGGATAATTTTTTTTATTGTCAATCTAAAAAACAATTCATTTGTTTATTTTGACGACCCAGTTGGCACAATGGTCACCATGCCGGACTGCCAAACACAGGGTTGCGGGTTCGATTCCCGCTTCAGACAAAAATTTATGCTTAGATATTTGTCTGTGGTCTGGTTGTTTCTATGTATTATAAGTATATATTTACAAAAGAAAAGTATATATGTAGTATATCCGTTGTCTAGCACCCATAACACAAGTGTAGTTACTTAGCTTGGGGCTAGATGGCGATGTGTGGAATGTCCTGCAATACTTGTTTATTTTCTTGTTATTTTTCACTGATATCAAGGTTTTTGAAAAACTCTTAGTGCCCTTTAATACCCGCAGGTACCCAACTAATTATCGAATTTGGTTGTTTTTTTATGGCAATGATTTTTTAGATTAAAAAACTGTAAAAGTTAAAAAAGTTCTGCTGCACTCATAAACACTGCTTAGGTAGTTCAGTCTCTGCTTCAGCATAAAAATAACTAATCACCCACTAAGCAGCGTTTGTGAATGCGGTAGACTTTCGTGATGTATTTGTGATTTTTTGTCTCCAAATTGTAGTCATCAACAGATTTGCAGACCCACCGTATAGTTCTTGAATTACTATTATTGGAATGTTTCATTCTAATAATGTTTGTCTAATATATTCATGAGGCTTTAAACTTGAACTCGAGCAGGACCTTCTAAATTAATATTGAACAAGCTTTTGCCCGTGACTTCGACTAGAAGTCGAAAACTTGAAGTAGATTGGACCAACGAATCACGTTGTCACCTTTTTCACCCCCTTAGGGGTAGAATTTCTTATCGGATGCCTACGTCAAACAAAGAACACACCCACAGATTCCTTGGTCCAATTTACTTCAAATTTTCGATGTTTACGTGGAAGTCGCGGGCAAAAGTTAGTATAAGATAAGACAAGGGAGCAGGACCTTAAAATCTAGCTTGAGTTTAAAAAACATTCTCATAGCATTTTTAAGGCTCTACGGGTGGGTCTGCAATTTTGTAGTTTGTACGTATGACAGCTGAAAATACTACTAATTGAATTGTTTCCACAAAAAGGGGTAGGACCATTCTGGCATAGTAAACGTACAGCTTTTTATTTATTTGCTCGGTCATCTGTAAAACCTTTTTCAATAAATCTAATATATTTAAACGAGCAATTCTCGTATATACAGGGTGATTTTTTTACGTGGGCCTTCAGGGCTGTATCCTAAACTATAAGAGATCGCCAAAAAATGCTGTAAAGAGTTGCATGCCCGATTTTGAAAAAAAAAAACTAAAATTACATTATTAGATTTTTTAAAAGTCATTGCCCTAGCCAGGAATAGAACCTGATGATTTTGCAAAAAAAATATCATGCTATTTTATACCAATCGAACAACCAATGTTCATTATGGCGTAAAATAAAAAAATCAAAATAAAAAATAAATATCATAAAATAAAAAAAACCGGCCAAGTGCAAGTGGGATTCGCGCACAAAGTGTTCCGTACCATTGTATTCTGTTTTTAGTATTTGATACAGCGGTAACAGAAATACATCTGTGGAAATTTCAACTGTCTAGCTATCACCATTCAATCGGATACAGCCTTGTGACGGACAGATAGTGGAGCCTTAGTTAATTTTTTAATTTTAAAATTTCTTTATTTACAATAAAATATACAATTATTACAAACAATACTTAATAAACTAAAGCTTGTTGTAAACATAGCATCAACTTTATTTTATCAGGCTGACAGCGCCTATAAAAGTTTACAATCAAATAGAATATTATTACGTATTATAACAATGTAATTAACCAATATATTAAAACATATTTTTATTTTTAATGCGAGATTTTTTGTAGTAAAATAGTCCCGTTATTGCCCGTTGTGATTACTATGCCAGTCTCCATACATATATGGTCCTACCTCTTTTTAAATAATGTTTAATTCTTTCATGACTGAAGCCATATTGACTAGTCACTGACTCAACGATTTAGAAAAAAGTCATTTTCAAAATTAATTTCAAGCTTTACTATTTAATGATCTTATAAGGGTTCCGTTTTTTCCTTTCGATATACGGAACCCTAAAAAGTAGATATCATTAACATATCTTTTGAAAATAAGTTCTTAGTAATCCTTTCGACTGAGTTACATTAGGTTTTAAGTCCTTAGTGTCGAGTAAAATACGTATTTTACTAATTAGTGACTAAAATGCAGTCATTTTTATTCATATTTTTTATTTATATATGTAAATTTTTAGATAAATATCATGGTTATTATGGAAATTAATTTGGGTGCACCGCAAGGTAGCATTATTGGCCCTCATTTCTTTATAATATATATTAAAGATTTGGAGTTTATTTGTATATTGCGTATTTTTTAATATATTTGTTGGCGATGTTTCGGCTACGTTGCAAAAGCCATTGTCACGAGCATATTGGAGCTACTGACCATTCTAAATGGATGGATGTTAGAAATAGATGATCTTCGTAAATACTTGACCGATTTTAATAGTTTTTATACAGATTGGAAGTTAAAAGATTTGATAAAGGCTTATGTTTATTCCGATATTCCGGCGGGATCTAGATTTACGCGGATGAATTTAAAATCTTGTTTTAATATAAATATCATAATTTCACATTTTCATTAAACAAATAGGTTTTTTTTCCTACAAAAATATGTCAACAAAAATTGATTATGTATTTAAAATTTCTATTTTGTAAGATGTAAATATATACAATTATGAAATTTAGTCTTAATTTAGTTTTTTTTTTTCACTTTTCAATACTTACCTACTGCTATTTACAAACGCCGCTTAGGTGATCATTAGTTCGTCATTGCTTGTTTTGATTATGTTTTTTTTTAGCGGAACGTGGCAAACTGATTAACTAATCACACGCTAAGCAACGTTTTGAAAGGATTTTCGTTTATTTTAATATGAGGAAATTATGTTTTATTGTACGTGCAATGAATTTATTTATAATACGCACGTTTAGGGCGACTCTGAGGGTAAACCACAAGTTGCTTACGCATTCGGTTAAAGCGATCGTGTTAATTATTTCTCATTTTAAGAGGAAACGGCACCGGGCGCTCTTTCCATACAAAGGTAGTCGACCGTTTCCTCCCTGGATAATGACACTAGAGCAAATATTTCACTGATATTTTCAATGATCTTTGTTTTAAAAATCAGCTGTTTTTCGAATTTACATAACTTCAAAATTTTCATATTTTTTCGAATTTCAAAAAGTCGTAGAACAAGAGTTGTTTGTTAGGGTGCACAAAAGTAGCCCTCAACGGCTTGCTAGTATATTGACCAATAACCCTGTATTTATTTTTGTTTTTATAAGTCTTACTAGAAACTGAAAAAAAACCGAAACATGGGCATAGTCATGGCAGTTATACGTTTTATGCAACAAAAATATTTCTGCTAGTGTCATTATCCAGGGAGGAAACAGTCGACTACGTTTGTATGGAGAGAGCCCCCGGTACCCTTTCCTCTAAAGACATTATCTAATTGTAATGGTAGATAATTTAAATCAGGTATTTGTATAAATTAAAATATAATTGTTTAACAATAATTTTTATTTTGCAATGTTAACCTAGTGGCATGTATGTCGGCTTTCAATCCGAAGGTTGTTGGTTAAAATTAGTTTAAGGGTCCTTACGCCAACAACCTTGGTACACAGCCTACTAAATAGTTACTACCGGCACCGGTCGCTTTCGTTGGTGAACATTGTTGATTGTTACGTGTGTGTTTTGTTTTTCTCAAAAGTGCTGAGATGAAATTGTAGGTGAGATCTTTACCGACATTTTGGTGTGACTTTGAGCCAAAAATTCCCTATAGTTTTGAAGCTATCCTAATATTAAGAATTAAAGTTTGTATAACTTTGAAATTAGGAAGGCTCACAGCTAAGCGGAGTTCGCTGATCGTTTACGGTCATTACTTCGATTGGTGACCAGTTAGTGGTGTGGCAAAAATGTATTTTCGTGAGCCCCTCCGTGCTTCGGAAGGCACGTTAAGCCGTTGGTCCCGGTTGCTACCTCTAGTAGCAGTCGTTAGGTCAAGTTAGAGGCCTTAAGGCGATCTGAAAACTCTAACAATAGGTGAGCCACACCACTATACGTAAAGAAGAAGAAAACTTTGAAATGTCAAGGAGTTTTCGTCTCAAATTACCCCAAAATATCGATCTCACCTACAATTCCATCTCAGCACTTTTGAGAAAAACAAAACACATTCGTAACAATCAACAATGTTCGTTCACCAACGAAGGCGACCGGTACCGGTAGTAACTATTTAGTAACCTGTGTAGCAAGGTCGTTGGCGTATGAATCCCCTTAAGGTGAAAGGGTACCGGCGCTCTCTCCATGCAAACGTAGTCGACTGTTTTCTCCCTGGATAATGACACTAGAGCAAATATTTTTGTTGTATAAAACTTATAACTGATCCTATGTTTCTTTTTTGGTTTTTAAATCTTATTCCCAAATTCTATGATAATTAGAAAATGAAAAAACCAAAACATAGGGGCATACTCATGGCAATTATAAGTTTTATGGCACAAAAATATTTGTGCTAGTGTCATTATCCAGGGACGAAACAGTCGACTACGTTTGTATGGAGAGAGTGCCGGTACTCTTTCACCTTAAAGTTAGATAAAACGGGATGTTTACCACGATTCTTTTTACAGCATCCAAATATCTAAAAATAAATAAGCATGATTTTACTATAAAGGTAAGTTTCTGGCTAGAATTCAACATATTTGCCTACAATCAGCAAACCCATAGTGGGTATTGGCGTGGTGTATTTTCCATATTGTTGAACAATTAATATTTCCGTAGAATATTTTATGATAGACTGATAGGAAATGATTGTAATGAACATCGTATGAATGTAAATAAATACGTTGATATTGAAAACATTTGTTTGCTTTTAAAAAACATAAACCTCCCTTTTGGCTTCGCCGGCGTTGGGTAACTAGCTTCTGCCTGCAGCTTCTTCTGCCGAGTCTTAAAAAACCAATGGCTTCGAAAAAGTGAGAGATTCTCTAGGAGTTCATAATCATCATAATTAAAATAATTTCCGTCATAATTAAAGTCATTTATCATAATTAAAGTTAATCATAATTATGGACGGAAGTCGTTGGACGCAGAGAGCATGTGACCGATCGCTCTGGAAGTCTTTGGGGGAGGCCTATGTTCAGCAGTGGACGTCCTGTGGCTGATATGATGATGATGATGAAATCATAATTAAAGTAATTTCCGAAAATTATTTTAATTTCATAATCAAAATAATTTTCCGGGTCGTTCCTGGTGCAGAGGCTGGCCATAGCTATTCAGCGTGGTAATGCTGCTAGTATGATGGGGTCTATTGCGCCAGGAGTGACTCGGGGCGGTTTGCTTGATTAAATTTGTTTATGTATTTTAATTTATTTTTTGTGTTTATAAATTATGTATTTCATCATAAGCTCTGGTTATAAATGGTGTTGGGGATTTTACATGACAGTGCATAGCAGTTTATCCTTTACGGATTTACAATAATAGGTAAAATTATAAATATAGCAAAGGCTAATTTATAAGTTAAGTTTTAATCTATACATATAAAATGCTTTGTCCTGACTGACTGACGGATCAACGCACAGCCTAAACCGCCGATCGTAGAGATCTGAAACTTGGAGGGTGTGTTCTTTGTATGACGTAGGCATCTGATAAGAAAGGATTTTTCGAAATTCTACCCCTAAGGGAGTCAAAAGGCCCCTTTTGACCCCCTTATAGGGGGCAAAGTTTGTATGGCACAATGTGATTCCTTGGTCCAATCTACTTCAAATTTTGCATAAACATGTTTTAATAGAATTGATGGAACACGTGTTTTGTATTTTATTGAAATTCATCCCCTAACGGGGTTAAAAAGGGGTAGAAAGTTATTTTAGGGAGGATTTCCTTCGACTCGAACTTCTTAGTGCTTTTGATTTAAATTAAATAAGCACATTTTATTTTGACACGTGTTTGAAACAAAATCTAATATTAAGTAAAAAAAATACTATTAGAACTATATTCAACTCCTACGCGGACGAAGTCGCGGGCAAAACCTAGTTGTACCTACATATTTCCTCCGTTATGCAAACATTCTAGATTCAATTTTTTTTCTATTAATTATGGCTTCGCACGGCTTGTGCATTTAGCCAGTGTCAAGTTATATTTTGCATCAAATTATGACCCGATTTTTCATAAATCGGGCCTAAAGTGTTTCAAAACAGTCAAAGTCGTCATAGTCCGTCAAGTCAGGGGCTATAGTAGGTAAAAGCCTAGATTCAATTCAATTCAACTTTTTTATATGACATGAGGACGTAATTCTGCCAATGTCAAGTGAGTCGAGGAAAAAAACTATAGCAATGAGAGTGAACGGTATTAGGTTTTGACCGGTACTTGAGATTCCTGAATAGGTACCTAATTCGAAAAATGTATAATAAGCTTGTGATTTTGAATGCTGCCAGAAAATTATTAAACTTTCAGCTGTCACCAGAGATACCTAATTTTATTTTAAATATAGCAGGACATTCCACACATCGCCGTCTAGCCCCAGACTTAGTACTAGACTTGTGTTATGGGTGCTAGACAACGGATATACTACTTATATACTTTTCTTTTGTAAATATATACTTATAATACAACCAGACCACAGACAAATATCTAAGCATAAATACTTGTCTGAGGCGGGAATCGAACCCGCAACCCTGTGTTTGGCAGTCCGGCATGGTGACCATTGTGCCAACTGGGTCGTCAAAGAAATTTATGTCTAATTATGTCAAACAGACGTAGATAGATAGATAGATAGCTTGAGTTTTCTCTTGAGTTGTTGCGAAGATTAATAAACCTATCTTAAGGTGAAAGGGTACCGGGCGCTCTCTCCAAACAAACGTAGTCGACTGTTTGCTCCCTGGATAATGACACTAGCACAAATATTTTTCTGCCATAAAATCCATTTTCATTTTCTAATTATCATAGAAATTAAATTTTTAAAACAAAAAAAAACATAGGTTCATGGTCATGGCAGTTATAAGTTTTATGCAACAAAAATATTTGCTCTGGTGTAATTATCCGGGGAGGAAACAGTCGACTACGTTTGTATAGAGAGAGCGCCGGTACCCTTTCCTCTTAAGACGCGATGAAAGAGCGACGTATCACTTGAGTCATACTTTAATCAATCAAACTCTGCACTCAAGATACCTCTCAAGATGCAGTTCCGTGAACTCAAGTCTGATTATGACATACGTGACTTAAGGCGCTCTTCCAGTACCGTGTGTAGGTATTCACAATACGTTAGCCCCCGCTCTCAAAGACGTAGCGTGCTGCGTGCTAACTGTTATATTTGATCGATATGCAAAACATTTTAGCATTATTATCCATAAATATAGTTCCTAGAGGTCAAAACCTATCATTTAATTCATTTCTAGAAACAAACATTAACTATTTTTGAATAAAACCCGATAAACGATCTAATAATTCTCTGTTTTCTAACATTTTTTTTATCGAACGAAGTTGTTCATATCATGTTTTCAACCACAATAAACAAAAATATGGTTATTAAACTACAATATCCATTTATATCCAAATAACAAAAAAAGAGTATTTGATTACTTAGAGTTGCTTAAAACAAAGGTCAATTTTGGTAGCTTTATTAGCACCTGCCCTTTAGTTAGCTATTTCTCTAGTTTCGTAGTTTAAAAACAAGCTAGAGCAAATTTTGTTGGAATATTATGATGATATTTTAGGGCATTATGATGAAGTTTTATGGCTACTTTTGATGACGACGACCCAGTTGGCACAATGGTCACCATTCCGGACTGCCAAACACAGGGTTGCGGGCTCGATTCCCGCCTCAGACAAGTATTTATGCTAAGATATTTGTCTGTGGTCTGGTTGTTTCTATGTATTATAAGTATATATTTACAAAAGAAAAGTATATAAGTGGTATATGAGTTGTCTAGCTCCCATAACACAAGTCTAGTTACTTAGCTTAGGGCTAGATGGCGATGTGTGGAATGTCCTGCAATATTTATTTATTTATTATTTGAAAAAAAATATATATATATTAAATAGTTACCTTGACGACCCAGTTGGCACAATGGTCACCACGCCGGACTGCCAAACACAGGGTTGCGGGTTCGATTCCCGCCTCAGACATGTATTTATGCTTAGATATTTGTCTGTGGTCTGGTTGTTTCTATGTATTATAAGTATATATTTACAAAAGAAAAGTATTTATGTAGTATATCCGTTGACTAGCACCCATAACACAAGTCTAGTTACTTAACTTGGGGCTAGATGGCGCTGTGTGGATTGTCCTGCAATATTTATTATACCCTGTGTGCCCAAATAAAGGTATGCTACGTTCATTCGAATGAAGTTATTTTTATTGTTTCCTCCCACAATATGTTACTCTAGCAGCGCTCCGCGGTTTCACCCGCGACGAAACTTCCCGAAAATCGGGTTCAAAGCCGTCTCCAGCTATCTTCATACCAATGTTTCATCCAAATCGCTCTAGCAGTTTCGGAACATTTTCGTTACAAACCTTCGAGCATATAAACAAACAAAAAACGTGTGGCATTCGGGGACTGCCGCGGTAAAGCTATTGCATCGTGCGAGCTTTGTACAGTCGTACCATATACATACATACACGTTAAGTGAACGCTCGGCCGAGTTACATGGTAGGCGGAGTGGGGGGGTGTTAGGTTTTATTTTCGTTACGGAATTTCTTAATTCGGTCACCGCGCTCAAAGCTCGCGATAAAAGCTATGCAATAGCTTAAAAGTAGCCTTCCTCTATAAATGGACACAAAATAGTACATTACGATATAAGTGTGGTAAATTGATCTTTGCACAGAGGCGGTTTATGACGCGCGAGCGGCAGCGAGCGTGTTAAAGAAGCCAAGATGCAAATATCAATTCCACACGTATATCGTACGACGTTTTTTATCACAGTTGCGAATAAAAGAAACGACTTGAAAAGAAAACAAAATAATAATTAACAAAATATTTGTGATAAGTCTATGTTTACATTTTTTTAAGGCAATATTTTTTGTTAATTATGCTCCGAAAAGGCCAGGCTAAAGACTTTTAACCTATACAGCCTTGTCTGACATACAATATTTTTTTAGGGTTTTTTCTATTTGTTTTTGCGTCGGGGGTTAAGAACAAAATAAAATGGAACGGAAAAACAATATATTTAAGTAAAGAAAAAACAAAAAATAAACAACTAAATTTTTAATCGTTTTCTAAGTCATTATCACGTAAAATTTTCGTTCGTAAACCGACTTTAGAGACAACCATTTTTGCTAGCAAAAAAACTCTTTGGTACCTACCTTTTTTATACATCAAAACAGTATGTAATTAGCAGTAAGATACGTATTTAACCTATCGGGATAACTTTACAGCACTAGGTTGGCAATGTAAAACGCACGCGTGCATAATATGTTGGATTATGAAAGCCGTTGAATAAGATCCACTTTATGAGCAACTGTGATAAAAATAATTTTCCAATTTGAATCAGTACCTAGTTCCTGAGATTAGTGCGTTCAAACAAACAAACTCTTCTGCTTTATAATAAGTGTAGATAAACAGGAAAAAAAACTAAGTTAATTTTCAACAATAAACTAATAAAAAAATATATTTTGATCCTGACTTCGAAATTCTATAAATTGGTAGTTATAGGATAAAAATAATATAATTGGTCATTAGTAATTGAACAGACAGGACAAGTTAAAATTATTAATTAAAACTTAAACATATTTTTAACATTATTTTCAACTGATATTTTGTGAAGCGGTAAGTAAGTTGTTTTATTTTTTTTTATTATTTCTTGCTTAAATACTTTACGTTCTTTATATTCGTGGTTTTTAGGTTTCTGTGCCTCAAAAGGTAAAAAAGGAACCCTTATAAGATCACTTTCTTGTCTGTCTGTCTGTCCGTGTGTCACCACCGATTTTCTCAGGAACGAGACCTAGCAAGTTGAAATTCATACCGGGTACTGAGGGCTATAGTCTCTAATAAGTGTATAAAAACCAAGGTCCTAGGTCAACACGATAAAAAGATATGGGAAAATTTACATTTTCTTGAAAAACTTTTACGCAGAAAATTCAAAACCGGTAATTACCAACGAACATCCGAAATAATCCCAAAAGATATACATATTTTTCAAAGATCGTTTCCGAATGTATGACTATGATTGTTTGACTTTTATTATACCACTCGCCTGTCGGCGATGAGTGGTGGAGATCACTCGTTACGATCGAGCGATTCAAAAATAGCGAATATCCGATGTTGAACGAATATCAGTAGAAATCTAGCGCTCGATACGGGCCGAACGATTCAAAAATAGGGCTCTGGGAACGTGAGTTTTATCGACAAAATGGTAAACAGGAGGTTTTAGCGGGAACGAGATAACAACATGTCGTGCTGCAGTTTTATTTTTATGAAACTTAGTTGTAACCCGAGTTGAATTGTATACCTAATTCTGGTGGAATGTTATTCAATTTAGTTCTGTGAAATTGCACAAGTGTAGTGAAAGTAAAAATCAGTGTCAAACATGAAGTTTTCTCGTTGCCTTCAAATCTCCTATTAAGGTTATGGTAAACTTGCCACCGCTTTACTATAGCCCCTGACTTGACGGACTATGACGACTTTGACTGTTTTGAAATCATTTTTCGATGCAAAATATAACTTGACACTGGCTAAATGCACAAGCCGTGCAAAGCCATAATTACTAAAAAAAAAGGTAAACATAGCAACGTAATGTTTTCTTATGACGTTATTCACGTATAATTATCGTCCGTAAACCGACTTTACAGACAACCATTTTTTCTGTTACAGATCATGTCGAACAAAATACTTATGTCTTGTATTATGGTGCTGTCACTGTATTACTTGCAATCAGCAATGGGGTCAGGATTATCAGAAATTTGGAATAAGGCAAAGGACCTGGGTGATGTAATTTTACCGTGTAAAGAAGGCGAGGTTAAGATCCAATCGAACTGTGTGAGCATTATGCTTCTTGTTGGCATCGGTTGTGGCGCAGTTTTATTTTTAAATTTAATTATAGCTTTAATCATATGTCACCAGCGTAGATAAATATTATAACACCCAGTGGCGTAACTAACTATAGGGTGGCAAGTCGTTAACATGCCACGGGCCCGCAACCGGAGGGACCCCAACCGGAGGGGGCCCAACTGGAAGGGCCCCCGGTCAATGGTGAATCCCAACTCCCAACATTTATTATTACACATTTATTAAAGAAAATAGTTTTGTCTGCCGACCGATTATTTACAAAACTTAAATTGATAAAAACTTATTTAAGAATTTCTATGTTTATTTGGCTATTCCATTCATCGAAAATTCTAAGACCCGAAATTTAAAGTTTGATAATGTCATCAAAACTTTTGCTGAACAGAAGGTCCGAAGAAAGGAATTTGCAGCCCCCGGTAACTCGTGAATTTGTGGGAATGTCTTGCAATATTAATTATTTATTATTCTTTATACTTTTTGTCAATGAATTTGCCACATGCCTCGGACAATATTGTTACGCCACTGACTATACCCGTATTCATAATCAATATGAGATTGCATAGTGCGCGAACGAATATCATAAAGTAGAGAGAAGAGAGCAGCACAATATTAACCAATCATAGGGCCACAATTAGCGCAGTGCGTTCACTTATCCAAGAGCAAATTAAGTACTGTTTGTGAATACGGGCTTATAACACTATGATTGTCATGTTATGTTACTTTAATTGGTTCTAAATAAAGACAGTTGATGCTTGGATGTTGTTTCTATGTTTCTTTTATGTTTCTCTAACATGCTGATGGCGGAAATTTGGAAAAGGGAACTCTGAATTTATTAAAAAACTTGAGAGGTGTCAAGGGACACCCGGATAGAACGAAGTTTCTTTCGATTAGTGAAGGAATTGTAATAAAATCAAAAAGTGTCGTTACAGCTTTTGGTCTTAATTTTTTCCGTCTAGCTCCCTTTCGCAACGCGCCATAACTAACTTCGTTCCAATAATTAAGGTACCTAATCGTAAATACCTACATTATCTTTTTCAAAAGATTGGGTTTTCGCTTTTGTATTAAGAGGAAAGGGTACCGACGCTCTCTTCATACAAACGTAGTCGACTGTTTTCTCCCTGGATAATGACACTATAGCAAATATTTTTGTTGCATAAAACTTATAACTGCCATGACCATGCCCCCTTGTTTTTTAAACCTTAATTTCTATGATAATTAGAAAATGAAAAAACTGAAACATAGGGCCATAGTCATGGCAGTTATAGGTGAAAACCTATAACTGCCATGACTATGGCCCTATGTTAGGTTAAAACCTATAACTGCCATGACTATGGCCCTATGTTAGGTTAAAACCTATAACTGCCATGACTGGCCCTATGTTAGGTTAAAACCTATAACTGCCATGACTATGGCCCTATGTTTCAGTTTTTTTCATTTTCTAATTATCATAAATGGCACAAAAATATTTGCTCTAGTGTCATTATCCAGGAAGGAAACAGTCGACTACGTTTGTATGACGAGAGCGCCGGTACCCTTTTACCTTAATTGTTTCCTTGGTTTTGAAACATTCTGGTATCATACCTACTATATTATGCAGAATGTTTAGGTATTTTATTATGTTCTTATTAACTTTACCTATGTGCGTTATTTCTGGAATTTTACAAGGAAAAATGTATGAATAATAAGCTCCAAGTCCCGATCTCATACAACATTATGTAGTGAGAACAATAACTAATTATACCTAACTAGCTGCGCCCCGCGGTTTCACCCGCGTAAGTCCCGATCCCGTAGGAATTGATAGGGTTTTCCCGGAAATTATTCGATTTTTTTCTCACCTTTTAAACCTTCCCTAGACCTCCACGAACATTTCAAGACTAAGATCAGGTAGATCCGTTCAGCCGTTCTCGAGTTTTAGTGAGACTAACGAACAGCAATTCATTTTGATATATAAGATAGATTACTAATAGGGTACGATAATGGGCGGGTTATTTGACTAGAAAGAAAGAAAACTGATTTATTCAACAACCCTTAAAAATAATAACAAGTTTCTATATAATAAGTTTGTAAATAATAAAAATAACAAAACTAAGTACATTATTAAAATTAAAACTAAATATTTAAAATAAAAACAGCTAAATTAAACTATAAACTTTAACTTAAGGCGCTCTTCCAGTACCGTGTGTAGGCCCATACATTACTTTAGCCCCCGCTCTCAAAAACGTAGCGTGCTGAGTGCTAACTGTTATATTTGATCGATATTTAAAACATTTTAGCATTATTGTCCACAAATATAGTTCCTAAAGGTCAAAGCTACCATGGTAGCTTTATTAGCACCTGCCCTTAAGGTTGTTGAACGAGATGCAACTCAGCTTTATGCTGTCCTTGCAGCACAAGGACAGCGCTGGTATTCTGTTGCACCTCTTTCCATGATGTTACAAAAAATACGTATGTAGGTACAACAATCTAATTATATGCAGTCGCCTCAGCCAAAGTAGGTAGGTATGCAACAAAAAGATCTATGATTAATATAAAAACTAACTGGTCACTTCATTTTTTGTATTTAAAATGATAATGTATTAGTCTTTTTATTTTATTCATTTACTAGCTGTTGCCCGCGACTTCGTTTGCGATGTGGTTTTGGGTTATATAGAATACCTAGCATTTTTCGGCATAGATACAATTTATCATTCGGTGTAAGTTATAAAACAAAATAGGTAGTTACATTGTTTTTAAACTATATTTTTAATTGATTTGGCGAAGGCACTTTACTTACTCATACTCCGAAAGTAGGTCTAAAGATGCCTGAAGAGCGTGTAGAAAGAAAAACTTTCAGCCCTAGGGAAAATCGCATTCACTGACAGCTGTCATGTCAAATTATGGCTTCGCACGGCTCATCCATACTGCCAGAGTACTGACAGAGAGTACATAATAGGTTTTTTCTTAGTAATCGAATTCAGGTAGATATATTTAGTTCAAGATATCTTATTTAATAAAATAAATGTAAAGGTGAAAATGGTCAAAGCGACGTATGACCATGCTGCGCCTCTGCCGGCGCCCTATCAAGATGTTGCAGATGTGGCTTTATGCGACCGTGCGGTCAGTGTTGTTCCTTGAGTAAAAAAATACTGGCAGGAAATGCTTGCATTTTGAATGATTTTAATTAGTATTATCTTTTGTTATTTTATTATGTTTTTGTGTTAAGTTTAATCTGGTTTTTCATTTATGATTGTGTATTTTGTGTAAATAACATTTTCTAGACAAACCGTGTTACAAAAACTGTAATTTAAATCTACGGACTTCGCGTTATTACTCAGTGTTGGATAAACTAATTAATAAAAATCACTTCGGTAAGTACCGACGTATTTGAGTATTGAAAACATATTGAAAACAAACAGCAAAAACAAAAAAATCTACATAATCTATAACCTCTTTGGTCCCAACCTTGTAAGAGGATCAGGTAGTATGGAGTCTCTCATTCACTCTCGTTATTAGGAAGAATTTTATGTTTATTCGTAATGAAAAGCACAGTGTTTACCTCAAGTTTGTTTTGTTTAAGTATTAACTTCGAAGTATTAGCGCCCTCGCTACGCTCGGGCGCCAAACTCCGTCTCGGGACTCAATAAGTGACTTTCACACCTTGGGTAACAATGTACTATTTTTGTTAATTTTTCACAAATAAAACATAATACACAACAATATGATAAGCTAAAACTAAGTCCAATTTCTATTCGCACAAATTTTTCAAAATACTTTGTCTTCCTAGTTATCTTTAGATTTTTGTAAATTAGTTTTTTTATTAGGTAGCTGGCAGGCCTACGTAATTTTGGGAAAAAAATGATTTTTACAAATAACTATCTGTATATTTTTTAACCGACATCAAAAAAGGAGGAGGTTCTCAATTCGTCACGTATATATTTATTTTTTTATGTATGCTCGCTGATTACTCGTAAACTCTTGGAGCGATTTGGAAAATTCTTTTTTTGTTTTTACTATTTAAGGTTTCCGCTACTTGAACTCATAATTCAAACTATAGGAGGAGCAAAGCGCGATAGAAGTGTAACATCGGAGGTCTTCGGTAAAGGAGATCGGTAATATTATGTAGTAGTACCTCTTTGTACTAACCTCATTTTCAGTTTCACGTAGGTAGTATTAAATGCAAACTATTTGGTTTTATGACAGCTGTCATCTTGAGCGGAGGCATGTACTGCAGCCCTACCATGACTTTTTGAAGAACTCGAAAAAAAGAAACACTTTTTCGATCACTCTCTTGTCCGTTTGTCTGTCAGTGTGTCACTACTGATATTCTCAGAGACGGGTGGACCTAGTAAGTTGATTTTTAGGAAGTTTCATAGTAAATACTCAATTTATTATGTTTAATCGAATACGTAAAAAACCCGTGGTAAGGGTACTGTTCCCTTCTGACGTTCGATTACGTTTTACCACGGAAAAATGTTTCGATTTCACATTTTTTAAATGTTTTTTTATCAAATATCTTAATTATTGTATTAAACTCAAATTGAAACATACCCTAAATGTTAATCTGATATTTCCTGAACATATTTGTGTGGACCTTGTCGAAATCTGTTCTGTAGTTTATGAGATTAACTGGTTCAAACAAACAAACTGACAGACAAACAGACAAAAATTCTAAAAACTACCCTATCGTGTTCAGCTAAAGATTTTAAGGCGACCTGTGTATTTTTTTTCTGGATATCTTACAATTACAAATTTTTTGATGTCTACAGATTTATTATATGTATAGATCATTTAAGTATTTTTATTTTGATGTATTTAATTTTTATGGAGTAACTTTTTCATCACTCATACTCCGAATGTAGGTCTAAAGGTGCCTGAAGAGCGTGTTGAAAATAAAACTTTCAGCCCTAGGGAGAATCGCTTTCACTGACAGCTGTCATGTCAAATTATGGCTTCGTACGGCTTATGCATTTAGCCAGTATCAGTATCATTCCACATTAGGAACTTCAAAAAGGGGGCTACTTCAAATTTTGCATAAACATTAAAGCAAGGCAGGTTTGCTTTAATGTTTATGCAAAATTTGAAGTAGATTGGACCAAGGAATCACATTGTCCCATACAACTTTCAGCCCTAGGGAGAATCGCTTTCACTGACAGCTGTCATGTCAAATTATGGCTTCGTACGGCTTGTGCATTTAGCCAGTATCAGTATCATTACACATTAGGAACTTCAAAACCTGCCTTGCTTTAATGTTTATGCAAAATTTGAAGTAGATTGGACCAAGGAATCACATTGTCCCATACAAACTTTGCCCCCCTTTTTACCCCCTTAGGGGTAGAATTTCGGAATATCTATTCTTATTGTATGGGACAAAGCGATTCCTTGGTCCATTTTCAACTTCCACGCGGACGAAGTCGCGGGCAAAAGCTAGTATTATACTAAATAAAAACAACGTATTAAACAATAAGGGGGTTTCTCTTGTTAGACTTATGTAATCCTTCTTACGTTAATTTTATGGACTTCCATTTAAAATTGTCAGTTTTTATTAATATTACTAAATTTATATCAATGTGACCACACTAATCTCCACATTTAACGTCAGTATCAAAGGAAGTTCAAAAGGTTATCTTGGTTAGCCAGAATTTAACAATTTTGTTGATAACATTTGGCTTAGTGGGCGACGCGATTGGTCCCAAATATAATAATAAAAAAACTTGTGGCACTCGGGGACTGCCGCGGTAAAGCTATTGCATCGTACGAGCGTCGTACAGTCGTGCCATATACATACACGTTAAGCGGACGCTTGGCCGAGCTACATGTTAGGCGGAGTGGGGGGTGTTAGGTTTTATTTTCGTTACGGAATTTCTTGATTCGGTCGCCGTGCTCAAAGCCATGCAATAGCTTAATAAAAATATATAGGAAGGAAATATAAATAAATATTGCAGGACATTCCACACATCGCCATCTAGCCCCAAGCTAAGTAACTAGACTTGTGTTATGGGTGCTAGACAACGGATATACTACTTATATACTTTTTTTTGTAAATATATACTTACTAGCTTACTTACTTAAGTCCCGATCCCGTGGGAATATCGGGATAAAAAGTATGTGTGTGTTAATCCAGGTATCCAGCTATATATATACCGAGTTTCTTCGCCATCGTTCCAGTAGTTTTTCAGTAAAGAAGTAACAAACATACATACACACACACAAACTTTCACATTTTTTTTTTAAACTTTTTATTTATTTAACTAAAAAAAGTACACAATTTCTTACAAACTAATTTCCCGCCAAACTGCAAAGTGCAGTTTGTTGGCGAGCGCGCGCTTATTTATTTACATTATTTATAATATTAGTAGGATAATACATAGAAACAACCAGACCACAGACATATATCTAAGCATAAATACTTGTCTGAGACGGGAATCGAACCCGCAACCATGTGTATACCTACTTATTAATTTTGGCTGTGGTCCGGATAGAGTTGATAGCAGACAGTGCTAGCTATCAAATGTCCCGGTCCGAAATTGTGAACGTACTCAAAATGCTAACAGTCCTCCACGTTTATTATTTCGCACCGTGTTTTAAATAGCGCGTCAATTATCAACTGAAATGTCTGTTTTTGGCGGGAACGAGTTAACAACATGTCGTGCTGCAGTTTTATTTTCATGAAACTTAGTTGTAACCCGATTTGAATTGTATAATTCTGGTGGAATGTTATTCAATTTAGTTCTGTGAAAATGCACAAGTGTAGTGAAAGTAAAAATCAGTGTCAACATGAAGTTTTCTCGTTGCCTCCAAATCTCCTATTAAGGTTATGGTAAACTTGCCACCGCTTTACTATAGCCCCTGACTTGACGGACTATGACGACTTTGACTGTTTTGAAACACTTTAGGCCCGATTTATGAAAAATGGGGTCATAATTTGATGCAAAATATAACTTGACATTGGTTAAATGCATAAGCCGTGCGAAGCCATAATTAATAGAAAAAAAACTGAAATGTCATTTTTATACTTTAACTAGCGACCCGCCCCGGCTTCGCACGGGTGCAATGCTGATACTAAATACACTACAGAAAAACTGTGAACGTTGTATATAAAAACATAGCGGCCCGCTCCGGCTTCGCACTGGTATAAAATATATAGACTATGTGATTAAAATCGATTCAGTAGTTTTGATTTATTCATTACTGCCCGTGGCCCGCACGCGTTAAATTTGGAGTAAAACAATCCCCCTTTCCCTATACCATGAAGATTTCCTGCTATCTTTGGAATATCTAAATTCATACACTACATTTTTACTTTTTAAAATTTTTTTGCCGCACCGGGCGGCCGGCCTGTACCGCCGCAAACGCTACGTCCCGCAATTTTTAAATCTGTAATATCTTCGGAAATATTCACTTAAATCATACGGTGTACAGGGCCATATAGATCTATATTAAATGAACAATGTATTCAAGGTATTTAATTGGTTAAGGATTAATGCTGTATTGGTTAAAATCGCTTCGAAAATTAGCCATTATTTGTCGTAAAAAGTAAATTACAAAAAAAAGTTATTGTGGGTTATCCATAAGAGATAGATATATACCATCACGGACTTTTCTGTAGACCTTTTTAATGTGTACAATACTTAGTACATTATTTTGATAAAACTCATAGGGTTCAGCCTGCGTTTGCAATGTAAGCGGAAAAAATGTAATTATTTACGACATCACATTAGAAACCTTAAAAATAACAGTACTTCTCCACTATTTAATGGATGTTATTATACATATAAACCTTCCTCTTGAATCACTCTATCTATTAAAAAAACCGCATCAAAATCCGTTGCGTAGTTTTAAAGATTTAAGCATACAAAGGGACATAGGGACAGAGAAAGCGACTTTCTTTTATACTATGTAGTGACTAGCTGCGCAACGCGGTTTCACCCGCGTAAGTCCCGATTCCGTGGAAATATCTGGATAAAAAGTAGCCTATATGTTAATCTAGGTCTCTAGCTATCTTCATACCAAATTTCATTCCAATCGGTTTTGTAGTTTTAGCGTGAAGGAGTAACAAACATACATTCACACACAAAAACTTTCAAATTTATAATAGGTATTAGTAGGATTTTTTCTTTATTTGTTTGAAGTATTGTGTGCTAATACGATTGATAAACTGCTCCTTTGTTCTTTGTAACATATTTCACATTTAAAAACACAGAGATAAACTTCTAAACTCAGGATCAAATAATCAAAATCGAATTTCGGATGCAAAGACCAATTTAACAGTTCACTCACGGATATTTCGCTGGGGTCGTCGTAAGCACCATATGGCGTCGTTGATGACGTATTTCCTTTTGTATTCATGACGTCACAACAGTCTTTCGCGTAAACAGAATAAATATAGACAAGCTACCAGCGTATGATGATGATGATGTCGTCCGCGTCGTGTCCGACGATGGCGACCCTGGACTATCTCCTGGCATGTGCTCGTATGTGGCTGGCAAATCCGAACTTCGTCTTAAACACCCGGTCACAAGCCGCACAGTAGAGCTGACCGGTGTCATTGTAGGTGTAGTTATAGGCAGGTTTCGGTCGACTCTTACGAATTTGGCGCTTCAGGTCGAGGTCGGAGAGGCGAGTACATTCAAAATTTGAGATGCCTGTCTTAACCCTCGAACTCCAGACCGACCTAGCCTCCGCATCCTTTTCCCACTGCTCTATCGGCAGGCTGCATGCGACAAGATTACGCTTAAACATATCTTTATAACGAAGGTACTGCCCACCAGAGCTGCGCTTTCCACCAGAGAGCTCCGAGTAGAAAACACTTTTCGGTAGTCTGCAGTCATCCATTCGTTGAACGTGGCCGCACCAGTGCAATTATCCCCCCATCAATAGAGCTTCCACGCCATAGATCTCTGAGCGACGAAGAACATCAGCATTCGTAACACGATCCTGCCATTTGATGCGCAGAATAGAACGCAAACATTTTATGTGAAAAGCGTCTAGCTTCCTGATATCGCTTTTATATAGGCACCAAGTCTCCGACGCATATAAAAGGATAGGCAATACCATGGCACGATAAACTGCCAGCTTCGTTCGTAGCGTGATGTCATGAGACTTCCACACGCGTTGGTTCAACCTGCCAAAAGTGGCAGCGGCTCCTGCTATGCGTGCGGGGATCTCAGACGCAAGCCTATTGTCATTCCTAATGTGGGAGCCTAAGTACCGAAAATTGGTGACTTCTTCCAGGATTGTTCCATCGATGGTAAGCGCACAAGGGTCCGCAGCACATCCTCTTGGCGGTTGCTTTAGCAACTAGGTCTTCGTAATGCTTATAACCAAGCCAAATCTAAGGCACGAGCCATGCAAGGCATCGAGATAGCACTGTAAAGCCTCTATGCTGTCCGCCATCAGGCATACGTCATCTGCGTAGAGAACATCCATAATAGGTAGTTTGGTACATCGGGACCTCGCTTTGAATCGAGATAGGTCGAACACGCTCCTATCCGTTCGCACGTTCAACTGGATTTGTTCACTACACCTCCCGAGAGCATCATCCATCACCACCGCAAAGTAAAGCGCGAACAAGGAGGGAGCCATCACACAACCCTGTTTCACTCCACTGGTAACCGGGAAGGGTTCCGAGAAATCGCACTCATGCATCACCTGAGCCCTCATATTGTCGTGAAATTGCCTAATCAGGGCGGTAAGCTTTCCAGGACATCTGGACTTAGCAAGGACAGCCCAAAGATCCTCACGTGGTACGCGGTCAAAAACCTTTTCAAGATCCACGAAGCACATATAAAGAGGGGTGTTCTGCTCTAGGCTCTTCTCCTGTATCTGCTTAACAACAAATATGGCGTCGACCGTCCCTCTGTTCGGGCGGAACCCGCACTGTGACTCCGGAAGTATCTTTTCAGCCAACCTTCCCAGGCGGGAGTTCAAAATATGTGCCAGCACCTTACCCGCTGTCGACAGCAAGGATATGCCCCGATAGGAGCCGCAGTCAGACACACTGCCCTTTCCCTTGTACAATTTGCAGATTGAAGCGTCTTTCCAGTCCTGAGGAACGACCTGGGATTCCCAAACATCCAAAATTATGTCAAATAATCTAGACTTGATATTAGGTCCACCATGCTTATAAATCTCGGATGGAAGGCTGTCCGCTCCAGTTGTTTTGGCGTTCTTAAGTTTGCTGAGCGCGGTAGAGAATTCCACAAAAGTTGGTGGGTCAGCCAGATCCTCACAAACAGGCAAGCTCGGTATCGCGCTGACATACACAAGATCAGCACTCTGCGTAGCAGGGTTCAAAACCTCATTAAAGTGCTCAGCCCATCTCGCTAATATCTCGTTCTGATCTGTCAGTTGGTGTTGTTTATCGCGAGAGTAAATTGGTGCTGTCTTTCTAATCCTCGGTCCAAAAACAGCCTGTATGCCCTCGAAAAACTTGCCTGTTAGGTTACAGTCTGCGTAGCTTTGTAACTCTTTGGCTTTTCCAGCCCACCACCTATCTTTCAGCTCTCTGACCCTCAGTTTTAATTTCTGCTGCGCAGCTCTTCTTTCAGAGACACTCGACTGACTGCTAAAGGCGCGCCTATGATTCTCTACGAGCCTTTGGATCTCCATGTCTGTAGCATCAAACCAGTCTTGGTTTTTCCTGCATGGCTTGCCAATGACATTTAGAGCGCATGCATGGAGATTTTTGGCATATTCACGCCATCCTTCATCTATAGATGCTTCTATAAAAGAGGACGGTAGGGCACCGAAAGCTTCATCGAACTCTTTTTGAAGGTCTTCAGAGTGAACTAGCTTTATGACATCGAGCCTTGCTGGGGTCTTGTGACATGACCTTCGTGGCATTTTCAGTGAGACGCACAACTTAGATCGAATAAGTCGGTGACCAGTCCAACCCTGTGCACCTCGCATCACTCGCGTTATGCATACGTCTTTCAGATCTCTTTTTCGAACGATCACATAATCCAAGAGATGCCAGTGGTGTGATCGAGGATGCATCCATGTGGTCTTAAGTTTGTCTGGTAGGCGAAAATAGGTGTTGGTGATCAAATTCTGCGCACAGCGTCAGAAGTTCCAAACCATTGGCGTTACATTTTCCGACTCCATGGCGGCCAAGAGCTCCATTCCACAGTTCAAACTCTCTTCCCACACGCTATTGAAATCACCCAGCAAAACCAACTTGTCTTTTGTAGGAATGCGTTCCAGAACACAGCGCAACTCCTGATAGAACTTAGCCTTTTCCTTGTCTGAGGACGGAAGTGTAGGAGCATATACACTCACAAAGTGAATAGCAGTTTTGTTTCTAAGCCGAATTCTTAGGGACATAATGCGGTCATTTACACCTTTTGGTAGCTCAGATAAGGTGTCTGCCAAATTGTTACGAATCGCAAATCCAACACCACTCGCAGCTCGCTCCCCCGCAGGCTTTCTACTCCAATAATAAGTGTACCCCCCGAGTTCCTCACGAAGATCACCGGTATCACTGAGGTGGGTCTCGCTCAATGCGGCAATGTCAATTTTATAGCGAGCCAGTTCTCTCGCGATCAGAGCAGTTTTCTTCTCGGAACACAGGTTATTGGTATCGTCTAAAAGGGTTCGAACATTCCACGCTCCGATTATTAAGTCTGTCTTTGAAGTGTCTATTTAATGTATCCTTCGACCGCGTTATATCGATGTCCAGATGACCGCAGATTGCCACCTGGTTAGTGGGGGAAGCGGACTATTTTTAGGCCACCTTTTCTAGGCCCCTCCCCTGTGCAGGGGAAAGCAGAGCGTTCCTAAATAGGCCTGCTTTGTCATCAGACGTGCTGCCGAACCCATCCTCCCGCCCCAGTCGATTCTGGGAGCGACCACTGATCGTCTGATCGCCTACGTGCAGAGCTCCAGCTAAAGATTGGACACATCGTCGTCCCTCACTCCACCACCAAAGCTCCATCGCCGTAGGGCTTTTCGAGTCTCGTTTAGTCAGTAAGATATTGCCAAGGTCATCTGCGCGTGACCAGCGTATACAGTGTGAGACAGCGAATATTCAACATACCTATAAGTATATAGTTGTAAAATTGCCACTAAACAGCAATTAACCATCACTGCACAAGCGCACACTAATTAGTACTCCTTTTTAACATCTTATAAAGCACAAGTAACACAAATTATAGTCTAACAGGATAAGAAAACAAAACTTTGATAGACACCAAACGCTTGTTTGCCACCAACGACACTGATGGCAAACAAAAAAATCGTATACGCAAATAGAGACAAAAAACTTATACTTCGTCTTGCTCCTACTTACTCATTAATTGACAGTCAATCCTTCTCACTCTAGTAATTATTGTTATTTAAGCAGCCGGTCTATATTCATTCTCTGTCTACGGTCTTTCGTAAGCGCATATAAGCTCGCTGGCATTTCGGAACGCGTTTGAGCGTCTGACAGCGCTCAAAGACGATTTCGGACCGCAACCTTTATCTAAGCGAGTTATTTCTGGAATTGTTTGTGGAAAAATTTATAAATTTAAGCTCCAAGTACTAATCACATCATATATTGTAGTGAGAACAAATAGACGTATACCAGTTTCTACTGAGAACATCTTACACTAAGAAAGATTTGATTAAACACGAAGTGCCTATCTAGGTATGTAAGTTAATTATTTTATACACTTTATTAGTTTTTTTATTTTTATTGTTAAAACTATGTACTACTTATAAACCTTAGTCGGAGATCACTTTAAGAACGGCCTTCATCGAGTTATTTAATGGATGAAAAGTATTTTATATCAAACTAGCTGCGCCCCGCGGTTTCACCCGCGTAAGTCCCGATGCCGTTCGATTTTTTCTCACCTTTTAAACCTTCCCTAGACCTCTACGAACATTTCAAGACTAAGATAAGATAAATCCGTTCAGCCGTTCTCGAGTTTTAGTGAGACTAACGAACAGCAATTCATTTTTATATATAAGATTAAATAACTCAATAAACGGATTGCAAATGTTTTGTCTTAAAAATTTCAAACCAGAATATGATTAATTAATAATTTTATTTTTTGTTTTGTTTTTAAACCTTTCATTGGTTTGTTTAAGAGACAAATTCCATACCAATAGAAAGTATGAAGTCTATAGAATATGCAAACGTTAGGTTGACAATTTTTTCCAGACACAACTCTTGGGTAGGGTGGTAAATCGATCCTAGTCATTTGCACTGATCTGGTTAATGAATTAAGGTTAACTTAAAATAAAGAATATGTATTTCATTGGTACGGAATTTTTCTATTGACCAAACCAGTGAAAAGTCTAAAATGAATTAATTATTCTAGCCTAAAATTTATTAAGCAATCCATTTGTAATATATATATTGACCTATTTAATCTATTCTATACTTCTTTGTTTGTTTGAACGCGCTTATCTCAGGAACTACTGGTTCGAATTGAAAAATTATTTTTGTGTTGGATAGTCCATTTATCGAGGAAGGCTATAGGCTACTTTTTATCCTGATATTCCCACGGGATCGGGAGTTACGCGGGTGAGACTGCGGAGCACTGCTAGTTTAATATAAAATACTTTTCATCCGACAGCTCAATGAAGAAAATAAACAAACGAATAGTTTTGTAAATAGAACAGCAAATATTTATCTAAAAACCGGTTTTAAGTAGTTTCCCCTTTTTTACTATAAATTTAGTTTTTACCCCCTTAGGGGTAGAATTTCGGAAAATCCTTTCTTATCGGATGCCTATGTCACACAAAGAACACACCCTCCAAGTTTCAGGTCTCTACGATCAGTGGTTTAGGCTGTGCGTTGATCCGTCAGTCAGTCGGCCAGTCAGTCAGTAGTTCAGGACGAAGCATTTTATATGTATAGATAACTAACTGCGCCCCGCGGTTTCACCCGCGTAAGTCACGATCCCGTGGTAACATCGGGATAAAAAGCCTATGTGTTAATCCTGGTCTCCAGCTATCTAGATACCGAGTTTCATCTTAATCGGTCTAGTAGTTTTAGCGTGAAGGAGTAACAAGCACACACAAACTTTCACATTTATAACTAGCAGCGCTCCGCGGTTTCACCCGCGTAACTCCCGATCCCGTAGGAATATCGGGATAAAAAGTAGCCTATGTGTTAATCTAGGTCTCCAGCTATCTAGATACCGAGTTTCATCTTAATCGGTCCAGTAGTTTTAGCGTGAAGGAGTAACAAACACACACACACGCACACAGAAACTTTCACATTTATAATATTAGTAGGATAGATGGATAAATGTATATTATTGTTGTTACAGATAATGGGGAACAGAATTGAAATCGTGATGGCGTTAGCATTGTGCTACTTGCAGTCTGCGATGGCAAGATACGTATGCCCTGAAGACATGGTCAATATATTAAACAGCTTTTGTCTGAGTACCGGGATTATTGGAATCGTTATTTTATGTTTTATTGCTATTTTAATTGCTATTACCTGTTGTATTTGTTCGAAAGCAATGTCCTAAAACATTGGTAATAAATTAATATAAATTGAATAGGACATTTTTTGACGTGATAAGTAACGTCTGATAAATTGAACACCTGTACACGTCTTTGTCACGTACCGGTGACGTCATTGTCGCGTTTCCGGAACGTGACAATGACGTCACCGGTACGCAGCAATGTAAAACATGCCGCGTCTCGTGTTTTTTTATATTGTACTAGCTTTTGCCAGCGACTTCGTCCGCGTAGTAGTCAAAAAATTTAATAGTCTGAACCAATTAATCACGTTGTCTCATACAAACTTTGCCCCCCTTTCGTCCCCCTTAGAGGTAGAATTTAGGAAAATTCTTATCGGATACGTCATACAAAGAACACACCCTCCAAGTTTCAGGTCTTTACGATCAGCGGTTTAGGCTGTGCGTTGATCCGTCAGTCAGTCAGTCATTCAGGACAAAGAATTTTATATGTATAGATAATAATAATAATAATATAGCACATCTGGGCTTGTGTAAAGCGTTCCCACGGTCAATGAAATCGCGGACCGAAGCGGATAGTAGAGACCCTATTTTTGAATCGCTCGTGTGACATACCATCGTCGTATACGCCTACAAGTCACCCTCAACATCCAACTCGCGTGACACCAATTTTCTGTATATTTTAATCGTGCGTCGTCGAAGTTTGAAATGTCGATATTTTTTTAATTTTACGCAGAAAATTTTACCTGTTTGTAGGTAATATTCGAAAATATCCTAAAATAATAAAATCCTAGAATATATAAATTTTTTCAAAGATCTTTTCCAAGTGTTTGACTATGATTGTTTGACGTTTATGCTACCACTGTCGTGAATATCAGTAGAAACCGATCGCTCGACGCGGGGCGAACGATTCAAAAATAGGGCTCATTCTACCATTTGTTTGTCGTGAATATCAGTAGAAACCGATCGCTCGACGCGGGGCGAACGATTCAAAAATAGGGCTCATTCTACCATTTGTTTGTCGTGAATATCAGTAGAAACCGATCGCTCGACGCGGGGCGAACGATTCAAAAATAGGGCTCATTCTACCAGATGGCGGTCGTGAATATCAGTAGAAACCGATCAATCGACGCGGGGCGAACGATTCAAAAATAGGGCTCATGCGTCGTCGCGTCGGCTTTGCGTGATCCTCAGAATCACGCACCGTGGGAACCCAGCTTTATGGTGAAACGTGACGAATAGGAGACTCTAATAAAGTCACACACACAGTTTTTTTTAATTATTTATTTAAAATAAACTATTATATAACACACAATATTATCTTCACTCCCATAAACCAGTAATTGGTTTGTGTGGGAGTTACACAATCCTCTTACTATCAAAACATCACGTAAACTACGGTTAATATAAACTAAACATAATCAACAACAAACAAAAATTAAGTTAAGTAGGTACTTTATTTCAAATTTTTTAAATCTTTAATAGTACATTGCGATACAAGTGTGGTAAATTGATCATTTCATCGAGGCGGTTTATGACGCGCGAGCGGAACGCGAGTGCGTCTGTAGATCGCCGAGATTAAATCGATCAATTCACACGTGTATCGTACGACGTTTTTTATCACAGTTGTGAATAAAAGAAAAGACTTGAAAAGAAAAGAAAATAATAAATAACAAAATATTTGGTGATAGGCTGATAAGTCTATGTTTACAATTTTTTTAGGCAATATTTTTTTGTTAATTATACTCCCGAAAGGCCAGGCAAAAGACTTTTAACCTATACAGCCTCGTCTGACATACAATATTTTTTATGGTTTTTTCCATCCGTCGGGGGTTAAAAATAGAATTTAATGGTACGGAAAAAACTATATTTAAGATCCACTTTATGAGCAACTGTGATAAAAACTCTTAAATTAAATTAAGGGGGTAGGTAGGTACGGTCGGCTGCATAATTGCAGACCCACGGTAGAGCCCCAAAAAGGCTGTTATAAGAATGTTTAGCCACTTGCTTTATTTGAAGTTTAAAGTCTTCTAACTCATCAATTTATCAAAAAAAATATATTAAATATAAATATTGCAGGACATTCTACACATCGCCATCTAGCCCCAAGCTAAGTTACTAGACTTGTGTTATGGGTGCTAGACAACGGATATACTACTTATATATTTTTCTTTTGCAAATATATACTTATAATACATAGAAACAACCAGTTCACAGACAAATATCTAAGCATAAATACATGTTTGAGGCGGGAATGGAACCCGCAACCCTGTGTTTGGCAGTCCGGCTTGGTGACCATTGTGCCAACTGGGTCGTCAAAATGCAAACATTCCAATAATAGTAATTTTCGAACTCTACCGGGGACTGCAATTATGCAGCCGATTGTATGTAATGTACATGTAATCATAGTAAATAAGCCAACAAGAAGTTTGTGAACAAGTTTGTAAGAAAATGTATACTTTTTTTAATTATAAATAAAAAAAAAATGTAAAGAAAAATCTAAAAAATCTTAATTTTTTCATTGTTTACTTATGACGTTATAACGTATGAGTTATCCCCTTTCAATCAAAAACAGAATTTTCCAAATCGGTCCAGGCATCTTCGAGTAATCGGCGAACATACATAAATATTACTAGCTGAGCCCCGCGATTAGACCCGCGTAAGTCCCGAACACAGCGCCATCTATTGGGTGTATTTGCAACCTAGATGTCAAACAATATTGAAGAATTTTATCGATGAATCAACGTACACCGCCATCTATGAGAACTTCATAAAACTAAACAGTAAATAAACACTTGCTTAAGCATTAATTGATACATTTCATTCGTTTACATTCACGACATAAGCGAATAATTAAGATGATAACTATCCTATTCAGTAAGTTAGACCAAAATACAGGTACATGTGAACATTTGATTGAAATCGGTTCAGTAGTTTTGGAGTTTATTGGCAACATACATCGTGACACAAGATTTTTATATATACAGATATACGCGACGAATTGAGAACCTCCTCCTTTTTTTGAAGCCGGTTAAAAATTATCGTCCGCAAAACCGACTTTACAGATAACCATTTTTTTTTAAATTACTGTCTTAAAACATTAATAACTAGGAACTTTGTGGCGCGTCGGACAAACCCACTTGCGATGCAGAAGTTTGCGGGTTCGATTCCCGCCTCAAACAACTGTTTATGCTATATATATTTGTTCCTGGTCTATGTGTCTGTATGTTTTTGAATATATACTTATTTACAAAAATATATGTATTCTATCCGTTATCTAGCACCCATAATACAAGCCTAGTTGATGGCGCTGTGTTAAATTTCCGTTAAGGACGAATTAACGGAAAGTGTCAAAATGTTAGCAAAGTATAGTCACATGAGTACAGAATAGAACCAGAGACTAAGGTTATTCGCTGTCAAAATTGATACGTAATCATCTAGGGTTGTCACAGGTGGATTATATTAAATAAAAAATAAAATGTGTATCAGTGTCTTTTATTATGGGCGTTTATTTTGACGCGGGGACAATGTAATCTGAATTTTGATAAATAATCTATACTAATATTTAATTGTTTGTTTGTTTGAACTCAGGAACTAATGGTCCGAATTGAAAATTATTTTGTGTTGGATAGTCCATTTGTCGAGGAAGGCTATTTTATATCGCAATATTCCCACGGAATCGGGAGTTATCTATACTTATAATATAAAGCTGTAGAGTTTGTTTGTTTGAACGCGCTAATCTCGGGAACTACTGGTTAGAATAGAAAAAATGTCTCCCTACTTAAGATCAAATTAGTAACACCATATTTAATTAAACATTAAAAAACAAACACGCGACGCGTGACGTTTATCGCTCGCATGCGAGTGTGACAGCCCTGTACTCGGGCACTGGCCGAGCCAGTATAGACCGGTTTCTCTCCGTACGTGGCGGGCCGCCAGTGCTCACGCACGCACGCGCGTCACGCTTGTAGTAGTGTACTTATCACAGAGCCTTGTATGACACCTTAGTCTCTGTTCTATTCTGTACTCATGTGGTATAGTATGGTTCCGGGTCGGTTTATCCGTTAAAGTTTTACATAATTTAAAGATATCAAATGAATCAGACAACACTTATCTGTAGATAATAATAATAAAGTTCTCTTATTAAATAAATAAATAATAAATACAACCGAATTGAGAACCTCCTCCTTTTTTGAAGTCGGTTAAAAACATCATTTATTAAAAGACATTTTACAAGAAAAATAAACTGAATAATAAAACTAAAATCTAAACTTGTACCGGCGCGGGCGTCGCATTTACAGGTGGTGTTGCTGGTTGTGGATTAATACAAGAATCGCAAGCTAACCAGCACCTAATAATTCTAAACAAACATCCAAGTATACCGAGGGGGATTATCAAAATATACCAAAGGTCGGTCGAACCTGAGTCGTTTGACGTCACCGTGACCGCCAAATCTGAGTCGTCTGACGTCTGCGCGACCGCCAACTGCATGTCTGACAGTGACAATGCCAATAAGATCATCTTCTTCCACATGATCTGTAACATAGTATAATAAATAATAATAAGAAAGTTTTGGCGGGAACGAGTTGACAACATGTCGTGCTGCAGGTTTATTTTCATGAAACTTAGTTGTAACCCGAGTTGAATTGTATAATTCTGGTGGAATGTTATTCAATTTAGTTCTGTGAAAGTGCACAAGTGTAGTGAAAGTAAAAATCAGTGTCAAACATGAAGTTTTCTCGTTGCCTTCAAATCTCCTATTAAGGTTATGGTAAACTTGCCACCGCTTTACTATAGCCCCTGACTTGACGGACTATGACGACTTTGACTGTTTTGAAACACTTTAGGCCCGATTTATAAAAAATCGGGTCATAATTTGATGCAAAATATAACTCGACACTGGCTAAATGCACAAGCCGTGCGAAGCCATAATTAATAGAAAAAAAATAATAATAAAAACTTAAGAGGTGTCAAGGGACACCCGGATGGAACAAAGTTCCTTTCGATTAATTAGTGAAGGAATGGAATTTTTTTTTTTATCACAGTTGCTCATAAAGTGGATCTTATTCAACGGGTTTTAGGCTCATAATCCAACATATTATGCACGCATGCGTTTTACATTGCCAACCTAGTGCTATAGAGTTATCCCGATAAGTTAATTAGGTACGTATCTTACTGCTAATTACATGTTAGGTAGGTGAAACATTCTTAATTTATCTGGGTTATACTGTTTTGATGTATAAAAAAAGGTAACCAAAGAGTTTAATAACGTGATAATGACTTAGAAAACGATTAAAAATTGAGTTGTTTATTTTTTGTTTTTTCTTTACTTAAATAATATTGTTTTTCCGTACCATTGAATTTTGTTCTTAACAAAATTAAAAAACAAATAGAAAAAACCCTAAAAAATATTGTATTTCAGACGAAGCTGTATAGGTTAAAAGTCTTTAGCCTGGCCTTTCCGGAGCATAAGTAACAAAAAAATATTGCCTTCAAAAAATATTAACATAGACTTATCACAAATATTTTGTTAATTATTATTTTGTTTTCTTTTCAAGTCTTTTCTTATATTCGCAACTGTGATAAAAAAACGTCGTACGATATACGTGTGGAATTGATCTTTGCATCTTGGCTTCTTTAACACGCTCGCTACCGCTCGCGCGTCATAAACCGCCTCTATGCAAAGATCAATTTACCACACTTATATCGTAATGTACTATTTTAAGTTATAATTTTTTTTTTTATTATTAACAAATATAATGTTATATAAACTTAATCAGTAGGCTCAATTTTAACGAAAAACGAAAATGAAATGTAAAAAACAAGTGCAGGACTCGAACCTACTATTGAATAACTGATACCGTGGCAATAATTTCGTGATCGATATACAAATAAAACGAATAATAAATTCAAAAGCATAAAACATAGCGACTTGAATAGTCGGGAACACAACACAACTACGCAAAAAGGACCTAATTAATTAAATAAAAACTTGAGAGATGTCAAGGGACAACCGGTTAAACGAAGTTCCTTTCGATTAATTAGTGAAGGAATTAAAAAAATTTCTTTTAAAGTTAATATTTACCTAATATTTTTTATGTCCTATATCACGGGGCTATGGAGTCCCGGACCTTTGGAAGGCATGCGTGGGGCCGAAGCCAACACGTAGAGGCCCTTTACAATAACAAGTATAATGGCAAAGTATGATGTGGACATCAAAGCGGCGATTATCCCTGTCTGCACTATAAAATGCAGCCAAGGACAATCTCCGGTTTGAATAGAACTATTGATAAACTACAGGAGAAAACTACTACTTGGGCTATATTTTTTATTATTATTAACAAATATGAAGTAATATAAACTTAATCGGTAGGCTCAATTTTAGTAATTGCTTTCTATGAGATAGAGAGAGAGAGAGAGAGAGAGAGAAACACGCGCACGCCGCACGGCTTACAACTATAGCAAAAAGTGACGTTATAACTTTGGTGTTGATTTTTTCCATCTAGCCCCCTTTCGCAACTTGCAATAAGGAACTTAGTTCCAAAACTAGAACCCGACTACGGAAAAATTACGTAAAAAGTCGACCATGTCTAGAGGAGAGAGGGAGTCTTATCAATACTTCTGGAGCCAACTAAGCCGCGGGTTTCATCACGATGTTTTCCTTCACCGTAAGAGCAATGTCAATTAGCGCACATAAATTTTTCGTAAGAAAAATTCGTCGGTGCACGTCTGGCCGGGATTTATTTTCTTGCTATTGGAACGAAGTCCCTTATGGCGGGTTGCGAAAGGCTAGACGGAAAAAAATAAGAACAAAAGTTGCAACGACAGTTTTTGATTTTATTACAATTCCTTCACTAATTAATCGAAAGAAACTTCGTTCCATCCGGGTGTCCCTTGACACCACCTCGCAAGTTTTTATTTTGATTTGCTAGCTGCGAGCCGCGGTTTCACCCGCGTAAGTCCCGATCCCGTGGGAATATCGGGATAAAAAATAGCCTATGTGTTAATCCAGGCCTCCAGCTATCTAGATACCGAGTTTCATCGCAATCGATCCGATGGTTTTTGCGTGAAGAAGTAACAAACATACACACACAAACTTTCACATCTTCTATATATATATAAAAGAAAGTCGTGTCATTTATAACTCGGGAACAGCTAAACCGATTTGGCTGAAAATTGGTGGGGAGGTAGCTTAGAGCCAGGAGACGGACATAAGATACTTTTTATCCCAATATGCCCACGGGATCGGGACTTACGCGGGTCAAACCGCGGGGCGCAGTTAGTTTATAATATTAGTAGGATTACTTACGTTTTTGATTGAATCTTAGCAACCGTTGGAAATTTAATGTTCTCAGCAGAAACGATTTGTATTTAAAAAAACGTATTATTGTTCGCACTACATTATGTAATATGAGCTCTGGGCTAAAAATTAACTTTAATTATATAAATATAAAGTTTTTTATATAAACTTTATATAATGTTAAATTAATAAGGTACCAGCGACAAAGAAGAGCCACCTTAATTTAAAACGAAATATTTCGTAAAAATATATTTTTTTTAAACTTTAAATTATTTCATCATATAAATATTTGCTTCATTGAAAATCTTAAAACCCATACATATGTTTGTTTTCTTGTTATTTTGTCACTAATTTTTGTGGCTCTTGTTAAATTACGTTATTGTAATGAGAGCCACTAAAAGAAAATGGAACTTTGAGAAAAAATTACATGAAATATACCATTTCCAGTTCGTATTAGCTCAAAAAATTATTCAACCAAAAATCTCGTTTTTACTAGATAGATAGATAGATAAACACTTTATTTGTACAACACACACATTGAAAATGACAAAAAAGACGAGAAAGCTTATTAACTACGAAATTGTACAAACAGGCGACCTTATCGCTTAAAGCGATTTCTTCCAGCAGTAGACTACAAGTATTTAAACGTAAAAACAAGGGGTGACCCTTGTTAAACATATGGAAATTAAAAATGGCAAAAAACAAGGTTTTTTGACTTAACTCCAGCTAAAATATTATATTTATTTAAAAACCATGCGTCACTTGATATTTTCCAAAATAAAAACAACGTATCAAACAATAAGGGTGTTTCTCTTGTTGGACTTATGTAATCTTATGTGGCCCTTCTTACACTCCCACGGTAATTTTACGAATTTTCATTTAAAATTGTCAGTTTTGAATGAAATTACTAAATTTACCTTAATATGGCAAGTGAATCTTCACAAATAACGTCAGTGTTGCAAGAAAGTGTTGCAAGAAGTTCAAAAAGTAATCCATCAAGCAGAATTGAATATTTTTTAATAAAACATTTTGCTTAATGAGCAACGCAGTTCAAGAAGCTAATCTGAATCTCTCCTACTGGCAAGATGGTGGATATATATTTATTTATTTATGCTTTTCAAATGGTTATAAATGGTTATCTGTACTTATGGAATTATTTCTGAAATAAAATTCAATTAATTTATTTATTTATAATTGTGCGTAGTTAATTTAAATTTATTTATTTTTTTATGTCAGAAGCTGTCAGAAGTTTGTTTTTTAGATAGTGGCTCTTGTTACGCGCCGGCCCTAGTTAGTCGCCGGCACCTTATACTTACATGATGATTAATTAGATAGGTATGGACAAGGAAAACACGAATACAAAAAATGACTGATTAAACCTAGCTGCTGTACCATTATTTGTGGTTAATATTATTTTAGTTACACTATGGTATTTCAAATGTAATATGTGGCTGTGGGTAAGAGTAACTTTCTAGAAAAAAACTTGATTATTAACGTTGAGCATGTTTGATATTTTGGAATGGTTAGGGAATAATTTTGCACCAATTGCTTTATTATCAGTATAAAAGTACTATCATTTATGTGGTAGAATACAATATTCATTTATTGCGCTATCGTACACAAACATGACAATTTATATTACATTAAAAATTTAACACTTTAAAACTATAGCTGTCTACTCTCCATCCGTCTTACGCTTTTTCGATCAGGTCACGTGTCCTGACGCGAGTTTAAGATTTTATACCCATTACAGAAAAAGTGCTCAACGCCGCTAAAGAAGTTTTCACTTCAAAAATAATTGTTTGACTGGACGCCAAATCGTTTTGTCCCTTTTTTCCTAATGGTTGCGCCCGGAGCGGTCTGCCCCTCCGCCCCCTCCATGGCGAGGCTACTGTGCGGGTATATTCGTTGCGAGCACTATGCAAATATGCAATCTCATAGGGTTGATTGATAATACGCGTGTTATCTACGCTGGAAACATACGCTTAAGGGCAGGTGCTAATAAAGCTATCAAAATCTACCTTTGTTTTAAGCAACTCTAAGTAATCAAATACTCGTCTTTTGTTATTTGGATATAAATGGATATTGTAGTTTAATAACCATATTTTTTTTATTGTGGTTGAAAACATGATATGAACAACTTCGTTCGATAAAAAAAAATGTTAGAAAACAGAGAATTATTAGATCGTTTATCGGGTTTTATTCAAAAATAGTTAACGTTTGTTTTTAAAATTAATCAAATGATAGGTTTTGACCTCTAGGAACTATATTTGTGGATAATAATGCTAAAATGTTTTGCATATCGATCAAATATAACAGTTAGCACGCAGCACGCTACGTCTTTGAGAGCGGGGGCTAAGGTAATGTGAATACCTACACATGGTACTGGAAGAGCGCCTTAAGCCTATAATTAAAATTAAAAATAACAACAAGAAGCATAATACTCACACACTTCGATTCAATCCTTCTTTACACGGTACTTCGTCAACGATGTTATCTATTGTGTTACCCACTGCCTTTGCCTTATTCCAAAGTTCTGACCCCATTGCTGATTGCATCACACAGTGACAGCACCATAATACAAGACATAAGTATTCTGTTCGACATGATCTGTAAAAAAAAATGGTTGTTTTGTCACGATGTGTGACATCGTCGTATTAACTCCTTCCTTATTATTTTTCTAATATAGTAACTACTTGAAAATAGACAATTTTAAATAAACAAACTTAAATAATTAAAGACAAATAGGTTCTTTTAGGACAGTCAGCGCCCTCTGTTGTTGAAGAGCTAGTAACTCAGAGCTCCGAGCTAGTTGCACTCGTATGGAGTTTTCTGTAATAACGCCGCCCAACCTCGGTAGATGGCGCGCTATTCAATTATATTTATTTCTCTCAGACAATTAAAACTAACTTAATCTAACAGTAAACAAGGTAAATGATCAATAAACCGATATCTTTAGACAGTCCCTTTAATTTTAATCAATCATTAATTACTAAATACAGAGATAAAATAAATTAAAGAACTTTCTAGAAAGATTGTCGTTGCCACTTGAATGACGAGGTCCATTTCCTGCTGCTCTCCACCACTAGATGGAGTTGCTTGGAAATTCCAAAATCAATTTTATTTCTTTTAATTAAACACTTTAAATAATTAGTTTCCTACAAAATCTAGCTTATTACATTTAAATATACAAACAAACAGGCAAAATACTAACTCTAAAGTAGAATCTAACAATATATTTTGTCTGTGGAATATCCGTCAGATGACGTATTTCCTCTGCTATAATACATATGTCTCCACCCTGGTTTTCTTGTGGATTCACCTTCTTTTGCGAACTGAGACTGACGGAATCTACATCTCACTTAACTCCAAATTAATAAATTCCCAGAAGATTTACATTGAGCCGGGATTATCTCGCTTGCTCCTAATTCCCTACATATAGGTAAGCAATTTAAAATAACTTAAAACTAATTAATTTACAAATAGCGCAGTTACAGTGTTTCGTGAATCGGACCGCGTGCCCGCTTCTCTGGTCTGCCTTTTGTAAGTTTATCAAGCCTGTTCCTAGGCCTTGTCTGCTTTAATTATAACTTAATTAATAACCTTATTTTCAAGAAAACACGCCCCGACACAATCACGTGGATTTTCTTCGGCGCGTGTTATCTCTAAATAACCTTTTACTCTCTAGCATTAATGTTGCTGTGCTGACAAAAGCACCGCAGCCTTGTTTCCTTGCACTGCCTTGCAAAATTAAATTAAATTAAATTGATTTATTTTCAGATGTCAAAAGATCCATAATTTTGTTAGTAACAATTATCTTATACACTATGTTAGTAATAAATAAAATATATTGAAAATTGAATTTAACATTGTCATTTCATTTATATGTCAAAGCGAGACAAGTGTTGTGTGGGGTCTCAGCCTCGACAGCCAGAACCTTGTTATATGCCCTGTACACTCATTATCAGCAACAACGGCCAGCAGGCTGTTAGAGCTCCCACGAAGTCTAGACAACAGGGATGCAGTTCTTTTCCTTAGAATAGCATAAAAGTCATCAATGTGTACATCTGCAAACATCCCTGATGCACTACAGAATCGTGGAAGCCCCAACAGCACCCTGAAGCCGTTGTTGTACTGGACTCTAAGAGCGTTGTATGCCCGCCGCGTGTAGCTAACCCACAGGCTGCATGTGTACAGCGATTGGCAATATGCTTTAAACAGCGTGACCTTCACCTGCGCACTACATTTGGCAAACCTGTGGGCCAACATATTGCACCTGACAGACAACGCCCTCCTCTCCCTCTCTATGTCCATATTATCAGATAAGTCATCGGTAACCCAGTGACCCAGGTATTTAAAATGGTTAACCCAGGGTAGCGGAACCCCTCCTAGATTGACTGCAGGTACCGAATAGCTTTTACTGCCTGCCTTAAATAGCATAAGTTCACTCTTATTTGTATTATACCTGAGTCCATGGGCCACCGCATAACTCTCACAAGTTTCAATTAACCGTCTAAGTGCACTGATAGATGGACTCAGCAGAACCATATCATCCGCATAACTTATATTATTAAAACTTTCACCATTAATGAAACGCAAAGGAAACCCTGTTTTTTCTAAACTTTCCTCTAAGGAACTTAATTATTATATAATCTTAATCATAATTATTTAGGTACCTACCTAAACTGTATCTTAACCCCTCGATTGTCGTTCTGTAAGCCGCCTCCAAGGACTAGCACTTAGTTCAACTAGACTCAGTCGCTGACGGAGAAGGCCCTTACCGAACGACAGTCATCGGTCCGTCTGGTAACCGCTTGGTACTGAATATTTTCAGGGAACAAGCCTGGGCTTATAACTCTGCCCCACCATCAGAGAGGCTTGCCCTAGTTATGTGGAAGAGGCACCCACTGAGGTCGGAGGATGGCTGGCGCAGAATACCCTGATGGAGTTTACTGACCACCGAACCCCTCACCAGCTGGACGACTCCTCAACACCCAAGCTGAGTCCTTAAGATCTTAAAACTGTGAGCCATGAACTCGTAGAGAGAGAGAGAGAGAGAGAGAGAGAGATTATCTTAGTACCAGTACGGCAGAACCCCTCCGATTACGACCCCTTACGGGAAGTCTTTGCTCCTTAACTTCACTCTTCTAAATCTAATTAACTTAACTTATCTTCTGATAACTAACTTCTTTTTTTTTTATACATTAACTTCACTTTCTAAATAAATTATGTACCTAAGTTATTCGTCTCTTTAATTTATCCCGTACTAGCGAATAGCCTAGGCGACAGTTTGTAGAGTCGGTTTACGGATGATAATTTTACGTGATAACGAAAGAAACGATTTTTTTTTTCGTTTTCTCTTTATAGGTATATTAAAAAATAAATAAAATAAAAATAGCTTTATTATATTACATTTGAAAAAAGTAAAAAATGATATGCAGGCGCGCTAGTTAGTGTAGGGACCGCCTAAAGCGGTAAAAGCCTCCTCCAATAAGCCCCATCCCTTGCGGTCTCTCGCAGTGCGTGACCAATGGTTCTCGGCTACTTTGATTATGTCGTCGCTCCATCTCTGGGTTGGACGACCCCTTCTTCTTTTTTCGTCAAGTGGTAACCAGTTGGTAGTGATTTGAGACCACCTGTTTGGGTTTAATCTTTGAAGATGACCTGCCCATTTCCATTTCAAACCTAGTATTTTCTTTATCACGTCTTTTGCCTTTGTCTTTTTTCGTATGAGAGTGTTCCTTACTCGGTCTTTGAGTTTTAATCCTATGTAGCTTCTCTCAATAGCCCTCTGGCATATTCTTAACTTTTCTAGGTGTTTCTTAGTTAGTGGCCAGGTTTGGCATGCATATGTAAGGCAGGGTAATAGGCAAAGTTCCATAGCTTTTGTTTTTAATGGTATGGGTAGGGTTCCTTTAAATATCTCTTTCATGGCCCAGTATTTGTTCCATGTATTTTTTATCCTTCTATTTATTTCTTTCTCAGTATTTTGTTTAAAGGTTATTTGCTGTCCGAGGTATATATATTCTTCTACGTATTCTAGAGTTAAAGAATCAATATGAATTGGTACCTTAGTTCTATTAGTCATCAGCTTAGTTTTATCTTTGTTGATCTCTAGACCTGCTCATGTATTGTAATTCCTTAGGGTCTTCTGATAATAATACCAAGTCATCTGCGAATCGCAAATGTGATATGTATGAGCCGTCAACTTTTAGTCCGCGTTGGTTCCATTCGAGTTGTCGGAATATGTTTTCTAATACAGATATAAACAATATAGCTGACAAGGGGTCGCCTTGTTTTACACCTCTTTCTATTGGAAATTCTGCGCCCGTTTCTTCCATTTTTACTCTGGCTGTGCTCGTTCTATATATTTTCTTAATTATTTCTATGTAGTCTTGATTAATTCCTTGTTCTGTTAGAGATTTCCATATCGATTTATGGGAAATAGAGTCAAAGGCTTTCATGTAGTCTATATACCCAATATATAGCGATTTATTATATTCCATGTATTTTTCTATAATTTGTCTTATTGTGTGTATGTGTTCTATGGTTGAGTAATTTTTTCTAAAACCGGCTTGCTCTACTGCTTGATTTTCGTCTATTAATCTTGATATCCGTGTTAGCAGCGTAGATGTGAATACTTTATAAAAGCTGGACAGTAGGCTGATCGGTCTGTAGTTACTTATGAGTTTGGGGTCACCTTTTTTATATATAAGTACTATTTCTGAGTTATGCCACTGTTTTGGTATGGTTTTTTTTTGTAGAATTAAATTAAATAGTTTCGTTAGTATGGGGACCAATTATAGGTATATATTCTTCCTATTTAACCCCCGACGCAAAAACGACGGGGTGTTATAAGTTTGACGTGTCTGTGTGTGTGTGTGTGTGTGTGTGTGTGTCTGTGGCATCGTAGCTCCCGAACGGATGAACCGATTTCAATTTAGTTTTTTTTGCTTGAAAGGTGAATTAGTCGGGAGTATTCTTAGCTACGTTTGATCGAAATCGGTTCAGCCGTTTGAAAGTTATGAGAGATAAAGAGATAAAAGTCAGAATTAAAAACCAAATGTAAGTAGATATCAACCTAGCTATCAAACATAGCTATTTGTAATGTGCAAATCATGCCCTTTCATTTGATGCCCCACTCGGGCATATCTACTTATAATCGGTTGTTAATCTTGACTTTTATCCCCCATAACTTTCAGACGGTCACACCGATTTCGATCAAACATAGCTAAGAACACTCGCGACTAATACACCTTTTAAACAAAAAAAACTAAATCAAAATCGGTTTATCCGTTCGGGAGCTACGATGCCACAGACACACACACACACACACACAGAGACACGTCAAACTTATAACACCCCGTCGTTTTTGCGTCGGGGTTAAAAAGTAAGTATTAAGAATTACAAGTGAAACTTCTTAAAAACTAAATACCTACACAACTTAGTCAATTGCTGTAATTGGTTTATAATCGTATTAATTGACTATAAATAAATAAATAAATAAATAAACTGAACTTTCCAAATAAATGCTAAAACAAAAATTGAAACGACGACTCCTTTACATTAAATTAAATTGACTCGAAAAAGAGCGGGCCCCCGACGCGACAATATTTAATCAAAAACATTCAGATGTACTTTCGTAGAGTCATAATTTCAGGGTAATTTTTTTTCTTTTAGTAGGGTTTTTTTTCATGGTTTTTTTTTGCTTGTTTTAAGCTTTTTACGATCATAGTATTTTTATTATTTTCTAGTGATAACATCTACTAAATTGATGAAACACCTGCACTCACAAAAAAGTGTCATGATAATATGTGTGACGTCATTGTGACGTTCCGGTACCCTGATACGGTCATGTCTTGCGTAAACCGGCTAGTTACGTGGGGAGCAAATGTCTTGCCATGGCGCCTCCGCCGGGTCGTGGCAGACTGGGTAGACCCAAGAAGTGCTGGCTTGACGTCGTAAAGGGTGATATGCGTGCAAATGGCCTTACAAACCAGGATGCTGAAGATCGTGCGAAGTGGAGGCGTAAAAGTAGGAAAGCGACCCCGGGTTCCCGAGAGGGATGCAACCGGGAACATCGCTCGGATGATGAACCGATTATACATAGATCCGACAATCATCATCATGATTGTCACGTTCCGGTGACGTCATGTCAACAATGACGTCACACAGTACGCAGCAATTTGTTTTATATTGTTTAATATTAATATCGCTTATCTAGGCTTGTGTTATGGTGACGAATGACGAATAGAAGACTTATATAAAGGAAAAAAAAATGCACGCGCCGAGCTAATTAGAATCATCCCCATTGAGCAGGAGTTCCCAAACTTATTTTGTCTACTGCCCATTTTGCGAAAAAATTATTTTTTATATCCCCTATTTTATCACCTACTTAATAAACTAAACATAAAATTAAATTAACTAGCTTTTTTTAAAGTCGAAAATGGACCAAGGAATCACGTTGTCCCATACAAATATCTTATAGGATGCCTACGTCATACAAAGCACACACCCTCCAAGTTTCAGGTCTCTACGATCAGCGGTTTAGGCTGTGCGTTGATCCGTCAGTCAGTTATTCAGGACAAAGCATTTTATATGTATAGAGAATTATTGTGAGCTATATTAGCGGAGATGAAACATTAATTCTAAACAAGACTTTACTATAACTTGAAACCTCAGCGCAGTAGTTAGTACACAACGCAGCCATTTTTATTGTGTCTCTTACCGCCCCTCTTTAGGCCTGCAGCGCCGACAAGGGGGCGTTATCGCCCACTTTGGGAAAGGTTGATAGAGAGTGGTCTAGTTGTGCAGAGAGAAATTGGCCTGTAGTTTTTTTCGCTAGAAAGATCACCAGTTCTATTCTTCGGGACTGAAACCACCACCGTCTTCATGAGATTATTTGGCAAGTAACATACCGTGTACAGCCGAGCTAGAGCCATATACACGGTGTAACAAGAGGGGTGGATCATCGGTTGCTGGGGGGTGGGGGACCTCAGTACCTATTGATTTAACCCCCTGTATGATATGCAATATTTAGTGGTTCAAAAGTTATTTGAGTTTTTGGTAAAATTTTAGGCATAATCAGATTTCACCCTAAACTTCGCAATTACAGCCAAACTATCAGGTCTACGATTTTTCCGTTTTTTGTGAAACAAGTTCAATAGTGGACCTTTTGTACCCCTACACCAATCAGAGTCTTAGATTTATAAAACTCAAAATAAAACCATTAAAGTTATATATTTTTTTCAAAATCTAATGTTTTCATTATCTTTGTGGTTCTAAAAAAATATATCACAGATTTTTTTTTCTGCAACCTATCTTAAAAACTACCGGCTTTCATGAAGAATAAACCCTGAAAGTTTAATTCGGTTAGAACTAGGGTATCATGTTGAAAAATGTACTTGATAATCTAAAAAGTGCCAATAATCGACATTTGGCTGTAATTGCGAAGTTCAGGGTGAAATCTGATTTTGACTAAAATTTTATTAAAACTCAAATAACTTTTGAACCACTAAATATTGCAGAACATACAGGGGGGTTAAATCGATAGGTATTGAGGTCCCCCACCCCCCTTGTTACACCGTGTATAATCACCAGCATGTATAAGGTGTTCAACACTTAGTTCGTCAAAGTCAAAGTCAAAATCAAAATTATTTATTTATTTTGGATACTTAATACCTAGGTACGGTCAGCTGCATAATTGCAGACCCAACGTAGAGCTCCAAAACGGCTGTTATAAGAATGTTTTCAACACGAGCAAGTTTCTAGGCACCTGCTGTAGGTGAAGTTTAAAGTCTTCTAACTCATCAATTAATCAAACAAAAATTATTAGAATGCAAACATTCCAATAATAGTAATTTTCGAACTCTATCGCGGGCTGCAATTATGCAGCCGACTGTACAAGATCACTTAGCGACATCTTAAAAACTAAGTTAGGATCTGTGCCTTCGGAACGCGCCCACCAATGAGAAGAAGGCACAAGAAACTCATCACGTCATACCCTGGAGCTTTGTTGTGCTTCATTTCTCTTATCAGTATCACTTAAGCTATTTCGTGTGGAGATATGTTACGGTTACTACCTAGACCGGTATTTGTACAGTTAAGCTAAACAGACCTTCTCCATCCTATGGTTGCCTGGAAGAAATCGCTTTAAGCGATAAGGTCGCCTGTTTGTACTATTTCGTAGTTAATAAGCTTTCTCATCCTTTTTGTTATTTTCAATGTTTTGTGTGTTGTACAAATAAAGTGTTTATCTATCTATCTATTTGAGGCAGTCTGTCTGTCTATGTTAAGATCAGCATTCAGCTTAGCGGAGAGAGGCTTAGCTTTGATAAAAAAATATGTTATAATTGTAATTAATGATTTCAACTTCTCCTGTCTATTCAATTACTGATGGGCAGATAAAATTTTACTCCTTATACGACTAATTTATATAATTTCGGAAACAAGGATAGATAAATTATTATTATTATTATTTTATTTTATTTTATTTTTTATTATTTAATTATAATTATTAAACTATAATTATGGTAATATTTTCCTGTTTACGTAACATATTGTGGATAGAAAATGAATTCATTCGATGAAGCGTCCTTTCATAATACCTTTCTTCTATTAAGGGCATTTGAAGGGCATTTCATTTCTATTTAGTTATTTAGTAACTAACGTTATAACGATAACAAATAAATAAATAATAGTACATTAGGATACAAGTGTGGTAAATTGATCATTGCATAGAGGTTTATGACGCACGAGCGGAACGCGTTCAAAAGCCGTGATGCGATGAGCCATAATCTACACGCGTATCGTACGACGTTTTTTATCACAGTTGTGAGTAAAAAAATACTTGTTAAAATAAAAATAAAAACTAAATATGTGTATCTTTTTTTTCTTTTTCATAGTCTCGGTCCAGTTCACATAATGCCATTTTCTTCAAGTCTTTTTAAAATTCGAACTGTTTTGGTGGCTTACAACTATTTGTTGGTTCCTACCTATTTTTAATATGTACATCAAAACAGTATAACCCATATAAATTAAGAATGTTTCATCTACCTAACATGCAATTAGCAGTAAGATACCAATTTAACATATCTGGATAACTTTTTACACACTAGTGGCGTCAAGGTAATGTAAAACGCACGTTAGCGTAATCCGTTGGATTATGAGCCTTAAAGCGGTTGAATAAGATCCACTTTATGAGCAAATGTGATAAAAGATGATTTATGATTTCTAAAAATTCACCCTCACCCCCCTCCCCCTTCCTTCATCCAGTGTATGCGTTATGGCCTATCTACATGATGGGCCATCATGCTGGCCCACTAGTACGGGCCAGAATGGCTGATGGATGCTGAACGTCAGTGATGAGTTGGCCCGCTCGCTTGGACTACCAGCGATGACTTAAAATCCAGTGAGGCCTCTCCATCCTTCAGCCACTCACGTTCCTGTTGCCCCCTTGCTGTAATTTACTCGGCTAATTAGGCTGACCCAGTCTGAGAGTTGGCGAGTCTCCGCCTGCCATTTTTACGTGTTTATTGAACATTGTTACGGCAGGTGCCATAGTATCCATAGTTCCCCAGTATCTAGTCCACTACCATCCCATCACAATAGCTCAAGTAGTTTTATAGTTTTGTCCTGTAGATTATCAATAGTTTTATCCAAACCGGAGGTTGTCCTTGGTTGCACTTTATAGTGTAGACAGGGATAATCGCCGGTTTAGAAATCAAGAAATCAAGACATTTATTGCAAAGTTATGTACACAAGGATCTTAAAATAGGCTTAATTAAGTAACAATAACTTACCCATTACAGGTGTGCAATATAATAAACTTAAATACTAAATGAATATTTTCATAATACTATACTAATTCGACGACCCAGTTGGCACAATGGTCACCATGCCGGAATGCCAAACACAGAGTTGCGGGTTCGATTCCCGCCTCAGACAAGTATTTATGCTTAGATATTTGTCTGTGGTCTGGTTGTTTCTATGTATTATAAGTATATATTTACAAAAGAAAAAGTATATAAGTAGTATATCCGTTGTCTAGCACCCATAACACAAGTCTAGTTACTTAACTTGGGGCTAGATGGCGCTGCGTTGTCCTGCAATATTTATTTATTATTTATTATAGGTAGGTAGGCAATTTAAAAATATATCTTTGTTTCTTCATAAAACTCAGACAAACTATAAAAGGTTTTGTCTATGAGCCATTTTTATTAACTTTGATTTAAATATATCATTATTATGTAGAGCTTTGAGGTCAGTTGGAAGAGCATTGTAGACCTTTATTTCGGTAATATAAGAGCTTCTATGATACATAGTATTGTTAACTTGAGGCATGCAAATGACCATCCGCCGTACAGCCCCGACCTAAGCCCTAATGATTTCTATACTTTCCCTAAAATAAAGAATAAATTGCGTGGTCAGAGATTTTCATCACCTGAAGAAGCTGTGGACGCCTACAAAACGGCCATTTTGGAGACCCCAACTTCCGAATGGAATGGTTGCTTTAATGATTGGTTCCATCGTATGGAAAAATGTGTCAAATTTCGCGGAGAATACTTCGAAAAGCAATAAATACATTTTTAAATAGTAATGTTGTGTCACTTCCTTGATTCCCGAAATTTTCAGTGCCGCCCTCGTATTTGATCGATATGCAAAACATTTTAGCATTATTATCCACAAATATAGTTCCTTGAGGTCAAAACCTATCATTTGATTCATTTTTAGAAACAAACTTTAACTATTTTTGAATAAAACCCGATAAACGATCTAATAATTCTCTGTTTTCTAAAATTTTTTTTATCGAACGAAGTTGTTCATATCATGTTTTCAACCACAATAAACAATATGGTTATTAAACTACAGTATCCATTTATATCCAAACTAGCTGTTGCCCGCAACTTCGTTCGCGATGTGGTTTTGGTTTATTTAGAAGTTAGTTTTACTTTTTTTACAAATATACTATTTATCCTTCGGTGTAAGTAATAATATTAAAATAGGTAGTTACATTGTTTTTATGTTTTTTAATTGATTTGGCGAAGGCAAAGTAAAGTAAAGTAAGTAGGATGTGTAAGTAATATAATTTTTTTAATAATTTCACACAAATAAAACATAATACACAACAATATAATAAGCTAAAACTAAGTCCAATTCCTATTCGCACAAAACTTTCAACATACTTTGTCTTCCTAGTTATAAGTGTTTTTTGTAAATTAAAGAAAAAATAATTATTAACTACCTTTGTCCCTTGATTCATATTCTTCCATTCATAATATAAGGTATTATAGTATTTATAACACCAACATCATGCAAATAATCCTACTAATATTATAAATGTGAAAGTTTGTGTGTGTGTGTGTGTGTGTGTGTGTGTTTGTTACTCCTTCACGCAAAAACCACTGAACCGATTGCGATGAAACTCGGTATAATCTATATTAGTATTAATGATTTAAAAAAAATGGCCATTGGACAGAACAGATACTCATACTTAAAATAACGCGATGCACATTGAGATCCTTACATATTGATAGCAGGCATTACGTTGAACAAAAAACGCTTTCACACCAAACACTAAAAGCTTCTCGGAAAACTCGGGGTATTTGAAGGAACGTGATGTCCTATGATTTTACAAAAATGAACGGTGCCCTTTGAGACTCATACCGTTCGATAGAGGACATCGAAAAAAAAATAATTAATAAACACCAAACCTCTAAAACGTCTTGAATACAATGTTTTTGAAGAAACGTGATGTTACATGATTTTCCAAAAGTGCGCGGTGACTTTATGCCTAAAAGAATTGTGTAAAATTATGTTATTATGCCAAAATCAATTATGCCAAAACCTTTATGCCAAACTACAAAAGGACATCCAACCTATACAGCGTCTCGGAAATGGAATATTTTAAGAAAAATGATGTCCTATGATTTTTCAAAAGTGTGAGAAAAGAACAAAAAATGCCCTCAAACAAAACCTATAAAGCGTAAGGGCATTATTTATTCATCGGGTCTAAAATCACATAGCAAAAACATAACATAACACATAATATACCACGCCATACTGAATGTCCGGATTCCTTTTGCAATTTTCTGAATACTTGACCAAATTGCCCAGTTTTTTATTAGATATATAGATAGATAGATATTTTTTTTATTGTAAACACCAATTTCAAATAACATTAATAAAAAAATCAAAGCTTAAGTCTAAGTGTTACAAAGGGCTCTGCCTCATCGCTCAAAGCGATATCTTCCAGGCAACCTTTGGATAGATGGTAGCTGGCAGGGCTACGTAATTTTATTAGTAATTCGGGTAAACAAAATAAAAAAAATATTTTAACAAATATCTATCTATTTTTTAACCGACTTCAAAAAAGGAGGAGGTTCTCAATTCGTCGGGTATATATATTTTTTTATGTATGTTCGCTGATTATTCGTAAACGCTTGGACCGATTTGGAAAATTCTTTTTTTTGTTTTTATTTTCTAAGGTTTCCGCGATTTGAACTCATAATTCAAACTATTTAATTAGAGATAAGCAGGAAATAATCGCGATAGAAGTGTAACATCAAAGAAGTCTTCGGTAAAGGAGATCGGTAACATTATGTAGTAGTACCTCTTTGTACTAACCTCATTTTCAGTTTGACGTAGGAAGTATTAAATGCAAACTATTTGGTTTCATGACAGCTGTCATCTTGAGCGGAGGCATGTACTGTACCCCTACTATGACTTTTTGAAGCACTCGAAAAATAGAAACCCTTATAAGATCACTCTTTTGTCCGTCTGTCTGTCAGTGTGTCACTACCGATATTCTCAGAGACGGGTGGACCTGGTAAGTTGATTTTTAGGAAGTTTCATAGTAAATACTCAATATAGTATGTTACATCGAATACGTAAAAAAGTCGTAGTAAGGGTACTGTTTCCTTCTGACGTTCGATTAAGTTTTACCACGGAAAAATATTTCGATTTCACATTTTTTAAATGTTTTTTCATCAAATATCATAATTATTGTATTAAAGTTAAATTGAAACATACCCTAAATGTTAATCTGATATTTTCTGAACATATTCATGTGGACCTTGGTAAAATCTGTTATGTAGTTTATAAGATTACCTGGTTCAAACAAACAGACAAACAGACAAACAAACAGACAAAAATTCTAAAAACTACCCTATCGTGTTCAGCTAACGATTTTAAGACGACCTGTGTATTTTTTTTCTGGATATCTTACAATTACAGATTTTTTGATGTCTACAGATTTATTATATGTATAGATAACAAAAAAATAGTACTTATTTGATAACTTAGAGTTGCTTAAAACAAAGGTCGATTTTGGTAGCTTTATTAGCACCTGCCCTTAATGGGACTGCTCTATTAATAAATTTAGTTTTATTTAAGTTAACTAGTAAACCTTCTTTGTTTAGCCAAGTTATTATTCTATTGAGTGTGTTTTCTATTTCTATAGCAAGATGAATGTCTGATAAATTATTTTTAGGAATGTAAACAGTTGCATCGTCAGAAAACATTACAGTTAAATGGTCGCAAGTTTTAGGTAGGTCATTTATATATATCAAAATCCACCCCTTTGTTTGCTATTATACTTGTTATTGTAAAGGGCCTCTACGTGTTGGCTTCGGCTCCACGCACGCCTTCCAAAGGTCCAGGGCTCCATAGCCTCGTGATACAGGACGTATAACAAATAAGAAACAATAAGAGATAGTTATAGAGAATAGTAAAAACAAACCACAGAGAATAATAGACATCTAAGCATCAACTGTCTTTATTTAGAACCAAATAAAGTAACATAACATGACAATCACAATGTCTTAGGATATTATCTATGCAGTGAACATATTATGCATTATATGCATATCATTCTAAATTAATAAGATAATAGTGCTCCCTCTACTGAGTTTAATATCGCTCCTCCTACCGCTATAACTATCATTTCTCCTGTCACTTCTCCTACCGGTTCTCCTACTACTGCTCCTGCTAATTCTACTACTGATTCTTCTAAGTCATTACGTACCACTTCTCCTACCCTTTCTTCTAGCGTTTCTCCTACCACTTCTTTTATCGCTTCTACTAGTGCTTCTGCTACCGCTTCTCCTACAGCTTCTCCTTTCGCTTCTCCTAGAGTTTCTCCTACCGCTTCTACTACCGCTTTTCCTACCGCTTCTAGTATCGCATTTCCAAACGTTATCCCTACCACTCCTTTTAGATCTTCTGCTACCGCTTCTCCTACCGCTTCTACTACCGCTTTTCCTACCAAGTCTACTAGCGCCTCTCCTACCACTTTTCCTTCCGCTTCTCCTAGCGTTTCATCTACCGCTTTTACTATCGCTTCTCCTAGCGGTCCTTCCAGCGCTTCTCCTACCCCTTTTTCTAGCGCTTTTTCTAGAAATTCTTCTTCCAATTCTACTGTTTCTACCAATTCTTCTACCGTTTTTACAGCTTGTTCTTCCGTTTCTCCTGCCAGCTCGCTCATGTATCCAATCTAGTTTTTTATGATGTCCAATAGCAGCTGACTGCACGTAACGCAGTGACAGCGCCAGGATACAAGACAATAGTATTCTGTTCCACATGGTATCTGTAACAGAATAATAGGAATATCATAATAAAAAGTAGCCTATAACCTTCCTCGATAAATGGACTATCCAACACAAAAATATTTTTTAATTCGAACCAGTAGTTCCTGAGATTAGCGCGTTCAAATAAACAAACTCTTCAGCTTTATAATATTAGTATATTTTACACCGGGTTATTAGCCGCCCGCGCCTGGGGGACGGGGGGGATCCGTGGAGTAGAGGAGCGTCGTCCGGGCACGGACGGGACACGAATCATGCACTGTGTTATACACGGTGTAACAAGGGGGGTGGATCATCGGTGTCTGGGGGGTGGGGGGCGGGGGACCACAGTACCTATCGATTTAACCCCCCTGTATGTTCCGCAATATTTAGCGGTTCAATAGTTATTTGGACTTTAGTGAAATTTTAGTCAAAATCAGGTTACACTCCGTATTTCGCAATTACAGCCAAACTATCAGGTCTGCGATTCTGCCTTTTTTGTGAATTAAGTTCAATAATGGACCTTTTGTACCCCTACACCAATAGAGTCTTAGATTTATAAAACTCAAAATAAAACCATTAAATGAATTTGAATTTTTGAATTTGTATGGTTCAAAAAAAATATCATCATCATCATCATCATGTCAGCCCATGCACGTCCACTGCTGGACATAGGCCTCCCCCATACGACGCCACAAACAGCGGTCCTGAGCCGCCTCCATCCACCGACTACCCACGACCGCTACAATGTCGTCGGTCCACCTGGCAGCTGGTCTCCCAACACTCCGTTTCGCGTTGCATCGCGGCCGCCACTCGAGAACCTTTACTCCCCAGCGGTTGTCAGTTCTGCGAGCTATATGACCTGCCCATTGCCACTTCAGCTTACTAATCCTGAGGGCTATGTCGGTGACTTTGGTTCTTCTACGGATTTCCGTATTTCGGATTCTATCACGTAGAGAAACTCCGAGCATAGCTCTCTCCATAGCCCGCTGAGCGACTCTGAGCTTTTGAACGCGGCCTATAGTCCGCGACCACGTTTTAAAAAAAATATTTCAAAGAATATTTTTTTCATCATGTTGAAAAATGTAATTGATAGTCAAAAAAGTGAAAATAATCGATATTATTTCATACAAAAAATAGGCAAGTAATTTTTTTTTTATTTAATTTTTTTACCATTTCATATTATTAGTGTTATTTTTTTTTTATTTATTTGTGTACTTTCGTGTAATAATCTTGTTATTCTAGTTTAAATGTAGTTTACGCTTAGTATCAAAATTTACCTAAATAATGTCGATTATTGGCACTTTTTAGACTATCAAGTACATTTTTCGACATGATGCCCTAGTTTTAACCGAATGAAACTTTCATGGTTTATTCTTCATGAAAACCGGTGGTTTTTAAGATAGGTTGCAGAAAAAAATATTCCGGAAATTTTTGTTTTAGAACCATACAAAGATAATGTAAACATTACTTTAATGGTTTTATTTTGAGTTATATAAATCTAAGACTCTAATTGGTGTAGGGGTACAAAAGGTCCATTATTGAACTTATTTCACAAAAAAGGCAGAATCGCAGACCTGATAGTTTGGCTGTAATTGCGAAGTTCAGGGTGAAATCTGATTTTGACTAAAATTTCACTAAAACTCAAATAACTTTTGAACCGCTAAATATTACAGAAAATACAGGGGGGTTAAATCGATAGGTACTGAGGTCCCCCACCCCCTAGCAACCGATGATCCACCCCCTTGTTACACCGTGTTTAAATTGCTTCATACAATATGTATTGTAGCTTTTCATATCCGTGTTGTGCCACGTGTCAGCAAAGGACTGAGGGTAGCAGGTGCATATTTTAAAGTTTAATTTTTTTAAATAACGATCAAGTAATTGTTAATTATTATGCTCGAAATCACTAAAGCTTTCGAAGTGTTAGTTATTTCACGCATATTAACCAAAAGTTATTGAACCGTAATAAAAAAAATTAAATCTTTAAAATAAAATCAAAAAATTGTTTATTTTATTAGCTTTTTAGTTTTAATTTAGTTGCTTTCTTTCTTTAGTTAGTTGTTTTTTTCTACATAATTAATTAGTTTTAACGAAAGTAGATTATATTTATGTTTATGTAAAGGTTGCCTGGAAGAGATCGTTTTTAGCGATAAGGCCGCCCATTGTGCCATATTGTTAGGTTTAATTTTGTTTTTGTAACAAGAGTTTATGTTAGAATTAAGGTTTCATGTGGTACAATAAAGAGTTTATCTATCTATCTATCTATCTATATGTATGTGCCTTTGTGTGATTCAATAAATTATTTATCTATCTATCTATCTAAATCACTAAACCTTTCGCAGTGTTAGTTATTTCACGCATATTAACCAAAAGTGATTGAACCGTAATAATAATAAAAAACTTTAAAATATGCATCTGCTACCCTGAATCCTTTGCTGACTGTACACACCATGGCCCGGCCTAATGAGAATCATCCCTATAGAGTTCTAGTTGTGGAAAACAGCTCGTATACAAAAAAGTTAAAAAAAGTACAAAAAGGTTGCCTGGAAGAGATCGCTTTTAGCGATAAGGCCGCCCATTGTGCCATATTGTAAGGTACTAAATATCAATTTTCTTTAAGCATATAAGTAGTTTGTTATAAGTTAGAATTTATTTTTGTTTTTGTGGTATGTAATCATTTTGCGTTCTGTTTTTATGGTGCAATAAAGTGTTTATCTATCTATCTATCTACAAAATAATCCGAAAATAAGTATACATGAAATAATAAAGTTTGACGACCCAGTTGGCACAATGGTCACCATGCCGGACTGCCAAACATTGGGTTGCGGGTTCGATTCCCGCCTCAGACAAGTATTTATGCTAAATATTTGTCTGTGGTCTGGTTGTTTCTATGTAATCTTATTTTTATTAATTATTAGCTGCGCCCCGCGGTTTTACCCGCGTAAGTCCCGATCCTGTGGGAATATCGGGATAAAATATAGCCTATGTGTTAATCCAGGTCTCCAGCTATCTAGATACCGAGTTTCATCGCAATCGATCCAGTAGTTTTTGCGTGAAGGAGTAACAAACATACACACACACACAAACTTTCACATTTATAATATTAGTAGGAAGTAGGATAAAAATTATAATTTTATTATAAGTAGTACGTATATATTTACAAAACTATATAAGTAGTATATCCGTTGTCTAGCACCCATAATACAAGTCTAGTTAATTAGCTTGGGGCTAGATGGCCATATGCAGAATGTCCTGACAAATTTATTTATTTATTTATAAATAACGTAAAGTAAAAACCAAGAAATAACAATTATAATAAAAAAAATGAAAAAAACTTACCGCTTGGCAAAATATCAGTTGAAAAATAATGTTAAAAATATGTTTTAGTGTTATTTAATAATTTCAACTTGTCCTGTTTGTTCAACTACTGATGATAAGCTATATATTTAATTCCCAAATTGATCTATTAAAAATAATAATTCTAAAACCAGGATAATTATATTATTATGTAATTGTGGAAATTCACTTTTGGTATAATATTTTTCCTGTTTTGTAACCTATTGTGGGTAGAAAATTAGAAATGACTTCATTGGACACTCTGTTTTCTAACATTTTTCTTATCGAACGAAGTTGTTCATATCATGTTTTCAACCACAATAAACAAAAATATGGTTATTAAACTACAATATCCATTTATATCCAAATAACAAAAAAAAAGTATTTGATTACTTAAGAGTTGCTTAAAACAAAGGATGATTTTGGTAGCTTTATTAGCACTTGCCCTTAAGGACATATTTTGAAGGGCATTTACTTCCAGTATTTGGCTAAATTGCGGCTTTTTGGCGTGCAGAAGCCACTAATTAAGAAGAAGAAGAAGGGCATTTAATATATATTTATTTAGCGACTAACGTTATAACGATAAGATTGACGACCCAATTGGCACAACAATGGTCACCATGCTGGACTGCTACACAGGGCTGCGGGTTCGATTCCCGCCTCAGACAAGTATTTACACTTAGCTATTTGTCTGTGGTCTGGTTGTTTTTATGTATTATAACTATATATTTACAAAAGAAAAGTATATAAGTAGTATATCCGTTGTCTATCACCCATAACACAAGTGTAGTTACTTAGCTTGGGGCTAGATGGCGATGTGTAGAATGTCCTGCAATATTTATTTATTTCATTTATTTATTTATAGAAAGAAAAATAAAGACATTTAAAAAAAACATAGGTAAATTTTTAACACCGCGGAAGGTTAAAGTTTAGATAAAAAAATTAAAAAAACATGCCCCCTTATTCCAAAAGACTATCCCTATAGATTATATAGGAAATAGTGTTTAGACTATAGTACCCTATATAATCTATAGGGATAGTGTTTAGACTATAGTTCCCTATATAATCTATAGGGATAGTGTTTAGACTATAGTACCCTATATAATCTATAGGGATAGTGTTTAGACTATAGTACCCTATATAATCTATAGGGATAGTGTTTAGACTATAGTACTATAATCTATAGACTATAGTAGTATAATCTATAGGGATAGTGTTTGGACTTTAGTACCCTATATAATCTATAGGGATAGTGTTTAGACTTTAGTACCCTATATAATCTATAGGGATAGTGTTTAGACTATAGTTCCCTATATAATCTATAGGGATAGTGTTTAGACTTTAGTACCCTATATAATCTATAGGGATAGTGTTTAGACTTTAGTACCCTATATAATCTATAGGGATAGTGTTTAGACTATAGTTCCCTATATAATCTATAGGGATAGTGTTTAGACTTTAGTACCCTATATAATCTATAGGGATAGTGTTTGGACTTTAGTACCCTATATAATCTATAGGGATAGTGTTTAGACTTTAGTACCCTATATAATCTATAGGGATAGTGTTTAGACTATAGTTCCCTATATAATCTATAGGGATAGTGTTTAGACTATAGTTCCCTATATAATCTATAGGGATAGTGTTTAGACTATAGTTCCCTATATATAATCTATAGGGATAGTGTTTAGACTATAGTACCCTATATAATCTATAGGGATAGTGTTTAGACTATAGTACTATAATCTATAGACTATAGTAGTATAATCTATAGGGATAGTGTTTGGACTTTAGTACCCTATATAATCTATAGGGATAGTGTTTAGAATTTAGTACCCTATATAATCTATAGGGATAGTGTTTAGACTATAGTTCCCTATATAATCTATAGGGATAGTGTTTAGACTTTAGTACCATATATAATCTATAGGGATAGTGTTTAGACTATAGTTCCCTATATAATCTATAGGGATAGTGTTTAGACTTTTGTACCCTATATAATCTATAGGGATAGTGTTTGGACTTTAGTACCCTATATAATCTATAGGGATAGTGTTTAGACTATAGTACCCTATATAATCTATAGGGATAGTGTTTACACTATAGTTCCCTATATAATCTATAGGGATAGTGTTTAGACTATAGTTCCCTATATAATCTATAGGGATAGTGTTTAGACTATAGTTCCCTATATAATCTATAGGGATAGTGTTTAGACTATAGTACCCTATATAATCTATAGGGATAGTGTTTACACTATAGTTCCCTATATAATCTATAGGGATAGTGTTTAGACTATAGCTCCCTATATAATCTATAGAGATAGTATTAAGACTCTAGTTCCCTATATAATCTATAGGAATAGTGTTTAGACTATAGTTCCCTATAAATAAAACAACTGTCAAATTCAGATTCAATCATTTATTTGCCTAAAACATGATTATCATAGTGGGTGCATATTTAAAAAAATTTTTTTTTTAAAGAGTGTCAATATTTTCTTGTTTTTGTGCGTGAAATAACACTTCGAAAGCTTTAATGATATCTAGCAAATAATTAACATTTATTAAACAGTAATTTAAAAAAAATAAAGCTTTAAAATATGCACCTGCTACCATCAATCCTTTGCTAACTGTGTATTAATTAATTCACTTTTTTATTAAACTGATTTACTTATTCTATACAGATAAAATAATTTATGATTTAAAAAAACGGGTTGCACTCCGGGAGTGCCGGCAGAAGTGAAAACTTGATTATTAACGTTGAGCATGTTTGATATTTTGGAATGGTTAGGAATAATTTTGCACCAATTGCTTTATCAGTATAAAAGTACTATCATTTATGTGGTAGAATACAATATTCATTTATTGCGCTATCGTACACAAACATGACAATTTATATTACATTAAAAATTTAACACTTTAAAACTATTACAATTATTTTACATTAAAAAGTTTATCTCTCCGAAAAATTAACTTTCATCCATAATTTTTTTTCTTTTCTTTCTCTGAAAAACGGAGATTATTTATTATCATTTTATTTCATTTATTTTCATTCGAAATTATTTGTTTGGTAAACCTACACCGCACATGTTCTTATTGTGATGTTATGAAAATATAGGTTAATGCTATAAAGTATAAACATATTACAAATATTACATTTATACTATGTAAGTTCATATGTATCTAAAGGGTGTAAAAAGACCCTTAACGAAAACGAAAACCACATATTCTGCCCATCATTGGGATCATTTTTTTCTTCTAGACAATACCTGGGAAACCACAGGTTCTGGAGATATTGAAGGTCAAAGTGTCCATTTTTTTTTCAACTTTTTTGCAAAATCGAATTCTAAGCGTTAACACAAAATTTTCTTCCAAACAAACATTACCAAAATTTTTAAATTTTCTTAACAAATTGCGCATTTGAAGTTACAGAAATGCAATGCATGCCCAAGCGCTCACCCACACTGACATAGCCGCGAGCTCGTTCCACGCACACACGCGCGCGGTATCAGCTGTGCCCGCTGTGCGCGTGACCTCGAGTCATTCGAGTTCAACGCATAAATGAATGCGAGCGGCCGTGTTACAACCCCGCGCACGGCGCCGTAGAGAGGGGATAGCTGTCTACTCTCCATCCGTCTTACGCTTTTTCGATCAGGTCACGTGTCCTGACGCGAGTTTAAGATTTTATACCCATTACAGAAAAAGTGCTCAACGCCGCTAAAGAAGTTTTCACTTCAAAAATTTAATCATAGTTTTGTCGTACTTTGTTCGAGTCCTGCGTAGTACAATGAAGCTAACTTCTATGCGGACGAAGTCGCGGGCAAAAGCTAGTCATTAATCACACAGTGATGGATGACAACACCCGCTCGCATCTACACGCTAATACCCACAGGAATATGATGAGACCGAAGCCGGCAAAAGGCCCTACCCAGGGTGTCATACAACGACCAGCGATTGGATAATCATTTGATGAACAATAGTTAAGAGTTGGTTCAGTTATGTGAATGGTGCCTCCCATTGCGTACTCCAAGTGCCACATTGCCAATATTAGAATGGTCTTCTTCCACATGATCTGTAACATAGAATATAGAATTTAAAAAAACTTAAATAAATGCCACAATTTCTTTAGTTTTCTTTTGCAATCACAATGTAACACGCTTTGATAAAATCGCAAAGATTTAATACAATTAGAGTCTAAGATTTATAAAACTCAAAATAAAACCATTAAAGTTATATTTTTTTTTTCAAAATCTAATGTTTCCATTATCTATTTATTTTATTTTATTATATTCTATTTATGCTTATTTATTATTTGATTTATTTTATATTTGAAAAGACATTGAATAAGTATTTAGTAATTTGTATTTTTGTAATTTTGTAATTATGGATTTTAATATCTGAAATAAATTAATTTTAATTTAATTTAATTTAATTATCTTTCTATGGTTCTTCGCAGATTAGATATTTTTTTCTGCAACCTATCTTAAAAACTATTGGCTTTCATGAAGAAACGCGCGTAAGTCCCGATGCCGTGGCGAGATAAAAAGTAGCCTATGTGTTAATCCAGGTCTCCAGCTATCTACATACCGAGTTTCATTGCAATCGGTTCAGCCGCTCTCGAGTTATAAGTGTTGTAACAAACACGACTTTCTTTTATATTTATAGATAGATAAAACCCCGAAAGTTTCTTTCGGCTAGAGCTAGGGCATCATGTTGAAAAATGTACTTGATAGTCCAAAAAGTGAAAATTCTGGGTGAAATCTGATTTTGACTAAAATTTCACTAAAACCCAAATAACTTTTGAACCAATAAATATTGCAGAACATACAGGGGGGTTAAATCGATAGGTACTGAGGTCCCCCACACCCCAGCAACCGATGATCCACCCCCCTTGTTACACCGTGTATATACTACCTGCATACATCTTCATTGCGCGATGCAGAAGGTTTATGCAGGTTTTTATTAAAGGGGTCCGGACATTTAGTATGGGAGCTTGGTAAAATGATTTTTTTTGCGCGGTTCATTTCGAGGCCCATGCCAATCGATGGAGGGCATTACAGTGAACAAATATTGTCTTCACATCGAAACTCTAAAGTGTCTGAGAAACGGGATATTTAACAAAACGTGGTGTCTTAATGGGTGTCTTATAATTTGAGACCCATGCTAATAAGATGCCAATCGAAGAATCTCAAAATGCACCTCATTTTAAGCAAGTTTTAACATTTTAAGTTACTATGTCAAAGTGTAAAAAGGCTTTTAAGAATCTCAAATTAAATTACTATTAATTCCTTTTGTTCATTATTCATATTCATTTATTTGTCCATACACAGGTAATACAAATGGTGTTATTATAATAGTACATTACGATATAAGTGTGGTAAATTGATCTTTGCATAGAGGCGGTTTATGACGCGCGAGCGGCAGCGAGCGTGTTATAGAAGCCAAGATGCAAATATCAATTCCACACGTATATCGTACGACGTTTTTTATCACAGTTGCGAATAAAAGAAAAGACTTGAAAAGAGAACAAAATAATAACAAAATATTTGTGTTAACTCTATGTTTACATTTTTTTAAGGCAATATTTTTTTGTTAATTATGCTCCGGAAAGGCCAGGCTAAAGACTTTCAACCTATACATCCTCGTGTGACATACATTATTTTTTAGGGATTTTTCTATTTGTTTTTGCGTCGGGGGTTTAGAACAAAATACAATGGTACGGAAAAACAATATATTTAATAAAAGAAAAAACAAAAAATACACAACTCAATTTTTAATCGTTTTCTAAGTGATTATCACGTAAACTTTTCGTTCGTAAACCGACTTTAGAGACAACCATTTTTGCTAGTTATAAACTCTTTGGTACCTACCTTTTCGGGATAACTTTACAGCACTAGTTAACAAATATAAAACGCACGCGTGCATAATATGATGGATTATGAGCCTAAAAGCCGTTGAATAAGATCCACTTTATGAGCAACTGTGATAAAAAATTATTTAGTACAGCCATGTTTTGCCTAGCGGCAAATGAACATTTGAGATGGTTCTGTTCTGCTTAAAAAAATTGTAGACTTATTTATTTTAACTAAAAAATATAATTGCAAATGTGCTATGTGCTAATTTTAATTTTCTATTATTCAATATTCTTGCGTTAAACGAAACGTAGGTACCTATTGTTCGAACTGTCAAATTGACATTCGATGCATTTCACTTTGTTCCAGGTTTCGGTTAAATTGTCCATAAGAAATATAGCATAAAGTATTGCTTTTCTTTTTCTTACATACGCATTACAGCATGACTCTATCTCATTTACATTTACAACTAAAAAAATTCTGGATGAAATGTAACGAAGTCTACGAAGTGCAATCAATCAATCGAAAAAGATAATAATTTTGTGTTTTTACCTACAGCGATGTGATAAAAACATCTAAACAATGTCTTAAACTAAGGAATACCAACAGAAGTATCTTTTTTCCATGTTTCGTTTGAGTTATGTGCGCTATTAAGTGGTAGATTTATTAGAACTGACTAAAACGCACTAGGATCATGAATACTTCTGGACCGAGCCATCAAGGTTTTTTCGCTGAATATAGCCTCTGGAACGATTCCACATACAGCAGTGTTTCTTTGCCTCCAATACAGTTTACAAGACCTGTGTTTGAGGAAAGCATCTTCCTCACACCTCCCAGTGTCGAACAAAGTGCGGTAAACAAAAATGTTGAGCGAGATAAACAAGAAACTAAGTCCGGGAATCCGTGGTTTGAATCTTATTTGAAGAAAAGCCTTCGTGTTGTTAAAAGGGATGATCTTTACAAGGATCCGGAGCTTTTCTACGAAGAAGATGAGGGGTAAGTTGGCTATTTTTTACAGATAAAATATGTTCGCGAAACAATATTTGTTTTTCTACTGTTTATTTTTAGAATGATTAGGAAATAGTAACGATATGCCTTGTGTTTATATTTCTGAAGGGTAGTCTGTGCTTGTTTATTTGTAATTCAGATCTGAATTTCATGTTTCAATTGCATTGATTCTGATACTATAACAATTTCCGATAATAAAGACTATTATAAATTTTACTCTCTAATGGTTGGGTAAAAAATCTCTTAGAAACAATGATCTGAAGACATCTCAGGGAACTTGTACTTGTATAAAGGCCGTATTCCACAATTAGACCCTTTTTGCGTGAGGATGGAGTAGGCTAGCTCAGCACCTACTATCCTCTCAGCTTAGCCGACCGTGTCCAGAGGAAAGAATTAGTCAATACTTCCGGAGCCAACTAAGCTACGGGTTTAATCATAATGTTTTCCTTCACTGAAGAGCAATGTCAATTATTAGAGCACATATCAGTGCACAACCATAGGGGTCTTGAACCCACAACCTTCAGAATGAAAGTTGAGGTAACGAAATCAGATGAAAAGTGCTAACACCTCTCTTTTCATTCACGGTCTTGGGCAACGAGTGTCAATTTTGTCATAAATTTTATCTTTGATGGGTCCAAAAACTTATTAAACAACATCCCATTCCAAAATCATAGACATTTGACAGATGTCAACTCTGATTTAAGAGCCAACACTGCCCTTTTCATCTAAGGGAATCCAGTGTAAATATTTCAGGTTTCTGGACCCAGTGGTTAAGGCAGTGCATTGTCTGTCCGTCAACCGGTGAGTATCTAAAATGTACTTCCTAAAACCAATGTTAACCAGAGGTAGATAATGTCTTGCGAAATAAACTTGACCATGCGAAAGTAAGGCAATTGACTGATAATTCCTCGGGTGTTTTCGCATATTGCATGAAGCCACATCAAATTATAGTTACCCGATATTTATTAGAAATATCGAAAAATAACAAAGGTCACCATGCCGGAGTGCCAAACACAGGGTTGTTTCGTTTCTCGCCTCAGACTAGTATTTATGCTTAGATATTTCTCACGAGTAAATCTGTGTCTAAATCTAAGGTTTAAATCCACATCTCGGACTATCCTTAAACCTCGTTTTGGAATAAGGGGGATAAGGTTTAATCTTAGTTTTAGAGAGTAAATTAAAAGTGCTGTAATTTTACTCTTATTTTGAACTAGCTGATATCTGCGACTTTTTATAGAATCACTATATCGAATAGCATATTTTTTTGGTTATCTCTTTATAAAAAATTGCCTTTTCACACAGCCATTCTCTATCCTCATATTTGTTTCTTGTGTATCACTGTGCAGTTGTATTATTTATTTATTAAGAGCCTGTGCTACTCCCCTTCCATAGTTCACGGTCTTTGGCGACGAGTGTCAATTCTGTCTTAAATTTCGCCACCTCCCACCTTCGACGGGGTCTAAAAACTTATTAAACGACACCCCATTCCAAAATTAAAGTGACATTTGACAGATGTCAACATTTATCTGAAATCAGATCCCAGATTCGGAATCAGTACCCCCGAAAACGTATTAAACGACACCCCATTCCAAAATTAAAGTGACATTTGACATATGTCAACATTTATCTGAAATTAGATCCCAGATTCGGAATCAGTACCCCCGAAAACGTATTAAACGACACCCCATTCCAAAATCATAGTGACATTTGACAGATGTCCACTCTGATCTAAACACACAACAATTATATATATAAATAATACAAGAATTGCTCATTTAAAGATATAAGATTAACGCCCGAATACCGACAGGCTACTTAATCTTAAGTGGCGTTTAAATTTAAGTTAAGTGTATGTTTGCTATTGAAGCCTACGCTTAAATATCAATTTAAACGCCGCTTAAGATTAAGTAGCCTTTCAGTATTCGGGCGTAAGTCTGTTATTTTTAGTCATATCCAAAATAAGTCGTGTCTAAGTTTTAGTTTTGTTGCTGGCCAAATAAAGATCTATCTATCTAATATTTCAACAGTGAAGTATCAAACCCAGAGGAGGTCCCGACCACATCGCAGTCCCGGCCTAGAGGACGACAGACCAACAATCGAGGCCGGAAGAATCTGATGCAGCGTCGGCTGGAGAAGGCGCTCGCGCAACCTGCTCAAATAGAACGAGGAGCAAGGTAAACTTGACGACCCAGTTCGCACAATGGTCAATGGACTGCCAAACACAGGGTTACAGGTTCGATTCCCACCTCATGTGTTTATCTATACTAATATTACTAACAGCGCTCCGCGGTATCACCCGTGTAACTCCCGATCCCGTTTGAATATCGGGATAAAAAGAAGCCTATAGCCTTCCTCGACAAATGGACTATCCAACACAAAAATAATTTTTCAATTCGAATTAGTAGTTCCTGAGATTAGCGAGTTCAAACAAACAAACAACTATTGAGCTTTATAGAATAAGTATATATAAAGTTGAAGAATTTGTTTGTTTTTAACTAACGATTCGTAATAATACTTAAAAGTCAATTTAAACTTTAATTCCATACCATAAAGTTCAAGTTTTAATCTAGAAGTTCCGGGAAGGCAAAACAATTGAGTGGGGTTAACTGTATCGTATAAATATTGATGTCAATCGTGTCGCGGTGTTAGTTGCGAAACTCCACCTAAACGGCTAAACCGATTAGTGTGAAAATTTATTTTTATTTTATACTAGCTGTGCCCCGCGGTTTCACCCGCGTAAGTCCCGATCCCGTGGGAATATCAGGATAAAAAGTAGCCTATATGTTAATCCAGGTCTCCAGCTATCTACAAACCGAATTTCATTGCAATCGGTTTAGCACTTTTAGCGCGAAGGAGTAACAAACACACACACACACACACACACACGAACTTTCACATTTATAATATTAGTAGGGTAGGAAGTAGGATGGCAAAACAACTTTTGCCGGGACAGCTAGTGCCTATAATAATTGTCTTTTTGTTGTTTCAGTATGATGCACCGTATGGGCTGGGACGGTGGCGGTCTTGGCCGCGCTGGAGAAGGCATTGTCAATCCCATCGCACCAAACGCTCTCTATGTAAGTACCATATACTTCAAAATCAAAATCAATTTTTTTTATTCCTTTGGATGTTTTATACAATTGTACATAGACCACATGAAAACGTCTTTTCATTACTCGTACTCCGAAAGTAGGTCTAAAGATGCCTGAAGAGCGTGTAGAAAGAAAAACTTTCAGCCCTAGGGAAAATCGCTTTCACTGACAGCTGTCATGTCAAATTATGGCTTCGCGCGCCTTGTGCAATGTGCTTGTAGCCAGTATCAGTATTATTACGCATTAGGAACTTCAAAAACCTAACCTCCTTGCTTTAGTTTTCACCAAAGAATAACAATTATGGCTTCACACGGCTCATGCATACTGCCAGAGGTAGTATGGAGTATGGAGCCTCTCATTTACTCTCGTTATTATGAAGAATTTTATGTATTATTCGTAATGAAAAGCACAGTGTTTACCTCGGGTAAAAGACTCATTAAGTCCCTCGAACTATTAGCGCCCTCACTACGCTCGGGCGTCAAACTCCGTCTCGGGACTCAATGAGTGACTTTCACACCTAGTGTAACAATGTACTATTCAAACTAAGTTAGGATGTGTGCCTTCGGAACGCGCCCACCAATGAGAAGAAGGCACAAGAAACTCATGGGGGTTTTTTCTCATGGGACTTCACTCGTGTCACTCGAAGGCCCGCGTTTATTTGATGGTCTTTGATTCACGAGCGTATAGGTCTTTGGAGGTAGTTGATGTATGTACAGTCGAATGCATAATTGCAGCCCTCGGTAGAGTTCAAAAATTACTATTATTGAAATGTTTTCATTCTAAAAATGTTTGTTTGATAAATTGATGAGTTAAAAGACTTTAGACTTCAACTAAACAGGTGCCTAGAATCTTGCTTCTGTTGAAAACATTCTTATAACAACCGTTTTGGAGCTCTCCGGGGGGTCTGACATTATGCAGCAGAGCGTACGAGGTGATGTGTACCTCCAAAGAAAAGATCTTCCACCGGGCAGGTGTTATACCCGGTAGGCCGCGGCCCAAGGATGTTTCGTTGGAACTTGTATATGAGCTTATCTTCAGAAAAACTTCGCTTGCGCGATCTAGGATCTACGATCGGCTTAGTGGCTCCACCTGTTGGTGGCAATGTGAAGCGTCGCTACAGGTCAAGCAATGAATCATGGCCATCAGCGGAAATTGGTGGGGATAATTTGCGCATTTACTATCGCGGACAGAATTATTACAGCCATATCGTCATACTCTATCCTCGTTTAATATTTTGCCCAACCCGAAATACATTCTTTTAAATAAAAAATTAGACAATGTATTGCACCAGAATCAAAATGACATTAAATTTTAATGCATTAGGTTATCCAATTTTTCAATTTAGACTTAGGTAAAATTAGTATGTGTGGGGTTAATGTGCGCGGCAGTAGTTAGACGACTAAAGACGTGCGGGAGCGAGACAGACTGTGGCTAGAGACTTGTGTGCGGAACAGAGAGCGATGGTGTGAGCAACTGACCCTCCCTTCACTCCTGTCCCCCGCGAAACGGACCAAAAATTGAGTTTTGAGCATTCCACTTTCCGCTGGGGGCCATGATTCGTTGTCGGACCTGTATCTTCTAAGCAGGCAAAGTCTCGGGTGAAGCCCGGGGGGCGGAATTCCTAAGGAGCCGATCCTGTAAATCCGCGATAAAAAAAATAGCATATCTATGTCACTCAGCTACCCTTAAACTATCTCTATTCAAACTTTCATCCAAATCAGACCACGGAGATTACCTACAACCTTACAAACATAATATTAGTATAGTATAGTATAATAAATAAATAAATATTGCAGGACATTCCACACATCGCCATCTAGCCCCAAGCTAAGTAACTACACTTGTGTTATCGATGCTAGCCAACGGATATACTACTTATATAATTTTCTTTTGTAAATATATACTTATAATACATAGAAACAACCAGACCACAGAAAAATATCTAAGCACCAATACTTGTCTTAGCCGGGAATCGAACCCGCAACCCTGTGTTTGGCAGTCCGGCATGGTAAATATGTTCCAACTGGGTCGTCAACCGTATAGGTAGATTTAATTAACTGTATTTGATTCCAGGCCCGGAACACCATCGGGTTAGGATCAGGTTCACCCGAGATAGAACCGGAACCCATACCGACCCCACCAAAGCGTCCCAAACCAACCCTAACAGCGAAGGAGATGAAGGCCAACTACAAAACAAACATACTGCTTAACATACTGGAGTTTGTCAAGAACGACCTGCAGATCGAGCTGTGCTTCGATGAAGAGTTGAAGAATGGGGAAAGGAAGAAGATACATCAGGTAACGTTCTTCAAAAACATTGTATCCAAAACGTTTTAGAGGTTTGGTGTTTATTATTATTTATTTATTTTTCGATTTTCGGGTATGAGTTTCAAAGGGCACCGTGCACTTTTGTAAAATCATAGGACATCACGTTCCTTCAAATACCCCCTTTTCGAGACGCTTTAAATGTTTGGTGTGAAAGCGTTTTTTGTTCAACGTAATGCCTGCTATCAATATGTAAGGATCTCAATGTGCATCGCGTTATTTTAAGTATGAGTATCTGTTCTGTACAATGGCCATTTTTTTAAATCATTAATACTAAAATAGATTATTGTTTGCATGATGTTGGTGTTATAAATACTATAACCTCTTATATTATGAATGGACGAATATGAATCGAGGGACAAAGGTAGTTAATAATTATTTTTTCTTTAATTTACAAAAAAACCAATTATAACTAGGAAGACAAAGTATGTTGAAAGTTTTGTGCGAATAGGAATTGGACTTAGTTTTAACTTATTATATTGTTGTGTATTATGTTTTATTTGTGTGAAATTATTAAAAAAATTATATTACTTACACATCCTACTTAGATAGATAGATAGATAAACACTTTATTGCACCATAAAAACAGAACGCAAAATGATTACATACAACAAAAACAAAAATAAATTCTAACTTATAACTACTTATATGCTAAAAGAAAATTGATATTTAGTAACTTACGATATGGCACAATGGGCGGCCTTATCGCTAAAAGCGATCTCTTCCAGGCAACCTTTGGATGGACAAGAATTAAGGAAGGGGATGGGTGGGTTGTTTATAACGCGACAGAAATATAAGGAGGATAATAATAAATACGTATTAAAATAATATATAATATAAAATAATAAATATTAAAATACATAAATAATTAAACATACATACAATAAAAATAAATACATATCAACACATAAATATATACGTACAATGAAACAATAGGACATTTATATTTTCGATTGACTAGCTTCAGCGAGAGCAAGGTAATGCTTGTACACATTGGCTTTAAAAACAGCCAAAGATTTGGATTGCCGAACAAAAGCAGCACTTACTTACTTTACCTTCGCCAAATCAATTAAAAAACATAAAAACAATGTAACTACCTATTTTGATATTATTACTTACACCGAACGATAAATAGTATATATGCGGAAAACTGCTAGGTATTCTAAATAAACCAAAACCACATCGCGAACGAAGTTGCGGGCAACAGCTAGTCTATATATATAAAAATGAATTGCTGTTCGTTAGTCTCACTAAAACTCGAGAACGGCTAAACGGATTTATCTTATCTTAGTCTTGAAATGTTTGTGGAGGTCTAGGGAAGGTTTAAAAGGCGAGAAAAAATCAAATAATTTCCGGGAAAACCCTAAAACAGCCCTTTTCTATTTCCCATACAAACGTTTTCAAAAGTGAATTCCTACGGGATCGGGACTTACGCGGGTGAAACCGTGGGGCGCAGCTAGTTTATTAATAAATATATATCCCATGTAATAATAAACAGTCAATAAACTTAAACATATTAAGTATGTACTTTAAGCTTTAGATTTAATAGCCTGTGTAGCAAAGTCGTTGGCGTATGGACCCCCATTAAGGTGAAAGGGTAAAAAAAAATTTAGCCTAAAAGGACCGACCTCAGCTGTGATGCTGCAGCTAACTACAGCGCTGATCTTCCGGCCAGATCCAGGGCAGCGATGCAAAAATATAATAGTACATTGCGATACAAGTGTGGTAAATTGATAATTTCATCGAGGTGGTTTGTGACGCGCGAGCGGAACGATCAAGCCACACGTGTATCGTACGACGTTTTTTATCACAGTTGTGAATAAAAGAAAAGACTTGAAATGAAAAGAAAATAATAAATAACAAAATATTTGGTAATAAGTCTATGTTTACAATTTTTTTAGGCAATATTGTTTTGTTAATTATACTCCCGAAAGGCCAGGCAAAAGACTTTTAATCTATACAACCTCGTGTGACATACAATATTTTTTAGGGTTTATTCCATGTGTAATAAAAAATAATGGTAACTACGGAAAAACTTTATTCAAGTAAAGAAAAAACAACACTAAATTTTCAATCATTTTTAAGACGTTATCACGTAAAATTATCTTTCGTAAACCGACTTTATAGACAACCTTTATTGCTGGAGTAAAACCTCTTTTTTGGTACCTACTTTATTTTATCCATCAAAACAGTATAACCCAGATAAATTAAGAATGTTTCATCTACCTAACATGTAATTAGCAGTAAGATACCAATTTAACTTATCAGGATAACTTATAACACACTAGTGGCGTCTCGAGGTAATGCATAACGCACGCGTGTGTAATACGTTGGATTATGAGCCTAAAAGCGGTTACATAAGATCCACTTTATGAGCAACTGTGTTAAAAAAGTACTTACGTATTTGATAAAATCTTTGTGGATATAGGAATATATGTCCTCAGCAGAAAGTACTCGTAGTTAAACATACAAGAATAGAATAGAATAGAAAAACATTTATTTGGATAAGCACACGAAAAACATATGTAGAACAGTTGAGAGTTACAAACGTGTTACTGTTCGCACTAAAATATGTGATGTGAGCTCTGGGCTCGGAGATAATTCATACATTTTTCCTTGCTAAATTCCAAATATAACGCAAATAAATTTAATCAGCATACATTTTAGGTATAAAACTTCATCTATATATTATTACTAGCTGCGCTCCGCGGTTTTACTCGCGTAAGTCCCGATCCCGTGAGAATATCAAAATGAAAAGTAGCGTAAAGCCTTACTCGATAAATGGCCTATCCCACTCAAAACGAATTTTTCAATTCGAACCAGTAGTTTCTGAGATTAGCGCGTTCAAACAAACAAACTCTTCAGCTTTATCCTACTAATCCTACTAATATTACAAATGTGAAAGTTTGTGTATGTGTGTGTGTTTGTTACTCCTTCACGCTAAAACCACTGAATTTTACTGAATTTCTGATTTTTGTAATATAATGTTATAAAGCTGAAGAGTACCTACGTTTGTTTGTTTGAACGCGCTAATCTCAGGAACTACTGGTTCGAATTGAAAAAATATTTTTGTGTTGTCTATGTATCAAGGAAGGCTATACGCTCCTTTTTATTTTGATATTCCAACGGGATCGACACATACGCGGGTGAAACCGCGAGGCACAGCTAGTCTATACATATAAAATGCTTTGTCCTGAATGACTGACTGACTGACGGATCAACGCACAGCCTAAACCGCTGATCGTAGAGACCTAAAACTTGGAGGGTGTGTTCTTTGTATGACGTAGGCATCCGATAAGTCAAAGTTATTTTTTTTATTCATTTGAATGTTTAGTACATTTGTACATATATCACATAGAAACGTCTTAAAAACTAAGTTAGGATGTGTGCCTTCGGAACGCGCCCACCAATGAGAAGAAGGCACAAGAAACTAATGGGTCCAATGAACTTGAATATTATCCGTATTTTAACTGGGTCGCCTATATAAATTGACGACCCAGCTGGCACAATGGTCATGGTCAACATGCCGGACTGCCAACCTCAGGGTTGCGGGTTCGATTCCCGCCTCAGACAAGTATTTATGCTTAGATATTTGTCTGTGGTCTGGTTGTTTCTATGTATTAAAAGTATATATTTACAAAATAAAAGTATATAAGTAGTATATCAGTTGTCTAGCACCCATAACACAAGTCTAGTTACTTAGCATGGGGCTAGATGAATTTTAGAATTTTATTTATAGGTCACACAACACACTCTTATACATTTTACAGATCCTGAGTAGATTTAATAAGTTTAATGTTTTATGTTATGTTCCATTATACATAGTACCTGGATGACCGAGCTTTGCTCGGTATTTTTTATTTATTTTTTACTTAGTCTAACCTCAAAGCAAACACTCATTGACTTCGTGTTACTTAACAACGCCATCTGCTGGAATAACTTTATTGCTCACAAAAAATAGTATTAGTAGTTCGCCAATAGATGTCAGGAAGAGTCATATTTTTCAGATAAAAAAAAGTAAGTTTCGATAAAACACGAATAAAATGATATTTTCTAAAAAGATTCCTAGCTAGATCGATTTATCGCCCCCGAAACCCCCTATATACCAAATTTCATGAAAATCGTTGGAGCCGATTCCGAGATTCCAATTATATATATATATACAAGAATTGCTCATTTAAAGATATAAGTAACTAGCTGCGCCCCGCGGTTTCACCTGCGTAATCATTTTCTGAGCAACTTTCTTAATATTTTCTTTCATAAAAACCTTCTCTTGACAATATCAAAGACAACAAAAGAAAGAATTGACCAAATTGGTCCAGGCGTTGTTGAGTTATGCGCTTACCAACACATTTTGCGATTCATTTTTATATATAAGTAATAATAGTTTACTGTCTAATCTCCACGGTTTCACTGTAATTACTTCTATTGTAATCTTTCCTGGACCCTCGAGATACAGGACATGTTCCTAGTTCTAGGTCCATTGTTAGTGCTAAGTACTGTTTGTATCATTTTGTTAAATAAACTATATTTATTTATTTATAGGTGATAGCCTCTCTAAATGGAGAAGAAGATCCGAAAAGGCAAGAGGAATTCGATTCGATAAAGCAGTTTGATATCGTAAGGGAGATTCATCTGAGGAACGCTTACCTGTTGGGCACGCAAAGCGACGGCACTCCGCCTCATCGGTATGTTTTTTTTTCTATCAATTATGGCTTCGCACGGCTTGTGCATTTAGCCAGTGTCAAGTTATATTTTGCATCAAATTATGACCCGATTTTTCATAAATCGAGCCTAAAGTGTTTCAAAACAGTCAAAGTCGTCATAGTCCGTCAAGCCAGGGGCTATAGTAAAGCGGTGGCAAGTTTACCATAACCTTAATAGGAGATTTGGAGGCAACGAGAAAACATCATATTTGACACTGATTTTTACTTTCACTACACTTGTGCACTTTCACAGAACTAAATTGAATAACATTCCACCAGAATTATACAATTCAACTCGGGTTACAACTAAGTTTCATGAAAATAAAACTGCAGCACGACATGTTGTTAACTCGTTCCCGCCAAAAAAACACCCATCGATCGGTATGTTTCTTTACTTAACTGTTTTACTCAGGCCAAAAAAAAAACTGAGAGGTGTCAATGGACACCCGAATGGAACGAAGTTCCTTTCGATTAATTAGTGAAGGATTTGTAATATATATATATTTTTAAGTTATAATATGATTTTTTTATTATTAACAAATAGAATGTGATGTAAACTTAATAGGCTCAATTTTAGTATACTGGCTTGCTTTCTATGAGAGAGAGAGAGAGAGACAGACAGAGAAACATGCGCACGCCGCACGGCTTACAACTATAGCAAAAAGTGTCGTTACAACTTTTCTCGGACAATCCTGTGCCGCGCTATTTGAACATTATAACAACGTAACCTGTGGATCGAACCCACGTCGGTTGGTGTAGCGGGTGGCGGCTTATACCACTCACACAACTAAACACATAGCTAACATGTTGAAAATAATAATCACACTGAGTACCTACTTTTAATTCAAGTATTTATGTTTGTGTGTAACGTCTATTAGAAGAAGGTCGTAAGTACAATACTTGTAGTATTATTGTAGCAAACTAATAGTTTGCTTATGACGCATACTGTACAGTCGGCAACAAAAGTTAATTTTTTGATGTCTTAATTCGCAAATTCGCTTAGTTACGAAGTTCGTAGGACAGGTTTCGTTGGAATCAGCGTGGCTTACTGATTATCAAAATGCATATGGCCGCTCTTTAAAGTGGTAGGGGTGCCATCTATGACGTCACAAACATGGCGCCTAATGGGTTTAGATTTAGTCGGTTATTGCGTTATCCATTTTCCGATTTGATCAAAATAGGTATCAAATGAAAGGCAGTAAAATTCCTAACAAAACATGCAAAGTCACTTTTATTGTAGGTATATTATGACCAAAATAAAAATAAAAAGTACATTTTTTTTAGTTTTTTTTTCTAGCGCCATCTTTGTGACGTCATAGGTGGCACCCCCACCACTTTAGACAGCGACAACATGCATTTTGATAATCAGTAAGCCACGCTGATTCTAACGATACCTATTGTCGCTATATAAAGTGGTGGG